>OY829328.1:45827719-47238937 GCA_963691655.1 Toxonevra muliebris | reverse complement strand
AACATATGCGAACTAACATTACAATTGCTTGTTTAAGCTCTGTTACCGCCTTTCCAATTGACTCATTGCTGTTTTCAATAACCCGATAAAAAAGTCTTAGGCTGGTTGCGTTTTCCTTACCTATTTTAATTAGTTCATCCATTTCCCGTTCATTTCTATTTTTCTTTCATTATACTCATCGAAAAATGTTTGTAAACGCTTTTCGTCATTAACTTAAAAGGCGTATCGGGCATATCAATTGGGCTCAGCGAAGATACAGGTGATGAAAACCATGACGAAATACCTTCAGCGTCATCTAAGCGAAGAATTGAATCTCCCCACCTTTGCAGTACTCCGAAAAGACCAATGACGAAGAGCACAACGGAGCGTTTACAAACATTTCTCGATGAGGATAATGAAAGAAAAATGAAGGGGGAAATGGATGTACTAATTAAAATAGGTAAGGAAAACGCAACCAGCCTAAGACTTTTTTATCGGGTTATTGAAAACAGCAATGAGTCAATTGGAAAGGCGGTAACAGAGCTTAAACAAGCAATTGTAAATGTTAGTTCGCATATGTTAACAGCTATGCAAGAGAAAAATCAAATTGAAAAACAGAAATTGGAGCTCGATCTTTCGAAGATTGATTTAGAAAACAATAACACAAAAAAGTGATTTTCCATATAGAATTTTAATGAAAATGTGTCCGTAAGGAAAATTAAAAGACAAGTTTTTATTGAATTTACTTTATGTATTAATGAAATTTATTATTTTTTATAAATGAATTGTTACTTTTATGTTTTTATCGAAAAATAAATTATTTAAACTTTTAAAATATAAAATATGAATTCATTACCGAGTGTTAGCTATTTTGTCCCTAATCCTCTGGCCTTCGCTTTACAACGCCATACTGGGGCACGATATAGCATTATTTTCAAAAGTTTCGTTCGTTTGAAGAGAATTTTCATCTTCCCCATAATCAATGTTGTAATTCCTGCAAATGTTGTGCAGCGCACAGCAAACGTTTATTATCGTGACTACTTTTTCTGGGCGATAATGTAAAGTGCCCTGCAAGCAGTGAAACTTATACTCTTGGGAATGGTATTGCGGTTATCAGAAATGGCTCGATGCCATATCCGCAGTCTCCTAGCAGCCTACACGTACGGTCACCAGTTTCATACTGCCTAAGAAAATCTTGGCGTGCACTGCTCATACTCCAAATGAATGAGTCATGACTCGACCCGGGATACCGGGCATCAACCGCTCGTATTTTCATATCGTTGTCATAAATCTGCGAAAGAAGGAACAAAAAACAGTTGTGCTAAATAAAAACATTTTTTCATACTAACATCCATCGCATTCATACAAAAGTATCCTTTCCGGTGTAGTGTAAATGCTCGTCAATATATGGCTTTATAATTTTGATGTGTGGACCATCAATACATTCAGTGATCCCAAGAATCCTGTTTGCTATCCAATTCAATTTGCTATAAAAATAGTCTCTCGACCTATGATTTTCGTTAGAGTCCATTGTGAGTTTTACACTGTCTAAAAATTAAATGCTCCAAAAGTTTGTAACACCTGTGATACCGTACTTCTCCCTAAACTTACGCTCGAGTCATTCCCGACTAATCTTTGATAAGAACCCTCTGCTAAAATATGCAAAAGCGTAGGTGGAATCGTCAAATAAAGCAATTGATTTTTAGCAGTGTCAAACACCATGATAAATGCTTCCTTGCTTAAGCAATATTGAGCTATGAACCTGTAAAATAAGTATGGGTATATATATATATATAGATATAAATGTGCATCCAAAAAGTTAATTCTACTAACGCCATGTCTGGCAGCTCCATCGGATTACTGTGATCTCTTAAGATATTTCGTTTCACTTTTTCTATAAGATGCTCTTCCTCCATCAATAAAAAGGCTACCATTTTATTTTTTTTTATAATAATAATTTTTAAACACTCAATTCTTTTGACAAATGAACGAAACAGCTGATTCGAATATGGGTTTTATTTATCTTCGAAAAGAGTAAAAA
Source organism: Toxonevra muliebris (assembly GCA_963691655.1). Lineage (NCBI taxonomy): Eukaryota > Metazoa > Arthropoda > Insecta > Diptera > Pallopteridae > Toxonevra > Toxonevra muliebris. The sequence goes on along the minus strand of OY829328.1, from coordinate 47,236,917 downwards.
CCAATCAAATTCCTCAACACCATTTCAAATTAGAATCGGTTTGTAATTCCGACAACAAACCAATTCTGACTTGGGTTTCACAACAACCCTGAATATTAAAATTCCCATTAAGATTTCTTATATTAAGACAATATTTTGACTATGACAAAAATAAATTAAGATTCGGAGATAAAAAATAATTAATTAGTACATATTTTACAAACAATGTATATTTTACAAAAAAAAAAACAAATATTTAGTTGCCTTTTTTTTATTTTCGTGAGATCCCGAAAAATCTGGTGACCACTGCATGAATTTTGGCACTAACAATTAATTATGGATATCTTCCTTATGTTTTTTAGGTAATGAATCTTAAATCATTCCATCCTGCTTTAATTTAAAATATTCGCAAACTGTTTCTATGTCTTTATATTTGATAAAATTTTTAATGAATTGTCATATAAAGAGCAATACCTTAATCGCGGAATTTATATCATACTATCTGGTCAGCATAGCTTCGGGGTCTGTCCTTTTCAGCACCAGCAAACAACAGCAACAAAATAGCATGCAATATCGAGCCAAATCGCCAAATTGATGTAAACGCATAGGTATTGACTTGAATTTTAGTTCATAAGTACTATTTTGTACCCAATGCAACTAGTTTCATTTATCTAACTATAACATAACTGGTATTTTTGACGCTTACATTTTTTATATGAGGTGTTTGGCATCTGTTCGAATCAGTTTAAACAAAAACTGCTTTTCATAGAAAATCGTAAAATTGATAGCCATATCCCAATGGGTTCCCCAGTTATACGGGCCCAAATTTCCAGCTTTTTGCTATGAGCGGAGCAAAAAATGCAAATACAGTTTTGGGATGCACTTTCTTTACGTTTTAAGATAGAATTTTTTAGTTTTTACGACAGTGAAAATTTAGCTTAATTTTTCTTAAAATGAAAAAAATTTACGATACTTTTTAGGAGACTATGAAAATTAAATCTAGACGTTACTTTTCAAAGTCATGTTTGGGATGTACTTTCTTTAGGTTTTAAGACACAATTTTTTAGTTTTTGCGGCAGTGAAAATTTAGTTTAATTTTTCTTAAAATAAAAAAAATATACGATTGTTTTTAGGAGACTATGAAAATTAAATCTAGACGTTAAATCTCAAAGTCATGACTTAAGTTCATGTTAATTTCGTTATTTGAAGTTATATATAAACAGCCTTAATGAACAAATGTAATCATCACAACAACAATGCATATAGAGACGGGCAAATCAGACGGCCGTTTCGGAATCCGCCACGATTCCTCATCAGTGATCTTAGTAATAGTTCTAAATCTTTCAATATCCTATTATATAAGCTACTAATATTTGAAATCATAACCCGGAATTACAGATTTGATTCCAAATACCTTCACTGAATAAAGATATTGAAAGAAACTACCACTACCGTTCTACATATTTATTTGTTGTTGTTTTTTCCCCATTGTAGCTAGTCTGCATAACAGTTCGTTATTTGAAAGTCTAGTACGGGCCCCATTCGATCACTTTATGATAGTTTTTAGGAGACTATGACAATTAAATCTAGACGTTAATTTTCAAAGTCATGCCTATATACATTGTTGTTGTGATGACTACATTTGTTCATTAAGCCTGTTTATATATAATTTCAAATAACGCAATTAACATGAACTTAAGTAATGACTTTGAAAGAAAGCCCTCTCTCTCTCCCCACATGTGATGCTCTTCATTAGGGTTGTTATGCAGAAATATTGAAATCGAGGACAGGGAGCTGAAAAAACTAGGACATTTTGACTAAAATCGAGGAGTCATAAAAAAATATAACTTTTTCAAAAAAATATGAATATTTGAAACATATATTTTACAAAATTGTGTACAAAAGAGTGTTTAATTAATAATGTACATTTAAACACATATGTACATTGGTATTTATGTATGCTCAATTAGATACAAAGTATAAGTGCATTTGCAAGAATTTTGAAAAAATGTTTTTAAGAACTTTTATACAATATAGACGTTTACATATACATAAATTAAAAAATGTGTTATATATATGTTCCTACTCTACTCAGTTTTTTCTAAGCGAAGGAAAGCCTCATTTGGTTGTACCTCAAGGATCAAACGGGACAGAGAGATTCAGGAGGTGGTTTTAGTACGTAGGTACACCTGAGTGTGAATCGTGCATGCTGTACAGCACGGCGCTGCCAGTATCTATAAAGATTTCCCCTACTTTGTAGTATATAAAAAAAAGAAAATAAAAACACTACTCAGTTTCCATACACTTGTCTATACTTCCAATAGCTTTCAAATAGTTATGGAATTCCTGGCAGCTCATAATATTTTGTTTTAATGATATCGTATATTGTCAGAGGATCCAATCTATTTTATTGCATTGTGCACAGTAAGGCAAAAAAGAAACTCAGCTATTATTTTAAGCTCATAGCAATTTTCGTATTTGTCAAAGAAAATACATCAAAATTTGTTGCAATTTATATTTTCATCATTCATACTCTTTACAAAAGCTTGGAAACATATAAACTCAGTAAAAGGGTTTTCTTCATTAATTGCAATACCACTGTTATTTAAAAATGTGATCGAAGGTTGTACATCAAACCAGTTTGCCGAATACCTATCATATTTAATTATTTTAAAACAAACAATATAAATCAATTGTTGAAAACTGATTTTTAAAATTAGTTTGAGACTACGTACATACCTAGAAAAAGAAAAACGAGGACTTTCCCGGACGTTAATATTTACCCGGACACAAACTAAAAACTATAGAGGACGTCCCGGATGCCCTAAAACAGAGGACAGTGTCCGGGAAAAAGAGGACGGATAACAACCCTACTCTTCATTCTGACTACAAAATAACAAGAGCTACGCTGAAAGTTGCCATCAAAGAAAGCAAATACGCTTGCTTTAAAGCACTGTGCGATAGTGCGGATTTAGACCCTTGGGGTATGGCATATAAAACGGTGATGAACAAACTCAGAGGCTCGAGGCCCCCACAGCCGACTTGCCCATCGCTGATGCGAACGATGGTAGTTGCCCTTTTTCCACCGCAAGAACAGCCCGCCCCAAACCGAAGCCAATACACTTGTTGGAAAAGTGGCAAAAAGAAGTACTGCGCTGTTGTGACGCTGGTCATAAAAAACGCCTTCAACTCTGCGAGCTGGCCCCACATTAGGAGTGCGTTGTAACGTTTCGATCATAGAGCACATGAGTCGACACTAAGAGAGCAAGTGTCGGGGTCGAGCTTTTTGCCATATACGTGTGAGCTCTCATCATTATTCAATCAACTGTCAAAATTTCTCAATTTACAAATTAGTAGGGGAATGTCGAACCATGGGGAATGTTGAACCATTAGTTTTAACTGTATTATCTGACATTCGATCTATACGAAACTTTTGCCATCGTATTATTTCAACTTCATCTCATTTTTTCATTAGCAGTCTAACCGATGAGACGTATTTTGTGCTTTCTGCGATAATCAAGTGATTTTTGAGATTCCAAAAGTGTTTTTGTGCTTTAAAATTACATTGCTTTTTCAAAATTTTTGCTTAAAACCAAGCAGGTAAATATTTTTCAAATCATTGTGTGTGAATGTTATTTACAGTCAAAAAAGTTTTTTTTTTCATGAAATTTGGTTCTGTGACTCATGGGCGGCTATTTTATAGAACATAGCTTTTGGGGAATGTCGAACCACATAGTTATATAGTAAATTATCGACAAAAAATTAGTTATAGTTAGTTTTTAAAACAATTTTTTGAATTTTTTAGTAATTTAACGTCAATATGCCGCGTTACGTTCCAAAACATGAGCGATCAGATTATCTCCAAGAATATTTAGCGGCCATAAGGAGATTAAAATCGACAAGAAATCATCACGAACTGTTGCCAATGGTAGGGGCTTATCCCGATCCAGAATAATACGCTGTTTGAAGAAATTTGAAGAAGCCGAATTGGATGTTGCCACTGCTAGCGAAGAAATGATGTTGGATATGTTGAAATCATCATTTACAATAGGTGCCAAACGGGGATGTGTACACATAACTGGTGGCTATTTCACATGCAAAAACTGCGACTCCGAATAAATAACATCGATTTTTTCTCTATATTTTTCATTCAAATCTTATGTTTTTTCATAATAAAGTCATAAACGTCTTACATCAATATTTCTTCGAATTTTCAAAGTGGTTTGACATTCCCCACGATTTTTCAAAATGACAAAATCGAATATTTTGGTATAACGCTTAAACTTTACAACAAATTCGAATTTTTAAATTCTGAAACTACCAAAACGTGGCATTTTGATCCTGGTGGTTCGACATTCCCCATATCCCCCTACTTTTTTGGGATGAATACCGTGTACGCTGTTCCGAATACTTTTTATTATCTTGGTACCAAATAATCATATGTACAATAAGTATTTTGCAAACGGATTGATTTCTGTTTGTTATTTTTTAATATTTTTCTTATTACCTTTTAAATTATAGCTTACAGATAAATAAATCAATAAAAATTTTGTAGGTAACCATAAAAAAAATCAAAGTAGTTGTTAAATTATGATTTTATGAATCACTAATATGGTAGCTATGTGTGGTGAAAAAAGGTGAAATGAACAGAAAAATTGTGAAATTCAAGGTTGGTTTTTTAAGAAACACAGGATTTTCTGCTACTAATTATTAGATTCATTTTTAAAACAAACGAAGTTAGCGAGAATTGAATGTAAAATTATATTTGAAGGTTCCGTACAATTATATAATTTATTAGAAAGTTGAGAAAATTAAACAAAAAAATATTTAAACTAACGTGATTTCAAAATAGTATCGCGGAACTACTACCTCTTTTCTTTTGTAAAAGTAGTATACTTGTTTGCAACCACGTTGAAATTTCTGAAAACAAAAGATGAGGTGAGTATACCGGCAACTTTTATTTGTTTTATTTTCTAATTTATTATTATTACATATTTACAGATTTTAATTAACATTAGCTTGGAGGATAGAGGCGAATTCAAGTGCATTTTTTTTGACACAATGAAGCCAGTGAAATTGGTCACTATGCTGATGTTTCATATATTCGTGTTACAGGCAAATTTACCGCTTTGTGGCCTTTCTTGGGTACCTGCGGTCATAGTGAAATAAAGTGAAATAAATAGAAGTGACGCCCTCTTTTCTGTTCACTGACGTCTGCCAAATTTGAAAATTGTTCTCTTCTCCCAAAGCATTTGATATTTCAGAAATAAATATAAAAAAGTATTAACCTATTAGTATCTGCACAATATATATATAACATAGAAAAATTTGAATAGCCAGAAAAATGTTTAGACGTTGATAAACGAGATCTCCGAAGGTGTTTGCAACAACCATGAGCATAATTTGCAACAAGGATTTAACCCAAAACTTAAAGTTTTTTTACTATATATGTCATTCAATAAAGAAATCAGTCTCTCCGAAATTTAATTAAAATTCTTTTGAAATCGGTAAAACTTTTTAGAAAATGAAGAGGAATTTTTTGAAGAAGATAATTGTAAAAGTGTTGTATTTTGCTTATTTAAATACTTTTATGTACTTAGAACCACAATCTACAAAATATTTTGAGAGCTTTTATTTAAAAAAAAAAAAACAAAACAACAAACGAAAGGTTTTTGATTTTTTTTTTCATTTACTTATTTGTGTACAGCGGACGAAAATGGTTTCTCTCATAAACAAAATTATTTGTCAAAATTTATTGGGCGAATACATGTCGTAATTGTCAAATCTCAGAAGACCTCAGAATATTTCAGAATACTTTCTGCTATCTGGCATACTGTATACTGTGCCTGCGCTGAAGTATTGATTCTTTGTGTAATCATCCTCGTCTACGAGAGGAGACGCAACAAGACCGAATTGGAAGACAGCGACACAGATCAACAAGAACAACCACCTGCCTAAAGCAAAAACAAGAAACACTTAAATTGATTTTTTTTTGTGTGGATTTAATGTTGCTCCGTAAACTCTCTTCTTCAAAGGGAGACGTAGAGGCTGTATTTGCCCGATTCCTGAGAATTATATCGCCATCACTACTTTAAAAGGATAAAAATTTATATAATTCTATTTGAGCTTGATAAACTAAATCCAAAAGGATATTAAATTGATTGATGTTTTGAATTTGCATGAATTCTGTTAAATTTCTGGATTGTCTAATATATTGAAAATTTTGTCTAACTGTTGTATATTTTATGCAAGTGAAAATAATGCAGTCGTTGTCTTCAATTGTATTACATGCTTCGCATAAATTGTTGTCATAAATGTCCATTCTATTCAAAGTTTGTTTAAAAAACTATGCCCCGATAAAATCCTGTTGAATTTTCTTATAATAATTGGATTTTTAAATTTGTATTTTTTGTTGCTAAACCATGGTTTCTTATTCAATAAATGTTTATTTATAATTATGTTTCTTAAAATAAATAAAAAAAATTAATTTATAATTATCTAAAACTCTTATACTTAATTTGAAAAAATGGCTATACCAAGACGCTGCAACCATTATTTTCTAAGTTTCAGATAGAAAACAATACACTATAAAACACAAAGCAGAAAATAAAGTTAGGAAATCTACTACCATACACCGAAATCAAAGAAACCCTGTAAAAGAAAGTGTTTTTAGAAACTAATCAATAATTAAAGTTATGATATATTCACTAAATATACAATAGAAGCATTCAAAAATGAGTATACAATTTTCAGAATAAGTGATAAAGAGCTTCAATCAAAATACTAATATATAAACCCCAAAAAGAATATAAATACTAACTAATAGCTAAATTCCATAATGCTATTAAATGTTTCATAATGTTATTAAACTTTAAGAGGAAGGAATTATAGAGTTTATTAGCATATGCTAGTGACATTGACAGTGATGGGATAAGTAGTGTAGTGTAATACTATACCACTATTACTTCCCTACCTACAACATACAAGTGACTATTGCCGAGCGCAGTTAATGTAAGGTACTTTAAGTAACCTATCTTAGGGACATGGTATAGGTACGCCATACATTGAGTAGTTGTCACGTTATGCATCTTCTTATTCATTTTCTGTTTTTTTTTTTTGCCCTCGTGGCATTATTTAATTATTGATAATAAATTATTTCACACACAAATTCACAAATGATATTCTTGACCAGAGAAGAGCTGTTGGCAAATGTCAAATGAGCTATGGTGAATATTATTTATTATTTCTTCAAGTTAGTTTCTTCGTTCTTAATAATGAGAAGTGACTGATTGTTTAGAACTGAAAAACAAAAGTTTGAAGAAAACTAATAAACTTCACAATTAAAACATTGCAATTAAAATATGCTGCACAAAATTTTTTTCTTCTTTTCTTGTAATATTTTAAAAATGTTATGTTTTTAACTCAATTTGGTGATTTATATGTCTCTTAAGTTTTTTTTTTTTTTTGTTTTTATTCTGTAAAAAATTAAAAAATTGTCCAATTTATTGTGACATGACACAGTATTATAACTGGCCCTACTTTTCGCTACTGCAAAGTAACATTTCATTAATTTACGTTATTTTACTTCTCGTCTATTATAAACAGTGCATTACGCTTACTTACTTCTATTGTGAGTTGCTTACGCATCCTACATTTGTATAAGTATACTAAGTTGTTTGCGTATTTAAATCGTAGTGAAAAATTTAGTGGGTTGTTGTAAAATTATTTCAGCCTAATTTTGATATTTCGATTAAGAAATAGCAATTTGTTTTTAATATTTATATTTTCCAAGATTTTATTTTAATATGTGAGAGTGCACAATTTTAATACATGTCACACAGCTTTAAAAATTATATTTTTATATGTTTTTTAATAACTTATCATTTCGATTGATACATTACTGTAAATTTAAAAATATGTGAAGATAGTTTTAAAAATGTTAAGTGGCGTTTTGTTGATTGGTTCGAAAACAAGTTAAAATATAAAAAAAGTAAATTTTATATTTGCACAATATTTTCACTTTTCGCTTATTTTGTTTTCGATGAAGCAGACTCTTACTGCCACTGACCAGCTGCCTTCTCTTGACTTATCTCATTCTTATGCACATAAAATATTTTTATAATAAATGCATATTTTACAAACAAATGCATTTGTCACTTATTTTCTGGTGATACATGTTCAAACAATAAAATAAACACCAACATTTTTTTTTTTGCGATTGCCAACTGTTTTATGCTCATTTACACAGGAAGACCTTTTTAATAAATTTGTCTCATAATTAATTGGAATACTTATATATTTCACTCTGTACAACTCTATTTTATTTAAAACTTTGACAGAGAAATTTAGGGTGCTTTTGATTCAAGGTTGGGTTTTAACTAAAACATATTTTATTTAAATATTTAAAATTAATAGGCTTTAAATAAACAACAATGCCAAAAAATATTTTATTTTTCGACTATAACTACGAGCCGATCATTGTAAATATATGTCCATCCCTAAATTTTACTTATAGTAAAATAAAGAGATTTTCAGTTAATTAGGAGATTTTCACATTTTAAAGAGTGGCATCACTGTAAGTGAGGTGTAATTTTGCAAAACATATGGAATCGAGTGTCAGCTGCTAAGAATCAGCTGAGATCGATGGCGGCCATCTTTGTACCGAAGTAGAGCGAAAATGTGGTTGTATTAGTGATGGCTCTCTTAGTGTCGTCTCTTGTGCTCTATGGTTTCGATGTGCCGGAGTACCTGCTGAGAATTATCACAGATTACTTCAAACATAGAGTGCTTCTATATGACACGGACGAAGGAGTGAAATAGTACAAGGTCACAGGAGGTGTACCACAGGGCTCCGTGCTCGGTCCCACATTGTGCAACGCAATGTACGACGGAATTTTTAAAGTTGATCTTCCCGAAAATGCCACACTCGTCGGATATGCCGACGACATACTCTGGCGCTAGGGTAACCAGAGGTACTGCTTTGATCAGGACATGCCCTGATTTTTATTTAAATACTGATTTTTTGAAATCTCGAAATCAGTACGAAAATGTACTGATTTTTTCAAATTAATATTTTAAAAATTTTTGTTTTTAACCTTAATGGTCTTAAAGTCGTTTTTGTAGACAGTCTCACTGTTTATTTTATCGCGATTTAATTCCGCGGCGCGTCACTCTCGCGTTAGGAGCGCAGCCGCGTGCTGCACTTCCTAACCTTTTTCTTTCTTTTCTCTGTTTATCTTTTTTTTCTGTCATTCTTCCTCTTCTTTTTGGCCGATATCCACATTCACAATAGTAAAAGAGTACCATTTAGTACTAGATTATACTACTGGGAGTGGGGATATGGAGACTTCTGTAAAAGAGCGCTGAGGTGTATTTGTTGTAAATTTTCGGAAAAACGGGAAAACTTTGGTTCTCTCGTGTGGTTGATTTTCTAGTGAGAATTTAACGGTATGACTCCGCTATGCACTAATACAGGTGCATTGCCGCCAATTCTCATACAATTGGTTGGGTCGGGGACTTTGTCCAGGGTGTAATCATGTACACCCACACATATATGGGTATGATGATTTCCCGTTTAGAGACCAGTTTCTTGGAGAAACTGCATTGTGTCCTGCTGTCATAGCGGACGAAAAGATAATGTATGTGGCTGAATATAAGTGGTACATATTTTTGCACCGTACTTATATTCAGTTCTATGCTAGCTTTCGAGAGCGACTCTCAGAATTTTTCTTTGTGCGATTTTTTTAAGCGATTATTTTGAGTATGATATTGTCGATTAAGTACGAATATTTTGTGCGTTATAGTTTAAATTCTATTAATTTGGTTTTGTGTTTTTTTTTTAATTTTGTGTACTTTGCTATCACCAAGTCGGGTGAACCAAAGTATTTTAAGTTAATAATATTGTGATTGGTACCACCAAGTCGTGGTGGACCAATAATGTTAAATTTACTAATTTTATTAAATATTGAACGCGGAGCACCGAGTCGTGGTGCATCGGAATTTTGATAATTAAAATAAATTTTTACTTTTGTTGTGTCGCTAACTTGTAGCGATAGTGTTAGAGTAATTTTTAGCCGGGTTACTCGCGTGTTTTTGTATTTTAACTTTCGGGAATCCGTGTGCGCGAATATAGAAGGGTTCATAAACCCATTAATCCAGGGAGTACCTTTTTATTTTTATATTTTTTTTACGGTCACTTTTGGCAGTTGGTGCTAACTGCAAGTGACTATTGTGTTTGTGGAGTAGGCTTCTCCTACTAATAACTTTACTTTCTCTTCTTTCTACTAAAATGTGTGAAAGTCCGTTTGTGTGCTCGTGAGCCCAGCAGGTTGTGCGGGTGAAATTTAATTTTACATTTTGTAGAATTGTGTGGTAGCTCAGTATTGAGCTACAGAAATCGAGCATTTTCAAAAGATATTTTCATTTTATTTTGAACCTGCGACCACTTCTCCACTGAGATAGCTGGCAACGTAGAGATTGTCATCCGTTTTGGTTTCTTTTATTTTTTTTTATTGAGTTTAAAGTAGAGTCACGGTAATTGTTATTATTATTATTTTTTAATTTAATTTAAACGCGAAAGTGACGGTGGCAATTTCTTTTTCTGTTTGCTCATAAAATAAAATAAATACGATATATTTACTTGAAGAAAAGTCGGTTAATGTAAGTTTTTAAATGAGTGAAAGGAATATGTTATTAATTGAATTTGATTACTGTCCTCAGCTCTTACAATTCTCTAAATATGGAAACTGATATGTAACTAACATTGTGTACTGACGAAGAAAATAAATGTAAAATTAACACCCAAAATCGCAGAAAAAATTTAAAGACGTTTATATCACTATACTACATTGAAATTACTAGGTAATAAGAGCATAAAAACTGTACTAATTTTTGCTTTTTCTACCGTTTAATGTACTGATTTCGCTATTCAAAAATCTGGCTACTCTAACTGGCGGTCACAAAAAGCGCACCACTTGCAATATTGATGCAGTTTCGGTAATATTTCCTAACTTAGCCCAAATTTCCCTTCCTTTGTATGTTTTAAGAATGTATTTAAGTGGAATGCACCATTTTTTATTGAGCTTGTTGGGCGAAAAGAAGAATTTTTGAAAAAGTGCCAAAAACAACAGTAAAGTATAAACAATTGTCGCACCACCAAAACGTCGAAATTTTTGTTCTTAGGTATCAAGGAGTGTCATAAAGTTAAATACCTGAAGAAATCTGATGCCCGCATTCGACTGCTGTTGGACTGATTCAGAAAAAAGGCAATTTTTACCCACTTGAAAGGACAAAAGGATCAAGAAGAATATGGAAGACAAATACGAGAGAAAATGACATAACCAGAAAGAGAACCATAAATTATCGATTCAAAAGTGCAGTCACAATAAGGACTGAACAAAAGAGCTATTACAACGAGAATATAAATGTCGAAACCTTACGCAGGAAGAAACGAAAGTTCGGCCTGTATGAGAGACGATCAGCCAAAATGTCGTAATTGACGAAATCGATGGAAACAAATCGCCTGGCATGAACTAAACACTACAGCAATTGAGCTCTGGCAGACTCGAGAAAGTTATATGATCTGGCAAATTAAACCCAATTATTTATGCTTAATTAATCTTCGGTATGTGCGTCGCTGAGATATAGAGCAATACAAGGATAACTTTTTAGCGAAAATAGTCAAATTCCAACAAATTCGTAGGGCTTGAATGGATTTTTCCTACTATATCCGGGGTACCTTATGCTATATTAAAGGGGCTGTGAACGCCCAAAAATATGGCTAAAATTTTATGGAGCAATTGCTGTAAGCCAATTGTGGTGCGCTTTCGCTCATTAATGACGTTATTTTTCCGGATGACTTCTGCGGCATATCATCGCGCCAAATTGTCAAGGTTTAGTAAGTAATTAATGCCTAATGTTTGATAACTTTATCATATATTTTAGATTATATTATCATTATTTGAAGGAAGGACGACTCGAAAGTCAGGCACTGCGACCTATAAGATCTTTTGTACCAAAGCCCCAAGAAAGAAAGGAAAGGAGAAAGAAAGATAGATAAGAAACATACCCAAGCCAAGAATCGAACTCGGGTCTCCAGAAACAAGAGTCTGGCACTCTTCCACTAGACCACAGTGGCGATACTTTAGAAATAGTAAAAAAGTTAGATTATTGGTTCTTATTTCTGTGCAGATTCAAAATGTTTTCGATGATGTTAGAATTTACTGGCGGGAATGATCATGTAGCTCGCGCGGTTTAAGTCCGATAGAGCAACTCTGTCAAATATGAAACGGAAAGTTGCTCAAAACATGCCAAAGAATAAAAAACCCTTGTTCTGAAAAAAGTTTGGTATTAAAAAAAATTAAGAATGATATCCTTAAAGTGCTTGTGGACTCTATACCATTCAAGATCAAAACAAAGGCTAAGAGAGGTACACCATCAAACTAAACAATTTTGCTTATGACTCTATTATGAAACAAATTAATCTTAGTTTACACCTTCAAAAACATTTTAAACTATTTTCTTGAAATTGGAGGGTGGTGCGGTTTTTGTGACCGCCAGTGTAGCGATGGTATTTAGGATAGTCAGATTTTTGAACAGCGAAATCAGTATATTAGACGTTGGAAAGCAGTAAAAATCAGTACAGCTTTTATTACCTTGTAATTTCAATATAGTCTAGTGATGTAAACGTCTTGAAACTTTTTCTCCGATTTTGTGTGTTCATTTTAGATTTTTTTCTTCGCCAATAGACAATGCTGATTACGTATCAGTCTCCATATTTAGAAGACTTGGAGAGGTGAGGACAATAATCAAATTCAATTAATAACATATTCCTTTCACTCATTTCAAAATTGACGTTAACCGACTTTTCTTCAAGCAATATTGCTTTTCTCCAGCAGCAACGCGTATGTATTTTATTTTGTGAACAATCAGAAAAACAAACAAACAGGGTGAGGCTATCTACAAAGACAGTTTTAAGACCATTAAGGTTATACCACTGAGCATATAATCAGAAAGAGACCTCAAATAGCCAAAAAAGTTGTTTCACTAAAAACTTGTAGCCTGACTCCCAATCGTGCTTCGAAGCACTTCGGTAGCATACCAAACACAATATTGTGTTTGTTTCATTTCAATGTTTCGTATAGTCGCTAAATTTAGTGCTTTTTGAAAATTAAAACGCGGAAAAAAAGGGATTTAGCGGTCAGCGGATTTTTTTTACGCGTTTTTTTCAATTTAAAGGACACTAAGTGCTAAGCTAAATAATCCATTTCCTGAATAATCCGAACAAAATTTTTTATCGAAAAAATGAGCAATGAACATATTTAAATCCAAAGTTCGTAAAAGTAAGTCACCCAATTCAAAGAATTCTTTACTTCATATAAATAATGGATTGAAACACCAAAATTCATTTAGTAATGAAGAGAATTAAGACTTCGACATCGATATGTGATAGTTATAAATTATTACTCAGCATATTTTTTTGTGATTAGAGTGTATAAAATACTCTTTTTCTATTATCTTGTTTTAGTTTTTCTTGTGATTGTATAATTTAGAAATGCTGTGAATTAAAAATTCCTAATTGCAAGGGACCAGCAATTTTTTACGAAATACAGAGGTTTTCGATTTAACGAGATTTTGATTTAACCCTTTCACCCAGAGTTTTTTTCAAAATCTGGTTGACTTCTTCAACATTTTATGAAAATATTAAAATAAACTTTAAAAAATAATATGAATCTTAATCCTTAGTTATCCTTACGTTTTCAATGGGCATAATGTTTCCTATAACCTTTGTAGCCGTATTTTAAAGAAAACTCAAATAAAATTGAATTGTATCTCCCATTTTGCTTAATTTTCCGAACATTATTGGGATATACAATCCCAGAGTTAACGAGGTTAAAATAAGAAAAATACGAATTAACAGTTTTGTAATTTAAGGCTCTTTTCGCGCACCTTATCATAGTTCCATAGAATTTTACTTTGCATTACGAATTATAAGAGGTTGTTAACAACCAGTTTCGATTTATAAGAGGTTAAACAGACAGAGGAGGCCAAAATGTGTAAAATTTGGACCAGCAGTTTGTTTCGATTTATTGAGATTTTCGAATTAACGGGGTATGAATTATTGCGATTCTACTGTTTATAAAAAAAATTTGTGTTTAACACAAAATTTAGCGCTTTTTTACAGAAAATACGCGTTCTGTTTTAGACTGCTGAAGTGTATGCATGGTGGTGGATTATGTTCGCAGCAGTGCGTTATTTGAATTGGAATAATGTATGTTGCTTCATTTCAGTATGTGTGTGTTAGGGATGCCAACTCATTTTTTCTCTCTCCCCGATAACCCTCGAGAAATTCCCCGATTTTTGCTCGAATTTCCCGCATTGGTGTAATTTCATGTTATAACAGCGCTACACGCAGTTTCCATATAAATATTTTACAAAAACGAAATTGACCTCAGTGAGTTTTATTTGAAGTCGGTCCAAAACCTAAAAAATTTTTATGGGACTGGTAGATTTATAGAAAGGTACTTTCTGACTCCGGGATTCTTAACGCTTATAAGTTCAGCCCACTTTTGGACATCAAAGTTCTCAAAGGAGAAGGCATGGGGTTTCTTTTGACTCAAATAAAAAATGATAAAAACTTTGTTTTAAGAAAAACGGGTTCAAAGTTTTCACTATCGGTTTTTAACATAGAAAAAATTAACTTTATCTTCATCAATTTTTACAAAATACTTTCGAAATATAATACTTTCAAATTAAAAAATTTTAAAAATCGATTTCTCCAAACCAATAAATTGCAAGGTCTGCTTAAGAAAAGTTGAAGATTTTAAAACCCAAAATATGAAATATTTCATAAGTTAAACGTTTCACATTATATAAAATTTGACAAAAAATATTCTACAGACTTTAATTACTAAAAGCGGGACGACTTTAAATTCCCCGCAAAAACAGCTCATTCCCCGATTCCCCATACTAAGTAAAATTCCACGCAAATCGGGGAATTCCCAGCAATTTGGCATCGCTGGTGTGTGTTTAGAAATAAATAAATGATTTAAAATTTTAGAAGTTTTGTCTTTTCTGTTTCTGAACGCAATAGCTTTGCATGATCGTATGTATACTTGTAAGTGCGGAATGTAGGGAGCATTTTTCTATTGAAATTGATATCCACCAACAATTGTATTTCAATGATCATAGCAAGATGTAATATACATCTCTTACCTTTCACAATATTTCTAACAAATATTTTTCTAATTTAAGAATCTGAAATTAATTATTCCGTGAGCAAGTTAGTAAATGAAGTAAAACCAAATATACCATCAAGGAAAACATTTGTTAACTTTCTAGGGCTTATGTTCATTAACCTTTCGTCTATACTTCGGTGCCAAAAACGACACACAAACAAAAAAAAATAAAAAAATGCAAACAAAATAGATTAATAACTAAGACCTTATTTCTTCAGGAATGCGTTCTTTAACTATTTCTTTCCCTTAAAAAAAAAAAGAAAACAATTGCGGCTAAGTGGAAATTACGGCGCCGACAATTATATTATATAAATTCTTACAACAATTGCGCAAGTGATGTATGGATAAATTTAAGAACTGAAAAATTTCTTTAATTTTATTATGAATTTAATTTTATTTTTTTAATCCTAGAATACTAATGCTCTTTTTTGTAAATACTAATTCTTGAGTCGAATTGACTAACATGTTTTTATACCCGATTTTTTTCGGTTCTTAGTAGTGTCCGACCGATTATGCGGCTATTCGGCCATAAATTGCACCTTCGGCATCGGCAAAAAATGGCCGAAGTTTTGGCCGAAGCCAAATAATAATTTTATAATAATTTTTAATATAGATTGGCAGTAAGAATTTATACAAATAAATAAATTTGAAGTGGTTTTATAAAGTATTTACATTACAATTTCTGTGTTATATTTTCTCCGTTTGCTTGGAAAATGGAATTTTTACTTTTGAAATAACCCACAGATTTACAACCGTACAAACAGTAATCAGTGATTTTTTTTTAACGAACTACCTGCTGGAGCTAATACAATTAGAGGCAGCAGAAGCGTGCAAAACTTTTTTACTTTTTAAGGAAGACTTGAAGGGTATTGAAAAGAAGCGTGAATTGTTAGAGAATCCGACTGCTTCCATTACTGGCGCTTCACTTTTTTTTTTGCTTTCAAGGACGGCAAAAAAATTTAAAATTATTTTGGCTAAAATCGCTCTAGAATATATGTGTAAAGCGATTCTTTGAAATTCACAGTTACTGATGTTTATTTGCAGGCCCTGATACAGCTGTCATGCATATTTGAACTTTGAAACTAGTTTTTCTCAAAACAGCATTTTTCGAAATGGCTGCCATGATATCTCCAAAACTAATGAACTGATTGCGCTTAAATTTTCATCGTATCTTCAATGCATCTGTAGTTCTACTCCGTCTGAACCAGGATCATTGTGATATCTCTCAATGTTTTTTATTTAAATTGATATAGTTAAAAAAAATGACAAAAATCAAATATTTATTTTCAAAACTAGATAGATAAAAATACAAACTTTTAATGACTTAACTAAAAGAACGTAAGTACAATAAAACTATCCCAAAAGTTAAATTTTCAATTTAATTACCACCTTAATAGTTTTTTGTTACTACATTTTATCACATCGTTTATGGAATTCCCCCAGCTTTTAAAAAAATGAATTAGTTATGTGTTATTATGATGTTAGCGACAGTTAAAGTCAAAATTTGTCAATAACAGCAAAATTAATTATTTTGTTTGAATTAGAGATAAAAATAAAAAAATAAATAAAATACTTCCCTTCATACTTGCCAGATAAAAAAAACTAGCTGTGAGTAGCTAGGAATTTAAATTTTTTATACAATATATTTAGTTATTTAAAAAAAAAATTGATAAAAAGTTTATTCAACAACAAATACTTCAAAAAATGCATCTCTAAAATACTCCTCTTATTTGTCAAAAATTCAAAGTGGCTACTTTTTGAAAAATGCATCTACCTCTAAATACTTCTACCATGGTTATACCTAAAACACAATTAAGCTTTGCGGCTGCTTTGCTTTGACGTTTAATGTAGAATCGTATGCATTCATTCGTAGCAAAACACAATTTGGCCTCAGGCTTTAGATCGTAAATACGATCAATGCAGCTGAAACGCTGAGTGTCGAGCTACTTTCTAATTTCAACGCTTTTTGGCAGTTGTTGTGGTTGTTCGATGTTGTTTTTTTTTACAAAGTGCGAATCGGGGCAAAATAAAATACAGGTGTTGTGCTTAAATATTATAAATTAAATATGTATAATTGAATGTGACTTGTTATGAATAAAATGAATTTTTTTGAGGGACATTTAATTTCTTTGGTGCATGACCATGATTTTTTGTATGAGTTCTCAGATCCATTGAAAAAGCTCAACGCACGCAATATTGTGTTTTGAGAAAAACAAAGATCGAGCAAAATACTAAAATTAGTACATTTTCGTACTGATTTCCAGATTTAAAAAAATCAGTGTTTAAAAAAAGAATCAGGACATGTCCTGATCAAATCAGAACGTCTGGCTACCCTAATGGTAGTAGTCGCCAAACATCTGGATTTAGTACAGGCTATATGCAGTGATGCAATTGTACGGGTGAGAAGATGGCTAAATAGCTCAAGACTAGAGTTTTTTTTCACGGGTAATGAGGTAAAAATGTCTTACACATCATCGTCGTCACAGAATTGGTATGTGGAGGTTGCACCCACTAAAACATCCTCTTTCTCACTGGTCTTGTTTCCACCCTGGAACCGCTTTCGCACTACTTCAAGGTGGAGCCCATTTATGCCTTTAATGGCTAATCGTCGTTGTACCTGCGTCCTGGTCCCGCTTTTTTCACGTTTGCCCTGACAGGAACTGTGTGAGGTAATAGTTTACTTCACCATATTTTCGGTTTGTCCAGCTGTCCAGGTTGGGTATTAGCCTGGCTGTCAGTCTTCCTCGAGCATCTTCGTTCCACATTTCCTACCACTTTCGGAGGGTTTGTAGCTTGACATCTTGCGCTGCTGTTTGTGTGCAGGTGTCCTCTTTTTTTAACTCCCATAGTCTTTTACGTTCTTGAGCTTGTAAGTCAATTGGAACCGTCCCACTTATTACTATTACTGCTACCTCCGATACTGTGAGGTACGCAGAGGTTACCCTGAGCGCTGCAGTTCGCTGTACCGATGCCAGAACCTACCTTCGATTTTCTGCTCTCAGTGCATCAGCCCACACTTCACATCCATACAGTAGGACTGAGTTTGCTGTTGACATTAGCAGCTTTCTTTTGCAGGGCGCTGGGCCACCGATATTTGCCATCAGTCCACCAAGCGAGTTGATCGCCTTACTTGCTTTGGTCGCAGCGTGTTTTATTTGTGCCCAGTATGAAAATTTGTTGTCCAGTCTTATCCCCAAGTAGTTTATCACCTTCTGGGTTTTTACGGTTCCCAGGCATACCCGCATTTCAACTTCTATTAGGATACACTTTTTCGTAGTAGCATTACCTGGTTTAACGTCCGCTTCGCTTCCTCCGTGTCTCGTGCAGTGATGACAGCCGCAATGTCGTCTACGTAGCCGACCAGATATGTGTCGTCCGGCATCTCGATCCACAGTATCTCGTCATAGCTGATGCTGCAGAGGTCCGGGTCGAGGATAGATCCCTGTGCAACTTCTGACGTGATCTTTTTTCTTCGACGGCCGCCAGTAGTCTCATAAATGAGTTCACGATTGCTGAGATAGCTCAGCATGATTCTACTCAGATACTGGGGTATCTGAAAATGGTTCTCCATGGCATCGATCATATCAGCCCATCTGGCGCTGTTGAATGCATTTCTTACATCCATAGTTGCCAGAATAACTATGCGTTTGGAGCATCCATTTCCGCACTGCGCAGCTTCTGAGCTCTCCACGATTTCCTCGATGGCTCCTATTGTGCACCTGCCGGGTCTGAAACCGTGTTGTATTGCGGATAGACCTCCAATGTTTTTGATTGCTGCTGCTAGACGGGGCTTTATCAGTCTTTCCAAAAGTTTGCCGGCGGTGTTCAGCATACATAATGGTCGATATGCCGATGGGCACTCCGGGTTGCCTTTTCCCTTGCTAATAAGCACTAGTCGTTGTTTTTTTTAGACTTCTGAAAAAACTCCTTCTACAAAGCAGGTGTTGTTGATGCCGCGTGTTTGCAATCACTTTCAAAACTTCTGCTGGAACTTCGTCGGGGCCAGGTGCTTTGTTGTTTTTTAGAGTGCTTACGGCTTTCCTAAGTTCATCCACAGTAAAGAGTGGGGTGTCATAGTCAACTGTTATCTCTGTGTCCTCCGTTCTTATGTCGTGCGTAGGAAAGAGGAGATTTAGGTCGTTTCGGAGTTCCTCCCACTTTTGCTTCTTGCTGATGTGTATAGCCAGTTTTAGGTTCTTTTTTGTCATCTTATATTGTTCAGTTTCTCCTGTGGCAGGTCCTGTTCGCCTAGCCCTGGTGAGTTTTCTTCGGCTACGTGGCACTTCTAGGCTGTGCTATTTGATCCGTCCACCAATATGCAGCTTTTTTGCGTCTTCCTGGTCAAACTTTATGCATCGCTGCATTACAAGCTCTCACAATGCTGTTCATCGTTAACTTCACCTTGTTTCTCGCGTCACTGGTGTCTGTTCTGTGGAGGGGGGTTCCATCAATTTCAGCAAACATCGCTTCTGAGTTCAATTTCGTAACATTCCATTTGAGTGTACTTTTCGTAGTACTACCTTAGGTGGTGTTTTGTGTCCGTTCTACACTGTAGGTTATGTATTGGCGGTCACTACCTGTATAGTCCTCCAGAACTTTCCCCCTTTTCAGCATCCAGACGATACCAGAGTGATATCTGGAGTGGTGCCATCCTCGTCTTCTGAAGATGTGGGTGATCCTGGTGTTTGCACCCCTTGCAGTCAAACTGCGGAAACACCGTTTAGCGCTCATCAGAAGCTTCATTCTGCATCTGATCCATCCAATTTTTATGCGACCTGCTTTGAGAAGCGTGTTCGTAACTGTTCGGTGCAGATACGCTGGCACCTATTTCTCCTGTATCGTGAAGGGATTACTTCACTCTTATTGTGAGAGAGTCGAGATCTCGTATTTCGACTGTAACCTTCGGTTAAAGACGGTTACTGCTGCTGATTCCTGCAGAGTGCTTTTCAGTGCTTCACAAAATTCTGGTTTGAACTTAGCTCCTTTGTCCAGTTCAAGCAGAAGAGCGCCTGTTTTGGTTTTACAGATCGCTCGGATTTTTAATTCTGCGTCATCCGGTTTAACGTTGTCGCGAAGGCTCTTTAGAACTTTCGCGTAGGTATGACTTTCTTTCGGTTTATTGAGAACAGCTTTAGATATGGTTTTCGAGGTTCCAGTTTTCTTTGTCGCCGCCTCTGGCTGCGATGCGGCGCTTTACTTGGCTTCTTTTTCTGCAGCTGACCAGTTTCTTCGATAGCTCACAATGACATCGAACAACTTGTCCAGGTCTGACACGCCGATTTTTATATCCACGCTGGTGTTTTTCTGCTTCATTAATACCTGCTTCATTCTCTATAGAGCAGCTCGGTATTTTCCCATTGTTTCTTCTTCTGATGCTCTCATCTTTATTATGAACTCCTGTCGAGGAGAGCTGTTTGTGATTGCTGGTACCCGTGCCACTGAGGGCGTAGTATCTTCTGGCAACTCCTGTGCTGTACTCTGTGACGCTAAGAGCGTCATTTGTATCGGTAGTGCGTTGGAGCTTGTCTTTATTTGCTGCTGATTCCCGCAACTTGTTACATTTTCTGTCACGGGTGAGCGCAAGGTCTTGCTATTTCTTCTGAAAACAAGTGCTAATTCTTTCTCCTTTTGTTTCGATTCTTCTATTTGCTTTTGTTTTGGGTTTATCAATATTTATTTTTTTTTTTTGTTGGAACAGACAAAAGAAGGATTCAAGAATACAGCACTCAGACAAGTTTTACGTCCATTGTACTATATCCTGTGTTCCTTTTTGCTATTCTTCAAATCTACCAGATTTCCTAATAAATCTTAGCAGATCCTGCGGTGTTAGAGAGCTCAGGTGTTCGTCTCCCAACACTCCAGTACCTGCTTACTCTGATTTGGCAGAAAGCGGGGCAGACACTAAGAAAGTGGTCCGCCGTCTCTTCACATTCTTCCTCCAAACCACAGGAAGCACAGAAGGCACTAGCTCCCAGGCCAATCATATGCAAATGTTTGGCCCAAGTGAAATAGCCTGTATATAATCCCACCAGCTGCCTGCACCTCTTTCTGTTAAGTGATAACAGAAAGTCTGTTAGACGATTCGAGATAACAGGTAACATGGTCTTTGTCTGTCTAAAGTCCCTCATTTCCTCCCATTTACGATTGTGGGTCAAGTCGACCCACTCATTAATGGTGGTCTTGATGGCTGTAGACGACAAAGAGAGTACAGGTTCTGGGCCCAGGAAACCAGTTTCCGAACCCTTTCTGGCCAGAAGGTCATCAGATTAATTTCTTGAAATTTCTGAGTGTCCAGGAACCCATATCAACAGCAGGCTATTGTGTTTTCCAACACAATCAAGCCTGGATTTGCAATGCATAAACAGTTTAGACGTGGTTAGACGATTAAACATGGATTTAAGCGCAGCCTGACTGTCACTAAATACACAGATACTCCTTTCTCTCCAACCATTATCAATAACATGGTCCATTGCCTTGATGATTGCAAAAATTTCTGCTTGAAAAACAGAAGCATACAACCCAAAGGAGAAGTGAAGGTGCACTTCATCATTTTCAATAAAGACCCCAGAACCCGAACCGAATTCTGTTCTGGAGTGGAAATACGCTTACAATCAACTCCCAGCCCAGGTCCCGGCAAAAACCAAGTTTGGGCCTCTGGAATTTGTATTGTATAGCGCTGTTTTAAAACTGGAATTGTTGGCATTGTATCGGATGGCATTGATAGAACTGTTAGGTCCATATCAGTACCTTCAACAATGTCACCAATATCCCAGCAAGTGTCATACCAATACCCATTGCGTTCAAGCCTACAGATGGCTTTGACAGCCTCTCCTTTAGCAAAAATATCAAGGGGTGGTAAGTTGAGCAATGAATCCAAGGATGAGCCAGGTGTTGTAGGAAAAGCTCCTGTACAGCAAATGGCCACAAACCTTTGAAGTTTGGCAAGAGCTTTCCTAACGCTGTCAACATTAGTCTGCTCCACCAGACTGTAGATGCATAGGTGATGATAGGTCGAATCATAGCCTTATAAAGCCATAAGACTTTATAAGGTGATAAGCCCCATGTTTTGCCAAAAATAGCCTTACATTGGCAAAAAGCTGCCAATGCCTTGGATACCTTTAGCTCAACATGAGAACGCCAAAGAAGTTTGGTATTCAGAATGACTCCTAGATATTTCACTTCTTGGGATAGCTGAATAGTGATTCCTCTGAGTACTGGTAAAACAAGACCATCAATTTTCCTTCTCCTGGTGAAAAGAATAACACCAGTTTTAAGAGGGTTAACCGTTAGCCCGTTTGAGCAACACCAAGAGTCAATCATATTCAGGGCAGTTTGGGCTTTCCTACAAACATACCCGACCGATTGGCCCGTGATTAAGCAGGCAACGTCATCGGCATAGGCCTGTGTGTAGATACCCGACTCATTTAGGGAAACAAGCATAGAGTCAGCCAGCAGACACCACAGCAGTGGAGAGAGTACGCCCCCTTGGGGACATCCTGTATTCACGCCACAAGTTACAGATTGACCACAATCAGCTTGAACCATCATAAGTCTTTGTGACAGCATTGAGCGTATCCAGTTAACAAGAACCGGATCCACTCCATGCTGACCTGCTGCATTACACATGCCGTCAAAAGCCGCGTTGTCAAAAGCTCTCTCAATATCAACAAAAATGAGATGAAGATCTTCTTCAAAACCGGTAGCAATTGCACCATACCCTCTTTCAGAGCAACTGGGAGTATACCATCCGGACCCGGCGATTTGAAGCTGTCAAAAGAAGCAATAGCAAACCTAATCGCATCTTCATTCGGCACTGTCCTGGCAACCCACCAGTTACGCTGCGAAACTGTCGAACTAACCTTCCGCGCTTCCGGAAAAGTGGGATGTTGAACAACAGAGACCTGATTGCCCGGAAAGTGAGATTCCAGCATTAAGCTGAAAATCTCACTTTTTGATTCCGTGAAAGTGCCATCAGATTTTTTGAGTGAACACAGTCGGTTGGCTTGACCCTTTTTGAGGATTTTCGCCAACGTAGCTGTTTCAGACATAGTTTCATTACCGCTGCTGAAATTTCTAAAGGAAGCCCTTTTCGAATCTTGAATTAGCTTTTCATACTCTTTCTGCTTTTGACGATATAGAGCCCAGTGCTCATCAAGATTAGTCTTAAGAGCCCTGTTGATAAGTTTTCTTGACTCAACCCGCAGGGCTTGGAGCTCGTTGCTCCACCGCGGAACAGGAATTTTAGCAAGAGGTTGGCAAGACAGGCACGCTCAAAGCTGGTTTGAAGAGCAGAGGTAAGATTTTCCACCGCTGCTTCCAGACCTCGCTCGTTGCGAGTACAGCTTAATGAAGCCAGTGGCGGTGGTGGCAAAATTGCATCGTATGGAAAGTAGGCAGAAGCAATCGCAAAATGTTTCCATTCTCGATTGTTCTAAAAACTCACCTTAGCAGCCACCATATCTTGGCTACAAAACTGACCAAGTTTGGTGATTGTAAGATGAGGAGATGCTATAAGACAGGTTCTTGGTCTATTAGAACTCTCATCATATAGAATCGTGCGCCCCCTTAACTCACCAAGCCCACAGATGCGTCCTTTATGGACCCAAGGTTCTTGGATTGTTGTTTTGTGAGGGAATGTATGCAACATGGAAAGGCGTTTACATAGGAGTTCAGTAGCAGCCTTGGAATGTTGCAAATTTATCTGGGTTACTGTAAGTCCACAGATAGGTTCCGCAATATTTGCCGAGTTAGAAGACCGGGGTCGCGTTATCTTTGCCGGCAGCAGTAGGCATCACAGAGGTGGCGTTAATACTTCGGAAAGTGTTAGAGCCTCCCATCTGCGCGACCACACTGCAAGAGATGGCAGCGCTGGCAGTATCGGTCTTCGTCCTCTTTACTTGAGCGCGCCTGATGGAAGCGGCTTGGTTTCTCTGAGGAACCTTTGCATCGGTTGCTGTAACCTCAGCACAGAGTACCCTCTTTGAAACACTGGCCATAATTGGGTCTTCAACCAGAGTAGTGGCCGAGACCTCCTTAGTCTGTTTATCGACCTAATCTTCCTCCATTTGCATCTCATACTGCGAAAAGGTTGTGGCCCCGTACGCCGGCTTCTGTAGGAGGTATGTCGGCTACAGTTGTGACGTCCAGACTCATACCTACTTCAGCCGGAGGGTTCACAGCTCCTGACATCAAAGAAGAGTTGGTTGTAAAGATTACAACCCCACTCTCCTCTGGGATGCGTAGACTCAAGAGAGTTTGAGGATTTTTCCTTTTTCGGTTTCGTTCATGCCGTTTCGTCCGGTCACCTGCTCCTCCTGTTTAACCAGGGCGAAGCTGTGCATCCCGACGAATCAGAATACACGGCAACCTCTATAAAGAAAAGGGGAAGGGAAGGTCGACCGTGGTAGCGCCCCATACCTCAGCAAGGCCACCGTTACTTTCTGAGGCGGCCAGGTATCAGAGATGCTCCATGAAAAGACAGCCTAATTTTTAACACTGGAGAAACCAACGGAAGCTGATCCACCATATTGATTGCATCAAATTAATTAAATTTAATGCATTCAGATAGCTGACTCGCCACTGTTGGCGTTCCAGGGTTACTCCCCAAAATATCCGACAGGCACGGGTCGCATAACACCTTGGATTAGGGAAGGTTTTGCATAAGAGGGTGTGCTCTCTCCGCCTGGACTATCTTAGCCAGTTACATATCAGAAATCAGATATGCAACTGTTTCCAGCCGTCACCACGTGGAGGTGATAGATCAAACTTCCAGCAGATCACTTAATTAAGGCACGTATCGAAATACATGTTGGTCCCCTTGAGTGACTGACAGCCTGACAGGCATTTATCATTGTTAGTGGGTCCCCGCTCCGCTCCGTTTGTTGTACAGCACCCTAATCGATCCCCGTGGTTATCTATGCAAAGCAGGGAAGCCTCGCAAGGTTTGACGCAGGTCCTTATGGGTGCCTGCGTTCGGAGCCAGGATCAGGTGCTAGCCAGGAGTCATCTCAACTGCTCCTGTACCGCCTCGAACGTACTCAAAGCGTTACCAAGGTTTTACCGGGACGAAGGTAGCTGCAACATTAGTCTGAAAGCCGTTTCCGTTAGATTTCACTCTTCCTTACTGAGTTAACAGAATGCTGCAGCTATCAGCCCAATCGCATCCACATTATATATCAAATCATTAGTCCAAGTTCGTAACCTATGTCGGCATCATTTGTCGAGCTTCACCTTCACAGACTAACTGTTGTTGGTCATCTTTCGTTATTCTCCACGATGTCACCATCCATGGCGGTGGTGGGCACTTAGTCTGTAGCGGCGCCTACTCTCTCCGTCGCATCAGCTTCTTAAGGTTTTCGCAGGACTTTTAATCCGCACCTTCTGCTTCTAATTATGTGGACAAACCTTTTTCGGTGCGATAAAAAAAATTCAACTGACGATGTCTCCAAAACCACACCGTAGAATTAAAAATGATTTTCGGGCGCAGCGACCAATTTTACATAGGGATTGGATAGTGGCATTCATTGGTAATTTTGGCTGTAAACTAGTGTTATTGATATTTTTAAAATACGTTTTATTGATTTAAAAGATCTCATAATGGGAAAGTGTGAAATTTGCGCAAAGTTAATAGTCGTGGATCAAATGTTTCTGTTTAAGATGAAAGGAGACGACGGCGGTGGACTAAAATTTGTGGGATCGTGTTCAAGCTGAATTGCCGTATATGCGGTGATCACTTTTTGCCATCGGACGTGATAGGTGAAAAAGGTGAAATTAATGCCCAGCGCAGTTCCTTCGGTTGGAATATCTTCACAAATAGCGTAGGTGCAACATAAATATCAATAAGCTCTATCGCACTATCTTTTAATGTTTTAGCAAGCACTCGCTGAGTGAATTTTTTTATTTGTAGAATCTTCTGCTAGCGATCACTTGGGCAGAAAATATACAGCGAATGGAAAGTCTTCTTCTTCCTCCTAATTTTTCGAAAAATTTACGTTTTTTATGTCACTATAGCGGACAGACATATATATAAGTTTACCTCCTTTTTTTTGTTGTTGGTGGTGAAAAATAAATCAGCTGATTTAATTTTTCACATTTTGTAAATTGAATGCAAAAGTAAGTATTTTTGGAATATTCCTTAATTTAAACGATAATAAATTATGTACTAATTATGCAGGCAGGCATTTTCATTACCAATATGGGGAAGCGCAAAAATGAGAAGGATGTACGGCACAAGCATGTACAACTGTTTGTTTACACTTATACACCATGAAAGGGGCACAAATTATTTTTATTCTTGCAAATAAAATCTCACAAAATCTTCTTTTTTTGTATGGTGTACCCACATTTGGGTTATTTGTATCAGTAGGCGTTTTTCTTTTTTAACTCTAAGCACGGAGTAGAGTAGAGCACGAGCACACCGAGCACGCTCTGATTTAATTTTAAAACGCATAGAGCACGACCTGTCAGATAAAGACTATTTATAACTAAGTTTATTTTTCAACAAAGTTTTTTTTCAATCGTTTCGATTTTTTTATACAAAATGGATAAATTAATTATTCTGAGCCCTTGTCCGCCATTTAAAATTTTTGTATATTGTTTCAAATTTTCATGCTCTGTTTCCTCAGTTAACGCTCACAAACACAGTTACGTTTGCTCTGAGTGCTCAGAGCTAAAAAGAAACACGATTACGTTTTTTGACAACTCGTACTCTGCTCAGAGCTAATAACGAAAAACGCCTAGTTTAACATAATTTTTGCATTGTAAATTTTATATTTACACAATTTTACCCCCTCTACATATGCTAGTAAAGTTGTTTTGGCCAAGAAGTTGTG
Source organism: Toxonevra muliebris (assembly GCA_963691655.1). NCBI lineage: Eukaryota > Metazoa > Arthropoda > Insecta > Diptera > Pallopteridae > Toxonevra > Toxonevra muliebris. The sequence continues at coordinate 47,209,871 of OY829328.1, read as the reverse complement.
ATGGCTTATTTAAATCTTTCAATAAAATTTCGCTAAGTTTTGAGCATAATATTTATCAATAAGTAAAATAAATGCAAACCAATAATGATCAATATTATTGATGAGCATGTTAATGCCATTCGAGAAAACGATTGCTTAAGCAGGTGGTTCGACTTAAACATTTTCGAGAATTCTTTCCTTTCCGGTTGAGATCTGGTACAATCAACATCACAAGTATCAAGAATAATTATCATCAATTTAAAACGTTTATTTCCTCGTGGGTGGAAATCGTTTTAATCGCTATAAAGTGTAACAATCCCAAAGTTTTTTCTTCTTGGGAAGTCACAGAAATTATTGTCACGTTTAATTACGTTGTCCACGATTCTCATTTTTCGGAATTTTTCATCTCAACTGTTTGCAAAATTTTTGCGATACTAATTGTCACGGCATATTACGTCCAATTGCTGCAACCAATACCAGGAAGGCTAGGCGTAGATGCGTCTCCACCAAGCGCCACCTCAAGATCACCGGTGTTCAGCAAGCAGATAGCGATCTTCTAGCAATACCACGCCTGAACATATGGATTGGTTTGAGAACATTATGTCTGGAGCTAATTCCACATAAATCACCTATAAGGCTTAATTTTAATCAACTAAATCATTTTAAACAAGCGAAAACTAAAGACAAATTTATTTTAAAAAATTTAAACTTTTTTTTGTACAATGATTTACATTGTGTTTTTATATTTAAATTTAGAAATTTGTTAGTATTTAAAGAAAAAAAGACAAGTTTATAAATTAAATTTTTGTTAAATTAAAACTTATTGTTAAATTAATACCTAAACTACGTGCATAAAATTAATTAACAATAACCAAAAACCACATCAACATTATTGATGCAACGTGAATCAGCTGTTAGCGCTAACAACGTTGGACACGCCATTTTTTTCTTTCGTTTTAAAATGCAGTGTAAAATCAATAGCTCTGTTATCTAAATTTAAGTATGCATTTTTTGTTGCACTCACTATTCTTAGTATTCGCTAAGTTTTATACGATTTAAAATCAATATGAATAAAGAGAGCTATATTTTTTTGCGATTGTGATGTTTGACCGTGGAGAGGTATTTTGGTTGGGTTGGAGAGAACATGATTCTGCTTCATTGGTTGGGTACGGCGAAGTAGACGAAGCGATCAACAGCTAAGCTTCGAATACCGGTAGATTTCCGTATGCTTGATTTGCACTCTTTCTTTCATTGCATTTGACATTGTTTGCTTTTTTTATATCTCTCACTAGTAGTTTTTTTTTGTACATGAATAATTTGTATAGGCGACTTTTATGCACTCTATAGTTGGCAAGCAAGATCCCACCCTCCGGCGAGCAAAAGCCAGGCCAAAGCTTGCATGCACACCGGTTGGTCAAGGTCATAAGAAAGAGGTTTATTACAAAGTGCACTATGAAAAAGTGGATGCCACCAGTAAAAATGGTCCCAAAATCTGGTCAAACAGTTTTATTATGAAATATAAATTATAAGCTTTCAGTTTTGAAAAAAACTATTTGACCACAATTACTGTAATAAAATTTTTCACAATCAAAAAATACAAAAGATAATTTAACATTTTTGGCGCGGTGAATAATATTCATGGATATGTATTGCCGTGCTAATGGAGAGAAAATGCATGCAAAAGAAAAAGAGAGAAAAAAGTACGCTTTATCAAAAATTTTAATAAATAAAATTCATTCAATTAAAACTTTTGAATCTTACTTCTATGAACTTATTAGTAAACAAATATAATGCTAATTAAATGCAGGCATATTTTCAGTTTGGTCTTTCTGAACAAATTATGAGAAAACAAAATTTTTTTGTCCTTCAAATCAACGACGAATATAACGCTTCTAGACATATAAAAATAGCTTTTAGCAAAAAGAAATTAGCAAAACTTTCAATATTTTGGTTGTACATCTAAAAAACAAAATAATTATTTTTGAAACGTCTTATAACACAAAAAAATATAACATAAAACAATAGGAGTAAGCTCAAAGAAAATAGGAAAATATTAAGACAAAATAGTAAAATTTAGTAAAAAACTATTAACATCGGCAACACTTTTCGATTTGACTGGCACTACTGAGGTAGGTCTACTAAATCGCTTGGCACTACTGTGGTAGGTTTAATAAACCGTTGGGCACTACTGTGGTAGGTCTACTAAATTGCTTGGCACCATGTATAATAGTAAAGTTTCCATTCTCTGTATATTCTCTGTTTGTTGGGATCTTCGATAAACTACTTCGTTCCGTTAGACCCCAGTTCCAAACTGCAATTTTCCGCGCAATCAATTGCATGCAACTCGAGTTTGTAGGTGAAGGAGGTAAGAAGTTTGCAGGGTAGACGAGATTGCACGGTCGCTGATGTTGCTGCAACACTTTTGACGGTTCTACTCTATCGCTTTCGTTTTTTTCTCTTTGCTTTATTCTTATTCTGATTTTGAGTAGCGCACACAGACTAGTGAATATAAAATGAAATTTCTTCGATTATTTATGTGCGGATTTTGACAATTTAAGACTTGAGTGTAAAAATTAGTTAACAACTGTTTAAAAATTATGTAAAAAGTATTAAATTCAAAATATTTCTTTAGTATAAATCAAATGCACAAATAAATTAATTTTGTAAATGATGTTATATGTTACTCAGCGGAAACAGTATAAAGCAAATACAGAAATTAAATGACAAAAGTGGTGCAATTCAATTTCTGGTGTATTGGTGCGTGTGATAGTCCTCTTTTCCACACTGTAAGTTTTTTTTTGTCGGCAAGTCGAGTTTGTTGGTAAGAGTGGAAAAACGAGAGGAGACGAGAAAAGACTTGCTCGTACCGGCAAGTTTTCTTTTGTGCTGTTCGTTCTTTGCTATTTCTTTTTATTCTTGTTTGCCAACAAAATAAACCTTTTTAATTGAAGTTTCACTTTTCTTCCATTAATCTATTTAATTTTATTCAATAAACCGATCTCACTTTTCATTATTTATTTTTATGTAATAAAATGTTAATGAAAAATTTTTCGCAACACGAATGACAGACAAAGTAAGAACAGAATTGCCCAAGAAGTCTTGCTGTGTGGAAAAGCGAGTGGCTAGTTCAAAAGAGAATTGGAAACTTGCCGACAAGAAAACTTTCCGTGTGGAAAAAGGGACTTACTACATGAAATTACGTTGCAACTCCAAAAGAGAATTGCGATTAGCTTCAACGCAAGTATTGCAGCGTGGAACAGGAGTCTTACTTATGCGAAATTGAACCTTTAGTGTTAACAAAGTGGTGAAACCCTTTAACATCGACATGAATGGACGTAATTTTTTCAATATAATTTTAGTAACATTTTTTACAAAGTAGGGTAAAGTGGGGTACCTTTAACACCGGGACACATCTGACTTTGTCTTGGATTACCACCTGTTTTTGTGAAGTAATTGTAGCTGTTTTTTTTTTAAAAAAAAGAGTATCAAAATTTGTTAGCACTACTCTACATATAATGTTAACAAAATAAAATAGCGTTTTCTAAAAATTAAACAAAATAAATTGAACAAGAAGAAAAAATTATCAAGAGATTTTGGGCCACATTTGACTTTTACCAAAGGGCACATTTGACAAATTACAAATGTTCCTCATATTGCAGATTTACTTATTTACAATAGAATTGATATATTTTCTGTTTATACATCTTAAAAGACAAATCGAACCGAAATTGATGAAGCGAAAGTAAAGCGAGCTATTTCAGATATTAGAAATATGAAACGGCAACATCAGCCTCCGAAAAAATATGGGGTGAATAGAACTCAAGTTATATGAGAGATGTCACAACCCCTTTTCCAATCCCACCAACGTTTTTCTTGTAGTATTAGCTTGTCAATCGACATCCTTGTGCTAAATTTCAGTACTGTACCGTAAATGGTTCTGGATATACCTATGTACCCAAAAAAGCATTAAATTTATATGGGAGGTGCCACCAACTTGTAATTTTGAATTTAGATTATACTTATCTTATTACTAGAGATATAATGCGTCATTGTACAAATTTGTGTCAATCTGAGCTGAGGTTTCGTTGTTATTTCGAGACATATACACATACTTTCAGTATGAAATAAATTATAGATTGTGCTGTACCTGGGGCACTTTTGACATAATCGGTTTTATGGATAAAGTAAAAAAAAATTGTTAATGCAGTTTTTATAAAAATATAGTTTGTTTGAGGTTTGATCTAGAAAAATCAATGTTTTAAAAACAGTAACATCATTTCAAATCTATCAATAATTTTCTAAATTACCGACTTTTGAATATTAAGTGTCGCATGTACCCCATTTTACCCTATCTTGCACATCTGAGTATCAACTCAACTATTTCTATAAATATCATATTTTATCAAAATAACCATCCGGCACATTAATTCTCAATGATAAAGCATTTATATTATAATAAGGAATAATGATAATAATCAAATTGACTTCCAGAGTTTTTAAATGATTTGAAACAGTGGAATTTCTTTTCCAATTCCTTGCTGAACTACACTGTACCAGTGTTGTCGAAGTTACTCCGATTGGAGTATTCGTACTTCGCTAAAATTTCAATCCTCCTATTTCATATTCTAGAATTTTTGGGTTGTGTGCAAAATAAACGTATCTAACGTTAGGTTTGTGTCTGTGAAATATTTGTTACTGGGACTAGCTGTTTTATTTGTCGTTGGGTTACTGTTAAAATCCCAAAGTTAATGTTTGTAATTCTTGACAATTGAAATCAATAGCAGAAAAACCGCGTAAAAATAATTTTGCATATTTAACAAATATAAATAAATTGCTTACTGATTGCAGCTGTTAATGCAGCAATGGTTGGAAAGTGCCTGGTTATATTGGTCAGAGAATGGACACTTACAATACATATTCAAAAATGTGCTGCATTAGTATGCGTAGGACTGAATTTTACAAAAACAATGTACTGTGAAATGAAAAAGTTGGGTGTGGTAGGATTGAATTTTATGTGTGGTAGGACTGAATTAATTGAAAATCATTTAGTATTAGGACCGAAAAATTTTGCATGTGAAAATTCATATGGGGTGGAAGATGTTATGAAATTTCTACTACTTTGTATAAAAGCTTATACTTGTTATGCCTTACTTCAAAAGTACGAATTATAAATATGAAATTTCTTACCAATGAATTGTTTCTTTATTATCAAAATTGTTAAAAAATACGTTAAAATACGTTGTTTTATTTATTACGAAGCATTTTCAACACAATTCTACTGGGTTTAAAAAAATAATCTATCAACGAATATCAAATGAATACTTTTTTTAATAAAAAAGTACCTATATAATTTTCAACACAGTAAGATATTTTATCTCCCCATTGCATATCAACTGCCAATTGATGTTTGGCACTAAAAGTCGAAATTGACTTTGCAAATAAAAGTGATTTATTTGTGTGATAAACCAAGTGACAATTTCATTATTGATTTCATTGTGCTATTTATTGTGTGAAGTGTTTTTTTAATTATTAAAATTTATAATGCCGAGCACAAACAAATGCATTTTTAAATGCAGTGGAGGAAGGAAGATGTTTGAGTTCCCAAAAGAGGAGGTTGATCCTGAAAGGTATGTTATCATGTAGATATTATTTAAGATAAATTTATTAGTGCTTTTACACGCTACATGTGAAAAGTTTGAGGGGTAGACAAGTATGCGCGTCCGGTGATTTTAGTTCTCACCCCTTCTCACCGTCAAACTCGACATGGAAGCAACGAAATGCTTGAGTGGCCATGCAACGTGTAATCGACCTCTATGATAATAAAGTTGACCCTCTAACAGCAAAAAAGAATGATTCTCAATCAATTTTTACAGGAAACCATAGGCCAAAAATAGAAAGAAATTATTATTTGTGAACAAATTTATAAATTTGTAAAATACAATTCTTGCTTTGCTGGTCAATTTTTTAAGTCTTGCTTGCTTTTGCTCATCCAAATTAACCCACTCTAATGTACATAAACACATACATGACATTTGCACTTCATTTCTATTAAAAATAAGAACTTACTCTTATATTTATTATGAATAGAAAATAGCAAATTTCGACTCACTTTTGTCTTTCCTCGCCAACAATCAAAAAATCGTCGAGGAAATTCGGCCAAAAATAGGGGTAAAAGCAGACCAAGCCATCACATAAATTAACTTTAAATTACCAATAATCGCTTAAGTCTGAAAATCTCATTTCGAGTGAACACGGTTTGAAGTGAATGTGATTCGTTGCCACTCTACTTAAGCGAATACATTTCTTTTTTTTATAACTTTTGTTTTAAAAAAACATAGAATTTTGGAAATAGAAATAAGAAGAATACGATAGCATTTATAGCTCAATTCTGTTCAAAGACGACTTAAGCGAATATTGCTTTTGGCCACAGATTTTAATTTGTGATTTCAACCATTTGGCCAGTTAGAGGGTTATAATATACACAAAACATTGAATTTTGGCAATTTTATAAAAATATCTTATAAATTGTTTTGTTTCATATAGATTGAGGGAGTGGCTTCGCCGCCTGGGTATAACCGGACCCACAAAAAAAAAGGATATTTGCATGTGATCTCCATTTTTCGGAGGCCATGCAAAAAACATACAAAAATAAATACCCAGACATTGTAAATAGTTTATTTGCATTGAGTGCAGGTAAAGATAATGTCAATAACGATGACCTTGTAGATTACTCCCCCGTTTGCAGTCCAAAATTAGGTGTTGATTATTCTAGAATTTTTGATGTTGCCGATCCCGAAATAGCTTGTCTTTCAGAGGTGAACTTAGAGGAAGACATGGAAGTAGATTTGCCAAGCCCCCTTATTACAAAAACCCGATTGCCGTTTTCTTCGACCATATATGACTCTGGGCATTCGTACCAGATTCCATCTCTGGGTGGGTTTGGTACTGTTGTCGACAGACAAGTGCAAACTTGTAAAAGTCTCAGCGCCGGGACGTCGAGGAAAAAAAATCTCAGAGGTGATTAGGACCCTAAAATCTCAGCTTAGGAAAAAAGACCAAGAAATAAATAAGTTGAACTCAATTCTGAAACGGGCTCTGCAGGAATTGGAAATTTATAAAGACAAAATGCAGACCCAAAACATGGAGAAAAAAACTGAAGATCCATTGGGTGGATTTTGTGGTAAAATTCCTCTTGAAGTAGCCACAATAACGAAGAATAGCCTAAAAATTAATTCTCGTTTCCCCAAAGGTCGTAGGTATGATAAGCAACTTGAAACAATTGCTCTTGCAGTATTTTTCTTGTCTCCTTTGTCGTATAGACACTTGAAATCTTCCTTAAATTGGCCTGAGGAAAGAACTCTGCGTTGATTTGTTGCAAGTTGGCCACGGTCACCTGGTTGCACTAATAGCAGCATAAAATCTTTGGAGTTGCGAAGTCGGGGCTTTTCGCAGAAATTAGTTTCAATTTCTTGCGATGAGATGTCATTGAAAACCCACTTGCATTTCGATAGATACACCGACAAAATTTGTTGTTTGGAAGACTACGGGGATGAAGGCCAAGGACCTAATTTCCTTAATTTTGCAAAAAATGTAGGTGTTTCAAAAGAAACCCCCTTCTTTGTAGTGAACGGAGAAGAAATAATGTATTTCCATGATTCGCCACACCTTCTAAAAAGCACTCGTAATTGTATTGAAAATAATAAAAATTTTATTAAATTCAACAACAAAAGAGTGAACTGGAATGATGTAGTTAATTTTTTAATAATATTGATGTTGTGCATGGCAATTGCGAACAACTTGTCGATTATAATAAACCTTCAGCGTCAGAGACTTCACAAGGCATTTCAAATAGCGTAATCCGAAATGTCTGCAACGACCATTTATTTCAAGACCTACCTTGGCAAGATTTTCAAGGCTTGCCAAGACCTCAGCAATCAATCGCTCTGAAAATTCCCCTTGAGGTCAGTATTGATGAAAACACGTTCTTGAAAAAAAATGCTTTCGCGTATATATGTGGTTATTTATATTTAAAATTGTATAAATTGCATGATTGTGTGGAACCCCTGCCCTACTTAGGTGATGAAGTCGTTTCTGATGATTTTCTCTTTTCTTTTGAAAAAACAATTCGAAAAATGTAACCTTGTTAAGCCGAAGACTTCATATCATATATTCAAAATTTAGATAACAGATTTTGTGAGTGTTTCGACTTATCCTCTCATAGGATTGGAGTTACGCAATATCTATTTGATAAAATGAAAAATATTGACCCGTTTACTTGTTGTGAAAATTGTGACCCTGATGTTTTGTTGTCTCTCTTTATCAGAGTCAGAACATATTTCGTTTTAAAATATTTCAATAGGGATCAGTCTATAATCACTTCAAGAAATAAGACTCTATGTGTTTCATATATGTAGTTTTGTTCCATTTTTTTCCAACATAATTTTTTTTTTTTTTTTATGTCTCTTATTTACTATTTGTACTAACTTCCAATACCACACTCAATGTAAATAAACAATACGTATCATGTATATATGTACATTAGATTCCTTATTTGCTCCATACATTTTGCTAAAGTATTTCAGATCTTCATTGTGACAGCAGAATATGAAAAAAAAGGTGCTAAAAACCAATTAAAATGAAAAAAAAAATTTAAATTTGTGAAAACTGGATGCGGTACTCCGAAAACCGTGATTTTTAAGGATGTTTTACAATAGGTTTGGGATTTTGTATGGAAAAAGCATTTAACTTACATGTAAAAGATTTTCAGATATCCATGTCTATTGTGACGACCCAAATTTAGAATGAAAATTTTGGCCTCACAAACACCTGCTGCGCCCCTGTTTGTCCAAACAAAGCACCAACAGCCTAAAACAACGAAAGGCTGGCATGGCAACAAAGCACAAAACTATTCTGTGCGTGAAAACAACAACAACAATGCACGGAACTATTCTGTGCAATAAAACAACAACAACAATGCACAGAACTACTCTGTGTACGAAACAACAACAACAACAATGCACAGAATTATTCTGTGTATAAAATAACAACAACAATGCACAGAACTACTCTGTGTACGAAATGACAACAACAACAATGCAGGCTTCATGCTGCCAGCAGCGCACACAAAACCAACGGGATATTAATACGAGGCAGACGGCCTACTGGGATGAGAATTCGAAATTTGAATTCCAAAAATAACACGCGATCGAGCCAGCCAATGGGAAGACGACAGCGAGACAAATTCCAGTAGCAACAGCGTCTACTGGAATTTGTAGAAGAAGAAGCAGGCTGCCTATAAAAGGAGCTGCATGAGATGAATTAGGGGAGTTTTTCGCAGACCAGCAAGGCAACTACAACGAGGGACCATAGTACGGGTGAGTAAAAGACGAATAGGTATTTTGAGATGAGTATAAGCAACCAAGCATTTGATGCTGTATTGCTGGCTTAACCACCACAGTACCGTACCAAACGCCTCAACCAGACCGTGTGGTGCCACTTGGATGGTATAGTCCCTACCATATGACCCCAGACGAACTATCGGAAGCTTGAGACAGCGTAGAGAAAATAATAGGACAGTTACGGACGCTCTACTCCACCCGCGTCCCGTAGTCGCTGCGCTGCCAGTATACGGTACGCTAATTAACAGTTACCGGTACCAACGCTCAGCAAGTGTATCATCCATCGTCGTCCACTCACAGCAAGTTCGCCTTCATCAGGCGTACCATCCATCGTCATCCACGCACAGCAAGTTCGCCTTCACAGGCGTATCATTCATCGTCGTTCACGCACAGCAAGTTCGCCTCATCAGGCGTATCATCCATCATCGTCCACGCATAGCAAGTTCGCCTTCACAGGCGTATTATCCATCGTTGTCCACGCATAGCAAGTTCGCCTTCACAGCCGTATTATCCATCGTCGTCCACGCACAGCAAGTTCGCCTTCACAGGCGTATCATTCATCGTCGTTCACGCACAGCAAGTTCGCCTCATCAGGCGTATCATCCATCGTTGCCCACGCACAGCAAGTTCGCCTTCTCAGGCGTATCATCCATCGTCGTCCACGCACAGCAAGTTCGCCTCATCAGGCGTATCATCCATCGTCGTCCACGCACAGCAAGTTCGCCTTCACAGGCGTATCATCCATCGTCGTCTACGCACAGCAGGTTCGCCTCATCAGGCGTATCATCCATCGTCGTCCACGCACAGCAAGTTCGCCTCATCAGGCGTATCATCCATCATCGTCCACGCATAGCAAGTTCGCCTTCACAGGCGTATCATAAATCGTTGTCCACGCACAGCAAGTTCGCCTTCACAGGCGTATCATCCATCGTCGTCCACGCACAGCAAGTTCGCCTTCACAGGCGTATCATTCATCGTCGTCCACGCACAGCAAGTTCGCCTTCACAGGCGTATCATCCATCGTCGTCTACGCACAGCAAGTTCGCCTCATCAGGCGTATCATCCATCGTCCTCCACGCACAGCAAGTTCGCCTCATCAGGCGTATCATCCATCATCGTCCACGCATAGCAAGTTCGCCTTCACAGGCGTATCATCCATCGTTGTCCACGCACAGCAAGTTCGCCTTCACAAGCGTATCATCCATCGTCGTCCACGCACAGCAAGTTCGCCTTCACAGGCGTATCATTCATCGTCGTCCACGCACAGCAAGTTCGCCTCATCAGGCGTATCATCCATCGTTGCCCACGCACAGCAAGTTCGCCTTCACAGGCGTATCATCCATCGTCGTCCATGCACAGCAAGTTCGCCTTCACAGGCGTATCATCCACCGAGTTAGTGTAATTAGTTTAAGTGTATTATTATCGTTATTGTAAACAAACTTAAAGTGAATTAAAAGAAACATTGCACTACAAGAAATGTGTCTCAATAAAGAAAAGTGAGGGTTCCCCTGCAAAATACTAAATTTTGTAACCAACGAACCACTGGAGCCCGCTGAGCTCTACCCCGGCCTGTGGAAGAAAGTTGCGTTACATGGCGCCCGAGCAGGGACCCTGAGTGGAAAAAAAAAAAACTTAAAACCAAAAACTCACAAAACAATTGAGACACATAGCGAAAGAAAACTAAATCAGAACAATAACGATAAAATACAAGTGCAAAAAGGAAAGCAGAAGCAAAAGACCCGTAGGGGCAACCAGTGGCGTAAAGTGAGAGACCTACAGACCAGCAGGCAAAAGAAAACTTCTGTGTACAATTAATTTATAAACTCTTGTTGAAAAAAAAAACTTTTGCTTAAAATAAATTAGAATTGTGTTTGAAAAAAAAGGAACGCCCCTAAAATAATAACTAATAAATCACCGCCGGGTTAACATGGCAAAATTGGCATGAATCTACAACATCTGTAAAGGAGAGCTGACGGAGTATGCTATAGAGTTCGGCCTAGACGACACAGGCACCGTAGAAGAACTACGGAAGCGCCTAGTGAATTTTGTGCAAGATGGAAACTTTTCTGAAGATGTTCAGGGGCGACTAGACATGTTAGAAGCACGCTACACTAAGGTGTTTTCCCCGTGTCCATCGCCTCTACCACTCACCGACCGAGATCCACACACTCAGAAGCTCCCCGCGAAGAAGTCCAGCCTCCGCATCCATTCCTGCGACCGCCCGTTGAAACAACTGCCACTGTCACACACTTACACAACACTCACCTATCATCATCGTACACGCGTATACCAAGCAAGGTCCACGCAGTCCAAGAGGCAACCCTTGCCACCACCTACCCACCTACCGTCCATTTTGGTCAGTGAGGTTTAGTGGGGGCAACGACCCTCTTGAATTTATTGAAAGGGTGGAGGAGTTGATGGCAGTGTACGGGGTAGATAGCAAGGTCCACGCAGTCCAAGAGGCAACCCTTGCCACCACCTACCCACCCACCGTCGATTTTGGTCAGTGAGGTTTAGTGGGGGCAACGACCCTCTTGAATTTATTGAAAGGGTTGAGGAGTTGATGGCAGTGTACGGGGTAGATAGCGATTGGATGCCACGAGCCATGCCACAGCTACTGACGGAGAGGGCCCTAACATGGTTCCGGAACAACAACGGACAATGGCAACGTTGGGACGAATTCAAAGAAAACTTTTTGAAATTCTTCCTTCCTCCACGGTACCTCAAAGATTTAGATGACGAGATCCGCCGAAGAGCGCAGCGGCCCGGAGAGGCATTCAAGGACTATGTCTTGGCCATGCAAAACATGATGAGGTATGCCCACTACAGCGAAGCCAACAAATTAGAGCGTATATTTAAAAATTGCCGGCAGGAGTACCAACTGTACGTAAAGCGACGAGACTTTACCACATTAAGAGAGTTGGTAAAGCTGGCCGAGGACCTCGATGTCATCCATGCAACAGGGACCCGGCGAAATATCGAACAACCCATTAGGGAGGAGCGGAACCGAGTGATGAAAGGCGATCCAGAACCCAAGAACGGCCTGCCACAGATGTGGAGGCCAAGGCCACAGGCGGAGGGAGTGTCAACGGCCACAGGTCCTGTTCTGCTGGGACTGTTTCAAACGAGGTACACGAACAATCGAGTGCTGCCGGCGCAGGCCGGGAAACGACCGAGGGACCCACCAGTAACGAGGAGTGGTGGTAGTCCCGACAAGAGCTCCCATATACCATTCCATACACATCCGTTGCCACATGGTTCTACGCATGTTGCTATATACGCTCGCTACTTTGCACCGTGGGGTATATTCAACACGCATGGTTCCAAGCACGTACAATGCCACAATAAGCTCCACCTACGATTCCACTCACGGTCACCGCCACAGGTGCCACGCATGTCAAATACGCTCGCTACTACGTTCGTTGTCATATACGCCCGCTACTATGCACCGCGAGGTATATATAACGCACGGGTTCACGCACGTACATTGACACAAGGAGATCTACATACAGTTCCACGCACCACATTTCCACAGGGTTTCATGCATGTCATATACGCTCGCTACTTTGCACCGCGGGGTATATTCAACACGCAAAACCGTTGGCGTACAATGCCACAAGGGGATCCACACATAGTTCCACGCATCGCATTGCCATACGATTCCACGCACCACACTGCCACCGGGTTCCGCACATGTTTTCATATACGCTCGCTACTTTGCACCGCGAGGTATATTCAACACGCACAACCGTTGGCGTACAATGCCACAAGGGGATCCACACATAGTTCCACGCACCGCATTGCCATACGATTCCACGCATTATACCGACTTATGTTGATTCACATACGGTTCCACGCATCACATTGCCAAAGAGTTCCGCGCATGTTATCATATACGCTCGCTACTTCGCACCGCGGGGTATACTCAACACGCACGGTTCCACATACAAGTTCACGCATCAGATGGACTCAAAGTTCAAAGCACGCTACTATCTACCGCGATGTATTTTCAACACATTGCCACAAGAGGATTCACATACGTTTTCACGCATCACATTGCCACAGGGTTCTCCTCATGTTTTCATATACGCTCGCTACTTTGCACCGCGAGGTATATTCAAAACACACGGTTTCAAACAAGTACATTGCCACAAGAGGTTCCCCATATGATTGTACGCATCACATCGCCACACAGTTTCACGCATTACATTGCCACAAGGGAATCTACCTACGATTCCACGCATCACATTGATACAAGATTCTAAGCCTTTTTGTCATATACGCTCGCTAGTAATCATCGCGAGGTATATTCAACACATACGATTCCACACATCGCATTGCCACAAGACGATTCACCTACGGTTCAACGAAGCACATTGTCACAGGGTTCCGCACATGTTTTCATATACGCTCGATACTTTGCACCGCGAGGTATATACAAAACACACGGTTCCAAGACAGTACATTGCCACAGGAGTTTCACCATACTATTATACGCATTACATTGTCACCCGATGCTACGCACGTTGTCATATACGCTCGTTACTAATCATCGCGAGGTATAATCAACACACGATTCCACTCACGTACATTGCAACAAGGTTCTACGCATTTCGTCATATACACTCGCTACTACTCAACGTGAGGTATATTCAACGCGCACGGTTCCACGCATGCCCACTGCTACATGGTTCCACGCACGTTGTCACTTACACTCGCTATTACTCATCGCGGGGTATATACAGCCTGCTCAGTTCTAAGCCGTACATTGCCACGGGGGATTCCACACGCTGTTCCACGCACGTCTATTGCCACAGGATTCCACGCACGTTGCCACATACGCTCGCCACGATGCACCGCGAGGTATATTCAATGAGCCCAAGAGCGACTTACACATTGTGAAGGGCCGGTGTTATCGGGTGAGAATTGCCCGCAGTGGCGACGTCACCATCACGCTACAGCCTGGATCAGGCTCTACGCCAACGAAGTAGAGGGGAGTTGTGACGACCCAAATTTAGAATGAAAATTGTGGCCTCACAAATACCTGCTGCGCCCCTGTTTGTCCAAAAAAAGCACCAACAGCCTAAAACAACGAAAGGCTGGCATGGCAACAAAGCACAGAACTATTCTGTGCGTGAAAACAACAACAACAATGCACGGAACTATTCTGTGCAATAAAACAACAACAACAATTCACAGAACTACTCTGTGTACGAAACAACAACAACAACAATGCACAGAATTATTCTGTGTATAAAATAACAACAACAATGCACAGAACTACTCTGTGTACGAAATGACAACAACAACAATGCAGGCTTCATGCTGCCAGCAGCGCACACAAAACCAACGGGATATTAATACGAGGCAGACGGCCTACTGGGATGAGAATTCGAAATTTGAATTCCAAAAATAACACGCGATCGAGCCAGCCAATGGGAAGACGACAGCGAGACAAATTCCAGTAGCAACAGCGTCTACTGGAATTTGTAGAAGAAGAAGCAGGCTGCCTATAAAAGGAGCTGCATGAGATGAATTAGGGGAGTTTTACGCAGACCAGCAAGGCGACTACAACGAGGCACCATAGTACGGGTGAGTAAAAGACGAATAGGTATTTTGAGATGATTATAAGCAACCAAGCATTTGATGCTGTATTGCTGGCTTAACCACCACAGTACAGTACCAAACGCCTCAACCAGTCCGTGTGGTGCCACTTGGATGGTATAGTCCCTACCATATGACCCCAGACGTCCGGTTGGAAACTCATAGGGTTGGTGTAATAGGAGCAAGCAACCGCGTGTCTAGTGGTGTATTGTTGGCCTAACCACCACAATACAGCACTAAACACTGCGATAGGATCGTGTGGTGCCACTTGGATGGTATAGTCCCTACCATATGACCCCAGACGAACTATCGGAAGCTTGAAACAGCGTAGAGAAAATAATAGGACAGTTACGGACGCTCTACTCCACCCGCGTCCCGTAATCGCTGCGCTGCCAGTATACGGTACGCTAATTAACAGTTACCGGTACCAACGCTCAGCAAGTGTATCATCCATCGTCGTTCACTCACAGCAAGTTCGCCTTCATCAGGCGTACCATCCATCGTCGTCCGCGCACAGCAAGTTTGCCTTCACAGGCGTATCATCCATCGTTGTCCACGCACAGCAAGTTCGCCTCATCAGGCGTATCATTCATCGTCGTCCACGCACAGCAAGTTCGCCTTCATCAGGCGTATCATCCATCGTCATCCACGCACAGCAAGTTCGCCTTCCCAGGCGTATCATCCATCGTTGTCCACGCACAGCAAGTTCGCCTCATCAGGCGTATCATCCATCGTCGTCCACGCAAAGCAAGTTCGCCTTCACAGGCGTATCATCCATCGTCATCCACGCACAGCAAGTTCGCCTTCACAGGCGTATCATTCATCGTCGTTCACGCACAGCAAGTTCGCCTCATCAGGCGTATCATCCATCGTTGCCCACGCACAGCAAGTTCGCCTTCACAGGCGTATCATCCATCGTCGTCCACGCACAGCAAGTTTGCCTTCACAGGCGTATCATCCACCGAGTTAGTGCAATTAGTTTAAGTGTATTATTATCGTTATTGTAAAAAACTTAAAGTGAATTAAAAGAAACATTGAACTACAAGAAATGTGTCTCAATAAAGAAAAGTGAGGGTTGCCCTGCAAAATACTAAATTTTGTAACCAACGAACCACTGGAGCCCGCTGAGCTCTACCCCGGCCTGTGGAAGAAAGTAAAAATACTTTAGCAAAATAAGCCATCTAATGTATATATTATATTTATTATATTATATATTAAATGCCCTGTAATATTGTTTTTATTGTATTAATATATGTATATTTATTATAAAGTATTTTAATTATATTTTATTATTATTTATTTATAAAGTATTCTAGGATATTTATTTATATTGGTGATACAGGCCTTTTGGGGAACCGAACACCAAAAAAAAAATCGGTAACGCGCCATTTTGCATACCTCTTTGGTGGTGTGGAAATTGCAAAACTTTTAACAATAAAATTTTTCCAGGAAAGTTGACAGGTGACTGATTAGCGCCATTGAAGCAAGATAGAAATGGATTCGATGGTATCAAACTAAAACGAGGAGGAAAGGGACAAGGTTATTATAAATCCTACATAGGCAACATATACGGGCAAGAGTTTTCTATTTAGCCCGGCTAATATAATCCATTCAATTTACTGCGCACTATTACAGGCAGAACCAATTTTATATAATTAATAAGAAAACCTGAAATGTAAAATAAATAATGAAATGTAAAATTTTCAATCAAATGAATTTTTAATTTAATAAACAGCTGTTTAATATTTCATCACTTTTGGATATTTTACAAGGCAACCAACAACAACGATAGGTTAATTCACACGTACAGAATGTGTGAATATAAAAAATGAAAATTTTTTGACAGTTTTGACGTTTTGAATTAAGAGTCCATTCTCTGTATATTCTCTGATATTGGTGATCGGTGTTCGACTAACACAAAACATTTTCTCCCGTGCACGGTCGAGTTGGTTATAGGGAGGTGCAAATCGATTTCGATTAAAGTCGAAATACCTCCTCCTAATCGAAATCGATTTTTAATCGACCTATAGCACAAAATTTTATGATCGACTTTAAATTGCCAAACTTAATCGAAAGTCAACTTTGACTTTCGACTTTTAGTGTACAATTTTTTTGAGACTACCAATTCAATTCTCACATTTATTTTAAATTTTACAAAATTTTTCCAACTGTGGATTTGTAGTACATGCATGTGCAGTTTTTTTTTTATATTCCTTGATTTATTTACATACATACATATTTTTAATTAAACAAATCTAAAACAAATAATATATATTAAATGCACTGCTCCTAGTTGGAGCATAGGGCGACATTGTCGTTTCTTGGGTAGGGTGATTTTCTGGTCAGGGTACCAACCCAACGCAACCTACTGCACGTCAATAGGACACGTACTGGTGATCCAGGTCTTCAGGTATGCAGTCACACCCACATTGCACATTTATATAGCGAGCGGCTTGTTACAAGACAGACGCCCGCTCTAGCCGCACCTTACATGGTGAACAGACGCTATTATTGCCTGCATGTTTTGGTTAGCGGTGGTATTTAATTTCCCACCTACCCTGTATATCTACAAAGCCTTCCTCTATCCACCACCCGATGACGCGTCCAATGGGTGACATGCAACTCCACACCGATGTGCAGCTATGTGAACTAGTAATTTTTGACATTTTATTTTAAAATATTTCTAAAATAGCCTCCCTCTTTAGCCTACTGTGTATTATTATACTTAACACATCGACAGGCTATCACATGATAGAAGAATTAAGAGGAACTTTAACAATTGGGAAATCATTTATTTTGATGCTATTATTCTTTTTACAACAGCGTTGTATTTTCATGGTTAAATTTTTAAGTGAGAACTTATAGGAAAATAATTTTCATAGCATTGGATGAACATAGGAAGAATTAGTTTCTGCTTTTTATATTATTTATTAACTCTTAACATGTTCAAGGTATTTGCTAATAAAGAAAACAAATTAAATAACATTAGTTATATTTTTTATTGCTAATAAAATTTATAATTTAGTACTAAGTAATATAAGTAGTATTAATAATCTACTATTAACTTTTGTACCCATTTCATAAAATGCCACTAAACTGTTCCTCTTACTTGTCAAAAACTCAAAAGGGTTACTGTTTGAGAAAATGCATCTAACTCTAAATACTTCTACCATGGGCTATCCAATTCATTCGCACAAAATTCACATTAGAAGACGAATAATATATGTCAAATAATACCGGCGGAATAAGCAAAAAGACGATGACTGGGTTAAATTACTTATTTTATATTACATTCAATAAAAATAATAGGTTGAACATGTGTTCTACAAAGCTGCCTATAAATCTGAAAAATAAATTTTCCAAGAACCCTATTTTCAAAGGCACTTCTACAAAACTAATGTATTTCTAAAAATCTGATTTTGACTCGCATGCAATGGCTCATATAGTGTAAATAAATACACATACATAAATAATTCATAACAAAATTCTCTTGTTTAGTTTTTTTTTTATTCCATGCAACAAAAATTCTATGCAACGAAATCGAATTCTGATCAATCCAAAAGTCGAAAATCGATTTTTCTTTCAGTTGCATATCCCTAGTTGGTTACATTCAGCTCGTTGCAGAGTTGATTTTTGTCAAAGCATACTCGTTTGTTTAATACTATTTTGTATGTAATGATACTGTTTTGTAAAATAACTCATTGCCACCCTGAATACTGTGCAATACGCCGAGCATATCCTGTTCGGTGTGAGAGTTAGTAATGACTCTCTCTCTGTGTTCGGTGCAACAACAATTTTATAGTGTTCGCCGAGCATACTCCCAATATAACCACAGTCTAAGGAAGTGCTACCAAAAATTATGCCACCAGCTTGGTTCCTTCGATTGAGCTGGTTCAAAAATATCACAAATAACATACTATTTTTTTAAACCTGGTTTAGAGAAGAACGAAGAAATGTTTGTTTTAGAATGAAATTATGTTATGAAAATTAAATCTAGAGGTTAATTTTTCAAAGCCATGACTTAAGTTCATGTTAATTTCGTTACTTGAAGTTATATATAAACAGGCTTAATGAACAAATGTAGTCACCTAGAATCATTTTCTCACAAACACACACACTCTCTCATGTACCAGACTTTCAAATAACGAACTGTTATGCAGACTAGCTACAATGGGGGAAAAACGACAACATAAGTATATAGAACGGTAGTGGTCGTTTCTTTTAATATCTCTATTCAGTGAAGATATTTGTAATCAAATCTGTAATTCCGGGTTATGATTTCAAATATTAGTAGCTTATATAGGATATTGAAAGATTAAGAACTATCACTAAGATCACTGATGAGGAATTGTGGCGGATTCCGAAACGGCAATCTGATTTGCCCGGCTCTATATACATCGTTGTTGTGATGACTACGTTTGTTTCTTTAAGCCTATTTATAAATAGCCTCAAAAAAGTGTTTTAATTTCAAAGAAATAGATTTTGTGGTTTTATGGATGGATAATACTGGTGGAGACGAAGAAAGGATTCAGCGGAGAATCGTAAGGGATCATTCGAATGTGATGAAACTTAGTGATAAGAGGTAAATTGCAAAAACAAATTGAGTAGTAGTTTCCCACAATGTCTTTTGTTTTTTTAGTTTTGTTCAAAATGTCCTTTTGAATAAAAGCGCGTTAATGTATGTTTTAAACAGTATGAAAACGAGTTAAAAGCTAGTCGGACAAGGTGGAGATCAACACCAAATTGGGCAAGATCGTCAAGCAGGGTTAGCTCAGTAAACCGTGTCCAGTTGTGTATTTCATATTTGCAGTGCAATAGAGAAAATACTCTGAGAAGCACATAAATTTTAAAATGTTTGAAGGTAAAAAAAAAAGATGCTAAAAGAAGTTTTTATTTGAAGTCCGGCAATACAGAAATATTTGGAGTGGTAAATGGCACATACATTAGGCCCTCCAGGAACGAGCACTTATATTTTAATAGAAAACTTAAGAATTGTATAAATGCCATAGTGGTAAGATCGACTTTAATTATTTAATGAATGATTTTCATTTTATGAAACTACTTATTTTCTAAATTAGAAATGCGATCACAAAAAGATCGGCGGTCAAAGGCCGGTTTGCAGGAATGTCTCATGACTCTCACCTGTGGAATATCTTTCATGAAAGGCAGTACCTAAGACAAAATGGAGGTAAAGGAAGGTAAGTTAGGTTTTTGTTTTACGACTACGACTATATGGCTCTGGATATCCGCTTGAAGCATGGTTATTAGCACTTTTTCGAAATGCCCTCACAAATACAGCAGAATTGTTCTACATTGACCAGTTTTCAAAAGCTAAATCAAATTATAATTGCACGAGCTACAAGGGAGTTTCATTATGTTCCGGACAAAGTTGTGCAAATACTTAACGTTTGTTGTGCTCTGCTTAACATTTGAAATATCAGAGAAGAAATAAAAAACAATATGACGAAGTAAAATACAAAAACACTTTTATTAAAGAAAAAGCAAAACATTTACATTCTATATTTAGAAGTAAAACAACAAAATTAAGAATACAACAACAACTAACGAAAACTGTTATTACAAAAGAAGATAAAGACAAAAAAAAACAATCAATACACCGTGATACTAAGTCGCTGAGCAACGTTCATATATGTGCAATTTTTAATGTTTTGTAAATTTTATTATTGTATGTATATAAATGTAAAATCAATGTGACGAAAGAACCCAAGTTTATGTGAGTTTCCAATAATTAGTGTTTCCATGATGTTATCTGTCTTCAAAAATCTGTATCTATTATTTCTAATTTATAAAATATACATGTAGATTCGAAAATAAAATATCTCCCTGAAGCTGAAAAGAAATCAGCGAAAAACTGGAGGAAAAAACGAAGTAAAACTTGCGTTTTCAATTAACGATCAAAAAGCCAGTGGTCCAAACCAAAAATAATTATAAACCTATTGATTTTGATCATATAAATCAACACAAAATATTCAATTCATTTAATTCGTGTATGCATGTGATAGGTACTGTAAAAATATTTTTGAAGTGAAACTTCTTTTCTCTTGTCCTAGAGTAAAACCAACCGGATGTGACGTCGCGCGTAAGTTTGCAATGCGACATAATTTTGTCGAGCAATGTGCATGAGGGGCTAAATATCAATATTCCGTAACTGAATTCACGAGCAAACTATATAATAAACGATTCATAAATAGTTTTAATTTAATATAACATATTAATTACACACACACGCCTATGGCAGAAAGAACAATGTGTAGCGTCGCCATCTTAAAGTTTATGACAGTTATACATTTCACATACAGATGGCGCAAATGTCCAAGGAATCACATGAAGATGTCGCACACAAAAAGAGTTAGCTACAATTGTCATCGACATTACCGGTACAGAGTTGCAATTTTTGTTCTAGCATTAATCCCAAAAAAAAAAAATTGTTGTGTATTAACGAACATAAGGCAGAAGTGAAACTCCATGTGAACTAAACGAAACACATAAAAATGGTAATAACTTTTGACAGCTGGCGTTTTCGGATACCGTTATATAAGCGCATCGATACAGGAAGCTGCAATCTACCATAACGTGGTTTTGATGTTGGGCGTAAGATGGCGCTACTATTACCGTCCAACGTGGTGGGACTATATATGGCAGGATGAGCAAGGAAGGGTTAAACTTTTACATTAATTCACGGACACATTTGCTATTTCTAGCCAATGAAAATTTCTTGGATTTTTCGAAGATAATACGTATTCTGAACTTATAGCAGATTACTTGTGTAAAACTATTGGGTAAGAATTTTCCTTAGTTTCCTTTTAGAGAATTATAACGAATAGACTTCGGTTTACAAATTCGAATTTTAATTGATTTTAAATCTTAATAATATAATTCATGTAGGTTTTATGATAATGATAGTAAGTGCACGAATTAATGCATAATGATTATGCGTGAGCGGCTTTTATAGCCGGTGCCACCAAAATTACAAAGGCTATGAATTCATATTAAAGCTTAATACAATAAAGTAATAGAATAAATGGAATTTGTATGAGATTGGTGTACTAATTTTATGAAAGTTGAAAATAGAATTCGCAAGGATGCATGATGCATGATATTTGAAATAACTTACATTTACAAAGATTTTATATAATAATTACATTTTATGTATATAAAGATAATAAAAAGGAGAAATATTAATGCAGTTCATTTGGAACTATTTCCAAAATAGCGTCCCCTTTGCACTGGTGCAAGATCCATAGATTCTGCTAGTTATTATTTATTATTATTTCATCTACTGGGCCAAGCCCTTGCAGATTACAAAAAAAATTACTTACAAACTAAGGTAATAACTAATAAAATAATAATAAAAGAAATAAAATAATTTTTTAGTGTTTTCATCAAAATTAATCTGTCGCAATCTAAATCAACTTTAATATTATTACAGAGATTAAGGCATCTTGAAATAGGATCACTGTGACCATAATTAGTTCTATGAACTTTGACATAAAATAAACAGTGCTCTCTAAAAGGTCTTGCTGGAGTATGGCATGGAATTAAGGACAAGAGATCGGGTGAATCGATTTTGCCATCAAGTATGTCCTTAATAAATAACACGCTTGATACATTTTGTCTGATTGCAAGCTTTTGTAAATTAAGTTCTTGACATCTGGCTTCGTACGATGGCATAGATTCGTATGCATAGGTTCGTCGAAGCGCAAATTTGGTAAAGTTTTTTTGAACTCTCTCGATCCTATCGATGTCATTTCGATAGATTGGGTGCCATATAATATTAGCATATTCACGAACAGATCTAACCAGTGAAATGAAAGTGGTTTTAAGCGTGAAAGGATCAAGAAATTCTTTAGAGTTTTGCTTAACGAAACCGATAAGCGAATTTGCTTTTGAAATAACATAGTCCCTATGGGGTGTAAAAGAAAGTTTAGAGTCAAAATAGATGCCGAGATCTTTTGTTAAGGGAACTCTGGTGAAGTCTTGAGATTGATGACAGTAACTGAATGATATGGGTGAGAGGTTTCGATTAAACGTTAAGAGCTTGCATTTGGAAAAATTCAATTTCATTCCATTGGTGGCGCACCAGGATATGAAGGAGTTAATATCATCTTGAAATTTTGTGCAGTCTGACAAATCCTGTATTGTTGCGTACACCTTCAAGTCAGCTGCATATAGTAAAACGCTGCAATAACTAAAAGCTTGAATCACATTATTAATAAAAATATTAAATAGTAGGGGTCCAAGGTGACTCCCTTGAGGAACTCCTGATTTAGCATTAATAATGCTGGAGTAACATTCACCTACCTTGACCATCAATTTCATGTCTGTCAGGTTCGAGGCTATCCATTTAAAAAGATTAGAATGAATTCCTAATTTCTCCAATTTTAGCAAGAGTATCTTGTGTGGTAAGCAATCAAAGGCTTTAACAAAGTCTGTATATAGAACATCTACTTGCAATCCACATTCAACTGCATTAATACAAAAATTTGAAAAAATGGACAAATTACTGCATATAGATCGCCCGCTGAAGAAGCCATGTTGATATATGGAAATATGAATTTTTACTTCATGAAAAAGGCGTTTGTTAACAATAGCATCAAGTATTTTCGGTATGACTGATAGCTTTACAATTGGTCGGTAGTTATCAATCTTACCTTTTTGACCAGCTTTAAAAATAGGTGTGATATACGCAGTTTTCCAATCGTCTAGAAATATACCGCTTGAAAGAGATGTGTTAAAAATAATAGTCAATGGTATATATAAAGAAGATGCACATTTTTTAAGAAATAAGGGAGGAAACAGGTCAAAACCTTTATTTGAATCCAAATCTACGAGAGTTTTGAAAACTTCATCTTCAGAGATATTCATAAAGCCAATGTCAAAGATTTGTTGCAGATGGGGAAAGTCGAGCGACCTAATATCGGGATCGTAGTTATTAAAGACTGAACCGAAGAAGTTCGCAAAAAGTTCACATATGTCTTGTGTATTAGTAGCCTGAACACCTTGGTGTTCCATTGTTTTAGGTATACCTGAGTTTGTTCGCTTCGAGTTGTAATAAACCCAAAAAGATTTGGCATTACGTTTAATGTTGGATTCGATGGAGTCAAGATATTTTTTATATAAAAACTTGGATAAAGAGTCAAATTCTTTCCTTCGCTGCACAAAAGTCAACCAATTTTTGGACGAGTTTGATTTTTTATATCTGTTATGCGCTTCATTTCGCTGGTTTTTTAATCGTAAAAGACTTTTGTTATACCAAGGCAGGTTGAAAGATCTGTGATTCTGTTTGACGGGCACATAATGATGGAGACTTTCGTTAATTACTTTTTTTAAAATGAAGTACATAGAATGAGAGTCTTTATTGCGCATGATTAAATTCCAATCGATTGAATTAAAGAAATTGTTCAGAGCTAGGTAGTTTGCTTTGTGGAAATCATAATACATGACATTCTCATCGAATGCTTTATCGTGGAATGAATAAAATGAAAACTGTATGAAAAGAGCTTTGTGATGAACTGACTCACTTGTAAGTGGCAAATCACACCTAGAAATGCAGTATTTCATATTGTTGTTAACGAAAACTAAATCCAAAATCCTGCTTAGATCGTTCTCCATATTATTTATCTGGAAAAGACCAAGAGAGTATAAAGAATCGCAAAGACAATGTTCAATAGAATTTTTCAAGTTGAAAGGAATCAGAATTTTTTCATCCGAGCAGTAACTCCAATCGATACTCCCCAAAGTCTCCTAAGACGCACGGAATTTGATTTAAATTTAAATGAGATATGATAGAAGTTATATTAGATAAGTGAAGGTCATATAAATCTACGCTACTATTAGGTGGAATATAGCTTAAAATAAAAATTATTTCGTTTGAGTCAACCCTAACGGCGACGCAAATTTGCTCAATACATCCAGTGTTTATTGGAAGCTGAATTTCTGCTAACAAACTTGGAAGAGACTGCGATCAAGACGCCTCCACCTCCAGATACGTCAGACTCCAGTGTGCGATCTTTACGGTATACTTCGTAGTGCTTGTCAAATAGTTCAGACGATAAAAAATTCGATGTCATCCATGTTTCAACTTATATTATATCAAAATCGTGAGAGTTAGTTTTTGTGCGAAGGCCGTCTGCATTATGGAAGTACAATGAAAGGTCGTTATGTTGAGGTATCAGTGTATGTGAAGCCAATTGTAAATTGTTGTTGTTTTTTAGTTGAATTTCTTTGTGCGAAGAGAGCATGACATTTTGTGAGTCAGAAGAAGAAAAAATCACTGTGTTGTAGCGGGGAAGAAGAGCGATCGTTATTAGATGATATAAATGAGATGTCATCGTTGTGTGAATTAGTTAAGTGCCTAGCTCTGAATTTACCGGCTTCTGAAAAAATACGAATGGGCGAATTTTTATGTCAGCTGGCCATAGGGTTGGGTTGAAAAGCTTTGCACAATGACTAGGTGCTACCCCCAATCTAAACGTTTCACTTCTCAAACTATCCGCTTTCGATTCTTTTTTGTAAGACTGTAGCACGCCAAGTGATGCGTGTCAATGTTAGCATGTTTATGAACGTAAGAGATTATTTGATCATAAGTAACAGTCGGCTTGAATGATGAGAGGTGTACCCACTTCTTTTTTACCACCACATCAAGCTCCGTGTTGTTATTATTTCCAATAACAACATTGTCTTTCTTTTTCATCGGTTTCTTCCTACTCTCAACTCTCCAGTTTGATGATTGAGATGAAGCAGCAGTGAGAGAATTAGTAGTATGCGATCCAACGCAGGTATAATTTGGCGAAGTAAGAGCATGGCCGACAGAAAAATTATCAGGAGCAGTTATTGATTGAGCACCAATGAAAGCAGGCAAAGATGAGTGAGTAACAGCGGAAGAAGGCATAGAGGCAGCATTTGAAGAGGCACATGATAACGGTACGTCAGCAACATTACCATTCCTGGAGCGAGTATTTTCTGAACTCTTTCTGTGTAAGAGAGAGTTGTGCTAGTGCGACAATACGGCTGGCAAAGATGAATGTGTAACAGCGGGAGAATGCATTGAGGCAGTATCTGAAGAGGCACACAATAACGGTATAGCAGCAGCATTATCAATGCGAGAGCGAGTATTTACTGTATTTTTTTTTGGTAAAAGTGAGTATTGACAGTGTGACATAGCAGGCGAAGCATTGTGCCCATGTGAGATTACCGTTGTCTGTTCGGTCAGAGATAGTATGTGAGCGACCAGGTAATGAGCAAACGGGAGAAATTGCAGAAGCATACGATGAGCGGCGATTAGCGGTATCAGCACCATTTACAAAAAGGGTATGTGAGGTGTCAGCAGCTCCAGTAGCAGCAGAAGATGACAAAGAAGATTGGAGTTCAGTTAACTCTGCAGACATATGAGAATAACGCTTAGCATTATCACTCTCCATAAGTGAGAGCTTGTTAAGCTCGGCAGCACAAAACATTATAGTTCCGCGATCTGGTCGAATACCGATTTACATTTACCTTCTACAGCATTAAGCAACTTGTCAAACCCCGACTTTTGCGAATCCAAAACTGAGTCATGAGCTTTGGCAAATTTGGTAGCCATACCAATGCATTCAAGGCAGAAGTATCCAAAGTGACGGTTGTTTTTAAGCATCTTTAAATCATACTCTGTAACAGCACCTTCGCAACAGGCACGGTGAAAAAGTTTCTTGCACAGGCTACTGCATGGAATGATTTCACTTTCACTTCTTGAAAAATTTTTATCACATTTGCCACAGAAACCATCCATAGCAGATCAGGAAGCAGGAACAATCGCAGTCCAAAAGATAATAAATTTTATGAAAATATTTAAAAAAAAGAAAACTTGAAGAGCAAAGAAAAAAACACATCTACTCTCTATGAATAACAGAAATTGAAGTTGAATTGAGCGTTTGCATAACCGAATGAAGCATACAGCGAGCGCTGTGATTTCTAGGCCCTTGTTGATATGGCGGTTGTTTCCAGTGTGGCCAACTTTACACTTAAGTACATGCCGAACTAATTATGGCCAAAATTACCCTTTTCGTTGTTTGTGCAATGACTTTAACAACCTTCATGACTTATTTGATTTATCGGATTTTCAATTTAACATTAAAAATACTGTTTTAAAATTTTTAAATGAATTAACCAGCTGATGATTACAAAATCTGTAGCTGTTGTTTGAAAACCACTTGGATAGTTCACTTCACCCTTCCACGTGTCGCGTCATACAGAGCAGTCCGGACTGTGTCTGTTTCGGGCACCGATCCGATCGTTATGCGGATGCGCCACTCGTGCAGCTAGGCGGGAAAGTGGGTCCGTTGGGATTTGTCGAAAAGATGGCAAAAAAATATACAGAGTAACAATTTATAAGTTTCTCTTCATTACTATCAGCTTCTTCTGGCCATAAGATACTCTTTAGTCTGAATTCAAAAGCATTATAAACACTAGTGCTGTTTATGTACGAGCTGAGCATTTAGTGTCTTTTAAATTGAAAAAACGCGCTAAAAAACCCGCTGACCGCTAAGTCACCTTTTTTCTGAGTTTTAATTTTCAAAAAGCACTAAATTTAGCGGGAAAAGCGCTGAGTTGGCGACACTGGTTGTTTCTATGGGGCGACGTTGATGTTGATACGCATTTACGGCAGGCACTATGCTTTCGATTGTGGTTATTTCGGGGCTGATGTCGATGAGATTAGTGCCTCGCTGTGGGGAGTAATGTTTTTTCATTATTACTAGCATAGTGTGATTGGATTGTTTCATTGGGGTCCTTATTTGAACAAGAAGGCATTTCTGAAGCCAGTTCTATTGGAGATCGAATTTGGAAAATTAGATGTGTTGAACTTTCTCCTTTTTCTTTTTCAGGCTGTGCTGTTGAGAATTGAGAAAGCGTGGGACGAAATCGACTACTTGGTCGTGTATGTTGGGTATTACTAAACGTATTGTGAAGCATAGAATTATGTCTTCTTCGGCAATATACACAATTGAAGTTACTTTTGCAGTCTTGCCTCTGGTGTGTGAAGCTAAGACAGTTTTCTTTTACGTGTTTTTGTCGTTCGGGGACAGACATTTTTTTGAATTGTGGACATAGTCTTACAAAATGGTTTAAATTGCATAACTTGCATTGGAAAAGCTTGTTCTCTGTCAAGTATGCATGAGATTTGTTTATAGAACTGTTTGAAGGATAATTGTGACTTGTACTTATAGGTTTGGACTCATTGGGTCTGATACTGTGAAGTCTTTCTACAACTTCATACCTACTAGTTAAGAACTCATTCATTTGAGACCATTTTGGAAGATCTTTAAGCGATTTAAGAGATTGCTCCCAGAGTGATAGGGTTTCTTCAGATAGTTTTGTTGAACAAATATAAACCAGGATTGGGTCCCAGTTTGTTGTATTCACAACTTGTGAAGACAGGACAAACAAACTGTTATTTATTGTGGTTTGTACCCCTTGTATTGCGTTACTATTTTTAGCAATAACGGGTGGAATATTCAAGAGGATTTTGATTTGATTATCCACTAGAATCCGTGTGTTGCCGTACCGAGATTTCAGTGCATCCCATGCTAATTCAAAATTGTAGTCAATAAGCTGGTATTGTTTGACAATAGCACCGGCTTGTCCTTTTGTTTTGATTCTGAGGTGGTATAATTTTTAGGCTGGAGTAAGTTTAGGGTGATTTATGTACACCGCTGTAAACATGTCCCTGAAGGACGGCCACTCTTCATACCCTCCATAGAATACTTCCGTGTCGCAAGGTGGAAGTTTGAGATGAATCTCAGAACTATTTTGGCTTTGGCTTGGAGTTTGAGATATTAAGGGTACTCTGGATTGAAGCCTGGATTGGGCTTGTAGCATTTTGAGCAGGTCCATTTGAGCTTTACACTCTTCAAAGTCTCCTGAGCAGACGTCAAACTTGCTGCATGCAGTTACTTTGAAATTTTCAGGTAGTACCGCACTGTCAGCGATGCATACCTGCTCATAAGCGTCCATGACTCCGGACCACCTGCGCTCGAGATTCTGAAGCCTGACTTCAATTAGTGACTCTGTCTGATCTTCAATTGGACTTGAAGCAAATTTATTACATAGTTGGACCAGAGTATCGGATTCGAAAATAAATTCAGAAACATACAACTTTTTGTAACGGTTTTTGTAAATTACCGTATGTACGGTAATTTTTAAGTTCAGTAAATTAAGTTATGGAAAACTGTACTTCTGTGAGTACATATAATGTAAAATAATGACGTGAGGGTTTCAACGTACAAGATTGTAATTTTCGTACACATACAAAGATATAAAAAAGCGCCAAACTTACTGTGCCATGTCCCTGGAATATTCTTGCCTTACTCTTTCTGCTTTGTTTGCTGGTGCTGGTCGCGCTGCTGTTGATGTTGGTTATGTTGTTGCTGCTGGTTCTGGCGGTGCTGCTGCTTGTGGCGGCGTTGATTGATGCTGGATGTGCTGTTGTTTGATTTAAAAGTCGGTTTCTTTCAAAATGTTTGCCATGAAACTTTTGTTTAAATTGAACAGATTTGTTTTCCACTGTCTGGACAATGTTTTTTGTTAGCACAAACTTTATCACCGCCGCTTATGTTTTAAATTTATACTTTTTTTGGTTTTTACAAAAATTTATGATTTTCAACTTTCTTTATATTGTAGTTCTAAATTTTTCACAAGTTTATTTGATTTGTGTTTTACAAAATTTCTGATTTGCAAATTTCTTTATAGCGTAGTTTTAAATTTTTCACAGTTTTATTCGATAGTTTTTACAAAAATGTCTGATTTAAAAATTTAAATTAAATGTTAAATATTTTTTGCACTTCACTTTCTCAAAATGTTCTTTTCACTTACGCGTCCGCCTCGATTAATTTTTTATTTCGCACTACTAACGACGTTTCATTTACTTTTATGTTTCGATTTTGACAGGCAGATAAACGTAGAATTTTATCTTAAAATTTACAAATATTCTTCTGGTACCATAATCATAATAAAATACAAAAATGGGTAAAATCGGATAAGTTCCACGCCCACTTCCCATATAATTTAGTCTCGAAATGCATATATCTTGCAAAGTATCATAGATAGAAAGCTAAAATTGACGAGTAGATATATTTACTCGATAATTTTAACTGTAGAGAAAATAAAGAAAATTTGGATAAAAATATATGATATGATATTGGGACCTCTAAAATCTCGCAGGAGATCCAGGAGCGGGATTTTAGGAGTCACGGCTCCCCGACTCTTTCTCCCCTTCCCCTGTTACGTGCATCGTCTTTTTACTTATTCCGGCGGTATTATTTGATATTATTCGTCTTCATATGCGAATTTTGTGTGAGTAAATGGAATAGCCTATGGATGTGTGAAGTATAATAATACACAGTAGACACAGGAAGAAAACTATTTTAGAACTATTAATTTTGAAATAAAATGTCTAAAAATATTAGTACCTAAAGCTGTACATGCATGCACTACAAATCAACAGTTGGAAAAATTTTGTAAAATTTAAAATAAATGTTTTTTTTTTTTTTTATTTCTCAGATACATTACAACTATCCAATATTTAGGATATCACGTAATTTGTTGTGAAAATTAATTAAAGTTGCCTTGTGGAGAAATGAACCCAATGGTTCAAGTTCTCATAAACGTTACAATATTTATATATATGTGTATGTATGTATATGCATGTATATGAACAAATGTGTGACTGCTGTTTACATATTTGAGTTGCTACTTTATTAAACATATTATTAGTTATTAATTCTGTAAAGCTAGTCTGCTGGTGTGTGAATTTTGAGTCTTTTTCTTTGACTGGTGTGCATGAGTGAGTTTGCTAGCAAATTTGGATGATTTCGTAAACGTATAAAGTAGTTTTTGCGGGATGCTGTTGCCACTTCCTTAACGGTTCGGAATTTTAAGTCATTTCTTATGACTGTGTTTCTAACAAACCACGGGGCTTTTGTGATTGTTCGCCGAACTTTGGATTGAAAACGCTCAATTATATCAATATTCGAATTACTGGTCGTACCCCATAACTCAACGCCGTAGGTCTAGATCGGCATTAGAACTCATTTGTAAAGTAATAATTTGTTTATCAATGAAAGTTGAGAAAATTGCCCAATGAGCCAATACGTTTTGTGGAGTTTTGTTTTCATTTGTTTACATTTATTTTGTATGTGTACTTGCCAAGTCAGCCTACGGTCTAAGTGAAGACCCAGATATTTGGTTGATTGCTGTTGTGGTAGCAGTGCATTGTTTAATGACACTGAGGGGCATGTTTCTTTGTTTAGAGTGTGTAAAGTAACGTGCACTGATTTTATTTCATTAACTCTCAACCTCCATAATTTCATCCAATCTTGAATTTTGTCAAGCCCTGACTAGAGGTGCTCAGATTCAATTTTTGGATTTTGATGTGATGCCAGTATTGCAGTATCATCAGCAAAAGTAGCGACCATTGTGTCTTTATTAGTAGGTAGATCAGCAGTGAACAATAAGTAGAAAGTTGGCCCAAGGACACTGCCTTGTGGAACGCCTGCACATATGTTTTGTGGTGTGGTGATCTTTTCTCCATATTTGACCATTAGTCTTCTGTTATGTAAGTATGAACATAAAACAAAATACATTTGATGTGGTAGGGCTTTTTTAGCTTATAAAGCAAACCTTCGTGCCACACTTTGTCAAAGGCTTGTGTGATGTCGAGGAATGCAGCCGAACAGTAACTTCAATCTTCAAGTGTATTTTGAATTTTGTTTACTATACGGTGTACTTGTTCCACCGTGCCATGGTTTTTCCGGAATCCAAACTGATGGTTGGGTATCAATTGTTTGATTGATAAGATTGAGTTTAATCTTTTCATTAGGAGCTTTTCAAACTGGTTTAGGTATCAGTATGACTAGTGCAAATTTCCATTGTTCAGGAAAAAAGCAAGTTCTAAGAACTGCATTGAGCAGATAAGTTACAAAAGTTTTTCCCATTTCAGATAGTTTCTGAAGTAGTTTACCTGTAATTTTATCATAACCTTGTGCTTTATTTGCTTTGATTTCTTTAAAGCCATTTGTAAGGGTGAGTTGAGGTAATCAATGATTTCTTTGTTTGTTTCATTAGAAACTACATTTGGGTATGGTTGAAAATTGATTTTAGGTGATCAGCGAAAGAATTTGCTTTTTCTTGGGCGCTTTAAGTGCTTCGTTGCCTTCCATAAGGAATAGTCGGTTGATTTATCGGGTGTTAATTTGGACAAATATTCTTGAAGTTGATTGTTCTTAAGTATATTTAGCATATTTTTAATGTCTTTGGTTGCTTTATTTAATATTTTCTTGTCATTAGGTGATCTAGTTCTTTGCCATATTTTACGCAGTTTACGTTTTTCTTCAATTTTGGTTTTAATTGCTGCTGGATATATAATGTAGTGTTTTTTATGTTTAATACTTGTTGGTGTTGATAAGCTTACTCCTTTTATAATAGTCTTGTTGAATGTCCCTATTGCTAGGACAATATTTTCGTTATTAGAAAGAGGAGTGTGTGGCGATATGTTCGCATCAAAAATTTCTCTAAAGCGATTCCAGTTAGTGTATTTTGTATAAAGATGAGCTTCTTTTTTTATATGATTAATTTTTGTGCTAGCATAGATTAAAACGGGCGAATGATCCTATGATAAGTCTAGACACGATTCTGCTTTCAGGTGCTTATAATTAACTCCCTTAGTGATACAGAAATCGATCAAATCTACGGTCAGTTGGCCAATATGTTGGTTCGCCTGTGGATACATAACTGAGGTTGTATTCTTGCATGGCCAAAAATAGTTGCCTTCCCTTTGTTGTTATTGACCTGGAGCCCCAATGCGTATGTTTTGTATTATAGTCTCCACCTACAATGAATCTTGTTCCAAGTGTCTTGTAGAATGCAATATACTGATCTTTAGTGATCTTGTGTTTTGGTGGGCTGTAAATAGCAGATATAGTGATTGGTCCATTCCAATCATCTACGACCACGCTAGTAGATTGCATGTAATCTTTTTCGAATTTTGATAGTTCATAGTGCTTAATATTATTTTTAATAATGATTGCTGTGCCTCCATGGCGGTGGGCAGTACCATCTGGGTGTTTTGTATCGTGTATAGTGTAGTTTTTAATATGAAAGAAGCTTTTGTTAGTGGAATGCGTTTCAGAGATAAGAACTATGTCTAGTTTTCTCTCGCGTATGAATGCTGTTTGTTCTTGCAAATGCTGCGTTAGGCCATTTACATTCAGATGCGCTATAGTTATAAGATTAGCCATTATTTGGTACGTGCAACGAGTGTGGTAAGCAAATTTATTAATGGGCTGATTTGTCCGATGAGGGTTTTTAACATATCCTTTAGCTCATTAATGTCGTTTGATTGCTGTTGAATAGCTTGAAGCTGTAGGTTTTGTTGTTGGTGTGGTAGTTGTTGTTGGTTACTGCTATATGTCGTTTGTTGCATTGTACTTGCAGCTGCTGTAGCGTATGATTTTGTTGACTTAGTGTCGTTTGGCCTTAATATTGTTTCAGTTGTAGGATTTTGTTCTGGCAATTGTTTTTTTCGAAGAGACGGAAATTGTTTGCTTTGTAAATCTTTGTAGTGTGGGCAACCTTTATAATTGGCTGGGTGATTTCCAGAGCAGAGCACACATTTAACGGTACTATCTCTTGAAGTTCTTATGCAACTTTTGGTATCGTGGTCACCAGCACACTTAACGCATCTATCATCTCTGTTGGAGTATTTACGGGTATGACCATATCGCTGACATCTTGCGCACTGTGGAATTTCTCTCTTGTAATGAGGAGCTTCGAAACTTATTTTTGTATGCATTAGAGATTTTAGTTCATAAATTGTTTTATTGTTGGCATCTGGGTGTAAATCTACGTAAAAAAGGGGTAATGATTTTCCATCTACTCTCTTTTTTTATGTTGTAAATGCTTTCAACACTGAAATTTTGATTTTCAAGTTCTATTTTTATTTCAGATGTGTCTGTTGAAGGGTGGTGGCCTCTAAGCACAGTTCTAAAGCTTTTTAGGTGTTTTGGTTTGTAGCTATGAAATTCAGTTTTACGTTTAGTTAATTCTGCATTGATTGTGCGATAATCTTCATGATTTGTGGTTTGAATTTTGACTTCAGAATTATCCAATATTTTTACAAAGTAATTTTCTTTGCAAATCTGTGTTAATAAATCGCCTAGGGGTTTCATTGTGTTTACCCCTGCTACAAATATTGGTGGTGGCTTGGGTACTTTAATTATAGTTGTACATTCTTGTTGGCTACTGTTCTCTATTGGATTACTTTCTTCATCATCCACTGCTAATATGGAAAATCTATTTGGAGTTGTAATTGGATTTGGATTTAGCCAGCTTTCTTTTATTTTAATTTGCTTACGGAGAGGGTTATTTACTGGACTTAATCTTTTTCTCTTTTCTTGCTTTTTATTGGCGGTGGGAGTATCAATTGATCGTGAGTTTAATGTAAAAATTGGGGTCAGAGGTGTTAATTTCGGGTATTGTTGCTGAGAATTAGGATGATTAGAGGTAGCTACAGAACTTACAGGTGGTGTATCAATTGTTGTTTCTTTTGCTATATTCGGTGTTGCAAGGGATGTGATTACTTTAGTTATTGATGCGTTGGGATTTTGATCATGATGGTTGTCGTTTTGTGGATGGTTTTGTTGTTTTTGTTGATAAAGTGCCTGAAGTTGTTGCTGTAGTTGCTGTTCCAGTAGCTGATTACGTGATGACCACAACTGTGGATTTTGTTGCTGATGCTGAAGTTGTTGTTGCATTTGAGGCTGTTGATGGGGTTGTTCTTGTTGCTGTTGTTGTTGCTGGATCAAATCGTCGGTATTGTTTTCACCGTCACCATGAGGTGGCGGCGTTCTATTCAATCCCATATCCAAATTATATGGCCACCACTGTACAGGCAAATGCTCCGCACATAGATGGCGTTAGTACGACCCTTCATACACAGCTGATCAGTGATTGTGCTGAACTGATAACAAATCAGCTGATGGCTGATAGCAGAAAATTGCGCGCAATGTTTTAGATTGTTTTGTTTTTGATTTCACAGATTTGCAAAACTACTTGTAATTTATTTGACTATATTTTTAAGAACAGTCAGTGATTCTCACAAAATACAATATATTCACACGCTATGAGTCTTTGTCTCACTGTTTCACCAGTTTTTAACTTTATTGGGCAGTTAAACACTGAAATTAGTTTAGAAAACGCGGAGCACTATGAGTGCACGTCTACTTTCTACCACTACTTTTTCTTTAGAAAGAAAATAAATGTGAGAACGGAATTGGCAGTTATAAGAAAATTTTGCATTCAAAGTCGAAAGTAAAAGTCGACTTTCGATCAAGTTTGGCAATTCAAAGTCGATCATAAAATTTTGAAATTTTTTAGCTAAAATTCGATTTCGATTAAATTCAAAATCAATTTGCACATCCCTATTGTAAACGCGGGGTAACTACAAAGCAGATGATTTTCAAAGTTGTTTCATAAGGAAGTATTTTGGTGTCTGATCATTGTTGAGTTTTAATGTTGAAAAATTAAGTACAAAAATTACAATGTTTCGATAAAAAATTTTGTTAGGATTGTTCAGGAAATGGATTTTTTAGCGGAGTATTTAGTGTCTTTTAAATTGCAAAAACGCCCTAAAAGACGCGTTGAGCGATAAATCACTTTTTCAGCGTTTTAATTTTCAAAAAGCACTAAATGTAACGGGAAGAGCGCTGAGTTGACCACGCTGTCATTTTCTCTTCCAATTATGTCGTACTCCAAATAATTAAATGCCATCTTCTGTTTCTTAATTAATTAAGAAATTTACTTTAAATATTTTAAAAAATCGCTTCTAAATTTCAATGTAAATGTTTTTCGATTACTGCCGCAAAGCTTAACGACACCAAATTCTTCAAAGTTAACGACAATTGTAGTAAACGAAATGTCAAACTTTGCGACAAATATTGCTAAAAATTTGTTACAGAATCGCAGTATAGTTAATATTGTTGTTAACTTCATTTAGCGATCCGAAAATTGTCGCTAACGAGTTAGTGCCCTGTTATGTAGACGGTCACGTCATGGGCACGAGTTGTTGTTGCTTCAATGTAAAACGAAAGTTTGAGAGAGAGAGAGGGTAAAATTTGACCACCACTGTCACCAAATAATTAGGCTTTTGATGCCGAATCAGGAGATCAAAACAGGGTTACGTTGTAAAATTATTAGCAATAATTCTTTTTAGCGACAAAATAGTACACTTTTGGTAAAAATGTATCCAAAAAACAAGAAAAAATGCTTAATAGCATTACACTTACATTTGTTTACGTTTATATGTATTTGCTTTGTTTTTCACAAAAAAAAATTACGTAAACATATAAAAATATACGTTTTTTAATAGTTATACTTTAAAACGTGCAATTTCCGGGGTAACCTCAGCGGATTCCAGTAATCCAGCCAATCAAAATAAAAAAAATAAACACTAATAGTTTTTCCGAAACGTTATAAACTTAATTAATTTATTGTGTTGCAAAATAACTCAACAATTCAAATGAAAAGATTACTAATAGAAAATAGAACGACCGCAGGTTAACTGTAGCACCTGATTAAGCGTTACTACTGACTCCAGACAGACTCCTCCTGACAGACTCTCTTTTCTAGCGCTGTGCATCCACCTTATATATTAGTGGGGCATTGTGGATTGGTTAATGGTGTTGGTGACGGTGGAAGGTGCAGGGCGTCTGAGGGGAAAGGGGACAGCATTTCCCACTCTCTACGGCCAGGCGCACACTTGTGTCACCGTCGTGAGTGTGACAGCGATGTTTTTTAGGTGGTTGTCACCGATGTAGTTACAACCACCTACAACAGTGTGATGTCTGTATCATGGAGCACATGAGACGACACTAAGAGAGCCATCACTAATACAACCACATTTTCGCTCTACCTCGGTACAAAGATGGCCGCCATCGATCTCAGCTGATTCTTAGCAGCTGATACTCGATTCCATATGTTTTGCAAAATTACACCACACTTACAATGATGCCACTCTTTAAAGTGTAAAAATCTCCTAATTAACTGAAAATCTCCTTATTTTAGTATAAGTAAAATTTAGCAATGGACAGATATTTGCAATTATCGGCCCCTAGTATATAATATCTTTCAGCATTGTTGTTCATTCAAACCAGATTTTGATCGTTTAAAACTAGATTTTAAATAAAATAGAGTTGTACAGACTCTGTACTACAGAGTGAATATAGAAATATTCCAATTAGTTGTATGAAAAACTTATTACTTTGCTGACAAAGAAAATGTTGGTATTTATTTTATTGTTTGAACGTTTATCACCAGAAAATAAGTGACAAATGCATTTTATATTTACAAAATATACATACATTATAAAAATATTTTGTGTGCACATGAATTAGATAAATAAGAGAAGGCAACTGCTTGGTAGCAGTAAAAGTCTGCTTCATCGAAAACAAAATAAGCGAAAAAGAAACGCCGCTACTGAAAATATTGTGCAAATACAATATTCACTTCTTTTTATTAAAGTTTAAAAGAATTGCTCAAATATTCTAATACCATGTTCCCATTGAGCCGAAATTGCGTAGTTTCGCAAATGGTTTCGAACGAAACTCCAATCGCTCACATTGGTTCAGCTTATGGTTTCGTTTGACAGTTCATTATTTATTTCTTGTTGTAAAATGCCGGCAACTAATATAATTATTCCTAATGTTGAATAAATTTGACTACGAAGAGAATCAAAATGATAAACGAAATAAAAGTGTATAGGAGAAAGCGTCAATTATTATTTTTTCACTTCAACCGCAATCACTGTGCAGCCTTGCTGCCGCAGCTCCTCCGCCATTTATTCATATGTATGACCGTTTTTTTTTTCTTGCCCTCACAAGTAAGCCTTTTAGTATTTTTCTAACTATTTATAATAAAGCAAAAAATGTAATTCAACTTAAAACTTTGTAACAATTTGCCAAAATACCAAAGAATTTTTTACAGTTTTAATTGTGAAGTTTCAGTTCTAAATAATAAGAAGTAATTTCTAACTAAGTATCTAAGAAACTAACTTGGAGAAAATAGCTATTTTATACATCTTGTTATAAAATTGTACAAAAAGAAAGAAACAAAAAATGCAACCGTGGTACTTGGGTGGCTACATTTTTTATATTCACCATTGCTCATTTGACAGTTCGTCAAAAACATTGTTTGTAAATTTCGCTGCAAAAATAATTTATTTATATTATTTTGAATTAATTAAATTAAATAATAATAAAATTAGTTAAATTAAATAATAATAAAATTAAAAAAATTCAAATTATTGGATTAATTGAAAATTAAATTAAAGTGGGGCGCTGTGATTGACAGTAAGCCCGTCGATGGTATTGATGAAGCCTTCTATTGGTATTGCATATCGCTCCTTCGTTGCAAAACAGTCATAACACTAAAAAAAATGTTCGGTATTTTGGGTGTATCTCAATATGTTCCATGATCTGTTCAAAGTTTGTGCAAAAAATTGATAATTATATTATACATCAGCATCAAAAATTACGCTGAAATGGCAGTAATGATAAACTTTAAAATTGAATTTTGAGTTCTGACTGTTTTGCACCGAAGGAGCGATATGTACAATTAAAACACATTTCTAAGAACGTTTTATTTTTTTTTTAATAATAAAGAAATATGAAATTTAAATAAAAAGCTTTAAGTCTTTTTAATAAGTGCCATACATCAAGTATATAAGTATTAATGCTAAAAATGAGAAGAAATTAATAAAAGTTATAAAGCT
This sequence comes from Toxonevra muliebris, assembly GCA_963691655.1. NCBI lineage: Eukaryota > Metazoa > Arthropoda > Insecta > Diptera > Pallopteridae > Toxonevra > Toxonevra muliebris. The sequence goes on along the minus strand of OY829328.1, from coordinate 47,171,072 downwards.
ACATTGTTTTTGTGTTTGCAAAAACTATTGGAATTATAACTCTTGGCTTTCCAGTTCAGTGTTGTCATCACAGCAGTTGGTATCACAATCGGCCGTTCAGGCCTAAGCGTGTCTCTGGATAGCCATCCAAATCCACCCATAAGTACATATAAAAATATTAAAATATACACTCAGATCGCGGCATCCACATAATCGAAATAATATGCTAAAACACTTCACTATTCATTTTTCATTTATTTTCATTATAATTTGTCATTAAAAAACATTAAAAATGTGAGTTGATCTTGAATAATAAACATAACTATGCAAATAGTTCTACATACTATATGTGTTGGTATAATCCATTTTTGTTAATTGTATCATATATGATACACTAGGGACCAATTAAGGTAATTGAAGGACCGATGAGGGTTAAGAGAGATAGACCAAGCTCGTTTTTAATTTGTGTTGGTGGTGCTTCTGCATTTGTTGTCGTAGAACATGGTGGTGGTCCTTCTGCACTTGTTGCTGTAGAACATGATGGCGGTGCTTCAGTATTTGCTGCCGTGGAACAAGATGGTGTCACACCATCGTTATTCTCTTCTCTATTTACTTGTTTATTATCCTCTTCAGCATCACCATTTTCTTTTACTCTTTCTTGGACGCACTTGCACCTGCATGTTTCTGGCCCTTCGTCTGCTGCATTACTTTGTGCTAGCATCCATGGTGGTAGTTTTCTTTTTGTTGTACTTAATCCTCCACTTATTTCAACACAATTGGTTGAAGACGCCTCACCATTTCTATTAATTAAATTCAAATCTGGAAATATGTAATAATAATAATAAATTACAAAACAAAACAAATAAAAGTTTTCGGTATACTCACCTCATCTTTTTGTTTTCAAAAATTTTAACTTGGTTGCAAACAAGTGCACTACTTTCACAAATAAAAACAGGTAGTAGTTCCGCAATACTATTTTGAAATTATGTTAATTTAAACATTTTTTTCATTTTCTCTACCTTCTAATAAATTATATAATTGTATGGAACCTTCAAATATAATTTTACATTCGATTTTCGCTTACTTTGTTTGTTTTAAAAATGAATATAATAATTAGTAGAAGAAAATCCGGTGTTTATTAAAAAACCAACCTTGAATTTCACAATTTTTCTGTTAATTTCACCTTTTTTCACCACGCATAGCTACCATAGTAGTGATTCATGAAATCATAATTTAACGACTACTTTAATTCTTGTATGGTTACCTACAAAATTTTGATTGATTTATTTATCTGTAAGCTATAATTTAAATGGTAATAAGGAAAATATTAAAAAATAACAAACAGAAATCAATCCGTTTGCAAAATACTTATCGTACATATGATTATTTGGTACCAAGATAATTAAAAGTATTCGGAACAGCGTACACGATATTCATCCCAAAAAAGTACTAATTTGTAAATTGAGAAATTTTGATAGTTGATTGAATAATGATGAGAGCTCACACGTATATGGCAAAAAGCTCGACCCCGACACTTGCTCTCTTAGTGTCGGCTCATGTGCTCTATGACGATCACAGCCACTGTCGTACTGATGTGATTGTTCTGCAGTTATGATGAACTAAGGTGAGAAACAGTGATGCTTGAGTGTGTGTGTATGACCGATAAGTGTGGTGAGTTTGTGTTGTGATGACTGCGTGAGTGTGTATCACCGATCAGTGTGGTGAGTTTGTGTTGTGATATATGGATGTGGGTAAGTGTGCCACATATTAGGCATGGTGAAAAACTTAACTTAAATGAAGTTCAAAAAAAACTAAGAATAGAAAATTAAACATAAGTGCATAAATTCAGAACGCAAGTAAATAGTAATAAAAAATAATAAATTTCAGTTATAACGATGCTTCGTTATAACTTGCAAATAAAATATAATATTTGTCATGAATTATTATAATTTAATTCATAAATATATATTTTTTAGCCCTTTCTTATGAATTGTCTGTGTTTATGCCTCCAAAATATAACTTTTTTTGCATATGCAAATTTTAGCGCTTCTAAAACAATGCCAATGTTGTTCATTTTTATTAATTTTTTATTAAAAATTGTGTTAACTTATTTCACAAAGTGTTGATAGTAGAAACCAAATGTTACTGTTTTAATAACTATGAATTCCTAATAATACAAAAACGTCTGCATGAGCATCTGCATAACATATTTTGGGCACAGAGTGGAAAAATCTATTTTAATTTGTTGTAGAAGTTGTAGGTAATCATAAATTTAACACAAAAAGTTTATTTCTAACCCAATTAAAAATATATACTGAAAGGGTTAAATTTCGTCGGCTCCACATGGAAGCCTAATGCAATTACAACAACAAACAATTCCATTATTTACTTACGTAGTGTGAGTGGGTTGGTTCTAGTGCAAAAAATTCGGTTTTTGCATAATTGTAGAAAACGTGTACCTCGTAGGTTATTCCTCTGTTCTGGGACCCCCCATAATTTTTAACAGGAAACATATTTTTCAAAGACAATAAAATAGTTTTCTCAACGGTTTTTGTTTTATCGGCCATTTATCGAAAAAAGGGGTTTAAAACCCCATTTTCGAGAGGAAGGGTAGAAGATGGAGGAAAAGTGTGTTAACAAAAGCTGTTTATCTCTTTATGCTTAGCAACTTTGCTTCAGACATCAAATTCGTATCTGTTGAAATAAAGAAATTTCTTAATAGCCCCTGAAGACCCCATTTTTCCGACTTCAGGTCCATATTGTGGGAAAACTAGATATGGTGGAGAAAAACTGAGTACGCAGTAGTGATCAGCGACCCTAAATTGCGCATAAAATTTTTTGTTGCATTGTGTAATCAATTACGATTTATAAGAGGTTAAACAGACCTTGTACTGAAAAGCGATTTTTTCCAACAGTTTGTTGCAAATTTTTGAGATTTTTGAATTAGCGGGGTAAGAATTATTGCGATTCTACTGTATAAAGATTCGTCTACCTATAAATAAATTCAAAAATCGATTTTTTTAAACTTTAAGACGGTCTATTTTTCTTAAAACTAAAGATTTTTAAAAAACTTTTTTTTTTTAAATCCATTCTCATTTAATTTTCTATAATATGAAAGTTTTAAACAGAAAATACCTCCTCTAAAAAATTGAACAAATTCGTTTAAAGAATTTTTCCCATGGAAATTTTGTACAAAATTGACAGCTTTTCGACCAAAACATGGTTAAATTTCACTCGTAGATAAAAACTTTCTAAGAACAAAATATTGCCCTTAAAAAAAATTCAATATTTTAGAAGTTATCAACGATTAAAGCTATTTACCTTTTCAAAGCCCGTTTTCGAGCCTTTGAATCAAAACCGACTGGCTATTTTCCACTAAAGACCTCTATATTTTTTTCCAAATCTTATTTTTCCCATATAATCTTTCAGAAAATCCACTAGGAGCAGGAAAAAATCGAACTTTGCACAGATGGGCAATCTATTAAAACCTACAATATGCATCTTTTTGTTTCACATTTTCTATTTCTGATTTAAGGTACGCACACCCAGTTGCGATTTTATCGGTGCAAATCCGCAACGTAAAAATCGTTTTTTTAGAACATTCACAGTTCCCCTCTTTTGTCATCCCGAAAACGCAAACTGCTGCGTTTTCATACCGACAAGTAACAAAATAAAGAAGAAGAAGAAGTGAAATAAAAAAAGTGAACAAAAAGAAACAAATTCAGAAATGTTTGATATTACTTTGTACATATATTAATACTTTTATTCTAATATTTATATTTAATTGAACTGGTAGAAATCTCAACTAAAAATCTCTCGTATGCGGCAAAAAGAAATGAAAATCAACTGTTGCGATTTCAATGCGAAGAAATCGCATCAGTGTGTACCCCTTTGCGTTTTCGGAATTCGCTGCAGACGCACCGAATCGCATCGATAATAGCTTTAAACTGCAAAAATACGACAAATTGTTAAAAACTATTATTAAAAAAGCAATCTAATGTAAAATACCATTTTTAAAGAACTTTAGTTCAAATACATTTTAACATGTTTTTTTTTGCCTTTGTTTAATTTCTCGACTACCTTTTACTATCAAAAAATTTTAACATTAGGAATCACTTAAGATAATGCATGATTGACTCTATTTATTAATTATTTGGTTAGTTTAAATTAGCGAATTTCCAACTAAAACGTCACTAAAACTTCACCATCCTAGTTTTCCTCACGAGGAACAATTCAACAACTAAATAAATTTACTAGCCTAGTTTGACGCATACTAACCAGAACCTCATCCAGGCTACGGAAAACCCAGAATTTTATCAAGGTGGGTAAGATTTAATTTAAAAAATAGTAATAACAAATAGCATAAACAATTGTTGTGTGAAAATCAAAGCAGGGGAGGCGCGGGTTTGCCCCGAATTCGAAAAGGGGGCGTAGGATGAGTACAGTTGAGAACCTCTGTTCTAAAATATAAAATCATTTATTTATTCCTGCACACCAGAGATCTGCAATAAGTACTGTCAAACTGAATATATTCAACTCATGATCCCAAAATTCTATTATCCATATCCATCCATATTTATTGAAATGCTGTCGAACCTCATATCCACCCTTAAGTTTAAGGTTCGCATCATACTCATATTTAGCAACATGTATGACGTTGTATACTTCGACTCTCCTTCACTCAATGTGTAAAAGCAATGCAAAATAAGTATGATTTGCATGCGAACAAAAACATTATGCGGGTGTGTGTCGCTCTCTTGTGTTAGCATGGTACTTTCTCTTTTTTACGAAATATCAACAAAGAAATAAATAATTGTGTTGTTAATTTTATATTTAATTTATTTTTACATTTATATTTATTATTATGTTTAAGAAATAAAGAAAATTATTTATTTTTACATTTCACATTTATATATTGAAAAAATAAAAATAAAGTATAGTACAATGTAATTAAAAATAAATATTTTCATAAAAATAATTTAAAAATGGATTCATTTTACATTTACATTAATTGTTATATTTAAGAAATAAAAAAAAATATGTATGTATATTTAGTTTTACATTTCATATTTACATATACATATATAAATATTTTTGAATCCAGTTGAATCATTCATATGATCCTAAGCATTAAAACGTGCAATTTCCGGGGTAACCTCAGCGGATTCCAGTAATCCAGCCAATCAAAAAAAAAAAAAAAAATAAACACTAATAGTTTTTCCGAAACGTTATAAACTTAATTAATTTATTGTGTTGCAAAATAACTCAACAATTCAAATGAAAAGATTACTAATAGAAAATAGAACGACCGCAGGTTAACTGTAGCACCTGATTAAGCGTAACTACTCACTCCAGACAGACTCCTCCTGACAGACTCTCCTTTCTAGCGCTGTGCATCCACCTTATATATTAGTGGGGCATTGTGGATTGGTTAATGGTGTTGGTGACGGCGGAAGATGCAGGGCGTCTGAGGGGAAAGGGGCCAGCATTTCCCACTCTCTACGGCCAGGCGCACACTTGTGTCACCGTCGTGAGTGTGACAGTGATGTTTGTAGGTGGTTGTCAACGATGTAGTTACAACCACCTACAACAGTGTGATGTCTGTATGGTCATCATCTTGCCAGAGAATATACAGAGAATGGAAAGTCTTCCTCTTCCTCCTAATTTTTTGAAAAATTTGCGTTTTTTATGTCGCTATAGCGGACAGACATATATATAAGTTCACCTCAGTTTTGTTGTTGTTGGTGGTGAAAAATAAATCAGCTGATTAAATTTTCACATTTTCTAAATTGAATGCAATAAGTAAGTATTTTTGCAATATTCTTTAATTTAAACGATAATAAATTATACAATAATATATTTCTTTATCTTTGCCGGCAGACATTTTCATTATCAACATAGAGGAGTGCAAAAATGAGAAGGATGGACTGCGCCAGTAAAACGATATATGCAAATGCGATTGATGAGATGTTAAAATTCTGGATTGGAACAGAATTTCCATCTTGGTGAAAGCGGAAATACGTAAAAAAGTAAGTAACCAAACAAAACGGAGCTGTTCTCTTGTTCTAAACAAAAAAATTATTATTTGTTTTCAGTAAGTGCAACAAATTTTGTAAATGAAGGCAGAGCGTTGACCGCCATCATAGCAGACCCACACTGGACTATTGCTGAAGAAGAAACAAAGACCATATATTTTCTCTGATGAGGCATTTTTTTTTATTTTATAAATTTTAAGTTTAGAAAAAAACTGTTTATCCACAATTAAATATAAATTATTAGTTTTGAAAAAAACTGTTTTAGTCACTATTAATATTATAAAATTATTCACGCAAAATAAAAAGATAATCCAATATTTTTGACGCGGTGAATAATATTAATGGATATGTATTGCCGTGCTAACAAAACGAAAATGTATGCAAAAAAAAGTACGCTTTATCAAAAATTGTACTAAATAAAATTCATTCAATTAAAACTTTTGGTTCTTACTTATGTGAACTTATTAGTAAATAGATATAATAATAAATGAAATCAGGCATCTATTCAGTTTGGTCTTTATGAAAAAATTATGAGTAAACAAAAAGGTTTTGTTCTTCGAATGAACTACGAATATAACGCTTTTAGACATATAAAAATAGTTTTTAGCAAAAAATCATAGTTGGTACGATTTCAATATTTTGATTGTGTGCTAAAAAACAAAATAACAATTTTTGAAACATTTCATAACACAAAAAATATAACATATAGCAATAGGAGTAAACTCAAAGGAAATAGTAAGGCAAAATAGTAAAGTGTAACAAAAAACCATGAACATCAGCAATACTTTTTGGTTCGACTGGTACTACTGAGGTAGGTCTACTAAACCGCTTGGCACTACTGTGGTAGGTCTACTAAATCGCTGGGCACTACTGTGGTAGGTCTACTAAATCACTTGGCACCATGTGTAATGGTAAAGTTTCCATTCTCTGTATATTCTCTGATCTTGCGCTGATGATGACCACACACGATCACAGTCACTATCGTACTGATGTGATTGTTCTGCAGTTGTGATGAACTAAGGTGAGGAACAGTGATGCTTGAGTGTGTGGGTATCACCGATCAGCGTGGTGAGTTTGTGTTGTGATGACTGCGTGTGTGTGTATCATCGATCAGTGTGGTGAGTTTGTGTTGTGATGTATTGATGTGGGTAACTGTGATGACTGCGTGTGTGCTAGATATTAGTAATGGTGAATAACTTAAGTAGAATATAAATAAGAATGTAAATAAATTCAGAATATATATAAAATGACAAAAATAAAAAAATAGTGAAGTTCGCTTATAACGACGCTTCGTTATATTCCCCTCTGTCTTCATGGCAATTGACATTTGATGTCAATTTCGTTTTTAGATTTCGGAAGCACCCGTTTTCCTCAGTGCTGGTTTTAAATTTTCGTTCGTAGTCCATAGCGACCTGCAGGAAATATAATTAAAGAATTTTAATTAAATATTAGGGTGATAAGGTTTTAGATCTTTTAAGTGCACAGTACACTTGGACTTTCTTTCGCTGGGGTGCTTAAGTTTCACGATGACGGGCGAAATGAAATTGATGACTTCGAAGGACCGTCAAATTTTTCTGCGAGCTTAGAAGCAAAATAATCGTAGGCTTTTGAAATATGATGTTGACGAACAAGTACCAAATCGCCGATTTTTGGTTTCCAAGATCTGTGTCGAAGATTGTAATGTTTTGCCTGTTGGGCTGCAGCTGTAGGTAGGTTATGCTGTACCAATGCGAATATTTGCTGTAACTGATCAGCTTCCTCCTCCGGGTTTTGTACAGTTTGCGTTGATTGAGTGCCAATCTTTTCCATGTAGAGCGATTTTGGTAATCGTAACTCTCTGCCTTGAGTCAAAAACGCTGGCGAATATCCGGTAGATTCCTGTCGATTGGAGTTTAGTGCTAGTGTCAATTCGGGTATGTATTCATCCCATTTACGTTGGTTTCCATGACTAAATTGAGCCAGCATAGTTTTGATTGTGCGATTTGAACGTTCTGTAGGATTTTCATGAGGGGAGTACGGAGCAGTGAGTTGGTGCTGAATTCCCATTTCGTAGAGGAATTTCTTGAATTCACGGCTTATATATTGCGAACCATTGTCGGTAATAAGTCATATCGGTATTCCGAATCGTGCAAGTATCCGCTCCCTGAATGCTTTGATTAATGTTTTGGTAGTGGCTTGGCGTACTGCAACGAACTCTGTCCACTTGGAGAATTTATCGTGGAAGACGACAAGCATATTGTTGCCATGAGAAGTGCGAGGCAACGGGCCGACAAAATCTGAGCAAACTGTAGACCAAGGCTCTGTGGCTACTGTTGTATGCATTTTGCCAGCGGGGCTCTGCTGTAATGATTTAAATTTTTGACATGTAGTACAACTTCGTACATACCTTGCAACATCTCAATGGAGTCCAGGCCAATAGTATAGTTTGCAAATTCTGGATATAGTTTTGTTGATTCCTAGATGTCCGGCAGTAGCGCTGTCGTGATTCTCCTGTAGAACCTTCATACGGTCGTTTTTGTGGACGCACAATTTCCATGGTACCGGATCATTCTCATTGCAAGCTGTAGAATCGTAAATATGTCTTAAAAGGTTACTTTGTTCATCCACCTGATAACCGGGCAAGGCTTCCGGGTTGTTCTTCACTGTGTCGATTTTCTGCGTGTACCAGCCGTCGGCGGTGGCGACCTGCAAGCCACTAAGATGTTCCACTGTATCGTTTTCTTCCACTGGCGATCGTGATCAGCTATCACATTTAGTTTGCCACGTCTGTATTTTACTTCGTAACTGAACTGCATTAATTCGAGGGCCCATCGGGCAATTCTCCCAGATGGGGTCTCAATAGAATTTAACCATTTAAGATATTGGTGATCCGTTATAATCGAAAAGTGGTACACCTCCAGATAATGTCTCAACTTTCGTACCGCCACACAAGACCGCAAGGCATTCTTTCTCCGTGACCGTATAGTTTCTCTCAGCCGCATTGAGTGTACGACTGGCATATGCAATAATTCGTTCGCCATCATCGAGATTTTGGAGTAGAACGGCGCCTAGGCCAACATCACTAGCATCAGTCTGTAAAATAAAAGGACGATTAAAATCCAGACATGCTAAGATTGGTGCTGCCGTTAGTTTTTGTTTGACACTTTCAAAAGCTGGTTGTTGGGCCTCAGTCCAGTTCCATTTTTTGGATTTTTTTAATAAACTTGTAAGACGACTTACCAAAGAGGAGTAGTCGGGTATAAACCTTCGATACCATGATGCTGTGCTGATAAATGATCTCAATTTCGATATGTTAGTGGGCGGTGGTATCAATGAAATTGCTTCCACCTTCTGAGGATCAGTGTGCACTCCATGTTGACTTACCAAATGTCCCAAATAGCGGATTTCAGGTTGCACGAAATGACATTTATCTGGGTTGATTTTAAGTTTGGCCTCAATTAGTCGGTCGAAGACTCGTTTTAGATTTTTTAGATGTTCTTCGAGGGTATTGCCGATGACGACTATATCATCTAGATAAGCGAACGCAAACGGTTCCATCGTCGGCCCTATTACGGTATCCAGTGCTCGTTGAAATGTGGCAGGGGCCGAGTGTAGTCCGAAGGGCATCACCTTCCACTGATATAGACCTCGTCCCGGTACAGTGAATGTCGTAAAAATTCTGCTTTTAGGAGCCATAGGTATTTGCCAATAACCCTGTTTTAAATCGATTGAACTGAAATATTTACCATTACGCAGCTTGTTTAGGATGGCATTAATCTGCGGCAAGGGGTACGCATCACGTACGGAATGCTCATTAACCTGCCGAAAATCGAAAATCTCAATTCGTCATTTTTCTTCTTGACGAGAACTACTGAGGAGCTGTACGGACTGCTTGAGGGTTCTATATAACCATTTCTCATCAATTTATCGATTTCGCTATCGATAATGCTTTGCATCGCCGGATTTCGCAGGATATAACGATGTTTCAATGGTCTTTCGTGTTTCATTGTAATTATATGTTCGGTAATGTTTGACGTACCTTTAATGCTTTCGAATCTCTGAATTTGCTCTCAAATGAAGTTATTAATGCGATGCTCTTCTTCTGTGGGCAGCGAATGCAGCTTGCCATCCGTTGCACCAGCTGTAGCAATAACTGATAATTCCGTCTGAGGGGCACGTTGGGTTCAAATGTGATATTGCAGTTCATACGGCGAAGGATAGTATCGCTAGATGACTCGATGACTAAAAATTCTTGTTGTGTCACCACTCCAGCAATGGTTAACAAGCAGTTAATAGAACCTAAAACAGGCACCTTGGAGACATCCGCCAATTCTAAGTATTTAACAGGGTGGGGAAGGATTCGCATCTGGAATAGTTGAGGTATTTTAAGATTAATTATACAACGAGAAGCACCTGTATCAACCAAAGCATGAAATGATTTCCCGCGTATAGTAATTTCCGCGAAAAGTCGGGATCCCTTTTCGTGGACTGCATTTTTAATTTGGAAGGCTGAGAGTTTTAGAGGTTCGGTGTGCCTTCTCCTTTCGGACCTCTGGCACCGTTTCCCGGCCGTTGACGACAACACTCAATGGTTTTTATTCCATGCTTACCACAGTCAAAACAAAATATTACTTGGGGATTTCTACAATCCGTGCGGGCGTGACCTCTTTGTCCACACCTGTAGCATATCATGGACTGTACTGGTTGAACAGTAATAGACTGCGTAGCACTTTCCTCCAGACGAATTCTTTCGAAATCTCGCGCCATTACTAGGAGTTCTCGCAGCGTAGAAAAATCCGTGCGTTTGACATACAGTTTGTACTCGGGCCTGCAGTTCTCATAGATTCGATTTAATTGTTGAAAGGGTGAGATCGGAGAAAGCCATCGCATCATAGATTGTAGGTCAATCAAATAATCGCAAAACTGTTCGCCTACCTTTTGCTTTCTCTGCCGCACTTTGTCTTCAAGATCTTCGAAATATCGTGGAGGTAAAAAAAATAGCCAGTTCAGTTCATTTTGTTGTTACGAAACCAAGACAGCGCAGTATCTTTCAACAGTTCTGGCAACGAATGTAAAATATGATCCAGAGTGAAGTTGTAAGCAGTGGAAAGCTCCTCGATTCGTTCCAAGAATGCTAAAGGATCTTTACCGTCATCAAACCGTACTCCCCATTTACGCACTTGGTCACAAACGCCAGCTGGATCAGGTACCGCTGTAACAAGCGCCGCTGGTGATACGGATCTCGATTTGGATCCAAAGGTTAGCACTTTCAATACATCCCCTCCAGACGCAGCTGGTTCATATCGCGCACTTAATTTTTGCAAATATTCGTTTTGTTCCTTTTTTAAATAGTCACGACGGAAGAAATACCTTAGCCGACTACGAAGTTCATCGACATTGCCTATAGGATCTTCACCAAGATCCATGAAAACCTGTTCCAGGTCAGACTTGCTCAAAAGACTGATAAATGCTTTCCCCATTATATGAATGACCAAATTATTTAATTTTAAGGTTTATATATATAAATATTTTTTTTTTATTAAAATTTTTCCACTGTCTCTTTTTTTTCCAACTGTTTTTTTTTTCTTTTTTTTTTAATTATTTTAATTTTTCAAGTCTTTATTCAATTTTTATTTTAATTTTTTTCTCGAGTCTTTATTCAATTTTTATTTTAATTTTTCTCAAGTCTTTATTCAATTTTTATTTTCAAAAGTCTTTATTCAATTTATATTTTAGTTTTTCAAAAGTTCCTGCTCGGGCGCCATAAAACGTGCAATTTCCGGGGTAACGTCAGCGGATTCCAGTAATCCAGCCAATAAAAAAAAAAAATAAATAAACACTAATAGTTTTTCCGAAACGTTATAAACTTAATTAATTTATTGTGTTGCAAAATAGCTCAACAATTCAAATGAAAAGATTACTAATAGAAAATAGAACGACCGCAGGTTAACTGTAGCACCTGATTAAGCGTTACTACTGACTCCAGACAGACTCCTCCTGACAGACAGACTCCTTTCTAGCGCTGTGCATCCACCTTATATATTAGTGGGCATTGTGGATTGGTTAATGGTGTTGGTGACGGTGGAAGGTGCAGAGCGTCTGAGGGGAAAGGGGCCAGCAGTTCCCACTCTCTACGGCCAGGCGCACACTTGTGTCACCGTCGTGAGTGTGACAGCGATGTTCGTAGGTGGTTGCCAACGATGTAGTAACTACTTGCGTTACAACCACCTACAACAGTGTAATGTCTGTATGGTCATCATCTTGCGCTGATGATGACCACACACGATCACAGTCACTATCGTACTGATGTGATTGTTCTGCAGTTGTGATGAACTAAGGTGAGGAACAGTGATGCTTGAGTGTGTGGCTATCACCGATCAGTGTGGTGAGTTTGTGTTGTGATGACTGCGTGTGTGTGTATCACCGATCAGTGTGGTGAGTTTGTGTTGTGATGTATTGATGTGGGTAACTGTGATGACTGCGTGTGTGCTAGATATTAGTTATGGTGAATAACTTAAGTAGAATATAAGTAAGAATGTAAATAAATTCAGAATATATATAAAATGACAAAAATAAAAAATAGTGAAGTTCGCTTATAACGACGCTTCGTTATAGCATTTTCCTAATATTTTAAATCAAACTGCGGTTATGTATGGATCAAACAGATTAGGGATGGTATGAGTATGATGTCGCCGTCGGATTCATTTTTATTGCAACTTATATTTATGCATAAGCGTTATTGTACATGTGAGTACATCAGAATAGTAGCATTATAATGATTTCAACGCATTTATATTTAAAAATTCATGGGTGCATATGGATAGCGACAAAGCGACTCATTGCTGATCTCTGCTGCACACACAAACTGAAATGAAGCAACATACATATATTTCAAATCAAATAACGCACTGCTGCGCACATAATCCACCACCGTGCATACACTTCAGCAGCCTAGAGCAGAATGATAAACTCAAATGACGACTATGCGGAACATTGAAATTAAACAAACACATTATTAGGTCTTTTCACGTACTTTCCCAGTAAAAACTTGCAGCGAGAGAGTAAAAGAAAGACTGAGAAAAATATTCTCGCAAAGAGGCAAATAGCAGAAAAAGTACGTGAACAGAAAACTAGTAGAAACTTGCAAGTAAACAGCTGATCGATTGTTTAGACAACTAATTTTTAGCGGAAAAAAATATTTTGGGGTTGTGATTTTTGTAAATTAAATAAAAAAATCCAAATGGAATCATCTCAAATTGAAGTATAGTGGTCTCCAAAGAACTTCAAGCGAGTAAAAAGTGGAATGTATAGAAAATAGCATTGAAATGTGCAATTAATGAATTACTTCATATTTAGATGCCGTTTTTTTGCGTGCTGCTGTAATTAGAGTTTATAATTTGTTGAAATCATTTCCTGTGTGCACACAGGTATTCACAAATACTATTTACATCTTCCACAACATCACAAATATTTTTTTTCCTCCTCAGTTTCATTGAAAACCACAACAAATTTACTAAAATTAACAAAACATGCTTTTGTTGACGTTCAAATTTTTGACAGTTCTGATTTTTCGGCATCTAAAAATTCTTGCATGTAAAAATTTTACTAGTAGAAATTTGCAGCTACTTTTTTCTCTCTCGTTGCAAGTTTTTTAATTACGTGAACACTTTACTAGTAGAAACTTGCAACAATTTTTTATACGTGAACACAGCTAATGTGTTTTGTAGGGCGATTTTACACGATCAATGTTCTGCTGTCAAACAATGAAATTGTTGTTTTGAAAAATTAACACTGACCAAAAGAGAGAATGTACACATTTCACTTCAAACTTTTTTAGTGAATATTTTATGAAAAATACTAGACTTTTTACTAATTTATAAATACATATTTTTCTTTGCCACCCTTTGCGTTGTTTGTTTGTGAAAATTAGTGCTGTTTAAAAAATTACTTAATAATTTTTATAAAAACATGGTAATTCAATGGCCAAGTAATAAAATGGCGGAGTTCGCAAATTTAAAAGATTGTTTTTCTGCGTTTTTCATATATAAATGCAATATTTTTTGTATAATTTGTGGCTATTTCCACCAACATTATTTCATATTGTCATTATAATTATTTTCTATCCAATTCCATTCCAATTGTTGAATTTTCATTCACTCCAAAATACAATTAAATACTTTTTAGTTGGAAAACACAGTTGCAGATAAAAGTGTAGAAACAGAAAACATTGACAACAAAACATTGACCGTGTTTTTTTTATTTAACGAGGAGTAAAAGCATTGAAAGCCAAAGTCAGTGCGAGACTTCCACCCGCTAAACATCTCCTTTCGTCCGACGGAAAGCTCCTCCCGGAACCACCCCTTAAGTATTTCGTCGGGAGGCCGTCTAGAGCATTACTGCTCACTCGTCTGTTTTAATTTTTGTCGGTCTTGTTCGTAGCCATCCGCTGTGGGGCAGGGTCGCTGACACCCTTCGTTCCACGCGTTATATCGTTTCATGTAAACGCTGGAGGCGTCTAGGTCTCCTGGGCGTTTATTGTTGGCTGCGCTTTTTTGTTTTAACCGATCTGGAGAGGCGGGCGTGGTCTCATTGCAGTCGGGATCGCTGTTTTGTAATAAACACGAGAGACGACTGGGTCTCCTTGGCGTTTATTATTTTTTGGGCTGCGCCTTGTTGCTTTAGTCTGGTGAGACGGGCGTGGTCTCATTGCAGACTGAAGTGGCGTCATTCATCGGGATGGTATAGGGCTTTGTGACAGTTTGGTCACGCCCTCTCTCTCTGTGGGGTATTTCAGTCGCCTCTTACGACAGGCATACCGCGGGAATATTCTTGCCCACTTCCCGCAGGGGCACGATTGTTAACTTTTGCTCTTATAAAATAACTTTCAGTGTTTATTGGTTTTTCCTGTATCGTTTTATTTCCACAGATCCATACCGCAACTTTGTTGGTTTTGTCGTGTATCAAAGCGCTACTTTTAATATTTTTGTATTGTATTAATATTGCCACATGGATCTTCTGTTCGATGATTGTCTGTCGTAATAGTTCCTGAGCTGCTTGACAGTGATTCAGATTGAGTTGCATTATCTTCATCGTCTTTTTATTTTAACTGCGTTCTGGTACTCTGGACATTTTTTACTTCCAGAATAATGATTGTGTTCTAGCTGTTTACATTTACACAATACACAGCACACTTCTCCATTGCAATTTTTCGCCTGGTGTTCCTTCTGGCCGCATTTAAAACTGCACTGACTTCTATCTGTCTCGCTTTTACATAATTTGGCTATGTGGCCAAAGTCGAAACACTTATAACACCTTATCAACTGCTTTTTTTACGTATTCTACATACAGAGGAACCACAATTTCAACATCATTTGCTTTTCGCCATCCTGGCGAAATTTTGTTCTTCTTTGGTGGGCTTTGTGACATTTCTTGTTCCTCCCTGAGTCGCTTAGGAATCGAGCTCAATTTCATCAACGGCGAAGTCTGAGTGTTTTTCTCATGTTTAACAATATTGTCTGCCTTCGGCATTTGGTTCGCTGTTTTTTTGTACAGTGCCTCATGGGTTGGGGTATTGATCTTCGTGGTGGTTTTCCACCCATCATTTCAACCAACTCTTCAATCTTGAAACCTAGTAAGCTAAATGTATCTGCTTTTGGGTTCCCTACTTCTTTTTGCGCATATTCCAATCGTGGTGGAGAGGAATTTGAGCGCGTCTGCTCTACATCAACCACTAACTTCTCGGGAGAGCGGCCAATTCGCATGTTTCTCCCGAATGGGTTCGGGACAGCTACATCTTTGCTGGGGTTAGCAGTATGTTGTTGTTGCTCCTGCTGCTGTTGTTGCTGCTGCTGTTGTTGCTGCTGCTGCTGTTGCGGCGGCTGCTGTTGACATCCCCCCTTAGGTGGGGTACGGCCCACCCCCATAGTTGTTATTTTAGGAGATTTTTTATTTTATTAATATATTAATAATTTATATGAATATAAAATAGAATAAAATATATGGCAACTCTAAAAAATTATTCAAAGCTCTGAACCGGTTCAAATGCAAAAAAGCTTCCTATTAAAAGCTCTAATGAAATAAACTGGTTTGTGTCTAGGCTTTGAGTGATCAAAGCTTTCCGCTTTGTGTTATTGACAGCTGCTAAGCTGTTATTTAACAACAACAATTTAAGTTCTCACTCAGCTGTTTTTTCTGTTTCTGTAGTTCCACGAACAAATTTGTTTTTATATATATATTGTGGAAAGACAAATATTTTAATCACTTTTGTTTACTTTTGGTGTTGGAGATAGCGATCGCGTCACTTTTAACCGATGTACTACGCGTTCTCACACACTTTTGTAAATGAATTGTAAAAAATTTTCACGTCCATCCGTTTTTCTCCTCACTCACAGTATCATTGACCGTGTAACATCAGACGTATGCTACCGAAGTGCTTCGAAGTACGATTGGGAGTCAGGCTACAAGTTTTTAGTGAAACACCTTTTTTGGCTATTTGAGGTCTCTATCTAATTATATGCTCAGTGACTTATACCATAATTGACAGAGAAACACCAATTTTGAAACAACAACCAACATTCAACAAGCCAAAGATCAAATTTTATTGTTTTCATACACGCGCAAGCTTACAGTAAAATTAAAATTCAATTTATTTATTAAAATTAAATTGATTTGTGTTTTTATTGTCCTCTGTTGACAGCATGTGAATATCAATACATATGTCGACCGATGGGCCTTTATAAAATTAGTTGGATCCGCTTAGCGGTTTCTTCCGTGATAAAATTTAGCTCAGAACAGGAATCAAGGAGGGTGTTACATCCCTCGTTAGCCCTTTGATCTGTGCGACGGGTTAAGAACCTGCATATACCAGTATATATTCGCTGAGGCATGTTGCACAGATCCGATAGCTGAAGGGGAGTGTAACTAGGGTAGCCAGAGTGCCGAGTGCTAAAACTCTACAACAACATATTTAGTAATTTCATACCACAATCATACAAAACTAGCATTATCATTCCAATCTTAAAACCTAACTCCGACAAAACACTAGCTAAATCGTACAGACCAATCTCTTAATTCCTGCATCTCCAAACTTCAAGACAAATTGATTGATAGCCGTCAAATGTACGTAGATAGCCACCTGCCAATTAGTGTCCGACCGATTATTCGGCCTAAAATTGCACCTTCGGCATCGGCAAAAAATGGCCGAAGTATTTGGCCGAAGCCGAAGATTATAATATACTTTTTTATAACGATTTTTAATATAGATTGGCAGTAAGAATTTATACAAATAAATAAATGTGAAGTGGTTTTATAAAGTATTTACATTACAGCTTCTGTGTTACATTTTCTCCGTTGGCTTGGAAAATGGAATTTTTACTTTTAAAATAACCCACAGATTTACAACCGTACAAACAGTAATCAGTGATTTTTTTTAACGAACTACCTGCTGGAGCTAATACATACATACATAATACAAAATATTTGCTTTCAAGGACGGCAAAAAAATTTTAAATTGTTTTGGCTAAAATCGCTCTAGAATATATGTGTAAAGCGATTCTTTGAAATTCACAGTCGATTGAAAGTTACTGATGTTTATTTGCAGGCCCTGATACAGCTGTCATGCATATTTGAACTTTGAAACTAGTTTTTCTCAAAACAGCATTTTTCGAAATGGCTGCCATGATATCTCCAAAACTAATGAACTGATTGCACTTAAATTTTCATCGTATCTTCAATGCATCTGAACCAGGATCATTGTGATATCTCTCAATGTTTTTTATTTAAATTTATATAGTTAAAAAAAAATGACAAAAATCAAATATTTATTTTCAAAACTAGATAGATAAAAATACAAACTTTTAATGACTTAACTAAAAAAACGTAAGTACAATAAAACTATCCCAAAAATTGAATTTTCAATTTAATTACCACCTTAATAGTTTTTTGTTACTACATTTTATCACATCGGTAATGGAATTTCCCCAGCTTTTAAAAAAATGCATTAGTTATGTGTTATTATGATGTTAGCGACAGTTAAAGTCAAAATTTGTCAAAAACAGCAAAATTAATTATTTT
This sequence comes from Toxonevra muliebris, assembly GCA_963691655.1. NCBI lineage: Eukaryota > Metazoa > Arthropoda > Insecta > Diptera > Pallopteridae > Toxonevra > Toxonevra muliebris. The sequence goes on along the minus strand of OY829328.1, from coordinate 47,153,007 downwards.
GTTTGAATTAGAGATAAAAATAAAAAATAAATAAAATACTTCCCTTCATACTTGCCATATAAAAAAAACTAGCTGTGAGTAGCTAGGAATTTAAATTTTTTATACAAAATATTTAGTTATTTAAAAAAAAGTGATAAAAAGTTTATTCAACAACAAATACTTTTAGGCATTCAATTTTTCCGGCTTCATAAAACCACATCCATTAAATTTTTTAGGGTTTTGAGATCAGATTTATGCTTTTTACATTAAAATTTATCAATCCAAAATTTTTTTAAATCAATCAAAAATTTGGGAACTAGAGCGTTCTGGTTCCAGCTATAGGTCTATCGACTAATACGCTGATTCAATCTTTGATTTTAGATAAGCAGAATCATGGCAGCCATCGGCCAACTTTCTTTTTGACACAGGTTTCGTTGAACGGCAGTCGTTTTATAGATATATAGTGGATGTAACTATATATTTTGACGTAAACCGATTTTTAAATGATTCTTGAAATAAATAATATTTGTCAGCTCCTTCAACAGTGAACAGTTATTTAGTGTTACTGGTCAGTTTTTTATTTGGAGTATCTACTATTTATATTTTTCTGTATATGTTTCCAAATACATAGGTAAAAAATATTTACTTTCAGATTTTTTTTTTTTTATATTTTAAAAATCCTTCGGTCTTCGGCTTCGGCCGAAGGTTAGATGAATGGCCTAAGTTCGGCTTCGGTCAAAAAATCACCTTCGGTCGGACACTAATATTTAGTGACATTGTATTACTTAGGTGCAATTATATGGTTAAAATATTATAAATGTGTAGATGTAAGTAGATTTACAACAAAAAATCCGTATAAACAAAGTATACAAGAGTAAATGTATAGATATGAAAGTTTGTATTTGAAAGAGTGGGTATGAAGATGCACATATGGGTACGGTGCCAATGTGCCCATCGTACCTATATGTATCTCCCTAGACATATATTATGGAAGTGTGGTGAAGTAGATTAAGTTATGTTAGCTCTGGAGATGAGTAATTCAATGTGTTATCTTCCTGACTGTTAGAGGGCGAGAGATTATCCAGCTGCAGGAAATTTTTGCTATTTTTGGCTTTGTTTTTGATTTGATTCATGATTCGTTTGGAAGCTTGTTACATCCCCCTTCAGCTATCGTATCTGCGCGACATGCCTCAGCTAGCTCAACGGACATACACGGGTACAGGTTCTCAACCCGTCGCACAAATCGAGGGGCTAACGAATAAAAAAAAATCTACTTACAATAACTCACCATAACCTCTACCATGCCACTTCCTGTTCCACCAACCATCAAACCATTACCTCAAGGGCCGGCGTGTATATCCTTCAAGCCATGTTACCGTCGGATTCACTCCACTCACACCACCATCCTCAACCCACCTCCAGCGTGTATTTACCAATTCATCGAAGATTTTTTTACTCTATGCATTTAATAATTTCTAACAACATTTTTATAATTAAGTAAAACATTTTTATTAAAAAGAAACTATAACTAATAAACACCGTTGACTTTCTTAAAAAAATTTTTGAGAATGAAAAGGGGTGTAAATTAAAAACATATATAAAGTAATAAAACAAAATTATCATCGATATTCGAAATAAATTATTAAAAATAAACAAAAATTTATATATAAAAAAATTGAAATTATACTATCGAGATATAAAAAAAAATATAAAACAAGACAATAAAAAAAATGTGTTTTCAACAACAACAAAAATCCAAGATAACATTAGCTTTCTGCAAGCCTCTAGAGACCCCTAACTTTATCGAATTATAAACTAGTTAGCCTACCTAAAGAGCTCTTTATTTAGACAACCGTCGATAAAACTTAAGCCTCCCGTTCTCTGGCATTCGCTTCAGCTTTACAAATTACACTTTAAACTAACTTTATCAATAATACTACTGCAAGAATTCACCTCCTTTTCTTTATTTCTTTACTTATTTTACTTAACCTATCTTAATCTAATCCAATCAACAACATCATTCACGTCTGAGACAAGACGACATATATTTCCACTTCTGACAAAAACTGAATTGGGTACCGACCCGACCAAACGATATAAAATCACACACACAATATCTTATATACTTGTATGGATAAAAACTGGGTGAAAAATAAAGAGGAAAAAGAAAAAAAAAAGAAAAAAAAGGAATACCCTGCAGTTTTGTGATATCCTCACTACAAAAAAAAGCAAAGAAATTTACCACTTTGTATAAACAATAAGAAAAAAAAACTCTATATCTTACGAGTATTCCTTTTAAAGTCCTTTCTTAAAATTTATCCGCTGTTGGCTATCTTCTCGTGCATTCTCGTCATGGTTTCACTTGAATGTTACCATCAAACTTTATTACTTGGTTGGAGTTATCTATCTCGGGAATCTACAGTCAATACCCTCTCTAATAATAATATTTTGCCCACATACCTGCAAATTTTACAACTTCCGGCTTACTTTCACTGCACTTTTACTCCTATTTCCATTCTTAGTATCAGCATTCGATCCAAAACATTCACTGCACATAACTAGTTTTCACATATACTTGTTTCACATCACTTTAAATTACCAACAGTTACACATTTTATTTCAGAATCTCCTTCTCGCATCTCCTACACTTCCTTTTATCCCTTTTTTAATCTAACAGATTCTTATATACGTTTTCTTCAATCCGTTTAATTGGGCGGGAAAATATCTTATTGGTTTTTCTCTATTTACTTTTCATGAACCGCTTTTCCATCTCAACTGTATTTTCATTATCTCAATATATATGTACTTCAGAGTAAAGGGGTTTTTGTCCTATTTGTAGTTCTGAAGTTGTATCTACATTCATCATCATATTTTAAAAATTCATACCTACATAAATCAACTTGCGATATGACCAAGGTCATCTCTCATTTCCTTCCTTTCTACAGGTATGAAAATAAGTACTATCCCTGTTTATGTGTGAATGAAAATTTGCTACTACTCAAACTACACAATATATTGATCCATTCCTCGATCAACCGCGCAATATATTGATATTCAGCTGATAAGTGACAAACTCACTACACCATGAAAAAAATGAAAAAGCAGGCATTACTGAAATGATACAACGAATACGAGGATATAGCAGAGAAAAACAAGCATGGGCGAAGTATCAGTGCTGAGATATTTTAATTTCATGTTTATTAATAAATGTTAATAAAATCATTTTTTTTTCTTTCTTTTCAGGCTTTCTCATAATAATAAGTCGACCGCTACACAACGCCGAATTTGCTAGCGACTGCGCAGTAAAAGTGGCGGGCTGGACAACTTAAAACTTGCACGCCGGACCTGATATTTTTCGTGCCCAACGTAGGAAAAAGCCCACACCCTGAGAAAAACTAGCAATATCTCATGCTCATGTTAGCCGGGCAAACTATCACATCCGCATTTCATGTCCTATACCAAAGGAAAACTATTTCACCTGCTAAAACACAATAGGGGTATTCATAATCTGCCGTATACTCTAATACAACTATAATGCATAATTATAAGGAAAAATCATTAAGTTTACGATCAATGAAGGGATACGACGCCGAATAACCATCTGAATACCCTGAAAATTACTTCCATGGTACGAATAGTGTTAATATTGTTATTCTGCTATTGAGGATGTTCATTCCTGAGTGTGTAAAATTACGGGAAGTATATTTTGGTATGTCAATGGCTAGAATTTTACTTTGTTTTTTTTTTTTTTTTATTTCAGATATCTTTCGAATTTTTACTGGTCATACTCTGAGCTAGAAGGCAACGAACGTTCCTATAACCTCTGGTGCTAGGCGGAATTTTCTCCAAAAATCAATTCTCAAGTACAATTGTTGTTCCAAATCAGGACATAAATAAAACAATATAGTCTTTTCCTTGTCTTGATATTTCACTTTTAAAGTTATTTTGCCGCAAACTCGATGCGAGCTTCCGACCGCGGTTCGAACTTTGGAAAAATATTTATCTGGCAAAACCTTTAAATCTTCAAGAAATTTCAGACACCCAGCGCCCATTAAACTTACTGATGCCCCTGTATCTAAAAGTCCCTTACACATAATATTTCCAATCTGGATATCGGCATATACTCTTGAGTCTGTTTGACAAAAATTGTTAACCGCTTCAACTACCCACTGTCTTATTTGCTTGCGTTTCTTATACCTTTCGCGGGTTTTTTGGATTCGTCGTGAAACTAACCGAATGCCTCCCAATTGATTTTGTTCGAAAATTCGATTTCTGACTTCTTCGTATTTTCTTAATCTATCTTCTATTGGTAAAATTTTAAATAAATCCTTATAACTATTTATTACTTTTCTAAAGCTTTTATATCTACCTAAAATACTAATGCTGTTTCTATTTTTAGTTTCATCATCATCTACTTCTTCGGTGGTTGTTGCGACATCGCGGGTACTGACGATGTTTGTGTGGAGCGTGACTGACCCGCTTTCGTCACGTTCCTTCTGAAGTTTCCCTCCTTGCAACTTGGACATCTTGGCGTTATAACATTTTCTCGCCCAAATTTATAGCAAAATATATTACGCTCTATCGATTCGCAGCCCATGAACGTATGCCCTCGCGTTCGGCAATTCCAGCAAACTAGAACACGTCTTGTTGTTTCACGCGATTCCAAGTAAGAGTCGAAGCTCTTTGTTCGCCTTGTGAGCATTCGCCAGTATCTCACTTTTCTGCTTGCCATAGTTCGTTGACGGCTTGTGCTCGTCCATACTGACGTTGTGGCTGCTGAACATTACGTGTTTCACGTTTTGTATAGTTTATTTCAGCTTCATGGCACTCATAGCGCAACTGCTCTACCTCTTTTATCATCATAGGATAGACCGACCTAGCTAAGTGTTCTTTTAACTTCTTTTTCAAAATTTTTATCATGTCGTAGTCAGTAATGGGCAAACGTAAACGTGTACGCAACTTAATCATTGTGTGGAAGAAACTGTCTATGCTCTCATTAGGCTGTTGTTTCCGCTCTACCATTTCCCTCATAATTTCGAAATCTGTGGCTCTAGATCTATACTGCCTATGCAAAGCGAACTTTAATGATGGCCAATCGGGTACTCCAATTGTTTTTAGGAATAGCCAATACCATTCTTTTGCTTGGCCACTCATTAGTCTATGGAAATCGCGCAGTACTTCTGCCCACGGTACTCTATAGTGACCTTGAAGGTATTCTACTCTAAAAATAAAATCTGCAACTGTTAACTTCTCCCGGTTACCATCGAAATTTAAATCCCATTTTTCAATTTTTGTTCTAGGGCTAACGGACCATGTATCTCTGTCCCAGTTTACGGCTCCAGGGTGCTCTCTATTTACTGAAGGTTGTGCTTGTGAACCTCGTGGATCGATGTTACTCCTTCTTGCGCCAGTTTCATTTTGCTGTAAATCATCATTCGCGTTATTACCACGCATTAGACTGTTACTCCTATTTGTTGCAATCTGACCTGAACTAGCATTAGGACTTGAGACGCTGCAACCGGTCGCATTTGTCGACGCGTGAGAAATGTCTGCTGGAATCTGTACTAAAGCTTTCAACTCTTTGGTAAGATCTGCAAAATTCGCCTGCATGGTATCACGTAACCACTCTGACATTTCCGTTCTTAATTCCGATCTACATTTATCGCTCGCTTTATCTACCGCCTTATTGATTACCCCGGTAAAATCGGTTGATAACCCAACTACCGTATTTCCGGAATTGGTTGGCATATCTAGAACCCTAAGATCTTCTATTTCAACTAAATTGGCATTTTCTAACAACTCGTTAGTTTGATATTGAGGCTCTTTCCCAGTTTGTATTTGATTGCTACCACCTATTGTGGCTGATAAATCCTTAATTGTTGACTCTACGAAAGCAGATTCGGACTGACTTTCCCCTGTCGCTTTCTTTTTTCTCGTATCATGATAATGCGTTTTATGAACAACCTCCTGCCGAGAATTGTCAATTTCCGCTGATATTGTACCCGTATTCGTTTTATTCATTTCACTTTCGCTTTTGTATGTATTTCTTTTTAATTGAATTGTAATATATACTACTCAAATTCTCAATTATTTAATAAGTATTAAAAATGTGAGGTGTTTTGAATCAGATGTGTGTGAGTGGTGAACTTCGGTTTCCAGTAACTAACATTTCTAACAGCATCTGAAAAATGGTATGGTTGGTGGTCGTTGGAACTGAAACGTAATGCGCATGAGCACTTCATTCATTGCATCATGGTATTTACATCTAATGGTTATATTCTGATAAAAAACATTAACTTCTTTATGTAGCTTCGCTAAAATCAAATTATCTTCGCGGACTACACTAATACAAAAAAAATTTAATAAAAAAAAAATATGACAATTTATACTGTATAATAGGCGTGTGGAAAACTGTGCTACAATTAGGTTGATGCGTTTGTTTCCTTGCCTTTGAGCAACTAACAAGTCATCACCTTTTGACTCCATTATTTTCCGCTTACCATACTATATTGCAATTTTAACTTCTCTGAACGGTGCAATTGGCGTTGGGTTAATGACTACCCTTATGCCACGCCACCTAATCTATGAAGATATTTATCTGCTCTGTACTTTAACTGGATTATGTGTCGTTGCAGCTTCTACGACTAATAGGACCTGCCACAAGACCTAATCAACCCTATATTCTTATTTTGTTTGGGCGCCATTTTAGTGTTACATCCCCCTTCAGCGTATCTGTGCGACATGCCTCAGCTAGCTCAACGGACATACACGGGTACAGGTTCTCAACCCGTCGCACAAATCGAGGGGCTAACGAATAAAAAAAAATCTACTTACAATAACTCACCATAACCTCTACCATGCCACTTCCTGTTCCACCAACCATCAAACCATTACCTCAAGGGCCGGCGTGTATACCCTTCAAGCCATGTTACCGTCGGATTCACTCCACTCACACCACCATCCTCAACCCACCTCCAGCGTGTATTTACCAATTCATCGAAGATTTTTTTACTCTATGCATTTAATAATTTCTAACAACATTTTTATAATTAAGTAAAACATTTTTATTAAAAAGAAACTATAACTAATAAACACCGTTGACTTTCTTAAAAAAATTTTTGAGAATGAAAAGGGGTGTAAATTAAAAACATATATAAAGTAATAAAACAAAATTATCATCGATATTCGAAATAAATTATTAAAAATAAACAAAAATTTATATATAAAAAAATTGAAATTATACTATCGAGATATAAAAAAAAATATAAAACAAGACAATAAAAAAAATGTGTTTTCAACAACAACAAAAATCCAAGATAACATTAGCTTTCTGCAAGCCTCTAGAGACCCCTAACTTTATCGAATTATAAACTAGTTAGCCTACCTAAAGAGCTCTTTATTTAGACAACCGTCGATAAAACTTAAGCCTCCCGTTCTCTGGCATTCGCTTCAGCTTTACAAATTACACTTTAAACTAACTTTATCAATAATACTACTGCAAGAATTCACCTCCTTTTCTTTATTTCTTTACTTATTTTACTTAACCTATCTTAATCTAATCCAATCAACAACATCATTCACGTCTGAGACAAGACGACATATATTTCCACTTCTGACAAAAACTGAATTGGGTACCGACCCGACCAAACGATATAAAATCACACACACAATATCTTATATACTTGTATGGATAAAAACTGGGTGAAAAATAAAGAGGAAAAAGAAAAAAAAAAGAAAAAAAAGGAATACCCTGCAGTTTTGTGATATCCTCACTACAAAAAAAAGCAAAGAAATTTACCACTTTGTATAAACAATAAGAAAAAAAACTTTATATCTTACGGGTATTCCTTTTAAAGTCCTTTCTTAAAATTTATCCACTGTTGGCTATCTTCTCGTGCATTCTCGTCATGGTTTCACTTGAATGTTACCATCACACTTTATTACTTGGTTGGAGTTATCTATCTCGGGAATCTACAGTCAATACCCTCTCTAATAATAATATTTTGCCCACATACCTGCAAATTTTACAACTTCCGGCTTACTTTCACTGCACTTTTACTCCTATTTCCATTCTTAGTATCAGCATTCGATCCAAAACATTCACTGCACATAACTAGTTTTCACATATACTTGTTTCACATCACTTTAAATTACCAACAGTTACACATTTTATTTCAGAATCTCCTTCTCGCATCTCCTACACTTCCTTTTATCCCTTTTTTAATCTAACAGATTCTTATATACGTTTTCTTCAATCCGTTTAATTGGGCGGGAAAATATCTTATTGGTTTTTCTCTATTTACTTTTCATGAACCGCTTTTCCATCTCAACTGTATTTTCATTATCTCAATATATATGTACTTCAGAGTAAAGGGGTTTTTGTCCTATTTGTAGTTCTGAAGTTGTATCTACATTCATCATCATATTTTAAAAATTCATACCTACATAAATCAACTTGCGATATGACCAAGGTCATCTCTCATTTCCTTCCTTTCTACAGGTATGAAAATAAGTACTATCCCTGTTTATGTGTGAATGAAAATTTGCTACTACTCAAACTACACAATATATTGATCCATTCCTCGATCAACCGCGCAATATATTGATATTCAGCTGATAAGTGACAAACTCACCACACCATGAAAAAAATGAAAAAGCAGGCATTATTGAAATGATACAACGAATACGAGGATATAGCAGAGAAAAACAAGCATGGGCGAAGTATCAGTGCTGAGATATTTTAATTTCATGTTAGGTTAGGTTAGGTTGGAGTGGCAGCCTTCTGCTTGAAAGCACACTTAAGAACATTTAGGCTCATTGTGATACCACAGTACGGCGCGACTCCTCCATTTACGGATTGGAGAACCATGACGATTCCATAATGAATCTGGCTATGTCCTTAATATTTACGGATGATAGCTCGGACAGACTAGTGAAGAAAGGTGAGCCCAGGTGTTTTAGTCTCCTCCTGGCCAGGGATGGGCATTCGCACATGAAATGGAGGACTGTTTCTTCCTCCTCCTCAGAGCCGCAGCCCCGACAGAAGTCATTGAATGGCAGTCCTAGTCGTGCAGCATGTCTCCCCATTATGCAGTGTCCAGTAAGCACCGAAGTCGTAATGCTGATGGAGTTTCTGCTAAGGTTGAGTAGCTGTCTAGTTCGTCTATTGTCCATAGTGGTCCATGTTACCACAGGTATGCTCCGCTAAGCAGGATCTATTTGCTTTCTCAAGGTAGTTCTGCTTAATGGCTAATTTAATAGACGTAAGAGGGACACCAATTGTGCAGAAAGGTGATATATCTGTAAGCTGCGAGCCCTGTTTTGATAACTCGGCATTGCAGTTACCTGAAATATCCATATGTCCAGGCACCCAATATAGGTGAACCTGCGAGTTACTCGACAAAATGATGAGTGAAGATCGGCAGTCGAGAACAAGCTTTGATGTAGTGAAAACACCGGCAAGGGACTTGATTGCTGCTTGGCTGTCCGTGTAGATGCAGATATTCTTATCGAATGAATCGTTAAATTTCATGTTTATTAATAAATGTTAATAAAATCATTTTTTTCTTTCTTTTCAGGCTTTCTCATAATAATAAGTCGACCGCTGATTGATTGAAGTTCTTGTTGTTTTAAAAATAAAGGTCATTTTTTATCGATGGATGCATGGTTGTTAGGGGATAGTTTCGTGTCTTTGCAGTTGATGCAGATTTTTTCATTTTTGCACTCTTCTTTGAGATCTATATTTATATGGTATTCATTAGCGCGTAAGAAGCGCCAACAAGGATTCGATTTCCTTCACCATCTATGGCGCGTCCCGGACCTTAGATTACTCCTTCGGGTGGTTTTACTGATATAGGTATTACTAACAAAACGTTTGGTCAACCAAAACCTAAATTTATTTTTTATTTTTATTTATAAGTGACATTAAAAAAAGATTCGGTAGAGTTTTCGAAGATTATTTGGCGAAACAGACAGATGAACTTGTACGTCAATGAAGTAGCTAATGGCGGGAAATTGGTATTACCCCTTTGTATAAAAAAGTTACAAAACACGCGCAGAAATTTTCCACTACTTTTTGTCAAACAAAAAGTTAAAAAGTATTTATCATTCGAAGACTGTTTTTATTAATATCATAATCTAAAAATTACAAATATAAACATTACATTAATACATATTACCAATAAAATCATATCGTCGATTTTAATACACTTGTCTTTGGGTAGTTGTTTCGCCAATGCAGAACCTGATAAGTAATTGAGAAGGTAGTTATATTTATCCACACTTTGAAATGATGGATTGTCGTGAATCATATTTGAAAATGAACGAATAAATCGTTTATACTCGGCATATTTGACGTCAAATCGCGGAAGTTTCAGAGTAAACAGGAGATTGTAATGCATTGAGACTATTATGACGCATAGCATAGTGGGAGGTCGATGGCGATTTAGAAATGATAATAATTTTGTCGTTGCCTTGATAAATAGTTAATCCAATTCCCTTCTAGCATTATCTTGGCATTACTACTACTACTATTATGGCATGACATCCCATGGAGGACCTAGGCTGAGTTTTTCGCATCTATTCATGTTATACGAGTTATATCCGAATGAAAGGGGCCTATTGTTTTTTGCCGAATCCGAACGGCAAAGTGAAAAGCTTTTCATATCCAATTTTTACTTTTGGAGGTGATGCCGTGTAGAAATATTGTTGTTTTCCATTTTTGAGTGTGCCGAGATTAGAACCCGGGCACCTCTGCATAGTAAACCAATACACTAACCACTAGGCTACGGCGCCCACAATCGTTGGCATTAAATTTTTCTATTTGCCCCTGAATGTGACATAATTGCTTGAAATATGGGTCTAAATTTTTTAAGCGACACTCAAGAATTATCAAGCCTGCTTTGTCTCTTTCTCCACCTTTTCATTTTTGTAGTATTTCTTCATATTAGTAATATTTCGCTTCATGAGGGAGCGCTGTTATTTGAGCGACGATAATTCTGACGTAATCGCCGGTGATGTTTCTTCATCGTTTGCATAATATTGTACTCCAATCCAGTGCAAAGCAGCAGCAAATAAATTTGCGGAGGAAAATATCTTGTTAGAACAGAATCATCAAAAAACTTTGCAATTATCAACAATTTTACTTGCAATTAAAAACTTTGCACTTCCCAAAACCTCGTTGGGTGAAACGAAAATTGTAGTTGCATTCATTGTCACCGTTTTCAAAGCAATACAATCAGTGGTTTATGAGGAAGGTTGACAAGGTCTCTAGCGATCTTGTATTGAAACTGTATGAAATCGTAACTGAATGATGTTGATTTATGTTTAACTTTAGTTATTGAATTTATTTTTTCGTTTGTAAGTATACTGCAGTGATCAAAGTAGTAATTTGCAATATCAAACACTGAGGAACGAGTAGGGTAGCCAGATTTTTGAAGCGCGAAATCAGTACATTAGACGTTGGAAAACAGTCAATGAAATTTTCGAGAGATTTTCCAACGGTTTAATAGTACTTTGATCGCTGTTCACGACTGCGTACACAGTTTTTCTCCATTACATCTAGTTCTCCCACAAAATGGTAAAAAAGTCGTAAAAATGGGGTCTTCAGGCGCTATTAAGAAATTTGTTTATTTCAGCAGATATGAATGTGATGTCTGCAGCAAAGTTGATAAGCACAAAGAGTACGCAGTCGTGATCATCGACCTTAAATTACTATAAACCCGCACAAAATTTTTGTTGCACTATGTTATCATCTTGAAAATGAGTCCCCCGATTTTTTTGATTGAATTTTTGAAATCATAATTTAATTACTTTATGTGTTTATTTTTTTGTATAGAAAAATATATTTTTTCAGCTATCTGTATGGCATTGAAGTCAATATAACGGTTTTTCGGGTCGGCGAACCCGAATATGGCATTGTTTGCTTTTACAATTGATTCTGAGGGCGCCACCATATTCACCACCATTTTCTTGAAACTCATTGTTTTTGTAGGTTTTGTTCTATAAAATGTGCAAATCGTTATTTAAAAGTCGGGGGACTCAACTTGATTTTTTGTTGTCATATGTCTTCGGCTAAGTTGATCAGCATCTAATATTCCATCCTTCTAGGGAGTTAACAATGTCTCGAAAAAACTCGATCACCCCTTATATATATATTTATAAGCATTCCTTGTCTTATTACTACTATATATGTTTGATTACTTTTTTTTCAAATTGTTGACTTTTTTAGATGAATTTCATTACAAAATTTTTTGGGCCGTGGCAACTCTGGCTACCAGTGCACGTTTAACATGCTATCCAAAGATTAGGCATGATATGGAAGCATTTAATGCAAAAGTAAAGTTCAAAATATGTTTTGAAACACACAGAAATATAAATAATAATCAGGCATGTTCCAGAATTCACTTTCGAGTGAAAGTGAATTGAAATCACATCAATTTCACTGTTTGGTGTTCTAGATTTCACTTTCACTTTTCTTACTCACTGTTAAAAGTGAATTTCGAACGAATTCGCATGTTCTAGAAACCGAATTCACCAAGTGATTTGAATTTACTTTAGAAGCAACAAGTTAAAAAGAGCAGTCGGCGCAAAAATATAAGTAAATTTAATAAAAAATTAATCAAGTATAAAAAATATGAATGAAAATAAAAATTTCAAGGCGGAAGCATAAGAACTCCTTCCAGGATGCCTTATTCCTCAACTTTATGAAGAAGCATCAAGACATCTTCTTGAGAAAGTATTTCCTCGACAACCTGGACCGGCGACGGCCTCTTCAATAAGTTCGTTTTGTCTTCCACGGTAACTGAAGGTGTAACCGGAACTGCACAGTTTGGTCCCTCTTCCATTTTTGAAAATGCAGCACAAACTCCGATGAGGAAATGCCAAGTGTTGATTCGATACCCACATAGTATCGATACTTTTACTCATTACTTGTATCGAATAAAAGTATCGATGCTACCGAAAATAGCAGAAAAAAGTATCGAATATGTAATTGTATCGAATACTCGTTTAAAGACACGAATTACTCTTTTTTAAAGAGGTTCTCAAGTAAAACATTGAGGACAGAACGGCCCATTGTGATACAACATGGTTAAGCCTACAGTTTACACTACTCAACACGATTTTTTTCACGATAAATCATGGTTTTATAATAGAAGGAAAACTAATCAACAGATTAAAGCTTGATAAAAATATTTTATTTAAATGAAAAGGTATCAATAAACATTATGTTCTACATGCATGGCCGGAAATATTTTCTAGAACTTCAATACTGTACTGCAATATTGTCATACTTTGAAATATTGCAATATGGACTGAAATATTTTGAATAATTCTGCAGTAGCATTTTGAAATATATTATTGATTGCTGTAAAATATTGTAAAATGATCCACAATTTTAAATATTGTATAGCAATATTTCAGTTTTTTAAATTAATATTTTCCAAAAGTATCGAGTATCCGATACTGACCCTTTTTTCTGATACCAAGTAAAATACTTATGTTATAGCATCGAGTAAAAAAAGTACTTGAATCGAGTGAAAAGTATCGAGTTTTTACTTGTATTTACTTGTATCGAATCATCACTAGAAATGCCGTCCACCTCGATAGCGGCTGTGGTCGTTGCTGCCTCTAGTACCATCGCCTCTTCCACTGCCGGCACTTCCACGGCCGCCAACGCTGTCGCTATTAATGTTCCCCTTTTAATTTTTATGCTAGCATATTGGTTTTTGGCTTCAATATTTAGCGCATATTAAACTAAAGCATTAATATTTTTAAATTTTCGCAACTTGTTTTATTTTTTTTTTCCTTGCGTCAACAATCAGCTGATTGAAAATTACAGCGAGTTGCAAACATTGCAACGAGTTAAAACAAAATAGTGAATATGAATCCACTCGGTTTCTAGAACACCAAAAACAATTTCACACGATTTCAAATCCACTGCCTGATAAGCTTGTGTATTTTTTATATTTGTGGTACAAGCAGCAGTGCGACTAAACCCAGGTTATGCACCAACATTTGCACCTCGATCAAATCGACCGTCGTGTGATTTATGTAGTAAGCAGTACAGGCAGTAGTGCAAAACTAGATCTTATTGCTATACATGAAATAAAGGGATGTGTTGTTAGCATTCTGCATCGTTGCGATACCTGCACCTTTCTCCTGGAGTATAGTCACAAATTAATGTTTGTTTTTTGCGTTATCACATTTTCGATTTTCCATATATAAAATACAAATTGAATTATACTTCGTCCTTTGCTTTTCAAGTTAAAATTTATGCCTCTATATATACCACCTTGATCAAAAAGTTCCCGGAATTTATTCAGAAAATTAAAAATACAAGTTTATTCATCTAAATTTATATTGTCCCCTTCAAAATAATCCCCATCGATTGCAGCCAGCGCTTGATCCAATCCTCAAAACATTTTTTATATTCGGTTTTCGGTATGTCCATCAGTGCTTCTTGTGATTTTTCCATTACTTCCTCTCGGCTGCTGAAATGCGTTCCCCGTAATGGTTTTTTAATTCGATTGAACAGAAAGAAGTCACAGGGAGCCAAATCAGGTGAATTCGGTGGCTGTTGGATGGTATTTGTTGCATTTTTCGTCAAAAAACTACGAATAATGATGGCACTGTGCGACGGTGTGTTATATCATGGTGCAAAATCCACGAGTTTTCTGTCCACAATTCTGGTCTCTTTTGGCGAATTGCTTCACGCAAACGTCTCATAACGCCCAAATAATACTCTTTGTTTACTGTCTGGCCTTCTGGCAAAAATTCATGATGCACTACACCGTTGTAATCCATGAAAACCGTTAGCATTGCCTTCTTTTTTGACTGAAAACGACGTGGTTTTTTTAGTCTCGGCTCATTTGGTGAACGCCTTTCACTTGCCTGATGTCTGGATTGCGTGTCGTACTCATAAATCCACGTCTCGTCTCCAGTAATGATCCTTTTGATGAATGTGGGATCGGATTCAGCCTCGCAAATCATGTCTTTTGCGACGTCAACACGGTCTCTTTTTTGCAATAAATTGAGGTCTTTTGGCACTAACTTTGCTGCTACACGACGGAAACCCAAATTTTTAACCAAAATGTCTTGGACGGATTCATAGGCAATGTTCAAGTCCTCCGCTATCTCTCTGATGGTTAATTTGCGGTTATTGACAAACATTTCTTTTACTTTATCAATGTTTTCGTGGGTTTTCGATGTCGATGGTCTGCCACTGCGTTCATCATCTTTGATTGACTCACGAACACTTTTGAACTGCTCGTGCCACTGGTAAACGGCCGCTTTCTTTAGAGAATCTTTGCCGAAACACTTTTCCAACATTTCCAACGTTCGCGCACCATTAAATCCGTTTTTTGCGCAAAATTTAATAAAATTGTAAAAAATCGCTAACACACACATAGATAGATGTACTCTTGGGTACGTAACTTTTGCAAATGTCAAGCTATGATGCTAAGATTTAGAGGGAATATCAACAACAGATGTACCAACTTAATAAAAAAAAAAACAGAACTCAAATCGGAACGATGGGAGCGCCACACGGTAGTTGTTCCGGGAACTTTTTGATCAAGGTGGTATATAATATACACTGACATAAAAAATGATCCTGATATACCTGTGCGGTGATAATACCATATATTTTGCACAAAATCTTTCAATTTTTCCAGTTTTTTAGGTTTACACAGGAGCCACATGTTTAAAACTTTAACTATTTCGAACTGGACATTTTCAAATCAACGCAGAAACACGGAACTCTCTTGTGGATCCGCTGAAAAAAGGCGGTAAACACCAACGGCAGCTGTGTATTAATATCCAATACAATAATTTGAAAAAATAGCTAACAACAATAACAAATATTGTATTAAAAATTTAAATAAAAGTTTCCCTGAAGATGATGAAAAAAAAAGACAGCTAAACGTCGAAAAAAAATAATGGAATAATCTTTTTTAGCATTTATCATTTGATCAATATAGCATAAATATAAATTTCTAAAAATACTTATTTGTTTAGTGAAAAACATGTTTTAATAAATGGCAAAGTTACAAAAATATAGATACATTCTTTAAGCCAGAAAAAAATACGCAGCCTTCTAATTGTTACGTCCCCTTTTAAGTCCAATACAGATATTTTGGTATTTCTGAAAACTGATTTACAACTTAAGTTGACGCCAATTTGGCTACTGATATTAATCAAATATCACAAGTTTTGTTTTTCTAACTCGGATGAAATTAAACAAAAATATATAAGTACTTTTTATTTATAAAATTTTTGCAATAAAATGTTTAAAAATATATTTACATAAAATCATCAGAATCGTTTCCATCATCACGATTACTTGTCATCCGTTCTGGATCCAACAATAAACCGTAACTTCTCATTTCAGCTAATTGTTCTTGCTGTTTTAATTCATTTTTTTCCTTTAACTTTTGAATTCGCAATTCGTGTTTTCTTTCTTCTTTTTCCAACGAATCTCTAGTTTCTCTTTGTAGTCTTAGATCAGGATACTCTTCAGTCTTTGTTTTATTTAAACGATTTAAAACTTCATTGTGCTTCCTTGCTACATGAACTTTTTTTACATTCTCATCGCAAAAAAAAACTACTTGACCCGGCTCCATTTCAGGTGTTTTTTTCAAATTTTCCCATTGTGTGTAGACGATATCAATGTTGTTGATTTTACAGCCCTGAATACTGTTGGCTTTAACAAGTTGAGCAACATCGTCAATGAGATCCTTTGAGATTTCATTAATGGTTTGTCCCTAGAAAACATAAAAAACAGAGTTATAGAATTAGCTCCTTTTGTTAACTATGTACTCAGTAAATCGTATCTTTTTTGCGTCAGGTACTTTCATACATTATTTCTATATAAATCGCGGGCTCTGATCTCGTAAGTTTATGAGATATTTAGAAAAAGAAATATGTACCCCGTCTAATAACAAATTAGGTTAAATAACCCATGTCAACCATGTCTGTATTTCATATAGTTTACGAGAAAAAACATGTGGATAATTTACCACCATAAACAGCTTTTTAGATCTTCTGTGTGAATTTTTTGGCTTTTGAAAGTTTCCCATATAAGTGAATGTAGTAAATACTCATTATCTCATAATTCATACGCTATTGAGTATTTCTCATTCCATTCTTACATAGCGTCTCGACTAGCTATAATTCATAGCAGAATTCATGTTCGTGTCAGATCAGCTGATAGCTGCCAAAATATGAAGTGGGCAAATTATGTTTAGGCATTTCATTTTACAAAATGCTTTGAACAGTAAACAACAAATATGCGTTGAACTTGTTTCTCATTTTCTCCCACGTACTTCTTTTCAGCTCGATTCTTTTATATTTTTCTCTTTTAAAATTTCATAAACACTCATATTCTCTATATATATTTATGAAATTAATTATTTCTCTTATGTTAAGTTTAACTTGCGCCTTTTTAAATACACAAACGTCAAAAACGAATGAAACTTTAAATTTATGTTAGGGTTGATAGAAGTAGTACTGTCTTGACGAAAAGATGGATTTTTTTGGTATGACATTAACATAAGGTGTCTCGACTAGACATTTTAATGGTAAGACAGGAACATTAACATGAATTATAGCTAGTCGAGACGCTATGTTAAGCAAAGTATGGCTAATAATACTTAGGTTGTTCAATTCACTTCGCACATTTACGATTTCGCAGATGTGCGACACCGAATACAATTATTGTCTTTGAATTAATAAGCAATATTTTCAGAATGTATTTGTTATATTTTATTCAAAAATTTAGTTAATAACATTTGTATAATTTAAGAGAAAAGCGAGAAATAAAATGCCCTACTCGTTTTTAAAGGCGCAATTTTAAAATTTTTCATGAGTTAAATTATAAGACCGAGTTTACACTATAAATCCAATAGTCGAAATTTTGTATATTTTTTAATTTTAAACTTTTTATTTATTGATTTGCAAGTATATGGGTAATTTCATCTCAAGGGAACCCGATCGGGCTCAAACTTGCACAAATCTTAGTCCTATTGGGTAGTAGTTACTACACCAAATTTGCTTAAGCAAAGTGCTGGTAAAAGCCTCTACACTATCTCATTGAGTATTACGACATGCCAAAATTTACTTGTCGCATGAAAAGTGTGATAATCTAAATAAATAGAAAATAAAAATTTTGATAGGTGCTTTGATTTTTGTGACAGTCGGTTACACATTTAAATTTTTAGCTTTGTTTCTAATTACATTATACTTTCGTTCAGATAAAAATATAAATTTTTTTCAAAGAATTTAAAAATGGAAAAATCTCAGCAAAAAGTAAGTTTAATATTAAAGTATTTCAGATCAATATGTATATTTATTTTAATATGTATATTTGCAGATAGAGTGGCAAAAAGAAAGTGTGCTCCAACAGCAGTGCTTGTGAAACAGCACGAGTGCCTCTATAACATTCGCCATCATTTCTACCACAACAAGCATTGCCGATACGAGGCACTTTCAACAATAACGGACAACCTGAAGAGTTTTTATCCAAACATATCGCCAAACGACGTTAAGGTAAATGGTATGCAATTTTTCTACACCTATTCATGAATTGAATATTTTCCATTTACAGATAAAGATCAACTACCTCCGCAGCCAGTATTGTCGGGAGACTGCCAAAGTTAAAGAAAGCTCCAGCAGCGGCAAAGGCACAGATGATATTTACGTTCCATCACCGTATTGGTATGAGGAACTTCATTTTCTCAAAGATTATGTCCAAGTGCCCAAAGGAAAAAGCAATTTAGCTCTTGTATGTGCATTTAATAATTCATATCTTATTGGTATTTATTTTTATTTTCGTTTTGATTTAGAGCTTTGAGGAAAGCAATTCTTCTGAAGACACATTCCTCATCTACCCGCCGTCATTACCAACAGTTGAAAAAACTACCAGCGTAAACGGAAAGCGCAGTAAAAGCACACCTGAAAATTCTGCTGCAGATGCTGTATTGGAAACTGCTTCAAACGTTTTGATGTCAATCCAAAATGGAGAAGAATTGATAAAATGAATTAGATAGAGGAATACTTTCATTCCTAAAAGCTAATTTAAAGACCATTAAAGATGATGTTTTGAAAGATGAACTCAATGAAAAAATAATGCAATTAGTGTTTGCATATAAAAGAAAACAAAGATCTTTGAATATAATAAATAATTAGCATTATTATCATCCAGTTCACCTTTCAAAATTGTTTCGTTTGGCTTTATAACAGATTTAAAAGCATTCCTTTCATCTTTGTAAAAATATCTTCTTTTTTTTAAGTGAATAAATTAATGTGCTTATTTAAATGAATTGTATAATCCTGGAAAGCATTAGGTATAAGTAGGTTAAAAGTATTTATTGAATTTGAGTTTCTCCTCAGGAGCCACTTACGACTCCACAGATTTCGACGTTTTTTTGCTTTATTTTTTCTTTCATTCTCTTTAATTTTCAGCGCAGAAACTATGCATATAATGCTTGCTATGTTTTTTTGCTTTTGTTCTTGTTTTTTTCAATATTTATTTTTTTTACATACAATGCTTGTATTATAATTTAAACGTAAGATTTGGCTTTTCCTCACGCATCACACAAATTTGATAGTATAATGAAATTCTATGCCACTTTTCTTTTGACTTGTCGTAATACTCAATGAGATAGTGTAAAGAGGCTTTAAGTAAACTTACTGGTTGGGCAATAATAAGTTAAAGAAAGACAAGAGTTAATTACCTTCGGTAATCTTAAATAAACGTGAGCTGATGAATAGTTGTGAACATGAAACCAAACATCCTCAGGCCATCCCCAACGAATAAGTTCATCATCTACAAATAAACGTATAATATATGTATTAGTTATTTTTATTCAAGACTCGCAATCAGCTGAGTAAACATTTTTAATTCAAAAATTCCTAATCGGTTCATATGGCAAATGTGAAAACGGTAAAATAAAAATTATTCTGAAATTTCCTGTCATAAAAATCAGATGATTAGTTTTTAAATTTTCCAATAAATATGAAAACAAAATGCAAGAACCCGAATATTCAATACTTTTCTACATAATTCAGACACGCTGTACACGATAGCGTATTCAATTTTGTTTTCCTATACTCACAATTTTTTAACAATCGGTGTGAAAAAAATTGTACATGCTCGAAAAAAAGCATATTTGCCCATATCATTAAATTAATACGTAAACAGAAATTGTTTGCTTCTATTTACGGTTTAATTTCTGAACCGATTTTACGAGGCATTTACGAGCTTATAGGAACCCGCCTAATAAAAAATGTAAGGAAACTAAAATTATTGAAATTTTGCTATAAAAATGCATTTTACAGGTAAAATAGTAAGGGCTCTCATTTAAACTCGAAGACTGGAAAAACTCGAAAACTTTCGAAGGCACCATTTGACCAACACGAAAACCACAGAAATTAGGGTTTCATTGCAGTATTTTGCGAACAGGGTTGTTATTTTATAGACAAAGAAAAAGAGCAATGGAAAAAAGTGAGAAATGTCTTTACTCACTCTCACACCGAACACGATATGCTCGATGTATTGCACACCGAGTACGCCGAGTATTCAGGGTGGCAATGAGTTATTTTAAAAAACTGTATCATTACATACAAAATAGTATTAAGCAAACGAATATATTTTAACAAAAAGCAAATCTGCAACGAGCTGAATGTAACCATGTCCGAGCACGGAAGAAAATTTTTGTGTTCATCGAACACCGAGAACCAATATAGCCAGGCACTAAACCATTTAATATCAAATATGGCAACAGTAAAACATTCGTGCAAACTTTTGAGGCAAAATTGCCTAAAAAACTTTCGAGGTACGCGTAAACTCTTTTCCATTTAAAATTTGACAGTTGATTTTCGATGCTTGTAAACTTTCGAGGTTTACGCGTTTTTGAGGCATTTTCGCGCTTAGATGAGCTAAATGTCCTGCTTTGAATAACATATAAAACCTTGAAAATGAAAATTTATATTTCTTAGTTTTTTATTAAGTCGAATATTTTTAGACCGTGAGACAAAAAAATACTTTTGCAAAAAATGGCCACATTGTATGTATATGAATTTTGTCAAAAATTTGTTGTATGCTCATTGAATTTTGAGTTTTATTTAATCTTTTGTTGGATTAATTCCTCTAATGAGAAACCAGCAATGGTCGCTCATGATTACTACGTCCCAGAAACCTGAATAGCGCCACTTAATCGCTTTTAGTTGTTGGTAAATTCTCTCACCTTGCTCGTCACTTTCGTCACCAAAATTTGCCGCGAAGAAACCTAAATTCGAATTGAGAAGTGTATTTTTAAAGACATATAAATATAAGAAAACAATAAGAAATTACGACTAGTGGAATTTCATAATCGTACCCATTTTTTAATAATGCTTAAACAAATCCTTAATAGCTTTCTCATAAGATTGGCTTTTGTTTTTCTTGAGAAACCCAGAAACAACCATTCGAAAAGATATTCATATTGCAACCTCAATTGTGGAGAACTGGTTTTCAAACTCAAAATCGTTGAGTAACTTTTTTACTTGCGGCCAGTACAGCAATTTTGCAGCAATTAAATGTACATCGGTATAAACTCCAAAATTATTTATGCGGAATCAGTTCTCTTGGCTGAGTAATGTATGTTAACAATGTACTCTGGTGTTCGAGTTTGAAAAAATAGATTTTTTTGTTTTAATGTATTTCGAAAGTATGATATATTGAGAGAATACCGTAAACATTTCAGACCAAAATTCAAAATATTAACGAAGTTATAGCACATAGTCGACAGCGCCTCAAAATTGCTTGCTGTAAGTTGTTGCAACTTTAAAAACTTTTTTCTCGAAAGGTAGTAGTCGGACTTCTATGGAGTCAGCGGCCAAAAATACTTCCAGTTGAAATATAAACGTGAAATTGATTACGGCTTTAAAACAATGTGAAAATTATTATATGTGATCCAATGGGCGTGGATGAACCCCTGCACACCCACCCCCTATTACCCCCTTTCACTCCGTATAAGCAAAAATTTTAAAATAAAATTGCTCTCAATTAGTTTTTTAAATATAAGAACTTTTGAATAAGATTGAGTTTTACAAAATAAGAAAATTAAGAATTCAAATAGCGACTATTTATAAAAAATTATAAAACTGGTAAATGCTATTCCAGCAAATCAAAAAAAGATTTTCATATGGTAATTTTCGAAATCCCGTTATAAAAGGATTTGAACTTCAAAGTAAACGAATATTTAAATCCGTATTAGCACAAAAATTGCCCAGCAAAAATCAGAAGCAAAAGCAACGAGCATGCTTTGGTCTGTGGAAGATAACACAAACACGGGCAGAAACGGGCAGCTGATATTAACACATTAGAATCTTAACTAATATTAAGAAAAATAACTAATATTAAGAAGAATCGTTGACTAATATTAAGAAAAAAATCCCAATGGGGGGATTAGGGGAAAATAACTAAAACTCTAGTTCAAATTTAATTATATGGACAAGAAAAACTAATAATGATATTAGCCCAACATTAATTTTATAAAAAGTACACAACGAGCTAACAACATTAAAACTATTTAAAAATTAAGCTAATACCATTTTTTCCAATTTTTATTTTGATTTATTTTAATACAAAATTTATTTATATTGCAAGAACCAACTAACTATACTTTTGAAAAGCTTATTCTTATAACAATGTGAAAATTATTTTATGATAAAATGGGTGTGGTAGAACACCTGCACACCTACCCCCTATTACTCCCTTTCACCCCGTATAAGCAAAAAATTTAAAATAAAATTGTTCTCAATTTGTTTTTTAAATATAAGAAGTTTTGAATAAGATTGAGTTTTACAAAATAAGAAAATTAACAATTCAAATAGCGGCTATTTATAAAAAATTATAAAACTGATAAATGCTATTCCAGCAAATTAAAAACAGATTTGAACAACAGCTTCTTAACATCGTCAGAAATTCCAGCCTGTGCTCCACCTTCCGCTATATCTCCTGTCTTCCCCAGCAATTAATCTCAACATCAAATCACTTAATCAGCACTGTAAATGGCGTTGCAATTGATACGAATAATGTTAACTGTGATTGTAGCTTAAAAATCTATTACCAGAAGGGATCGGGTCTGCGCTCAAAGTCAAATAAAAATTTTGCAATAACATCACAACCAGAATTTGATGTTTTTCTTCTAACTGAAACTTGGCTTAATGCAAATTTCTATGACGAAGAATTCTTTGATTTTAATGTTTACCACTTTTTCCGAAAGATCAGGACTCTGAAAAGACTGGGTGTATTCGTGGTGATGGAGCACTCATCGCGGTGAAATGTTCGGTTTCTGCAGCTCTAACAGTCTTGAATAATCTGGATTCCCAGTTGGATCAACTTATGTTTTGGTGCGTCTGCTGGGTTGTTGTTCATTTGCGTTTCATATGTGCCACCGAATACCTTATTTGAACTGTATAAAGCGCATGTCGATAACATTTCGTATCTATCCGTTAATCATTTAGGTGATAATCACTTATGTGTGTTGGGTGATTTTAATTTAAGTAATTTATCTTGGAACTATGGTTGTGATAATTCTTCTTTGGTTCCGTTTAATGTTAGTAGAGACATTGACAGTTATGTTATTGATAGCTTGTTTGATAAAGGTTTTTTACAAATTAATTGGTGTTTAAATGAACTCTTGAAAATATTAGATTTTGTCTTTATTAGTAATGATATTAATTATATATTAAAAGAATCTGTTTAGTAAAGCATCATGTTCCAATATCTATCGAGTTTTATAAGTTTTTATCTGCCGACACTAACAATATCAATAATCCGGATTTTGATTTTAAGCAGTGTGATTACATTGCTTTAAATCGTATTATTAGCGACATCAACTGGGTTCTGAGTTCAATGTTTTGGATGAAAAATTTTTTTTTGAATATTTCGAAACAAAAATTAATTCTATTTCATGATAGTTTTTAGGAGACTATGAAAATTAAATCTAGAGCAGCGGCTCTCAACAATTTTTGTCCTACGCCCCCCTTTTAGAATTAGTGCCAAATCCGCGCCTCCCCCACTTTGATTTTCACACAACATTTTTTTGTGCTGGTTTACTATTTATAAATTAAATCATACTCGCCTGGGAAAATATATTGTTGTTGTCTAGTTTGGAGGAGACTGTGGTTAGTTTGTGTTAAGGATAAACTAAAATAATAAACTTGTCTAGTAGTTGAATAGTAGTAAAAAGTATTTAATTGTATTTTGGAGTGAATGAAAGTTCAACAATTGCAATGGAATTGGATGGAAAATAATTATGACAATATGAGATAATATTGGTGGAAATAGACACTAATTATACAAAAAAAATTGCATTTATATATGAAAAACGCAGAAAAATAATCTTTAAAATTTGCGAACTATTAAATTAAGCTTCGCCACTTTGTTAGTTGGCCATTGGATTACCAGGTTTATATGTTTTTATACAAATTATTAAGTATTTACTCTTCCGTCCTTAAAAACGGACCAGCAGCACCATAAGCTCTTTCAGATGCATCACCGAACGCATGAAGTTGTATTGAATCTGGTTTTCCTCCCTTGAATATGTGGCGTGAAAATTGAAGATTATTTAATTCGGTAAGATTCTCGCGGAATGTTAACCACCTTGTGTGTAGTTCTACGTCTCAGGATAACTTGAGCTGCCACAACTCATGTATGAATAGTTTGGCTGTTACTACCACTGGTGCTAAAATACCCAGTGCGTCAAAGAGTCTTGCTAGATCCGATGTAATTGTTTTTTTGGTGACTCTTTTTGTGGGTCCTAATTTCACCTTCACGCAGAATCTATCGGTTTTTGGAAGCCATGTTAGCCCAAGGGTTTTTATTGCCTACCCTGTCAAGTTTGTTTTCAGGTACCACATTTTTTGAATCGCTGAGAGTGGTTTCTTGTGTACCATTTCGTTGAACATGCCATAAAATTGGCGCTACTTTAAATAATCACCGTCAAACCTTGGCAGGTGTTCAATGGGTGGCAATGGAAACTGTTGAGTGGCAGGAGATAGGTTTTGTGCTGACTGAGAACTTACTGCCTTTTCGTGACACTCACTAATTTTGTTAGTGATTTCTATCTCTGTACTAATATATGCTTCAAAGTCATATAAGTGATCCTCCTCTATATCTACCACTATTTTGTCGTGCATACTTTGAGCTGTGCTCCAATGGTGTTCAATCATTTTTGTTTGGGAAGTGTAGTACTGACATGAGTGTTGTGTGTTGTCATGCAGTATGTTATCCAGCATGCCTTGTACAATGCCAATGATTTTTGTTTGATTTTGTTGGACCGTGCTGTCTCGAGTGTCTTCGTCTCAGCCATTGATGTTGATGCAGCTTGGGCACGTCTGATGGTTTGCGCTGCTGCGTCCATCTCGTCTCGGGCCTCTCGATATTTTGTGCCTAGGATGGAATGCAGGTCCTTAATGAAGTAAGGATGACTTTCCTCGCTGCCATGACGGTCGCGAATGGTGTTGTCGAGCGTGTTAAATTGCTGCCAAAGTTCATCGAGCTCCCTTGACTTTGCACTGATTAGCAATTAGATTAGATTAGAAACATATAAGGAATACAAGCAGTCAAACCAGGCTGCTTCGACAGTTCATGTTAATTTCGTTATTTGAAGTTATATTTAAACGGGCTAAATGAACAAATGTAGTCATCACAACAACAATGTATATAGAGACGGGCAAATCAGACGGCCGTTTCGGAATCCGCCACAATTCTTCGTCAGTGATCTTAAGTATAGTTCTTAATCTTTCAATATCCTATATAAGCTACTAATATTTGAAATCATAACCCTGAATTACAGATTTGATTCCAAATATCTTCACTGAATTGAGATATTGAAAGAAACTACCACTACCGTTCTAAGGAGTGAGATCGAAAAAATCTTAACATATATAAAATTCAATAATTTTTAAAGGGTTGATCTTAGAGTTTGGATTTTCTTTTTATTTAATTGATAATATTTTACAAATTACAGAAAAATATAACTTTTATAGTTCTAACCATAATTTATGAACTCGTGGACCCTTTTTGGTAAGCATTCCATTAGAGATTTGATAGTTGTTTCAGACACCTTTTTGGAACAGTTTGCCCATCTCCTTTTAAAATCTTCGATATTTTGAGACACCTTTTTTGTGCTCTTTAAGTTTATTTTCACAAGAGCCCAATATCTCTCCACTGGTCTTAGCTCTTTGGAGGATTGGCCTCTCTTGGTACAAAAACTATGTTATTATTTTGGTACCACTCCACGTAGTGACATGATGCCAAATCGAGCCAAAAATATGTGGACATATTGTGCTCTCTTATGAAGGAAGAAGTCTTTTTTTCAAACAGTCTTTGATGTATATTTCGGTATTTATAGAGGCAACTGTAACAAATGACTTGCTTCTTTTGCCGCAACTGCATATAGCTTGCCATACCAGGAATTTTTTAGAAAATTTTGTCTGCTTTTGGATTCTAAATTGTTCTTCGACATTTCCTCGAGCATCAGCAACATAAAAATTTTGCTCCGGAAGCTGCGTAAAATCTGCCAGTACATACGTTTCGTCGTTTATTATACAACATGAATATTTTTGTATGAAATTAGATTTTAATTTCCGAGCCCTACTTTTGGCATCTAAATTTTTTGCAGCATTCCTGTCTGGAACTTTTTGGACTTTGTATGTTTTCAAACCGGCATTGGCTTTAACTTTTCGCACCAAATAGTCAGAGCACTGGGCTAACCGGGCAGCTTTTCTACCAGATGTGTTTGGAGATCTTTTCAATATGCTTTCTATTATCTTGGCTTTCTCAATATCATGTGGTCCTTGTTTTCTTCCCGAACCAGGTTTCCTATCGATGGTCAAATTCTCCAGAAACTGTTTAATAACATTATTAGGTAAAACGTGTGTTAAGATTTTTTCAATCTCACTCCTTATGTTGTTGTTTTTTCCCCATTGTAGCTAGTCTGCATAACAGTTCGTTATTTGAAAGCCTAGTACATGAGAGAGTGTGTGTGTGCTTGTGAGAAAATGATTCTAGGTGTCATTTTTTCTGAACGGGCCCTATTCGATCAGTTTACGATAGTTTCCGAAACGGCCATCTGATTTGTCCGTCTCTATATACATTGATGTTGTGATGGCTACATTTGTTCATTAAGCCGGTTTACATATAACTTTAAATTAATTTTTTTATTGATTTTGCTTCAAATAAAATTACAAACAATATCACCATAAAATTTCGAAATATATGAACGGAATATTGCTTCTTTCAATTATTTTTTATTTAGTTAATTTTATTGCAATTTTCCCGTTGTTGGGCTGTTAATTGCTGTCAAAATTTACTCGAATACTGTTTGGCAAAAATCTAAATTTTTCTCACCAGACATAAAAAATATTTTACACCACATTCTACCATAGTACTTTTCTATTGTTTGGCACCCACCCTAAGTAACAGCCCAACCTAAACAAGTCCGTAATGCGTAAGCGCAAAAATACACAGCGCACTCGTACGCAGTACCTGACTGAAATAGAACGCAGCGTTCTGTCAGTTTCTAGCACCAATTCAATTAAATTCTTCTTATTCTCCTGTGTAGACAATCACCCTTATTATGGTTGTCGACTGTTGAATGCTCGACAGCTATCAATCGGTATCACTGTAGTCGAGAGTCGATTAAGTAATCTATTACAAATCGGTATTTTGAGAGTCGACTGTCGACAAAAGTGATAAACTCTTGTCGATCAAATTTTTGTGGTCGACACAAAAGTGAAAAATACATTTTTTATGTTAAACAAATGTAAATCAGTTTGAGGCATTAGTGGCACATATGCAGAAAAATCTGTCAATGGCTAGGAATTTCAGAAAGGGCTTAGAAAAAGTGGACATTAAGCGAGAGTAGACTTTAATCGCTACCAAACAAAACAGTTAGGGTCCTCCGGTGAGTGAAGACGATGGGTGGTATAAGGTAAAAAATGGATTAATCAATTCTCTTGAAAATTTCGTAAGAATTATATATGTCACGCGAACGTGAATAGCGAGCAACGGATAAAAGCATTTTTAATAAAAAAAATTCTATCGTCGTTGGAAGAATGTGTAGCCATTCATGTACTTCGACGAAATGTTAAGTCCAGCCGGGGTGGTCTTGGGTGCTACAATAAACTCACCCGGTAAAGAACTATTGCCTGTCCCAGAACCAATTCCTTCTACGCATTCAATCACAATCTTTTGATTTTATTTATATGCTTCTTTACTCTGTATATGACAGTGTAAAATATTGAAGCTCCCAATATTGCGGCGCAACCGTAGAAAGTTTTCTACTGCAGAATATTTCCCAAAATTTAGAAAAAAATTATTTTTAAAAATAAATCAAAGTTGTCTCTTTGTTTTATTCACAGTAGCGTTTTCCGCTCGTTACAATCTATTACAAACATTAGCTCCGTTCCCGTACTACAACGCGGGTGAAAGCGTTCCCGTACTCAAAAAACTTCCAAATGAGAGTAGAGATGAGAGAGTAATTGTCTTATTCTTTTTGCACGAAATAGCTCGCACTTTTTCTGTGGGTAAAAATGTTAAAAGTTTCAAACAATCAGCTGTTTTGTATTTATCAGCTGTTTTGCTTTTGTGAAAATATATTAAAAATTTAAAATTAATAAATAAATAAAGAATTTTTAGAAAAATAAGTGATATTTAAAATGGAAAATGTTAAAAAGACTCAAATTAATTAATAGTATATTAGTTAATTTTTAACTACATTCTCCACAAGTTAATGACGCAATTGTCTGTTCAACTTCTGACGCTGTAGAAGCTTCCGCCATTTCTGAATAATTCAAATTATGATTGTGAACCCGAAGATTCTACAAAAGTAGACAGGCGAATACTTTATGTTTAATTTTTTCATTATTCATTTATTTTCTTGTAAGATTTAACAATTTCACAGAAACTTTCTTTTTTTAATTTACCTGTCGTTAAAATTTGACGTTTTGTTTCGTGCAAGAAAAGTGGTTTTGTGCGTTCCCGTACTTTTGTGCATTTTTGTGCATCAAAGAGAGTATTTTTCGTTTACTCTCAGTTTAGTTTAGTTTATTAATAAATAGATAATAATCTTACTGACTAGAAATACAATTATAAAAATTTTAAAAATAGTATGTTATGAATGCATATAATTATGAATATATACTACAAATAAGTTTATAAAATTCAGTTCTGGGCACGGAAAAATCAATAAAGTGATTATTGGACAGTGAATTATATACTCTTAAGGTTCTAGTTATTAGACTATTACAAGCATAATTAGATCTATGTAATTTTATGTAGAAAGTATTGAAATTCCGCAAACTTCTACCAGGTATGTTGAAACAAATCAGTTCCAACAGGTGATAAGAGTCTATGATACCACAAATGACATCGTACACAAACATTAACGATTGTATTATTCTCCGATTTACTAAAGAATTTAAACTAATAAGCAGGCATCGGGAATAATAAGATGGAATTGGTTCTTCGAATCTTAAAGAGGAAAGAGCATACCTCAAAAATCTCTTTTGAACTTTTTCCAGGCGTTGTGAATGGATTTCATAGAAAGGATTCCAGATAATTGCCGCGTATTCTAATTTAGATCTTACAAAAGAATTATATAATTTTTTTGTATAGGGACCGGAAAAATCGCTGCTATTGCGTTTAACGAAAGCTAAAAGAGAGTAGGCCTTAGGAATAATACAATTGATATGACTTGCAAAAGTAAGCTTTGTGTCAAAAACCAGACCTTACCCAAAAAGTACGGGAACGGACCCATTGTCGAGTCGATTAAGTTTCACAATTCCGATTTCAAGTCGACTCTACAACAAACTCGACAGTCGAGTAACTTGACGCTCGACAACCATAAGAGGGGTGATTATTTTTCTGATTCTTCAGGTTAGCATGATTTCTCACAAGTTCGAAATCATCCAAAAATTATATAAATATATTTTTAAAAGGAATTTAAAACATTTCACAAACTGGAATAAATATTTTCAAAAATTTTAGAACTAATGCATCATGCCGTTTCTAAGACCCAAACACTTATTTTTGATTAATCACTTCGAAATCGAGTTGCTATATATTTTTAATTAAGTCTTTTTTATATTCACCGTAGTGATGATTTTTGGAGTCAGCAGCCGAATATGCATGAAAAATGGATAGTGGTGTTCATAGAGCAGAAAAAAATAAAATTTGTAAACTAGTGCTACCGAGCAAATTTCTATCCCTATTTACAAGGCTTCTACACAGGCTCTTTCATTTTCAATCACGCGCTACGAACATTGGCTAATGCCAACAATACCAATTTATATACAAGGAGATATATATATATTTTCGTAATATATAATCAAAAATGCTATTTAGTCAGAGATTTTACTTTTAAAAACTAATTATATTATTACCAACCCAATCAACAATTTGGACTGATTTCTATTGAATGTTCACGATAACCAATCAGCACGAGCTGTTGAGTTCATCTTTTTTAACCGGTACTTTATTAATATTTCTAGGCATAGTCATTGAAATTGATTAAATGTTAAAATGAGTAAGAATATTTACTCTCGTATTTATCCTTTCCCATGTATATGACAGCCGGTGGCGACACAACATTGCTTTTGAAATAAAACACCATTTTTGAAGCTCTAATAATATTAACTAATAATATTAACAATGTTTGATCAAATGTGAAACAATGGAAAAGAAACATCAGCAAAAGGGTGACTCTTTTATAATGGGTATTTAGGTTTCATACAACCGTGAATTATCAGATCATGAGCTGGGATGTTAATAATAGGATCAGAATTCGTGAAATCAATCACTGGAAATTATTTTTTCTCAGATTTTAATGTAAATATGTAAATTAGTAAGTTTCTATAAGAAAACAAGAAAAGTGGCAACAGTGTGATCAAGTCGGGTTTTTTTAAACAAAATTTTACAAATTTTTGATACTTAAAAATATTTAATCAAAAGCCAAAATAAATAAAAACTTGATTATAAATCGCGATTTTTATTATTTATTTTTTCTGTATTAACTACAACTGACAATACAAATTATTTCAATAAACACACATAATCTAAACTAATACAATACACATAGAGAGCACAAGTGTAACGAAACAAAAGAAAAAACAAACACAAGCAGTTCTTCTTTTTACTTGGTGCTTTGCTATTCAACAATAAAAAAAATTAATATGGCATCAACCAGACCAAAATGCCAGCGTGATGCACCTCAAGTACCACTTGTCCCCCTGCTATCAAATACACCAAAAACAGCGGATCATGCTTCATGTAGTCTACTTCAACAGTTAGACCAGCGCCTAGAGCTGCATTGTGAGTTAATTACCGCAAAAATCCAAGATACCGAAAGGAAAATTCTTGAGGAACTTACTAAAAAAATCGACCACATCCAATACGAATT
The DNA here is from genome assembly GCA_963691655.1 of Toxonevra muliebris. NCBI lineage: Eukaryota > Metazoa > Arthropoda > Insecta > Diptera > Pallopteridae > Toxonevra > Toxonevra muliebris. The sequence goes on along the minus strand of OY829328.1, from coordinate 47,121,577 downwards.
ACTTGCCGTCACGGATAGAGTTGTTATGCTTGAAAATAAAGCTCACGAATCAGACGTACTGAAAACCGAAGTGGCGATGTTAAAATGGCAATTAGATAGGCAAGATAACGCCGCGGTGGCCTGCGATTTACGATTGCATGGCGTACCGTTTGCTAAAGATGAAAATCTGAACCAAATATGCGATAACATAAATATTGCCGTACCTCAAATTGAATGCATTTACCGGCTAAAAAATACAAAAACTAATTCATCACGAACACATCCGCTGATCATCAGTAAATTAACTTCTGCATTTAATAAAAACGTTGTTTTGAAATCAATCGGACAATTTAAGAAGTGCACAAATAATTTACTTTTGTTAAAGCATGCTGGCTTCGAATCAGAAGTACCTATCTACATAAATGAGAATTTGACAACAACAAATCACAACATTCTTAAGTCTGCAATATATCATAAAAAAAGAAACAGCTGTGGGCAGCGTTTACGCGTAGAGGGCTTGTCTATGCCAAACGGTGCTCTGGTGATAATGCTGTTTGTATTGATTCCGTCGAAAAATTGAATCAGGTGAATTGTGCCGACCCCGTAGGAAATTATTCATCGAAGGCCAACGAGGAAAACTTTAGTGGTACATATATTCAGTCATTTCGTACTTAAGTCTCTTAATTATAATAATACTCATATTTATCGTATTTTTTTTAAGTGTATATTTATCTGTAGTTTTTGTCAATCAATTTTATTCCTATGTTTTTATTTGTTTTTTGAGCATACTTGATAGTCTTATGTACGGTATTTCGCTTATACATCACTTATTGTTTCTTTATCTTATGAGGTGCAGTGTTGCACAGGTTTTTATTAAATTTAAGGAATATGAATTTGCTGGATAGTGGATGCAGTAGTTCCATAGATAGACCTTTTGTCGTGATTATTATTATTATTTGAAGGAAGGACGACTCCAAAGTCAGGCACTGCGACCTATAAGATCTATTGTACCAAAGCCCCAAGAAAAGAAGAAAGATAGATAAGAAACATACCCAAGCCGAGAATCGAACTCGGGTCGCCAGAAACAAGAGTCTGGCACTCTGCTACTAGACCACAGTGGCGATGGAAGGACCTACAGTTTAACGCCGATTCCAAACAGCTGTGTGGCAATTTTTTACCAGCTCGGTGGTTTTGCCATTACCAACCAAGGTGTGTACTTGTACATATTCTTATAATTTTCATCCACTTCATATCGATAGGGAATATAAGAAGTTTATGAGAATTAACCATCAGACCAAGATGGGAATCGAACCCGCAACCTTCTGAATGAAAGTCTAGTGCACTATCCACTAGACTAGGTCGTCTTTGCCGTGATACGAGTACTCGGAAAACAAAAGACAGGTCTTAAGATTTGCCACTTGAATGCACAAAGTCTGATGAATAAGTTTGACGAGCTTATTTTTGAAGGTTCTAATGTGGATATCGTGTGCATGTCTGAGACTTGGTTCAATGTTGATTTTATAGATACCCTATGTGAAGTATCCTACCAAATGTTTCGTGCAGATAGGGATAGTCATGCAGGTGGCGTGGCAATTTATGTGAAGGATGGGTTAGCTTGTAAATTTAAATGTAAATCGTCGAGTGTTAGCGCAATTGAATATGTGTTTGTAGATGTAATAAGTGTTACACAAAAAATTCTTGTTGGCTGTGTGTATAGACCTAATCGCAATACTGAGATTACTGACTTTATGGATTTAGTTGGCACAATATCATTAGCCTATAAAGATATAATAATTTCTGGTGACTTTCACAGCAATATTATTCACGATAACAACCTATTGTTTAACATGAAGGCTTTGGGACTTTCTTCAGTTAATAAGACTATACCTACCCACTTCAGTAAGACATCTAGCACCCTTCTGACCTATTTTTTGTTAACGATATACAGAAAATTTTACTGTACGACCAAGTTTCAGTACTCTGTTTCTCCAGACATGACTTAATTTATCCGACTTATGATTTTCAAATGATTATGAATGAACAAACTTACTCCTATCGAAACTTTGCACATATTGATAACGCTTCGCTCGCCATAGTTGTTGATTCTATTCACTGGAAACAAATTTATAGTTTAACATCAGCAAATGACCAGGTTATATTTTTACAGGATAATATAAGCTTCCTTTTCGACAAATTTGTTCCACTTGTAAACAGAACTGTTAAGCATAAAACTAGACCTAGACTAAAAGGCTAATTGGTGAAAGCAATAAATCGTACAACTGTTGGAAACGTTGGAACGTTGGAAACGACACCAAAAGGCTGTCGAGCTGCCAGTCACTTAGGGGACCAACATGCATTACGGCACACACCCGTAATTGAGTGATCTGGTGGAAGTGTGGACTATCACCTCCTCGTGGTGACGGCTGGAAACAGTTGCATGTCAGATGACTGATGCGCAACTTGTGGTCTGGTTACAGGGCACATCAGATGTCTGATATGCTACTGGCTAAGATAGTTCAGGCGGGAGGGAGCAAACCCTCTTAAATAAAAACTCCCCTAATCCAAGGTGTTATGCGGCCCGTGCCTATTGGTTTGGCAGTCAGGGGATTAACACAAGTAGACTGGTGTGCATGGATCCTACATCTGTTTTTACACAAGTACTTGTACTTATGTGAAATCAGCACGTGGGACCCGTGTGCGCCTGATATAGTGTTAAGAATAGGCTGTCTTTGAACGGAGCCTCCTTGATACACGACCGCCTCAAGGAGTAACTGTGGCCTTACCATGGTAGACGGGCTATGTCATGGTGAACCAACCCCTTCCCGGTTCTATATTTGACTGCCAAGACTGCTCAGGCAGGCTAGCTTTCGTATTTAAAAATGACCATAAGCAAAAAGAATAAAATAAGAAACCTAAGCCAGCGGGGAATAATCGCAACGGAACTCGCAGATCGAATGGAGCATGAGCTACGTGATGAAGATCTGCGAGTTTCCACAAGTAGGGGTTCACCCAGGTCAAGAGGGCCAGCAAAGTGTCAGGCAACGACTGTACCTATGCGAAGACGAAGCTCTAAGGGTAACCGTACGATGACCAGTAAAGCCAAGGTAGGGGTGCCAGCTGTCAGTGAATTAGCACCGGTAGCTGAGTTCTCTACAATGGCTTACGCTGGTGTGGTAGCCGCGGGAACAGGTGCAATAGCATCAGCGAACGTGGTAACTACACAAGCGACTGGCATCGTACCCAGTACAGCTCATACAGAGGTCTCAGCGGCCAGTGCATCAGCACAGGCCGGTGTGACTTCTGTATGAGCTCGAGATGTCTTCTTAGCAAAGGTGGCTAGTGCATTCGCACCAGCGGCTCATACTACGGAGGCATCGACTGGGAAAAGTTACCCAAGGGAGCATCAGCGGCGTGTGACGAAGATACCACCAATTGGGCAGCCAGATGGTATGGACGACCCACTAAGGAAAGGCCTTAATGGGGCAGGTTCAAGATGGTATCTTAGATACCTGGAGCAGGGGCTTGAACCCGCAGTGGCTACGAAGAAGGCAGATGAGCACAAATCCAAGCCGTCCGAATGCGCTTCCCAGGAACCTCTAGAAAGGAAAAGGGGAAGCTCGGTTATCACTCCACGTCAAAAACAGGAGGCGAAGAAACCGGGCAAAGCAGTGTGCGGCAAGACGTACGCGGGGTTTGCGAAAGCCGTTAGGATTGGGGTGTTACCAAAGGAAAACCCCAAGGTGACATTGTCAACCGAGCAGCTTTCGGCCCTAGAAGACGCCATCCTAGAGCAGGTGGCAAAGGGATGGGCACACAAACTGAAGTTTGAGGGTATCCATTTCAGGCCGGGTTATCTACTCATCGACTGCAAAGATGTGCAGCCGGCAGAATGGCTGAAAGGAGTAGCCCCGGTGTTGACGGCCTGGAATGGACCCCCTCTTATTTCAGGTGATGATGTCCCCAAGTCGCACGTGGTGACCGTGATCTTCCCTAGGAGCTTGGGTCAGACGTCCGAACGGATACTGCCCTAGTCAATGCTCAAAACAAGGGCTTAAGTATTGACTTCTGGAGAGTATTGAAAGCTCGTGAGGAAGGAAACGATCAGCTATTGACGATAAGTGATGAGCAGTCGTTTGAAGCCATCCGTACTTCCGGGGGCGTCATCAACTACCGGTTTGGTGAGGTCACGGTGCACGGGGTCCACAAACGGGCCACGGAAGAGGACACCTCGAATCCCGAGCCAGAGGCAGTCAGCAATAACGAGCCGAAAGCAACGGAAAGAGTGCACTCAGCCGTGGTCGAGGTGGAGGTCGATACTCTACCATCATGAGCCGCGAGCGATATGGAAGGCATAGTACTCCCATCTTCGACCGCGACTGAAGTGAGGGTATCGACCTCTCCCTTCTCAATATGGACTGCCCCATAGATGAGGAGGAAGAAAGGATGTTGTTGAGTGGCAGTAGTAGGGGCAAAAGCCGCGCTAAGTAAGCTCTATGATTGCAAGGACATTTTCTAAATTTAACCTGGGTCTGATACTGATCCAAGAACCCTGGCACTACCAAGATGCAATCAGAGGAATGGCCTGTAAAAACGGCAAGGTAATTTCGGATAACAGGCAGGGTAATCCAAGAGCCTGTATTCTAATTAGAAACAACATTAATTATGTTTGTCTTACAGAATTCATGACGCGGGACTTAGTTCCAATTCAAGCCCACCTTAACATCGAGGGCAGCAAACGCGCCATAGTAGTGGCATCGGCATATTTTCCGGGTGAGGAGTCGTCACCACCGCCGCCAGAAGTGAGGCAACTGGTGGAGTATTGCAACAGGCACAGACTGCCGCTTCTCCTCGGATGTGATGCGAACGCTCACCATATATGGTACGGGGCAGCACAAACGACAACAGCAGAGGTACCTTTTAGAATTTATCTTATCCGCTAATCTAGAAATATTAAATGTAGGGGATGAACCTACGTTTGTTACTAGAGTTAGGAAAGAAGTATTAGATATAACAGTATGCAGTCCAAATATAGTAGGACTAGTCAAGAACTGGAGGGAATCCAAAGAGGACTCACTCTCTGATCATAAAATCATAGATTTCCTCCTAGAGGGCACAAGTACCGAAATACCGTCCTTTAGAAATCCCAGGAAAACAAACTGGACAGAATACATAGCAGTAATTAAGTGTAAGTTAGTAAGTATCAAATCGTGCAAGGTGATAAAAAATCATCATGAGCTCGAATGTTCCGTAAATGAACTTAACGAAGCAATACTAGATGCTTTCGAGGGCAGTTGCCCGGAAAAAGCGGAAAGTCTAGGAAAGGACGCCATCTGATGGAATAGTACCCTAAGTGACATTAGAACCGAAGTACGTAGGCTCCATAATGGAGCAAAACGGAGCGGACAATGTTAAGCTTATAAGGATAAACTAACAGAATATAATAAAGAAATTAGGAAGGCTAAAAGAACTAGCTTTAGGAACTTCTGCGACAATATCTCATCTCTACCTGCTGCATCAAGGATATATAAAACCTTTGCAAAAGCAGGGCAGGATATGAAAATGGCGCTGAAGAAATCAGATGGCAGCTTCACTTGTAATGAAAAGGAGAGAGCAAAATTGCTTCTAGCAACACACTTCCCTGGAAGTGTTGGGTTCGATAGCAGGAATTCAGAGAGCAGCCTAGAAGAATGAACAGAGTAGACAGGAAGGTAGCAGCAGAAATATGCTCTGCGCCTAGATTGGAATGGGCGTTAAACACTTTTCAACCATTTAAATCACCTGGTCTTGACAGCATATTTCCTGCTCTCTTACAGAAGGGCATAAAGGAAATATTGCCATTCCTTATTAATATAGGGAGAAGTAGCTTGGCTTTTGGGTACATACCAACAGCTTGGCGAAGGGCAAAGGCGGTATTTATACCAAAAGTGGACAAAAAAGATACCACCAACCCTAAGTCTTTCAGACCTTTAAGCTTAACATCGTTTATGTTGAAAACACTTGAAAAGGTGGTTGACAACTTTATACGATGTCAAGTCTTAGACACAAATCCACTGCACCCCAATCAGCATGCATATAGAGCAGGCAGGTCTGCATGACTTAGTGGGGAAGATTCAAGAGGCACTAGATGTGAAAGAAGTAGCAGTATGTGCTTTCCTGGATATAGAAGGAGCTTTCACACGAGGCTGTCAATAACTCTCTAAGGCGAAGAGGAGTAGATAACACAACATCTAGATGGATGTCAGAAATGCTCTCCTCTAGAACAGCTAAGATGAAAACAGGGCTAGGTACCATATCAGTCAGCACAACCAGAGGATGTCCACAGGGAGGAGTATTATCACCTCTAATGTGGAGCCTGGTAGTAGACGAACTTTTAATGAAACTCTCAGAGGCGGGCATAGACTGTCAAGGGTATGCGGACGATATCGTCCTCATAGCCAGAGGAAAATTTGAAGTAACTCTTTGTGACATTATACAAAGAGGGCTAGGTATTACTAGGAGATGGTGCAGCTCGGTAGGGCTAAATATTAACCCTGCAAAGACCACTATAGTTCCATTTACCAGGAAAAGATCACTCCCGCGCTGGAAACCGATATCACTAGCTGGGGAGGTTATTGAACAAAAGCAAGAGGTAAAGTATCTGGGCTTAGTATTAGATAGTAAACTCACATGGAATGAAGCGCATGTTGAGGCAGTGACAAGTAAAACCACTCGCGCTCTAATGGTATGAAGAAGGCTAGCAGGGGAAACTTGGGGATGTAAACCAAGTGTACTGCGCTGGATGTACACAATGATGGTAAGGCCAATCATTACATATGAAGTATTAGCTTGGGCAAGGAGAACTCAACTAAAAACAGTGAAAGCTAAATTAGGGAAAGTTCAAAGGTTGGCATGTATCTGTATAACAGGAGCGATGAGAACATGTCCGACTGCTGCACTAGAGGTACTATTGGAGCTCACTCCATTACACCTCGTGATAGAGAGTGCGACCAAGGCAGCAATCGGAACAAGAAATAAAAGGTTGACGAGGAGATCTATAGGGCTTGGAAACCGAGATAACCCGGCGAAAGACAACTATCTCTTGGACTGTCCCCAGGACAGAATGGACAAACAGTATAGTTTTGAGAAGCACTTCGTTGCAAAACTTAGTAGTAAAAACGAATGGGAGGGTATAGAGTATAACTACACACTCAAAGAACACACGAATAAGTGGTATACAGATGGGTCACGTACCGAGGATGGAACTGGGGCAGGGGTATTTGGGCCAATAATCAAACACTCTGAGCCGATGGGGAGTATCCTAGCATCTTCCAAGCTGAAATTCATGCAATTAGCATATGTGTGCAATTCAACCTGGATAGAAAGTACAAACGGCAAGATATCGCTATCATGTCGGACAGCCAGGCAGCCATTCGAGCATTATGTTCCTTTGAGATCACCTCTAAGTTAGTGTGGGCAAGCTCAATCAACTGGGCAGTAACAACAAATTTGCTCTTTGTTGGGTCCCTGGACACACAGGAATTGAGGGTAATGAGCAGGCAGACGAGCTTGCAAGAAAGGGGGCAGCAACCACTTTCGTGGGACCTGAACCCTTCTGTGGAATAGGAGATAGCGTAATCAGGGAATTACTCAGGCAAGAAAAGAGGAACAAGAGGCAAGAACTCTTTACCAATCTTACGGGACTGAGGCAATCCAAAGCGCTTATAATAAGAGTAGATACGCATTCTGCATTGGTCTCAACAAAAACAGTTTGCGCATATTAGCTGGTATTCTGACTCGGCTTTGCAGGCTCAGAGAACAAGATAGGAGTTGAGCAAAGCTCAATTTGTAGGTTTTGTAATGAGGAAGACGAATCATCAGAACATATTTTAGCTCAATGTGGAGCACTGATCCACAAAAGAAAGAAATGTCTGGTACCGAACTGCCATCCATAGATCCGGGCGCAATACTCAAATTCTTGAGGGAGACTGGACTGGATGAGGTACTCTAGGCAGATTAGACTATATAGAAAAGAGGGATGTACAATAGATCTTATAGGTCGCGGTACAATGACAGAAACCTCTATAATACAATACAATTGCCATTAAACTAAATAAAATCAAATATTGAAAGTAGATTTAGCAAGGTTGTCAACTCAAAGCAAGTGTGTGAGCTCCGTAGAGTGAGCTCAATGACGAGCCACAGGGCTCCGAGGTTCTTTTATTTATATATTTAGGGAATCTTCCACGCAATGAAACAATAATCTAAATTTCCAAATTTATAATTTATTAGGTTAAGCAATAGAAAAAACGTTGAAATTGAAAATAAAAAGTAAAGCGCACACACGTGCCACGATGCCAACCATCTTACGTCAAAAGTAAAAACTTGTGATCAACCGCAAATCAAACCAAAAAAATCGTCTGATCTTAACTGTAGTTCTACTCCCTTTTGAAGGTCACATAATTGTTTTAGTGTTTTTCATTTCGCTCTCGCTCTTGATGTTGCTGCTGTTACTGTTAGTTGTGGGAGGAGTTTGTGTATGTATATATTTCTATATTTCTCTCACGACTGGTACCGCACAAACTGTACATGCCGCCACCGAATGCGGGACATAGCATGATGAAAACGACAAGATGTGCCAGGAGATGCTGGAGTGGTGATTTTCTTTTCATGAAGCAAGAAAAATTACCAAAGAAAACTTCTCGTGTAGTGAATGGAGCGAAAATCATATGTTGAGCGTTGGATTGGTAATGTGTGAGTGGCGTTGCGGACGTGTGAATAAAGAGAATTAATTAAGTTGATTAAGACGAGTTCGGAATGGGTAGACGACAAATTTTAGAGACTGACAGTCGTCGTCGAGGATATTTGTTTCCAAATCTGCCAGTACCCAACCTCATTTCTGGGGTTCTAAATCAATTCCCAACCAAGTTTCAACTTGATAATATACACGGCTGATATGTTGACGAGCCGCTGCACTTGTTGGCGGAAGATTGGATAATTGCAAGGGTTTATTAAGCTTTGTTTATATGTTTTGGAGCATTATCTATTGCCAATAAGATGCGTACATCATTTTCATGTAAAGTTTGTGCAGGTCATTTTTCTCGCTGAAATGCTTGAGCCAATTGCCCCAAATTCGGAAGTTTCTCTAATGTCCGAATGAAAGATTTTTTCTCTTTTTTGAAAAGTGCAGAAGTCGTATCACAGTCACTAAATGCATGTAAAAATAAAATGTTTTCTTTACAACGTGGATAATTATCAAAACTTTTCGAGGAGTATATTACAATTTTAATATTTCCTTTGCCTCCTTTTTTGAAGAAAATTTCTTGTAAGAGTGATTGAGTACGTCCAATCAAAATGACGAGCAAATCTATATCTTCTCCTATTATAATGACTGTCCTTTGATGTTTTGATTCTTCAATAGCTGTTTCGACGATAAGAACATCTGCATTATCCCTAGCTTGTTTTGTATATTCTTCTTTTTGTTTGGTAGAAGTATTTAGAGGTAGATGAATTTTTTCAGAAAGTAGTCATTTTGAACTTTTGACAGGACGAACTTTTTAGAGATGCATTTTTTAAAAATACGTACAAAAGAGAGAGTTAGTAGTAGATTATTAATACTACTTTTATTATTTAGTACAAAATATAAATTATATTAGTATTAATAATGTTATTTAAATTTGTTTTCTTTATAAGCAAACACCTTGAATATGTTAAGAGTTAAAAATAATATAAAAAGCAAGAACTAATTCTCCCTATGTACATGCAGTACTATGCAAATTATTTTCTTATAAATTCTCACTTAAAAAATTTAACTATGAAAATACAAAGCTGTTGCAAAAAGACGAATAGTATCAAAACAAATGTTTTTCCAATTGCCAAGGTTCCACTTACAATGCGTCTACACCTGCCAGTGCCAATTGAGAATACGTATTATCTGTCAAAAAACAGAAAAACTGTCTTTTGTGATGTAGGCGTCCAGCCAATTATCATGCCAATTCATTTCCAACAAAATGTCAGGCACTTCATTTCTAACAATTTGTTCGCTCTGCTCTACTTTGTATTTGTTTTCCCTCACAAATTTGCAGAAACGTCAAATATTGTCCGCTTACGTCAAATCATTGGCATCGAAATATGCTTGCCAGTGACTCCGTCAATGAAAAAGTGGAAGTGTGTACTGGCAGGTGTAAACGCTGGGTTAGGCTGTGGTTATATTGGGAGTATGCTCGGCGAACACCATGAAATTGTTGTTGTACCGAACAAAAAGACAGAGTCTTTATTCACTCTCACAACGAACACGATATGCACCGAGCACACCGAGTATGCAGGATGGCAATGAGTTATTTTACAAACAAAGTAGTATCAAACAAACGAGTATATTTTAACGAAAAGCAACTCTGCAACGAACTGAATGTAACCACCATGACCGAGCACGGAAGAAAATGTTTTGTGTTCGTCGACCACTGAGCACCAATATAACCGCAATAAGATTGATATTTATTGAAGTGGTACCAAATAAAGTAACATTTAAAATGTTCAAACTTTTAAATGCAAGCATGCCCTTGAGTTCGTCGTAATTTGAAGACGTGTTGATTGTTCAATTTTCACAAAACGACTAAATTACTGTACTTCAGTTTAGCTGATGTTACACGGTCAATGTTTTGCTGTCAATGTTTTCTGTTTTTACTCTCTTTTCATTGTTTTGTTTGATGCCCTGTTACACTATCAGTTTTTTGCTGAATGTTATTTTTTAATACTTTTGCAACTATGTTTTTCCAACTAAAAAGTATCTAATTGTATTTTGAAGTGAATGAAAATTCAACATTTGGAATGGAATGGGATGAAAAATAATTAAAATGGCAATATGAGATAATATTGGTGGAAATATCAACAAATTCTAGAAAAAAAAAATTGCGTTTATATATGAAAAAAGCAGAAAAATAGTCCGAATTGCGAACTATTAAAATAAACTCCGCCACTTTGTTACTTGGCCATTGAACTACCATGTTTTTATAAAAATTATTAAGTAATATTTTAAACAGCAGTCTCACAACCAAACAAAAGCTAAACAGCGCAAAGGGTGGCAAAGGAAAAAAATGTATTTATAAATTAGAAAAAAGTGTACTATTTTCCATAAAATATTGGTATTTTCCAGTAAAATACAACAGTGTATCTTCGGCAACCCCATTTTATTTGAAGTGATGCAGGTTTTTTTCGTCAGTAAAAAAATTTGAAGTGAAATGTGTTTATTCGTTTATGATAAATGTCATACATTCTTCAAATTCTTCCTGGGACATTTAATATACATACGATCATGGCTCAATAATTAGGTTATACCAGCGCTACAAAAACAAAATCGACCGTATATTTTGTTTTTGTATGCAGGGTTTGAAATCCCTTTCTTCGGTCAAATTCATAACGAAACAGTAGTGCGTTTCTGTAACTCTTCTCGATTAATTTTCTAGATTTGACGTCAATCTGACGTCATTCTCACTTTCAATGTTTCTGTACAAAATTTCTCGATTGAATCGAGTTAAATCTAATCGATTCAAAAAATTTCAATTTCATTTTTAGAGGAACATTCTCACAAAAGTGTTTCTGTAACTGAAATGAATCGAGTTGAGTCGATTGAAATTCTCATTTTGGTTTTGGCATGTGAGAAGTTTGTCAACTTAAAAATATTGTTGTTCGGCAAAAAAATATTTTGAATTTTTTGATTTTTTAATTTATAACAATGGCCGAAAGCGCAAAAAAAGTAAGTTTTGAGATATATATTACATATATGTACATACTACTTTATTAAAATATTTTTTCTTAGAGAATATTGACAGGCCGGGTCACAAAACCACAAAAAATCCGTCTTTTGGAGCTGATGAAGCAACACAGAAGCGTTGGGACGGGTCAGTTTGACAAAAAAGATGGATGGAAAAACCACAATGAGGTTTGGGAGGCGGTAACGAACGAGCTGAATGCATTGGGTGGATCATTTAAAAAGTCGGACCAATGGAGAAGGTAAGTCTCACTATTTTTAGTAAAACTTGAATTTGATTTCTACTACCACTAAGAATTCAGAGGTAGTCGATTTTGTTTTGCACTACCACCAAAGATTTTTTCCTTTATTTACCAAGAATGTTGGGTATATATACAGTAAGGTTAAACTGTTACACGAATGCATAAAATATACTTATTATAATGGCTAAATATATATGCATAAGTGTAATAGACGATCAACATGATTTCTATTGGTCACTTATGCTTCGATTATAATTTATAAGTATTGATTGACTTTCAATATATTTGAGTGTACTACATAATATACATGTAGCATAGCGCTATGAATTGATATGCAATAACGAATGCACATATTGCATATCGTCATTTAAAATCCAAAAAGCCGTAGCTACACAAATTTTCAAAATATTGGATTAATTATGATGCACTTGCCCAAACTACATGTCTCTGCAAAATTTTAAACTTCTACGCCCAAAAATAACGGTTTTATTAACGAAATCCAAAAGATCGTAACTACAAGTACATGAATTTAATAAGCAAATAGACGTATTTACACACTTGAATGAAAAAGGAAACAAAATATATGACTGTTTCTAAGTAACTAAGTGATACTTAAGATACTGTCCGCCTCGGTGACAGCGTGGTAGACTATCATCTCCAGGGTCCCGTGTTCGATTCCCGGGCAGGACATGGTCGTACGCTTTTCTTAAAAAATTACTTTTCATGTTATTTAAAAACTTTTCAAATTCAACCAATAGCACCATTAGCCAAAAAGCTATCTCGTATAAAAAATTATGTGTCTGTAAGCACTCACAGTAGAAATCAAACTATATTGTTTATTAGAAAATTGTTAGAAAACATTTATGAAACATTATGTTGAAGTTTTTGCAGTCCTCTTCTCTCTATTTTGTTTTTGCTTTTCCTCTGTTGATACTCTACATTTATCGGCACAAACATGACGTAGCACACTTATATAACACATGAAATAAAACTGCAAGAAGTCGATTCTCTGCATGATTGTATGCAGCCAATCCCCATATCACTTCGTTCGTTAAACACTAACATTAGCATAACTTTGTTTCTTATTAATTTCGTATGAGTGCAACAACAACGCAACTTCCGTTGCAAAGTTTTCGATTTACCCTCGCTAAAGAAATTTCACCTCAAAAATAATTCCTTCTGCGTTTCGCCGTCGACTGTATAAAAGAACACAAATGCAGAAGCGACGTCCATTGTGGCGAATACATACATATACAAAAAGAAGGGGCACCTTGAGGGTAATGGCATGAAACAGTCAAATCCCTCACCATATAACTGTAAATCCATCCAAATGCCAGCCTTGGCACTAACCGGATGCAGTATGGTGAAAAACGCTGACCCTGAGCAACGTCAAAAAAATGGTGGCAGCCCCTTCAACTCAGGATCATCTGCGGTAGGCCAACCACCTGCTCGATGATAACAAAATATTAACGAAACTAAGGCACGATGCTTAGTAGAAACCCTAAGCTCACAAGAGGAGTAAAGGGGGGGGGGGGACCTTTAGATACTAATCCTTCACAATTACATTTCTCTTAAGTCTATAATATTTTTTATTTTACAATGTTTTTGCTCCTCCTGTAAAAAAATAAAATGTGTAGTTACAGCTTTTTGGATTTTAGATAATCGTCATCTAAATGTATTATAATGACTCATATTGGATAGCAATAATGGTCTTATGGATACACAACAGTAGAAGTTGTACATTTTTATGCAAAGCGCACGTCTTGTCTATTTCTTGTTGCAGAGTTGGATAGATTAGAAGTGCAGTGTAAAGAAGCAGTTTGCACAACACCGAGCGTTTAAAAATAGGCCCAAGGGCCGAAAGAAATGGGCTCTCTGGACAAGGAGGTTTTAGATTTCTTTTCGAAAGATATGGTAGAGGGAGATGGGACTCCTCCAGAAATTGGTTTTGACGATATTGAGGTAAACTTTAACCTATTATATAAAGATTAAATTGGCCATAAAATATATTCTTCTTATTTTTCAGCCAGTACAAATATGCAGCGAAGAATTCCTTACGGAATTTGTATTGGAGGGAGTAGATGATGTTCTTCCGCTGGCAGAGGAGGAAGGATTTGAGGTATGCGAAAGTTCCTCTAAGAGCCGCAAGCAATCTAGTAAGAGTACAGTGGATGAAGTCCGAAAAAATTGCGGCAAAAATCATCAAGAAATAATTTCTGCCATTGCAGTCGTAACAGATGCCATTAAGCAGCAAAATGACTTAATGTCAAAAATTTTAGGCTTATTAACAAACCATTTCTTAAAATAGTTATTAAATAATTTCTTATAATAAGTGTTGAATTTAGATATGTTAAAGGTCAAATAAATGTAGTTTAAAAAAAGTTTGCACATAGAGACATAACTCAAAATTTACAATTTTTCACGATGTGATAAAAAATGTTTTGCTTACCTATGGATGCATATCGATTTTTTTATATGGAAAATAATATGTCGTTATAATATAATGACATATTAGTTGCCATAAATAAATTGTTATGTCCATACAAAGGTAAGCCAAAACATTTTTTTATCGTTTCTTAAAAAATACTAAAATTTGAGTTGTGCTTTTTCCGTAGTTTTGTACGTTTATTTGGCATTGAACTCACTTAAATTCAGCACTTATTTCTTTATTGTTTTATTATTAATTCCTATGGTTCCAAGGAGGAATGAAGGGCCACATTTCTTTATAGTAAATATTCTTTATTTTCAAATAGCAATTCTTTATTTTAATCTTTTGTTTGTTAGTGTTGTTTGTGCTTGAAGCCATGGATGTTTAGATGTATGAACTCTTTGTATTTATAATTTTTCTTTTATATAAAATGAACCATCGAAAAAATTTAATTGTTATTAAAGTTGTTTTAATCAAAGATATTAAAAATATATTTGAAAAGTGTAATAATAAATAACACTGAAGAGGTAAGTTGAAGGCAAAATAGAATTTTATTCAAGTAAAACTTATAATCTTTGAAGCCAATGCTTAAAAATATTAAACAATAATCAAGTTGATGTGGGGTATGATTAAATTAGGCTTGTACCTAAAGTACTTACATCGAAAATAAAAACGAATAATCTTATTGGATATGAATAATAAAACAGTTTATATACATATGTATGAATCTTTATTTTATATATCTATAGATTGAGTAATAAATAATTTTAAATAGGAGAGCAAGGGCAATAGAGCACGGCGTTACAGTGAAAATATACTTGGCGTAGTAAATAGTGCATGTTGTATGTAAGTTAGACCAATTTGTATTGTATATCGTATATTTTATTTATTCGGGCTTTTTGGTCGTTGATTTTTTAGAAGATTAAAGAACTTCAATTTTAATTTTCTCCTACGCGTTTCGGCCTTTTTAACACCATCCTCAGGGAGTCTGTTTATTATGAAATATACAGGCATGTTCCAGAATTCACTTTCGAGTGAAAGTGAATTGAAATCACATCAATTTCACTGTTTGGTGTTCTAGAATTCACTTTCACTTTTATTTTCTTACTCGTTGTTAAAAGTGAATTTCGAACGAATTCGCATGTTCTAGAAACCGAATTCACCAAAAAAAAGTGATTTGAATTCACTTTAGCAGCAGCAAGTGAAATAAAGCAATTGGCCCAAAAATGTTAGTAAATTTAATAAAAAATTAATCAGGTATAAAAAATTTGAATGAAAATAAAAATTTCATGACGAAAGCATAAGAACTCCATCCAAAGTACCTTATTCCTCAAGTTTATGAAGAAGCATCAAGACATCTTCTTGAGAAAGTATTTCTTCGACAACCTGTCAGATTGCTCAGCAGTCAATTCAAATAAATCGCAAGATTGCTGGGGTAGTACGAGTCCAACTTTAATTCTAGTTCGATGAGATAGTGGTTTCAAAACGGCGCTATAGCGCTCTTTCTGACTCATAGTGGGTCTGCTGTGGGTCAGCCTCCTTAACCAACCAACCACCCAACCAAAAGTAGAAACATTGGCGACAATTAAAAACGGAAATGTATCTGATTGGAAAAAGGTAATTTTATACATATTTTTGTATGCATTTTTCTTATAAAACACATCAATAGGTTTGGATAAATTAGAAAACAAATATTAGGAAGAAAATAGCGAAGGTGTAACAGGCACTGCACAGTTTGGTCTCCCTTCCACTTTTGAAAATGTAGACAGCACAACCTCCGATGAGAAAATGCCGTCCAGCTCGATAGCTGCTGTGGTCGCTGTTACATCTTTTGCTGCCCCTAGCACCGCCGCCTCTTACACTGCCGGCACTTCCACGGCCGCCAACGCTGCCGCTGTTAATGCTCGCCTTTTAATTTTTACGCTGGCATATTGGTTTTTGGCTTCAATATTTAGCGCATATATAATCAAAGCATAAATATTTTTAAATTTTCACAACTTGTTTTGTTTTTTCCTTGCGCCAACAATCAGCTGATTGAAAATTACAGCGAGTTGCAAACATTACAACGAGTTAAATAAAAATAGTGAATATGAATTCACTCGGTTTCTAGAACACCAAAAATAATTTCACTCGATTTCAAATTCACTTTCGAATTCACTTTCACTCGGATTCTGGAACATACCTGATAATAAAATAACAAATGAAACATAAAAACAAAATTATAAATTATAAACAAAAACATATATACAGGTTTGCAACAATCTTACATTATTTTCACACTAAAACTTATTAGTTATATCTAATGGCTGCTGCGTACGTCAAGTGTATGTTGTTTAAATCGTCTTTATGGTTTATAGCTGTGTCCGTTTTTTGTTGTATTCTTAGTGTTTCAAGTGTCATACCGTTTCTATATTTGCTATTTCTATGTCTAATATTTTTGCGTTGGTGAAATCTGCTGTGTGTCGATTTTCCGTTAAGTGTTGTGCAAGCGCTGTTGATGTCTTTTTGTTTCTTGCGTCCGCTATGTGTGCCGAAAGCTCTTTTTGTCGTCCCTACGTATGTTTTGTTGCAAATTTCTCCTTCTCTCCCTTTGCATGTTATTTCATAAACTACATTGCTTTGTTGGGTTTTATCTATTTTGTCTTTTGTGTTCGAGAAATATACAATTATAGTGACAGAAGCGGATAAAGGCAACAAGACTATGATATTGGAACGTAAGGAGTACATGGATAAAATGCAAAAACTACTAGACGATAAAAACACATACAAAACAATGAGGAAAGACCCAACACAACAACTAATCAGAAAAAATAATCAAATAATCAACGACCTGCACAAATTCAAATATATCGACACCAAACAAAAATATACACTCCACTGCTCAGCCGCAAATGCACCCAGACTCTATGGAGTCCCTAAAATTCACAAGGAGGACACCCCACTTAGACCAATCGCATCCTCCACCACAGTCCCCTGCTACAAACTGGCCAAACATACAGGGCAAATATTGAAAAATATAATCTCCGAGCGATACAACATACAAAACGCAATAAAACTCAAAGAAAAATTAATGACAACAACAATAACAGATGACGAAATAGTGGTATCATTCGACGTGATACCACTATTCACAAATATACCGGTCCAATTGGCCATCAAAACCATCATGGACAAGTGGGAGGACATAGAACCACACACTATGATACCCAAAAGACAATTTAAAAACATTCTGGATTTCTGCATAACTGACAACAACTATTTCACATACAACAACACAATATACAACCAAATCTACGGGATGCCAATGGGCAATCCGCTGTCTCCAACTACCGCGGATATAATACTTGACAAACTTCTACACGATACAATCAACGAACTACAACAAAAATCTATAGAAATAAAACATATTTCAAAATATGTAGACGACATATTAGCGATAGTTAAAAGACAAGACCTAGACACAATACTTAACACATTGAACAAACAGCACAAACGAATACAATTTACAGTAGAAATTGAACAAAACAACAAAATCCCATATCTCGACGCAGAACTACACAGAACCAACCAGCACATTAAATTTAACTGGTACACAAAAAGCACTTCATCGGGTCGAATAATAAATTTCAACTCAAATCACCCAATGAAACAAAAAATTAACGCAGCAACAGGTATCATACACAAAATATATAGCATCATAGACGACGATTTCAAACCACAGAACTACATCAAAATAATGAATTTACTAACAAAAAACGGCTACCCAAAACATCTAATAGAAAAACTAATACAAAGAACAACGACCAAACTTAAAACTTCAATTACCCAAAACAAATCAAAACAAACCAATGACAATAAATATATAGGGGTATCGTATGTACCAAACCTAACAGACAGCAAAATATTGACGAACATCATAAAACAAAAACAAATATCATACGCTCACAAACCACACAGCAGCCTAAGAAGATATTTCTCGCACACAAAAGACAAAATAGATAAAACCCAACAACGCAATGTAGTTTATGAAATAACATGCAAAGGGAGAGAAGGAGAAATTTGCAACAAAACATACGTAGGGACAATAATAAGAGCTTTCGGCACACATAGCGGACGCAAGAAACAAAAAGACAACAACAGCGCTTGCACAACACTTAACGGAAAATCGACACACAGCAGATTTCACCAACTCAAAAATATTAGACATAGAACGAAAATATAGAAACGGAATGACACTTGAAACACTAAGAATACAACAAAAAACGGACACAGCTATAAACCATAAAGACGATTTAAACAACATACACTTGACGTACGCAGCAGCCATTAGATATAACTAATAAGTTTTAGTGTGAAAATAATGTAAGATTGTTGCAAACCTGTATATATGTTTTTGTTTATAATTTATAATTTTGTTTTTATGTTTCATTTGTTATTTTATTATATTTCATAATAAACAGACTCCCTGAGGATGGTCTTAAAAAGGCCGAAACGCGTAGGAGAAAATGAAAATTGAAGTTCTTCTTTAATTGTTTAAAAAAAATCAACGACCAAAAAGCCCGAATAAATAAAATATACAATAGTGCATGTTTTTGATCTAGTCAAATAAAAGAAAACTGCATTCTATGAATTTGCAATACAACGGCGAAATCTGGACATAGGTTTCAAGTAACTTTCAAATTGTTGCAACTTATCTGAAAGAAGAAACATAGGTGCTTAAAACGGTTTATAACTATCAAAAAAGTAGTGTAATTAAAGTGTAAATTGTACATATATGGGTAATTCAAGTGAGCTTTGGTATCGTATACTTACTATTGCCGAAAATAGTTCGTTGTGATTCTGTCACGCATGCGTCTTCCCTCACCTAAAACGTGTATGGAGCAAACGGTCTTCTTCCTCAACCAAACTGTTGCCGTTTTCAGGCATAGGCAAATTGTGGTGCATTCTTATGTTATGCAGGGTGCAAAATGCATTAATTATAGCACCTGCAAGAGCCGGGTCCACTATAAGACCACGATCATGAGACAGGCATCCAAGACCTTTTTTAATACTCCATTCAAGCGTTCCACGCAGTTTCTTGCGCGGACATGGCAATTATTGTAGCGTTCTTGACTTTCCGTCTCGGTGGATCTAAATGGTGTCATCAACCAAGGCTCCAAAGGATATCCGGAGTCGCCGATCAGCCACACCTGAGACCCATTTGCCGAATATTGACTTTCCAATAAGCCCCTAACCTTGCTGCACTCCCATATGAAGGCGTCATGGGTACAACCCCCGTACCTTGGTAAGCACGACAGGATTCGAAGATCGTAATCGCAAATTAACTGCACATTTTTAGAAAAGTAACCTTTCCGATTAATGTAGCAATATTCTACATCTGACGATGGTTTCTTAATTTTCACATGGGTGCAATCAATTGCTCCTACAACCCCGGGAAATCCAGTTACTGCAAAAAATCTAAAAACAAATAACAATATCAAAAAAGTGAAGATATTTCACTTCTTATATTACCTTTGTTTTATTAGGTTTTGCTGTTCAACCGATTTTGGAAAGACGACGTATTTTTTCGCTAAATTGTTTTGTATCCACATTGTTATTTCGCGCACAATACGACTTATCATTGTTTTACTGAGCGGACACACAAAATCTTGACCTATATCGCGCAAGAAAGATCCCGTGGCGTAAAAATGTAAATCTGCGCATAATCTAATAGAGTGTGGAACATAGGTAATGCGTAATCCACTTCGCATTAAGGGGCTAAGTTCCGCCAGCAGTTGCTTTTCAGCGTCTCTGCTGAAGCGGAATAATTCAATAAACCTTGCTTCTGGAATGTGGAAGGGATCTGTAGAGTCCCTCAAATGGCGCCTTTGAATCCTCAGCATATTTCCCCGGTCATCCCTTATTGCAAACATTGCCATGTAGTAGTCGCTCATGTCTAAAATTATTGCAGAATATGTACAAATATAAATTATTATTGCAAATAAGGATTTGAAGGAATTTGGTTTACTTACTATTATGAATGATTTTCCTTTTGATGAATACGCAAATATGTAGGTAAATTGAAAATATTTGCAACAAATAAAACGAAAAAATATCGTATTCAATAAAGGAATTTTTAGAAAACAATTTTATTAAAGCAAATGACATTTAAGGGTGTATGTAAATATTTCATTTGATTCACTTTCATATATTTCTTTTCGATTTCTCTCCCATTTCCATTGTATTCCAAACTTTTCTCGATTCTCATTTACAGAAACACCACTTCTCACACAATCGACAATTGCCGATCGAAACTGTGGGACGTCACAAAAATCGACAACTTCTCGATTGAGTTACAGAAACGCACTACAGGTGATTTATTTTGCTCTGCTATTTTTTTGTTTGATTTGACATAAGAATAAGACATCGGGAAGAAGAAGAGTGCTATGCTGGTGACATAACCTTATTATTGAGCCATGCAGACGATTATACTCTTGTTTTTGCAGTGATGCTGCAAGATGGGCGCGAATCTTTAAGCCAAAAAAAAACTAAAACTTGTTTTAATAATTCTGTGTCAAAAACCAATAATCGCTTAAGTCGTCTTTTCACAGAATTGAGCTATAAATACTATCGCATTCTTCTTATTCCACTGCACATGCACGTAAAATCCCCGAAATTCTATGCTTTTCAAAACAAAAGTTGAAAAAAAAGAAACATATTCGCGTAGAGTGGTAACCAATCACATTAACTTCAAACCGTGTTTACTCGAAATGAGATTTTTAGACTTAAGCGATTACTGCTTTGGACCACAGAATTTTTACTTGGGGCCCGTAGTATAAAAAGTTTGTTTTTAAATTGCTTATAAAATTTTCTTTTTATTATTTTTGTTAGCATTAATTGCATTTAGTGTAGATTCAAGAACTTCAGTAAAAACTATTGTTCCAATGAAAACTAAAATTGTACCCATCCAATGGAAGATTGTAAAAGAATTTTTAAAATATAAAATAGAAAACAACAATGATATAAATTTACGTAACGTTACTACAAGTGTTACTGTAAGTGATGCACATTCAGTCGTTAACACATATACAGAGCTAATACAAACATATTGAGTTATCATATTACACAATAGATACAACAGCGTGCTAGGTATTTGTATGTTGAATATTGTAGAAGATAGTAAGGGCACATCTGTCAGTTCACTGCTAGTCGCAATAATTAAATGATCCCATATATTCTTATACATTAAAATAAAGCCAGGAAGGGGTAAAATATGCTGTAAGAAAATTAATATTGATTAATGGTTATATAATATGAACATAATAAATTTAAGCTCTAAATATTTTACCGTGTAAAAGAGTGCCTCACTGGGATGTTTTCCAAAGCGTTTGTATAAAACTTCTTGATATATACCCATATATGCTGATATAAATAAAGCACATGATAATATAACTATTCCAACTGTCCACCAAAAAAATACAGAATATTGAGATCCGCTTTTGTATGAAGCTGGGTGTGCTGTATCTTTCTAAAAATTTAATAAAAGAAATATGGTTTGTGTAATCTGTGTTTATTTCTGTTTTGCCAAAATGTTTTCATTAGATGCTAGTTTAGTTCAATTGGCACACAAGGTCATTTAGGTCGCAGTGCCTGACTTTCGAGTCGCCCCAACCGTTACTTAATAATAATAGTTTAGTTCGATCTTGTTGTACTAGAAATTTAATACCTGACATAAATAAGTAAATACATTAATAAAAGAACGTTATGCCCAAGTGAAACAGATTGCTGTAAATGGAGAAATAATCGAACAAGCTGTGGAAATTAGATACTTGAGAAAATTTATTGGCAAAATCTAAATATTTTATTATGACTTAATAAGTTTAATAAAAATAATAAATACAAATCTTAAATAAAGATTTCCTTATTAAACAAAATATCCGTACCTCAGAGCAAAATCGTATTAAGGGTGGGTGCCAAACGATAGCAAAATACTATTGTAGAATGTGGTGTAAAACTTTTTCCGTCTGGTGAGAAAAATCTGGATTTTTGCTGTGCCAAACAGTATCAAAGTACTCGAGAAAATTTTGATAACAATGACTGACAAAACAACGACGGAAAATTAAGGAGTGAGATCGAAAAAATCTTAACATACACTTACGGTAAAAAAAAACGCCGACGAGTATTTTTGCCTACATTGTTTGTTTCCCTGCTTCTTTTTTGGTCAATCCCGTTATATTGAGGTACTTTTTAATTTTTTTTATAGTTGCTAATGAAAAGTTTCTTGTCTAACAAGTAAAATTTTTTGTCAAATATTGCATTTATATTTTATCTGTTGGCGTTGAAACATCGATATTAAAAGAAACAATGGTTTTGACCGAAAAACAAAAAATTGATATAATTGCATATAAGCAGCAAAATATGACAAAAGTGGATATATCACATAAAATTAATTGTGATGAGTCTTCCGTACGACGATTTTGGAAACAGAGTTTGTCGCGACGCTCTGAAAGAGGCCGTCCAAGAAAGACCACTGAACGAGATGACAGGGATATAGTAAAAATAGCCCTGCGCGATTGATTTAAAACAGCTCCCGAAATTGCTGCGGAGTTAAAAGAATGCCAAAATATGGAAATTAGCACCTTAACTGTACAGCGTCGCTTGAGAGAAAATGATTTGTTTGCCCGCAGACCTGCGAAAAAACCGCTCCTCACATCCAAAATGCGTTTCTCAAGCTTAAACTGGTGTAAAGAGAGAAAGAAGTGGGTGTATAACGATTGGGCACAAGTCATTTTCTCTGATGAGAGCAAAATAAATCTCATCAATTCAGATTCGGGATGTATGGTGCGTCGCAGAAAAAATGAGAGTTTTAGTCACAAATGCATTCAAAACACTGTGAAGCATTCTGCATATGTTATGGTCTGGGGGGCAATAACAAGCTGCGGGGTTGGAGAGATTCTACTTCTGGATGGTTATGTTAACTTTGCAGCTTATATCGATATCATAAAAAACGGCGTTTTGCCTAGCATCGAACAACTAAGTGAACACGCAACAAAAGCCATATTTTAGGACGATTCTGCACCTTGTCATAATTTGAAATCGGTAAGTATCCCACTTATAATAATGTTTTGTTTAAATTTTTTTTGGTAAATTTACAATAATGGACTTTTTATTTTTTCACAGATAAAGGAATATAAGGAGTTTTTGGGAATTGAATCAATTTCATGGCCTGACAACAGCCCCGATCTCAATCCCATTGAGAGCGTTTGGGCCATTTTAAAAAGAAAAGTGTGCCAGCAGAAACCAACTAACATTCAAAAGTTGAACGAAGTAATTGAACACACTTGGTACAATGATATTTCAATAAATTTAATTCGAAAACTCTATGAGAGCATGCCTTCTCGAGTGGAAAGCGTCATCAAGGCAAGAGGAGGCCCTACGCGCTATTAAAATCAATTTTACGATCTTATTTTTAAAAAGTACTTAAGAAATGAAAAATATGTATATATAACTAAAAAAAAAAGTCACTTAAATTTTATATTTTTTTATAAAAACTATTTATAAGTACATATAAATAAATATTACCTTTTCAATGTAAAACTAGTTTTTATGAATTTAATTGAAATAGGTTCGTAGAATTTGTTATTGTGGACTGTTTTGAAAATGTTTAAAACTTGCCCTTGGAAAATCGATCTAACAAACTAAAACAGTTTAACAAGAGCAGATATTATTTTACGCGAAAAATTTTAAATCTTCTTGCAAAATTAAAATCGGCGTTTTTTTTACCGTGAGTGTATATAAAATTCAATAATTTTTAAACGGTTGATCTTAGAGTTTTGATTTTTTTTTATTTAATTGATAATATTTTACAAATTACAGAAAAATATAACTTTTATAGTTCTAACCACTATTTATGAACTCGTGGACCTTTTTTGGTAAGCCTTCCATTAGAGATTTGATAGTTGTTTCAGACACCTTTTTGTAACAGTTTGCTCATCTCCTTTTAAAATCTTCGATATTTTGGGACACCTTTTTTGTGCTCTTTAAGTTTCTTTTCACAAGAGCCCAATATCTCTCCACTGGTCTTAGCTCCGGACAATTTAGAGGATTGGCCTCTCTAGGTTCAAAATCTATGTTATTACTTTGGTACCACTACAGAGATTTCTTGCCGTAGTGACATGATGCCAAATCGGGCCAAAAATATGTGGACACATTGTGCTCTCTTATGAAAGGAAGAAGTCTTTTTTTCAAACATTCTTTGATGTATATTTCGGTATTTATAGAGGCCACTGTAACAAATGACTTGCTTCTTTTGCCACAACTGCGTATATCTTGCCATTCCAGGAATCTTTTAGGAAATTTTGTCTGCTTTTGGATTCTAAATTGTTCTTCGACATTTCCTCCGGAAGCTGCGTAAAATCTGCCAGTACATACGTTTCGTCGTTTATTATACAACATGAATATTTTTGTACGAAATTCGATTTTAATTTTCGAGCCCTACTTTTGGCATCTAAATTTTTTGCAGCATTCCTGTCTGGAACTTTTTGGACTTTGTATGTTTTCAAACCTGCATTGGCTTTAACTTTTCGAACCAAATAGTCAGAGCACTGAACTAACCGGGCAGCTTTTCTACCAGATGTGTTTGGAGATCTTTTCAATATGCTTTCTATTTTCTTGGCTTTCCCAATATCATGTGGTCCTTGTTTTCTTCCCGAACCAGGTTTCCTATCGATAGTCAAATTCTCCTGAAACTGTTTAATAACATTGGAAACAGTTTGACGGCAGGCCTTAAACTCTTTGGCCAATTTTGTGTATTACCAATTTGGATTTTTTTGAAAATTTTTAATAATTTTAAGACGTACTTCTTTTTCTTCACTCATTTTGATCAAACTCACAATAAATCAACATGTTTGTCATTAAAAATAACAACTGACATATTTTTCAAAGATAACTAGATCAAAATTTTTAAATTTTACACCCAAAAAAAATTATTAGGTAAAACGTGTGTTAAGATTTTTTCAATCTCACTCCTTACATATAAAATTAACTAAACAAAAAAATAAATGAAAAAAGCAATATTGGACTAACATGTACCTGCCCTGCACTGGGGAGTTGAGAATACGGTTGGGGTTCTGCAACTGTGTTCACAACTCTTCAATGCAGTGTGAGTGCGTGCCGTAATTGAGTGATATGATAGTAGTGTGGGCTATCACCTGCTCGTGGTGGCGACTGGAAACAGTTGCACGTCAGATATCCAATGTGACCTGTTATTCTTCTGGTAACATTGAACTTTAGCTGCTTCCAAAGGGGTTGCATGTTATTATTATTTGAAAGAGGACGACTCGAAAATTCCCTAATCTTGTCGAGGAAGTCTGGCAGTAGACTAAAAATGCTAAGAGTGGATTAATCTGAGGATGCCACTTCCACTCGAAGGAAAGAACCTCGGAATAAGCCCACTAAGGAGGAAAGCGAAAGCCAGATATAAGGCTGCGGTCGTCTGGAGAACAAGTCGCACCAGCCCAAAGAAGAGAAAGACAGGCTTGGGCAAAAGTCGAGGTAGAATAGGGCCGGGTCTTCTACTCTACTAAGGCTTGGTGTTCTTCTGCGAATCCGAAGTACGTAAACCGGATTGAGGAAGAACTCGCAAGTAAATGTCAGCGCTCCGCGGAAAGCTAAGGTTCCTCTAGTAAGAGACCTAAGCAGAAAGAAGAGGCTGTTGAGCAGGAAAAGCCAACAACGTTCAAAGCGGCGGCCGTGGCGAGTGAAGTGGCCAAACGACATTTGATCGCTGCACTCATCGGCCGTGGAGATCCGCTTGGACACATGACTCAGGATCGGTGGAGAGTGGTGGAATGAAGCTGCTGGATGCCATGATCGTGAAAATGACCGCCGAGTTAAGCGCACCAACGCCGTCTTTCGATGGAGCAGGGTGGTTTAACGGAGTAAAGATATTAAAGTGCAATGATGATGCATCGCTTGCATGGCTGAAGAGAGTTGTTGGAACACTCCAAGACCTGTGGACATCCCATCGCTACCTAAAGCGAAGGTGTTGATACCTCGAGTATTGAAGCCAGAGGACGGTCTACGACTACTGAACGACAAAACCCTGATGTGCCAACCGGAGATTGGAGGGTGTTACATGTCGCCAAGTCTAACTAGGAGGGTTTGGGTCACAACTACATCCTTCAGATCAGGAGGCCGAAGATCTATTATACGCACGGTTTGGGAAGATATCGTGGGGCGTTGGAAGTGTGTACCTTCGTCTCAAAAAACGACACCCGAACGACAGGAACGAGAACACGCTTGCTACGGGGGAGGTTGAGGAAGACCTTGGTATTGAGGAAATCCTCAGCTTCTCTCTCAAGTTACACGATGGTGAGGAAACGAGTGAGATGGACGTTGAATCCAACCTCGGGGTGGTACTGGACGTGCATGCAGAAGGACCTCCAAATAAATCTGTATCGCAGTAAGATCACCTCAGCTGAGCTTCTCCTCAACCTAGAGGAGGGCGGCTACGACGTGGCTTTAGTCCAGGAACCATGGATAGCTTCGGGTAACGTGGTATCTGAACTAAAGTCACCAAACTTTCACACATTTACACCGAACGTTACGAACAAGGTAAGAACAGTTATACTGGTAAAAAAAAGTTTCAACTCGTATATTCTAACCTCTCTCTCCACAGATGATCTGACGGTGGTGGCATTAGAGGACGGCAAGGATGAGCCGTTACTCCTCGCGTCCTGCTGTATGCCACACGAACAAGACGCACCAACGCAGGAGCTTCAAAGGCTGGTAGAAGAAGCCGGCGGTAGGAAGCAGCCACTGGTTTTCGGTTCTGACGCCAACGCCCACCACACGGTTTAGGGAAGCTCCGAACGTTGACATCACACTGGACATCATCCAAAAGTGTTCTTCAGTGCAGGGCAGCAATGAAGAAACTGACTACTAAGCGTAGGCTGCGTATCTATTGGGTACCTAGTCACAAAGGCATAGATGGAAATGAGATTGTCGACAAAATCGCGAAAAAAGGAGCTAAGCTGCCGGAGGATCAAATCAGCGAAGTACTGATGCCTCTGCAAGTAGCTAATTGTAACCTAGAAGTACGCATGTGGAATAAAGCGATATGTTAGGTTGGTTAGGTTGGAGTGGCTGTCGAGAGACACACTTAGGCCTGAACGGCCCATTGTGATACCACATAGTTGGACCTACAGTTTAACGCCGATTCCGAACGGCGGTGTGGCAATTTTTTATCGGCTTGGTGGTTTTGCCATTACCAACCAATGTGTGTACTTGTACACTATCTTATAATTCTCATACACTCAATAAAGCGATAGCTAGGTGGAGAAATATACCCACATGTAAAATCGTTAAAGTCATGTGTGACCCCTACAGCAAATTCTGTTATATCGTTCAATCGTAAGGATTGCAGAACAGAAATTTGAGTACTAACTGGCCGTTATTTGGTGGCAACCCACGCGTTTAAATTAAAACTAACCGGCAATGATAACTGCAGGAAATATATGGAGCAAGATGCGAGGGAAACTCAAGAGCATCTTCTTTGCTACTGTCCCGCGCTCACTAGAACTCGATTAACGTACTTAGGAGCTCCACAGTTTGAGGGTCTGAACGAGGTCGCTTAACTGGGGGTGAACTGTCTTTTAAAGTTTATTAACCACACTTGCATCTTAAATGACGTGTACACTCGCTAAATATACACTCGATAAATAATTCCTAGGACTCCTATCTGGCTAAGGACCTAAAGGTCTATGCGTGGCTGCGACCCGCCAGTACTACCTAACCTAACCTAATACTGCGTTCATATATTTAAAAAATTTATGGCTATTTTGATTGTAATTAGAAGCAAAATCAATAAAAGAATAGATTGCTGCCTTTTTTCAGAAATCAATATCGAATAAAATGTGCGTTTGTGCAGTGACGCTATTTTTGTTGTTAAATATGAATTGAGTACGTAAAACGTAAAGGTGTTCAAAAAAAAATTCATTTTACTTTGAGTATAAATTATTCTAAAAAAAAATTGGGCTGTTTCAGACATAGAAAAAATGTGAAAACCATATACTCCATAAATTGACTTTATCCCAGAAATTGAAAAAATGGACTTAAAGATATCTGCCGGAATGAATGCGAAAAGTATCATATTGGTAAAAACAAGTTCTGTAAACTTTCTGTTTCTTTCTTGTCACTTAAATTTTAAGAGATTAAATCATATACCTAAATCTAATGTCAATTTAAATATTTTATATGTAATTCTCATTTCTTTTATGTTTAGCAATCATATTTAATGGAACTACACAGTACGCTACCCAAAAAACGAATGGGATCTCTCCAAGCTAAAAAGTTAATGGAGAGAATACCCCTATAAATTAGGGTTCCCAACTAAATTAAAGGAAAAAGAGAACATTTACAGTAAAAAAGAATACAAAAGAGTACATTGAATAAAACATAAATTTTATACATCAAATGAATGTAAAAATAAATAATTGAATTTTCGTCGAGCATTCATTATGCTAAAAATTCTCTCCACATTGACATTATGTGGGGTATAGCAAAAACATATTGGTATATCTTCAAAAACTCATCAGAATTTTGTTCAATATTTGTAGCTAAAAAAAACTGGACCCACTTTTCATGTGACAATTTATTAGAAAAATGATCAACTTAAAAACTGTTTGATGTCCACACTGACAAAATCACAAACAATTTTTAAGCACGAAAGGTGAAAAGTAGTTGTAAATTTTATTTAGAATATTTACAATATCAATTCCACAAAAATCAATAGTATACTGATTGCAGTTGGGTAAAATGTGAGCTGAACACCCATTGCCGATTCTGTTTTCGCCACAAAGAAAAACTTGTTTCAATCTATAATATATATTGTTCTTTCCTTTCCTATTTATACCCCCGAAATTCGTGATACACTTGTCGCCACAAAACGCTATACATTTCTCAAAAATATTAAATTCTTTCAAACAATCTAAAATAATTTGACTAATTGTTTCAGATTTCTCATTTAAAACCGACTTAAAGTCTATCGAATTATGGCAAATTCCAAACTCAGCGTCAAACTACTGTATTACAATTTGAAATGTTTTACTTACATCAGCACATTTTTTAAATCTTCTAAAGACTATGGAGGAAGCGCTGTGGTGGCTTTCTTTTTCATCCTATTAAGGAGTGAGATTGAAAAAATCTTAACACACGTTTTACCTAATAATTTTTTTTTTGGGTGTAAAATTTAAAAATTTTGATCTAGTTATCTTTGAAAAATATGTCAGTTGTTATTTTTAATGACAAACATGTTGATTTATTGTGAGTTTGATCAAAATGAGTGAAGAAAAAGAAGTACGTCCGGTCCTACAAAGTACGAATTGGTCCTACAAAAAATTGGCCAAAGAATTGAAGGTCTGCCGTCAAACTATTTCCAATGTTATTAAACAGTTTCAGGAGAATTTGACTATCGATAGGAAACTTGGTTCTGGAAGAAAACAAGGACCACATGATATTGGGAAAGCCAAGAAAATAGAAAGCATATTGAAAATATCTCCAAACACATCTGGTAGAAAAGCTGCCCGGTTAGTCCAGTGCTCTGACTATTTGGTTCGAAAAGGTAAAGCCAATGCAGGTTTGAAAACATACAAAGTCCAAAAAGTTCCAGACAAGAATGCTGCAAAAAATTTAGACGCCAAAAGTAGGGCTCGGAAATTAAAATCGAATTTCATACAAAAATATTCATGTTGTATAATGGACGACGAAACGTATGTACTGGCAGATTTTACGCAGCTTCCGGATCAAAATTTTTATGTTGCTGGTACTCGAGGAAATTTCGAAGAACAATTTAGAATCCAAAAGCAGACAAAATTTCCTAAAAGATTCCTGGTATGGCAAGATATACGCAGTTGTGGCAAAAGAAGCAAGTCATTTGTTACAGTGGCCTCTATAAATACCGAAATATACATCAAAAAATGTTTGAAAAAAAGACTTCTTCCTTTCATAAGAGAGCATAATATGTCCACATATTTTTGGCCCGATTTGGCATCATGTCACTACGGCAAGAAATCTCTGTAGTGGTACCAAAGTAATAACATAGATTTTGAACCTAGAGAGGCCAATCCTCTAAATTGTCCGGAGCTAAGACCAGTGGAGAGATATTGGGCTCTTGTGAAAAGAAACTTAAAGAGCACAAAAAAGGTGTCCCAAAATATCGAAGATTTTAAAAGGAGATGAGCAAACTGTTCCAAAAAGGTGTCTGAAACAACTATCAAATCTCTAATGGAAGGCTTACCAAAAAAGGTCCACGAGTTCATAAATAGTGGTTAGAACTATAAAAGTTATATTTTCTGTAATTTGTAAAATATTATCAATTAAATAAAAAAAACCCAAACTCTAAGATCAACCGTTTAAAAATTATTGAGTTTTATATATGTTACCTCCACTCGGACAAGCACCTTGACGAGGTGTGGAGGCTTATACTGTAATGAGTTAACAGGCTAAGCTGACGGGGAGCAATCGCTCCCTGGTAGGGTCACCCATTACAGACAGACTGTTGAGGAGCAGTCACTAAGACTTGTCCCCCCTAATCCAGAGTGTCATGCGTCACCGTGCTAATGGATGGTTTGCAACCAGGGGTAACCGGTTGTATTATAACGGCGCCTTCCTGATACCGGGCCGCATCAGGGAGTAACTGTGGCCTTGCCATGGTATCGGGCTTTGCCATGGTCGACCTTTCCCTTTCCCGCATAAATTTCGTGGCTGGGACGCTTTCGTCTCTTAGACGCCAGCTAACGGCCGAACCAAAAAATGATGACACCCAAAAAACAAAAAAAATAACAAACAATTAAATACACAGGAACTCACCGCAAAGGAAGTGGCAAACATGGCAGAGCAAATGCTCCGTGATGATTTGCCATTAAGTAGTAGAAGAAGACCTTCTACGTCAGGTCGAATGGAGCTCAACGACCTGCAAGGACCAAGCACTAGTCGTAGAAGAATACCTTCTTCCACTGTGTTTGGCCCAGCAGGTGGTCAAGCCAGGCCAGGAGGCGATCTCGGAAGAATACCTTCCGGATCGAAGCCTGTCCAGGCGGAGCAACAGGAGACGACAAGGGCCGATGGTGGAAGAGGAACACCCTCGGGCGAAGGGGTTGGCACAAAACAGGGCACTCGCCCTAGGATAACAGCACGCAGATCCTCTGGACTTCCCCCCGTGGGTCAACCAGGTGGTTTGGATGACCCCCGAAGGAGAGGTCTAAATAGATCTGGCGAGAAGTGGTACCTGAGATTCCTCAGGGAAGATATGGCCCCGGAAAAGGCTAGAGAGCAGGTTTTGGAACGCAAGGTAGATCCCTTGGTTGCAAAGCAAAGTCAGGAACGTAAGAGGGGTAATGATAACATCACCCCTCTACAGCGTCCGGATCCGAAGAGGGTCAGGCCTGGGGATGAGGCACGTCTGGTCACAGGAAAAACTCCTGCCAGCACCTCCGCTGCGAATAAGCCCGGTCAGGGTTGCAGGTATGCGAGCGCCCTAAAAAGCTCTCGGGTAGCTGTTCTGCCCAAGGATTACCCGCAGCAATTGCTCAGTTCTGAGAAGTTCATGGATCTGGAAGAGGCGATTGTGAGCGAGATGGCGAAGGGATGGACTGCTCCCCTCGTATTTAGTGGCATCCACTTCCGGCCGGGATACCTGCTGATAGACTGCAACGATAATGATACCGCAGCATGGCTACAGCAGGCGATCCCGCGTCTAGAAGGATGGAGGGGTATGGAGTTGAGGACGTGTCTTGGGGAGGATATCCCCAAAACACTCAACATCTACATATTCCCCCGTAGATGCTAGGGGCAGGACAATGCCAAACTGCTCGCGCTCATAAAAGCACAGAATGTGGGACTTAACACCACAATATGGAAAGTTGTCTCCCGGAGGAAGGTAGAAGGTGGACAACTGATAACTATTGCCGTCGACGAGAAGTCCCTCTAAAAAATTAAGGCAGACGGCAATAGTATCAACTATAGGTTCGGGCAGATGAAAGTTCACCACCGTAAGGACGCCTCGGCATCTGGAGGGACAAACCCACCCCCAGGAGCTGAAGCAAAGGAGGAAACTCCGGAGGAGGCTGCAGAAGGGGCAGCTCCAATGGAGACAGATGCACCGGCAACTCAAGAGTTGGAATTAGAGGGCATAGACCTCGCCTCTCTTGAGGTTGTGGAGGAAGAATCAGAAGTGGAAATGTCACTCTCTGAGGTAGAAAATATTCTGATGGAGGAGGTGGGCAGAGGCCCACCCACCGAAAATAAGTAGAGGTAATGGCCAGCAGCAACACAATAAAAATAGCCCAGGTGAACCTTCAACTTGCTAAAGCAGCATCCGCTGTGATAGCAAGAAGGTTCACCATCGAACATCTATGGGCAGCGCTGGTCCAGGAGCCCTGGGCGTTCAAAGAGCAGGTAAGAGGCCTGCAAGACAAAAATACAAAGGTAATATGGGACCTAAGGCACGAAGTTCCCCGTGCTTGTATCCTTTTAGGCAAAAACACTAATTATATTTATATTTCAGAATTCATAACGAGGGATCTGGTTGCGGTTGAGACGCCCATCCACATCAACGGAGAGCAACGAACAATAGTGCTGGCATCAGCGTACTTTCCTGGGGACACAACACAAGCTCCACCCAGTGAAGTACAAGGACTGGTAAATCACTGCAGGAAACATTCCCTGCCCCTCCCCATTGGCTGTGACGCCAACACGCATAACATCTGGTGGGGGAGCAGTGACACCAATACTAGGGGTGAGTACCTTTTAGAATTTTTAATTAGTAACGACATAGAATTTTACAATCCCTACATTTGGAGCAAAAACTAGGAGCGAAGTTTTAGATATTACATTCGGTAATAACAAAATAAGTAATCTGATCAGAAATTGGCGGGTTTCTACGGAACCCTCACATTCTGATCATAGAATTATAAGATTTGACCTTAAAGGAGAGACTATTGCAGTAGCTCCTTCGAGAAACCCAAGAAAAACAAACTGGGAAGAATTCACCAGGAAACTAACAGCAAATCTGCAGACTATCGAAGTGAAAAGTAGGATAAAACACTACTCGAAGCTAGATTACACTGTAGAAAAAGTAAACGAAGCAGTGGTGGATGCTTACCATTCAAGCTGTCTAGTTAGTAAAAGAACTAAGCACCCAAGTACCAAAGGCACCAGTGCGTGGTGGAGCCCGACACCGTCCCAATTAAGATCCGATACGCGAAAACTCTTTTATAGACCGAAGCTATTAACAGAGTACAATAAAGAAATAAGGAAGGCAAAAAGAGCCAACTTTAAGAAATTTTGTGAAGAGATAGTCGACACCCCTGCGGCAGCTAGGATTCATAAAGCACTTGCGAAAAGATGGGTTGAAACTATGATGGCTTTAAAACTACCACATGGTAGCTTTACCATCAATGAAGAACAAAGAGCTAACACCCTTCTGAGAACACACTTTCCCGGAGCAACAGCTAAGGGTGAAAGGACATCCTCAGAAAGGTATAGAACAAATCTAGGAGACTGGAAGATAGCTTCGAGTATGTTCGACAGCCCGTTTATCCTGGGCTATCAGCACATTCCAGCCGTATAAATCGCCAGGTGCAGATGGCATTATATCTGCCCTTCTGCAGAAGGGGAAAGAGGTAATTCTGCCGCATCTGACGAAAATAACTAGAAGTAGCTTAGCCACAGGGCTCATCCCATGCTGCTGGGGGAGGGCCCTAGTGACATTCATACCAAAGATAGGTAAGAAGGACTACACTTCACCAAAATCTTTTAGGCCTATCAGTCTAACGTCCTTCGTTTTAAAAACAATGGAGAAAGTGATTGACAGACACATAAGAGCAAACGCCTTAGAAATGAAGCCTTTACATCCAAGTCAACATGCATACAGAGCAGGCAGATCTACGGAGACCGCTCTATATCAATTGACTAACTTCATCCAAGGTGCTCTTGATAACAAAGAAACAGCAATTTGCGTTTTCCTGGACATTGAAGGAGCCTTTGATAATACCTCCCATGAGGATCTCAAAAGGGCTCTGGAGATGAAAAGGCTAGAATCAAGGCTGACTCGATGGATAAGCTCAATGCTTAGGGCGAGAACAGCAGAAACAAAAGTGGGTTCATCCACAATAAGACTCCAGACAACAAAAGGGTGTCCACAAGGAGGGGTTCTATCACCCCTCTTGTGGAGCCTAGTAGTTGATGAACTCCTCACTTTGCTAGCTGACAATGGTATAACCTGTCAAGGTTATGCCATGATATTGTCATTATGGCAAAAGGGAAACACGAAGATACACTCTGTGACATAATTCAAAGGGGGCTTAACCTCACACAGAGATGGTGCAAGTCGGTGGATTTAAACATTAATCCATCCAAGACAACCCTAGTACCATTCATTAGGAAAAGGAAACTCCCGCTCATGAAGCCTATAAAGCTGAATGAGACGGTAATCAATGTTACACAGGAAGTCAAATATCTAGGAGTAACACTAGACTCAAAACTTCTCTGGAAAGAACATGCAGCCATCACTGTCTGGAAAGCGACTAAATCCCTCATGATATGCAGAAACTTAGCAGGAAAAACCTGAGGCTGTACTCCGTACATCTTAAAGTGGATGTATACCATGATGGTAAGGCCAATAATCACCTATGGTGCGGTAGCCTGGTCGCAAAGAGTTAAATTAGTTACAATGAGGAATACCCTCAACAAAGTCCAAAGACTGGCCTCTGTTTGTATCACAGGAGCCATGAGAACATGTCTCACGGCAGCCATGGAGGCACTACTCGACCTCACTCCTCTACATGTAGTTATAGAGACGGCACCCAAAAGGACACTTATAGGCATATCAAGGGAAGCCGGCAGGGGGAAAGTCCTAGGCAGTAGAAACCTCGAAAGTATCTCTGCGGAAATTCCCCTAGCCACGCTACCTAGAGACGATATGAACAAGAAATACAACTTCGAAAAACATTTCAAGGTTGTACTTAGTAACAAGAGAGAATGGGACTTACAAACTTTCCATACCTCTCACAAAGAACATACACTCAGATGGTACACCGACGGATCGAGAACGGACGAAGGAACTGATGCAGGGGTGTATGGTCCAAAAACCAAACACTCGGAGCCAATGGGAAAAACTTCAAGCATCTTTCAAGCAGAGATTCTTGCCATTTGGCTCTGTGCACAGCTCAACCTCGAACGTGGGTACAAAAAGCAAAAAATAGTAATATACTCTGATAGTCAAGCTACTATCAGAGCGCTAGACTCAACTGAGACCACTTCAAAATTAGTATGGGAATGCCAAGAGTTACTAAACACATTAGGCAAGACTAATAAGGTAACTCTATTATGGCTACCCGGACATAAAGCTATTTATGGTAATGAATATCAAGACCTTCATTGATCCAGAACCCTTGTTAGGTATAGGAATTCAAACCTAATTCACTAAAAGAGGAAGAACAAAATACCAGATCATCCTACTGGGCACTCCTACCAAAGCTTAGACAGTCAAAGCTGCTAATTGGGGAGTTTGATCCCAGCAGAGCGGTTCTCTGTCTTAAGTTAAATAAAAGCCAACTAAGGCTAATAATGAGCTTCCTTTCAGAGCATTGCAATCTGGGGGAGCATATGAAAAACCTAGGTTTAAGTCAGGACAGCACTTGTAGATTCTGCAAAGAAGACAAGGAAACATCCGAACACATCCTAATGTACTGCGAGGCGCTCACTCGCAGAAGGAAGAGGTACGTGGGGCATTACCACCCAAGTAGTGGGGATATCATAGCCTTAAAGCCACATCAGTTGCTAAGATTCCTCAGCAAGATTGGCTTGTCTGACAACCTGTGAACAGGTTACTATCGGGGGTACAATAGATCTCTTAAGGTCGTAGTACATCACACCCTTTCTAATCTATCTATCTACATATGATAAGATTTTTTCGATCTCACTTCTTAGATCGAATTAAATTCAAAATTGTAGAATCCGCAAGCAGTTAACTATTCAGTTTATTTCTACAATCGACTGGCTTATAGTTTAGATGGTGTTTTACTGTGTGATTAGATTAGACTAGATTAGCAATGTGCACTTCGACACATATGGGCAATAAACACATATGAACTGATGCTATACTCATAAGGGCTAGACGAGGGGTAATGCTGTGCTAAGGGGAAGAGTAACTAGTATGAGAGAATAAATGTGATTTCTTTTGTGTATGTATATGAATTTATTGATTTCGTCCCTGTAGAGAGTGTGAACGTGAATGCATAAGAAAACTTCGTACTAAGCTATACTTTACTCATGCTTTTTGGATTAATTTCATAAACCTTTACCTTTGTATTGTGGAACTTTTTAATTATATTATTGAATGAATATGTAATTTTCCTGCTTGGTTGTTACTTTGAGAGATAGAAAAAAAGAGAAGCAGCAAACTGCCAACTCTATATTTTAGATCCAATTAATAATTAACAAAAAAGTAAATAATATTTTTGTTTACGGTTACAACTTTTATGCATGTAAGTAATGTATGCAAATACTTTTAACAAAAATTAAAGAATAATAAAAATAAAAAATTAATAAAAGGTTTTACACAAAAAATATATACTTTTTATATCTACAAATTAACAAAAAATTTAAATTTTCAGTCGCCCACTAAAACGATCTCACTCCCCAATTCCCTACAACTAACTAAAATTGAAGTCGATTCCCAACAATTCGAAGAATTCCTTATAAGTTGGCATTCCTACTGCCAATGCTCACATTTCTTCGGCGTTCTGGCAGTAGCCAGGGCGCTCTCAGTTATATTCACTCGCTCTTCACATTAGTGTGGCCAAATTAACAATTTATAGTCAATCGAGCTATTTTTGTTTTTTTAATTGTTTTTTTTTTCTATCTCACACGATATGTTTTATAAATTGAAAGCTGATTTACGTTTGGTAAAGGTAATATAAAAGTGTAAATCGGACATATTTTGGTCGCTAAATTTAAAAGAAGAATGCGGGTTATTTTAATATAATCTGGTCACTCTGCTTCACAATTGGTTAGACCAGTTGCAGTTGCAAGGGGCTAAATGGGGCTATTTCCCACTCCCCCACCCTTCCCCCGAAAAATTTAAAAATACATAAAATAGTAATATCTGATATAAAAATTCTAAATACATGGAAAATTTTTAATATTTATGATCCCCCCAGAAAATTTTTTTTTGTATCTGCCTCTGGTGTACTCTCTTCTCTTATGTTCGTTTTTTGCACGTATACATGCACATTTATGTGTGCTTTTGGCAAAACAACAACAATAATGTGTATGTGTACACACAACAAAACCACCATCGCTCGTCTTTAAATTTACATCCCTCTTCTTGCACCTTCATACACACGACGTCGGCAGAGGGCAACTGAAGAGAAACATCCCTAGGCTAGATCAACATCACAAGCAGATATTTGTTTTTATTTGGAAGATTCCGGCCCGAACTTATCCAACACAGATGTTGACATTGAGATTGCTGCAATGTTGTTTTGTGGATTTTGGATTCAACATGCCCTATTTGAAACAAAGAAAACTAATACACGCCTAAGCCCAAACAAACTTAATAGCTTGGTCTTATTCTCGATACAAAAATATAAATTTTCTACGCGACATTTTGTTTAATTTCTAAATTATATTTTCCTTTTTATGCTTTTTTAGGAGCGAATACAAATAGAAACTGTTTGTTGTCAAAAGAGGTTAAAGTAAATGTAAAAAATGCGATAGGGCAGATAAAATAACTTTCTCGGTAATGTATTGGAGTTTCGTTTCCACTTCTAGGGAACACAAGAACTAGTGGCATTAAGCCGCACATTTCTGTAGAACTTCTACCATGGAAATAATGGTAGAATATAGTAATGGAGGCCACTTTTCTACGAAGCTCCAAGGAGGAGTTTTGGGACAAATACAGATTATAGATTGAAATATTTCTTACACTGCCTTAGAGAGCCGAGACACTTAGTTGCTTCTTTCAGACCCATGTAACTACTAATTACTTGGCTTTGTTGCTCTTTCTTTTAAATTTGAACCCGTTTTTGAACTTTTACCCATTTTTTCCCCTATGGTTTTTAAGTGCTTTGATTGAAAAAGCAAAAAAAAAGTAACTCAGATTGCCTTAAAAAATTAAAAATTAAATCGAGTTTCGCAAAACCCTAATTCCCTATAATTTTCAAAAAACTTGTTATTCGCGTTTGTTATATTAAGGAAGACCACCTTACCTTATTTAACAGAAGAAGATACTTTAAAAACTACTATGCAAATATTGTGTGTTAAGACATTTATTTGGAAGTTTTTTGGTATGGATAATTCAAATCAAAGCTCATGCCCTTTTCCTTTTAAAAACATCACTCTTTTTTGGAGCAACTACGCCTACTTACTAACAATTTGATCTTAGGTGAAACAATGTTTCACATAATTGTTCTTTCGAAAGAGTTTGGAGGGGTCCAGTACTGCCAGTTTGGCGATTTGTAGCTAAATTTAGCTTATTTGTCCTCATTTAGCTACAAATGTTGTGTTACACTCTTAGCTACTTTTATATTTTTATATTGTGTTTAGCTTTTTTAGCTACAAAACTTTTAATCTGATATTGCTCAATATTTTTGTGAATTTTAAGTATTTTGACGTCAAGTTTTATTGACTTATTGTGGGAAATTTGTGACTCGGAGGTAATTCTGTATTTCAGTACTTTTCCACTTTCATTTGAGTAAATTACGCTAAACACTGCCATATAGACGTTCAGGGGAAAAACAAATGTAAAAAAAGGAAAGAATGCAACCTTAGAAAATCACTCGTTATTTTTATATACCAATAAAATTTAATAAAATTACATACCACATCACTTCCAGATACAATAGTGCACAATATGATTCCTGCAGTTATCATTAATACAGAAATATACTTTGAAGAGTCATAACGCTTTCTAAGGATAATAATTCCCATTATCATATTTGCAATCAATGAACCCTGAAATTAAAAAACTATATTTAAAACGTAAAAAATTCACATCATTAACTCACCGCTCTAAATATCATATGCAACGGCATGGGTATATTAAAATTGAATGCATAATTATTGCAAACACTGGTAACAAAAAACATAACAACTAATTTGAGATAGTCCCTTAATCCAATCTTTGCTTTTTTAGTCCCGAATTTCGATGTAAATATAAGTCCTTCCAAAGCAATAAATAGGAATTGAGAAAACGTTATAAGATTTCCTGAGCCAGGATCAGCTCTGTAAATTATATATTTAGAAATTATTTTTAAAAAGTCATATATAATTTTTTCAGTAAAATAAAACATAAGTTATATCGTTACCTTAATATGCAAACAATCTAAATCCAACAAAACTAAAAAAATTATGTGTTTGCTTATCGCCTAAAAAAAATATTTAATCTTTAAAGCTTAAGTATTAATTTTTCATGTATCAATTGATTTTAGTTGCTATTCTAATACTAAAAAATACACTTGAAAGATATCATATTTATTAAAAGAAGCATGTTGGCAGCGTAACTTAACTCTTTGATTTTTGAATATTTCACATCAAGAACGTTTTTTTAGAATTTTTTGTGTTTCAAGAAAATATTGCAATATTATAAAACTATAATAATTCAAAAAGTGCTTCCAATGACGATAGATGACAATGTTTGCTTTTGTGGCCAAATAGAGACAATTATAAATTTATAAAGTTGCTTAAGCTTCACTATGCTACTCTTTAAATATATTTATTCCCAGCATGTACTATTTGAGCACAACTTTTTAGAATTTAGAGCTTTGCCATACATGCATAGAGATAGACACTTTTTGTGCCCACATTTTGAGGTTCTTTCCAACCGAAATAGAAAGTTCCAGTTTACGTAACAATAAATCAAAATGTTGAAAAATTTATATTTGCAGATTAAGATAACAATATGTTAATACTTACTTGACCAAAAGTTCCAAGAATATAACATTACAACAACATCCAACGAATACGCCCGCAGTTGCAATAAGTGCTTTGACGTTCATTTTGAATGAAAAATTATTCTGTAAGCAAGATAATACAACTTATTTATATATATATAAATATAGCCATATAACTACAGCCCAATCAATAGAGCAAAAAGTATGCGTTTGTTTACAAAAAATGGTGAATGGAAAATTTGTTTTTTTATACGGCTACCTTAACAATCTAGCAAGCAGGTCCGCCTACAGGCAGGCAACCGCTTGATACAATTTAAAAGACTTTTAAAAATTTTGAATAAAAAATGAATACACTATGCCACTCAGCAGCGTGGCCGTTATGAGACTAAAGTTGCTATTTGCAACCTTTTTGATTGCTTGGAGACTTTGACACGACTTTTTGAAAATACCCAAAATTTGAGATTATTTTTTGAAATCCTTTCAACTTTTGAGACTTTTTCGCAAAAAGTGTGATATTCACATGAAATTCTACGAAAAATCCATTACCTTTAACTTGAAAGTTCGCAACACTAATTACATACATACTTTTTAGTTGCAACACTGTCGTTTTATAAGATTTTTTACAAACTTATTGCTATTTTCAAATTTGCCACACTGACTTAGGGGGATGTTATGCAGACGATCAAATGATCGCCGATCACGTCACTTTTTACGTTCTCCTTTTGATTTTTCAACTCTCTGCCCAAAGTATGTTATGCAGACAGTCATTTGATCGCCGATCAATAGTACATTTTTTAATTGTTTTAGTACTTTTTTTGCTACTATTTAATTTAATCTTCGTAGTAATTTTTCTTTTTTTGTTTTTGTGCAAAGTTGATAAATTTATTGATAACAAATAATTAAAAATAATTAAAAATTAGGTTTTGTTACAATAACTTTTTGCAAAATTTTATGGGTAAAAGAGAATGTAAAGAATGACGAGTGTTCCTATTAAGCAGTTCTATACCTTTTTTGCATACATGTTCAACATAAGTGTACTATTTTGCTCCTAAAAGACAATTATTTTGAATAATTTCTCAAAGGTAACACTGGTTTGATCTCATGATTCGGAATCGACAGCCAAATCATTTGGTGATCGTGCCGATCAAATTTTACTTTGAATCGGGACATCGACGATATGTCATATCATACAGTTTTGAAAAGAGCTCGGCAAGACCTTTCGAATGATATAAAGATTTAAGGGATTCGGTTAACCTTTTCAATTCATACCCTATAGCTATTCTTATTTTCAAAGACTTTTAGTTGCCATTGTAGCCCTATTTTCAGGACTCCAAAATTAATGTTTTCTTACTTAAAATACACGAGCGGAAAAGAGCTCGACAAGACCTTTCGAATGATATAAAGATTTAAGGGATTCGGTTAACTTTTTAAATTCATGCCCTATAGCTATTCTTATTTTCAAAGACTTTTAGTTGCCATTGTAGCCCTATTTTCAGGACTCCAAAATTAATAATTTTTCTTACTTAAAATATACGAGCGGAAAAACTTAATCGAATGGTACCATTTCTTTTTCAGTAGCTTAAGCCGTTTTTTTATAAATAGAGTTGGTCATTTATTTTTGTCTGAAAAAAAAAAAGTCAGAAAATAACTTTTTTTTTTTGGCCGGAAAAATTAAAGTCCGATAACAAATATTTATTTTTTCCCGATAAAATATAAGTAAAAAAACCTATTATTTACGGTCAAAAACCATAAAAGTCACTAATAAGAGTTATATGTAGTTATTATGATAAAAGTCACAAAATAATTCTTAATATCTGACTTTTACTATAAATTACATAACCGTTAGGGTCCTTCCTTTCAATACATCTATACATTTTTTTATATGCAACCTGCTGCGAAATGAAATAAATGTTCCTTTTATTAAAAAAAATTGGATGAGACTTTTTTACTCTCAGTGACACTTTTTTTGCAACTTTTTGCAATTTATCAACGGCCACGCTGCCACTCAGTCAATAGATGAATACCGGAGCTGCATGTTCCGTAGCTTCAGTACTCTGTGCGTTATTTCGTTTTGATTCTATCGTCAGTTAAAGGTCAGATTTCGAGTAATAAACGAAAAAAAATTATTTTGGGTGATATTAAAATTATAAGGATAGGAAATAGGGAATTGATTATATTTTACATTTATGTAATTTGAATTTATAATAATTTTAAACTTTTTCATTTATCGGAACTACAAGCTTTTTGACGGACACTAATTCGATTTTAGACTTCATTTCCGAGTTTTATACATTAAAATCAACCAATCCTCATATTTTTTAAAGCAAAAAAAAAATTTTAAATCTGAATCAAACCTTATTATTCTTCAAAAATTAAGATTTTTAAACCTGGCTTAAAAAACTTGTGACGGCTAGGAGAGGAATTCAGGTTAGATATTGTAGAATCGTATATCAGGCGTGTATTAAGTTGTTATTTCTCAATCAAAATTTCAGTCAGTGTAGTGCAAGGCGTATTTGGGTGGAGTCA
This sequence comes from Toxonevra muliebris, assembly GCA_963691655.1. Lineage (NCBI taxonomy): Eukaryota > Metazoa > Arthropoda > Insecta > Diptera > Pallopteridae > Toxonevra > Toxonevra muliebris. The sequence goes on along the minus strand of OY829328.1, from coordinate 47,078,725 downwards.
CTTCGGAGAACAAATACTGTCAAAAACTGCTGTTCGATATCAAAATTACAAAAGTTTCTGCTTTGTGTTTCAAATGCAAGAGCAAAATTGGTTTATAAAACTAGAAATAGGATCTTTCAAAAATAAAGTAAATAAATGGTTATATTTATATACATAATCAGGCCTATCGTGAACAAATTGCTGGCAAGTGAAAATGTTCACGATAGGCCTGAATATTAAATTTATTGTTTTGTGCTATTGTATTGTGGAAAAAACGAACAGTTTGCAATGTGTGCTCTTGTCTCATACAACTTGAAAAAATGTGCAGAAAAGAGGAGAAACAACAGGGGGAGTCCATGCATTTTTTCAAGTTGAATGAGACAAATCTCACCGTCTAAGAGCAGACATAGCGTCTTATTTGAAAAGTATTAATTTTTTGGTAGGGAAATCGCAAAATATAACAAAATTGATAAGCTCATTTCCACACCTCCGCAGGGTCAATGATAAGTTTTTTTTATTGTGGTGTCCCCAATAGGTCTAGTCCATATAAACAAATTACTCTTAAAGCTACATTTTTATAAGTTTTTTGTTGCAGCACAGCTTTGGCTGCATCATCGGCGCTTTTCTTCATTCAAATAACAGATAAGTATGCGTTTCTTGCCGCAAATAATACAAATCATCACAAAAATTAAAAAATTTACTTAATACAAACCTATTGCAATTGCACAGAAAAAAAAAGATTTTATTCCTTAATATTATTTCATACAGCAACTTCTGATTATTTACCTTTTGCGTTTGACATTTCATATTTTAACACTACAAAATTTGGCAATTAAAAAAAAAGAACGAGGTCTCCACCCTGTTATATACGCCTTGGTGTAGTTAAGCACTTTTTCATTTGCAGAAAAACTAAGATGCCTATGAAAGTTTAGTTGAAACATTTTTTATAAAAATGTTTATAAGCCTTATAAACTCGTATAGTGTGTAAACTTGTCAACATTTATATGAAATTTTACAGCAAATTTACGAGTTTATTCAGTTTACGAGTTCATGTGAATCAGCTTATTGCATTTATTGCTCAAAATGTGTTTGTAAGTTATGAGCTCAGATACAAATTTAAACTTTTGACCACGAATAACTCGCGAACTATACGAAATATTGATGCGGATTTTTAGCACCTATAAAAAAAAATTTTCCGTCCACCATTTTTTGCCAGCAAAAATCCACTATTGAATGGACTACTAGTCAAATATTAAAATTAAAGAAAAAATAATGAAAGTTGCACAAAAAATTACAAATTCTTAAGTTCAATTAATTTTTCCTATAGGCTCCGCACTCAAAAATTCAAACAAACAAAGATGCGCGCGCATCCACAGTACATCCAAAGTACTAAATTTGCTATTTCTTAAGTATTGAATATCTCGAAAACTATGACATATATAAAAAAATTACTTAAGACCTTTTTTTTTAGAAAATCACTTAAGCTTTTTATGTGTGCTAGATAATTTTTCGATATCTCCAACGGTTAACCAGTTATTAGTACAAAAAGGCTTTTTTCACCAAAGAAGGGGTTCTTTGGGGGGGCCGCTCTGCAACCCCAGAACTGTTTTTTGTGGTTTTTCTATCTATCATACCCCCACTAACAATTAATGGAAAAAATCGCAGTTAAAAATTTTTATGAACTTTTGGCGCATTTTTTACTCTACCGACTGGGCTATAAGAAAGAAATCAAATGCACTTAAAGAAACTTCTGTGTGTGACGGTCTTGAATGATATACTGAGACTATTCAAAGTTCTCTAACAGCACCTCACAACCAGGCTGAAAAGTATTCTTCACAAGGAATAAAAAAAAGAATTTAATTATAAAATATACATATATTTAGCGCTCTTATATCAATAACAGATCAGTTTTTTATGTTATATAGCTAACTTTCCAAAGCAACTTCTGCATTTTTTTATTTATAGTCAAAAGTGGAAATTTGAAGTTATTATTAGAAAATGATTATAAAAAATCAAAATCTTTGATGATATTGATGTAAGAGCAATGTATAAAAAAATTTGTATAATTCAATTCTCTGCAATATATGGAGTTAATTTGTTTCCCTCATGCATTCAGTAACTACTGTAGAGTTAAAATCACAGCAGCCCACACTTTTTCTTCGGGTAATAATGGTAAAAGTGTCAAATCTAGATATTTATTAGTGTAACTACATCCTTATTCCAGAAGATCTAGAAGTGCTACACTATCATATTATATATCTATTTAAAGAGCTTGGCGAGTAGGTTAGACAAAAATTATCAGATTTAAAATCATTTTATAGTACGGACACACGAGAGTGCATTTCAGGCAAATTTCACATTTAGTTTCAATGAGTCTGAAATGCGTAATTTCGCCATATAAAAAATGTTAACTGAAATTCTGCATTCTGCTAAAAAGAATTTATTTTTTTTTTAGACATTTTGGATTTTGTTTCCATAACAACTGCTCTTGTAATATTTATTAAGCGAAAAATAAAATAATGGAGTCGGAGAGTAACTCATTGCCATTCCTCCAATTATCCATAATTGTTAAATAAATTCTTAATGTCCAAATCCAATTGAAAGGCAACATTTTTAATTATTTTTATTTGCACAAAACACACACAAAAATTCTTCTTCTTCTCCGAACTTGTAATCTGTAAAAAAATTAATTTGAAATTCCTTTTTTTATCGTGTGTCTACCTTAATTTCAAATGCAGTTTTTTAAAATTCGCTCATTGAACAAAGCATTGCATTCATAGTTATAAAAATCATTGCTTAAGCGGGAGTAAATAATAAATGAGAGAGAAAGATAAGACATGAGTAACGGCATCTCTCAGAATTATCTAGCGAATTATCTGCATACACAAATAACAAAACAAACACTAACGAGTACTTTGGTTTAATATTGGTTTTTCCTTTAAAGATTTCTTCCGCAAAAAAATAGCCCCAGTTACTGGAACCTTACCGACTAGTAATCATTTATTTGAGTTTATAAACTGTTTTGTTTTTCTGAAAAAAATATTAAAAGTTCGGAATTAATAAATAAAGAATTTTTAGAAAAATGAGTGTTATTTAAAATGGAAAATGTTCAAAAGATACTTGAAAATGTATTAATTGCATATATGCTAATTTTTTAACAACATTTTCCACAGATTAAAGCTATAAACAGATTGGCGGTCACCATAAAAAAGCCAAGTCGATGTAAAATCCCGGCGTAAAATCGTCGACAGTTGCAATTCTGTTCTATCTCATAGGATCATGAGCGTTTTAAATGTGACAGCGTTTATACGCCGTAATTCTGGTTGTAGCTTAATGACGCAAGTATCTGTTAAACTTCAGATGCTGTAGGAGCTTTTACTATTTCTGAATAATGCAAAAGGTGATTGTGAACCAGAAGATTCTACAGAAGTAGTCAGGCAAACAATTTATGTTTAATTTTTTTATTATTTACTTATTTTTATTTTATTATATATCACAGAAACTTTGTTTTTGAATTTAACAGTCATTATAATTTGACGTTTTGGTTCGTGACAGAAAAGTGTTTTTTTTTGCGTTCCTGTACTTTTATACATTTCTGTCTACAGTCAAACCTGCTAATTGAAACACCCCTCGGGACCAAGTAAAAACGGTCCGTTTACGAGGTGGTCCGATTTTAAAGGTTTTATTTTTTTGTGAAAAAATGGAAAACGAGATTTATATGTAAGCACATGAATCTTTTTTTTATTACGTAAGCACTTATACATGTGACTCAAATAAAGGAAAGTATTTTTGTATATGATAAACAGCCAAGAATGGCATCAAATCGAAGTGGCAGCGCAGAAAAGTTTTTACTCATCTGGACTAATATAAGAGGAAAACAAGTTTTGAAATCAGATATCTTTAGGTTCCAAAAAGGTTTCGAATATTCCGAAATTTTGAGATTCTCTTGTTAAAAATTTGAAGACAATGTTATGCCTGGCTTTAAATGCTTTGCCGTCACACTGTAAAACTACAAAATAGTATCCGCTGATAACGAATCTATAAAAATTTTTTCGGGTCAAGTCTAGTGTATATTCGTAAATCTTGGTTTTTTGAAAATTTGATAAGATGAGGAGTTCATGGATGAACATTTTTGCACAATCTTTAATTTTTTCTTTTGGCAAAATTCTTTGAATTTAACGTTTGCTTCTTTTAAAGATTTCCGCCCATTTCCTATGGACATTAACCATTCATTTTTTTTTTTTTTCAATAAAAAAAAAAAGTATTTCGGTCCGATTAAAAAGGTTCTGTGGCACTAAAAATATTGTCAAAAGAGGTTCATGACCCGATTAGAAGGTGGAATAGCAAGAGGAATTCCTTCTGAACCCAAAAAAAAATAATAGAGCGCTTCGATTAGGAGGTGTCCCATTAGCAGGTTTGGCTGTGTTATTACAAAAAGTTTTTTTTTACCTCAGTTTACCAGACTTTTCCAAAAAGTACGGGAACAGACCTAATAAAATTAGGGTTATTTCTCCCAAATTAGCGGCCGCCACGGTGTTAACTTTTATTATTCAACAGCTGATTTTGATGGTCCGGGTAGGTGCCAAATGGTATCAAAGTACTCGAGTAAATTTTGATACACAATGGGTGGGAAAACGACGGAGAATTAACTAAAAAAAAAAAATATTGAAAAAAGCAATATTCCATTCATATATTTAAAAAATGTATGGCTTTATTGATTCTAATTTTATTAGAAGCAAAATCAATAAAAGAATGGATCGTCAATATCGAACAATATGCCCTTGTGCAGCGACGCTATTATTGTTGTTTGTTTCTCTGCTGCGCTCGTCTTTTGCTAATATCAAAGTGTATTTAATACAGTGATCCAGATATCTCTCAAATATTGATCAATTTTGACAATTATATTCACCTCACAAGTGTCAAAAAATTACTTGTTCAAGTACTTTGATACCATTTGGCACTCTTTATTATAATTCAGCGAAACGAGGTATCTATATTACGCTTACCATTACATAATGGATTAAACAGTTGAAAATTTATCGTACAAGAAATATTTCATTGAAATTTATGCAATTTCCAATTCTTAGTATATATTCCACTTCATTTACCTAGAAGTTACCAATAATGTAAATATTTGACAGCAGTTGTGGTAATAATATATCCTTGAATAACCTGGCACGCCACTATTAAATTGTGAAATAACGACAAATTTCACTTTCTATGAATATTTCTACTTATCATCCAGACTTAAACGCATTTTGATAGATAATTCATAATCTAGCCAATGACAAGGTGTTATCTAGAGATGGCAAAAATTAATTAATCGTATTTGAGTTATAATTTATCATTAAACGGCCTATATAGTGTTCAACTTAGTGTTACAACTTAGTGCTAAAACCAAACATTGTTTTACCATTCACTTATCGCTGCAAGCTCGCATACATCATTTCGTAATAATTTCCGACAGCTGTTGTCGCTGTTTAATTTTAACAACGCACGGTTAACAGCAATACATTTTCATACATATATATCATCTTAGTGCCCTGTTATGCAGACGGTCACGATCAAGTCATAGGCACGAGAGAGAGAGAGGAAGAGTAATATTTGACCACCACGGTCACCAAATGATTAGGCTTTTGATGCCGAATCATGAGATCAAAACAGGGTTACGTTGTAAAATTATTAGAAATAATTCACTTTTAGGAACAAAATAGTACACTTTTGGTAAAAATGTATCCAAAAAAAACAAGAAAAAATGCTTAATAGCATTACACTTACATTTGTTTACGTTTATATTTGCTTAGTTTTTCACGAAATAAAAAAAATTTACGTAAATATATAAAAATATACGTTATTAATAGTTATACTTGCAAATAAAATTGAATATGTAAGTAATTATTATAATATTTGTAAATATATATTTTTAAGCACTTTCTTATGAATTGTCTGTATTTATGGCTCTTTTCTTTTTGCATATGCAAATTTTATCGCTTCTAAAACAATGCCAATGTTGTTCATTTTTATTAAAAATTTTATTCACTTATTTCACAAAGTGTTGATAGTAGAAACCAAATGTTACTGTTTTAATAACTATGAATTCCTAATAATACAAAAACGTACTAGTGACCGACGATCAAATGACCGTCTGTATAACATATTTTGGGCACAGAGTTGAAAAATTAAAAAGAGAGCGTAAAAAGTAACGAGACCGTCGATCATTTGACAGTCTGCATAACATCTCTCTTACAGAATCGCATCATAGGTGACACACATAAATAAACATATTGACAATAAGTTTCTAACTTCATTTTAGTTGCTACAACAATAACAACAACCTAATTTCGTTATGTATTTCAAAGTGAATGCAAAGCTATGGACATGGCGCTTTTAATTTGCCACAAGGATGTTTCATTGTGAAAGTGACTGTTCACACTTTCGCATGCATGAACGCCTGTCTGAGAGAGGTAGAAAAAGTAGGTAGTTGGAAAGAGACATGCGAGTTTCTATCTCATTCTTACTAACTATTTTTTCTAACCATAAAACTACATTTAGACGACCTAGAACAAATAAAAATTCTTTAGCTAAGAAATATTATTTCGGAGAACCATTTATACCAGCCGAACATTGGAGACGAACAAACATCAGAAGCCATCTTGTTCGTTCGCCCGGTGTAGTGGCACAGCCGCAACACTGCGTTCACACTAAAATCGAACACAGTCCAATCAGCCTTACTAAGATTTTATCATTCGTTTGGCTCAGGCAACCATTTACACTGCCTGAACATCGTAGGCAAGCTAATGTAACAACTACTACATATACATAAGTAATGAATTAAAGACTTATTATTCTTTAGTTTTTTATTTTAAATAAGTATTTTCGAAGGTGCATATTTATCAGACAGATATCAGATTTGTTTTTGCTTAGTTTTTTATTAATAAAAATATTTTTACAGTACCTATCACATGCATACACGACTTAAAAGAATTGAATATTTTGTGTTGATTTATATGATCAAAATCAATAGGTTTATAATTATTTTTGGTTTGCACCACTGGATTTTTGATCGTTAATTGAAAACGCAAGTTTTTATTTTCTATTAAAATATAAGTGCTCGTTCCTGGAGGGCCTAATGTATGTGCCATTTACCACTCCAAATATTTCTGTATTGCCGGACTTCAAATAAAAACTTCTTTTAGCATCTTTTTTTTTACCTTCAAACATTTTAAAATTTGTGTGCTTCTCAGAGTATTTTCTCTATTGCACTGCAAATATGAAATATGTACACAACTGGACACGGTTTACTGAGCTAACCCTGCTTGACGATCTTGCCCAATTTGGTGTTGATCTCCACCTTGTCCGACTAGCTTTTAACTCGTTTTCATACTGTTAAAACATACATTAACGCGCTTTTATTCCAAAGGAAATTTTGAACAAAACTAAAAAAAACAAAAGACATTGTGGGAAACTACTACTCAATTTGTTTTTACAATTTACCTCTTATCACTAAGTTCCATCACATTCGAATGATCCCTTACGATTCTCCGCTGAATCCTTTCTTCGTCTCCGCCAGTATTATCCATCCATAAAACCACAAAATCTATTTCTTTGAAATTAAAACACTTTTTTGAAGTTATTTATAAATAGGCTTAAAGAAACAAATGTAGTCATCACAACAACAATGTATATAGAGACGGACAAATCAGACTGCCGTTTCGGAATCCGCCACAATTCCTCATCAGTGATCTTAGTGATAGTTCTTAACCTTTCAATATCCTATATAAGCTACTAATATTTGCAATCAAACCCAGAATTACAGATTTGATTACAAATATCTTCACTGAATAGAGATATTAAAAGAAACGACCACTACCGTTCTATATACTTATGTTGTCGTTTTTCCCCCATTGTAGCTAGTCTGCATAACAGTTCGTTATTTGAAAGTCTAGTACATAAGAGAGTGTGTGTGTTTGTGAGAAAATGATTCTAGGTGACTACATTTGTTCATTAAGCCTGTTTATATATAACTTCAAGTAACGAAATTAACATGAACTTAAGTCATGGCTTGAAAAATTAACCTCTAGATTTAATTTTCATAACATAATTTCATTCTAAAACAAACATTTCTTCGTTCTTCTCAAAACCAGGTTTAAAAAAATAGTATGTTATTTGTGATATTTTTGAACCAGCTCAATCGAAGGAACCAAGTTGGTGGCATAATTTTTGGTAGCACTTCCTTAGACTGTGGTTATATTGGGAGTATGCTCGGCGAACACTATAAAATTGTTGTTGCACCGAACACAGAGAGAGAGTCATTACTCACTCTCACACCGAACATGATATGCTCGGCGTATTGCACAGTATTCAGGGTGGCAATGAGTTATTTTACAAAACAGTATCATTACATACAAAATAGTATTAAACACACGAGTATGCTTTGACAAAAATCAACTCTGCAACGAGCTGAATGTAACCAACTAGGGATATGCAACTGAAAGAAAAATCGATTTTCGACTTTTGGATTGATCAGAATTCGATTTCTTGGAATAAAAAAAAACTAAACAAGAAAATTTTGTTATGAATTATTTATGTATGCGTATTTATTTACACTATATGAGCCATTGCATGCGAGTCAAAATCAGATTTTTAGAAATACATTAGTTTTGTAGAAGTGCCTTTGAAAATAGGGTTCTTATAAAATTTATTTTTCAGATTTATAGGCAGCTTTGTAGAACACATGTTCAACCTATTATTTTTATTGAATGGAATATAAAATAAGTAATTTAACCCATTCATCGTCTTTTTGCTTATTCCGCCGGTATTATTTGACATATATTATTCGTCTTCTAATGTGAATTTTGTGCGAATGAATTGGATAGCCCATGGTAGAAGTATTTAGAGTTAGATGCATTTTCTCAAACAGTAACCCTTTTGAGTTTTTGACAAGTAAGAGGAACAGTTTAGAGGCATTTTATGAAATGGGTACAAAAAAGAGAGTTAATAGTAGATTATTAATACTACTTATATTACTTAGTACTAAATTATAAATTTTATTAGCAATAAAAAATATAACTAATGTTATTTAATTTGTTTTCTTTATTAGCAAATACCTTGAACATGTTAAGAGTTAATAAATAATATAAAAAGCAGAAACTAATTCTTCCTATGTTCATCCAATGCTATGAAAATTATTTTCCTATAAATTCTCACTTAAAAATTTAACCATGAAAATACAACGCTGTTGTAAAAAGAATAATAGCATCAAAATAAATGATTTCCCAATTGTTAAAGTTCCTCTTAATTCTTCTATCATGTGATAGCCTGTCGATGTGTTAAGTATAATAATACACAGTAGACTAAAGAGGGAGGCTATTTTAGAACTATTTTAAAATAAAATGTCAAAAATTACTAGTTCACATAGCTACATCGGTGTGGAGTTGCATGTCTCCCATTGGACGCGTCATCGGGTGGTGGATAGAGGAAGGCTTTGTAGATATACAGGGTAGGTGGGAAATTAAAAAACCACCCGCTAACCTAAACATGCAGGCAATAATAGCGTCTGTTCACCATGTAAGGTGCGGCTAGAGCGGGCGTCTGTCTTGTAACAAGCAGCTCGCTATATAAATGTGCAATGTGGGTGTGACTGCATACCTGAAGACCTGGCTCACCAGTACGTGTCCTATTGACGTGCAGTAGGTTGCGTTGGGTTGGTACCCTGACCAGAAAATCACCCTACCCAAGAAACGAAAATGTCGCCCTATGCTCCAACTAGGAGCAGTGCATTTAATATATATTATTTGTTTTAGATTTGTTTAATTAAAAATATGTATGTATGTAAATAAATCAAGGAATATAAAAAAAAACTGCACATGCATGTACTACAAATCCACAGTTGGAAAAATTTTGTAAAATTGAAAATAAATGTGAGAATTGAATTGGTAGTCTCAAAAAAATTGTACACTAAAAGTCGAAAGTCAAAGTTGACTTTCGATTAAGTTTGGCAATTTAAAGTCGATCATACAATTTTGTGCTAAAGGTCGATTAAAAATCGATTTCGATTAGGAGGAGGTATTTCGACTTTAATCGAAATCGATTTGCACCTCCCTATAACCAACTCGACCGTGCACGGGAGAAAATGTTTTGTGTTAGTCGAACACCGATCACCAATATCAGAGAATATACAGAGAATGGACTCTTAATTCAAAACGTCAAAACTGTCAAAAAATTTTCATTTTTTATATTCACACATTCTGTACATGTGAATTAACCTAATCGTTGTTGTTGGTTGCCTTGTAAAATATCCAAAAGTGATGAAATATTAAACAGCTGTTTATTAAATTAAAAATTAATTTGATTGAAAATTTTACATTTCATTATTTATTTTACATTTCCGGTTTTCTTATTAATTATATAAAATTGCTTGAAAATATTTTCTGAAGAAAAGCTTCTGAACCCAGCACAGACCTCCCAAAACATTCACTATGCGGCATATCTTTTGACGGATGATAATTTAGACAAACCAATTACAGCTGATGAAATAAGATACATGTTAAATAAGACAAAAAATGTCAAAGCACCTGGCTTGGATAGGATTTCTTATGACTTCTTCAAGAACGCGGATACAAAAATTTCTTGACGAACTGGCTAAAACATTCACAAGACTATAATACGACGAATATAATTTTCCCAATATTTAAAAAGAAGTGATTGTAATATAGCATAGCCAAAATAATGATGCGGGTACTTACAGAAAGACATACAAATTGGACAGAGAACAATAACATCATCACGGAATATCAAGCCGGTTTTAGGAAAAATTACTCAACTGTAAATAGTGTTCACAATCTAGCGTCAATTATACACCTAAAGTTCAAAGAACGAAAGAGAGTTCACGGCTTTTTTGTTGACTTTAAAGCAGCATTTGACAAAGTTCCACGACAGCTACTTGTATATAAGCTACATGTCATGGGGGTCTCAACGAAGATGATTAACTTTATTCAACAAGTTTACAGCAAAACTAGTTTCATCGTGTGGAATGGGGAAGCTTTGTCCGACGAATTTGAAACCTTATTTGGAGTCAAACAGGGATGGATGTCTTATGTCACCATTGCTCTTTTCTTTGTATTTGAACGATTTGCATGACCACTTAGGAGTAGGATTACATGTTGAAGAAACAAATATTAGACTGCTGATGTATGCTGATGACATAGTAATATTAGCTGACGATATTGATGTACTACAGAAAATGATTGACAGGTTGGAAATATACTGCGATACCTGGAACATGGAAGTGAATTTAAGGAAGTCTGCTATAATGGTATTTAGAAATGGGGGAAGGGTTTCTCGTAGAGAAAAGTGAGAATTCAAAGATAAAGCTGTTGATATAATATAATTAATAATTATCTAGGAGTAGTACTGACGCCGAAAATGGTTTTCAAGAAACAGCTCTGCAAAATCCAGCATAAACTCGGCCTGGCGTGTATTGCTAAGTAAAATTAAAATATCATTAGCGGTGAAGTGGAAAATGTTTTTGGCCGTGACCAGAGCCATTCAAAGTTATGGCGCCCAGATATGGGGATACTCTTTGTTTGAAGAAGTGGATAGGCTTCAGTGGAGCTACACCTTAAATATATTCAGAAAACACTTTTTGAATATAAATAGGACAGATTGCCTTACATACTTACAATGAAGATTCTAGGAAAAAACGTGTTTTGGGAAAAGCAAATAAATGTCTTAGTTGCTACTTATGATGTTAGATGGGATAGCACAAATATAAATAGAGAGGAGTGGGTGAGGAACTCCCTCCTAGAGGGACTTAAAACAGCAAAATCGCAAGATATGTGGCAAAGATTAAGTCTCAGCTCGCTAATGTGAATATTTAAGGCAAGGTGCGGTCTGATTTATTTAAATGTATATCGTAATTTAAATTGTACACTTTGCAACATGAATGAAGTGGAGGATATCACACACTTTCGCTTGAGTAGTGGGCATCTACACTACTCAAACGAATTCGTTATAGATCTTTCGGAAAACTAAATACAGACCATGAATTTCATTTCATTTCATTACTGACGCTTTAGAATACTGAAAAGTAATTATAAATGAATATAAATAGTTTAAATAAGAAGTAATAACGCAAATATAGCATAAGATAGACGACCATAGTGTCAATGTCGTAAGTTCTTTCAATACTTTATTAAAAAGAAAACTAATATTTTGTATATTATAGTTTTTTATATTTATATATTATAATTGTAAGTTTAATCTATCTATCTTTTTTTTTTAACGAAGAGGAAAGCATAAAAAGCCACCCAGTCAGTGCGTGACATTCTCACGCTGTTTCCTCCCGGAACAACCGTTAGGTATTACGTCGGAAGGCCGTAATGAGCTAAGTGCTCAATCGTCAGTATTGGTTTGTGTCCAATTCTGTTCGGTTTTATCGTCGGTTGACGATTTCTGGTTCCGTATTTGTAGTATTTGCCGTGCGGTCGACTTTGCGCGCACGTTTTGCATAATACAGAGTGGTCATCATATCTGCAGCGATCTTGCATGCTGCATTCCATTTTTCCGCTGTGTTACACATCTGTGTTGTCAGATTCCTTTCTGTAGAGGGTTCTCCAATGGCTTTCTCCAGCTCATCTATGTTTTTGTTAAAACGTGGGCATTTAAAAAGTATATGCTGCGAGTTCTCCCGTTCCTCTGGGCATCTTGGGCAAAACGGGTCTTCTTCTCCGATGATGATTCCATGCAAGTACTGCTTGAAGCCCCCATGGCCACTAAGCAGCTGCGTAATGTGGTAATTCAGTTCACCATGCCTATGTGATATCCACTCTTCTATGTCCGTAATGAGATTGTAGGTCTATCGACTCTTCTCGGATGACTCCCATCTTCGCTGCCATTCCATGATGGTACGCTGTCTTTCTTCTCTTCTTATGGCTTCTGTTGATTTTGTGCCATATAACCGCCTCATCTCTTGTGCCTGCAAATCTATGGGTACCTTACTTGCTATGACACAAATAGCTTCTTCCGATACTGTGCGATACGCGCTAGCAACCCTCAGGGCACTAAGCCTATATATCGCACGGATATCCTTCTGGTGTGTTTTCTTGCTGTCCGCCCAGATAGGTGCTGCATACAAGATTACTGACGTAGTAACCGTTGAAAGCAGTCGGCGCCTGCCCTCGCGCGGGCCTCCTATATTTGGCATAATGCGTGTTAACGCGCTATTTATTCGTGCTGCTTTTTCACTAGCAGCTTTCAGGTGATCCTTGAACGTCATTCTCGAATCTATAAGTACTCCTAAGCACTTAATGTGTGGACACAAGGTGATGTTATGATCACCAACCGTGATGACCAGCTCTGCACGTGCTCTTCTGGTACTCAATATCACGACTTCCGTCTTCTGCTCCGCCAATTCCAGCTTCGAGTTACACAGCCATTTTTTTAACCCTTGAGATAACATTGTTACATATAGCCTGTAGCGAGTCCAGGTGTTTGGCTACTGCCACTATCGCGATGTCGTCTGCATATCTTATGATTGTTGTATCCTCCGGGAGATCCAATTTGAGGATGCCGTCATACATTGCGTTCCATAGTGTTGGGCCGAGAACGGAGCCCTGCGGAACGCCTCCTTTGACACGATACTGCTTCACGCCGTCATCAGTATCGTATATTAAAATTCTGTTGTCGAAGTAGTTTGCGATTATTTGCAACAGGTACTCCGGTACTTCGAATCCTCTCAGTGCACTCATAATCTGAGGCCAGTTCGCCGAATTGAAGGCATTTTTGATGTCCAACGTCACTACGGCGCAGTACTTTTTCTTGCCGTTTCTCCATTGGTTGTCGCTGGTGGCCTCGCGTGCAATATTCATCACCGTTTGTATTGCGTCGACCGTGGACCGTCCTCTTCTGAATCCAAACTGTCGTGCTGATAGCCCTCCTGGCTTTTCAAGCCACTCCTGGAGCCTGTCCCCTATGATGCGTTCGAGAACTTTGCCCAGTGTATCCAGCATGCATAACGGGCGGTAGGATGCCGGTTCATCAGGCGGCTTCTTTGGTTTTAGTAGGAGGACTAACCGCTGTCGCTTCCATGTGTCTGGAAAAGCTCCTTCTGTCAAGCATGCGCTGAAAAGCATCGCGAACACCTCCGGTGTAGATTTTATCGCCGCCTTGAGCGCAACGTTGGGGACGCCATCCAGTCCGGAGGCCTTGTTATCCGCAATCCTTCGTAGCGTTGCCAGCTTCTGGTGCTTGCACGCACTTATGTTGTCGTGGAGCAAGTTCTTCCTGGGGGGGATAGAGTGTGGTTACCACTTTTCACATCAGTGTGGGGCAGGAGGGCTGTGGGGCCCTTAACCCTCTGACCTTCCTCATAACCGTTGTGTATGCCATCCCCTATGGATAGGTTTCTGCGCTGTCGCGTATCTGTTTAAAACAGATGTTTTTGCTGTCTCTGATGACCATCTTGAGCTCGATTCTACAAACTTTTTAGTCGAGCTGCAGGGCTTCCCACGCGGGAAGAGAGCGAGCTCTCTGCGCTTTCCTGCGTGCTTGATGGCATTTCTTGGCATTTCTGGCTGCCGCTATCTCCTCATTCCACCAGTACACTGGTCTTCTGATCAAGACTGCACGTCTTCGGGGCATCGCAACATCGCACGCTCTGGAAAGTGCTGCGATGGTATGCACTGCCATGTCTGCAGCTGGTTTGGTCTGGAACATTGCATCACTCCTAGCTATGTTGAACGTGTCCGCGTCGAACGCTTGCCTCTTCCATCCATTTTGCTGCGCCTTCTGTATCCAAACCGCGAGGGGTGCCACCTTGTTATCCACGTCGATGATGATGGCCTTGTGCCCATCGCTATGCGTGTACATGTTGCTAACGCTCCATTTGGCAGAGCGCGCAACTACGTTGTCCGCAAAGGTGAGGTCTATTATGGACCTACCTCTGCCGTTGTCGAAAGTGTATGCCCCGAACTCATTTAGTAGCTCCAGCTCTAAGGGAACCAGGCTCTCAAGGAGTATGTGGCCACGTTGGCACGTGCGGGCGCTACCCCATGTTGTAGACCATGCATTAAAGTCCCCGCCGATAAGAAGTGGATGCTTTCCGCGTGCTTCTTCCACTAATGCTGTCACCATGGTCTCAAAAGCTTCCTCGCTCATACTAGGTGGAGCGTAGCAGCTGAAAAAGTAGATTCCACCTACTTTGACCCACGTGAATCCTTCTTTGGCTGTTTTCATCTTGCCTTGCAATGAGGCGTTGCCTAGCGCCCAAATGGCAGCCTTATTCGCTGCGTCCGTCACCCAGCCATGTCCATCTAGATTTGTATACTGCTCCGAAAGTAACGCTAAGTCGAAGCCATGTTCGGTCGTCAATTGCTGCAGGAGATCCTGCGCCGCCTGGCAGTGGTTTTCACACTTATTAGAGCAGACTGCCGCCAAGTGCCCTCTTTCTCCGCATTTCAGGCAGTGCTTCGTCCTGTCTACCTTCTCTGTGCAACGTTGCGCAATATGACCGTAGCCCCAGCACTTGAAACAGTATCTGGGCGAATCCATCTCCCTTATCCTGCTCATCACCCATCCGATGCGTACTCGTTGCGCATCTATCACCTTCCTCGCGTCGTCTACGGGTAGGCAGATGAGAGCTGTTTGTGTGCAACCTCTTTCGCAGGCTTCTAACAGCAGTTTTCTCTGGGCGTCGTATTTTGCATTGCGCATGAAATGCCTCGCAAATTTCCTCCGGTGTGGTGACCTCATCTAGGTCTCTGCATTGTAGCGTGACCGTGTGAGTTTTGGCCGCTACTTTGGCCGTCTCCTTAAGTACCTCTTCGATTGCTGTTAGGTACGTTGTCGTCTGGTTTTCTGGAGCTCTCTTCAACTCCAGAAGTAGCTCGCCTTTGGCTGTTCTGCGTATGGCCTTGACATTTTCTCCCATTGTCTTAAGATCCTCGCATGTCTTCACCTTGCGCAGTATGTCTGCGTACGTTGCGTCTCCTGCCTTCGATATAATAATAACATCAGGCCTGGTCCTTATTGGTCTGGCCTTCCTGGCTTTCTTGCCTTTTACAACATTCCATGCTGTTTCCTTCGGCCCCTTAATGTTTGACGCCTTCTCCTTTGGGTTTGTCTGCTGCGTTTCTGCTGTGCCGCGTCTTCTCTTTGTTGCCGGTGATTTCTCGCCAATTATGCGCAAGTCCGGACTCGTGCTGGCTCTCATCCTCTTAGCCGAAGGTGATGGCGCTCTGCGAACCACCTCTGCGAGGGTCTCACGTGGGATGCTTTTTTCAGGCGCATCTACCTCGATATCAAGCGTTGTTGTTGTTGCTGGTGTTGATGCCTGCTGGTCCACGCTCTTTTCCATGTCCAGCATCGCTTCAGAATAAGCGCCTTTGATCATAGATCCTAGGCGCTTAGTTTCAGCGTGGACATTCCTTCTACCCTCGTAGTATGCCAGGAGCTTGTTTATATGTACTCCAAGCTTTGCCATTTTGGCCTGGAACACGTTCGTTGATGATGTTTGTACAACGGTTTCAATAAACTGCCCTGCCGGTACTCTTGAAGCTGTCTTGGGTGTAGTAGCATCCAAGGTCTTCTGAAAGTCAAATATGGTCCGCTGTTGTGATGCCATATTGACTATTGCTTCTGTAGGCGTGCCTGTGTGGCCAATCGACTTCTGTTGCTCGCGTGCGGTTGTGCTACTTGCTGTAACTACACCTTTCGCCTTATTGTCTATCTTCTGACACGTTTTCCTGGTATCGTCCTGATCCAGTTCAATGAGGTCAGGTGAGGATGCTGCTTTTTTCATCAGGCTCCTTCCAGATTCCTCTGGCGATCGCGTTAGTCCTCGGCCCTTGAATGGGTCAAAGTTCTCCTCTACATTTACATCTGTGTTTTTGTGTTTGTTTGTAAACATTGTGATTGGGTCCCCCCTCGTTGCCGCTATCTCGGTCCGAAAGTACAGTCGCCTTAATGACCCCGTGGTTATCTATGCAAGCAGTGAGGCCACGCAAGGTTGACGCAGGACCTTATGGGTACCTGCGTTCAGAGCCAGGTCAGCGTAATCGGGAACACAGCCAGCCGAGCCTGAACCACCACCGTAGTGGTGACGTACCTCGAACGTACAACGAGGCCTGCCAAGGTTTTACCGGGACGGAGGCAGCTGGGACATTAGCCGGACAGCCATTTCCGCTAGATTTCACTCCGCTTACTAAGGTGCCCGAATGCCACAGCCGTCAGCTCGTATCATCTAGATCAAAATATTGGTTCCAGTACCATTTCGTCAGAATCCTACTGGACTTAGATTCCGACGTCCATTGCTCGCATAGTATCGAAAATGTGAACCAGCCGCCTGCACTTACCCGAGCCCTTCGACCCAATGGTCGAAGCCGGGCAGCGACTGACGGTGTAGCACACATTCCCGTCACTATCTGCTGTTGTGGTTCGCGAAGTTTCCGAACACTTGTATCCGTCACTAGACGCCCTCAGGACTCACATGACAGTGTCATAGGATAACCCAGTGTTGAAATACGCGTGCCCGGATTCTGCAACGATGTCCCACGGTGCCACCCCGGGGTGGGGAGCACTTACGCCAAGGACGGTGCCTGCTCGTCCTGTCGCAGATCTTCATTGGGTATTGTGGCCTTTCAAGACACACCCTCCACTTCTGCCGCTCTTGGTCGGGGACTGCTGGCCATTCAGCTATCCGCCACCCGCTGACCCCCACAGTAGCCTAAAGCTCAGCCCTGTGAATCAAATACGTCAATTATAGATGTAAAATATGTAAAAACATATATACATAAAGGGGACAATATACAGTGGGTATTCACGCGTTGATGCAAAAAAGCGAAATTGCGAAAGTACTAAGATGTGAGCGTTCAATGCAAATATTGGAGATGCGAAATAGTTTAACTGTGCAAATATTACCATCTCGTTGAAAAATAATGAAAATATTTTGAATTTTTCTTACGAATTTAAAGGTAGAAAGGTGTCAAACTTCCGCAATTCTCACTTACGCAACGTCGCAAGGGCATGTTGCAGAAACCCGTGAATACCCATTCAGAGTAAAAATTAGCAAATTATGTTAGCGATTTAACAAACTTTCGTTTTCTTTATAAAAAAAATTAAAACGATAAATAAAAATTTACACATTTTATAAATCTTTAGCTCTGAAATGTTCCATTTGCATGGAAGCAGTTTTTGTATTGAAGCTGTTGCCGCGCTGGCAAAAACTAGCCCACTTCTCCAGCACTGCTACATCCCTTCAGTGAAGCAGACTAGTTCCATAAATAGTAAAGCAACTAGTTGCAAAGTAACCAGTACTGTTTATGCCGCAACCCCCATTTATATGCTGTCAACTGCCACTTTTACAATGTTAATGTCCTTCGAGTAGACAATTGTCTCCTTATGCCTTTGAACTAATCAGAGGACTAGTACCTTTTGCAACTTGTTACTGAACTAGTAATATTTCGGGTAAATATTTTTACTACTAAATTGTTTGGCATTACAGCGATTTCTTGCCTGCTTATGCAACTGTCCAGTATTGGCATTCTTGTTTGATTGCCAGTTCCTGAAAGCAACTTGACTGCTAATCTGCAAGTCACACTAAACCACGAGTTATCTTTAGGAATGAAAAATCACATTCTTAATCAAATAATTTCTTCTACCATTTTAGCACTGGCGTCTATGCTTTTATCGAGAAAGCATAATTTCCAATTAGCCAGATTTCCATAAAGCCACATTAATCGCTTTGGGGCTATTGGCAAAGTGTTATGGATTCCAGAATACGGAAAGGATGCTAAAATGGTGCAATGGTCCGAATTTCCAAAAGGTGCGTGGGTACTTACCTCATATTTGTCATGATGGGAAGTAAGAAACAGGTCAAGGATATTATGCGTCAGACAGTTCGACTCGGCAAAAAGCTCAACATGTAAGCCTTTGGGTGTTGTGTGGCTCGAATGGCGAAGCCAATTTGAATTGTGAACATTGAAGTCTCCAGCAACGGATATGTTTGCAAAATAGAAGCAATCGAATCCGAAAGGAAATCTAACTTATTAAAAGTAAGATTCCTAATTGAATTCGGGCTGCTATAAAGAAAACAGAAGGGCAGCAAATGTGACGGGATGTTTAGTTTAACCCACATGGAGCTAAACTCATCATCCCTCATGTAGAGTTATTCCTGGCACTGGTATGCAACTTCCTGATTTATAATGGGGAGAAAATAATGGCATTAAACGATATCCGGGTATGTGGAAATCCAGTGGATCTGCACCCTCACTAACCCGATTCTCGCCGAAAGCCATTTTATGGGGCTAGTGGAGGTTGATAAATGCAAATACAGAGAAGAAATTCGCTCTGAGTCCACGAATATTGCAAAAAGCTATACGAAAGTTGTCCGACATTTACGACACTGAACAAATTGAAACAACCCTGCAGTGAAACAGCGAACTAGATACAAAAAGATCTATTTCTGTGGTTGGAATAAATTCACTAGTTCGGTAGTTAGTTCCTTATTGAATGCAAAGATTCACCAGTTGAAACAAAACATTTTCTTTTTTTCTTGAACTAGTGCATATTATGGTGACAAGTACATCTATAAATTCGCTGTGTCGTTTTACAAAAACAAAAAAACTTTGCTTCGTAATTGTTCTTCGTTATTTACTGCTATTGTAACAGCTATTGAATTTGTTTTCAACTAATTTTGCTTGTAATTGTGTAATTTTTGAGCAAGTCGGACGCAAGAAGTTAAGTGAATTTCTGAAAAAAGTGTTATTGTATAAAACAAATTAAAAAAGATTTGTAATTTGCTGAAGGTGTAATTATTAATAAAATGTTGAACAAAAAGTTCCTGAATAAAAACAATCGACCTATCTTGAAGTAAAGCGTATGATCGTAACCCATGGTGCAAATTTACAGTCTCAATGTAAGTATTTATTTATTTATTTGCCATTTATTTAATAATTTATTTATTAATTTACTTATTTTTTGATTAAATTTATTTATTATTCTTTTTCAGAAATGACTTATGCATAAAACAAAACATAAATGGAAACACTCACTGAGCAAAAAGTCTTGGTAATCAAACTAACTCGTCTGAAGATAACCTGAAGGAACTTTATAAGAAATATGTGCAGAAAATCAAATTTTATACATGTATTCGTAACTTATTCAAATTCAAATATCAGTAATGTAATTTAATAACACTGTGCAACACATTTTTCTAACGGAGAATCGACCAACAAATATCGATAGTACTAATATAGAGTAACAAACCCCTGAAAGGATTTTGCAAAGTTAGATCGCTTTCAAAAGATATAGGTATTCAAAGTTTGCCTCATGCAGCTTATTTTTTAAAAATCATCACTTGAATGATATTTGATATTTTTTACTACTTTCTTCAGCGAAATAATAAATAATGTTATCAACAATTTTAACATTGTATTAGATGTCCATATTAAGCAGTTTAAACTATGCTTTACATGACTTTTGTAAAAAAAAGCAGTAATACTATTAACAAAAATGTATACATACAAATTTAATAAATTTTAGATTTTCAAATTGTTTTTTTTTTTGTTATAAACAGAAAATAGAATTGAAAAATACACTAAAACAGCACAACTTTGAAAGGCTATAACATTTAAAAGCGAGCTAACTTTTTAAAATCCTCTTAGGGTTTTGTTAGTCTAGATCAGTACTATCGACCTGTGTTGGTCGCTTCTCCGTTAGATTCCATGACCCTTAAATTATTGCACAGTGCAATTCATCTTTTTATAAATGGATCTATTATATTCTTTTTCTGAGTTGTTATTATTTTATTAAGAAAAACCGCCATATAATAAATTCGCATTTTATTTATTAGGGGTTAAGGTATTTAAGAACTAGTGCTGAAACTAGTTATTCAAGAACTAGTGAAAAAACTAGATATTAATGAACTAGTGCAAGGTAATGCATAAGGTAACCAATCGACGCCTCCTATGACAACGCCATGTTAAATTCGCCAGTTGTAGCAAAGCAAAGTAGATAGATGTGGAACCAGTCACTTTCCCTTAAGAACTATTGAATTCGCTAGTTCGGAACTAGAACTTTTCACTGCAGGGAAGATAGAAAAGGCAGAGAATGAGCTCATAGAGTATTGATAAAAGGTAAAACAAACATTGTGGTGTTACGCCTTTACTACAATGAATTTCAATTCATCAATGCCGACTATGACCGCATGTAGCGCCAATGAAAGAAATCAACGGCAATGCAGCATACTATGTTTTTATGATTGCTGTTTTTGATTGTTGTTGTGTTGATCGACTATTGCTGTGTTTGGTGTTGCCGTTATTATTGTGATTATTTAGTTTTATTTTATTGTATGTAAAATGTTTATATATTGCTATTGAGTTTGTTTGAATTATTTGTGTTTGATTATTAGGCACACGCGTCGTGTATGTAAAGTAATGTTGTATATTTTTATTAAAACAAAGTGAACTATATCGAGGAGACGTCTGTCCCCCTCGACGATCACAACTCAATCAGTTTTTCAGGTGAAAAAATCGATTTCGATAGCATAACTATGTACTCTACGGCAGAGCTAGGCGGTTTCGATTACTTTTTTAATCTATTACACAATCGTGCTCAAAAATTTTTGAGTACGATTGTACTGTAAACGTACATAATTTTTTTTGGAGTACCATTACAGTAATCGTACTCAAAATTTTTTGAGTACGATTACTTTTTCGTATTTTGAGTACAATTACTCATATGCATGTAATACATATTTAAATTTATATAAATATATAAGTTGTTCTTGAGACAAATGTCACTGGGCTGAAGTGCCAATAACAACTCAAAACTAAAAGCAATTAAATTATTCATAAAAAAATCATCCATTTTTCGAAGTTATAAATCAATTCTCGCTCATTCATTTGTTACTGGCGCTAATCTTCACACAGTTAATAGAATTAAAAATATTAATTGCAACGTGGTCAGCATAAACAGACATTTTTTAATAGTTAATTTTTGTGAACTTCAGAATTGTGGTATTCTGAATTTTCAATTTCATTAAAAAAAATAATTGTTTATGAATGATGTCGTCTACTGATGAGCTGGACAAGTCTTCAGATGACCAGATCGTACTCAAAAAGTTATCCTACTTTTACACGCCCAGCTCTGCTCTACGGCATATAACATAAGCGTAGGGAAACTTTGAGCTGTAAATATAAGAAATACAGATTTATAAAAAAAAATTTAAAATCACATTTTACTTTCTTTTAAAGTTAAAAAACCAAATTCATAATTTTTGTTTTAAAAGTGGTGCCTAAGGTGCCATCACCTCGAAAAAAAAAAAATTAATTGCATGTAATTAAGGTTTTTCTTAAAATTCTTTCTAAAATAGTGCTTATTTTAAACAAACTATAGCAGAATATTTAGTGAACAAAAAAAAAAACAAATTGTTTTAAAATTGAAGGTTTCATGAAAATACGCTCATTTTTTGTTTTTTTTTTCACTCACAACTGATTGATTTGAAAAAATTTAAATAAGTGTTGTATACTATTAGAAAGAGAAAATAATTCTCCTTTGTTTTGAAAAGAGGAGTAATTTTAAATAATACCAAAGAGAAGTGATTAGCCAAACAAAATCGATCCGGCTTATTTCTTTCATCCATATGCAGACTGGTTTCATTTTCGTGTAGTTTAAATAGAGTACGTAAAGTTCCAATAGCATTCTAAAGTCTTTCGAATCCATTGTTATTGAAACTTTTTATTCCATTACTTTTTAATGGCAGTACTCCACTGCTTACTGCTTCATTATGTTGAGTGTAGTAAAATACAAAACAGCTGATCACTGCCGCAATCACTACTGCATTGTAATTCCCATAGCTCAATAATAAGGTTATGTCACCAACATAGCTCTCTTCTTCTTCCCGATTTATTTGTCTTTTTCTTAGGTCAAATAAATCAAGCAAAATAAAATGAAAGAGGGTTGAGCTATACAGAAAGACGGATGTTATCAATTTTAATCAAAATCGATAACATGCGTCTTGCGGGTACTTGGACGAGTGCATTATCTTTGTAACCAGTTTTGCAAATGGAAGAATTTTAAATTTTTTTTGCATAAATTGAAAATCGATTGAATGGATATTTGAGCAGGATAATGAACTTTTTTTTTAGAAACAAACTTCAAATATACATATGAAAACAAGACAGCATAAAATTGAAATGCCAAATTATGGGTGTGAAGAGAGTTATTGCTACCCATACAACTTGGCCATTGAATAGCGCCTATCAACCCTAACATAAATTTGCAGTTTCTTTCGATTTTGACTTTTGTGTATTTAAAAATGGCGCAAGTTAAACTCAACAGAAGCGAAATAATTACTTTCATAAATATATATCGAGAATATGAGTGTTTATGAAATTAAAAAAGCGAAAAATATAAAAGAAATACGTGGGAGAAAATGGGAAACAAATTTAACCCACATTTGTTGTTTACTGTTCAAAGCATTCTGTAAAATGAAATGCCTAAACATAATTTGCTCACATCATATTTTGACAGCCATTAGCTGCTCTGACACGAACTGATGAAAACTATATAGAAAAACAAGTATTCAAGCATGCTCCAGAGTCCGAGAGAAAGTGAATTCGAAAGTGAATTTGAAATCTAGTGAAATTGTTTTTGGTGCTCTAGAAACCGATTGAATCTAAATTCACTTTTTTTTTAACTCGTTGTAATTTTCAATCAGCTGATTGTTGGCGTAAAGAAAAATAAATTAAATAAGTTGAGAAAATTTTAAAATATGGGTGCTATAATTGTATATGCGCTAAATATTGAAGCCGAAAACCAATATGCTAGCCAAAAAATAAAAAGGCGAATTTTGTGCGACCAATTGGAATTGGGAGAATCTGTGTAACTAACCAAAATGGTCTTCATGTAATGTGATGGATTTTTTAATGAAATTTTTTCAGATTCATAACACATTACCGAATCAACAAGGATGCTTTCCAAATGCTGCTGGAGATTGTTATGCCACGCCTTAAGCAATCTTCCATCCCAGCTCATATACAACTGGCTGCCACTTTAAGGTTTCTAGCTTAAGATGGTTTCCAAAAAGCGGTTGGTAAAGACAGCGATGTTGCACTGGGACGGAGTACAACTGGAAAAGTATTGAACCGCATCCTTCCGATTCTGGAAAAAAAAAATTGTGCTCGGTGGATAAATTTTTGTATGACGGCATTTTTCGCAGAACTTTCAGATTCCGGGCGCCATAGGCTGCGTTGATGGTACCCACTTGAGGATTACAAAAACACATCATGACCATTTGCTATTCTATAATAGAAAAGGATATTTCAACGTAAATGATATGATTGTAAGTATTTTTAATTTTCTATGGAAGTTAGGCTGTGTCTATTAACTTTAGATTATTTGCAGATATGTGATTTCAAAATGATGATCAGAGCATTTGATGCACGGCGGCGTGGCTCGAACCATGACTCATTGATTTGAGGCATAAGTGAGGCTCACGACTATTCGGAAAGCAGGTATGAACATGTTAAACTGGCTACCCTCTTGAGCAGTTCTTATTGACGCCGTACAGAGACCCACAACAGCACGGATTTAACCAGAAACATTTTTCTGCTCGTAATATCGTTGAGAGAACAATTAGAGTGTTAAAAAGTCATGTCCGATGTTTGGCCCGCCTAATGCAATACCAACCGAAAAGAATAATCCAAATCATAAACGTCTGTTGCGCACTTCATAACATTTGTAGACACTATAAAATGCAGGATGTAGATGTAATAGATTTTGTTGACGAAGATGAAGAATATAAAGATGATTTGCCCAATTGTGAAGAAGCAAGCGCAATAAGAGACCAAATTGCAAACCTCCTTTCAAAAAATAAAATTCTTGTTTAAAACCCATGGACTGTTTTGGTATTCATTTCACATTTCATTAAAATTTTTATTAAAACACTTAACTTACAATGAGATCAATTCATATTTTTATATATATATACATAAATAGCATTTCTATTAAAACATGAAAAAAAAATCATAAGAAACCAAAAATAAAAATCTTTTTAAGAATACAGTCTAAATTTTTCTTTGATTTGAACTTTGTTCAAAATTCTTTCTTGTAAGTCGAGCTCTTGTTTTTTCAGCAAAAGCTCATCATGGCGAAGTCATTCCATTTCGAGGGGGTGCCTTTGGTTTTCCTCGTTGCTGTTAATTAGCACTTTCATCATTTCCTTAAGAGAATTACGAATCTCTTTTGTGCAACGCAGATTTCCTTTTGTGCACCGTAGATTTTCTTTTGTGCAGTGCAGATTTTCTTTTCCTTTTTTGCATCTTTCTTTCATATAATGAGCTATTGTTGACAGCGCGCTTATTTGCTTCTTTATGGAGTCATCGGGACAGCTTCCCGTCGTCGTTTTCGTATAGCAACAGCATCTGAAGTAGCAGTAGGATTAACAGCAGCAGCGTTGGCGGCAGTAGTAGAGGCGGCGGAAAAACGTAGTTGCAGATAAAAGTATTAAAAAATAACATTAAGCAAAAAACTGATAGTGTAAAGGCGATGTTACACGATCAATGTTTTGCTGTCAAACAATCAAATTGTTGTTGCTTTGAAAAATGAACACTGAGCAAAAGAGAGGATGAACACATTTCACTTCAAATTTTTTACTGACGAAAAAAACCCTGCATCACTTCAAATAAAATGGGGTTGCTGTAGATACACTGTTGCATTTTATTGGAATACTAATATTTTATGAAAAATACTAGACTTTTTACTTACTTTTAAATAATTTTTTTTTCTTTGCCACCCTTTTCGTTGTTTGACTTTTGTTTGTTTGTGAAAATGAGTGCTGTTTAAAAAAATACTTAATAATTTTTATGAAAACATGGAAATTCAATGGCCAAGTAACAAAGTGGCGGAGTTTATTTTAATAGTTCGCAAATTTTAAAGATTATTTTTCTGCTTTTTTTATATATAAATGCAATTTTTTTTTGTATAATTTGTTGCCCACCAATATTATCTCATATTGTCATTATAATTATTTTTCATAATATTCCATTCCAATTGTTGAATTTTCATTCACTTTGAAATACAATTAAATACTTTTTAGTTGAAAAAAGAACATAGTTGCAGGTAAAAGTATTAAAAAATAACATTCAGCAAAAAACTGATAGTGTAACAGGGCATCAAACAAAATGATGAAAAGAGAGTAAGAACAAAAAACATTGACAGCAAAACATTGACCGTGTAACATCAGCCTAACACGATCAATGTTTTGCTGTCAAATAATGAAATTGTTGTTGTTTTGGAAAATGAACACTGAGCAAAAGAGAGGATGAACATATTTCACTTTAAATTTTTTTTTTTTGACGGAAAAAACCTACATCACTTCAAATAAAATGGGGCTGCCGAAGATACACTGTTGTATTTTACTGGAAAATACTAATATTTTATGAAAAATATTACACTTTTTACTAACTTATAAAAACATTTTTTTCTCTTTGCCACCCTTTGCGCTTTTGTTTGGTTGTGAAAATGAGTGCTCTTTAAAAAATTACTTAATAATTGTTATAAACAGGCATGTTCCAGAATCCGAGTGAAAGTGAATTCGAAAATGAATTTGAAATCGAGTGAAATTGTTTTTGGTGTTCTAGAAAATATATGAATAAAATTACCTTTTTCCAACCAGATGTGTCTTTTTGTGGTGTGCCATTGCTGTTAAGGTCCGTCGTCAATTGTCTCCACAGTGCTTCTACTTTAACTTTATCTTTCTTGACGAAGCCTCTAGCGATATATTCATGCTTCTCCATAAACTTCAGGAATAAGGTATCCTGGGAGGAGTTCTTGTGCTTTCCCCTTGAAATTTATATTTTCATTCATATTTTTTATACTTGAATAATTTTTTGTTAAATTTACATACATTTTTGAGTCGGCTGCTCTATTTCACTTGTTGCTGTTAAAGTGAATTGAAACCAGTTTTTTTTTAGTGAATTCGGTTTCTAGAGCATGCACATTCGTTCGAAATTCACTTTTAACAACGAGTAAGAAAAGTGAATTGTAGAGCACCAACGAGTGAAATGCTAGTGAATTTCATTTCACAAAGTGAATTCTTGAGCACCAAAAAGTGAAATTGAAATGATTTCAATTCACTTTTACTCGAAAGTGAATTCTGCAGCATGCCTGAATATGAGCTGTTTTTGGAAAAAGCAACAAATTATACAAAAAATGAAAAACGCACAAAAATTATCTTTGAAAAAATTATTAAGTAATTTTTTAAACAGAAGTCTCACAACCAAACAAAAGCCAAACAGCGCAAAGGGTGGCAAAGGACAAAAATTTATTTATAAATTAGAAAAAAGTGCACTATTTTCCATAAAATATTGGTATTTTCCATAAAATATTGGTATTTTCCAGTAAAATACAACAGTGTATCTTTGCCAACTCCATTTTATTTAAAGTGATGTAGGTTTTTCCGTCAGAAAAAAAATTTGAAGTGAAATGTGTTCATCCTCTCTTTTGCTCAGTGTTCATTTTACAAAGCAACAACAATTTCATTGTTTGACAGCAAAACATTGATCGTGTAACATCGCCCATAGTGAAATTGAAGTGATTTGAATTCACTTTCACTCGAAAGTGAATTGAGGAGCATGCCTGATTAACATAGCGTCTCGACTAGCTATAATTCATGTTAATGATCCTGTCTTACCATCAAAATGTCTAGACGACACACCTCACCCTAATGTCATACCAAAAAGCCCATTTTGTCAAAACAGTACTGCTGCTATCAACCCTGACATGAATTTGAAGTTTCATTTAATTTTGAGGTTTGTCTATCTAAAAATGGCGCAATTAAAACTTAATAGAAGTGAAACAATTAATTTCATAAACATATTTAGTAAATATAAGTATTTATGAAATTATAAAAGTAAAAAATAAATAAATAAAAAACCAATTTGGAAATAGAAAATAAATTTAACGCATATTTGCTGTTTACTATTCAAAGCGTTTTCTAAAATGAAATCCCTAAACATAATTTGCGCAGTTCACATTTCTACAGCCATCTGCTCTCATATGAACATTGCTATATAGTCGAGCGCTACGTAAGAAAAATTTTGCAGTGAAAATTGGGCAGAGGTGCAAAAGTTCCTACTGACAGTTGTGTACCTTGCGTTCTATTACGCCAAAATAAACAGCATGTTTGCAATGTTGACCAGTGCTGCATAAAACGAGGCTTAATACCGCAGTTAAATTGTACACAAAATTTGTTTTTGTGAGTTTTGGAAGTCAACCATACTCCGAACAAATCCTAATCATGTTTCATTATATGCAATTACAGGATACTAATTTAAAATATAAATTTATAATTTGATGTTTTTATAAAAATTACGGCCATTTCTACGGTCATCCACCAAAAAAGGTTGCATCACAATGTAAAATTGTAACTTCCAAAAGTGTTAGTGCCGTTTTAACTCTTAGGAACAGAAGTATGAATTCTGACGCCATGCATATCTTTGATTTGATCTTTTATAATCTCCGTTATAAGTTTATGCTGTTTTAAAATAGGTAAGCCTTCAAATTCTCTTGTTTCCACGAACACCTCGAACATTGCACCACAGCCACCAGACACATCAACAACATTCACATTGGCCTAGAATACAAAAAATTTAACATACAATATATATTCCCTGTAGTTATACTTGTGGAAATCTGGAAGACAGTAGTTGCCGAATTTGACGTTCAGAGCTCTTTGGTATTTCAGATGACCATGAACGAAAAAATTCCTGTAATGATATATTAATAATAGTAATATTAATGGTATGCAAATTTTCAGCGAATTACCGTGGCACAACGTTTGTATAAATTCATATTAGTTGTTGATTAACCAATGCAATTAAATATAAAACTAAAGTGTAGTTATCTGAGATGTTACAAATAAACTAATCGAAAAGGTATGAAACAACAGGATGATACAATTTTTTTATGACGTGATACCATGCAGTAATAAGTTACTGCAATTATAATGGAAATAACATAACGTTATCGAATGTCATTGAAGTAGGCGTAGTCGCGTATTGTTCTCTCAATTTGTATAATGTACGTACGTGAACGGGCCGTAAAGATCCGATGATTTCGGGTTTTTACGTTTCGTTCCGTTCTGTATTGTGCAGAAATAGATATTTGTGGTTCGAATAAGCAAACGAATTCGTAAAATTTGTAATAATCATTTATTTCCCAAAATGTTCCTGAGGTGTGCGAGGCTTTTTGGAAGCGTTTGAAGGGAACTCACTTAACCCTTAAACCCGCATGGCTGAAGTAATAATAAAACAAACACCAGAATTTTTGTTTCCAGTTAACATTGATGAAAGAAAAATGAACATGAAGTAAATTTTTTGATTAGTTTTTGAGTTTAGCAGTTAGGTGAGAAAAACGAAAGGCTGTCCTGATGTGGCCTTGTGGGTATAAGCCAAAAAGATATATGTGGGCAATTCACAAGGTGCCATATTTAGTGTACGACAGCATATGAGGAGGCTTAGAAATATTTTTTTTTTTAGATTTTTATAAAAAACATATGGGCGATAATTTTTCGTCACAAAACCACACTTTGTACACATAAAAATAACTATAAACAACAATCGTGTGATCGCAGAAAATGCAGTTTAACCATAAATTGTGTGTTTATTCTTTCTTCAGGTCTGCCAATTAATTAAAGAAAAAAAATAAATTTGCACTTGTCCATTAATTAAAATAGAGTGAAGGCTGCCTCAGGGCGGCCTTACGGGCTAGAGGGTTAAAGGTAATAGTTTTGATTGAATTTGTGTAAATACTTTTATCAATTACTTACCCGTTTTATTTATATTGTTTTCAAGCAGCGGCCTGGAATAGGACGTAATAGCAAGAGAGTTTGCACATACAGTTGCAATTTCCAAATTGTTCGGGTGCTTTGGACGGGAACCACATTTAATTTCGATCGCCACGAAACGAAGGTGCTTACTATCATAACTACAAAGGTAATGGTTTTGTAATATTTCACCTAGACTGAAATTGTATTAAAATCTTTCATTATATCTATTTATAAAGGCACATAGCATCATATTGATGGCTTTAGTAGGTGGTAATTTGCGCTGCATATATGTAGACGTTGGCAGTAATGGGCGTACGAATGATGCAGGTGTATTGCAGAAAAGTGATCTAAGGAAGATTTTAAATGACGAATCACACTTGGCGCAGGATGCGACAGTTGCAATTTCTGGGCGCCTTCCATATGTGATTGTTGCAGATGATGCCTTCCCGTTACAACGCCATGTTATGAAGTCGTACGCATACCACACATGCAGTAAAAAAAAATTTTAAAAGTTCGACTTTCGCGCGCTAGGCATGTTTTCGAGCATGTCTCTGGCGTACTATCAAAAAGGATCCGGGTATTCCAAACCACGATAAATTTAAAAGTCGGCACAGTTAAAAAGATTACATTGGCATGGTGTGCTCTGCATAATTTTTTAATCTCAGAGGATGAAAGCTATGTTGGACATTATCATCAGACTGATATGGTACAAGAAACCAGAGCTGCACAATCTTTAGAAGTGCCATATAATCCACGAAAAGGGAGGCTAAAAATATCAAACAAAAATTTATGCGTTATTTTAATCAGGAAGGCCAACTAGATTGGCAATATGATAAGGTTTGACAAATCTTATCGCAAAAATAAAAATCATTACAAAATTACATTTTAGAATGCGCTTCGCGACGCCTAACGTGGTATAGTGCGAATTCAGAAAACGTTGAATGCGACTCATCACTAAGTTGCGGAGGCTAGGAAGTAAATACAATGAAAATAATAGACTACAATGGCAAATCTTTCCACAATGTGTTATTGGCGCAAAAAAATAACACATTGTGGAAAGATGAAATTGTACGAATAAAATAAGGGTGAAACTACGTTTTTTGAGTCGCCTCTTTACGGCTACGTAGATCCTTAGAGGCATACACATGAAGTGAGCTGAAAATGCAATTGTGTAGAAACATCTATGCACTTATTGTGCAAATAAAAAAAAATTTTTGGAAGTCAAAGCGAAAACTTTTTTTTATCCAAAAACGAGTCCTTGGATTTTTAAAAGAAGTCAACTTAATTTCCGCAGTAAGAATAAACTTTTCCGTTATTACTGGACAAAACGGTCCCAAATTGTCACCAGAATACAGTTCCTGAAAAAAAGTTTGGCAAAATCTTTTTAAAACGGATAGGTTAGGTTAGGTTGGAGTGGCAGCCTTCTGCTTGAAAGCACACTTAAGCACATAATTAGGCTCATTGTGATACCACAGTACGGCGCGACTCCCCCATTTACGGAGTGGAGAACCATGAGGATTCCATAATGAATCTGGCTATGTCCTTAATATTTATGGATGATAGCTCGGACAGACTAGTGAAGAAAGGTGAACCCAGGAGTTTTAGTCTCCTCCTGGCCAGGGATGGGCATTCGCACATGAAATGAAGGACTGTTTCTTCCTCCTCCTCAGAGCCGCAGCCCCGACAGAAGTCATTGAATGGCAGTCCAAGTCTTGCAGCATGTCTCCCCATTATGCAGTGTCCCGTGAGCACCGAAGTCGTTATGCTGATGGAGCTTCTGCTTAGGTTGAGTAGCTGTCTAGTACGTTTATTGTCCATAGTGGTCCATGTTAGCCTGGTAATACCACAGGTATGCTCCGCTACCCAGGATCTTTTTGCTTCCTCAAGGTAGTTTTGCTTAATGGCTAATTTAATAGACGTAAGAGGGACACCAATGGTGCAGGTAGGTGATATATCTGTAAGTTGCGAGCCCTGTTTTGCTAACTCGTCGGCATTGCAGTTACCTGAAATATTCATATGTCCAGGCACCCAATATAGGTGGACCTGAGAGTGACTCGACAAAATGTTGAGTGAAGATCGGCAGTCGAGAACAAGCTTTGATGTAGTGAAAACACCGGCAAGGGACTTGATTGCTGCTTGGCTGTCCGTGTAGATGCGGATATTCGTATCGAATGAATCGTTGCGAATAAGCCACTTGGACGCTTGATAGATAGCCATTACTTCCGCCTGAAAGACGCTGCAATGGTCAGGAAGTCGGAAAGAGAGTCTGAGATCTATCTTACTAGAGAAGATGCCACAGCCGACTCTTTCCTCCGATTTGGATCCATCTGTATAGATGTCAATTAAATTGTCAGTGACCACCTCGTCATTAACCCATTCCTCTCTACTGGGGATATGGGTGAAGAACGTGTGGTTTAAATTAGGGGTAGAGCAAATGTAGTCTACGTTAGTTGGTACGGACGTATCGTGGATTAAAATCTTGGCATGGCCTAGGTTTGACCGGGTCCAGCGAGTTAGGGCACTGAGTCTGACAGCAGAGCACTTAGTTTGTTGCTTAACCAGAAGTGAAGTTGGCAACCAATGAAGGATTGCGAAGAGAGCTTTCGTGGAGGTAGTACGGAGAGCCCCAGTAATCAATATGGCTGCCGTTCTTCTAACCTTATCCAGTGGTTTAAGGTTGACCGCCTTTGAAGTAGCTGGCCACCAGAAGACGGATCCATAAAGAAGATTAGGCTCGACCACTGCTGAATAGAGCCAGGAAGTGACTCGAGGTTGAAGACCCCATTTTGTTCCTAATGCCCTCTTACAGCAGTAGAGAGCGCAAGAGGCTTTCCGTACTCTCTCTGCTATGTTAGCTTTCCATTGAAGTTTAGGATCAAGAACAAGTCCTAAATATTTGACGCGCTTACTAAGACAAAGCGAGATACCATTAATTTTGGGTAGGGCAAAAGTTGGTATTTTATACTTTCTAGTGAAAAGCATAACCTCTGTTTTGGCAGGATTAACATTAAGACCGAATTCACGGCACCAGTGAGACAGAATGCTAAGTGAGTGATTTAGCCGTTCTGAGAGAGTAGCAACGTATTTGCCGGATACTGCAATAGCAATGTCATCTGCATAAGCTATTATTTTGCAGCCGGTTTGATCTAATCTGTTTAGCAGTGTGTTCACCGTCAGATTCCAAATAAGAGGCGATAATACACCTCCTTGTGGTGTGCCCCTATTGACAACCTTTTTGACTTTATCATTTCCGATAGAGGAGCTGATGATACGTGTTTTAAGTAGTTGTCCTATAAATTTAACCAGATTAACATCAAGATTAAGATTTATTAAGGCATTAACGACAGCGTCGGGGCAGACATTGTTGAAAGGCCCCTCGATATCGAGAAACACTGCAAGCGTGTATTCCTTGTTGGAAAGTGATTTCTCAACTTCCTCAATGAGTACATGTAGCGCTGTTTCCACAGACTTCCCTTTAGTATAGGCATGCTGTGATTTGGATAAAAGAGTGGGATTGATAGAGTTCCTGATATGAAAATCAAGAACCCTTTCTAATATTTTTAAGAGAAAGGAGGACAGACTGATCGGTCTGAAGTCCTTTGGGTTGATATGGGACGCCTTCCCTGCTTTGGGTATGAAGACTACACGAGCCTCTCTCCAGCTTTTGGGAATGTACAAAAATTTTAGGCAAGCATTATAAATTTGCAATAGCCATGATGTTACGTGCTCAGCCCCTTGCTGAATATCCGCGGGAATGATGCCATCTGGCCCTGGAGATTTGTAGGGGCTGAAGGATTTGATGGCCCACTTTAGAAGAGTGTCGGTCAATTGAAAAGGGGAGGTGTTACTTAAAAGATGATCGGTCACAGGAGGACTATGATCAACGAAGGTTTTACTCCCTGGAAAATGAGTATACAGGAGGACTTCTAAGGTCTCGATCCCAGAATCAGTCCAGTGACCATCGGATTTCTGGATACAGTCGAGAGCCCTAGGGGTCGTATTCAAGAGTTTTCGAAGTCGGCTAGTCTCGGAGAAGCTTTCTATGCTACCACAGAAGTTCCTCCAAGACGCCCTTTTGGCTTTTCTTATAGCGTACTTAAGTTCCCTTTGTTTAGATTTAAAGAGAAACCAGTCATTGAAAGCCTTGGCTCTATTAAAGAGTCTTCTGCATACTTTTCGTAGCTCTGCAATCTCCGGGGTCCACCATAAAGGTTTAGTCTTACCTCTAGGTTTGGAGGAATTGCATGCCGATTTAGCAGCAGTGTTAAAAAGTGCTGTAATGGAGTTTACCTCTCGATCAATATCGCAGTGGTTATTTATAGTGGCTGGAGCAGGCTGTATGCCAGACTCGATAATGGCATGGAACTTTGTCCAGTCAGTATGCTTCCTATTGATGAGGCTAGTAGCACCTGCAGAGTCTGTAGGATCTAGTTTATCAATGGTGAAGTTAATATAATTATAATCAGAAAAGGAGGACTCTTGCGAGACACTCCAGTCTTTTAGTAGGTGTGATGAGTGTTCACTTACTAAAGCCAGATCGAGAACCTCCCTTCTATTTGAAGTAATGAAGGTTGGCTCGTTCCCTCTATTAGCAATAACTAAGTCATGAGTAAGAATAAAATCAAAGAGAGACTTACCTCGTTCATTTGTGTCCGTGCTGCCCCACATCTCGTGATGGGCATTGGCGTCGGCACCGATGATAACCGGGGTCCGTTTGCGGTTAGCCTCTGCAACCAGAAGCTTCAACATATCGTGCGGCGATGATGTACCGTGGTCATGGGCCATGTAGCTGGAGACGATCCAGGTGGCCATGGCGTTGATCACAATAACCATGGCCACGTTGTCTTTATCGCTGAACCTGGAGAGTAAAAGAGCGTTAATGCTATTTTTGATAAGGATACAGGATCTGGGTTTACCTTGACCCTCCACATACACTGTGCGGTATCCATTAATATTGAGTCCGCAAACCCGGTCATTGACGACCCATGGTTCTTGGACTAGTATGAGCTCCTCTCCTTTTTGAGTCAGGCGGAGGAGCAGGGCTGCCGAGGCAGTAATGGAGTGGTGAAGATTAATTTTAATAACCTTCACCATTTTTTGGGATGGCAATCATGGTGACGTCGGGGTCCTCCTCATCAGACAAAGGAGGAGCCTCGACGTTCTCAGCGGCAAGCTCCATTTTACCGAAAAAGTCGCCAACTAGTTCGGAGGAGGACAGGGTACTCCCTTTATCAGAGAGATCAGTGTCTGTCTGGGACTGGGACAAGGTCGCCAGGAAGTCCACGGCTTCTGCCGAAGGCTCTGTGACGGTTTCTTGCCCAGTACCCAACTTGTCGCATCTGTAAACCCTGAGGGAGATCGAGTCGAACCCGTAGTTGATCTCCCCCTTAGTGGTGTTAAGCGGTGAGAGCGACTCCTCATTAAGGATGATGAGTGCCTCACGGAAGTTGCCCTTGGGTTCGCTTTTAAAACGGATAAAACTCACTGCATTTTCACAAAATTGAAGAAAATTTCCGGTGTTTCTAATGGGTTGGCGGTATACTGTATAATATCGTTTATATCGAAGGCAACTTACTACTTTTTTTTTGTAGTTTTCGATGAGTAAGTGTTGCATCTTTTATTGGTGATCGTCTTTGCGACAGTAGCGTAACTTCTCCCACTTTCTTCTGCATCTACACTTTCCTGTGAGTGCTAAAAATAATCCATGAAATTGAATAAATTGTCTAGGTTGGTTAGGTTGGAGTGGCTGTCGAGAGACACAATTGGGCCTGAACGGCCCATTGTGATACCACATAGTTGGACCTACAGTTTAACGCCGATTCCGAACGGCGGTGTGGCAATTTTTTATCGGCTTGGTGGTTTTGCCATTACCAACCAATGT
This sequence comes from Toxonevra muliebris, assembly GCA_963691655.1. Classification (NCBI taxonomy): domain Eukaryota; kingdom Metazoa; phylum Arthropoda; class Insecta; order Diptera; family Pallopteridae; genus Toxonevra; species Toxonevra muliebris. The sequence goes on along the minus strand of OY829328.1, from coordinate 47,043,038 downwards.
GTGTACTTGTACACTATCTTATAATTCTCATACACTTCATATTGATAGTGAATATAAGAAAGTAATGAAAATTAACCACCAGACGAAGACGGGAATCGAACCCGAACCTCCCAGATAAAAGTCTAGTGCACTATCCACTAGGCTATCGAGGTCGTCTAAGTGTCTAACTTTTCCACATTATATGACTTACTGGATACGACGTTAGATTCTACCTCCATCTCTCTCGTATCCTCATCATCGCGTATCTTGAGATAGCGTGTTTATGTTCTTGTCGTTCGGGTGTCGTTTATTGAGACGAAAGTACACACTTCCAACGCCCCACGACATCTTCCCAAACCGAGCGTATAATAAGTCCTCGGCCTCCTTGTTGATCTGGAGGATGTAGTTCTGTCCCAAACCCTCTTCGTTAGGCTTGGCGACATTTAAGACCCTCCAATCTCCGGTTGGCACATTAGGGTTTTGTCGTTGCAGTAGTCGTAAACCGTTTTCTGGCTTCACTACTCGAGGTATCAACACCTTCGCTTTAGGTAGCAATGGAATGTCGTTCCGGTCTACGACTTCCAATGATGCGCCATCCTACAGGCCTTGGATTGTTCCAACAACTCCCTTCAGCCATACAAGCGTTAAACCTCCCTCCATCGAAAGACGGCATTGGTTTAACTCGGCGGTCATTCTCACGATAATGGCATCCAGCAGCTTCAGCAGCCAATCTCCACTGTCGATGAGCGCCACCATCAAATGTCGTTTGACCACTTCACTCGCCACAGCCGCCGCTTTGGACGTTGTTGGCTTTTCCTGCTCAACAGCTTCCTCTTTCTGCTTAGGTATCTTACTAGAGGGACCCTCGCTTTCCGCGGAGCGCTGGCATTTACTTGGGAATTCTTCCTCAATCCGGTTTACGTACTTCGGATTTGCAGAAGAACACCAAGTTTTAGTAGAGTAGAAGACCCGGCCCTTTTCTACCTCGTCTTTTGCCCAAGCCAGCCTGTCTTTTTCTTCGTTGGACAGGTCCGACTGGTTCTCCAGATGACCGCAGACCATGACCGCAGCCTTATATCTAGCTCTCGCTTTCAGCCCCTCCTTAGTGAGCATATTCCGAGGTTCTTTCCTTCGAGCGGCAGTGTCATCCTCGGATTTATCCGGAGAGCGCAGGATCACCTCTTCTTCAGCGGTATTAGCGCTAGCGACACTTTCGTGGTCCGAGTCTGCAAGGACTATGGCACCAATTCGTTGTAGTTTAGCAGTAGCAATACAACTACTGGGACCTGCTCCGATCCCAGTAGAGGTGTAGTTGCTGGCGCAACGGCTTACCTCGGGTTGAATACCATTTTTCAGATCACCCATCAAATCACCGTGCCCGCCGGTGGTAGCCACTTCCACTCCCACCGAAGTTTGGTCTGACATCCCAGACCCAATTTCATCCTTCGTCAACTCCATTTCAGTTTTGTTTTCGGGGTACCACCCTTAGCATTTTCAGTCTACTGCCAGACTTTTCCTTGACAAGATTAGGAAATAATCTCACATGCAACCCCATTAGAAGCAGCTCGAAATTCGAAGCCGCATTCCTTTGGAGAATACATGTGAGAGCAGTGGCGGTTCTAGGATTTGGGTTTGGGGGGGGAGCAAGGGCTGATTTTACTAAATTAAAAAATAAATATCAGACTCACTATTGACCAAAACCCAGACCTAGACCAAAAACTGGTGGAAAAATTTTATCAAATACAGGTTAAAAATTAAAAGATAACTGGAACAAAACTGAGACCAAAATTCGAACTAAAACCTTATAGAAATTTAAGCAGAAATTTCGACCAAATTTCAAATTAATTAATTAAATTTTTTCAGATCGAAGTTCAAACCGAGAAAAGAACCAAATTCATTCAAATAGACCAAAATGAGATAAAATTCAAGTCAAAACTCAGACTAAAAACCCAATAACTCAAACCAATAGTTAGACAAAACTTTAGGTCAAAGGACACCAAATACCGAATGAAAGTAACCCAAAACTCAGACTAAAAACTGGTAGGAATATCTGATAAATATTTACATCGAAAAATTTTAACTTAAATTAAATAAAAACTAGACCAAAATTCCAAACGAATTCAGGCAAATTTTAAAACAAAATTCAGACCGATTTCGGAACGAAATTCAGACCAAAATAGTATCAAAATCAAGCCAATTCAGACGAAAATATTAACCACAACTCAAACTTAGATTAAAATTGAAGCTAAAAAGATTCTGGTTTAGTGTATGGTCGCAGCGGAGTAGTATCATTTAAATTTAAATATTTTTGGTCTGTCTGGGGGTTTTCGAGTACTAGATTTTAAACTTTTTAGTTTAAATTTTAAACTTTCATACTTTTTAGTTTAAATTCAAAACCATCAATTTTCTACATTTTAAGCCAGGAAGTATTAGAGTTAAAACAAAATTGTATTGAATTCTAAAACATATTGCATTAAAAATTAGGACTTATTATATTGTAATTAAAAGTAACTCATATGAAAATAAATCAAATTTTATTTTTTAGTCACTTATTTCTTGAATTTCTTGAAATTTTTTTTTCATCAACACAAAATAAATCAGTCCAGATAATTCAGTCCGCTAGGGTGCGCTTTAGTGCAAAAAATATGAAAAATTCCATATTTTTAAGGTTTTTTTTGGCTAACAAGGTCATAAAATCAGATTGAATGTCCGTGACATTCATTTTTTTTAATTTCATTAACTCTCAGTAGGCCGATTTTTCCAGCAATAAAAAATATGAGGATTGGTTGATTTTAATGTATAAAACTCGAAATGAAGTTGAAAATCGAATTGGAATTTTTATTTTAGCTCGAGGTGAGAAAATAGGTGGTCCATTAAAAAGCTTGTAGTGCCGATTAATGCAAAAGTAAAAAATTATTATGTATTCAAATGACATATTTGTAAAATATAATCAATTCTCTACTTCCTAATGCTTTTTCAATTCCAAAAAACAATTATAAATATTTTTTATTAATAATTAAAATTATTGCAAATAATTTTAATATCACCTAAAATATTTTTTTTTCGTTAATTACTCGAAATCTGACTTTTAACAGACTTTTAATCAAAACTAAACAATGCACAGAGTACTGAAGCTACGTAATGCGTAGCTCCGGGGTTCATCTATCGACTGAGTGGCATGAGGCTGTCACGCACTCAAGGGGACCAACATGTATTTCGAGACGTGCCGTAATTGAGTGATCTGATGGCAGTGTGGTCTATCACCTCCACGTGGTGGCGGCCGGAAACAGTTGCATATCTGATTGCTGATATGTGACTGGCTAAGATAGTTAAGGCGGAGGGAGCATAACCTCTTATACAAAGCCTTCTCTAATATAAGGTGTTATGCGACAAGTGCCTGTTGGATATTTTGGCAGCCAGAGGAGTAATCCTGAAAGGCCACCGGTGACGGGTCAGCTATCTGAATGCATTAAATTTAATTAATTTTATGCAGTCATTATGGTGTATCTGCTTCCGTTAGTTTTCCAGCATCTCTGATACCTGACCGCCTCAGGGAGTAACGGTGGTCAGTGCGACCAACTCAGCGCTTTTCCCGCTAAATTTAGTGCTTTTTGAAAATTAAAACGCGAAAAAACCACTTAGCGGTCAGCGCGTTTTTTTCAATTTAAAAGACACTAAATGCTTCGCTAAATAATCCATTTCCTGAATAATCCTTACAACATTTTTTATCGAAACAATGAGCAATTAACTTATTTAAAACCAAAGTTCGTAACCGTAAGTCACTCAGTTCAAAAAATGCTTTACTTCATATAAAAAATGGATTAAAACACGAAAACTACAAAATACCTGATAACGTAAATATACAGCATTGGTGTTTGTAATGCTTCTGAATTCAAACTAAAGAGTGTGTTATGGCCAGAAGAAGCTGATAATAATGAAGAGAATATAGACGTCGACATGTGGTAGTTATAAATTATTACCCTGTATATTTTTTTGTGATCAAAGTGTATAAAATACTCTTTTTCCATTATCTTATTTTAGTTTTTCTTGTGATTGTATAACTAAAACTTGAAAAATATATGTATTTAATTAATTTTCTTTTTAATACAGCAGAATCCTGATAATTCGTAATCGCAAGGGATTAGCAATTTTTACGAATTACAGAGGTTTTCGATTTAACGAGATTTCGATTTAACCCTTCGAGTTTTTCCTCAAAATCTGGTTGAGTTTCTTCAATATTTTATGCAAATATTAAAATAAATTTGAAAAAATAATATGTCCAGGACTTTTAATCCTTACAGTTATCTTTAAGTTTTCCAATGAGGCATAATGTCTGCTATAACCATTGTAACCAGGAATTATAACAAACCCAATTTACGGCGATGACACTGCATGTATACAATCCACTCATTGACTGCCAGCATCCGTTTAAAGAAAACTCAAATTAAAGCTGAAATCGTGTCTCCCATTTTACTAAAGTTTTCAAGCATTATTGGGATACACAATCCCAGGGTTAACGAGGTTAAAATAAGAAAAATACGAATTAACAGTTTTGTGGTTTAAGGCTCTTCTCGCGTATCTTGTCAACCACGAGAAAAATCAAAAAATTCCATAAAAAAGTGAACGTAACTATCTACAATGATTAATTTTTTTCAAGTAACAGTACCATAGAATTTCGATTTGCATTACGAATTATATGAGGTTGTCAACAACCAATTTCGATTGATAAGAAGTCAAACAGACCTTGTATTGAAAAAAAAAATACGAAAGCGAGGGTCAGTTTGTTACGAATTATTGAGATTTTCGAATTAAATGGGTACGAATTATCGCGATTCTGCTGTATATAAAAAAATTTGTGTTTAACATTTTTATTAGGAAAAAATTTAGCGCTTTTTCAAAGAAAATACGCGTTTTTCTTCAATTTAGCGGATTTTGAAAAACAAAAGTTGGCCACACTGCTTGGCGTGGAATGGGGCGCTGCTTCGGTCGTCCTTCCCTTCCTCTTTTCTTTATAGAGGTTGCCGTGTATTCTGATTTGTCGGGATGCACAGCTTCGCCCTGGAGCAGGCGACCGGACGAAACGGCGTGAATGAAACCGAAAAAGAAAAAACCCTAAACAAAGTATCTTGAGTCTACGACTGAGAGCACATCCCAGGGGAGAGTGGGGCTGTAATCTTTACAACCAACTCTTCTTTGGTGTCAGGGGTTGTGAACCCTGTCATAACTGTGACTGATATACCTCCTACAGAAGCTCGCAGTATGAGACGTAAATGGAGAAAGATTGGATCGATAAGCAGACGTAAGCAGGCCTCGGCCACTACTCTGGTTGAAGACCCAATTATGGCCAATGTTTCAAAGAGTGTACGTTCTGCTGAGGTTACAAAAACCGATGCAGAGGTTGATCAGAGAAACCAAGCCGCTTCCTTCTGGTGCGCTCAGGCAAAGAGGACGAAGACCGATACTGCCAGCGCTGCCATCTCTTGTAGTGTGAACACACAGATGGGAAGCTTTAATACTTTCCAAAGTTTTAACGCCACCTCTGTGTTACCTACTACTGTCAGCAATGATAACGCGAGGCTACCCCGGTCTTCTAAATTTGCAAATATTGCGGAACCTATCTGTGGACTTAAAGTAACTCAGATAAATGCTGCTACTGCACTCCTATGTATACACCTTTCCATGTTGCATACATTCCCTCACATAACTACAATACCAAACCTTGGGTCAATAAAGGACGCATCTGTGGACTTGGTGAGTTAAGGGGGCGTACGATTCTATATGATGAGAGTTCCAATAGACCTAGAACCTGTCTTATAGCATCTCCTCATCTTACAATCACCAAACTTGGTCAGTTTTGTGGCCAAGATATGGTGGCTGCTAAGGCGAGTTTTCAGGACAATCGAGAATGGAAACATTTCGATTGTTTCTGCTTACTTTCCATACGATGCAATTTTACCACCATTGAGTCGAGAAAACGTATCAATTGCTCCTTTTGGCAGTTTCAACTCGCTGGGTCCGGATGGTATACTACCAGTTGCTCTGAAAGAGGGTATGGTGCAATTGCTACCGGTTTTGAAGAATATCTTCATCTCCAGTTGGGCTCTCGCTCACATAACTCAACAATGGAGGTTGGTAAAAATTTTATTCATTTCAAAAATTGGAAAGGACAACTACAGCAATCTCAAAAGCTTTAGGCCAATTAGTATGATGTCTTTCTTACTAAAATGCCTTAAGCGTTGTGTTGAATACCGCATCCGTAGAGAGGTGTTATTGTTACATCCTCTCTCTTCATTTCAGCATGCTTACCATTGTGGGAAATCTTGTGAGACGGCCCTGCAAAATCTGGTAGGTCGGATTGAGCGGGCCCTCAACAGGAAAGAATACACTATTGGTGTTTTTGTTGATATTGAGGGAGCTTTTGACAACGCGACTTTTGACGGCATGTGCAATGCAGCAGGTCAGCATGTAGTGAATCCGGTTCTTGTTAACTGGATACGCTCAATGCCGTCACACAAACTTATAATGGTTCAAGCTAATTGGGGTCAATCTGTGACTTGCGGCGTGAATAGAGGATGCCCCCAAGGTGGCGTACTCTCTCCACTGCTGTGGTGTTTGCTGGTTGACTATCTGCTTGGGAGTTGATTGTAAGAGTATTTTCACTGATGACTCCAAAACAGACTTCGGTTCGGGATCTGGAGTCTTCATTGAAAATGAAGGAGTGCAACTGCAGTTCTCCCTTGGGTTGTATGCTTGTATTTCAAGCAGAAATTTTTGCAATCATCAAGGCAATGGACCATGTTGTTGATAATGGTTGGAGAGAAAGGAGTATCTGTGTATTTAGTGACAGTCAGGCTGCACTTAAATCCTTGCTTAATCCTCTAACTACGTCTAAACTGGTTATGCATTGTAAATCCAGGCTTGATTGTGTTGGAAAGCACAATAGCCTGTTGTTAATATGGGTTCCTGGACACTGGAGTGGGCCGAAGAAAAATTTTTGAAAAGCTTATGTGGATAGTATCTCGAAACCAAAAAAAATGTTTGGACCACCCTAAAAACAGCAAAAATTAATTTTTTATCGCTGAATAGTAGTTATAAAGATTCTTTGAAAGTTCAGACAACTAGCAATGATTCCAATAGTTGGAAAAACATTATGCTATATTAAAGCATCGTTCTAAATACGACGAAGCAGATTGGAAAAAGCCATTTCTAATTTGCCAGTGCAAGTGCGGCTTAGAATCCAACGTTCAAACCCGTCAATGCCATACATTGTGGTCAATGCGTATTGAGATTGTTGTCTTTGGATAGTTTTGTACAACAAATTGATGATGTTGAAAGTGAGGTTAAATATGATGTTTTTTCAGACATGCCAAAAACATCTCCGTATTTAAAAGGTTACCTTCCTGGCTTAATTGAGGATGATCAGAAAATATCAGATATTGTTGACAAATTGAAGGTGTCGATATATCATTACGAAATTATTTCCAAATACATATTAAATAGGATAAAGCGAAATAGAATAAGTTATTGAGCTAAATTGTGGCGTCATTCCAGATGGTCGTAGTGCTCACGGCTTTCCAATTTGGCAAATATATGGCCCATGCGCTTTTCATCCGTGACTGCAAGTGCAGATTCGCTCACAATATGAACAAAATGATCAGTGTTTTGCGAATGGCATTTAAATTCTGTGAAAATTATTAGCAATAAATGAACTACAACAAAAAATTCGAGCTTAATCAATATTAAAAGTGCATCAAAAATTTAAGTAGCTATAACTTGTTTGTTTATGGGTTTAGTTAAATACTTATTGGGCAAGAATTTAATGATTTTTCAAGGGCTTTAATTTTGTGAAAAATAAAATTGAATTTAGGAGGGTAGAACTTTGAGTAACAGACTTCACTAATGAAATATGACTTTAGAGATGAATATCATCTAAGAAGGAAATATTGTGCTTGCCAAGACGTTTACAACAACATCGGACATCAAATACCAAAGTTATGATAAAAAATGAATTTTTGCTGTTTTAAGGGTGGTCGAAAAAAAATTTTTTTTTGGTTTTGAGATATTCTCCACATAAGCTTTCAAATAGGGGTTGGACTTTTCAAATTTTTTTTTTTGGTATGGGGACCTATCCGGTTAAGAAATAAATCGGCTGACCTTTTTTGTCGTCTAGAGTCATCAAGACCACCATTAATGAGTAGGTCGACTTGACCCACAATCGTAAATGGGAGGAACTGAGGGACTTTAGACAGACAAAGGCCATGTTACCTGTTATCTCGAAGCGTCTAACAGACTTTCTGTTATCACTTAACAGAAAGAGCTGTAGGCAGCTGCTGCCTACTGATTGGCCTAGGAGCTAGTGCCTTCTATGTAGGAAGAATGTGAAGAGACGGCAGATTACTTTCTTAGTGTCCGCCCCGCTTTCTGCCAGATCAAGGTAAGCATGTTTGGCACTGGAGTGTTGGCAGACGAACACCTGAGCTCTTTAACACCGCAGGATCTACTAAGATTTATTAAAAAATCTGGTAGATTTAAAGAATAGCAAAAATGAACACAGGATATAGTACAATGGACGTAAAACTTTTCTGAGTGCTGTATTCTTGAATACTTCTTTTGCTGTCCCAACAAAAAAAAGGGTGGCATGAATACATATAATAAACGTATTTTAAATTGTATAAGGCGGTTGCCCGTCTGGTGACGGTCCTGCCTACTAGAGAGTTAAGCTAAACAACTTTCTAAAACATACCATTGACGTATAACCACTTCCAGATGAACTGACGATAATGATTTCTCGATTTTTTATAAATTCCATACAAACTATTATAGATTTATTTTTTATTGTGTACCTGATTTCGAAACATTTGTAAGAACTCTTCGCCTCTGTGTAAGAAATACACAAATTGATACTGTGACAACAGCAGATATAGAAAATATAGATGCGGAACTCCCTTCTAAAATTAATCTTATCGTAGGCACCATGAAGGTACACCATATACATGGTTGAAAAATTAGCCCAACTTCGTGTTTTTCGACTTCATAAGTTTCTATGAATGCTCTTTTTTCTATGGGAAATTTATGCTTTGATTATGTTTCAAAAAAAAACGAAAGCAACAAGCTGTAAAGAAAATTAGGAACCTACAAGCAACAAGCGTAAAATGATGCACCAATCATTTGCAAAAACTCGTAAAAAAATAATATCGAGTACCCAGAGTGGAGTATAGCTCGAGCTCTAAAAACACGCTTTGCAGAAAATTCTTACGGTAATGTCTATACTATAAATAGCAAAAATTCCATATGATACATAAAAATAATATGCGTATTAATTGACGACCTCGATAGTCTAGTGGGTAGTGCACTAGACTTTCATCCGGGAGGTTCGGGTTCGATTCCCGTCTTCGTCTGGTGGTTAATTTTCATAACTTTCTTATATTCGCTATCAATATAAAGTATATGAGAATTATAAGATAGTGTACAAGTACACTAGATGGCTTATTTGTTCCATACATTTTGCTAAAGTATTTCAGATCTTCATTGTGACAGCAGAATATGAAAATAGGGTTCTAAAAACCAATTGAAATGAAAAAAATATAAATTTGCGAAAACTGGATGCGCTACTCCGATTTTAAAGGATGTTTTACAATAGGTTTGGAATTTTGTATGGAAAAAGCATTCAACTTGCATATAACAGATTTCCAAAAATGTTTTTATTTTAAATAAACTAAATTAAATTACCTACAATCTTATGTACTTTTATTATAAAAAAATTAACGCCATCTGGAAAATCCTAACGGTTCAATTTAAAAATTTCTAAAAAAGTGCCAAATGGTCACTTTAGGCGCTAGGGGTAGCTTTCAGTTTCAATATCAAAACCTGAGTACGCCATTAGCTTTAACGGCTTTTTTTTAAATGGGTATAGATATCTGAAAATCTTTTATATGCAAGTTGAATGCTTATTCCATACAAAATCCCAAACCTATTGTAAAACATTCTTTAAAATCACGGTTTTCGGAGTAGCGCATCCAGTTTTCGCAAATTTAAATTTTTTTTTTCATTTTAATTGGTTTTACCACCCTTTTTTCATATTCTGCTGTCACAATGAAGATCTGAAATACTTTAGCAAAATAAGCCATCTAAAGTACACACATTGGTTGGTAATAGCAAAACCACCAAGCCGTTCGGAATCGGCGTTAAACTGTAGGTCCAACTATGTGGTAGGGATGTGTAAATCGATTTCGACTTTAATCGACTTTTAGCTCAAAATTTTAACTCTTTATGATCGACTTTAAATTGCCAAACTTGATCGAAAGTCGACTTTTACTTTCGACTGTTCTCACATTTATTTTAAATTTTACAAAATTTTTCCAACTGTGGATTTGTAGTACATGCATGAGCAGCTGTATGTACTAGTAACACAGTGCAACAACCAAAATGGGAATGGGATGAAACCAAAAACAAATTAAAGCTGACGTCTTCTATAACAAACACCCCACGGGATTTTTTTAGTTTAGTGCGAAATTTTTTTTTATTCACAGTTAAAGTTGATGAATTTAGAGCGCTGTCTAATTACAAAAAATTAGTAATAAGTTGATGAAATAATGATTATTTCTTTTAATTATGCTGTTGAACAGCACTTTTACAAAACTAAAAATTTGATTTTGACTCTCACGCAACGGCTCATATATTGTAAATAAATAAACATACATAAATAATTCATATCAAAATTCTCTTGTTTTGTTGTTTTTTATCCCATGCAACAAAAATTCAAAAAAGTCGATTAATCGATTTCATGAACTTAAAAAGTCGATTAATCGACTTTGAATTTCTGATCAATTCAAAAGTCGAAAATCGATTTTTCTTTCCAGTTGCACATCCCTACTATGTGGTATCACAATGGGCCGTTCAGGCCTAAGTGTGTCGACAGCCACTCCAACCCAACCTAACCTAATTTTCATATAAAAACTTTATATTGTCACTACCGTGGCAACGAATTTTCCAAATTTCTTTTTTATGTCAAAATAGTAACACTTGTAGCGGGTTCACTTTAAGTATAAATTTGAGTTGAGATCATACACTAAAATATCGTAAAAAACTTGGAAAAACTAAAAAAAAATTGTTAAATATTGAAATCTTAAAAAGTATCAGTTTGCTAGAATCACCCATATATGTAAGTACGTATAATATAAATAAAAAGAAAATCATTAAAAATCACATTTTAAGAGAAGCATTTTATGTTTTTAGTTGGAGATCACCTACCTATTGGCTCAATAATAAGGTTAAGTCTTCTTCCATGTCAAATAAATTAAGCAAACAAATATGAGAGCGAAATAAATCAGCTGTTTGAATTTGACAGAAGCGCTGCTGTAACCTTATTATTGAGCCATGCTTTGGGCGTTGAAATAAAGATGTACAGCTCCGGTCAATAAAATAGCTGTGAGGGATAAAAAACCTTTCATTTCGCGGTAAAACTTTTTAATATCTTAAAGGCATCGAGCAAATTAAAAACCTTTAGTGGTAGTGGAAATAAAAACCAACTACCACTAACCCTTTAGTGGTAGAGGAAATACAAATTAACTACCACTAAACGTTTAGTGGTAGTGAAAATAAAATTCAACTACCACTAAACTTTTAATGGTAGTGGAAATAAAATCAAACCATCACTAAACGGTTAGTGGTAGTGGAAATCGAAACCAACTACCACTAAACTAGTGGAAATTATTCCCCACTACCACTAACCATTTAGTGCTAAGTGTAGAGAGTTTAATTGAAGGTCAAATTGAAAAGCATTGTAAAAGAATGTATAAATGTTTGAATGAATGAATACATTAACCTTTTTCTTATACTAAATACTTACTTTGTAGAAAGTGCAATTTCGATGAAAAAACTATAATTATTTTTTTTTCATTTTCCATAAAAAAAAAAAAAAAAAAAAAAACAGTAAGCAGTACATATCATCATCTAAAATCCAAAAAGCCATAACTTAACAAATTTTCAAAAAAAATATTGTAGTACAGTATTGAAGTTCTAGAAAATATTGCCGGCCATGCATATAGAACATAATGTTTATTAAAATCTTTTTATTAAAATAAAATATTTTTAACAAGCCTTAATCTGTTTATTAGTTTTCCTTCTTTTATATTATTTTAGCGACTTGCTAATATCATATACTTACATAAGTTAACGTCATTTCTATTTGAATAACTCGTGTTGAGTGGTGTAAGCTGTAGTTTCAACCATGTGGTAACACAATGGGCCGTTCTGGTCTGAGTGTTCTCCTCGACAGCCACTAAAAAATGTAGAGTAATTTCTCTCTATAAACGAGTATTCGATATAAGTACATATTCGATACTTTTTTCCGATATTTTCAGTAGCATCGTTACTTTTATTCGATACAAGTAATGAGTAAAAGTATCGATACTATGTGGGTATCGAATCAACACTACTACCACTAAAGATTTAGTGGTAGTGAAAACTATAGTGCAGTCAAAATTTAGTGATCAAATCCCCAGTCTGATAAAAATAAGCAATGGGTGCATTCAGAAGGTACAGCTGTTGCGCAACTGTGGCGTGTGCGTCTTCTGAATGGGTTGTTGTGAATTTCCGCTCCGTGGAGCTGTTGGCATTTCGACGCCATTTTTTCCATCATATTATATTTCTGCTCTTTCGGGCCAACATGTTGTTTCAAAAGATCTGCGCCGTCTATTTTTATTTATCGGCGGTTTGGCGATTTTTAGGCGGCTGCTGGTAGCCGATATTTTCTTTTGTTTTGGCGGCTGATATAAAAATACTCGAATATAATATTTTAAACAATCCTATTATAAGCAAATTTATCTGTTTAATGTTATTCAATTCATATGTTTGTCGTTCATTTATACAGTGAGTACGGCTTAACCGATAAATCACGGCCGGTAGCAAGTAAAAACAAAGCGGCGGCGCGAAGTTGACTGTAAGCCGCACGGCGCAGGTTTCTGGCTTATAATTAAAAAAATATATATATAAGAAAATATACATGATGTCTGCCGAAGCTACAGTTTCAATTCAATATATAATTGGCGAGTGTATTTAATAATAGATATCTTATTTTTTTTTTTCTTTGATAAAATTAAAATTTTTTCACTTTTTTTGTTTCTCAAAAAATAAAACAGCTGTTACTCAAAAATTTGTCAAATGATCCGTCATGCCATTCAGAAGACACAAAATGTATATACGTAGCAGAAGCGAATTTAATCTCAACATGTTGAGCCTCCGGTGTGTCTTCTGAATGCAACCAATGAAATAATATTTTAAAAATAACTTTCAAGTGTCTACTAAGTAATATTAAAACTTATTAAAATTGCAAATTTTGGCTATACTAGCGACACGTTGGAGGAGTATATAGTCAACTAAGCCTCCTTATCTCCCTACAGAAGTTTCGAACAATTACATAATACAAAAATTGCTTTTGATGAATATAGGGGCACATACAGCCATGATCATAAAAATAACAGCAACATTTCGATCAAGCGAAAAGTCTTGAAAATAAACTTTTTACCTATGTATTGAAATAAAATTTAGTTGAGAATTACACCATGAAGGCTTAGGTATCCAAAACATAAAAACTTTTTGTTTTTGAATTTGTATAAAAATTGTTGTAAAAAATAAAAATTCCCCACAACCCAAAAAGTAAGCTGTTCATAAAAATAGCAGCGGTTGGGAAATAGTAACTTAGTACAAGTAAATTGGAACTTTATCCGGAAAAATTTTTTATGTTTCTAGTCAACTAAATAATACCTAGTAGAACAACACTTTTTTGTATTCCAGTGGCACAACGACTGGTTTCTAATGTCACTGTTCACTGACGGCTCCAGCACAGAATTCGGTTCGGGGTCTTTATTGAAAATGATGGAGCGCACCTTGATTTGTAAGCGTTGTTCTATGGTGAAATGGTAAGGCTAACTGAGCATGTTTGACCTTAACACATCTCATGATTCACAAGGGGACTGCCGAAAATTCTACTCAGGAAAACTAAACAATAATAAAATCACCCTATATAATATACATAACTATTTGCACTTCCCGTTCCGTCTATTATAATTGCTATTATGTTTACATACGTTCCGTACCATTTCGATGACATTCAAAATCGTTGCTTTACGTCCATTATAATTGAATTTTTAGGGCCACCCGTTTACTATTTGTTACATCTGTAGTTAGGATCCCACATATTTTGCTTAACCCGTAGTTAAGAATCTGCGATGACCAGAACGCGTCCGTATAAATTTTTTTCACTATAATTACCTAACTATAGATTTATCGCAATTATTTATTAAGTACGGAATACAATGCAATTGCTGTACCGATTTGTATTGTACCAATATCGATTCGTTGGCTGTTAATATATACACACACAATGCGATTGGCTTGCAATTAAAAAACAAAAAAAACAAGCTCGCAGTCATCTCGCATAGGCGTTGTAAATCTTGTGCTGAAAACATTCGTTCGTACGATATCGGGACGATGAGCATTTTGTACACACACACGATACAACAGCTGTATGCGATGACGAAATCTGACAGATAGTTGTACAGCCATTATCGTATATTCGCCTCTTTAGACTCTTTAGAGTGATATTACACGCAGGCTGGGGATCTAGTTACTAAATTTTGACTGCACTATAGTTTTTACTACCACTAAGTTTTTAGTGGTAGTGGAAGTAAAAACTAACTACCACTAAACTTTTAGTGGTAGTGGAAATAAAAATTAACTACCACTTAATCCTTAGTGGTAGTGGAAATAAAAATTAACTACCACTAAACCTTTAGTGGTAGTGGAAATAAAATCCCACTGTCATTAAACCTTTAGTGTTAGTGGAAATAAAAATCAACTACCACAAAACATTTAGTGGTAGTGGAAGTAAAATCTCACTGTCACTAAACCTTTAGTGTTAGTAGAAATAAATATCAACTACCACTAAACATTTAGTGTTAGTGGAAATAAAAATCAGCTACCACTAAACATTTAGTGGTAGTGGAAATAAAAATCAACTACCACTAAATCTTTAGTGGTAGTGGAAATAAAATCTCACTATCACTAACCGTTTAGTGGTAGTGGAAATCGAAGCCAACTACCACTAAACTAGTGGAAATTAAGCCCCACTATCACTAACCATTTGGTGGTAAGTACAGAGAGTTTAATTGAAAGTCAAATTGAAATGCATCGTAAAAGAATGTAAAAATGTTTGAATGAATGAATATATTAACCTGTTTCTTGTACTAATTACTTTGTAGAAAGTTCAATTTCAATGAAAAAAATATATTATTTTAATTTTTCATAAATTATTTTACCATATTGCGGTGTTATATAATGATTATTTTTGGTCTATGAACGACTTCTATATTGGAAAAAAACAGCAGTTAGCAGACGTCATCTAAAATCCAAAAAGCCGTAACTACACAATTTTTCAAAATCGACTTTTTGCTCAAATTACACGTTCCTGCAAAATTTTAAAACTCTACGCCCAAAAATAACGGTTTTACTAAGAAACTCCGAAAGGCCGTAACTACAATTACATGAATTAATTAAGCAAATAGAAGTATTTACACATTTGAAGTAAAAAGGAAACAAAATATTTGAATATCTTTAAGTAACTAAGTGATACTAAACTTTCACAATTACATTCTTCTCAAATCTATAATATTTTTCATTTCACTATTTGATGTTGTTTTCATAATTTTACAGATTGGACTTTTTGGGTTTAATGGGTTTAGATATGAGGGAGGTTTATTAGTCTCAAATGCTGTAAAAATTTATATAAGGCTTTGTGATGACAATCTACATTGTACGAGTTCAACATAGTGCAATACAATTTTAACTTCATCTAAGTCGCCAAATGAGCTCTCTCTTCTTATTACTAAACGTTTAGTGGTAGTGGGGAATAATTTCCACTAGTTTAGTAGTAGCTGATCTTTATTTCCACTACCACTACAGGTTTAGTGGTAGTGAAATTTGATACCCACTACCACTAAACGTTCAGTGGTAATGGAGCCTTACTCCCATTGGCACTAAAAGTAGTGAAGAGCGAAATTTATTCACTAAATCCCAATCCATAACTTTCTAACACCTTTTTTTATTTTTATATTATTCCGGAAGTTCCTCAAACAGTCTACATATTTTTGCAACGCTTAGTAAATTCTACAAATTTACAGTTGATTCTCTAGCATCACTCGCAAAACATCCTGGTTTTCTTTTTGCTCTCTGAAAATAAAATTACGTACAACGCGTTGAAAATTGAACAATTCTCAATTTTTTCCACAAAGCGTTGAACGCGCTTACGAGAGAAACGCGCGTAATCCTGAAACGCATGTTATGGAGTTTGACTTAAGTGCATTCATTTTACGTAATTGATAAATACGTGGGACAAATATTCTAAAAGTAAAATCTCAGAAACTGAAAAATAATTTAAGTAAGGTCATAATCCGTGTGCGTATATGTATTTATTTTGCCTATTTTCGTCGTTAATTTTCAACTAAGCTTATTCGGGCTCACTCGTGTTATAATAGCTGCGTTTTATTCGCCACTTCTGCTAGTTACGTATAACTAGCAGGGATGATTGTATAAGAAAACAACAACAAAACCACAGAGATAACACGTATAATTATGGCTGTTATGTACACTTAACAAGTTGCTTAACTACATCAAATTCTATTGTGAACTGCCAATAGTGAAAAAAGGAGCATGATAATTTGGCAAAAAACAAAAAAGGAAAGGCTGTTAGGCCATCAGTCACTTAAGGGGACCAACGCACATTTCGATGTGCGCCGTAATTAAGTGATATGATGGAAGTGTGGACTAACACCTCCTCGTAGTGACGGCTGGAAACAGTTGCATGCAGATGACTGATACGCAAACTGTTATCTGGTAACAGGGCATATCAGATGACTGATATGCAACTAGCTAAGATAGTTCAGGCAGAGGGAGCAAACCCTCTTAAATAAAAACTCCTCTAATCCAGGGTGTCAACCGACCCGTGCCTATTGGTTTGGCAGCCAGGGGATTAAGACTAGTAGACTGGTGTGCACGGATTCTACGTCTGTTTTTACACAGGTACTTGTTCTTATGTGAAATCAGCACATAGGACCCGTGTGCGTCTGATACTAGTGTTAAGAATAGGCTGTCTGCGAACGGAGCCTCCTTGATACACGGCCGCCTTAAGGAGTAACTGTGGCCTTACCATGGCAGACGGGCTATGTCATGGTGGACCAACCCCTTCCCGCTTCTATAGTTGACCGCCAAGACCGCTCAGGCAGGCTAGTGGTCGTATTTCAAAATGAGCAGACAAAATAAAAGAAAAAATTTAAACCAGCGGGGATTAACCGCAACGGAACTCGCAGATCGAATGGAGCATGAGCTACTTGATGAAGATCTGCGAGCTTCCACAAGCAGGGGTTCACCCAGGTCAAGAAGGCCAGCAAGGTGTCAGGCAACGACTGCACCTACGCGAAGACAGAGCTTTAACCGTACGATGACCAGCAAAACCAAGGTAGGGGTACCTGCTGTCAGTGAATTAGCACCAATAGCTGAGTCCCCTACAATGGCTTACGCTGGTGTGGTAGCCGCGGGAACTAGTGCAATAGCACCAGTGACCGCGGGAACTGGTGCAATAGCACCAGCGTCCGTGGTAACTACACATGCGACTGGCATCGTACCCAGTACAGCTCATACAGAGGTCTCAGCGGCGAGTGCAACAGCACCGGCTGGTGTGACTTCTGTAAGAGCTCGAGATGTCTTCTTAACAAAGGTGGCTACTGCATTCGCACCAGCGGCTAATGCTACGGAGACATCGACGGAGAAAAGTTACCCCAGGGAGCACAAACGGCGCTAGTTGAAGGTACCACCAATTGAGCAGCCAGGTGGTATGGACGACCCACTGAGAAAGGGCCATAGTGGGGCAGGGTCCAGGTGGTATCTTAGATACCTGGAGCAGGGGCTGGAACCTGCAGTAGCAAGGAAGAAGGCAGAGGAGCATAAAGCCAAACCGTCCGAAGGTACTTCCCAGAAACCTCGAGAAAGAAAAAGGGGAAGCTCGGTCATCACTCCACCGCAAAAACAGGAGGTGAAGAAACCGAGGACGGATACGGTGGTGGCAGGCTCATCTGCAGATAGAGTGGTGTGCAGCAAGACGTATGCGGGGGTTGCGAAAGCAGTCAGGGTGGCAGTGTTACCTAGGGAATATCCCGAGGTAACATTGCCATCCGAGCAACTTTCGGCTCTAGATGTGCAGTCAACCGAATGGCTGAAAGGAGTAGCCCCGAAGCTAACGGCCTGGAATGGACCCCCTCTCATTTCATGTGTAGGTGATGATGTTCCCAAGTCGCATGTGGTGACTATTTTCTTCGCCAGGAGCTTGGGCCAGACGTCGGAACGGATACTGGCCCTACTCAATGCTCAAAACGAGGGCCTGAGAAAGAACCTCTGGAAGGCATTGAAGGCTCGTGAGGAAGGAAATGGTCAGTAACTGACGATAAGTATGTATGAGCTGTCGTTTGAAGCCATCCGTACTTCCGGGGGCGTCATCAACAACCGGTTTGGTGAGGTCACGGTGCATGGAGTGCACAGAAGGGCTACGGAAGAGGACACCTTGAATCCTGAACCAGAGGCTACAGTCAGCAATGACGAGCCGAAGGTAATGGAAGAAGTGCCCTCAGCCGTGGTCGAGGTGGAGGACGATACTCTACCATCATCAGCCGCGAGTGAAGTGGAAGGCACAGTACTCCCATCTTCGACCGCGACTGAAGTTGAGGGTATCGACTCACAGTACCATATGGGGCAGCACAAACGACAACAGCAGAGGTGACCTTTTAGAATTTATCATATCCGCTTATCTAGAAATATTAAATGTAGGGAATGAGCCTACGTTTGTTACTAGAGTTAGGAAAGAAGTATTAGACATAACAGTATGCAGTCAAAATATAGTAGGACTAGTCAAGAACTGGAGGGTATCTAAAGAGGACTCACTCTCTGATCACAAAATCATAGAGTTCCTCCTAGAGGGCACAAGTACCGAATTACCGTCCTTTAGAAATCCCAGGAAAACAAACTGGACAGAATACATAGAAGTACTTAAATGTAAGTTAGTAGGTATCAAATCGTGCAAGGTGATAAAAAATCATCATGAGCTCGAATATTCCGTAAATGAACTTAACGAAGCACTACTAGATGCTTTCGAGAGCATTTGCCCAGAAAAAGCGGAAAGTCTAGGAAAGGACGCCATATGGTGGAATAGTACCCTAAGTGACATTAGAACCGAAGTACGTGAGCTCCATAACGGAGCGGACAATGGCAAGCTTACAGGGACAAGCTAACAGAATATAATAAAGAAATCAGGAAGGCTAAAAGAACTAGCTTTAGGAACATTTGCGACAATATCTCATCTTTACCTGCTGCATCAAGGATATATAAAACCTTTGCAAAAGCAGGGCAGGATATGAAAATGGCGCTGATGAAATCAGATGGCAGCTTCACTTGTAATGAAAAGAAGAATGAACAGAGTAGACAGGAAGGTAGCAGCAGAAATATGATCTGCGCCTAGATTGGAATGGGCGTTAAACACTTTTCAACCATTTAAATCGCCTGGTCTTGACGGCATATTTCCTGCCCTCTTACAGAAGGGCATTAAGGAAATATTGCCATTCCTTATTAATATAGGGAGAAGTAGCTTGGCTTTTGGGTACATACCAACAGCTTGACGAAGGCAAAGGTGGTATTTATACCAAAAGGTGGCAAAAAGATACCACCAACCCTAAGTCTTTCAGACCTTTAAGCTTAACATCGTTTATGTTGAAAACACTTGAAAAGGTGGTTGACAACTGCATACGATGTAAAGTCTTAGACATAACTCCACTGCACCCCAACCAGCATGCATATAGAGCAGGCAGGTCTACCGAGACAGCTCTGCATGACTTAGCGGGGAAGATTCAAGGGGCACTAGATGTGAAGGAAGTATCAGTATGTGCTTTCCTGGATATAGAAGGAGCTTTCGACAACACCTCACACGAGGCTGTCAGTAACTCTCTAAGGCGAAGAGGAGTAGATAACACAACATATAGATGGATTTCAGAAATTCTCTCCTCTAGAACAGCTGAGATGAATACAGGGCTAGGTACCATATAAGTCTGCACAACCAGAGGATGTCCACAGGGAGGAATACTATCACCTCTAATGTGGAGTCTGGTAGTAGACGAACTTTTAATGAAATCACAGAGGCAGGCATAGACTGTCAAGGGTATGCGGATGATATCGTCCTCATAGCCAGAGGTAAATTTGAAGAGACTCTTTGTGATATTATACGAAGGGGGCTAGGTATTACTAGGAGATGGTGCAGGTCGGTAGGGCTAAATATTAACCCTGCAAAGACCACTATAGTTCCATTTACTAGGAAAAGATCACTCCCGTGCTGGAAATCGATACCATTAGCAGGGAAGTTATTGAACAAAAGCAAGAGGTAAATTATCTGGGCTTAGTATTAGATAGTAAACTCACATGGAAATCACATGTTGAGGCAGTGACAAGTAAAGCCACTCGCGCTTTAATGGTATGCAGAAGGCTAGCAGGGAAACTTGGGATGTAAACCAAGTGTACTGCGCTGGATGAACACAATGATGGTAAGGCCAATCATTACATATGGAGTATTAGCGTGGGCAAGGAGAACTCAACTAAAAACAGTGAAAGCTAAATTAGGAAAAGTTCAAAGGTTGGCATGTATCTGTATAACGGGAGCGATGAGAACATGTCCGACTGCTGCATTGGAGGTACTACTGGAGCTAACTCCATTACACCTCGTGATAGAGGGTACCTCCAAGACAGATAATCGTAAGAGTAACAAGAAATAAAAGGTTAACGGGGCGATCTATAGGGCCTGAAAACCGAGATAACCCGGCGAAAGACAACTATCTCTTGGACTGTACCCAGGACAGAATGGACAAACGGTATAGTTTTGAGAAACACTTTGTTGCAAAACTTAGTAGTAAGAATGAATGGGAGAGTGTAAAACATAACTACACACTCAAAGAGCACACGATTAAGTGGTATACGGATGGGTTACGAACCGAGGATGGAACTGGGGCAGGAGTATTTGGACCAAGAATCAAACACTCTGAGCCGATGGGGAAGTATCCTAGCATCTTTCAAGCTGAAATTCATGCAATCGATATATGTGGGCAATTCAACGTGTATAGGAAGTACAAACGGCAAAATATCGCTATAATGTTGGATAGCCAGTCAGCCATTCGAGCATTATGCTCCTTTGAGATCACCTCTAAACTGGTATGGGACTGTTTAAGCAAGCTGAATCAGCTGGGCAAGGACAATAAAGTCGCCCTATGTTGGGTTCCTGGACACTTAGGAATAGAGGGCAATGAGCAGGCAGACGAGCTTGCTAGAAAGGGAGCAGCGACCACTTTCGTGGGACCTGAACCCTTCTGTGGAATAGGAGATAGCGTAATCAGGAAGTACTCAGGCAGGAAGAGAAGAATAAGAGTCAAGAACTCTTTAATAATCTTCCGGGACTGAGTCAATCCAAAACGCTTCTAGGTAACTATAACAAGAATAGATACGCATTCTGCATTAGTCTCAACAAAAACAGACTGCGTATATTAGCTGGTGTTCTGACTGGGCACTGCGGGCTCAGAGAACACCTTTGCAAAATAGGAGTTGAGGAAAACTCAATATGTACAATACAATACAAGACTATCACAAACTTTGCCTTGTGTCGTCGATCCTCAGGTCACACCTGAGATCGTTCTTGCTTGGATAGAAAAACCTCCATGTACTTGGAAAACATGTGGCAAGCACTTCACAAATATTAAAAAATTTTAGTAATGTATATTGGCATCTTGTAGCCAATAATCCAGCTGACTTAGGTACTCGTGGCTGCAGCCGCAAGATTTAGTTACAAATTTTCCGTGATGAAAGGGCTCCGATTGGCTATAGAAATCTCGTCTTGATTTGCCACAGCTCTCTCCATTCACCAAAGCCCCATCAGAAAAATGCAAGGTGGACGTATTCCACGCAGTTGAATTAACCTCCAGAAAGCTTCTACTTCTGAGGTCGGCAATATAACCCAGCCAGAAGTACAGTTTATAAAAACTCGTGTGACAACAATCACTCAATCTCATTATTTCAATACTGAGTATTTAGCTCTTTTCGAATTCTTTCCGAATGGCAGTAATTGTGTTTCTCAAAATAAGTAAAATAAAAGTGGTGCTGCAGTTGCCCTCTTCAAAAAAACGAATCTTGCTGGTGGGACAGGTTTTGGATTTTCCACTGATCTCAAACAAAAAAAAAAAAGAGGTTAAAATTGGTATGAATGTAGTTATCGCAGGAACTAAAATGAAAAAAAAATTAGACAAAATGGCGCGTTGTTGAAATTTACTTTACGAAAACAGACACTACTTTTTGTATGTAAAAAGTAAGAAGTATTTAACGCAGGGCCGTAGCCAGAAATTTTTTTCATTCGAAGAAAATATTCATAAATAATTTTTATCAAACTGATTTTTAAAAAAAATTAATTAAATCAATGATACATTTGATGGACCCTATAAAATTATAATTTTAGGAAAAATTTTCCAATTTTAGGAAAAATTTTCCGATTTTTTTTAATCTTAACCTCAAAAAAATGGCCAAAAGTAACAAAAAATTCCCCGAATAATCAAATTAAACTTTTTAAAATAAATATTATTCAATGTGCATTCTAGTGCAATTTTTTTATCGTGAGGGACATAATTTTATTAACTCATTGACCTCCCACTTCTGATGATCTACCCAACTTCAAAAAAATTACCAAAAATAGTAGAGGCTCATTTTTTTCAAATGATCCTCATTGGGAATTTGAACCATTATCAATGATAAGGAACGGATGCGGTTGGCTTATATTCCCTAAATTCGTGAAGTCACAGCATTGAAAGAGATCTTTCTAGTCGTGGTGCTCTGAGCAATAATGCGTTATAAAATTAATTTTATGATGGGTTTTGCTAATAAGATGAAGTTTTTGCGAAAGAATTTTTCACGTTGAACACGAATCTGAGGTCAAAAACTTCCCATCACGTAACGTTTTAGGAAAAAAGTGGGGTTCAAGCAAGTCTTATTTTACAAGGACCCGATAATTTTTTCTATTTTTATTAATTTTTAAACTTTTCAAACTGATTCAGGACGAAACCTTAAATCAAAAACAGTTACTGACCTAGAAAAACTATGAATGCAGGAGTGCTCAGTATCACCTTCTCTTTTTGAATCCGTAGTCAAACCTCATGTCGAAGAAAACAAATCGGATTTGATCTCAAATTAATTTTTTATATTTGACTTTTTAGATAAAAAACCGATGGAAGTAAAAAATATCGTTAAATAGATTTTATTTTGACTTTTTTTCCATCCATTGGCAATTAATATAAAAAATTAGAATAAAGTTTCCACATTTCGGGGGGGTCAGAACCCCCAAAACCCCCTGTCCCCCTAAATACGGCCTTGATTCAACGTAGAAAGTTTTTTTAGTTCCTGCTATAAGCACTGTTTCTGAATAATATAGTAAAATTTGAGACGAATCGGTCGAGTAGTTTTTGTTTTTTGTGTCCCACCGTGCAAAAAAATATAGTTTCGAGATAAATGAGTTTGAACTTCAGTCGGCCCTTTTACCTGCTTCTGCGCTCACCTGCTAATTAGGCTGTAGAAGTCGAAATACTCGAAATATTGATAAGAAAATTTTACAGTATACTTTTGAAAGTCTATACTTTTGAAAATAAAAAAAAAGAATAAATTTTTTGAAAAATCTAGACCAGAAGGTGGCCTTTATCTGCAGCATTCTAAGAATGCTTCGGATAATTTTGTCATCTTCCTGGGTGAGGAAGATGTAGACATCGGCATCGTGCAGGAGCCGTGGATCAGAGGAGTTGGCATCATGGGACTCAACCTGCAAAAATACATAACATTATACACTAAGGGTGGTGTTAAGCCAAGATCTTGTATATTAGTCAAAAAATAAATTAATGCTTTTCTTTGTCCTCAGTACAGCACAGGCGATTTTACAGTTGTTATAATCGAGGTGCCCAGCGGATCTGATTAAGCCATATCTTCAGCATATATGGCGCGTTACAGGGACGTACCACCGGAAGAGGTTGCTTCGTTCGAAAGCAACCTTTATCCTTTTGCTTCGCAAAGGGTTCTCCATTACTCCTTAGATGTGACGCCAATGCAAAGCATACGCTATGTAGAAGCACTGAGAATAACGTGAGAAGTGAGTCATCTCTTAATTTTATTAGTAATTTCAATCTTACAGTATGTAATAGTGGAAATATGCCAAATTTTACCTTTCCTAGCTAACACTAAGTGGGAGGAAGTGCTAGATATTACTCTTCTGTCACGCAAGGCAACGATTCAGGTTGAGAATTGGAGGGCATCCAATAAAAAATCCTTTTTGGATCATAGTCGGGTAATTTTCAATGTGAGCCTGACACAAAAAACTTTAATCCCATTTAGGAATCCAAAGAGAATAAAATGGGATATTTTCCCTAGGGTTGCTAGTGTAAAACTTAAGAAGATAAAAATGACTCCTATAAATTCCACGAAGGAACTGGACAAGCGAGTGGACAATTTTGAGGTAACTTTTAATACGGCTTACAAGAAATCCTGTCCAGTCAGTAGGAGTAACAAATCCTTTTCACGATGGTGGAATGAGTAGCTTGCGAATCTTAGAATTTCCAAAAATCAACACGCTTATCTCAAGGGCAGATCTACGGAAACAGCTCTATATGAGGTTATTCGCATTGTTGAGAAATGTATTCACCACAAATAATACTCGTTAGCATATGTGGACGACGTGGTGTTGGTAGTATCAGGAATGTTCTCAAGCATAATGAGCGAAATTATGCAAGGGGCCTTGGATAAGCTATGCACATGGACCACGGGATGTGGGCTTGGTGTAAGTCCAGGTAAAACGGAAGTAATGTTTTTCACCACTGAGACCAAAATTCCAACCATCAACCTTCTTTCACTGAATGAACAACAACTAACATTGTGCAAGTCTGTGATACTTGCTCGATGAGACAAATGAAAATGCGCGAGTTGACTGTAATTGTTTAGGAACAATTTTCAATTATAATTTATTAGTTCATAATAAATTCAGTAAAATAAAAATTTTAAATTGTAAAAATAATTTTGTATGAGAAAGAAAATTCAATTAACGCTTATAAGATTCCAAAAAGAATGATTATCAAATTCGTATATATAAATATATATGGGACATTCTCTGTCAATGAGAGAGCCTCCTTGTCCAAAATTGGTTAAGATATTTTAGGGCATGTTTGGGCTCAAATGAAAGCTTATTATCTCTAGTTTCGAATGCAACAAGGCTTTTTTTTGATTTTGCAAGATGGCGGCTGCAAGTCTACCACCTCACCTTAAAATAACAGTTTTATCAAGCGTACGCTTACCCAAGTCATCATAAAAAAAACAGATAAAGCTTTTTTTCGTATATTTTTGTTCGCTGAATATGAATCTAATATTATTTTTCACAAAAAATGTTACGTGTTGTCCCTAACCTCAAAAAAGGTCCAAAAAGGCTGTTTTTCGGGTCTTACGCTTATCATCATAAAACGACGGGAAAAGCCTATTTTCGTGTAATTTCAGTTAATGAACATGAATCTAATATTATTTTCTACAGTCGTCCCTAACCTCAAAAAATGAAAAATCCCAAAAAACTTTTTTTCGTGTCTCACGTGTCCCAAGTCATCAGAAAACTTCACTAATGACTTATTTTTCAATTTTCATCCCTTCACTTGGCTGTAACATACTTTTAGCGTTACCCAGAAACGACGTGAACTTAGTAAGTCTCTGCCTTCTTTGCGGTGCTTTATTAGAGTGAAAATTAAATTAATAATGAAGAATAAGCTTTTTGGGAAGTTTTCTTGTGATTTGGAACACATGAGACACGAAAAAAAGTTTTTTGGGATTTTTCATTTTTTGAGGTTAGGGACGACATGTAACATTTTCCGTGCAAATAATATTAGATTCATGTTTATCAGCTGAAACTACACAAAAATAAGCTTTTCCTGTCGATTTATGATGTCAGCGTAAGACCCGAAAAACAGCCTTTTTGGACCTTTTTGAGGTTAGGGACAACACGTAACATTTCCCGTGAAAAATAATATTAGATTCATATTCAGCGAACAAAAATATACGAAAAAAGGCTTTAACTGTTTTTTTATAAAGACTTGGGTAAACGTACGCTTGATAAAACTATTATTTTAAGGAGAGGTGGTAGACTTGCAGCCGCCATATTGGTCCGCCATCATGCAAAATCAAAAAGGCCTTATTGCATTCGAAACTAGAAATAATAAGCTTTCATTTGAGCCTAAGCATGTCCTAAAATACCTTAACCAATTTTAGACGGGGGGGTTTCCCATTGACAGAGAATGTCCCATATATATAATTACATTCAGGCAGGTTCTGCGTTTCACTTTCACTCGAAATTGGAATGAAATCGATTTCATTTCGATATTTGGGGTTCCACATTTCACTTTTTACGTTTTATTTCCCTTAATTTTTTCTAAGCGATATCGCATGTTCTAGAAACCGAATCTACTACAAAAAAAGTGATTAGATTTTATTTCAGTTCAGTCAAAGTGAAATTATTGAAAAATAGTGCAGTTATAAGTAAAAAATAAAAAAAATATTTATATTTCAATAAGTTAAACGTATATTTTTCTTGTTATTCAGAGGCAAGCACAAAAATCAATCACAGGACGCAATAAATATAAACAAAGATATCGCCAGAGGCTTTGTGAAAGGCGACAAAATAAAAGTAGAATGAGTTGACTAAAGATTTAAATAGCCATGGTCCTCCTCAAACAGATGTATCTGGATAAAAAAAGGTAAGAATTTATTTGCAAATGTATGTTTTTTCAATCTTTTTAATTATAGAAGTTTTAATAGGTTTGGTTGGATCGGAAGGCCACCGTTAGAAAGAAAGGCGCGCATAATAATTCTGACAGCAAATATGTCCTTATTACAACTGAAGATAAAATAGCACAAATCTGTGGTCGAGGGCATTGAGACGAAAGCTCAGAGCCGAACTCAGCTTTAACGACTGCCTCCAAAAATGCTTGAAAGAGCAAACAACTGCTATAAATGGAATTGCGGAAAACTTTAAAGAAAGTTTGGAAGCATCAAAGGAAATTTTGAACTGACTAAAGGTATGAATGATTGCATTAAAAAAATTTGGCGCTCAATAGACAGTCTCACTGAAGAAGTAAAGAGGCACAATATTAAAATGGAAAAACTTCGTTTGGAGGAATTTTCAATAGAGCAAAAAAGAATTGCATTTGATGAACAAAGACTGAATTTACAACAAAGTACAAACAAATAAGAAACTAAATTTTATACTTAAGTATGTTTTTAGTTTACTGTTACTATATATACTGTATCGCCCAAAAGCCAGGATCTACCATCATCTCTATCGTAGAATTGCACAAAATATTCTCGATAGAACCATGTATGCGATGTTAAGCAGGCTTATCCCACGGTAGTTGGCGCCGATCGTGGAATCACCTTTGTTGTGGTTTGTGCAGAGTACGCTGAGGTTCCAATCACTGGACATATTCTGCATAAAAGCTCGTGCATGCGTTTTGTGAGCTCTTCGCCTGCAGTGTTAAACGCAGGTAGGCCATCTGCACCCGCAGCCTTATTGTTTTTCAGCCGAGCGATGGCTGTTAAGACCTCGTCATAGTCGGGCGGCGGTACTTCAACGCCGTCAGTGATTGTGATTTCCGGAACAGCTTCCCGAATATTGTCATCATCACCATTGAGCAGCTGCGAGAAGTGTTCCCTCCATAACCTCATAGTACCCTGGACCTCTGTCACCAGAGTTCCGTCTTCGTCCTTGCACGAAGAGGCGCCGGTCTTCAAACCGTTAGTCAGGCGTCTTTTTTTCGAAGAATTTTCGAACCTCATTCCTGTCTCCAAGCATCTCGATATCGTCGCACTCACGTCTTTCTGTCTCTCGTTTCTTACGCCTGAAAAGACGTTTCTCCTCCCTCCTCAACTCCCTGTATCGCTCCTTAGCAGCTCGCGTTGAAACTGACTGCAAGGTGGCTCGATATACTGCATTTTTCCCTTCAGTCGCATCGCGACACTCTTGGTCGTACCACATATTTCGCAGTCGACGGTGGTAGCCTAGCACCTCTTCGGTAGCTGCATGCATAGAGCGGGAAATGTGAGTCCACTGCGCGCATATATCATCGAGTTGAGGGGTGTTTTGGGAAAGGAGGAGTGAGAGTCGATTAGCGAAGGCGTCGGCTGCCCGTTGTGATTGCAGCTTTTTGACATCCAGCTTTCTCTGTGTACTGGTACGTATGCGTTTCGCTTCACAGAGGCGTGTGCGGACCTTGGCTGCAACCAAAAAGTATTGTGCGTACGTCCAGTATACTGGAAGCTTGCCTTCCGTCGATCGCAACGTGATCAATTTGGTTACGTGTATTTTGATCAGGGGACAGCCAGGTGGCCAGGAGATATCCATAATCTCGATGCTGGAATCTGGTGCTACTAACTGTCATGTTTCTTGCCGCGGCGAAGTCGATCAGTCTCATACCGTTGTCGGTAGTTTCGTCATGGTGACTGAATTTTCCGATCGTCGGACCAAAGAGACCCTCCCTGCCCACCTTGGTATTAAAGTCGCCTAGCACGATTTTAATATCGTGGCGAGGGCAGTGCTCATAGGTTTTGTCGAGGAGCTCGTAGAAGTCATCTTTGGTCGCTTCGTCCTTCTCATCCGTCGGGGCTTGGACACAAATCAGGCTGATGTTGAAAAGTTTTGCCTTGATGCGGATAGTGGCTAGGCGTCCGTTCACGGGCGTGAACCTCGAGACAAGATGGCGTAGTCTCTTACCAACCACAAACCCGACACCAAATACGTGCCGTGAATCATGACAGCTGTAGTAGATGTCACAGGATGCTCTTTTGGAGCAACCCTGTCCCGTCCATCGCATTTCCTGTATAGCGGTGATGTCAGCTCGATATCGTCCGAGGACATCTACCAGCTGGATAGAGGCACCTTCCCTGTGAAGGGTCCGGACATTCCAGGAGCATATCCGTAAATCGTAGTCCTTTGGGCGTTTGCGGGGGTCGTCAACATTAGGGGAATCCGTTATCCGAGGCTTCTTTATTGGATTCATTGGGGATTGTTTTTGACGTGGTGGGTTCCTGACGCACAACCGTTCATTCAAGGCCACGGAGAAACCCGCCGCATGCATTAGTTAGCTCACTGACGGTTGTCATATCGCTATCCAGGGGGCGCCACAAGGAGGCTGTGTGTCGACTTGAGGCGGAGAAGCGCAAGGACCGAATGTGGACTCTCCTGAGCCGGTCACAGACTTTACCTTGTGTTCTCCGCCCCTAAGGCCCGCCATACATATATTGTAATCACATATCTGTTAAAATCATTAAAAATTGAATTGGTGATAATAGTATTAGGGGCTTAGAGCTACGTCGCTATCCTTTCCAACAGCCTTTTGAAAACCACTTTCTGCCAAGATCCGTAAAGTTGCCGCCAGTTGGAGATGTGCTGGAATAGTGGAGCCCTTTCAATGTGTTGCAGTTACTGCCAACAACATCAGAAATGCATCTTTGCTGACCCGATAGTATGATACGAATCTACTAACACATTTTATTTCATTAAAAATACTAAGTTGGTTTCGGGTGATGAATATTGTCTACTTATACTTCCAATGTACGCCTTTTTATTTTCTCTTCAGCATATTTTTCTTTTTGCGCTGCAATTGCCGCAATTACTAAAAACGCACTCATTCTTAACTTTTATTTGTAATATAAATGATGAGTATTAACACTCATCTCTTACTCAAACAATGTGTATTAAACACACCCATGTTAATGTACAAAGCTCACTCTCCCACTAAACTTTACATCATATCTACATATGTACATATATATAATTATTATCTTTAAAACCAATAAATCATTCGAAGCTAGGCTGACAAACTCTGCACTTCTTATTTCGTGTAATACACTACATTGGCGACGAGAAAAAAAAATAAAAAAAGAACCGCAATAAAACAAAAATCAGAGTCTTATTAAAAACGCAATAATAATCAGTTAAATTTTAACAAAATCAAAATTGTACTATTGATACAATATAAAAAAAAAAAAATCAAAAATCAGCTTATTTTCATCGAATCACAAATGTCCACGGATAACGGTCCCACCGCAACAACAATATCGAGTGGAACTGCAAAAATGGCGACAGCAACGGCAACCACATCGAGCACATTTTTCCAAGCAACGAATGTTCCAGAATTCCAACCAAACGAAGAAACATGGATTATGTGGAAAGATAAATTGGAAAATCATTTTTGTGAAATAAATTGTGTCGATGAAAATTCAAAGAAGAGAATTTTATTGAAATCAATTGGTGCCGCACAATATAGCTTTTTATATGATTTGTGTACGCCGTCATCTCCAGCAACAAAAACATTCAAGGAATTGTGTGAAATCTTAGCAACGCATTATACCCCGCCTACTATTGCATTTCGTGAACGAAAAATTTTCCACAAAGCAGAAAAATCCAATGATGAAACAGTCTCACAATGGTTCGCGAGAGTAAAAAGGTTAGCAGCTAAATGCGAATTCGGTTCTCAATTCGAGACAATGGTGTTAGATCAATTTTTAATCAGCTTGCCAGAAAAAATATTCGACCGAATCAGCGAAGAAAATTCAAATATCACACTTTCGTATGCTTTAAATAAAGCGATGACTCTTGAACTAAAATTTGGGTCGAATTCCGTTGAATCATCAGCTGACTCGAACGTTAACTTTGTAAAAAATCAAAGGTCAAAATACAACAACAACAAAAATGGAACCAAAACCACGAGGCAAGAAAGCAGTGACAATAAAAAACATAAATGCACTCGCTGCGGATGGAAAAATCACGAAGCAAAAGACTGCAAATACAAAACCAGCACCTGTCATGCATGTTCTAAAGTGGGCCATCTAGCTTCAGTGTGTAGATCGAAACAAAAACGGGCTGTGAATTATATTTCTGACTCAGAAAATAATAATGGCCACAACATTAATGATTTCTTTAATTATTCCATTTACAGTGTCAACACATGCGAATCGAACGACGTGTATTCTCTTCCAGTGGAAATCAACGGAAGGAACATGGAGATTGTTTGTGACACCGGAGCCCCATGTACGTTATTCCCCGCTTCACTATATTATAGTTTGTGCAAGAACGAAAAACTATCCCCATGTTCGATGCCGTACCTTGATTATAATGGCAAACAAATAAAAATATGTGGTGAGTTTGATGCTTCTATCATGTATCGAGGCATTTCAAAAGAAATTCCTATCGTCGTTTCGGACACTAATAGCCCCCCATTATTAGGTAGGACCTTTTTACGAGCTTTCAATTTTAAATTAACTCAAATAAATTTTGTATCAAATGAAGAAAAACATTCAATTATTATTGATCAGCTTAAGAACGAATTTAGTGATGTTTTCAACAACAAATTAGGGAAATTCAATGGTCAGAAAATTAATTTACAAATGTCTGATGATGCGAAACCAACATTCTTTAAACCTCGACCTTTACCAATCGCATGGAAAGGAGACATTGAAAAGCAATTACGCGACTTGATTAAAAATGATGTTTTAGAGTTAGTAGACCATTCTGAATGGGGAACACCACTTGTCCCGGTTCCAAAGCCAGATGGCACCTTCAGAATTTGTGGAGACTATAAAGTAACTATCAATAAGTTTCTTGTTGACGTTAAATATCCACTACCTCGCATAGACGAAATATTCACCTCACTAGAAGGCGGTGAACTTTTCACAAAACTAGATTTAACGAATGCGTACAATCAATTAGTTCTGGATGATAGCTCTCAACTTGTATGTGCGTTAAGTACACACATAGGAACTTTGAAGGTTAAACGAATGCCTTTTGGTATCAAACCAGCTGCTGCAATCTTTCAAAAAACAGTTGAAAATTTATTGCGAGGGATTCCCAACGTTGTCATTTATCAAGACGATATTACTGTCACAGGGAAAAATTTCCATGACCACGTCAAGAATTTAAGAGCGGTTTTGAACAAATTTAAATCTACAAATTTAAAACTAAATTTAAAAAAATGTGTTTTCTTTCAACAAAAGATTTCGTATCTTGGTTTTACCATTGACAAAAATGGCCTAAGCAAAACGAACGAGAGAATTTCCAATGTTTTGAATGCACCAGTACCAAAAGATGTATCTGAAATCAGAGCATTTGTGGGAATGGTCAACCATTATTCAAGGTTTATCAAAAATTTTGCAAATAAAATTATGCCTTTGTATAAATTACTACAGAAAAATGTTCCTTTTCAATGGACAAATGATTGCCAAAAAGCATACGAGCTAATGAAAAATGAAATCACGTCTGAACAAACTTTAGTTCACTACAATCGTGAGTTACCTTTAATATTGTCAACGGATGCTAGCAATAACGCTATCGCAGGTGTGCTTTCACACAGATTTCCAAATGATTCAATCAAACCTATTGCGTTTATCTCTCGCGCACTGTCTAAAAGTGAAAAAAATTACAGTACGCTTGAAAAAGAAGCACTTGCTATTATTTTTAGTGTCACAAAATTACGGCAATATTTGTTAGGCAATCACTTCATTTTAAAAACCGACCATAAACCTTTAATCACAATTTTCGGTGAGAATAAAGGATTACCAATTATGGCAGCCACACGAATGCAAAGGTGGGCATTCATACTCTCGGGATTTAATTATACAATTGAGTACATTAAGGGTAATTTAAATGATGCTGATAGCTTATCACGCATACCTCAAGCCGTAATGCAACAAGACACTTTTGAAAATTCGTTCATCAATTTTATTGAAAAATCAAACCATTTAAACTTAAATTTCAAACATATCGGTAAAGAAACACGACGCGATCCAATACTTGCAAAACTATCGTATTCTATTCTCGAGGGCACCGTAAATAAGTTAATTGATTCGAAATTTCTACCTTTCAAAAATAAATCAAATGAATTAACAGTTGAATATGACTGCATTTTATGGGGATATAGGGTTATCATTCCAGAAAAATTTCGAATTCAAATTCTAAATGAACTTCATGCTTCACACATGGGCATTGTGAAAACAAAAGCGCTTGCCAGATCATATGTCTGGTGGCCAAACATAAATTCTGACATTGAAAATCTAATCAAAGAATGTATTCCGTGTCAAAAATTGCAATCAAGTCCAGAGAAAAGTTCATTAATTTCGTGGAAACCCACAGGTTCAGCGTGGAGTCGAATACACCTTGACTTTGCGGGACCAATTAAAGAATTTTACTTTCTTATTATCATTGATTCATTTACTAAATGGGTCGAAGTCTTTAAGACTAAAGACATAACGTCAAGTTTCGTTATCAGGAAAATGAGAGAAACATTTTCTAGATATGGCATTGTTGATACGCTTGTTAGCGACAATGGGCGTCAATTCACTTCAGATATATTCAAAACATTTTTAAAAATGAATAACATCAATCATATCTTAACAGCTCCTGGTCATCCAGCGACGAACGGTCAAGCAGAAATTTTCGTGAAAAATTTAAAGAAGTCACTATATGCAAATCTAGAAAAAGAAAAACACGCTGATTTTGACATAATTTTGAATAGATTTTTATTTGATTATCGCAATACAATCCATACAACAACCGGCGAGTCACCAGCAAAATTATTTTTTTCACGTTCATTAAAAACTAGATTCAATTCTTTGAAACCACCACTGGTTCAAAACCAAATAATTAAAAAACAAATAAAAAGCGAAAATAACCACAAAGGCAAACGAAACGAAAATTTCTCTCAAGGGCAAAAAGTGCTCATACGCGATTACAGAAATCCGAATAAACAAAGCTGGATGTCAGCTAAAATAAACAAAAAATTAGGGTCTCGATCATATAGTTGCATCATTGTTCACAATAATAAAGAGATAAAGAGGCATTTGAATCAAATTCGCGATGGAGGTAGTAATTCGTTTTTGCATGAGACTAATCCAAGTCAAGAAAGCACGGAAAGAGTAACTGAAGGCGAACATGAAACAAACATTACATCAACATCCACAGATTCCACTGGTTCTGATCCACTCACTCGAAACGATAGTCTAGCACAATCAAAAATAGAATTAAGGCCTAGAATTGATGGCAAAGTAGTAAAAATTAGAAATTTGAATTAATACTATTGTAAATCTATCGTAAATTGAAACTGAAATGAATTATAAAAGAAAACTGAATTTATTATATTGTACTATGCTTTAAGAATTATTTAAAAATTAACTTATTGTAAATAACAAGCCTAAGGGAGAGCATGATGAGTATTAACACTCATCTCTTACTCAAACAATGTGTATTAAACACACCCATGTTAATGTACAAAGCTCACTCTCCCACTAAACTTTACATCATATCTACATATATATAATTATTATCTTTAAAACCAATAAATCATTCGAAGCTAGGCTGACAAACTCTGCACTTCTTATTTCGTGTAATACACTACAATAAATAATTTTGAAAATGTTTATTTGACACGTTGGCAGCTTTCAGATGATTTTTACTTAAACTCGAAGTGATTTAAAAATGGTTTTTAAATATAACAAATCACTCGGTTTCTAGAACACCAAAAACAAATTCACTCGAATTTCAAATTCGAATTCACTTTCATTTCACTCGGTTTCCAGAACATGCCTGATTAATTAAAAAAAAGGAGTAATATTATACATTTTAACATATTTAGCACTGGAGTTGCCACTATTCAAAAATTTATAAAAGAAAAAAATGAAGTGCGTCGCACATTAGACGCATCACAAATCTATTAAATCCATGTCTTCTATATGGCGCGCCCCTTGCCACTTGGAGGGAACTTTGAACTCTTTGCAAGGTGGCAACCAGATCACGGAGTCCGCGTTCTCGTGCGGTGCGCTTCTGCTTTGCAATTCGCTAAGCGCTGGAGTGTTGTATTTGCGATGGCGACGATGTGCGTTAGACGTGGTTGCTGATGAACGTTTTAGATTAACCTTCACCGACGTACGGGAGATGCGTGCTGGATGTAGTAAGGTATGATGTGCCAAACCACACTTGTAGCAACTCCAATTCGAGGTGCATGCATCTATCACATGGGATGTATCCAGACAGTTAATACAATATCGATGCGATCGTCGACGGTTATTGCTCGAAACACTCGACAGTAACGCAAAAAATGAATGATTATCAAATTCGTGTATATATGTACATATAATTACATTAATTCAAAAAAAGTGAGTAATATTATCAGTGTGCCAACTTTTGTTTTTCAAAATCCGCTAAAATGAAGAAAAAAGCCGCTAAATTTTTTCTTTATGAAAATGTTAAGCACAAAATTTTTTTATATATGTATTAAAAAGAAAATTAATTAAATACCATGTATTTTTAAAGTTTTTAATGCACAGCATTTCTAAATTATACAATAACAAGAAAAACTATAATAAGATAATGGGAAATGAGTATTCTATACACTTTTATCACAAAAAAATATACAGAGTAATAATTTATAACTATCACATATCGATGTCGAAGTCTATATTCTTTTCATTACTATCAGCTTATCAGCTTGGCCATAACATGCTTTTTAGTCTAAATTCAGAAGCATTATAAACACTATTGCTATTTATTTACGTCATCAAGAATTTTGCAGTTTTCACAAAATGAATTTTCGTGTTTTAATCCATTTTTTATATAAAGTAAAGAATTTATTGAATTGAGTGACTTTTAAGAACTTTGGTTTAAAATAAGTTTATTACTCGTTAGGGTGATACTCTATGTCTGGTATAATTGCACTATAGCACGAAATGCAAAAATATTATACTAAATTATACTATGATTTGAGAGCGCACATTAACGAAGAAATGTAATATATAAGAAAATGTAAACACAGAGAGTGAGAGAGAGGCTCAGAGTTGCATTTAATATACTACACTTCATTGCATTGAACATATACATGGGTATCGTTGTAGGAAAAGTTTTTAAGTGTTGCAGAATGGATTGACGTGTATTTTGTTTTTGTTTCGTTGTACGGATTGGAAAGTTTTACAATTTGTGCTATCGTGCTACCGTGCAAGGGCATATACTAGACTTAGAGAATTACCCTATGGTTTCGATAAAAAATGTTGTTAGGATTATTAAGGAAATGGATTATTTCGCGGAGCATTTAGTGTCTTTTAAATTAAAAAAAACGCGCTAAAAAACCCGCTGACCGCTAAATCACTTTTTTCCGCGTTTTAATTTTCAAAAAGCACTAAATTTAGCGGAAAAAGCGCTAAGTTGGCCACTCTGAATATTATACATTTTAACCATAGATTAATAACAAAGTTGAACGGGTAGCAATGACAGCCTCTTTTAGACACGCATAATCCCATAGCAACGTATTGAGCGTCAAAAGCTTCAAATTTTCGCTCTCATTTTTAACATGGCAGCGTGTTTTGAAGTTTTATTTTCAAAATAAAATTATCCCATTTGTGCTCGAAAAATTTGAAAATAAAAATATATAAATATTACGAAGCAACGTTCAAAACACGAAAAAAATTAAATAAAATATTTTAACAGATTTACGTACAAATAACATAAATAAAAGTATAAAAAATGCCGAGTTCCTGCTGTGTCTGCAAAAAATATTGCCAGAAAGAGGTTCCTTTGTTTAAGGCACCTATTTGCGATGGCGCAAGAAAAAATTGGGAAGCGGCACTCAATATTGGGCTGAACAAGTCATCTCGAGTGTGTGCAGCACATTTTCAAAAGAACGATGTGTATGTGGGCAAGAGAAAACGCCTGGCCCCAAATGCAGTACCCTTAAAAAGGATTGCATTTGCAAAGCCTGGGCCTCGAAAACGCATATTTACACAGTAAGTAAAACCAAGCATGTACTCAATACACATAATGTAAAGAACATTTTTGGTTTTACTCTAAAACTATATTATTCACTTTCTTGTTGTAACTTTTTGGATACAGTAGACGTAAATGGGTTAGGGTGACAGAAAATGAGAAAAACAATTTTGTCAGAAATTACTCAGAGAAGAAATGACATACGTTTATATGTTGCCAAGGAAACATGCGTGCAGATGCGTGCTGTCAGTATCCGTTCAACTTTGTTATTAATCTATGATATTAACATATTTGGGCACTGGAGTTGCCACAATTCAAAAATTTACAAAAGAAAAAAAATGAAGTGCGCCGCACATTAGACGCATCACAAATCTATTAAATCCATGTCTTCAACAAACACTATCTGTTCAGACCAAATACTTCGGGGTTTTGTTGGATGCAAAACTAAATTGGAAATCCAATATAGAGTTATGTGTGAGGAAAGCCTGTGTGGCCTATTATTCCTGCAACAGGTTATTTGGCAAAAGATGGGGCTTGTGGACTCATATTACACACTGGCTGTATACAGCAATAGTGCGTCCGATACTAACATACGGTGCAATAGTTTGGTGGCCAACCCTAGGTAAGAGCTACATTATACGGAAGCCCAGTAGAGTTCAGAGAACAGCATGTGTTGGTATTACAGGAGCCATGCGTACTTGCTCTACGGATGCTCTGAACGTAATGCTACATCTCCTTCGTACTGACCTTCACATCAAAAACATTGCCTTCAATAGCGCGGTAAGGTTTAAGACAACCGGTTATTGGGCCGACCGTGCTTACGGGCACAGTAAAGCTTTAAGTACTATACCAAATTTCGTCTTCAGAGAAACAGATTACATCATACCACAACTGTGTTTTAAAAGTGATTTTAAGGTAAGATTTGCTACGAGGGCAGAATGGAAAGAAAAAAGCTTTTTAACAGAATACGATATTCCGATTTTTACAGATGGTTCATAAATGGCCTGCGGGGTGGGTATGGTGGTGCATTCACCGCATGTGGAAATAAACCAATCCTTACGTTTACCTAATGATGCCTCGGTTTTTCGGGCTGAAGTTCTCTCTATTAGAGAGGCTTGTCGACTAATAAAGCGTCATATCACAGACAGGTGTAATGTTGCTATTTTTATCGATAGCCAGGCAGCAATAGAATCATTATAATCCACCACCATAAAATCAAAGCTAGTTAAGGAGTGCAGGGAGGTTCTGAGCGAGTCAACTCATTATGCTGACATCACTCTTATCTGGATTTCCGGCCATAGGAACATTGTAGGGAATGAGAAACCTGATGAATTAGCGCGCTCCGGAGCCTCTCTTGATGAATCTTTAGGGGTACCGGTTCTAACCCCCTTGGGAGTCGTCAAGAGAGGCATGTACCTGCACTGTCTTCAACTGGCTAATCTGAGGTAAAAGTTACTAAAAACCTGCAGTACCTCGCGTGAATCACAATTACTGAATAAAACCAAAATTTAAATTTATTGTTATTTTATTAGTATCAACTGTAAGACATATTAAACTCAGTTGTTACAATTGAACCAAAACGTTATTCTAAACTTATACCACAGTGCAAGCTATGCCAGTCGTTTGGCCATACAAAAAATTATTGTGGAAAACCTGCTAGATGTGTGAAATGCGCTGGCAAACATAAATCATCTGAGTGTTCAAAGCCTGAAAAAGCCCAACCCAAGTGTTGTAACTGTAGCGAAAACCATTCCGGAAACTATCGAGGGTGCATTGTGGCAAAGGAAATGCAAAAAATAAGAGATAAAACTATAGGCGTTCGAAACAAAAATATGAAAGAAAATGAACAAACCAATGTATTACAGAAGAATGAAAATAAGTCAAACACGAACAAACCTGGAGAGAACAATCTAAATAAAAATATGAAAAATAAAAAAGCCCTTAAGGAAAATGCATCTACTAGCAAAGATGATAACCATTTGTTAACTCAAATTTTAGCAAAACTTAACTCCAAGTCATAACGTGCTGTAAATTTGTTTTTGTCGCACTAAATATTTGAAAAAACGTTTTGTTTTTGACGTTATTTTCATAAAGTAGTACGTTCGAATATATTTATATTGCTTATGTTTTGTATTGCGCTATAAAAGCAACAGATGGCATTGCTATTGATATACGCGTATTTATGTTTTTCATAGTGCCAACAAATGGCGTTGCTATAGAAAACAACTTTAATAAAAGAAAATAAATAGTTTTTGATGTACAACACCTACTTGTATTAAACAAGTCATAACTCGCTGTAAATTTTTGATCTTTTTGTCGCACTAAATATTTGCGAAAGCGTTTTGCTTTTGTTGTTCTTGTCATTATAGAAGTAGATTCAAATATATTTGAATTGTTTATGTTTTTCATAGTACTATGAAGTCAACCGATGGCGTTATTATTGTATCGACTCATCTCTTTCTCACTCATTGAAGATCTGTCATTTATGTTCTATTGTGAAAACAAATATTCTTCTTTGTACACAAATGACGCACACACGTATTTTAAAAAATAATCACTTAAAAAATTGTTTTCAGTAAATTAAT
The DNA here is from genome assembly GCA_963691655.1 of Toxonevra muliebris. NCBI lineage: Eukaryota > Metazoa > Arthropoda > Insecta > Diptera > Pallopteridae > Toxonevra > Toxonevra muliebris. Next base: position 47,003,537 of record OY829328.1, on the reverse strand, counting down.
GCTTAATATACCAAATCAATTTAAGGGATTTTCAACATTTTTCATTTCTACATCTCTTTTGTTTTTCACTTCGCTATTTAATAACCTCAAATGGAAGCATTGTGGTTGTGGAATTGAATAGTTTCCGTCCCCGTTCTTCTTCTCATTTTAACGGCTTCCGTCCCCACTTTCTGTTTCCTGTTCAGTTTACCCCTCAAAACGCCGCCAAAGAAGTTTCACTTCAAAAACTTTGAAATACTTCGATGAAGATAAAATAGCAGAAGAATATATCCAATCAATTATAGCCACCATTTGGACAAATAACAATCCTTTATCTACACACAAGCCTACGTACTGGCCCACCGATCCTCTAAAATCTCCTGATTTCATTGATTTTTTCATTGTTAAAAGTATTCCAAAGCAATATATAAAAGTTGAAGAAAGTTTTGATCTGAATTTGGACCACTCACACATTTACTTAACATTCGATGAAAACTTAAACGCATTCCTTTACGATAAGCTCACTGATTGGGAGTCTTTTCAAAATATAATAAATACAACAGTTGAGCTTAATAACATACAATAGATACTCTTGAAATGGAAAAACTGAATTTTTCACAATTAATAAAGCAAGCTGCGTGGAGAAGTACTCCAACAATTGCAAAAAAAGTTTAATATGGATACTTATCCTGAGGAAATACTAAAGCTTATTTCAAATGAACGTAAAGCACGTCGTAAATGGCACCAAATTAAATAAACTTACCAAAGAATTGACCTTCAGAATAAAACTATTCAAAAATTAAACATTCAATTCGTATTTACAAAATCTTTCAAACGAACGTAGTACTGAATATTCTCTATGGAAATGTACAAAGAGACTTAAAAGACCAGCGAGTCAAATTCCACCAATTAAAAGCGAACACAATGAATGGGCTAAAACAAGTCAGCAGAAAGCTGAGTTATTTGCAAATCATCTAGAAAACATCTTCACAAATACTTGGGAAAGTAGTTCAAATATTGAGTCTGATAACACTGGAATACAAAATTTCACTTTAAAAATATAACATGAACCAAAGTATGTTTTCTAAACTAAATTGAGGACGCTGAACACGAAAATCACATCCTTTTTTTTCTATGGGTAAGTTTTCGAGATATTACAAAATAACGGTTTTTCAGGTTACAGTTTAACTTACAGGTTAATAACTATTTACCTATAGTATCGACCGATCCAAGTTGTATATCATAGGAATTATAATTATATTATGCGTCTTATACTGCTATGTTTGTTAAAGTCGGATTATAAATAACTGAAATTTTCACACAAGTAGTGGGCTAAGTTTTCTTTCTCACAAAAAGTAATCACAAAATCTAAAGTTTTATTTTTTTAATCGATAGACCATTTCATTACAAAAATTTTAAGCATAAAATAGCAATCGGATCAAAAATGACAAAGTAATCAAGGATTGAGTAAAAATAAAATATTCTCGAAAGCTCGAAATTTTTCTCAAAATTCGCTAAAAATAACGCTAGCGCAATGAAATCATTACAAAGAGGGTTTTCGAAATTGTCATTACAAAAACTCAAAGCGGTCGTATTCGTTGAAACTCAAATCCGCAAATTGTTCGACGATGCTGGATTACTGAATGTTCGAGTGAGTCAAAACGAGAAGAATGGGAAGCATTTGCGAATGTTGTTCAAAATTTTTTGAGAAATTATAAAAGTGACAATCATGCCCAACTCATCGACGTAATGTTGGAAAAATACAATGATGTTGGTAAGTTTGATTTGCGGTGAATTGAAAGTTGATTCCTTATTCATTTATTCAACGACAAATAAATTTAATTTCGAGAATTCAGGTGCGAATATGCCTCCCAAGATGCAATTTTTATTCAGCTATTTCGACTTCTTTCCATTAAATCTGGGTGCAGAAAGTGACGAGCAGGGCGAACGGTTGCACCAAGATACTGATGGAATCGAAAGCCGATATCAAAGTTTCAAAGATGATGGCATAATGTAGACTACTGCTGGTTCTTGATCACGGAAGACCCGACAGCGAAAAATTGCAAAAGTTCAAGTGGTGGCTCATCATTTTCTACAGCAGAATGAATTTTGAGAAAAATTTCGAGTTTTCGAGAATATTTTACTTTTACTCAATCCTTGATTACTTTGTCATTTTTGATCCGATTGCTATAGTCTTATGCTTAAAATTTTTCTAATGAAATGGTTTATCTATTAAAAAAATAAAACTTTAGATTTTGTGATTCCTTTTTGTGAGAAAGAAAACTTAGCCTTAGAAAATTAGAAAATTTCTCAAAAATCACACCAAAATTTAATTTTCATCATCTATATCTCAGTCATTTATAATCTGATTTCAACAAACTTGGCAGCATTAACGCGTAATTATATTTCCTATAACATAAAACTCAGATCGGTAGAAGCTATAGGTATGGGCGTTATGGCCATTCCTAGGGCGGTCATAACACCCAAACTTTTTTTTGGGCGTTATGGCCGTGGGCGTTACGTTCGGTCACCATTCCGGTGTAATATAATAAACGAAGAGAACACAGAAATAGAAGCTGTAACTGAAGCTGAAGTTGAGCAGGTAATAAATAACTTAAAAACAAAAAATTCTCCGGGATACGACTTACTAACTGCAGAGGTACTAAAGAAACTTCCACATAAAGGCATTGTCAAACTGACGAGAGTAATGAATGCTGTTTTAAACTTCAAATATGATCCGATATATTGGAAAATTGTAGAGATCATTATGATCCTTAAGCCGGGGAAAAAACCTCATATAGACCTATATCGCTTTTACCAATTCTTTCTAAAGTATTCGAGCGACTGTTTATTAAAAGACTGAACAGCATTATCGAAACAAGAAATATTATACCTTCTCAATCAATTTGGGTTTAGATCAAAACACTCAACAATTGATCAGATTCATAGAATCACTGCGATTGTAGAAAAAGCTTTTGAAGAAAAAAATGTATGTTTTGTTATTTTCCTTGATGTTTCCCAAGCCTTCGATAAGGTATGGCACGAAGGCCTTCTCAAAAAAGTGCAAAATATGGTAAATTGCCAAATGCTTACGTAAATATCCTGCGAACATATTTAACTCAGAGATATTTTCGAATTAAACAAGAAGACTGTTATTCTGATGTAAAGCCAATTAAAGCAGGAGTGCCCTAGGTCCTCAACTATCACAGGGCTGAGCTCTAGGCTACTGTGGGGGTCAGCGGGTGGCGGATATCTGAACGGCCTGCAGTAATGTCGGTTAGCTGCGAATACCCAATAAGCAGTCCCCGACCAAGAGCGGCAGAAGTGGAGGGTGTGTCTTAAAAGGCCACAATACCCAATGAAGATCTGCGACAGGACGAGCAGGCACCGTCCTTGGCGTAAGTGCTCCCCACCCCGGGGTGGCACCGTGGGACATCGTTGCAGAATCCGGGCACGCGTATTTCAACACTGGGTTATCCTATGACACTGTCATGTGGGTCATGAGGGCAATGTCTAGTGACGGATACAAGTGTTCGGAAACTTCGCGAACCACGACAGCAGATAGTGACGGGAATGTGTGCTACACCGTCAGAAGCTGCCCGGCTTCGACCAATGGGTCGAAGGGCTTGGGTAAGTGCAGGCGGCTGGTTCACATTTTCGATACTATGCGAGCAATGGACGTCGGAATCTGAGTCCAGTAGGATTCTGACGAAATGGTACTGGAACCAATATTTTGACCTAGATGATACGAGCTGACGGCTGTGGCATTCGGGCACTTTAGTAAGCGGAGTGAAATCTAGCGAAAATGGCTATCCGGCTAATGTCCCAGCTGCCTCCGTCCCGGTAAAACCTTGGCAGGCCTCGTTGTACGTTCGAGGTACGTCACCACTACGGTGGTGGTTCAGGCTCGGCTGGCTGTGTTCCCGATTACGCTGACCTGGCTCTGAACGCAGGTACCCATAAGGTCCTGCGTCAACCCTTGCGTGGCCTCACTGCTTGCATAGATAACCACGGGGTCATTAAGGCGACTGTACTTTCGGACCGAGATAGCGGCAACGAGGGGGGACCCAATCACAATGTTTACAAACAAACAAAAAAACACAGATGTAAATGAAGAGGAGAACTTTGACCCATTCAAGGGCCGAAGACTAACGCGATCGCCAGAGGAATCCGGAAGGAGCCTGATGAAAAAAGCAGCATCCTCACCTGACCTCATTGAACTGGATCAGGACGATACCAGGAAAACGTGTCAGAAGATCGACAATAAGGCGAAAGGTGTAGCTACAGCAAGTAGCACAACCGTACGTGAGCAACAGAAGTCGATTGGCCACACAGGCACGCCTACAGAAGCAATAGTCAATATGGCATCAAAACAGCGGACCATATTTGACTTACAGAAGACAGCGACCTTGGATGCTACTACACCCAAGACAGCTTCAAGAGTACCGGCAGGGCAGTTTATTAAAACCGTTGTACAAACATCATCAACGAACGTGTTCCAGGCCAAAATGGCAAAGCTTGGAGTACATATAAACAAGCTCCTGGCATACTACGAGGGTAGAAGGAATGTTCACGCTGAAATTAAGCGCCTAGGATCTATGATCAAAGGCGCTTATTCTGAAGCGATGCTGGACATGGAAAAGAGCGTGGACCAGCAGGCATCAACACCAGCAACAACAACAACGCTTGATATCGAGGTAGATGCGCCTGAAAAAAGCATCCCACGTGAGACCCTCGCAGAGGTGGTTCGCAGAGCGCCACCACCTTCGGCTAAGAGGATGAGAGCCAGCACGAGTCCGGACTTGCGCATAATTGGCGAGAAATCACCGGCAACAAAGAGAAGACGCGGCACAGCAGAAACGCAGCAGACAAACCCAAAGGACAAGGCGTCAAACATTAAGGGGCCGAAGGAAACAGCATGGAATGTTGTAAAAGGCAAGAAAGCCAGGAAGGCCAGACCAATAAGGACCAGGCCTGATGTTATTATTATATCGAAGGCAGGAGACGCAACGTACGCAGACATACTGCGCAAGGTGAAGACATGCGAGGATCTTAAGACAATGGGAGAAAATGTCAAGGCCATACGCAGAACAGCCAAAGGCGAGCTACTTCTGGAGTCGAAGAGAGCTCCAGAAAACCAGACGACGACGTACCAAGCAGCAATCGAAGAGGTACTTAAGGAGACGGCCAAAGTAGCGGCCAAAACTCACACGGTCACGCTACAATGCAGAGACCTAGATGAGGTCACCACACCGGAGGAAATTTGCGAGGCACTTCATGCGCAATGCAAAATACGACGCCCAGAGAAAACTGCTGTTAGAAGCCTGCGAAAGAGGTACAACGGCACACAAACAGCTCTTATCTGCCTACCCGTAGACGACGCGAGGAAGATGATAGATGCGCAACGAGTACGCATCGGATGGGTGATGAGCAGGATAAGAGAGATGGATTCGCCCAGATACTGTTTCAAGTGCTGGGGCTACGGCTATATTGCGCAACGTTGCACAGAGAAGGTAGACAGGACGAAGCACTGCCTGAAATGCGGAGAAAGAGGGCACTTGGCGGCAGTCTGCTCTAATAAGTGTGAAAACCACTGCCAGGCGGCGCAGGATCTCCTGCAGCAATTGACGACCGAACATGGCTTCGACTTAGCGTTACTTTCGGAGCAGTATACAAATCTAGATGGACATGGCTGGGCGACGGACGCAGCGAATAAGGCTGCCATTTGGGCGCTAGGCAACGCCTCATTGCAAGGCAAGATGAAAACAGCCAAAGAAGGATTCACGTGGGTCAAAGTAGGTGGAATCTACTTTTTCAGCTGCTACGCTCCACCTAGTATGAGCGAGGAAGCTTTTGAGACCATGGTGACAGCATTAGTGGAAGAAGCACGCGGAAAGCATCCACTTCTTATCGGCGGGGACTTTAATGCATGGTCCGCACGTGCCGACGTGGCCACATACTCCTTGAGAGCTTGGTTCCCTTAGAGCTGGAGCTACTAAATGAGTTCGGGGCATACACTTTCGACAACGGCAGAGGTAGGTCCATAATAGACCTCACCTTTGCGGACAACGTAGTTGCGCGCTCTGCCAAATGGAGCGTTAGCAACATGTACACGCATAGCGATGGGCACAAGGCCATCATCATCGACGTGGATAACAAGGTGGCACCCCTCGCGGTTCGGATATAGAAGGCGCAGCAAAATGGATGGAAGAGGCAAGCGTTCGACGCGGATACGTTCAACATAGCTTGGAGAGATGCAATGTTCCAGACCAAACCAGCTGCAGACATGGCAGTGCATACCATCGCAGCACTTTCCAGAGCGTGCGATGTTGCGATGCCCCGAAGACGTGCAGTCTTGATCAGAAGACCAGTGTACTGGTGGAATGAGGAGATAGCGGCAGCCAGAAATGCCAAGAAATGCCATCAAGCACGCAGGAAAGCGCAGAGAGCTCGCTCTCTTCCCGCGTGGGAAGCCCTGCAGCTCGACTATAAAATTTGCAGAATCGAGCTCAAGATGGTCATCAGAGACAGCAAAAATATCTGTTTTAAACAGTTACGCGACAGCGCAGAAACCGATCCATGGGGGATGGCATATACAACGGTTATGAGGAAGGTCAGAGGGTTAAGGGCCCCACAGCCCACCTGCCCCACACTGATGCGAAAAGTGGTGACCACACTCTTTCCCCCCAGGAAGAACTTGCTCCACGACAACATAAGCGCGTGCAAGCACTAGAAGTCACCGCCAGCGAGGTGCTGGCAACGCTACGTAAGATTGCGGATAACAAGGCCCCAGGACTGGATGGCATCCCCAACGTTGCGCTCAAGGCGGCGATCAAAGCTACACCGGAGGTGTTCGCGAAGCTTTTCAGTGCATGTTTGACAGAAGGAGTTTTTCCAGACACATGGAAGCGACAGCGGTTAGTCCTCCTACTAAAACCAAAGAAGCCGCCTGATGAACCGGCATCCTACCGCCCGTTATGCATGCTGGATACACTGGGCAAAGTTCTCGAACGCATTATAGGGGACAGGCTCCAGGAGTGGCTTGAAAAGCCAGGAGGGCTATCAGCACGACAGTTTGGATTCAGAAGAGGACGATCCACGGTCGACGCAATACAAACGGTGATGAATATTGCACGCGTGGCCACCAGCGGCAACCAATGGGGAAACGGCAAGAAGAAGTACTCCGCCGTAGTGACGTTGGACATCAAAAATGCCTTCAATTCGGCGAACTGGCCTCAGATTATGAGTGCACTGAGAGGATTCGAAGTACCGGAGTACCTGTTGCAAATAATCGCAAACTACTTCGACAACAGAATTTTAATATACGATACTGATGACGGCGTGAAGCAGTATCGTGTCAAAGGAGGCGTTCCGCAGGGCTCCGTTCTCGGCCCAACACTATGGAACGCAATGTATGACGGCATCCTCAAATTGGATCTCCCGGAGGATACAACAATCGTAGGATATGCAGACGACATCGCGATAGTGGCAGTAGCCAAGAACCTGGACTCGCTACAGGCTATATGTAACGATGTCATCTCAAGAGTGAGAAGATGGCTGTACAACTCGAAGCTGGAATTGGCGGAGCAGAAGACGGAAGTCGTGGTATTGAGTACCAGAAGAGCACGTGCAGAGCTGGTCATCACGGTTGGTGATCATAACATCACCTCGTGTCCACACATTAAGTACTTAGGAGTACTTATAGATTCTAGAATGACGTTCAAGGATCACCTGAAAGCTGCTAGTGGAAAAGCAGCACGAATAAACAGCACATTAACACGCATCATGCCGAATATAGGAGGCCCGCGTGAGGGCAGGCGCCGGCTGCTTTCAACGGTTACTACGTCAGTAATCTTGTATGCAGCACCTATCTGGGCGGACAGCAAGAAAACACACCAGAAGGATATCCGTGCTATATATAGGCTCAGTGCCCTGAGGGTTGCTTGCGCGTATCGCACAGTATCGGACGATGCTTTTGTGTCATAGCAAGTAAGGTGCCCATAGATTTACAGGCACAGGAGATGAAGCGGTTATATGGCCGTGACACAAAATCAACCGAAGCCATAAGAAGAGAAGAAAGACAGAGTACCATCATGGAATGGCAGCGAAGATGGGAGTCATCCGAGAAGGGTCGATGGACCTACAATCTCATTACGGATATAGAAGAGTGGATATCACGCAGACATGGTGAACTGAATTACCACATTACGCAGCTGCTTAGTGGCCATGGGTGCTTCAAGCAGTACTTGCATAAAATCAACACCGGAGAAGAAGACCCGTTTTGCCCAAGATGCCCAGAGGAACGGGAGAACGCGCAGCATATACTTTTTATATGCCCACGTTTCAACAAAAACAGAGATGAGCTGGAGAAAGCCTTTGGAGAACCCCCTACAGAAAGGAATCTGACGACACAGATGTGTAACACAGCGGAAAAATTGAATGCAGCATGCAAGGTTGCTGCAGATATGATGACCACTCTGTATGATGCAGAACGTGCGCGCAAAGTCGAGCGCACGGCAAATACTACAAATATGGAGCCAGATATCGTCAACCGACGATAAAACCGAACAGAATTGGACAGAAACCAATACTGACGATTGAGCACTAAGCTCATTACGGCCTTCCGACGTAATACCTAACGGTGGTTCCGGGAGGAATATCCGTACGGACGAGAGGTGGTTTTAGCGTGAGAATATCACGCACTGACTGGGTGGCTTTTTATGCTTTCCTCCTCGTTAAAAAAAAAGGTCCTCAACTATACTTGTTATACACTTGCAATCTCCCCACTGACGAGAATTATACAACATTCGCTCATGATACTTCATTAATAGCAGTTGGAAATACTGAAGCAAAGTCAACAAGTATTCTACAAACAGCAGTAACAAACGTATCTTCTTGGACAAAGAAATGGCGCCTTAAACTGAATAACTCAAAGTCAGTACACGTCGACTTTTCAAATATAAATGCACACCACCTTCCCGTGAATATTGACGGCAATGTAATACCACACTCAAATACTGCAAAATATGTATGAAATATAGGTATGACACTCGATGCAAAGCTTCGCTGGAATGCTCATGTTAAAAAGAAAAGGGAGGAACTTGAACTAAAATTTAAAAGCATCTACTGGCTAATTGGCAGTAAATCTGTCTTATTAATTCATAATAACCTCATGATTTACAAACAAATCTTAAAGCCGATTTTGCTCTATGGAATTCAATGCTCCGTGGTACATGTGAAACTCTGATCTGCATCGTGACTTGAACATTAAAATGATGAAAGATGAAATTCAGCTAGTTGCTAAATCACACGAAGTGAGACTAAGAACTCACATAAATGAAGAGGCAGCCGTACTTGTAAATACGGAAAACCTGTATCGAAGATTGAAACCTTGTGATAATCCCAACACCATATAATTGGTAAATTCACTTATGAGGCATTTCATGTGAAGCGGACAACAAAAAAAAAGTAAGATTCTGAAATTCGGCCAAATTGAACTTCTAGAAAATATGAATGTGGATACACAATTTTTGTATGAAGTTTATTTGCCAAGTTATGGGTTTTTAAAGAATTGACGTAATTGAAATATGGATTTTTCAAAAGTAATTTTTATAATCAAACAAATTTACAATAATATATTGAACATGGTAATTTAAATAAGAAATTTACTGTTCTTTTCAATTATGAAATCAGACCGGAAATTAAATATTTTTATGCACCAAACTGGAAGTAAATCTTTAAAATCACAATTTTAATAACTTCGACCATTTAAAAAAAGAAAATTTATTCTTCAAAATTTAGCTTAAAGTATTTAAATAATACCCTTAAAATTTCAAAATGGGATCTACATTAGTTTAGGAGATTTATTTTATTTATTTATTTCAATTTAGTCTACAGAAAATTTCTTACAGACTATATATAAAGAACAATTAAAAATAGTGAAAAGTTTTAACTTAAATCATAAATACTAACACTAAAATCAATAATGTTTTTATAATTATTGCATAATTGAACGCATCTTGTGATTGGCTCATTTATAGCATCATTAGTTCTGTGCGTTGAAACGATAAATAAGCGATTTTACCTTAAATCTCGAGGCGGAATATAAAAATTAAATAAATCGGTTAATTGCATACAATTTATATTGCAATTAAAAATATTAAAAGCAAATATTAAAGATAAGTAAATTCTTCTCTCATTTAAAGACTGAAAACCAAGCAATTTGAGTCTCCCGATGTAAGAGGGAAGACAATCATTCCAATGCAATTTATACAATGCAAATTTAGTAAAAACTTTTTTAACCCTTTCAATTTTATTAGAATGAACGTCATAATACGGATTCCAGATCAAAGAGCAATAGTCCAGGCGACTTCTAACTAATGAGATGTAAAGCGATTTCAATGTTAGAGGGTCAATGAAATCTTCAGTGTTTCTTCTTATAAAACCAATCATAGCAAAAGATTTAGAAACAATGTAATCGATATGTTTGGAAAACGAAAGTTTCGAGTCAAAAATAATTCCTAAGTCTTTCATCTCATAGTACCTATCTAAAGAGCAGTTACCAAATATATAATCAAAATCAATATTTTTAACCTACCGCATTTCTTTACATTAAGATATAGATTGTTTGCTAAAAAGCCATAATATCAGATTGTTAAAGTTAAAAAAGTTAAAACAATCAGATATATTACGGACCGGTAAAAAGAGAGTTTAACGTCGTCGGCAATAGTTTACTAATTTTAAATGATTAGGTAGATCATTAATGAAAATTAAAAATAAAAGTGGACCACAATGAGTCCCTTGCGGTATACCTGACCACGCATCGACTAGGATGCTAGATTTAGTTGCACCAATTCTAATAAAGAGTTTACGGCTACTTAAAAAGCTGTAGAAAAAATCTAAAAGCTTACCATTAATACCGTATCTAGATAATTCATGTAGAAGAATCGAATGATCGACTTTGTCGAAAGCCTTAGAAAAGTCTGTGTATACAACATCCATCTGAGCTTGTTGTTCAAATGCTTTTATTATTTGATTTGCGATTAAAGATAAGTTAGTGCATGTCGATCTACAAGGGAAAAATCCATGCTGGTTTTCAGAAATTTTTTTTATGTGATCAAATAATTTAGCATTAATTATATGGTCAAATAACTTCGCCATCGTAGTTTGTTTAACGATAGGTCTGTAATTGCAGATGCTGTTGCGATCACCAGACTTGAATATAGGAGTTATTGAACATAACTTTCAGGAATCAAGAAAAATGCCTTTTGTTATGCAAGTTTGGAAAAGCAACGTAATTGGATTCACTATTGAATTCGAAAACATTTTCAAAAAATATTGGAGCGAACACCTCTGTATCGGGACTCGAGTCCGATTTTAAATTTGAAATAGCAAACGCTACGTCTTCAGTAGTAATAACGAAGCAAGAAATCGTATCTATAGATTTGTATTTAACGAACCATCATACTTTTCATAAACTTTCTGAAAAAAACTTCCAAATTGCATCAAGCGTTTTTTCGGCTATAGCACCATAATATTCCAATCTAGTGGGGAAGCCATTAGTTTTTCTTTTGGAATTAATATAGTGTAATTAATAGATTGTAATTTCGATTCGACATTGAGCATGTATCGCCGAAATAAAAAATTATGTAGACAATCAAACTCTTTTCGTAATTTAAGGAAATTTAATTGAAAAGTTTCATTGTTACTTTTTTTAAACTTTTTAAAAGCTTTATTTTTGATATTTTTCAGATGAGAAAGTCTCGAATTGAACCAAGGTGGTTTATAACGTAATATTAATTGCCTCCTTGGAATAATCATATATATACATGGCTTCTTCAGATGTTATGCTATCAAAGTTATAAAATGTAAAATTGATAACAAGGGCTTTATGATGAAGACTATTATTTGTAATTGGAGATAAGCATTCATCACAAGACAAGTTCAATTCGTCAGATGCAAACACGAGATCAAGAGTTCTACCAATGCTGTTTGTAGTGGAGTTAAATTGGTTGAAACCATTAGATAAAATATTACTTACAAATAACAAATCAATATCAGATTTAATATTGGATGGCAATAAATTTTTGTTGTGATATAGCCATGAAATATTGAATAAATTAAAATCCCCAATGAAAATAATTTGATCGGACTGCTTAGAATTATTGATAACAGAATTTAAATTATCTAAATGCTCTTGATAGGTCATAATGTCACTATTCGGTGGGATATATGACAATAGAAGTATAATCGACTTAATGCTAATACAAATTTGTTCTAATTTATTTTCAGTAATCTCTAAAGCAGTAACATTGCTACATAAATCAGCTTTAACTGCAATGAAAACACCACCTCCTCTCTCAAGGCCAGTAGTCTTTGGACAGCGATCCAACCGATATACATTGTAATAATAGTCAAAATATTCGGATGAGGAAAAATTGTCATTCAGCCATGTTTCGGTAATATCGATAACGTCATAATCATGCAATGAGACTATTCGATGAAACTGGGAAGATTTAGTACGCATTCCGCTCACATTCTGATAATAAATTGAATAGTTAGATCCAATACTATGGGACTGAGGTTGCTGTTGTATGTTTTTACATATGTGATTGGCGCGCTAACACCCGTCCTTGGAAAAAACTTAAACGGGCATACTTTTACATCAGCTGGTCAAAGAGTAGGATTAAACATTTTTTCATAATTTAGTGAAGAGACCCAATTTGATGTTAACTCTCTTCAAAGATTCAATGGCCGCATCTCTCTTTATAAGTTAAGAGCAGGAGATTTGAGTAGAGTATATGCATGTGTGCTTAGATATGTAATCTATGATATTTTGTGCAGTAACCGAAGGCTTGAAAGACGATAGGTGGATCCATTTCATACGAATGGCAACATCTAATTCAGCACTCAAGTTGCTACCAACAAAAACAGAATTGTGTTTTGTATTCTTCTTCTCACCATTAAAATTATTATTTTGGTTAGTTGAAGAGTTATTACAATTATAATTAACATTATTAGACATAACATTTGTATGTGGAGCAATAACATCCGATGAACTTTTAACAGCAGCAATGACAGTGTCAGCGTAGAAGAGAGGTGTAATGTTAACACCATTAACATCAATTATATCAGCAGCAGCCGGCACATTTTTAACAACAGAACTAGCGGTATCAGCGAAGGAGAGAGGTGTAAAGTTAACAGCATCAACAACAGCAGCAGCGACGAAGTTAGTAACCGCACTTGTATCGTTGATTACAGCATTATCGATGTTATCAGTATCAGCAGCCGAAATAGACTTAACAGAAGAGCATGAGTTACTCATTTGTGATTGAGAGGAAGTCATTTGCAAATGCGTTTTAGTCGATGTTTTTGTTGTATTTATCTGCGGATGGGCACTAAATGGGCTGTTTACATTTTTATATGCATTAATGTTTTTTTAATGTTTTAACAGCTGTTTGCGACAACGAAGGAGAGTTTAAACTTTTTCTTTTGTTGTTTGAGAGAATTTGCAGTTGGTTAGAGTCAATAACCTTAGCCTTGTAGCGCGTTAGAATTTTATTGCTAACACTTACGGCATTACCAGTGTTGTTGTTTTCAATTAATTTGTTAGAATATGACAAATTCACATTATCGACAGAATTCAAAAACTCACTGAGACTATTTAGATTATTAAGAGCGCCATCGATTACCGATTGGGAGAACGGCGATGAGTGAATGTTGCAATTGTCACATTTTATCAAGCTCAAGGAGCAATAGTTTAATTTAGCACATTTGCTATGCAACATAGAGTTGCAAATGCCACAAGTGATGCAGTCATCTGCAATACAATGTCCGTTGCACTTAGCACAGCACGGCATGGCAATAAGCCAAATAGATTTTTATGATGATTAGTTATGATTTAAATTAATATACTATTGATATTTTATAATGAAAGAGAGCGAGTTAAGAAAAACACGTCCGCACGTCACAACGTTCAGTTTTAGAATTGAGATAGATACATAGGTGTCAAACTGAGCGTGGTAGCTATGTACTTTAATTCATGTATCTCCTAAACTAGTGCAGATCCCATTTTTAAACTTTAAGGGTATTATTTCAATACTTTAAGCTAAATTTTGAAAAATAATTTTTTTTTTTTCAATTGGTCGAAGCTATTAAAATTCTGATTTAAAAGTTTTACTTCCGGTTTGGTGCTTAAAAAAATTGTAATTTCCGGTCTGATACCATAATTCAAACGAACAGTAAATTTCCTATTTAAATTAGTATGTTCAATATTTTATTGTAAATTTGCCTAATTCTCAAAATTACTTTTGGAAAATCCATATTTCAATTACGTCAATTCTTTAAAAACCCATAATTTGGCAAATAAACTTCATACAAAAATTGTGTATCCACATTCATATTTTCTAGAAGTTCAATTAGGCCGAATTTCAGAATCTTACTTTTTTTTCGTTGTCCGCTTCACATGAAATGCCTCTTATATTAATTTAACTGAAAATTCCTAGATAGTTAATGAATTGAACTAGTTACAATAGTAATCGAAAATTTTTGTATTGTATGACTTTTGCATAAGTATTTTGTTATTTCTATTAATTGCATTATATTTTGTAAAATTCTTATAAAATAAAAATTCGAAATCAAAAAAAAGAACTAAAACTGTAAGACTGAAGAGTTACTTTATCACTCTGTAATACATATGGCCAATTTTTTGGTCTTCAACTTCAAATATCCCATGAAACTATTTTTTTTACGTAGACATAAAAATAGGTTAAGGCCTACATTTCATGTCAACAAACTTTTTTTTTAACTTTTGTCGTTTCGAAGATATAACCTGTTTTATGTGGTCTTTAATGTTAGATTTTTTGGAAGTGAGTTTCGAGGTAGCTCTACATTTTGAAAAACATTAGCGAAAGTAGCAATGAAAAAACCTAAACTAAGGCACTATATTGAATATGAGGGATCAAATAAACTACTGAAATCAAAATAATACCAAAAAAATATTTTTCTTGTCATTCTAAGATCCAAAATGTCCGGTCTTTAACGTTACACGAAAAAGCCTATAACGTTACATAGCAATTTTATTTTGAGAAACAAGAAAATATGAAGCAATAAAAAACTAAAAATTGCTAGAAGGTGAACAAAAAACCAATATTTATTGAAAATATCATCGTTCTGTTTATTTTTCACTGGTTTTCAAAAACCAGTCTTGCAATATCACATTTTTGTGCTCTGCCGTCACTAGCAATGTACGCGGGTGTATTTTGCATACCACTATTTCTAAGACTGTAGAGCATTTCGGGTTTTTTCGAGTGATGAAACTAAGTTCTTCTGAAAGCTTTGGTTGTATATTGAAAAGCAATTTCTCAGTTTTCCTAAGTTGGCGATTTTTTTCATTTTGAAGTTGCTGCTTTAGTCTATGGTCGCGTTAGAGTAGTATCATTCAAATGCAAATATTTTTACCATCAAAAGGTTTTTCTGGGGGTTTTCGGGTACGAGAAATCTGAATCTGCAGTTAATTTTTACCAATAACGGCCGCTAGGGCGCGCTTTGGTGCAAAAAACATGAAAAATACCATACCATTTTTTATTCTTTGCATTAAGTTAAACAACTTTCTAAAACACATCATTGACGTATCTAAAAAATCAATATATTGGACTTGAATTAAATACAAAAATCAGTACATTTTCTAGATAAATATAGATTTTTACTTTTGATTATAAGCTCACTTTATAAACTCATTAAGGAAAGTCTGTTTCTTTTCTTCCTCTAAAAAGTAAACAATAAATTGAAAGTTCTTTCAGTGGAATCGAAAAAAATTTAAATTTTTTCTACAGTTGGGAATTTTACAAAACCTGTCTAGTTTTCATTAAAAGAATTCAAAATAGATAAAAATTTAATAAAAAGACCAAAAATTTTATTAATATTAAAAAACTCACCATTAAAAAAAAGTACATGAAACAGCTGTAAAAATAACTATTTTTGTTTACAATATTCAGCCAACATAAAAAAATATCAAAATTGACATTACGAAATGTAATTTTAACATTACTGTATTGAACGTGAAATTTGTGTAAGTGTTGAGAAAACAATGTAATTTTGACATTAAAAATGTAAAAGATACGCATTTTTTTAATGTAATTTAAAATGTCAAAAGGATATAACAAAATATAACATTAAAGCAAAATTAATGTAAAATTGATATGACACCAATGAAGAATTGATATGACAATAATGTTGAATTAACATGACAACAATATATAACTTATATTAGAAAATGTAAATTTGATATTAATTTAATGTAAAATCGACAACTTAAAATGGTAAATAAAACACGATAAAGAAATTTTTTTTATTTTATGTAATTTTATTTTAGTTATAATAATTAATATAATATACATACAAACAAGTCATCATCCGAGGAGGCGCATTCAACTGGATCAGCAAAACATACTCAATTGTTGATTCGGCATTATCGAAAAAAATTGGACTTCGTTGCATTTTGTGGCGGCTCCACAACGCAGAACCAAATGGCCACTGAGAAATTAATTGCTATTAATAAAAGAAGTTTATTATTTGCATATACATATATATATTATATATATATTTAATTCTCTTTTCTTTACTTTTTATACAGTTTTATTTTATTATTGCAAAGAAACTCAAAGAACTTCTATTTTATTTTTTCACACTTCTATTTTGTTGTGCGCCACCGCAACCACAAGCACTCGAAAATTTCACAATTAAAAAGTGTTGCCAGTTTAAATTTTTTATTCTATACTTATGCGAAAAGTATTGGCAGTCTTAATTTTTAATGCCATACCAGCCTGTTTACATTTTCAATGTTAAATTTGCAAAGGATAATATCAATTTTATATGAAAAATGTATTAAGTAATGAGAACATTTTTAATGTATTTTTAACATTAGAATTTGATATGACAATGTAAAACGCATTATTATCAATATGATAGTTTTAATGTAAATTCTACACAAAACGTATCAATTTGATATATTCTGCCGTAAAACTAACATTTTTGTTTTTACATTGAAAATAACATTACAAAAATATCAATTTTACATTGCACTTTGTTTTGAGTGCAGTACTAAAATAATGCAAAATCCACAAATAGCTAGGACTTTTAAAATAAAAATCCAAGAAAATAAGTACATGTACTGACTAAATCAGTACGTCTGGTTACTTTATGCCCGGCTCAGTGGTTTCTGAGAACAGCAAATTATGATTTTATGCCGAATCACAAAGTACAATTTTTTCAGCGAAATTGGTCTTTAACGTTACACTAGTTTGATGGCCAATACAGCGAGGAAATTGAATAATTAAAAAAAAATCATTTGTATCTAGAACCTAGGTCAAAAGTTCTCGAAAAAAAGTAGATCCTTTCCAATTTTTGTTTTGTTAGATTTTTCGAAAAAAAAAACCTTTTTTTTAAAAAAAAGTCTTTAACGTTACATGAAATTTGCGGTGAATTTCAAAGCCATCACAATCAACAGAAAAAAATGAATTGAATTGTATTTTGAATTGTTTCATAAGTTTAAGTCCTTTTCTATTACACAAAGCTAATTGCACAAAAAAAACTAGAATAATATAGTTATTTTTACGTTTTTGTTCCGATTTGAATATTGGCCAATTTCGATCAGATGGGCGACACAAGTGAAAGAACGTGCAAAGTGAAGAGCGAAAGAAAGCGATTGATTAGACATTTATGTTTCCCGATGCTACGGGATATATATAAATGGAATTTAAAGAATTTTTTTTCGCGTAACTCCTACAGAAAAAATTGGCCATATACATTAAATTTGGAATACGTAAGTTACTAACTAACTGCAAGAACATTGACTCAGCATAAATGCTATTGCGTTTATTTATTATTCTTTGTTTTTTTTATCAAATTCCGCTGAAAGAGTAAAAAGACGTAACTCCTCCCCTTTTTGTTTAAAAATTCTCCAGGATTTTTTCTTAATTATTTTACTTAAAAAGTATGAATGTGTATAATACAATTGATAGCAAGATGATTATAGCCATTCTTAATTATCTGTAAAATATCTCTGAACTGAGCTTAATAAATAAATAATTCTTTATTTTATAAAAAGATAAATAATTTACATTGTAATTATTGTTGTTTTCTATATAAATAAAATACATTCCACAACATTTGTAATAAGCTTATAAATAACCTTTGCAAAAAGCTTATTTTTCACATTTAAAATAAGTATTTTTCAAACCTTTTTTTAAAGCTGTTAGAAATGAATGCTTTGTTTAAATAAAAAGAAAACTAATGAACTTTAAACTTTATTTTTAATGATATTTGCACAGAATGCACGTGCTTTGCGTAACAGCGAAAAAGAAAGCGATGTGAATCTTGGCCAGAAAGCTTATATTTAGCTTGTTTTTATATGTTAATGTTTGTTGGGTACTGATATAATTATAAAAATTGTATTATGTATTATTTTATTGTATTTTAGCTCTTTTATTTCTTCAACATTTTCTATTTCACTTAAAACTATTTCCTCAAAAGTTGGTTCAATTTTTGTGTTATTTGCATTAATTTTTGTAGGTATTATGAAGTTATCTTTAAATTTTTTGTTGGAATTTGAAAATGTTTCATTATCAATCTTTATTTTACCGTCATGAAATGATAGTAGCAGGTTTTCTTTATTAATAGTTCTCTTTCATCACAATTACTTGTTATATTACTTCCTCTTGAATTTTTTAACAATATAAGTCCTGATTCAATTTCTACAATTTCTTGTATACTATTTTTAACTTTATTACAATTATTTTTATAAACGCAAAGTTTTGTTATTTTTAAACTATTAAAATTATGATTTTGTTCGTAATCATAAATGAGGCTATTATAATATAAAATTTCTTGTGGTTTCAAATTAAGTTGTGTGAAATTTTTGTCCACTCTTGGTATTATTAAAGTTCTTTTTACAAAAATGATATCCCTTGGAATTTTTATAATGAATAATAACACTAGTTTACAGCCAAAATTACCGATGTAAAGTTGGCCGCTGAACCCGAAAAACAACTCCATTTTTAATTCTATCGTGTGGTTTTGGAGATATTGCCAGTTGAATTTTGTTTATCGGAGCAAAAAAAATTTGTCCACATAATAACAAATATCTAGGAAACTAGTAACTCGATTTGAACAATCTATTGCGTGAATTTCAGCTTAAAAGATTCGATACCCACATAGTATCGATACTTTTACTCATTACTTGTATCGAATAAAAGTATCGATGCTACCGAAAATATCGGAAAAAAGTATCGAATATGTACTTGTATCGAATACTCGTTTAAAGAGACAAATTTCTCTTTATTTTAAGTGGTTGTCAAGGAAAACATTCAGGCCAGAACGGCCCATTATGATACAACATGGTTAGGCCTACAGTTTACACTACTCAACACGAGTTTTTCGCTAATAAATCATGGTTTTGAGATATTTCTACTGGAAACACTTGAATCATATAGAAATGACTTTAATTTAATTTAGCAAATCGATAGAAAATTTATAATAGAAGGAAAACTAATCAACAGATTAAAGCATGTTAAAAATATTTTATTTTAATGAAAAGGTTTCAATAAACATTATGTTCTACATGCATGGCCGGAAATATCTTCTAGAACTTCAATACTATACTGCAATATTGTCATACATTTAAATATTGCAATATGGACTGAAATATTTTGAATAATTCTGCAGTAGCATTTTGAAATATATTATTGATTGCTGTAAAATATTGTAAAATGATCCACAATTTTAAATATTGTATAGCAATATTTCAGTTTTTTAAATAAATATTTTCCAAAAGTATCGAGTATCCGATACTGTCCCTTTTTTCCGATACCAAGTAAAATACTTATGTTATAGCATCGAGTAAAAAAAGTACTTGAATCGAATGAAAAGTATCGAGTTTTTACTTGTATCGAATCATCACTAGTTTTACACTCTCCCATTCATTCTTACTACTAAGTTTTGCAACAAAGTGTTTCTCAAAACTATATTGTTTGTCCATTCTGTCCTGGGGACAGTCCAAGAGATAGTTGTCTTTTGCCGGGTTATCTCGGTTTTCAGGCCCAATAGATCGCCCCTTTAACCTTTTATTTCTTGTTGCTCTTACGATTGCTGCCTTGGAGGTACCTTCTATTACGAGGTGTAATGGAGTTAGCTCCAATAGTACCTCCAATGCAGCAGTCGGACATGTTCTCATCGCTCCCGTTATACAGATACATGCCAACCTTTGAACTTTTCCTAATTTAGCTTTCTTTGTTTTTAGTTGAATTCTCCTTGCCCACGCTAATGCTCCATATGTAATGATTGGCCTTACCATCATTGTGTACATCCATCGCAGTATACTTGGTTTACATCCCCATGTTTTCCCCGCTAGCCTTCTGCACACAATTAGAGCGCGAGTGGCTTTGCTTGTCACTGCCTCAACATGCGATTTCCATGTGAGTTTACTATCTAATACTAAGCCCAGAAACTTTACCTCTTGCTTTTGTTCAATAACCTCCCCAGCTAGTGATATCGATTTCCAGCGCGGGAGTGATCTTTTCTTAGTAAATGGAACTATAGTGGTCTTTGCAGGGTTAATATTTAGCCCTACCGACCTGCACCATCTCCTAGTAATTTACCTCTGGCTATGAGGACAATATCGTCCGCATACCCTTGACAGTCTATGCCTGCCTCTGTGAGTTTCATTAAAAGTTCGTCTACTACCAGGCTCCACATTAGAGGTGATAGTACTCCTCCCTGTGGACATCCTCTGGTTGTGCTGACTGATATGGTACCTAGCCCAGTTTTCATCTCAGCTGTTCTAGAGGAGAGCATTTCTGACATCCATCTAGTGCCCCTTTAATCTTCCCCGCTAAGTCATGCAAAGCTTTCTCGGTAGACCTGCCTGCTCTATATGCATGCTGATTGGGGTGCAGTGGAGTTATGTCTAAGACTTCACATCGTATGTAGTTGTCAACCAACTTTTCAAGTGTTTTCAACATAAACGATGTTAAGCTTATAGGTCTGAAGGAATTAGGGTTGGTAGTATCTTTTTTGCCCACTTTTGGTATAAATACCACCTTTGCCCTTCGCCAAGCAGTTGGTATGTACCCAAAAGCCAAGCTACTTCTCCCTATACTAATAACGAATGGCAAAATTTCCTTAATGCCCTTTTGTAAGAGGGTAGGAACCATGCCGTCAAGACCAAGGGATTTACAAGGTTGAAAAGTGTTTAACGCCCATTTCAATCTGGGCGCAGAGCATATTTCTGCTGCTACCTTTCTGTCTACTCTGTTTATTCTTCTAGGCTGCCCCTCTGAATTCCTGCTATCTAACCCAACACTTCCAGGGAAGTGTGTTGCTAGAAACAATTCTGCTCTTTCCTTTTCATTACAGGTGAAGCTGCCATTTGATTTCTTCAGCGCCATTTTCGTATCCTGTCCTGCTTTTGGAAAAGTTTTATATATCCTTGATGCAGCAGGTAGAGATGAGATATTGTCGCAGAAGATCCTAAAGCTAGTTCTTTTAGCTTTCCTTTCATTTCTTTATTATATTCTGCTAGTTTATCCCTGTAAGCTTGTCCGTTCCGTTTTGCTCTGTTATGGAGCTCACGTACTTCGGTTCTAATATCACTTCGGGTACTATTCCACCATATGGCGTCCTTTCCTAGACTTTCCGCTTTTTCCGGGCAACTGCCCTCGAAAGCATCTAGTATTGCTTCGTTAAGTTCATTTACGGAATATTCGACCTCATGATGATTTTTTATCACCTTGCACGATTTAATACCTTCTAATTTACACTTAAGTTCTTCCATGTATTCTGTTCAGTTTGTTTTCCTGGGACAGAATACATACTTGTGCCCTCTAGGAGGAATTCTATGATTTTGTGATCAGAGAGTGAGTCCTCTTTGGATGCCCTCCAGTTCTTGACTAGTCCTACTATATTTTGACTGCATACTGTTATGCCTAATATGGTACTTCTTTCCTAACTCTAGTAACAAACGTAGGCTCATTCCCTACGTTTAATATTTCTAGATTAGCGGATATGATAAATTCTAAAAGGTACTCACCTCTGCTGTTGTTGTTTGTGCTGCCCCATATGGTACTGTGAGCGTTTGCATCGCATCCGAAGAGAAGCGGCAGTCTGAGTTTGTTGCAATAATCCACCAGTTGCCTCACTTCTGATGGCGGTGGTGATGACTCCTCACCCGGAAAATATGCCGATGGTACCACTTTGGCGCGTTTGCTGCCCTCGATGTTAAGATGGGCTTGAATTGGAACTAAATCCCGCGTCATGAATTCTGTAAGACAAACATAATTAATGTTGTTTCTAATTAGAATACAGGCCCTTGGATTATCCTGCCTGTTATCCCAAATTACTTTGCCGTTTTTACAGACCATTCCTCTGATTGCAACTTGGTGGTGCCAGGATTCTTGGATCAGAATCAGGCCCAGGTTAAATTTTGTTAATGTCCTTGCAATCACCGCCGAGGCGGTTCTTGCGTGGTGGACGTTAACCTGGGCACATTTAATGCCTGTTCCACTGCTTAAAGGGGCTCTTGCCCCTACTACTGCCACTCAGCGACATCCTTTCTTCTTCCTCCTCATCTATGGGGCAGTCCATATTGAGGAGGGAGAGGTCGATACCCTAAACTTTAGTCGCGGTTGAAGATAAGAGTACTGTGCCTTCCACTTCGCTAGCGGCTGATGATGGTAGAGTATCGTCCTCCACCTCGACCACGGCTGAGGGCAATTTTTTCATTACCTTCGGCTCGTCATTGCTGACTGGAGCCTCAGGCTCAGGATTCGAAGTGTCCTCTTCCGTGGCCCTTCTGTACACTCCATGCATCGTGACCTCACCAAACCGGTAGTTGATGACGCCCCCGGAAGTACGGATGGCTTCAAACGACAGCTCATACATACTTATCGTCAGTTACTGACCATTTCCTTCCTCACAAGCCTTCAATGCCTTCCAGAGATTCGTTCTCAGGCTCTCGTTTTGAGCATTGAGTAGGGCCAGTATCCGTTCCGACGTCTGGCCCAAGCTCCTGGAAAAGAAAATAGTCACTACGTGCGACTTGGGAACATCATCACCTACACATGAAATGAGAGGGAGTCCATTCCAGGCCGTTAGATTCGGGGCTACTCCTTTCAGCCACTCGGTTGACTGCACATCTTTGCAGTCGATGAGTAGATAACCCCGCCTGAAATAGATACCCTCAAACTTCAGCTTGTGTGTCCATCCCTTTGCCACCCCTTCCAGGATGGCATCTTCTAGGGCCGAAAACTGCTCGGATGGCAATGTTACCTCGGGATATTCCCTTGGTAACACTGCCACCCTGACTGCTTTCGCAACCCCCGCATACGTCTTGCCCAACACCACTCTATCTGCAGATGAGCCTGCCGCCACCGTATCCGTCCTCGGTTTCTTCACCTCCTGTTTTTGCGGTGGAGTGATGACTGAGCTTCCCCTTTTTCTTTCTCGAGGTTTCTGGGAAGTACCTTCGGACGGTTTGGCTTTATGCTCCTCTGCCTTCTTTCTTGCTACTGTGGGTTCTAACCCCTGCTCCAGGTATCTAAGATATCACCTGGACCCTGCCCTAGTGGGTCGTCCATACCACCTGGCTGCCCAATTGGTGGTACCTTCAACTCGCGCCGTTTGTGCTCTCTTGGGTAACTTTTCCCAGTCGATGCCTCCGGGCTTGGCAGTCAAATATAGAAGCGGGAAAGGGTTGGTTCACCATGACATAGCCCGTCTACCATGGTAAGGCCACAGTTACTCCTTGAGGCGGCCGTGTATCAAGGAGGCTCCGTTCAAAGACAGCCTATTCTTAATACTAGTATCAGACGCACACTGATCCCATGTGCTGATTTCACATAAGTACAAGTACCTGTGTAAAAACAGACGTGGAATCCGTGCACACCAGTCTACTAGTCTTAATCCCCTGGCTGCCAAACCAATAGGCACGGGTCGGTTAACACCCTGGATTAAGGGAGTTTTTATTTAAGAGGGTTTGCTCCCTCTGCCTGAACTATCTTAGCCAGTTGCATATCAGACATCTGATATGCCCTGTTACCAGATAACAGTTTGAGTATCAGTCGTCTGACATGCAACTGTTTCCAGCCGTCACTAAGAGGAGGTGTTAGTCCACACTTCCATCATATCACTTAATTACGGCACACATCGAAATGTGCGTTGATCCACTTAAGTGACTAATGGCATGACAGCCTATTGTACCTTTCTAACATATTGTATCTTTCTAACATATTTTCTCTATCTGCTTCCATTGCCTGTTTTAATCTATCAAATGTTTTGTTAAAGTGGTTATTAATGTGAATGTTTTTGTTGAGATTTTCAATTGCCCTATGATTATTTTCATCTATTACCCTAAGATGGTCTTCGATTTCGACTCTGTCATCGTCAATCATGGTTCCTGAAAGAAAATTTAATAATGATCCTAAAGCGTTTACAAGACCACGTTTTTGTCTATTTGGCAGAATAGTCTGTACTTTTGCTTTAATTTTCTCTAATTCATGTTCTAAAAGATTCTTGTTTTCTATTGTGGTTGTTTCGTGTATGTTTTCTTATAAAACATCTGCCATATTTTTTATGTTGTCAATATCTATTACATAGATAATTTTGCTATAGTTTTGTATTATCTGGACATCATCTAACTTTATTTCAGCAAATCCGTCTTCATTATCAATCGGTTGTATTGTTAGCGCCGTCATCACTGTCGGTACCACTATCAACTAAAATTAGTTGTGTCCAGTTGCTTTGAAATTCTTTTTTCCTTTTTATATTAGTTGGATGTACATTATCTAATTTTAATATTTTATATCTAGGTTCGTATTTGTTTCTGAGGGTTTTGTAGTTTTTGACGAGGCCCTCATGTCCTACTTGTTGGTAGATTTCTCTGTTTTCGTTCTTTTTATTTATTATGTGTTCTTTTGTTTCTTTAAGCGTTTTTCTATTTCTTTTTTATTTACTCTGCCTTCTACAACGTCTATTGGTTTATTTTTTATTATAGAGCGAACTGACTTATTGTACCATTCTACACATTTGAACACCCTTTCTTGTGTAAATTGTAGCGATTTTTCTGTTTCGAGGACTCTGAACTTTTCAGAAATGGTGCTATGAAATGTCTCAATATCGTTTCCCGTGTGATTATTTGGTTTTGCAAAGTGTACCTCAGTTTGTTCTTATCTTAAGAATTATTCAACATTCGTTGTCTTTAATCTGTTTGCAATCCGTTTATATGCGTCTTGTTCATTACTCATATCCCTTGCATGGTAGATACATTTGAGAAATTTTTGACTTGTGCCGAAGAGTTCGATAAGTTTAAGTTGTACCTTATTATAAATTGAATCAGGTAATTCAGAGAAGATACCAATTTTACCGTTTTTTTAAAATATTCTGAAAATGTCAGTCATAAAATTGCTGTCGATGTCTTCGGTGCTAACGTAAATTTTTCTTTTACCATTTATAATTTCTATCTCCATTGTTTTGTAATCACTAAGAATTATTTGTGTAAAATATCTGTTAACATATGTGTCTAGGATTGGAAAATTTACATTTATCTAGCTATCTTTTCAATTTTTGGAATACGTCAATATATTGTGGATCCTTTTTGTTTACTTTCGTGTTTTTCTTCAAGTATTTTGTCGTTCCGTGGGCTATTTTAGCATAGTCCTTTATGAACTTTTTATAATAGCTTCTGAGCTTCTGGAAGCTTTAATTCCTGTATGGTTTAAATTTTTTCGGGGTTTGTTTTTATCCTCTCTGTAGTTAGGATATGTCCTAAATAATTGGTTTCCTTAGAGAAGAATTTGCACTTGTCTACTTGAACTTTTAAGTTGTGTTCTCTAAGTTTTTCCAATACTTTTTGAATATTAATGGCATGTTCTTCTATACTGGTGCTAAATATTAAAATGTCGTCAAGGTATACGTCACAAATTTTATTTATTAATTCTCTTAAAACTGAATTTATTAATCTCTGAAAGGTGGCAGGTGCGTTTTTAAGCCCGAAAGGCATGCGGATAAACTCACAGTGGCCAAGGGGTGTTGAAAATACCGTTTTTTCCTGTCTTCTTTATTAATCAGAGTCTGATGAAAACCCTTAGCAAGATCGATAGTAGTAAAGTATTGGGCTTTGCCTAGTTTATCTAAGATGCTCTCGATATTAGGTATTGTGAATTTATCATCTATTGTGATTTCGTTCAGTTTTCGGTAATCGATAATAATTCGCAATTTTTTTTTCCTGAGTTATCCAATTTTTTCGGATTTATCCATATTGGAGAGTTGTATTGGGAATTACTTTCCCTAATGATTTTTTGCTGAAGCATTTCTTTTATTTGTCTGTTTATTTCCTCCTCGTGGATTTGGGGATACCTGTATATTGTTGAATATACAGGATTGTTTGTTTTAGTTTATTATATATATTTTTTTTCTGTAGAGTTTTTGACAAAATTTATATTTTGTATTGTTGTTAAACTTTCACGTTTAAACAAAATTTATATTTTGTGAACAGTGTGTAAAAATTTAGTTTTTTAACAAGATGAAATTTTTCGAGCTTATTATTCGCTTTGACGAATCTTTTGAATTGTCTACTCCGACTGCGCCAGAAACAAGAATCAAAATTACTGAATAAAACGCAAATTTAAATTTGATGTTATTTTATTAGTATCAACTGTAAGACTGAACAGTTACTTTATCACTCTATAATATATATATACATTAAATTTGGAATACGTAAGTTACTAACTGCAAGAACATTGACTCAGTATAAATGTTATTGCGTTTATTTATTATTCTTTATTTTTATCAATTTCCGCTGAAACCGTGAGAAAATGCTGATGCAGTTAATTTTACAAATTTCGGTTATTGAAATTTAATAAGTTGCAGTATCGTCAACTTGTGAATATGAATAAGTGCGTTATTGCAACTTATTTGATTTTTTCTATTTTTCCCAGTTTATGGGCAAAGAGGTTGGGGACGGAGGTTACTCTAACGTAACTCGTGCGACATGGTCCTCATAAAATGGCTCTGGAACGGCTCAGCGACAAGGTGCCATATGTGCCACCGCTAGGCATTGCTGGGTTAATTCCAGTTCGGTGAGAAAGTGGTTTTAAAACGGCGCTATAGCGCTAATTGTGACTCACAGTGGGTCTGTTGTGGGTCAGCAACCTTAACCAACAAAAACCAATAAAATAACACGGCACATTCTGCATATCTCACATACTTTATATTTATTTATTTTCATATAATTTTTTATTTAAGTAAATTATGACATTAATGTTCACATTCATATATTCAAAACGTTCCATGGTTGACAGCATTTAGTTGAATAACTAACTTAATTGCACTTCAGCGAATATCTGAAATATAAAATATTTTATTAAAAATATAATATAAATATCAATACTATATTAAATTTAATGGCGTAAAATAACATGAAATAATGATACGCGATATTTTCATTGGTCAATGAAATAATACATTTGAAGGGTTTAGCATAAGAATCGTAAAAAATATTTTGTAATAATTTAATTTAACTTGCCTGAACTGTTTTGCTTAACTTCACAGCCCACAGCTCGGATATTGTTGTTTATAAATATTGTAAAAAATAATTTTTCAAATCGAATATAATTTATTGGTTACAAAAAAGACTCAACCATAAGAAGATTTGTGCAATTTAGGAAAAATTTTATGAAATGTAATGTCATGACTTTGAACTTTCTAATAAACATTATCCGATTTCAAAAATTATCAAATCTTGGCTGAACATTTTTGAAAAATCGAAAATCAGGACCAATGTGGGGTCTTTAGATATTATCATATTTAAAAATTTGTTTTCATCTAGATGACTAAAATTTTTTTGATAAATCAATGAAAATGAATTACAATAGTTATATAACGAGTATCGTTTTCATGTCTTGTTTACTTTTTTTAAATTGTTAACTTTTAAACGAAAATTAAATTTCTTACAAAAACGATGAACCAATGAAGTATACTATTTTAGGTACGTTCATGCTCATTTAGGTACAGCTTTTTTTTGGTAAATTATGTACAATTTGGAAATTTCATCACTGCTGTACAATAAATTCTATTCAAACTCTCTCAACTACAGAATGTCTTCTCTCTTATGAGAGCTCTTATGAGAGGGGAAACATTGCCATTTTTTTCACAAAAAAGCCAAGTGCTGCCAAGTTTTAATGATGATTTTAATTTTTTACACAAAAAATAGAAGTAAATAACTTTTAATTTTCTATTAGACCAATTTATGTATTGTTAACGAGATTATAATGACAGGCTTTTTGGTCGAAATTTTCATACGCAAATAGTTAACTATTTCATACTTTTTTCCCAACGTTTCGGCGCAAATTTTAGGCCTTCTTCAGGGGATTTTTATTTATTTATCTGTTTTTTGAGAAAATTTACATATTTTTAAAAAACTATAATTATTACAAAGATATCATAACATTTTAACACTTACAGTAAATACTATTTGTAAAACATTCAGTCAAGTAATTAAATTAAATAAAATATAGTCTTTAATTAACAAAAGACAAAAAAACACGAAAAAAAAACTTTGCAACTTAACTTTAATTTTGCACCAATTGTTTTAAATTCTTGAATTTTTCCCTTAATTGGTTGACAAGTGACAACATAAATAAAAAATAAAATGAGTTGTAAAACAATCAAATTTTTGTTTTGTTTTTCTTTTACATATTTTTGAAGCTAGAGGTTGACGCTCTTATTGTGGTTATTCTCTCAGAAGAACTCGGCGGCTGGAGGTCGACTGCTTTAGTTGTGTTTATATATACCATTATTCTAAATTCTTAAAACTAACATTCTTCGTAGGTACACTAAAAAAAAGACTGTACTAATTTTAAAATGCGTGTTACTTAAATTGTTTTACTGCGCTGAAGAATCTTTCCTATACTTCATAAAACGCAGTGTGACCCACTTTTGTTTTTCAAAATCCGCTAAAATCAAGAATAAAACGCGTATTTTCTTTAAAAAGCGTTAAATTTTTCCCCTATAAAAGTGTTAAACAAAAATTTTTTTTTATACCTATTAAAAAGAAAATTAATTAAATACATGTATTTTTAAAGTTTTTAATTCACAGCATAATTTTATTATCAAATCACAAGAAAAACTAAAATAAGATAATGGAAAAAGAGTATTTTATACACTTTGATCACAAAAAAATATACAGTGTAATAATTCATAACTATCACATATCGATGTCGAAGTCTATATTCACTTCATTACTATCAGCTTCTTCTGACCATAGCACAACCTTTGGTCTAAATTCAGAAGCATTATAAAGACTAGTGCTGTTTATTTACGTCATCAGGTATTTTGTAGCTTTCACAAAATGAATTTTCGTCTTTTAATCCATTTTACCACGTTTATATCAACTCGCTTTCAATGGTGTCTGTCTGTCAGTCTGTTCGGTAGAAATTTTGCAATCGATTTTAAACTAAGTTCCCGATGAGAGACTTGAAATTTTAAATATAGTTCAGAACTGGACAATGTAATATGAAATATCTAAAATACATATAAATATAATAATATATAAAATATTATCATCGAAAGTTTTCCAATTTTATTCATAGATCAAAGCATTGCATTCATTGTTGTAAAAGTCATTGCTTTAGCGGGAGTAGAATATATATGTGTGCATTTTGCTCAAGTATTTCAGATCTTGACTGTGACATCAGAATATGAAAATAGGGTGCTCACAATGAAGATCTGAAATACTTCAGCAAAATAAGCCATCTAGTGTACAGTATACATTAGTGATGGGTTTTTCGATACGATCGTAGTTTTTCAGCAGACTTTGAGGTTCGGAAATATGTCAGTGCATAAGCAAGATTTTCAGTACAATCAATTATTTTTATGTAATATTATTTCAAAGAAAAATAGAACTGTGCTACTTTTCTTATGTTGTTATCGATTACACAGCGCAACACGGAAAATTTACAAGGGCTTAAACCTATATAGTTGTTGAATTGGCAGTAAAAAACTTCACACACAAGACTAAAAAGCAGAAAATAATAACACAGTCCAACAGCATTTTTGCAACAGAATAGTCTTCCTATAATCCTGAAAGGGTATGTTGTATAGACCATTTTTGTAAAACAAACTTATAGTACAGCACGTTTCAGTTTTGTTTTTTACTGTGGGTCAAAGTTTTCTTATTTTGGTCGAAGGGAGCTGAAGTAAGTGCAGAAAGTGTTATAAATTGATGTCTGAGGAAAATCTTATTGGCAAAATTGTATGGTAGAATTTTACAAGGGTCATTTCTGTAGAACATTTTAACCCTTTAGTTTAGTTTTTTAATGGGACAATTTGACCCCTTTTTATGAAAACCTGAAAAGTCCTCTCAAAACAGACATTTAAGGATTAAAATACTCCTCAAAAATATTTGCCAGAAAATTTCACTAAGGGTTAGCAAAGACATAAAATTCATATATATATAACTGTTAACGGTTTGTGACGACATAAAATTATCAGTCATTTTAATCACACATCCCTAAACCACTAGCACATGCATGCCGTTAAAATATATATTAACATTTATATTTAATTAATTATAATATATATATTTCACAGAACGGAAATAAAACGGTACAACAAGAAGGAATTGATATAAAAGGACATGCATCGCACAGAAGAAGTCACTCAGACTCAGACTTAGATCGTGGTTTAAGGTAGTAGCTTGGTGGTTCTATTGTCCTCTATTCGCTAGATTATATGTAATAAACCAACAGATGCGTCCGCACGGAAGGATAGTACAAAAGAGTCGTTAGTTTAGAGCGTCCGCATGCTAGGTTCTTCGTAAGACATTATTCATTGGTGAGGTATTAATTGGATCTTGGCCTTGGTCCTTGGTCTTTACGTCAAGATTAAGATTTCCGCTGAGGTATTAATCGACATCAGGGGGTCGTATCTACGTACCCTGGTGTAGTGAACACACATAGTTGCCACGGACCATACAACAAACGACAATGACCAAACCATCGTATCACGAACACACGCAAAGGAAACATACGAACGCAAAACGAGCGCCAAAAAGACCAAACCAAGCGCCAAGGAAGGCAAACGAGCGCCAACGAAGACAAACGAACGTCCGAGAGGGACGATTGAGGGGCTACGCAAAACAAAGAAGTGTAATTAAAAACAACAGTGAAGAATATAAATAAACAAATGAACAAAGAAAATCGAAACGAACTATCGTGAGTTATTATTCACGCACCCTGGTTACTCGCTGAGTATCATAGAGCACATGAGCCGACACTAAGAGAGCAAGTGTCGGGGTCGAGCTTTTTTCCATATACGTGTGAGCTCTCATCATTATTCAATCAACTGTCAAAATTTCTCAATTTACAAATTAGTACTTTTTTGGGATGAATATCGTGTACGCTGTTCCGAATACTTTTTATTATCTTGGTACCAAATAATCATATGTACGATAAGTATTTTGCAAACGGATTGATTTCTGTTTGTTATTTTTAAATATTTTTCTTATTACCTTTTAAATTATAGCTTACAGATAAATAAATCAATCAAAATTTTGTAGGTAACCATAAAAGAATTAAAGTAGTCGTTAAATTATGATTTTATGAATCACTACTATGGTAGCTATGTGTGGTGAAAAAGGTGAAATTAACAGAAAAATTGTGAAATTCAAGGTTGGTTTTCTAATAAACACCGGATTTTCTGCTACTAATTATTATACTCATTTTTAAAACAAGCAAAGTAAGCGAAAATCTAATGTAAAATTATATTTGAAGGTTCCGTACAATTATATAATTTATTAAAAAGTAGAGAAAATTAAAAAAAAAATGTTTAAATTAACATGATTTTAAAATAGTATTGCGAAACTACTACCTCTATTTATTTGTTAAAGTAGTACATTTGTTTGCAACCAAGTTGAAATTTCTGAAAACAAAAAGATGTGGTGAGTATAACGACAACTTTTATTTGTTTTGTTTTCTAATTTATTATTATTATTACATATTTACAGATTTTAATTAACTTTAATTTGGAGGATGGAGGCGAATTCAAGTGTATTATTAGTGATGTTTCATATATTCGTGTTAAAGGCAAATTTACCGCTTTGTGGCCTTGGGTATCTGCGCAGAAGTATTGATTCTTTGTGTAATCATCCTCTTCTACGGGAGGAAACGCAACAAGACCGGATTGGAAGACAGCGACACACATCAACAAGAACAACCACATGCCTCAAAAAATAAATAAAAGCAAAAACAAGAAACACTTGAATTGATTTTTTTTGTGTGGATTTAATGTTGCTCCGTAAGCTCTCTTCTTCAAAGGGAGGCGTAGAGACTGATTTGGCCCGATTCCCGAGAATAATATCGCCATCACTAATTTAAAAGGATAACAATTTTTATAATACTATTTGTAATTGATGAACAAAATCCAAAAGGATATTAAATTGATTGATGTTTTGAATTTGCTTGAATTTTGTTAAATTTCTGGATTGTCTAATATGTGGAAAACTTTGTCTAACTGTTGTATATTTTGTGCAAGTGAAAATAATGTAGTCGTTGTCATCAATCATCAATTGTATTACATGCTTCACATAAATTGTTGTCATAAATGTTCATTCTATTCAAAGCTTGTTTACAAAAACTGTGCCCCGATAAAATCCTTTTGACTTTTCTTACAATAATTGGATTTTTAAATTTGTATTTTTTGTTGCTAAACCATGGTTTCTTATTCAATAAGTGTTTGTTTAATTACTGCTTTATATGTTTGTGATTTTTTGTTATTATTTTGAAAAAATTCCATTTTATATATTATTAATGTGATCTATAATCGAGTTATAGGCTGATAGCAGTCACATACAGTTTTATTCATACTATTATTATAACTACAATTCCTTCTAATTATCATTTCTGCCTAATTTGTGTAAAGTAATAAAAAAACTGAAACAAGAAACACATTAAATTAATTATATTTGAAATGTTTTTTTTTTTTTTGTGTGCTCTTAATTTTGTAATTTTGCATCTTTGTCAATCAATACAAAATAATGTTTTTCCTATTGGTTTCCAAACCCTTAAAAGAAATAGTGATTTTTAAGATTACTTTTGTATTAAATTGAGGGAAAAATGAAAATAATAATAGTTTTGTTTTAAGTACTTATTGCTTAATTTTAATTAAACTTATTTTTTCAAAGTATTAATAAACGTTAATATTTAATGAAAGAATAACAGTTTATTTGTAATATTACGCAACAACTTAAATAATATTTTTTAATTTCCGCCTCTGTTTAAATATAATTATCATTATCATTTGATATCCCTCATACACGACGATCATAAATTTATGATATTTTATCGGCGGAAAAACGGTTTTAAGTTGAGTTCCACCTCCCAAAATAGGGGTTCTAAAAGTTGGAAATTTTAGAAGAAAGACCAATACAAAAATCCTCATCCTAATGTGACAACCTGGGGACGTTCCCTTGTAAGTTGTTTTGGGTTTACGTGGTTAGCGACTTTCGTATACGGATTATAAGTAGTGTGAGTAGTGTCGCACAAAAATAAAATATTTGTGAATGTTAAGAATTTACAAATTTGCATAATAAACCCTAATTAGGAAAAAAATAAAGATGGCAGAAGCTGTTTGCAAACTAAAGGATTCGTTTTGTCTTATTTATGGAAATTTAGCGCTTCATCAAAACTGAAGGAAAATACGTACGTAATTGACGAACCATATTTTTATTATTTTGGAACATGATTTTTGTCTAAAATTTTCATACCAAAAGTTATATGTACATCTTGAGAAAGTGGGATAATGAACTGATACAATCCATGACTTGGATTGAACCGGCAGATCACATACCAAGAGCGTGCTAGTTCTGCGTAAATTCCAATTTTGATAAAAGTAAAAAACTATTTCCTTTTATCAGCCTTTAACCGTTATGTATATGACTTTTATGTTTTTGGTGAACCTTAGTCAAATTTTCTGGCAAATATTTTTGTGGAATATTTTAATCCTTAAATGTCTGTTTTGAAAGGACTTTTCAGGTTTTCATTAAAAAAGGGATCAAATCGTCCCATAAAAAAAGGAACTAAAGGGTTAAAATGTTCTACAGAAATGACCCTTGTAAAATTCTACCATACAATTTTGCCAATAAGATTTTCCTCAGACATCAATTTATAACACTTTCTGCACTTAGTATTCAGCTCCCTTCGACCAAAATAAGAAAACTTTGACCCACAGTAAAAAACAAAACAGCACGTTGCTGTACTATAAGTTTGTTTTACAAAAATGGTCTATACAACATACCCTTTCAGGATTATAGGGTGGCTGTTCTGTTGCAGCCAAAAAGTCTTAATTTGTTGAACTGTGCAATTAAAAAAAAAAGATTTAATATACCACCATATTTTTAAAACGGATTAAAAAGTATAAAATAATTTCTCCTAGCCCCATAAAGATTTATAACCCCATACAAATTGTCTTGAAAATATGTAATTGTGAATTTACCGGATAATTAAAAACGAATACTTCAAAGCGAAGCGTAAGAACAACACCAGTGATGCTGAACGGCAATCCTGTGAATATTTAAATTTATTAGACGAAGTGAGGGGTCATCACTCGGTGGTAGCAGCCACAGGGGAAGATACACCGCTAACTAGCACCGAAGAGTCCAGTTTTTTCGGTATGTTACAAGACTCGTTTTTTGAAGGCGACACTTCACAAAAAATTCAGCTGACAGATACAGACACTTTGCATGCATCACACAACGCTCCCCAGAGTTTGAACACTTTGAAAAGTCCAAGTACCTACAATGCAGTACCTAACTGGTGCAAGTTCTTTAATGAGTAAAACCAAATTTTTTTCGTTCATTCCAAAAAAAACAATCTTATAAGGGGGAAGGCCACTGTGACGGGCCAAAAAATTTTTTTATCTTAAATTAAAATTTATATATTCAAAAATATGTGTACAAAATTTCAAGTTAAAATTCCAAAAATTGCTTGAGTTACAGCCATTTTAGTGATAGTGAGTAGACTGAAAACTTTAAGGGGGTATTCTACCCGAGATGGTGCGAAATATCGATGTTTTCAAATCGTTGTAAATGAAAAGCTTTTCAATATTTTTATTCGAGGTTTTTTGCAAGTTTCTCTACAGGCTTTGAACAATAATTTTCGTTTTTAATGTTAAAAATATCTTTGTTAATAATGGTTCATTCGACGCCTCGAACTTGAGCTTGCCGAAAATAGTTGCTCCATGGTGGACATGATATCATGATATTATGCTTTCGCCATAATCCTAGATAAGACCATACCTATACATTTGCTTAATAGCCTTGTAAAATTTCAAGTCAATTAATTATATTTGAAATGTTTTTTTTTTTTTTGTGTGCTCTTAATTTTGTAATTTTGCATCTTTGTCAATCAATACAAAATAATGTTTTTCCTATTGGTTTCCAAACCCTTAAAAGAAATAGTGATTTTTAAAATTACTTTTGTATTAAATTGAGGGAAAAATGAAAATAATAATAGTTTTGTTTTAAGTACTTATTGCTTAATTTTAATTAAACTTATTTTTTCAAAGTATTAATAAACGTTAATATTTAATGAAAGAATAACAGTTTATTTGTAATATTACGCAACAACTTAAATAATATTTTTTAATTTCCGCCTCTGTTTAAATATAATTATCATTATCATTTGATATCCCTCATACACGACGATCATAAATTTATGATCAAACACTACAAAATACTTAAAATTCAATTGCATATAATCTTTATTTTAATAAAATTTTAAAAAATTTCGAGTAAGACAAGAAACCGGCCGTTGAAATTGGCGCGCAGAAAATTTATCTTACTTACCTTTGCTCCTGAAATTTCCCGTCCGGAAATCGGAAGATAACTCCCTCCTGGCATCCTGCCACACAATTTTTTAGCCCTCTGGGCATT
This sequence comes from Toxonevra muliebris, assembly GCA_963691655.1. Classification (NCBI taxonomy): domain Eukaryota; kingdom Metazoa; phylum Arthropoda; class Insecta; order Diptera; family Pallopteridae; genus Toxonevra; species Toxonevra muliebris. Next base: position 46,967,581 of record OY829328.1, on the reverse strand, counting down.
ATTTATTTTTAATTAAATTAATTTATAATTATAAAAAATCACTCGAAATCAATAAATCACTTTTGCGAAATCACTCTTGGCGAACTGTCAAACGAGCAATGGTGAATATAAAAAATGTTGCCACCCAAGTATCACGGTTGCATTTGTTGTTTCTTTCTTTTCGTACAATTTTATAAAAAGATGTATAAAACAACTTTTTTCTTCAAGTTAGTTTCTTAGTTCCTTAGTGAGAAATTACTTTCTATTATTCAGAACTGAAAAACAAAATTTTGAAAAAAACTAATAAACTTCACAATTTATATTTTTTGTTTGTTTTTTATTCTGTAAACAAAGAACGAATTTCATGCTTTTTAATAATTCATCATTTCGATTGATATATTAACAATAAATGTACAGAATGGCCCGTATTTATAAATAAATTAAGAACATTTTTTAACGACTTGGAGGGTATTTTAAAATAAACACTATTTTAAGTAAGTTATAGTCGACTTAAAATATGGTTTAACTCTTAAAAAGCGTTGTAAATTTTAAAGCATGTGAAGATAGTTTTGAAAATTTTAAATTATTTTGTTGAAAAACAAAATTGATTGCTCTGAAAACAAGTTAGAATATTTGAGCAATTCTTTTACATTTTAATAAAAAGAAGTGAATATTGTATTTGCAGAATATTTTCAGTAGCGGCGTTTCTTTTTCTTTTATTTTGTTTTCGATGAAGCAGACTTTTACTGCTCATAACCAGTTGCCTTCTGTTGACTTATCTCATTCTTATGCACATAAAATATTTTTATAATAAATGCATATTTTACAAACATCAAATGCATTTGTTACTTATTTTGTGGTGATACACGTTCAAACAATAAAATAAACACCAACATTTTCTTTGTCAGCTAAATAATAAGTTTTTCTTACAACTAATTGAAATATTTCTATATTCACTCTGTACAACTCTATTATATTTAAAATCTGGTTTTAAACGATTATAATTGACAAACAAATTTTGGGCGCTTTTAATTCAAGGTTTGAATTTAACTGAAAGATATTTTATTTAAATAATCAAAATTAATTGGCTTTGAATGAATAATAATGCTAAAAGATATTATATACCACGGGCCGATCATTGCAAATATCTCTCTATCGCTAAATTTTACTTATACTAAAATAAGGAGATTTTCAGTTAATTAGGAGATTTTCACATTTTAAAGAGTGGCATCATTGTAAGTGGGGTGTAATTTTGCAAAACATATGGAATTGAGTATCAGCTGCTAAGAATCAGCTGAGATCGATGGCCGCCATCTTTGTACCGAGGTAGCGCGAAAATGTGGTTGTATTAGTGATGGCTCTCTTAGTGTCGTCTCATGTGCTCTATGCTGAGTATACCCTGACGAAAATAAAAGGAATCAGGAAGGTTCGTTACAGGATACTAAAACGATATAGCAGCCTACCCACATAAATAAAATATACTATAATGTGAATTCAGCATTATGATTACTTTAGACAACTGTAACATTAATTTTGACCAACAAGGGGTCGTCCCCAGGTGTCCGGTGCCAATTTTTCTGATAATGATAATGATAATGAATGATAATCATAAATGTTATAGGGACGAAAATCTAATAGGCACGTAGGGTATATTCGGCCATACAGTATTGTAACATTTGCAGAAACAAAAGCGTTAAAAACGCCAATATTTGTCTGCTGATCACGCATTTAACATCAAGGGACTGTTGCAGCGATGCTCCTTGGTGCCGTTAGTTAGGAGCCAGTACATTTTGAACGTTTTTGCTTATTTTTTATCGGCGGAAAAACGGTTTTAAGTTGAGTTCCACCTCCCAAAATAGGGGTTCTAAAAGTTGGAAATTTTAGAAGAAAGACCAATACAAAAATCCTCATCCTAATGTGACAACCTGGGGACGTTCCCTTGTAAGTTGTTTTGGGTTTACGTGGTTAGCGACTTTCGTATACGGATTATAAGTAGTGTGAGTAGTGTCGCACAAAAATAAAATATTTGTGAATGTTAGGAATTTACAAATTTGCATAATAAACCCTAATTAGGAAAAAAATAAAGATGGCAGAAGCTGTTTGCAAACTAAAGGATTCGTTTTGTCTTATTTATGGAAATTTAGCGCTTCATCAAAACTGAAGGAAAATACGTACGTAATTGACGAACCATATTTTTATTATTTTGGAACATGATTTTTGTCTAAAATTTTCATACCAAAAGTTATATGTACATCTTGAGAAAGTGGGATAATGAACTGATACAATCCATGACTTGGATTGAACCGGCAGATCACATACCAAGAGCGTGCTAGTTCTGCGTAAATTCCAATTTTGATAAAAGTAAAAAACTATTTCCTTTTATCAGCCTTTAACCGTTATGTATATGACTTTTATGTTTTTGGTGAACCTTAGTCAAATTTTCTGGCAAATATTTTTGTGGAATATTTTAATCCTTAAATGTCTGTTTTGAAAGGACTTTTCAGGTTTTCATTAAAAAAGGGATCAAATCGTCCCATAAAAAAAGGAACTAAAGGGTTAAAATGTTCTACAGAAATGACCCTTGTAAAATTCTACCATACAATTTTGCCAATAAGATTTTCCTCAGACATCAATTTATAACACTTTCTGCACTTAGTATTCAGCTCCCTTCGACCAAAATAAGAAAACTTTGACCCACAGTAAAAAACAAAACAGCACGTTGCTGTACTATAAGTTTGTTTTACAAAAATGGTCTATACAACATACCCTTTCAGGATTATAGGGTGGCTGTTCTGTTGCAGCCAAAAAGTCTTAATTTGTTGAACTGTGCAATTAAAAAAAAAAGATTTAATATACCACCATATTTTTAAAACGGATTAAAAAGTATAAAATAATTTCTCCTAGCCCCATAAAGATTTATAACCCCATACAAATTGTCTTGAAAATATGTAATTGTGAATTTACCGGATAATTAAAAACGAATACTTCAAAGCGAAGCGTAAGAACAACACCAGTGATGCTGAACGGCAATCCTGTGAATATTTAAATTTATTAGACGAAGTGAGGGGTCATCACTCGGTGGTAGCAGCCACAGGGGAAGATACACCGCTAACTAGCACCGAAGAGTCCAGTTTTTTCGGTATGTTACAAGACTCGTTTTTTGAAGGCGACACTTCACAAAAAATTCAGCTGACAGATACAGACACTTTGCATGCATCACACAACGCTCCCCAGAGTTTGAACACTTTGAAAAGTCCAAGTACCTACAATGCAGTACCTAACTGGTGCAAGTTCTTTAATGAGTAAAACCAAATTTTTTTCGTTCATTCCAAAAAAAACAATCTTATAAGGGGGAAGGCCACTGTGACGGGCCAAAAAATTTTTTTATCTTAAATTAAAATTTATATATTCAAAAATATGTGTACAAAATTTCAAGTTAAAATTCCAAAAATTGCTTGAGTTACAGCCATTTTAGTGATAGTGAGTAGACTGAAAACTTTAAGGGGGTATTCTACCCGAGATGGTGCGAAATATCGATGTTTTCAAATCGTTGTAAATGAAAAGCTTTTCAATATTTTTATTCGAGGTTTTTTGCAAGTTTCTCTACAGGCTTTGAACAATAATTTTCGTTTTTAATGTTAAAAATATCTTTGTTAATAATGGTTCATTCGACGCCTCGAACTTGAGCTTGCCGAAAATAGTTGCTCCATGGTGGACATGATATCATGATATTATGCTTTCGCCATAATCCTAGATAAGACCATACCTATACATTTGCTTAATAGCCTTGTAAAATTTCAAGTCAATTAATTATATTTGAAATGTTTTTTTTTTTTTTGTGTGCTCTTAATTTTGTAATTTTGCATCTTTGTCAATCAATACAAAATAATGTTTTTCCTATTGGTTTCCAAACCCTTAAAAGAAATAGTGATTTTTAAAATTACTTTTGTATTAAATTGAGGGAAAAATGAAAATAATAATAGTTTTGTTTTAAGTACTTATTGCTTAATTTTAATTAAACTTATTTTTTCAAAGTATTAATAAACGTTAATATTTAATGAAAGAATAACAGTTTATTTGTAATATTACGCAACAACTTAAATAATATTTTTTAATTTCCGCCTCTGTTTAAATATAATTATCATTATCATTTGATATCCCTCATACACGACGATCATAAATTTATGATCAAACACTACAAAATACTTAAAATTCAATTGCATATAATCTTTATTTTAATAAAATTTTAAAAAATTTCGAGTAAGACAAGAAACCGGCCGTTGAAATTGGCGCGCAGAAAATTTATCTTACTTACCTTTGCTCCTGAAATTTCCCGTCCGGAAATCGGAAGATAACTCCCTCCTGGCATCCTGCCACACAATTTTTTAGCCCTCTGGGCATTATTTATTTTTAATTAAATTAATTTATAATTATAAAAAATCACTCGAAATCAATAAATCACTTTTGCGAAATCACTCTTGGCGAACTGTCAAACGAGCAATGGTGAATATAAAAAATGTTGCCACCCAAGTATCACGGTTGCATTTGTTGTTTCTTTCTTTTCGTACAATTTTATAAAAAGATGTATAAAACAACTTTTTTCTTCAAGTTAGTTTCTTAGTTCCTTAGTGAGAAATTACTTTCTATTATTCAGAACTGAAAAACAAAATTTTGAAAAAAACTAATAAACTTCACAATTTATATTTTTTGTTTGTTTTTTATTCTGTAAACAAAGAACGAATTTCATGCTTTTTAATAATTCATCATTTCGATTGATATATTAACAATAAATGTACAGAATGGCCCGTATTTATAAATAAATTAAGAACATTTTTTAACGACTTGGAGGGTATTTTAAAATAAACACTATTTTAAGTAAGTTATAGTCGACTTAAAATATGGTTTAACTCTTAAAAAGCGTTGTAAATTTTAAAGCATGTGAAGATAGTTTTGAAAATTTTAAATTATTTTGTTGAAAAACAAAATTGATTGCTCTGAAAACAAGTTAGAATATTTGAGCAATTCTTTTACATTTTAATAAAAAGAAGTGAATATTGTATTTGCAGAATATTTTCAGTAGCGGCGTTTCTTTTTCTTTTATTTTGTTTTCGATGAAGCAGACTTTTACTGCTCATAACCAGTTGCCTTCTGTTGACTTATCTCATTCTTATGCACATAAAATATTTTTATAATAAATGCATATTTTACAAACATCAAATGCATTTGTTACTTATTTTGTGGTGATACACGTTCAAACAATAAAATAAACACCAACATTTTCTTTGTCAGCTAAATAATAAGTTTTTCTTACAACTAATTGAAATATTTCTATATTCACTCTGTACAACTCTATTATATTTAAAATCTGGTTTTAAACGATTATAATTGACAAACAAATTTTGGGCGCTTTTAATTCAAGGTTTGAATTTAACTGAAAGATATTTTATTTAAATAATCAAAATTAATTGGCTTTGAATGAATAATAATGCTAAAAGATATTATATACCACGGGCCGATCATTGCAAATATCTCTCTATCGCTAAATTTTACTTATACTAAAATAAGGAGATTTTCAGTTAATTAGGAGATTTTCACATTTTAAAGAGTGGCATCATTGTAAGTGGGGTGTAATTTTGCAAAACATATGGAATTGAGTATCAGCTGCTAAGAATCAGCTGAGATCGATGGCCGCCATCTTTGTACCGAGGTAGCGCGAAAATGTGGTTGTATTAGTGATGGCTCTCTTAGTGTCGTCTCATGTGCTCTATGCTGAGTATACCCTGACGAAAATAAAAGGAATCAGGAAGGTTCGTTACAGGATACTAAAACGATATAGCAGCCTACCCACATAAATAAAATATACTATAATGTGAATTCAGCATTATGATTACTTTAGACAACTGTAACATTAATTTTGACCAACAAGGGGTCGTCCCCAGGTGTCCGGTGCCAATTTTTCTGATAATGATAATGATAATGAATGATAATCATAAATGTTATAGGGACGAAAATCTAATAGGCACGTAGGGTATATTCGGCCATACAGTATTGTAACATTTGCAGAAACAAAAGCGTTAAAAACGCCAATATTTGTCTGCTGATCACGCATTTAACATCAAGGGACTGTTGCAGCGATGCTCCTTGGTGCCGTTAGTTAGGAGCCAGTACATTTTGAACGTTTTTGCTTATTTTTTATCGGCGGAAAAACGGTTTTAAGTTGAGTTCCACCTCCCAAAATAGGGGTTCTAAAAGTTGGAAATTTTAGAAGAAAGACCAATACAAAAATCCTCATCCTAATGTGACAACCTGGGGACGTTCCCTTGTAAGTTGTTTTGGGTTTACGTGGTTAGCGACTTTCGTATACGGATTATAAGTAGTGTGAGTAGTGTCGCACAAAAATAAAATATTTGTGAATGTTAGGAATTTACAAATTTGCATAATAAACCCTAATTAGGAAAAAAATAAAGATGGCAGAAGCTGTTTGCAAACTAAAGGATTCGTTTTGTCTTATTTATGGAAATTTAGCGCTTCATCAAAACTGAAGGAAAATACGTACGTAATTGACGAACCATATTTTTATTATTTTGGAACATGATTTTTGTCTAAAATTTTCATACCAAAAGTTATATGTACATCTTGAGAAAGTGGGATAATGAACTGATACAATCCATGACTTGGATTGAACCGGCAGATCACATACCAAGAGCGTGCTAGTTCTGCGTAAATTCCAATTTTGATAAAAGTAAAAAACTATTTCCTTTTATCAGCCTTTAACCGTTATGTATATGACTTTTATGTTTTTGGTGAACCTTAGTCAAATTTTCTGGCAAATATTTTTGTGGAATATTTTAATCCTTAAATGTCTGTTTTGAAAGGACTTTTCAGGTTTTCATTAAAAAAGGGATCAAATCGTCCCATAAAAAAAGGAACTAAAGGGTTAAAATGTTCTACAGAAATGACCCTTGTAAAATTCTACCATACAATTTTGCCAATAAGATTTTCCTCAGACATCAATTTATAACACTTTCTGCACTTAGTATTCAGCTCCCTTCGACCAAAATAAGAAAACTTTGACCCACAGTAAAAAACAAAACAGCACGTTGCTGTACTATAAGTTTGTTTTACAAAAATGGTCTATACAACATACCCTTTCAGGATTATAGGGTGGCTGTTCTGTTGCAGCCAAAAAGTCTTAATTTGTTGAACTGTGCAATTAAAAAAAAAAGATTTAATATACCACCATATTTTTAAAACGGATTAAAAAGTATAAAATAATTTCTCCTAGCCCCATAAAGATTTATAACCCCATACAAATTGTCTTGAAAATATGTAATTGTGAATTTACCGGATAATTAAAAACGAATACTTCAAAGCGAAGCGTAAGAACAACACCAGTGATGCTGAACGGCAATCCTGTGAATATTTAAATTTATTAGACGAAGTGAGGGGTCATCACTCGGTGGTAGCAGCCACAGGGGAAGATACACCGCTAACTAGCACCGAAGAGTCCAGTTTTTTCGGTATGTTACAAGACTCGTTTTTTGAAGGCGACACTTCACAAAAAATTCAGCTGACAGATACAGACACTTTGCATGCATCACACAACGCTCCCCAGAGTTTGAACACTTTGAAAAGTCCAAGTACCTACAATGCAGTACCTAACTGGTGCAAGTTCTTTAATGAGTAAAACCAAATTTTTTTCGTTCATTCCAAAAAAAACAATCTTATAAGGGGGAAGGCCACTGTGACGGGCCAAAAATTTTTTTTATCTTAAATTAAAATTTATATATTCAAAAATATGTGTACAAAATTTCAAGTTAAAATTCCAAAAATTGCTTGAGTTACAGCCATTTTAGTGATAGTGAGTAGACTGAAAACTTTAAGGGGGTATTCTACCCGAGATGGTGCGAAATATCGATGTTTTCAAATCGTTGTAAATGAAAAGCTTTTCAATATTTTTATTCGAGGTTTTTTGCAAGTTTCTCTACAGGCTTTGAACAATAATTTTCGTTTTTAATGTTAAAAATATCTTTGTTAATAATGGTTCATTCGACGCCTCGAACTTGAGCTTGCCGAAAATAGTTGCTCCATGGTGGACATGATATCATGATATTATGCTTTCGCCATAATCCTAGATAAGACCATACCTATACATTTGCTTAATAGCCTTGTAAAATTTCAAGTCAATTAGACAAGTGGTTTTTTGTGAATCGTGTCCACCGTCCCGAAAAAATGGTTTCGAACTGATCGCGTCGATAACTCGATTTTATTCGTTGTATTCGTCTTTGCAGTGGCTATCGTTAAGCGTAGTCGATTTACAAATTTTTGATCTTTACTATTTCTTAAGCTCTTTTGAAACAAAAAAAAAAAAGAGTCGAAAACATGAAAAAATTTTCAATCAGTCGCCATTTTGTGGAAATTTTTTTTGGGCTCCGCAACGCCCATATCTTCAAAACTATTCAATATTTTTTAATAAAAAAAATAATTTATGGAAATATTGTTGGAAGTGCACTTAATAAAATGAATATAAAACCATCCCCATATTCCTTTATTTGACAGATCAAAAAAATTCCCGAAAACTACTCATTTTTCTAGCCGTCACAGTGGCATTCTCCTTTAAAAAGCTATGGAGTCCCTCACCAAGAAATAGAAGCGGTCGCAGGAAAATTTTAGTGATATCAAGAAAGAACAAGATAAACAATATTTGTGCAGTATAGAGCAAATCATGGAAAAAAACGCAGTGAGACTGAAAAAATGTTGCAAGATGATCGGCGAGAAATCGGAAAAATGTTTCCCTTTTTTCTAAACTCAATGCAGTAGTAACCACAACCGAGTGCTCTATTTCGACAATTCGGCTCTTTTCACAATCGTAAAAACACTAGAGCAGCTAAAACGTTTTCACCCAATAATAAGTCACCACAAAAATCATTTCTAGTAAGCTGTTGCAAAACTTCTATTTCTGCTTCAACTTCACATTTACCACCAGCCGACGGATCTGCAACAGCTGATTAAAATAAAATTCTCATCAATGTTTTTTAAGAAGTTTTAAAAATACTGACAAAAAGACAACAAATAAGTACATATGTATTTCACTGAATTACCAAAAAAAAATTTATATGTATATTTTGTAAGTCACAAAAATAATATGTAAACAAATCAAAGCAACGCAGAACGAAGTTTTATACTGCGTTTTATAAAAAAAATTTTTGGCCCTTATTATGAACTTCAATTCTTCGACTGTAATCGAATGGTCTGATCGAACGAATTTGCATTTGGTATCACGGTTGCCATTTACTCATTTTATTTTGTACCAAATATATACAAAAAAATGCACCAAATGGGGGGAAAATGTACCAATATAATAAATAACATTAAATGTTATTTATTAAGGATGTACATAGTCTGGTTTTCGAGTTTCAAAAAATCGATTTTTTTTTTTTAAATATATTTCGAAAGTACTATATATTGAAAGTATACTCAGACCAAAACTAAAAATATTAACGAAGTTATAGCTCATAGTCGAGGGCGCCTGTCGTGAAAACTTTATTGTTAAAACTTACAAAGCGTTTTTCTCGAAACAACGTTTTTTTGACCGGCTCAGGGGTCTGAGAGAATTCTATCGAACCGATTGGGCTTAACTTTTATTGTGTTATTTTACACGCCAATGGCTCTCGCATGTACTTAGTATTTAGAATTGTTTATTTTTAATAATTATTTCCTATTTTTTTACAACGATTTTCAACAAAAAACAACGCGATTTAAAAAAAAAAAATTTGGAAGTTCGCCTTTTTGCTAGAATGGCACCTACAGAACAAAACTCTATTTAAATTTTTTGTTTAAGAAGACTTCAAGTACTGTAATCACCCGGGCCAGCCCCACACCTTTTTTTTAGGTGCCCACTTTGGACGTTAAAAACACTACAAAAATATCGTAAAATAAACTCCAAAAACAAATTTTTTGTACAGTTTATCGTAAAATAAACTCCAAAAAAAAAATTTATTTTTTTGTACAGTTTTAAGATGTCAATAATAACATATAAGGCCTGTCACTCAAGGGGACCAACATGTATTTCGATACGTGCCGTAATTGAGTGATCTGATGGAAGTTTGGTCTATCACCTCCCCGTGGTGACGGCCGGAAACAGTTGCATATCTGATTTCTGATATGTAACTGGCTAAGATAGTCCAGGCGGAGGAATCACATCCTCTTATGCAAAGCCTTCCCTAATCCAAGGTGTTATGCGACCTTTGCCTGTTGGATATTTTGGCAGCCAGGGGAGTAACCCTGGAACGCCAACGGTGGCTTGCATTCATAATGCATTCAGCTATCTGAATGCATTAAATTTAATTAATTTGATGCAACCATTATGGTGGATCCGCTTCCGTTGGTTTTCCAATGTTAAAAATTAGGCTGTCTTTTTACGGAGCATCTCTGATACCTGACCGCCTCAGAAAGTAACGGTGGCATTGCCGTAGTATGGGGCTCTGCCACGGCCGACCTTCCCCTTTCCTTTATAGAGGTTGCCGTGTATTCTGATTCATCGGGACGCACAACTTCGCCCTGGGTAAACAGGAGGAGCAGGCGACCGGACGAAACGGCATGAACGAAACCGAAAAAGAAAAAACCCTCAAAGTTTCTCGAGTCTACTCGAGCGCATCCCGGGGGAGAGTGGGGTTGTAATCTTTACAACCAACTCTTCTTTGGTGTCAGGAGCTGTGAACCCTCCGGCTGAAGTAGGTATGAGTCTAGACGTCACAACTGTGACTGACATACCTCCTACAGAAGCCGCCGTACTGAGGCCACAACCTTCTCCCAGTATAAGACGCAAATTGAGGAAGATTAAGTCGATAAACATACGTAAGGAGGCCTCGGCCACTCCTCTGGTTGAAGACCCAATTATGGCCAGTGTTTCAAAGAGAGTACTCTGTGCTGAGGTTACAGCAACCGATGCAGAGGTTTCTCAGAGAAACCAAGCCGCTTCCTTCTGGCGCGCTCAGGTAAAGAGAACGAAGACCGATACTGTCAGCGCTGCCATCTCTTGCAGTGTGGGCGCGCAGATGGGAAGCTTTAATACTTTCCAAAGTTTTAACGCCACCTCTGTGTTGTCTACTACTGTCAGCAATGATAAAATGATAACGCGAGGCTACCCCTATCTGTGGACTTACAGTAACCCAGATAAATTTGCAACATTCCAAGGCTGCTACTGCACTCCTATGTAAACGCTTTTCTATGTTGCATACATTCCCTCACATAACAACAATCCAAGAACCTTGAGTCCATAAAGGACGCATCTGTGGATTTGGTGAGTTAAGGAGGCGCACGATTCTATCTAATGAGAGTTCTAATAGACCTATAACCTGTCTTAGAGCATCTCCTCATCTTACAATCACCAAACTTGGTCAGTTTTGTGGCCAAGATATGGTGGCTGCAAAGGTGAGTTTTCAGGACAATCGAGAATGGAAACATTTTGCGATTGCTTCTGCCTACTTTCCATACGATGCAATTTTACCACTACTCCCAGCGATGGTTGTTGAGTTTGTGGAGTATTGTGGGAAGATGAATTTGGGGCTCATATTATGTTGTGACGCTAATACACAGAATGTTATCTGGGACAGCAGCAAGTGCAACGTAAGAAGGACCCATCTTCTCAACTACATCCTGTCTTCTGGGTTGAACATACAAAACGTTGGGAATCAACCCACTTTTGTGACACCTACTAGACAGCAGGTTATTGACCTAACTGTTTCTAATGATAGGTTAGTGCAGTCAATTTCAAACTGGAAGGTCCTTAGAGATAACTCTCTATCAGACCACAGATATATCGAGTTTCAGTATGGTGTTGAAATTAATCCTTTAACGCTCATAGGAAATCCGAAAAAGGCGGATTGGGCAAAGTTTAGAGTAGAATTGGCTTCATTAAGCTGTGCTCTACCCCCTAAACTACGCAACGAGCGAGGTCTGGAAGCAGCGGTGGAAAATCTCACCTTTGCTCTTCAGACCAGCTTTGAGCGTGCCTGTCCCCCTCGCCAGCCTCTTTCTAAAATTCCTGTTCCGTGGGGAGCAATGACCTGCAAGCCCTGCGGGTTGAGTCGAGAAAACTTATCAATTGCTTCTTTTGGCAGCTTCAACTCGCCGGGTCAGGATGGTATACTACCAGTTGCTCTGAATGAGGGTATGGTGAAATTGCTACCGGTTTTGAAGAAGATCTTCATCTCCAGTTTGGCACTCGCTCACATACCTTAACTATGGAGGTTGGTAAAAATTGTATTCATTCCAAAAATTGGAAAGGACAACTACAGCAATCTCAAAAGCTTTAGGCCAATTAGTATGATGTCTTTCTTACTAAAATGTCTTGAGCGCTGTGTTGAATACCGCACCCGTAGAGAGTCGTTATTGTTACATCCTCTCTCTTCATTTCAGCATGCTTACCATTGTGGGAAATCTCGTGAGACGGCCCTGCAAAATCTGGTAGGTCGGATTGAGCGGGCCCTCAACAGGAAAGAATACACTATTGGTATTTTTGTTGATATTGAGGGAGCTTTTGACAACGCGACTTTTGACGGCATGTGCAATGCAGCAGGTCAGCATGGAGTGGATCCGGTTCTTGTTAACTGGATACGCTCAATGCTGTCACATAGACTTATGATGGTTCAAGCTGATTGTGGTCAATCTGTGACTTGTGGCGTGAATAGAGGATGTCCCCAAGGGGGCGTACTCTCTCCACTGCTGTGGTGTCTGCTGTTTGATTGACTCTCTGCTTGTTTCCCTAAATGAGACGGGTATCTACACACAGGCCTATGCCGATGACGTTGCCTGCTTAATCACGGACCAATCGGTCGGGTATGTTTGTAGGAAGGCCCAAACTGCTCTGAATATGATTGACTCTTGGTGTTGCTCAAACGGGCTATCGGTTAACCCTCTTAAAACTGGTATTATTCTTTTCACCAGGAGAAGGAAAATTGATGGTCTCGTTTTACCAGTACTCCGAGGAATTACTATTCAGCTATCCCAAGAAGTGAAATATCTAGGAGTCATTCTAGATACCAAACTTCTTTGGCGTTCTCATGTTGAGCTAAAGGTATCCAAGGCATTGGCAGCTTTTTGTCAATGTAAGGCTATTTTTGGCAAAACATGGGACTTATCACCTTATAAAGGTCTTATGGCTTTATAAGGCTTTGATTCGACCCATCATCACTTATGCATCCATAGTCTGGTGGAGCAGACTTAATGTTGACAGCGTTAGGAAATCTCTTGCCAGACTTCAAAGGACTGTGGCCATTTGTTGTACGGGAGCTTTTCCTACAACACCTGGCCCATCCTTGGATGCATTCCTCAACTTACCACCCCTTGATATTTTTGCTAAAGGAGAGGCTGTCAAAGCCATCTGTAGGCTTAAACGCAATGGGTATTGGTATGACACTTGCTGGGATATTGGTGACATTGTTGAAGGTACTGATATGGACCTAACAGTTCTATCAATGCCATCCGATACAATGCCAACAATTCCAGTTTTAAAACAGCGCTATACAATACAAATTCCAGAGGCCCAAACTTGGTTTTTGCCGGGACCTGGGCCGGGAGTTGATTGTAAGCGTATTTTCACTGACGGCTCCAGAACAGAATTCGGTTCGTGTTCTGGGGTCTTCATTGAAAATGATGGAGTGCACCTTCACTTTTCCCTTGAGTTGTGTACTTCAGTTTTTCAAGCAGAAATTTTTGCAATCATCAAGGCAATGTTATTGATAATGGTTGGAGAGAAAGGAGTATCTGTGTATTTAGTAGCAGACAGGCTGCGCTTAAATCCTTGCTTAATCCTCTAATTACGTCTAAACTGGTTATGCATTGTAAATCCAGGCTTGATTGTGTTGGAAAACACAATAGCCTGCTGTTGATATGGGTTCCTGGACACTCAGGAATTTCAGGAAATGAATCTGCTGACCTTCTGGCCAGAAAGGGTTCGGAAACTGATTTCTTGGGCCCAGAGCCTGTACTCTCTTTGTCGTCTACAGTCATCAAGACCACCATTAATGAGTGGGTCGACTTGACCCACAATCGTAAATGGGAGGAAATGAGGGACTTTAGACAGACAAAGGCCATGTTACCTGTTATCTCGAAGCGTCTAACAGACTTTCTGTTATCACTTAACAGAAAGAGCTGGGCCAAAAATTTGCATATGATTGGCCTGGGAGCTAGTGCCTTCTGTGCTTCCTGTGGTTTAGAGGAAAAATGTGAAGGGACGGCGGACCACTTTCTTAGTGTCTGCCCCGCTTTCTGGCAGATCAGAGTAAGCATATTTGGTACTGGAGTGTTGGGAGACAAACACCTGAGCTCTCTAACACCGCAGGATCTGCTAAGATTTATTAATAAATCTGGTAGATTTAAAGAATAGCAAAATGGAACACAGGATATAGTACAATGGACGTAAAACTTGTCTGAGTGCTGTATTCTTGAATACTTCTTTTGTCTGTTCCAACAAAAAAAAATAATAACATATAAAAAAATGAAATGATTGCATTTTTTGTTAGAACAAAAAATTCCCGAAATAACCTTAAAAATTAGGGCGGAACACCAGACAATATCCTTTATAAAAAGTAACACACTAATTGAAATATATTTTGTATTTTAAATATAGTTTTTGGTCGACTAGATATAATGAGACTCTTAAAGTCCGACACACAATTCTTTTGAAAGCATTAAATAAATCTCTATATATAAAATAGAGCTCTGTTAAATGTTTAGTCCTAATAGGTTTCTATATTTCGCAACGGATTGTCATGAAATTTAGTATGTAATTGCTTTTGACATTTGTCAAGTTAAGTCGATATTTATTTTAAGTTAATTTCAAATAGTTTCTTTAATATAGACCATTATTTTGACCAAAGTCAGCTTTTTTATAAAATTTAGCTACTTACATGTTACTACATATTATTAATTTGATCACAGTATTTTATAGTGGTGTGTGGATGAGTTGGTAATAAGGGAAGATAAAGTGGTGGATGTAGGAAAGAGAATAGTCAGTTCGAATCCCACTTGAAGCGGGACCAAATAATTTTTTTTAATATATTTTTTTTTTATCGGTGTGGTGGAAAAAAAATAAATATACAACAAAAAACAAATACCGACAAATGTGAATATAAAACATGCAAACACACAAAAGGCATTATTATATATTACTAATGTGAGCACACTATTTTGTAGAGGTTTGTGGCTTAGTGAGTTAAAGAGGAGAGTAAAGTTGTGTAAAGAAATTGTGAGTTTTTTTTTGTGTCATGAGTTCGAATCCCCACTACAGGTGAACCCACCAAGTGATTCTACAAATTACAAATAATTAATTTTTGTATACTATTATATAAAACTGTAACTTTATTTCATGGGCATATGCCCATCTATAACTCAAAATAATTTTCGGGTATGTCTCCACAATCAGAGATTCAGTACAAGGATGTTAATTGACAATGGAATGGCGCATGGACATGGGGACATGGCATATCCTATATAATCTGAGTTTTAGCTATGGAATATCTCAGTATTCATTTGTGGCACGTCTCTAAAAAACGTTATTTGTCAATGGTATTCTATGAAAAAATATGGAAAATACTAAGATTTGGAATGATAATATGATTTGTCCATGGAATTTGGTGGGTAAAGTATGAGTAGACTTGAGTTAGTGACTGTTCCACCTCGGTTTTTAAGGGATATTTACTAAATTATTTGTGGTTAGAGAGCTTTGATAGCCAATGGAAAATGGTAGAAAAAAATGAATGGAATAAATAAAATATGCGTGACACCTTCCATGCAAAGAAAATGTTTGAAACTGTATTCCTGAGAAACCATTGCAAAGAACACACTGGCAGTTTGTGTGTAAAGGCGGATGGTTAGTAGTAGTTGTTGGGAAGAAAGTGGAAGTGTTTTGGCATACAAAGGAAATGATTCAAAAGGTATATATCTCTGCCTTATTATGCTAAGGCCCTAACATCAGTTTTTCAATATAGAGTTTTCGATGGATTATGATAAAAAATGTGCTCTGTACCGAACATTTTAGAAACCTACACTGAAAACTTGCAATCTTTCCTTTTAGTTTAAATTACAAATTCTCGAAACAGTACTCCAAATACAAAAATGTTTTTTGCTTCTCCTGTAAAATTTTAAAAATGCATGTTAGGGCTTTAGCAAATTAAGGCAGCGATATGGGGAACCATAATAAGCATTCAAAATTTATTGTAAGGGATGTATGTTGATAGTTATTAGACAGCCATAGTAAGAAAGATGGTGAAGGTATGTATGTTAAGATGGGATGTTGATAGCAATAACTGAGAAGAATGTTGACACCATTAAACACGTGGAAGTGGAACCACTCATGTAAATGATCTGAATGATTAGTGCAATGATTCAGTTTTGAACGGAGACTGGCACGCTCATATAGATATATCTCTTGCAAAAGTTTTAGTTGTTGTAATTTTTGCATTACCCCTACTTTGCCAGGTCCGGATAACGAAGCTGGGCGAAGCCCAGCTAGTATTATATATATTTAAATTTTACTTTTTTCAATAAAAAATATTTTGAGCATAAGTTAACAACTCTTAATTATTATAAAAGCTAACTTTGCCCACAGAATGTACCAAATTTTAAAAACATTTAGCAATGTACCAAACGCAGAAAAATAGAAAAATATGTACCAGTTTTGGTAGAATTATACTAAAGTGATTACCGTGTTTGGTATTATGAAATGCTTTCGACAGAGAATAGCGCTATTGCAAATTTCGCTCATTTTGGCCTGTTCACAATAGTATATTTCTATCAGCTGATCGTAATTTTGAAAAATAAATGCAATTTGTTTGAAAATAGAGTGAAAAAAATAAAAGCAAAAAGTTATGACTTCAACTGAATTATGGTTTGACGATTCATCAGAAGAGGATGATCGAACTGGCCAGAAGTAGAAAACGATTGAGGGACGCTTCCAATCCTTTGGAAATGAACTCCACCACGTAAGTGCGGTCTTTCGAAGAAGCCTTGGCATCTATTAAATTTGTGTACAGATTTCTACAGAACTTCCGACTGCCCAAGATGGCGTTTGTAGACAGACGAACTGCTAAACCAATGCACATGAGCAAGATAAATTCCGAATATATTAAAATTCGCAACAGTTCTGCGATTTTGTGCTCGGGATCATACCAACTAAGCATTGGAAATGAGAATACTCTTGGACTTGCACAGCCCACGGTGTCTGTGGTGTTATCAGGGACTTTAAATGTCCTAGAAAATCGTATTTGCCAAAGATGGATAAAATTTAATATACGGAGGCTGAACTGCAACAAGCTAAAGTATATTTTTTAATAAAAGCAGAATGCCGGGAATTATTGGTTGTGTTGATGGCACACACATTAAAATTGTGGCTCCCAAGAAGGAATTGCAACATTTATATTATATTACAACAGAAAAGATTATTTAGCATTAATGCAATGGTAGTAAGTTTAAATGCTATGAATTCCTGATTGATTTTAAATGTGTATGTAATCTTTAGGTTTGTGACCACGCAATGAAAATATGGTATATAAATTCGAAAAATCCGGGTGCAACATATGATTCGATGATATTTAATATGTCGTCTTTGAAAACACATTTAGAACAGCAACATCAGAATGGTATTCGGGGTACTTGGCTACTTGGTTTGTAATTAAACAAAAAACCAATATGTACATTATTTTTTTCAATTATTGTTTTTCGTTTCAGGTGATGCTGGTGACGCTTTGAAACCATATTTAATGACGCCATTTAGAAGTCCTGAGGAAGAAACTCCACAAAGCACATATAACACACAGCATGCAAAAGCAAGAGAGAGAACAGTTAGAGTTTTAAAAAATCGTTTCAAACGTTTGATGCAGGCTAAAGCCCTTCAACGAAAATCAGAGCAACACAAATTATAAATGTCTGTGCCGCTTTACACAATATTTGCTTGTTTTATAAAGTGCAAATTCCCATAGAAAAGTTTTCGAATGAGGTTCAGGACGATGACGGTGGAGGCGTTGAAAGCTACTCTGTTAACTCGGAAGCAAAAGTGATAAGAAATCAAAAATTAAGAACGTTATAGAAAAGCATGATAAAATAACTAACAGAAACCAGTTTTTTCAGTCTTTGATAACACGTGTATCAATTGATACATGTGCACTAATATTTCATAAAACAAAAAATATCACATTAATTCACTATATACTCTAATTCCAATTCTATAAAGCATTATTAAATATATATGAAAGAAAACATTATTAAATAAATAAAAAAAAATATCATTTCATACATCTGTACATATAATAAAATACATCTGTACATAAAACAAAAAATAAAAATTATCACTTTAATTCATTATTACTTTAAATAAAATCTAACTCTATCATATTTTTAGCAGTGTTTTCTTTCTCCAGTTCTAAATGCGCAACTTTGAGTTGTAATTTGATTTACGATTTGCTGTCTTTTCATTATTGTGTCATTACTTGAGATGAGTTTTTAAAAAGGCCTGACTCTTTGAAGACTGTTGCATCGAGAGTGCTTCCAGGGAGTTTCTTGCTGACATCAAATAAACAAAAGTTAATGCATAGATCTCTATTACTTTTTCAATCAAGTAGTACAAATTTACATATAATTATTGTCCACGACGCACAGTGTAACGAAGGTGGAAACAATTCAAAAAAGTCAAGTTCGAATATTGACAATATTTGAATGTAGTTCAATTGTAAATACTTCAATAAAATAAGCATAAAAAGGATTTTGGAAATTACTTTTATTTTGCCATAAAAAACGTAAAGTCAAGTATTTGCAACAATGAAATTTTTTTGAAACAAATACTACTTTGGTAGGTTCACTTCTAACTCCTGTAACTTTTTTATTTTTGTTTTAAATACGATTAAATTTTTTCCCAATTGTATTTGTTTTTCATTAAGGGCATACCCAGTTCTTATTTGTTTTCATTTTTCGTTTTGAAGTACCATTACTTGTAAAATCACCATCTTAAAACACAAAAAAAAGACCCAAAGTTTAAAGAGCTTTTAAAAAAATCGTCCAAAAACGTCCTCTCTAATTTTTACTTATTTATTTCAAGAGATATCTGTACAATAATATCTGGGCCGAGGATAAAATACTCTGAGCCCATGGGTAGGTACACCAGTATCTTTCAAGCGGAAATATACGCAATTGATAGGTAGGTGTGCATACTTTAATTTCAAGCGCATCTACCGGAACCAAAACATTGCGATCCTAGCGAATAGCCAAGAGGCTATCAATGCACTTAAGTCTCCCAGGTTACCACAAAACTGGTGATGCAGTGCCTTGATAAACTAAATACGCTTGGGTCATATAATCGGATTTGGATCCTTTGGGTTCCGGGTCATATTGGGATTAAAGGAAATGAATCTGCGGATACACTAGCAAAGAAAGGAGCATCAACTCCTTTCATAAGTCCAGAGCCATTCTGTGGAATAGGTAAAGGAACACTCTCTAAACTAATTAAGAAAGAGGAAGAAAATCAAAGGAAATTATACTGGGAACATAGACCAGGATTAGAGCATTCGAAAGCACTATTTGAAAGAATAGTCTTAGAATCATTACAGGAATTCTAACAGGTCATTGTAGGTTGAACTATCACCTAACAAAACTTGGACTTACTGCTAATGAATCATGTAGGTTTTGCAGAGATGATAAGGAATCTGCAAAGCACATCTTAGGACAGTGCCCCGCACTTATGAATATTCGTAAAAGAAATCTGGGTAACCACCAAATACCAGATGATAATCTCAACTCCATAGAAGTAGGATCCATACTAAAATTTCTAATGGAGGCTGGACTTATGGAAATACTATGAGTCCATGAAGGGGCACAATAGATCTCAAAGGTAGCAGTAATAATACTCTACAATAATAAGAAAAAAATTTCAGCTTCATTTGTAATTCAGTTAATTTGTTATTAAATCCATCATTTTATTTGTCATTTACTTTATTTTAAGCAATTTGTTGTTAATAATTTTACTAAAATGTTGTTATATTGTAATGATTTGCGCATGTAAAAGATCATGTCTTAGATGCGAATATTCTCTAAATACATAATAGTAATAATATGCTTGCATATTCAGACGTAGTAATCAATTTTCGAGCGGAACCTCGACTGAAAAAAGCAGTTTTTTGAAAAATGTGAACACATCAAATTTAAGCGGTATCTGAGTTGTACCCCATGTGTGTACTTATGCATATATATAAAAATATATATATTTTACATAAATAAATATACTTCTATATATGCATATTAGGGCGTACCAATTTTTTTTTTAAATACTTAGGAAAAAATTCTATAAGTCTTAAATCCTGATCAAGTATGAAGAAGTTTGGAAAAAAAAATTATCCTACCCCCGTAAACCTCGTAGCAGTTTTAAATGTTTTATATGAAACTAAAAAATAAAACGAATAAATTCATGTAGAATATAAGAAACTTTTACGAATTTTACACGGGGGAGAGAGTTTCTTTCGGAGGATGCTTTAGAAGCAAGGAATTTAGAAAGTGTCGATTAGAAAATACAAGAAAAAATTCTAAAGGAGCGGTTATTACTACCTTCTGAGCCAAATTAGATCCATATGGTATTTATCAAAAGTGCTTAAGTCCAACGTTAAACTGGTTAATTTTGGATTTGGCTTACTTTATCATTGTTTTTTCTTCGCAAAATATCTTCAAAAACTGTTTTCTAAATACTTTAACCCATGTTACAAGTATTTAGAGGTAGATGCTTTTTTTTTTCAAAAAGTAGCCATTTTGAACATTTTAGAGATGCATTTTTTTAAATGGATAGAAAAGAGTGAGTCAATAGAAGATTATTAATACTACTTTTATTACTTAGTACTAATTTATATATTTTATTTATAATAAAAAACGTATAAATAATGTTATTAAAATTAGTTTTCTTTATTAGAAATACCTTGAACATGTGAAGAGTCAAAAAATAATATAAAAAGCAACAACTATTTCTGCCTATGTTCATGCAATACTATACAAATTTTAATATAAACGAAAAGGTAGATTCAAATATATTTATATTGTTTATGTTTTGCATTGGGCTATAAAAGTAACAGATGACGTTGCTATTGATATATTCGTATTTATGTTTTTCAACAGATGGCGCTGCTATAGGAAAACTACTTTAATAAAAGATACTAAATAGTTTTCGATGTACAACACTTACTTGTATTAACAATATTACAAGTCATAACGCGCTGTAAATTTGCTATCTTTTTGTCGCACTAAATATTTGAGAAAACGTTTTGTTTTTGACGTTATTTTCATAATAGTAATACATTCGAATATATTTATATTGTTTATGTTTTGTATTGCGCTACAAAAGCAACAGATGGCATTGCTATTGATATATGCGTATTTATGTTTTTCATAGTGCCAGCAGATGGCGTTGCTATAGAAAACTACTTTAATAAAAGATAATAAATATTTTTTGATGTACAACACCTATTTGTATTAAACAAGTCATAACTCGATGTAAATTTTTGATCTTTTTGTCGCACTAAATATTTGCGAAAGCGTTTTGCTTTTGTTGTTCTTTTCATTATAGTAAGTAGATTCAAATATATTTGAATTGTTTATGTTTTTCATAGTACTATGAAGTCAACCGATGGCGTTATTTTTGTATCGACTCATCTCTTTCTCACTCATTGCAGATCTGTCATTTATGTTCTATTGTGAAAACAAATATTCTTCTTTGTACACAAATAACGCACACACGTATTTTAAAAAATAATCACTTAAAAAACAGTTTTCAGTAAATTAATGCTTAATATACCAAACCAATTTAAGGGATTTTCGACATTTTTCATTTTTACATCTCTTTTGTTTTTCACTTCGCTATGTAATAACCCCAAATGGAAACATTGTGGTTGTGGAATTCCGTAGATTCCGTCCCCGTTCTTCTTCTTATTTTAACGGCTTCCGTCCCACTTTCTGTTTCCTGTTCAGTTTACCCCTCCAAACGCCGCCAAAGAAGTTTCACTTCAAAAATGTTAAATGCTTTAGCCCATACGATTTCACATTGCATCTCATATTTTTAACATGATTTGAGGTGCACGTTAAAATTTCTCAAAATGTTAGTTTCAAAATCGCTGTAATGACTTATTCGGGTAAACAATAAGAACACACAGCTCTTCTTCTTATTTTAACATGAGGTGCAATGTTAATTCTTTTGCACATGTTGAATTTCATATATCGCTGATACAATAACATCTAAACAAGAAATTTTTATATTTATTTCTTATGTTTTATTATTTTTATTTTATTATTAACTACAAATGTAGTTATTTAAGAAAAAATTTAAATATTTCATTAATATTGATGAATGTAATAAAAAAATTTAATATACAATTCTACACCTCATATTATGAATATATATATACTATGAAAAACTACACTTCATATGAGGTGCAATGTTAATTTTTTTCATAAAATATTTATTTTGAAATTGCTGTAATGGCTTATCTTCGTCAATTGTCACAAAAACAACAAAACCACACGATTCTTCTTGTTATTCTTTTCTTCGGTTTTCTGCTACAATCTGATTTTAACATGAGGTGGCAGTGTTAATTCTTTTGTACATGTTAAATTTCATATATCGCTGCTACGATAACATGTAAACAAGAAATTTCTGTATTTATTTGTTTTATTATTGTTATTACTTCAGGTTAATACATTAAATGATGTTAAACATAAATTGGAGCACCTGAAGATATCACTTTTCAAACGTGGTGAGACATTACAGCTGCTGTTAATTGCAGTCGCCATTAATTTAAGCGAGTCTAATTTTATGTACACTATGACGACATTAAGTATGAACTTCCTTCATTTTTAAGTTCGTTCGATATTTGCTTTAAAATTTTCCATATATTTCATTTATTTCATAATATCCATTTGGACATTTGTCCAAAAGTATTTTTATTCCATTGACTTGACTGAAGATAAAAGTTCATCAAAGGTCTTATGTTTATTGAACGATTTAAAGTAATGTAAGACATGTGTTAAGATCTCAAGATTGAAATATTTTCTTTATATCGACGTAAGCTATTCTTATAATAATTAATATGAACTGTAAAAAGAAAAATGTCTCAAAATTGAATATTGTTTTTGTACTATAATAATACTAAAATTTTGCAGACATTTCTGAATTTTATAGTTCACCTCACATACATATATTTCTTCCAATTGAAACAACTATATTCCTCCAAAACTTGCTTAAAAAGCGCAAGACCGTTACATTTATTTCATATAATTATACATATTTATATTAAATGCAACATATATAAGTACTTAGACAAACACAAAATTTCATAAAAAATAAATAGGCATTTATAATCAAAGTATATTTAAATTGTTTCATTTCCAAATTGTTTCCTTTCAGTAAACGAACTATTTTTCATGGTAAACGAACTATTTAAATTGTAAACGAACTATATTTCATGGTAAACGAACTATTTATATGTAAATTAAATTTTTTTTATTATTTTTCATGGTAAACGAACGATTTTAATTGTACCCGAACCATTTTTGATGGTAAACGAATGAATAACAATTATAAATTGGTTAGATTAAAAATTTCTTTCGATTGCCGCAATTTTATCCGTCTGTTTTGGTTAGATTTACCTATATTTTTCTCTGTGTGAACGACATAATAAAATATTGATTTTGATTACCTTTCAAATAAGTCTAATTTTATAAGGACCCGATAACTTTTTCTAATTTTTATTAATTTTGAAACTTTACAAATGGTTTCAGGACTAACCTTCAAATGAAAAACAGGTACTGACCAAGAAAAACTGTGAATGTAGAATTGATCAGCATCACCTACTCTTTTTGAAGCCGAAGTTGAACCTCATGACAAATAAAACAAATTGAATTTGGTCGTATTGTGTAACCAAGACTTCAAATTTTTTTTTTTCTATATTTGACTTTTTAGAAAGAAACCGATGGAAGTAAAAAATATTTCAAAACCGTTCAACAGATTTTATTTTGATTTTTTTTCCTCATCCACTGTTAATTAATATCAAAAATTAGAAGAAAGTTTCCACATTTCGGGGATGGGGGAGGAAGGGGGGAAGTCAGAACCCCCAAAACCTCCCCCTTAAATACGGTGTGAAAAAAAAAATATATATATATTTTTGTAAAGTATTTAACCTTTTACTATGGAGGTGGCTTTTTTGGACATAGTCTGTGACGTGGTGGTAAATTTTACCCTTTAATTATTGTAAGGACTCAAAATATTGGAGTTATTTTGACCCCACAATTAAAATGTAGCATATGTATGAATATATAAAATGAAGTAAAGTATATACATACATATTACAGTACGATAAAACATGTAAAAATTAATATGAACAAAACGGTACAACAGAAGGATAATTAGTATAAAAGGACATGCATTAAACAGAACAAGACACTCAGATTTAGATCGTGGTCTAAGGTAGTAGCTTGGTGGTTCTATTGTCCTCTATTCGCTAGATTATATGTAATAAACCAACCGATGCGTCCGCACGGAAGGATAGTACAAAAGAGTCGTTAGTTTATAACAGCAGAGCGTCTGCATGCTAGGTTCTTCGTAAGACATTATTCATTCGCGAGGTATTAATTGGATCTTAGCGTAAGTCCTTACGTCAAGATTAAGTTTCCACTGAGGTATTAATCAGCATCATGGGGTTCGAATCCACGTACCCTGGTGTATTGAACACACGAAGTTGCCACGGACCATACAACAAACGACAATGACCTAACCATCGTATCACGAACACACACATAGGAAACATACGAACGCAAACCGAACGCCAAGGAAAGCAAGCGAGCGCCAACGAAGGCTAACGAACGTCCGAGAAGGACGATTAAGGGGCTACAAGGAACAAACAAAGACTGTAGTAGGTACCAAGAATAAAAATAATCAAGTGTATTTAAAACCAACCGTGAAGAAAATAAGTGAACAAAGAAAATCGAAACGAACTATCGTGAGTTATTAGTTACGCACCCTGGTTACTCACTGAGTATACCCTGACTAAAAGAAAAGGAACCAGGAAGGTTCGTTACATTATACTAAGAAATACTAAAAAAAAAACAAGGTTTTTTGATAATTATTTGTTCTTTGGAAAAAAGCTACTACATTTTTAATTAAAATAAATACGAAATTTGAATTTTTTTTTTTAAGTTAAAAAAAAATGGCACTTTATTTTACAAGCCTTTTTTTAATACAACAAAAACATTACATCGCAAACTTATTAAAAAATTATAACATAAAAATTAATCCAAGATTAAAAATGCATTTTTTCACAGTCAAATGTATAAGTTTAAAGAAATAAAAGAGATCATATAAAAAAAAATTCAATTGTAGAAAAGGCAGATCAACATTTTCTAGATTTTTTATTCATCGCTCTACGTACACGCTGCATGTATATATCGAGCATTTCTTATTAAGCTCATCCACCCCTCCTTTTGTGTTGTTATAATCAGCTAACATTGCGGGTTTCCCAGTAAGTTGGTCATCTTCTTTTTTGTGATGCATGGAGGATAATAATACAACCGCACGATTTGCACGTGGCACGTAGGATAAAATTGTTACATCTTTGGTAAAACTATATATGCAAGATCCCAACGGTCCAGTTTTTTTAGGCAAAAATTCGGGTGGGATCTCTCTTTTGTTCTTTTTTAGTATACCTAAATAAGTTATTTGTCGTTTTTTTAGTTCTTCTACCAGCTGGAGTGACGAAAAACAGTTGTCAGCAGTAACATTTCTTCTACTTCCCTCTAATATTTTACACAGCACTGATTGTGTTGGTACTGCATGACGTTTTTCTTCATCAGTTAAACCAACTCCATCAGAAATTTTTCCAAAGTAAATATAAGCATTGGCAAGATACTGTGTGCGTGTATCTGTCAAGGACATTATTTTAATGCCATATTTTGCGGGCTTCTTTGGCATATAAATCTTGAACTTGCATCTACCTCGAAACATTTCATCAATGCAAGCATGAATACCAATTGAATAACTCTTTTGGCAGTTTTCTACAAATTTATTGAACATTTCGGAAACTGCAGCTAATGGGTAGCTTCTTCACTTTTGTCCTTAATTTCGTCAACAATCGTTTCATCAGTTCCATCGGATTCACTGCATGTACTTCTGAGCATATTTGATCACTTACGTCACTTTCTTTAATGCAGAAATTCGGATCGACAATTTCATCGTCGACTTCGCTGACTTCGTCATCGTCTTCAAGAAATTTAGCTGTTACTAAGTCACTGAGTTTTTTTGAATTTAACATGATCTGCAAACATAAATTTCATATCATGTAACAAAAACAATACATGATATAAAGTTTTCCCAATAAATCATTTTCTACCAACAATAAAACGGACGAGTGGTAAAAATAATTCTATGATGACCTAACGCTAAGTTTGACGTGTGGTATTTTTTTTTTTTACTGAATACTTACGCAAACGTTGACGTGGTGGTAAAATATTTTCCAAAAATAAATTACATAAGTATTGACGAGTGGTAATTTTTACACCAGCATCTACATTTCTCCGCTCATGCTATACCTACCACAGCAAAAACACAACTGACTAATAATGATAATGAAATGAGAAGATACTAAGTGAATTAAATTGCTAGAGCGCAACAGAAAAGAGTAATTCAAAAAAATGTAAAGAGAGGGTAAAATTTACCACCACCTCCACAGTCAAAGGTTAATGCAGTTTGTAAATATTCCTAAAAACAATTTTTTTAATCATAAAAAATTAGAAAATCACTATTTGAAAAAACTAGGTTAGGTTAGGTTGGAGTGGCTGTCGAGAGACACACTTAGGCCTGAACGGCCCATTGTGATACCACATAGTTGGACCTACAGTTTAACGCCGATTCCGAACGGCGGTGTGGCAATTTTCTATCGGCTTGGTGGTTTTGCCATTACCAACCAATGTGTGTACTTGTACACTATCTTATAATTCTCATTCACTTCATATTGATAGTGAATATAAGAAAGTTATGAAAATTAACCACCAGACGAAGACGGGAATCGAACCCGAACCTCCCAGATGAAAGTCTAGTGCACTATCCACTAGGCTATCGAGGTCGTCAAAAAACTAATTTTTGGCTTAAATTTTGCACATTTTTTTGTTATACAAAAATGAACTTAATCCCGCCACGGCCACGCCCACCTCCCGTATAAACTTATAAATTAAAACGCTATAACTTAAACCTTATGTGAGATATGACTATAAAAATCTTTTGTTATATTTCTATTTTATTTTATAATCCGATTACTGCCGCGCCCATTTCCACACAAATCTGTAAAAAAAATACGATCAAAAATGATAAGCATACTTAATTTTTGTCTCATTTCGTTCACTTTCATCTAATGACTCACTTGAAATAAAATATTCTAAATCTATTTCCGAGTCATAACTAATTTCTTCATTTGTGTTGTCACGTTGAGCAAATCTTGTAAATTAACTTCAACTGAGACTTTTGAAGTAACAATTGGGTATGGAAGTAATTCATTTTTTGCTTTCTTCAGTCTGTTGTTACTTGGAAAGCAATTAGGGTAGATTGAATTCACAGCTGATCGTAAAACGTTGTATTTTCTCACCGATAAATCTAAATCATTGAACAAAACCAGTGCTTGGTTAATTGAGAAAGACTCGTTCGTATTATTGTTTTGCGTTTGTACTTTTTTGCAGCGCTTGTTATTTCCTCATGCGGATATACACTAGGGTGGCCCTTAGGTATAGGTCATTTTTAAAAAGTAAAAATGTTGCTGCTCCCTTGCCCTAATCTGGTTCTAATCAAGAAAAAACCGGTCTGTGCAAAACTTGAGCTCCATCGGACAACGTCTAGGTGACCCTCAAACGCCTAGAAGTTGAAACATAGTATACGCAACTATTAACTCCGTTCAAAAGCGGTATAGTCTTCCCTATCTAAACCATTTTCTTGTTTCTTCTTAGAGAAATTTATTTGCGCACATCCAGGAAATTGTGTGACAACATTCTGAATAAAATTTTTCAAAAGTAAATTCGCACAATTCCTGAAACAATATGAAAAATATGGGAAATATTACGTTTCTTTTTTACCCTGAGAAAAAAGGCAACG
This sequence comes from Toxonevra muliebris, assembly GCA_963691655.1. Taxonomy (NCBI): domain Eukaryota; kingdom Metazoa; phylum Arthropoda; class Insecta; order Diptera; family Pallopteridae; genus Toxonevra; species Toxonevra muliebris. Next base: position 46,939,446 of record OY829328.1, on the reverse strand, counting down.
AATTCCGTCTTTTGGGCAAATTTTGCCCAATACATTTTTATTGCATATCGTGAATATATATTACAGTTAACGCAAGTTATTTCTATATTAGAATGTTGTTTGCTCACAAATAAATTACAAGTTTTACATTTTGCATTGTATTTGATAAATTTGTGCAGAAGAGACAATGAGCTTTCTTGGTATTTCTCTCTTTTGATGCTTGAACAATCTTCTTCGCAACAGAGTTATGTGGAAAAGATGTTCTCTGGTTATAATATTGCATAATGCTGGGTTTCTTCAGCTAATTATGTTGTAGCGCAGCATCGTGTGTCTACGGCGACTAGTGTTACTCTAATGTTATGTTCGAAAAAGAATTCAATAAAAGAGGGGTTTCTTTCTCATATCCAAAATATGTGGAGGTAAAAATACTTATTCCTACGACCTGTCCCAACAATAAAATTATTTTGTGTTTTTAGTTTGGATTACCCAAATTAACAAACACAAAGCAGAAGTGAAACTTCTTGTGAACTAAACGAATATTTTAAAAAAATAGGGTAAATATAAGATATTGTTTTTAGACATTTTGCATTTTGTTTTCATAACAGCTGCTCTTGCAATATTTCTGTTTTAAAAATGAAAAACACCATAACTCGACTTAAGATGAACAATTTTTTTCACAAATTTTTGTCTATAAAAAATAAATATAAATAATTTTTAGAATCATATATCGTTTTCAGAAAGATCTTTAATTTTAAGATAAAGTCGTTTAAAACAATGCTGTAGTTTCTCTAATATTTCTATTCAAACTCGACTAAACTGACTTGAAAGTAAACTTAAGCTTTTCTTTTTTACCCCAGATTTATTAGCAAAAGTAAAAGTGAAAAAATAAAAAATGTAGCCGGAGAGCAACTCATTGCTATTCTTCTAATTAGCCATAATTGGTATACAAATTCTTGCAATCCAAATGCAATTGAAAGGCAGCATTTCCATTTATTTTTACTTTAACTATTTTTGCTTTTCCAAACTTATAATCACTCAAAAACGAAATTCGATTCCCAATGCTTGCGTTTAGAAAACGGCCTCTGCTCAGCAATATGTTGAGCTGAAGTATCAGAAAAATAATATACTCAATGAAATGATAAATTTTGTTGCTCATAAAGTAATCAATTTGCATTCATAAGACACACAGGTAGCAGTGACGGAGCAGAGGCGTTTTCTGAACGAGACCAATGAAAATCCTTTTTTGTCGTGTGTCTACCTAAATTTGAAATTCAAAAGTTCAACGAAATTCACTCTCGTGTATCCGCACCATAGGAAAGGATTTAGAAGTAGCTGGTTCAGTGGCGGTACGTCCATATAAGCCCAAAAGCCAGGCTTGCCTAAGAATTGTTAACTGAAAATTTGTGCAATATGTATTTACAAAATTACTAACTGAAAAAATAATTTTCTTTTAAAAATTTTTATTTGTATTACCCTGTTTTTCAATAGCTCGTATATGTACTAATAAAAAATTAAATGTGGATTATATAAAATACACACAATCATTCATGCTATCGCAGTTCATCAAGTTGGCTTTTACGAGGCTTTTAAAATTTGAAAATGTATGTTTTCATAGCATGCTATCTCTCTTATTCTTATAGGAAGTTCAATAGCTTTTTAGTATGTGCGGTTCCATAAAAAGTAGCAGCATACCAATTTTCTACTACTATGTATGATTTTATGTAGAACTTAAAAGCTGGCTTTCAGTTTTTGTTTGGCATTTGGAAAGTATTTACTCCATTTTCTTTTACTCCTATTTTTTTGCGCTATTCGTTTTTAGCAGAGTTTCGAACCGGTTAAGTTTGAGTTTGTGTTCAGGTTCAGGTTCAAGCAAAAAATAACAGTGTTCCGGTTCAGGTTCAAATAAAAATGAAGCAAAACAAAGTTTTTCAAACAATAGTTTTACTTATTTACATCCATACATTTAGTTACTTTGCAATTTGGATTTTTTCATTCCGTTGACATTTTCTTATATTTGATAATTTGCAGTTTTATTAATAAGGTTTACATTACGAGAAATTATCGTTTAGTTTAAAATATAGTATATCACTCAACGATTTGTTTTTCAAATGATACCTTTGCGAAACCTATATCAATTGAAGTCCAAAAATGCCCTTTCTACGTTCACCTCCTGAATTTATATGCTCATTTTGTATTTTTAATGGTAATATTTTAGTGCGTCTAAAAACGTTCGTAAAGTCCAAACAGAGCTCCCACATTCCTTCTTCAATGCTTCAATCGAGATCTAGAGCATTCCATTCTTATTGTCAATTTTAGCTTTTTTGGTTTGGTAAAAAAAAATACACTGGGCTTGCCTCATAAGTAAATGCTAGGCACGCCACTGAGTTGGTTGTGTATCTTTTTCGGTCTTCGGCAACGATTTGTGAAATATATTGTTTTTCAGCTTCATTATGTTTCAATGAGTTTCACATTTTTTCTGCAACGTCATCAACAACAACTTTCTTCTCAAGTTTTTCAATTCCATTTTTGTAACCTGGATCATCTTTCCATGTTGAAAGTTCTTTGTTGAAGAAATCGGTGTTGATAGAAAATTTGGCGAGGAAAAGACGTAAACTCAATGTTTATAAACGAAGAAAAATGATTTTATTGTAGCCTGCTTCCAATATAATTTAAGCTTTATTTGCTTTAACCGCTGTTGGAACATTTTCATCAAATAATGATAGAGCCCCAGTTTGGGGAGCTATGTGCTCGAAGTTTATCCGCAGCTCCTTTCTGATTTATCAATTGACGTATGAAAAAAAAGTAATGATAAGGTGCTTTAATAACACTAGTTTTCAGCTAAAATTACGAATGAACACCACTATCCAATTCCCATGTAAAATTGGTCGCTGAGCCCGAAAATCAACTCTATTTTTAATTATATGATATGGTTTTGGAGATATTGCCGGTTGAATTTTTGTATCGGAGCAAAAAAGGTTTGTTCACATAATTACAAATATCTTGGAAACTAGGAACTTGATTTGAACAAACAGTATACAAAATTTAAGATATTAAAATTTCTCATTTCACTTTTATGCATTTTGATTCGATTGGATAAATAGGCACAATTAAGTAAATTGCAAAGAAATTTGGAGTTTTTTTGGAGTATATAATTTAGGCAAAATTTTCCTCCGTTTGAGGAATAAGGAATACCTTTTTAGAAAAAAAATCCTCCATTTATGGAATATTTTCTACAATGTTGTTTTAATTAGAAGGCATAGAAATCATATTTTTCTTACTTGTATTCATTTATTATTTTATTTTTAATAAGTATTAAGGTTTACATTCATACGTATTTTTACAAGCACTACAGGCGACGTCGCCTTGAAATGATCAAAAGATCCTTATGGCCATCAAAGAATTATAAAGTGAAATTTATTTTTTTCGAATATATTTTGTTTTTTTTTTTTACAATATATATGTAAATTTTTTTCACAAAATATATCAACAGCCACAAACACAACCGCTTCGCTTGAAATAGAGACGCCGACTAAAAAATTCAAAAGAAAAGCAAAGCGTATGCGATTGTCTGCTAAGGCCAAAAGAGTTAAGTTAGTTTTTTGTGTATACCAAAATTTAGTATGGGGAACATTTTTGGTATATTCGTCTCTTTCTTACATTTGCTATGCAACTAAATTTGTAAAAATAAAGAAATAACTTACTTCAAATTGAACACCATGGTTGCATGAAAGGAGCACATTTTTCTTCATTTTGGGGAAAATTTACTTAATCGAGAGAAATTTTCGTGGATTCAAATTGAGGAAACTTTTTCTTTGTTTTAGAGATGGGTATTTTTCTGGGTGTAGGAATTGAATAGTGGTGTTACAAACTAATTATTTGTAAGCTAGTGTAATTTAATACACCCGGGCAAGAAAAATACAATTTATTGTTAAGAGTTTTTCCCATATGAGATAACTGAAACTGATCCTAAGAAAGGTTTATCTTGAATTCGCAAATCATTGTTAACTCCAACAATTCTGACTAATTACATAGGTGTTGTTTCTTCATGGAAAGGTGTTGTTCAAGAAATCCAAAAACAAATGAGGGCCACCTAGCAGTTGTCTGATTGAGCTCAAATTTTGCACAGATTGTTTCTTTATTGATTGAAACCAGATAGGGGTCTGGGAGCTAAACTTTTAGAAAGTTGAAATATAAGTGCCCCCTAATATGCACGGAGTAAGATTTTCATCAGCCGACATTTTGTTCTTTCAGGTGCGTCTTCATACAGAACTTAATGCCTGCCGCCGCTTGTGCTAGGTTTCTCTGGAACCAGCAAATAATATAATAAGATATTTAAAAAAATCAATCTTACGTCATCCAAATTCAAGTTAAGTCAAATTGAGTTCCCTCAATTTAAATCCACGAAAATTTCTCTCGTTTATGTAAATTTTCCTCAAAATGAAGAAAAATGTGCTCCTTTCATGCAACCATGGTGTTCAATTTGAAGTAAGTTTTTTCTTCATTTTTGGAAATTTAATTGCGGTGCTGCCCACCAATTGAAATCAAATCCCAAGTTTCAATGAAATTGTTAAAACTAAAATTAAAGAAAAGTAAGATAAAAAAGTAAATAAAACACAAGAAAATATGGGTGTGGTAAATAGGCATCTTCAAATATAATTTTTTTCTAAAACTTAGTCCTTACAACTCGTCTCTGCATAAAATTTTAACTCAAGAGCTTTTATGAATTACTTGATCCATTGTTAACATAAATGCGCATGGAACAATGATTGTTTGCATAAACCATATAAAAAATCAAGCACCATTTGGCTGCAAAACAAAAGTATCAAAATACCATAAAAGAACAAATTACCTTATTTATAATAAAATAGGGTAATTAAACTTACATACTATTTTTGCATAAAAAATTAAAATGTAAGAAAGAGACGAATATACCAAAAATGTTCTCCATACAAAATTTTTGTATATACAAAAAACTAGCTTTACTCTTTTGGCCTTAGCAGATAATCGCGTACGCTTTGTTTTTCTTTTGAATTTTTAAGTCGGCGTATCTTTTTCAAGCGAAGTGGTTTGTGGCTATTGATATAATTTTTGAAAAAAAAAAAAAAATATATATATATATTGTGAAAAAAATAAAATATATTCAAAAGATATAAATTTCAATAAAGTTCAATTTATAATTTTTTGGTGGCCATAAGGATTTTTTGCTCATTTAAAGGCGACGATGCCTGTAGTGTTTGTAAAAATACGTATGAATGTAAACCTTAATTCTTATTAAAAATAAAATAATAAGTGAATACAAGTAAAAAAAACATGATTTCTCTGCCTTTTAATTAAAACAACATTGTAGAAAATGTTCCATGAATTGAGGATTTCTTTTCCAAAAAGTAAATTGACTTTAATCTATGGAAAATTATTCCTCAAAGGAAAATTTTACCTAAATTATATACAATTTCTCATATTTGAAAAATATTTCCTCAACTCAAAGAAATTTTATATATCTAAATGAGGAAACCGTTTCTATGGCACCAAATCATTCCCACTTTTCCTCAATTTTATAGCCATTTTTCTTCGAACCAAGTAAGTATTTCTCTGGGTGCACAGTCATTCTCAGAAAATTCTTCAACTTCAGACCTGGCCTAAGCCACCATTGCTTTCGCTTTCTCAGTTGGTTTCTTTTTCCCTGCCCTTTATGTTGTCACTAGACAAAGCGCTTAAAATACCTATCTCTAAAACAATGAAAAAGTTTCCTCAATTTGAATCCACGAAAATTCTCTCGTTTAAGTAAATTTTTCTCACAATTTAGAAAAATGTGCTCGTTTCATGCAACAATGGTGTTCAATTTAAAGTAAGTTATTTCTTCATTTTTACAAATTTAGTTGCATAGAAAATGTAAGAAAGAGACGAATATACCAAAAATGTTCTCCATACAAAATTTTGGTATACACAAAAAACTAGCTTTATGCTATAAACTCAACCAAAGCAGCCGGCCTCTAACCGGTTAGTTCTCTAGCGTCGAGAATATATAAAGGAAAAACCAAACAAAAGCAGTTGGATTTGATTATTGTTTTAACAGCTCAGTTGTTTTTTTTATTTACGTTATCAATTATCAAAAAATAAAAGGAAATCTTCAATATTCTGTAATTTGAAAAAATTGTTGTATAAATTAAAATTATTTACATCGTTTATTTGTGCAAAAATCATCAAGGAATGAAGAAACTAAAAGGGAACTCGAAAAAAATACATATATTTTTGTACTAAAACTTGGCAGCACTTGGCTTTTTTTGAAAAATATGGCAATGTTTCCCCTCTCACAAGAGAGAAAACATTGTGAAGTTGAGAAAATTTGAATAGAATCTAGTGTAGCGTCGTTGAGGCGGCAGCTAGCCTCAGAAATTTTTTCCCATACAAATTCATAAAATTCTGTGTGTTTGTTGTTGAAGCTGAAGCCGGCTGCTTTGGTTGTGTTTATACCATTACTCTTTTGGCCTTTGACAATCGCGTACGCTTTGCTTTTCTTTTGAATTTTTTAGTCGGCGTCTCTATTTCAAGCGAAGCGGTTGTGTTTGTGGCTATTGATATAATTTGTGAAAAAGAAAACAAAATATATTCGAAAGAAATAATTTTCAATAAACTTCAATTTATAATTCTTTGATGGCCATAAGGATCTTTTGATCATTTCAAGGCGACGACGCATGTAGTGTGTGTAAAAATACTTATGAATGTAAACCTTAATACTTATTAAAAATAAAATAATAAATGAATACCAGTAAAAAACATGATTGCTATGCCTTTTAATCAAAACATCATTGTAGAAAATATTCCATAAATTGAGGATTTTTTTTCTAAAAAGGTAGTAAATTTACTCAATTTATGGAAAATTATTCTTCAAACTGAGGAAAATTTTACATAAATTATATACAATTTCTCATATTGAAATAAAATATTATTCATTTGAAAAAGGCAATTTTTACAAATTGAAGACATATTTCTTTAATTTATAGAAAACTTCCTTCTTTCAAAGAAATTTTTCTCTAAAATGAAGAAAAAATATTTCCTCAATTCATATGGCGCCAAATCATTCCCATTTTTCCCTCAATTTGATAGCCGTTTTTCTTCAAACGAGGTAAATATTTCTCTGGGTGTAGCTATTGCAATTTGCTTTTTTTGTTCCTTCACGCTTAAATTACTTTCTTACTTTTTGAAAAACTGTTGTCAAAAAATCACACTTTTCATTTTACATCAGTAATGGAAATGGAATGTCAATCACGACTCACTGCCAGTTGATGCAGTTATTTGCTGTCGGTACATATGACATAAGGAAAATCAGGCATAACATGCAATCACTGAGGAAAACAAAGAATTACTTACCATTTTTTACTACATCAAACTCATAGTTTGCAACATTCTTTCCTAAGAATACGTTGCCATCTGATAAAGTATTATTCTTCATATTTCCACGGATATTGATTTTGTTTTGTGTTTTATAATGGAACCCGACTCTAAAAAGATTTTTGAAATACATCAATTTAAATTAGTTTCAAATTACCGTAGTTTAAAAAGGACATAATAAAAAACTTTTCTAATTGGATAGAGTTTGTGTTTATAGCAGATAGACCCATCCATGCAATTGCACTGTGCAATAAAATAAATCTTTCCCACCCAGATTCAATTGTTTTAAACTAAATTTGGGCCTTAAGAATACCATATTTTTCCTCATTTTAGGATTTTTGAACCGCGAAATCAGTACATTAGACGCTAGAAAGCAGTGAAAATCAGTACAGTTTTTATGCTTTTATTAACTTTTTCTCAGATTTTATGTGTTCATTTTACGTTTTTTTTTTTCTTCGTCAGTAAACAATGCTGATTAAGTATCAGTTTCCATATTTAGAGAATTGTGAACGCTGAGGACAATAATCAAATTCAATTAATGACAAATTCATTTCACTCATTTAAAAAGTTACGTTATTCGACTTTTCTTTAAGCAAATATTTCTTTTCTCCTCTTGATAACAGCCACGCCTATGCCTTTTATTTTGTAGACAATCAGAAAAACACACAAACAGGGTGAGGCTGTCTGCAATAACGATTTTAACACCTTTAAGCTTAAGAATTTGAAAAAATCAGTACAAAAAACAAAAATCAGTACATTTTCGTACTAATTTCGAGATTTAAAAAAATCAGTATTTAAAAAAAAATCAGGACACGTACTGATCAAATCAGTATGTCTGGCTACCCTGACAATTCATATTTTGGAATATTTACAATTTTTAATTTTTTGTCCGGTGTGGGTAATACAAAATTTACAACCACAAGAAACTTTTTTAAAGCAATTTTCTATATAAACGTGCGCGATCTAAATCTAATTATTGCGCTTATCATTCATTTCATTTACATGGGTTGTACCATTTCGACTTATTCAATAGTACTAAATCTCTTCCCAGTTAGTGGAATCAACTTCCCATCTTAACATACACACCTTCATCACCTTGACATGGCTCCCTAATAACTACCAACATACCGCCTTCACAAACAAATTTTCATTTTTTTCCTTGCACTGCACCTTCTCCAAAAACAACCACATTCTGCCCTATAGATACATACATACTTTTAATATTCCGCCTTCACAAACATTGTCTTCCTAGCTATGATTTCCCAGGTATATCTTTCCAAAAATTTTCTTTTTTCTTGTAACATCGCACTAGCAACAAAAGTTCTCGTGCCAAATATTAAAAATGTATCACAAATAATTTAGGAAATACACCATATTAAAAACTAGGGTTGCATAGAAAATGTCATGCCCTTTAACTCAAGCCTTGCCCATATTTTATCCACAGAATTCTGTTGACAAATCACATTTTCATTCTAAATCTTAGTACTGCACCATAAATAGTTTCTGAGATATTATTCAATGAAAATTTAAGTTGTATGGAGAGTGTAAAGCTCTCTTCTGTAATCCCTCCCACGTTTTTCTTTTACTTTTACCAAAAAGCTATTGCACCTTTTTAACATACATTACTCAGCCAAGAGAATTGATCACAAGTACGTAATTTGCATAAGTGCATAAACAAATTTGGGAATTATACATTTATAGGCTGCGAAATTCCGAAAGTCCGGCTGCAATATGAAAATCTTTTCAAATGGTTGTTTCTGGTTTTCTTAGGTATAATAACAGTCAATCTTATAAGAAATATAATAACCGATTTGCTCAAGAATTATTCAAAATTGGGGACGATTATAAAATATTTCTGTTTTTATTATTTTCTCATATTTTATAAGCTGTAATATGTCTTTAAAAATACACTTTTGGAGCTCGCTTTTGGGTTTCTTCCCGGCAAATCTTGGTGACGAAAGTGACGAGCATGGTGAACGATTTTACCATCAACTAGGGTTGCCAAACGGTCTTGATTCGTCTTGATTGTCCAGATTTTTAGTACCGTGTCCCGATTTTTAGAAATTTGTCCAGATAAAATTTTCAAATTTTTAGAGATAAAATTTTTACTGATGAATTTGAGCAAATACATTAGACAATTTAATTTAAAGTTTAAATAGTGTGGTATATGTTGAAAAAATATTCCAATTCTGTCTGAGGTCAATACTTTTTTACTTATACCCTTTTTTCATTTGGTATTTCTGTTATATTGGGAGTATGAATGTATAAACTCGTAATTGTGACTAACTTCATATCTATCATACGCGCCATTTTTTCGACATTGACAGCTATTCTATCTCGAAGAGCGCCAAAAATACTATAAGAATTGATCTGTCAAATAATTTTCATAATTTTACAAAAGTGTTTTACTATAGCTGAAAATGTCAAATCTATGGCAATAAGGAATAACAGCTAAACTCAAAAGTCGAATAAAAATCTGCTGCTTATTTTTTATTATAAATCCCAAAATGTTGAAAGTTTTTGCAATTTAGCAGTCTCCATAGTTTTTTTATTAATTAAACTCCAATAATTATGTAAGAACTGTCCAATAATGAAAAATACGCAACAGGTTTTTAGTCGACTTCTGAGTTTAGCTGTTCCTTATTGCCACAGAAATTTCGTGCCAACAAAACAACATTTGCGGAAAGTTTTAATTTAATTTAATTTCCATTTAAAGAAAAACGCAACTGAAGAACATCGTTTACTCACTGAAGCTTATCCTGACTGTGCTATAGACGTTAGAATGTGTCAGGTGTGGTATGACCGTTTCAAAAGTGTTGATTTTGATGTTGAAGACAGGGAACGTTCAGGCGGCCCGAAAAAGTTCGAAGATGAAGAATTGAAGGCATTACTCGAAGAAGATTCATGTCAAACGCAACAAGAACTTACAGAATCTTTACGAGTTGATCAATCAACCACTTCTAAACGATTAAAAGCATTGGGAATGATTCAAAAGCAAGGAAATTGGGTGCCGTACGAATTGAGGCCGAGAGATGTCGAACGACGATTTTTCACATGTGAGCTGCTGATTGAATGACAGAAAAGAAAGGGTTTTCTGCATCGTATTGTGACTGGCGATGAAAAGTGGATACGTTACGATAACCCAAAGCGTAAAAAATCATGGGGACCGCCCGGACATGCAACAATATCAACGGCAAAGCCGAACATCAATGGATCCAAGCTCATGCTGTGTATTTGGTGGGATATGAAAAGTCTCGCGTATTATGAGCTGTTGAAACCGAATGAAACGATCACTGGCGACCGCTACCGACTACAATTGATGCGTTTGAGCCGAGCATTAAAGGATAAGAGGCCAGAATATGAGAATAGACACGACGGAGTTATTCTTCAGCACGACAATGCTCGGCCGCATGTTGCAAGGCAAGTAAAAACATACTTGGAAACGTTGAATGGGAAGTGCTACCCCACCCGCCGTATTATCCAGACATTGCTCCTTCTGAGGAATAGGCCTTAAACTGTAGGTCGAACTATGTGGTATCACAATGGGCCGTTCAGGCCTAAGTGTGTCTTTCAAAAGCGACTCGGTGCAATAATGTTGGCTGGGCTTGGCGATGAGTTCAATCTATTTATAATGGGTATTAAGAGTACTGGTGCTACTATTACTTCTGAGAATGTTAAAATGAAGTTGTTCGAACCCGACTATGAAAAATCCGGTGAAAACGCTTTGTTTAGTGCGATAAAAAAGGGGAAAAGTCACGAACAAAACAAAACTAAAATTCTGGTCGCAAAGTGTCTAACATAGTTAGACGTTCGAGTTTCAACCGCTGTAATGTTAAGAGATCATGAATTTTTATATTTATAACACCCCGTGTTTATTTCAAGTATCTATATTTGCTGAATTGTATATCTTTTAAATTATGAGTGCAGAACGAGCTGTGCTCGTCTTCCATACTTATTATTGAATTATTCTTATCATAACTTTCTTAAGGAGAACAGAATAGAAAGTTAATATTCGTTACTTCTTATTTCGCCTTTATATCTAAACGCACATTTTTATACAAATAAAAATCTCATTCTATTTGAACTGTTTTTTTGTTTCAACAAAATCTTCAAATCTCGTTTCATTTTCGACGCGTGCAGAACTTTACGGCAGTATACATTTTTTTCGCATTTACTTAAATTCAAAGATAATTTAATAATCTGTTATATACGTAACAATTAAAAAGCTTTAGAAACAATAATAATAAAAGGAAACTAAAAACATTAAATGCTTAAACAAAAACAAGTGTGAAATATGTTGTAGTGCCAAGCGAAAATTGGAAAAAAAACTCTGTGATTTGCCCTCAACAAAAACTCTGCTGCTGAATATTGAAGAAATAGTTTTACAATTGCATGAAAATTGCTGCTGCTGCTCTAATTTGCAGTGTGGATAACTCAGCGCTTTTCCCGCTGATTTTAGTGCTTTTTGAAAAATAAAACACAGAAAAAGGTGATTTAGCGCTCAGCGCGTTTTTTTCAATTTAAAATATTTTCGAAAAATCGAAGAAATTTTCATTGACTAAAAGTATCAGATGTGTGCTTGTATTAGTGAAAAAGCTTAAATATATAGTTTTCTCGCACTTTTATAAGGAAAAAAATTTAACTCTTTTTTATTCTTCATTTTAGCGGATTTTTAAAAACAAAATTTGGCCACACTGATATTTTGCCTTCAACGTAAAGTCTGCTGAAAATTAAAAGTGTCAAGTGGAAATCGAAGAAAACTCTGCTGCTGCTGTTGTTATTTGATCACCAAAAAGCCGAAAAATCTGTTGCTGCCTTAATTTGTCAACCACCACTTATGGAGTCTCACAACAACAACCATTAGACAAGAAAGTCGCTACAAAGCAAAAATCCAACGAGAAAAAAAAACTGTAAGTCATTTTATTTATTTATATAATTCAAATTCCTTTAAATTTGAATTTAGTTTTTTACATACATAGGTATATAAGTAACAGCATCAACTTGCCGTTAACTTCATAACCTTATTTATGTACTTAAACTCTATATACAAAACATACATACATACATTTGCAAGCGAAAATAACAGACTTTATTTTCGGTATTTTTTTTTTTTCTTCTCAATTTGCTTTGATTTCATATTTAATCATGACATTCCTATAAGCAGCGAATGGAATTTTCGTGGTGAATTTCTCATGTCTGCCATTCTCTCGGTATACTATATACATGAGCCCAGTGAAACATTTGATAACATTTTTTCTTTGTTTGAATTCAATTTTTTATGCAGTAGGTTCCTATATTGTATATGTTAAATGATCTTTTAACATTATTTTTGTGTGTTTGGTTGGTATACCCTGCAAACATTTTATCTCGAAATACAATTAAGATACCCTTTCTTAATATTTAAAAATACACTATTTTGAATAGAAACAAATTATCTTAGCTCGTTTTTATTTGTCAAAACAAAGATTTTAAATGAAATTTAAAAATTAAAATTGAATGAACATATTTGTACACAGTCTTACACATTTTAGGTGTACTTTCGTATAAATTTATTTAAAAAAATTTTTTTTTTTTTAATTATTTAAAATTGACTTCAATACTTGCTTTGAACCAACAATATCAATATTATCCTTCATCGATAAAGAGTTATACAAACGACAGGCTCGATTTATAGGTGAATTAAAAGCATAATTAGTACGACAAATATCTAATTGAAAGAAATCAGAGTGCCGCAGCGATCTAATAGGTACATTGAAGCTAATTAATTGCAAAAGATCTGAACAGTTAACCCTACCCATTACAATATCCGAAATATATTGAACAGATAAGACTGATCTCCTACTCTCCAAAGATTTTAAACTTATGAGATCACAGCGAGCTTTGTATGAAGGAACCGGATCGGAAAATTTTAGTTTCCGTAACGCAAATCTTACGAATGATTTTTGGATTCGTTCAATTCGTAGAGTATGGGAGGAATAGAATGGATTCCAAATAAAGGAAGCATATTCCAACTTCGAGCGAACTAAAGAAGTGTACAACGATTTCAATTTATATGGATCAGTAAAATTTACACTATTTCGACGAACGAAAGCTAATAGTGAGTACCCCTTAGGAATGATATAGTGCAGATGAGATATGAAAGTGAATTTTGAATCAAAAATTACTCCAAGGTCTTTGATTACCTTAACTCGATTTAATGGCGAATTAGCAAAGATGTAAGTTGACGATATATAAGAATCAGACTTAGAGTAAGTGTTTATAGCACATTTATCTACATTGAGACACAATCTATTCTTAACACACCATTCATAGACAGAATTTAAGTCATACTGTAACATTAAAGAATCTAATGGCGATCTAATTTTTAAAAACATTTTAGGTCGTCGGCAAATAATAGACACTGGGAATTTTTGATAACTTTAGGAATGTCATTTATAAAAAGAATAAAAAGCAATGCGCCCAATATACTACCTTGCGGCACTCCTGAAGTTGCGGCTATCGGTTTTGAAAGCGTAGACTCAATACTAACGTAGCATACTCTATTTTCCAGGTACAAAGCTAACCACTTTAAAATATTTGAGAGAAAACCTATTTTTGCAAGCTTGACTATCAGAATATTGTGAGATACTTTATCAAAAGCTTTCGAAAAATCAGTATAAATAGTGTCAACTTGACAACCATCATTGAAAGCCGATATACAATATTGCGAATACATAGACAGATTACTTATAGTCGATCGGCCAGGAACAAATCCATGCTGGAATGGAGAAATTATGTTCTTTACTGCAAAGAAAACCTTATCTTTAACAGTAACCTCAAAGATTTTACTAACTGTCGTAAGCTTGGAAATCGGCCTATAATTCGCAACATTATTTTTATTACCTGATTTAAATATTGGTGTCACAAAGGCAACTTTCCAGTCTTCCAAAAATATACCCGAATTCAAGGATTTATTAAATATTAATTGTAAAGGCTTGGCAAGAGAAAAGCAACATTTATTAATGAAAATTCCAGAAAACCCATCAGCATCCGATTTAGTAGATATTTTTAGCTTCAAAATTGCACTAATTACATCATCTACCGCCAACAGCAGTGAGCCAAAGTCAATTGGGGAATTTGGTACAGAAGAATAATCAAATTTCTTCAACTCCATATTAAAATTGGATTGGAAAAAATCAGCAAAAATATTAGCCGTTTCACTCAGACTACTAGAGCTATTATCGTTTAAAAACATTGAAATAGGAATATTAGAACTTTTCCTTTTGGAATTGATATAACTCCAAAACTGTTTAGGATTTGTTTTGATAACCGTCTCAAACTTCGAAATATACTGATTATAGAGTGCTTTATGAAGTAAGTTAAATTCACTCATATAAAACCTGTACTTAATAAAAGCATCACTATTACTAGTTGCAACATACTTTTTATAAAATTTATTTCTAAGATTTTTTAATTTTTTAAGTTCTTTCGTATGCCATGGAAGCCTGTAGCTTTTTCTAGATTTACGTGGAATATTCTCAACACAAATAGAATTTATTTTTGATTTGAAATATTTAAAACAACAAACCTCATCCAAATCCTTGAGCTCAGCACCCCAATCGATTTCACTAATAATACGATTTAAAGCAATGTAATCACACTGCTTATAATCTAGATCCGGATTATTGATATTGTTGGTGTTGGCAGGTAAAAACTTATAAAACTCAAGATCAAAAGATATTGGAACATGATGCTTTAATTTTGGAGAAATAGGAAAAACAGATTCTTTTAATATGTAATTAATATCATAACTAATGAATAAATCTAATATTTTCAAGAGTTCATTTAAACACCAATTAATTTGTAAGAGACCTTTATCAAACAAGCTATCAATAACATAACAATCAATATCTATACTAACATTAAACGGAATCGAAGAAGCATTATCACAAGCATAGTTCCAAGATAAATTACTTAAATTAAAATCACCCAACACACATAAGTGATTATCACCTAAATGATTAGCTGATAGAAACGAAATGTTATCGACATGCGCTTTATACAGTTCAAATGAGCTATTCGGTGGCACATATGAAACGCAAATGAACAATAAGCCAGCAGACCCTCGAACCGAAACACATAATTGATCCAACAGGGAATCCATATTATTCAAGACTGTTAGAGCTGTCGAAAATGATCGTTTCACCGATACGAGAACTCCACCACCCCGAATGCATCTAGTCTTTTCAGAGTCCAGATCTTTACGAAAAACGAGGTAAACATTAAGATCAAAATACTCCTCATCGTAGAAATTTGCATTGAGCCAAGTTTCAGTTATAACAAAAACATCATATTCTGATTGTGATGTGGCTGCAAAAATTTGATTTGACTTAGAGCGCAGTCCCGATGCATTCTGGTAATATATTTTTAAGCTACGATCACAGTTAACAATATTTGAAACAATTACTACTTAGCTAAAGGTGAAGCCCTGGCTAAAATTTCTGACGATGTTATGAAACGGTTGTAAAATCTACCGTCCTTGGGAAAAAACGGAAAGGGCGATATTGAACATCCGCAGGCCAAATATCAGGATCCAGTATTTTATTATATGATGATTCAGCAATTCCAAGTTTAAAGTTAACTCTTCTTAACGATTCAAGAGGCGCATCATTTTTGACTAACTTATAACACAAAAATAGGTGCTTATCTATACTAGCACGTTTGACAATGTAGTCAATAATATTATCCGAGGTTACTGAGAGCAGGAATGAAGATAAATGCAGCCACTTCATACGGGCAGCAACCTCCAAACCAGAGTTAGCATTAGAACCAACTAAGACTTCATCATTATTGCGTTTATTTCTACTTGCTGTAGTCCATACAGGAACAGAATTGAGAGATGGGAAGTCATTAGTGGAACGAGAACGAGCAGCAGCAGCAGAACCAGTAGTGAGAGATGCAGGCGAAGATATCGGAGCAATACGACGAGTAGCACGTGCAACAGGCGGCAAAAGAGAAGCATTGGTAGTAGATTTTTGGCTGTGATATAGAAGAGCTGAGCAAGCAACACTATTAGAGTTTGCACAATTACTGAATTCATTAGGAGAAGCGTTTGGCGAGGCAGCTGCGACTGTTTGAGCCCATGTCAGATTATGCGGAACCACTGGAGAAGATGCAACTTCAATAGAATTGCAATCAACAGCGACAGGAATCATATCGGAGTGAGAGAACGATAAAGCAGGCACTGAAACAGTAGTAGCGTATGAAGAGCGGCTAACATCAGAATCTGAGTCCGATTTTGAATTTTTCAAGAGATTATTTTTAAGAGACTTCAATTCAGTTGAACAGAAAATTCGTTGTTAATGTTTAGGTGCTTGTTAAACTCAGACTCCATGACACCTTTGAGCTCAATGAATTGTTCATTGAGCATTTTCCATTTCACTTCAAAGATATTAAGAACACTACTGAAGCCAGCTTTTTGCGATTCAGCAACAGACTCATAGGCTTTAGTTAATTTATTCAACAACCCAAAGCAATCTTTACAGAAATAGCCTAATTGTTTGTTGGCTTTTAGCATTTTAACATCATATTCCGAGAGTGGCCCAGTACAGCAGGTACGATGAAATTGTTTTTTGCACAAGCCGCTGCAGGGAACAATAAAGCTTTCATTTCTGGAAAAGCCTTTGTCACAACTGCCACAAAAATCATTCATTGCAAAAGCAAAGAGCATCCACAGCAGCAAGCAAGAAGAATTCAGTGCACACAAATTGAGGTTATGTACAAAACACAATAACTCAACCAACTTGTAAATTTAAGTAGAATGTAAATCCGAGAGAAAAATTATGAAACTCAGCATTTATAAATTAGATTAAGTATACATAAACGCAGCAAATTAATTGATACTAGCGAATAATAGCACGCAAAAATTTAATTTTTTGTAGATGACGAAATTTAGTGAAAAAATAAACGTCAGATGATTTAAAGCGTTGCCAGATTTTTTTTTATTTGCTCGTACAAAGTCATAGTTGACTTGATTTTCGGTTGATTTTGTTTTAAGAAATCCCTTCTTAACAAACAAAAATAATACCTCTTAATAATTGTGATCGAAGTGTAAGTTTAATTTATCCTTTTCGTCACTTGTTTTTTTTACACGTCTCTGAGCGCATTTGCTATTATTTCTGTGGTGTTTGAGTTTTAAACCCAGAAAACATTTAATTACTGTAAAATTTATCCAGTACAATAGATTTGTCTTTCGCGTGAATTGAATTAAACAAACATTTTATAAATCGTATAAAATATAAATAATTTTCCTTGTATAAAATCTTTACTCTTTGCTCAAGTGGACCCAGTGAATTATTGGCATATTTGAAATTCGATTTCATTCAGACTTTGGTTCTATGATTCTAAGGTTTTGATTTAGATTTTCATTTTCATTAAAATCAAATTAACATCCTTTATAACCACAGCAGTTTGCTTAGCTTTTTATCTTATTTTTAAAATTTTCCTACATTTGATTTTTCGAAGATAAAATGGAACAGAATCTCGAAAATAATCCCAATTCTGATCATGAGCAAGCTATGCCATCTATAAAGACTAGGAGTGCTTCGAAATATCGCGAGAAACCTCCATTTAACCAAAAATCAGCTGAATTCATATTGGAATCCGATAGTTTAAGCCAATTGTGTGCAAAATTCAAAACCTGGTCCACAGAAGAGCATACAGAATCCCTATTAAAAATAAAAATGCAAAGTCTTGACAGCAATTGGTCTCGTGTACAACACGCATTTGAAATCGTTTATTTGACAGATGATAGTGCTTTACACGCAAAATTCAAAAGAATTGCCAAAGGGAAAATAGACAGATGCCAAGACCAATATGAACTATGCCGAGCGCTTATGATGGATTCACTGCAGCCTACCACACAGGCAAGTACTTCAGTGGCTTACACATCAGCGACAAATCCATCAATGCACCTGCTGATACTCCAAATACTTCTTTAAGTGTACCACCCTGTGACACTGAAGACTTTCATGGAGGATACGAGGAGTGGACTTCCTTTCGCGATATGTTCACTGCCGTATATATAAATCACCCACGATTGACTCCAGCCCAGAAGCTTTACCATCTCAGGAACAAAACAAAAGGGCAAGCAGGCGGTATAGTTAAAAAATATAGTCTATGTGATGAGAATTTTTCATTGGTTCGGGAAGCACTTCGTTCTCGTTACGAAAATAAACGTATGCTTGTTGATACCCAGTTGCGAATTCTACTTAATTTGAAACAAATCGACTCTGAAAATAGTAGCGCAATTTAAAAGGTGCAGACTACTATAAACGATTGTTTATCCACCCTTAAATCCCATGGTGTATCAGTTGACAACTGGGATCCTATTTTAGTTCCCATAAGCTCGACAAAACTACCAGATGAAACTCTTTCACTCTGGGATTCACATGGTCCCAAATAAATTCATTTCTAGATTCGCGCTATGAAGTGGTCGAAAGACTAAATAGTATCCGTAAAACAAAGACTCAATTTTTTGTACCCAACAAAACACAAAAAAAATCGTTTATAACCGCCAATTCTCCTTCTTCAATTTGTAAATTGTGTAGTAAATCTCTCGCTTTGAGATTTTATCCTAAATTCCAAAAGGTTAAACAAAATAATTACTGCCTCAATTGCTTGGCCTATTCACATACGAGAAACAATTGTACTGGTGTAAATTTATGCATGTTTTGCAAACAGCAACATCACTCCATGCTATGTTTTTCGAATTCTCGAAGTCAATTGCAACACAAACGAGGTACGAGCAATCCAGCTCAATTTGACGAACAGCCCTGTTCATTCAAAAGTGTGGAAAACACATCACACTCATCACTCCCATAATGCTGAAAAAATTGTTCTTCCAACAGCAATGGTCCTCATTGAGTATTTAGGAGAAGTCTTTGCAGTTCGAACTCTCATAGATCAAGGTTCGCAAAGAACTCCCGTTTCGAAAAAAATTCAACAACGACTACGACTTCCTACGCAGAATTGTCATCATGCCATTTCATGTATGGGGGGCAAAGTAGTTGAATTGTCTCAAAAAACTTGCGCGTTCACTCTCGTGTCGAAAACACGCTACTTTAAAATTGAGGCTACCGCGATCGTGTTACACAAATTAACAAATCTGCTTCCATCAGCTAATTTCGTGAACCTCAACTTACTCGAAGTTGCAGATTTAGACTTAGCTGATCCCAACTTTTATAAATCAGCACAAGTAGATTTGTTAATAAGTAGCGATATAATATAATATAATAATATAAAGTGTTTGGCAGTGTTTGGTTTGTTCCTTAGTGGACCACTCAAGTCTGCTCCAGTTCTGTCATTCTCTACCATTGTTTCCAATTAAAGTGAAGATTCTCTTAATTCACTATTAAAACAATTTTGGGAGCAAGAAGAGGTCCCTCTTTGTCATTGACTCTCAGATGAAGATATATATTGTGAGGCCCTCTAATATCGTTGATTCGATGCTGTTTTAATTAAAATAATTGTTACGCATCGTGGATCATACAAATTTTTTACATCTACGAAAAGAAACGCAAAATATATTGGGCAATGTCTCTTCTAAGATCGCGCTGCGCTATTTGCGCTAAATCAATTACTAATATCTGTGCTCTGAACTGCAGTTTATGTAACTAGGATTTTCACAAATCTTGCACAAACGTAACTGAAGACAATATATTGGAAACAATGAAAAAAAATACCAACATTGTTTTTAACTGTGATAATTGGATTAAATCTAATTTGATATCAATCATCTCAGATCTCGTAGCTGAAGTTACAGATATGAAATCCAAACTGTTGTTGATTTCGCCTATGGGAAATCATCAGCAAACTACTGTTGCATCCGACGCTGTTGGCTTCTCTAATCATACTGCTGTTATGAATGTTGCTTCTGTCGACAGCTATCACTATCCTGCTGCCGCGGAATTACCATCTGCTTCGTATGGAAGTGCTTCACAGACGTTTTTGAAAGACTCACACGCTGATATACGCCCTACTGGTTCTGTTGGTTTTTCACATAATGCTGCTCCAAATGGTGCTGCTGCCAAGAGGAACAACTCTCTCACTGCTGCTGCTGTGCGCCCTGCCTTGTTAAGTGACTTTAACTCTAATCGTTCTGATACAAGCGCTCTCCAAACACCTACCTGTCAGGCTGGGAATGCTAATGTGTTGCTTACAGAGTCTGAGAAATTCGTTGACGCTGTGAGCGACGAGCCCTCTCTCATCGAGTGGGAGGGTAGCACTTGGACTACAGTACAAAAGAAAAGTAAAAAGAAGAAAGTACGCTCTGGTGTCAAAGGTAAACATCTTTTTGGCACCGCGTCTGCATGTGCTGACTTTGAAGTGGTGCATAATATGAAATTCATACACATATCAAAGCTCAACATTCGCACTGAACCAGATGCGATTAAAAATGATGTCGCGAACAAACTGGAAGTTAATGCTAATTTCCTGTCACGCTCAACACTTGTTAAAAAAGACGCTGTCACATCTACAATACGTTTTTAGAATTTATTTTATTTATCTCTTTATTTGATTCAATTCATTTTGTTTAAATTCTATTTTATCTTATACTTTAATATTTTTATGTTATTTATATTCTAAGTTTTTATGCAAGGTAGAGAGCGCGTGTGGTTGTATCAACGATCGGCACGGAAGAGAGAGAACTCAACTTTTTTACTTGTTCAAATGCAATCACCGCCGATCAGTGATCGCCAAACTGTTTTTATCGCTTTCAGCGAGTATTGCCACACCACTCCCCTACTAGACCTTTCAAGAAGCGAAGCGTATTGTAGGTCGGGAAATTCTGCCGCTGCGCGTAATTTTAATCCCGTCGTGCATAGTGTTTTGAGGAGTTTTTCGTTATGCGTGCAGTTTTTGCTGCGTTGAAAGTGGAGGGGCTGGTGATGCTGGCGTAGTTTGGATGTTGTTTTTCGGTTCATCTTCGGCGAGGATATGTGCTGGTTTCAGTCGATTAATTGATACATTCGTTAATTTGTTCTTCATTTTAATTTTGAAAAACTTCGGCGTGCGCTCTACAACTTGATACGGTCCATCGTAAGGTGAAGTAAGTGCTTAACCATGTCGTTGCGGATGAAAACGTGCGAAGCTTTTTCAAGCGTTGGGTGAACGAAAATCTTTTTCTTTCCCACCAGTGGGACGAAAGGGCGCATTGTTGCACCGGAAACGTCGCAAAAGAGTTTCGCATCCGATAGTGGAAGCTGAATTGCCTTTAACTGCAGTGAATATATATTTGTTTGAAGTAAATTACTCAGCTCTTCACAAGACGCGCAAAAGTCTTGCGAGTTCTTCGTAGTCAATTGCCGGATCTGCTTTTATGTTGATCTGACTAATGCGCGATAGTGCGTCGGCAGTTGTGTTTGAAGCGCCTGGTAGATGCATGATATTGGTTGAAAATTGAGCAATGAAGTCTAGTTGCCGAATTTGTCTAGGTGATGAGTTATTGTTTTTCTGCGTGAATGCGAATGTGATCGGCTTATGATCAGTGGCGATCGTGAAATTGCGACCCTCGAGCAAATGTCTGAAGTACTTAACTGCGGTGTAAATTGCTAGCAATTCCCGGTCATATGTCCTATATTTACGTTGGGCGTCATTAAACTTCCTCGAAAAGAATGCGAGCGGCTGTGGCGAACCATTTACCAGCTGGTGAACTACTGCGCCCATTGCAATGTCGCTTGCGTCAGTACATAGGACTATTTCAGCTCCTGGAAGTGGATGAGCGAGCGAAGTTGCGTTGATAAGATCCTGTTTGCACTGATTGAAGTGTTCGACTGCCTCATCGTTCCAGCTGATGGCTGAGCGGTCTTTCTTTTTGTTGCCATATATCAATGCAATGAGCGGTTGTTGGTGCGTTATAGCATGGGGAATGAAACGCCGGTAGAAGTTAATCATCGCCAAGAAGCGCTTGAGCTCAAAAATTCGATTTCTTGTTGACCGAAATTGCATTTGGAAGGGTTGATGGTCAGATGATGCTCGTGGAGGCGTTCAAAAACCGTGCGAGTATGTTTTTCGTGCAGCTCTGGGGTTTCTGATGCGATGCAAATGTCATCCAAATAGCAAAAAACGAAATCGAGCCCACGAAGCGTTTCGTGCATATACCGCTGGAAAGTTTGGGCTGCGTTGCTTAGCCCAAACGGCATCCGAAGATATTCAAAGAGACCGAAAGGAGTTGTGATGGCTGTTTTCTCTATGTCCTTTTCTTCCACTGGTATCTGGTTGTAGCCACGTATTAGATCTATTTTTGGAAACACTCGCTTACCATGTAGTCCGTACGATAGGTCCTGAACGTGTGGCACTGGATATCTATCGGGAATGGTGTGCACGTTTAAAGCTCTGTAATCCCCGCATGGCCGCCAGGAATTATCGGCTTTTCGTACTACATGAAGCGGAGATGCGTATGGACGTAAAGCTCCGATTCTCATGAGATACTCGAACTCCTCCTTAGCTGCGTTGAGTTTCTTAGGCGTGAGACGACGTGGCTTTGCGAACACGGGAGGGCCTCGCGTTTCAATACAATGAGTGACTTTGTTGGCGATGGCAGTTACTCCCTCTTTTAGCTGTGTGATGTCACGGAATTCTTCGAGGATCTTAGAGAATCGGTCGGTTACTACGTATGGTTTGAGAGTGAAGATCGATGTGCTGGTGGAACAAATGGCGCGGCTTTTAATTTTTGTAATGTTGTCGATGAGCGATGAGTGTTTAATATTCACGAGTAGATCGAAATTCCGTAAAAAATCTGCGCCGATGATGTTGTTCGCTGTTTCTGCTACGATAAAGATCCAATCGAATGAACGTCGGAGTCCTAGGTCAAGTGTCAGTCTGATGTGACCGTATGTTTTGATTGTAGAGTTGTTTGCGGCATACAGTAACGGCGACTCTTTACTGCAGCAAATTCGTTGATTGGGCGTCGCCCTGACGATAGAGAGCTCAGCTCCGGTGTCGATTAAGAACTTTCGTTTAGATCTACGGTCATTGATCGTGACGCCATCTCATTCGAAGTTGTTTCGACTTTTCTCAATGGAGTTGATGTTTTGTTAATTCCCGGTGGTTTTGAGTTGGCTGATGATGACATTGTGAAAAAAACATTATTGTCGACGACATTTTTGTTTGATGCCGCCGACGACATCAGTTTTTTTTGAAGCTGCAAGGTTTCAAGCATTTTTGGGCGTCCCTATCATATCGTTGGTGATACCAGCATATGCCTGCGTTATTATTTGTACGTGAGCTGCCTCGATGGGGTGTCGCCGATCGACTACCTGAACGACGTTCTATGGAACGGGAACGGTTGTTGCTACTTTGTCCAAGCTTCACTTCGATTCGAGCAAGCATGCGCTCAACATTGGCTACACGGCTTTCCAACGAGCATGCGGAGCTAGTCGCAGCAATTTCAGATGAAATTTTTTGTATTGTCTTATTTTCGGGAGAGACCGATTCTACTGAGTTGGTGCGAACGGAATCCACAATGGTATCCGCTATCGCAGCGAGTTTTTCGCTCGGCATTTGTGGCGAACTTTCAGTGACCCCAGCTATCACTGCTCGAGCTGCAACAGGCAAGCGTTGAATCCATAAGTCCTTAATTAACTGTTGATCGCTAGTTGCGCCAGTGCGTTGCAATTGTAGCAGTAAGTGGCTTGGTTTGTTGTCACCCAATTGTATGCCGGAGGTTAGCTGTTCGAGACGAGCCATGGGTGAGGCAGAAAACTTGCTGATGATCACTTGTTTTAAAGTCTCATAGCGATTAGTAGAAGAAGGGTTGGTTATGATGTCGTATGCTTGCTCGTGAAGTTTATCATCCATATACATCACGGCTACGTTGTATTTAGTTTTGTCACGCGCATCTGGACCCATTCTACCGAATCCTTGGACTCGAAATGACGCCTCCAGACGCGAGAACCATGCTTCTATATTAGTTGTTGAGTAGCCGGTTAAGTGAGGAACGTGCATGCGCGATACATAATTCGTAATTTCAGCTTGGCCTCCACCATCCACGGCGGTAGCACCGGGTTGTTGTAGTAAGTGCTGGTGTTGTTGTTGGTGCATTTTTTGACGTTGCTGCATCTGCTGTTTTTGTTGTTGTTGTCGCGATTGCTGCTGCTGCGGGGTCGGCGGAGCTGTGTCTTCATTTTCTTTCATAATCGTATGTCGAATAGTAAAACGAAAAGGAAGCAAAAAAAGTATTTCTCTTATTGCAGGTGAAATTCAAACGAATTTTTATGTGAGTTGGTAAAATTTGTGAAAAGTCAATTCAAGGTTACACCGAATGTTCTCGATCGAAAAATTAGAAGTTTATACGCACAAAAAAAATTTGTTTGTAATGTACCGTTTGTTTCGCTTGAAAAAAATCCCGCAATTGTTTACGTTATTGCTGTTGTTTTTTTTTGTACCGAGTTGATTGCATGAGGCGGAGTTAGTTTTTACCGTTTTTTCTTTTTTATTTAATTTGTGCTCTGTTGCATTTTTTAAACGACGGAGGTCACCATTTTAGAATTTATTTTATTTATCTCTTTATTTGATTCAATTCATTTTGTTTAAATTCTATTTTATCTTATACTTTAATATTTTTATGTTATTTATATTCTAAGTTTTTATGCAAAGTAGAGAGCGCGTGTGGTTGTATCAACGATCGGCACGGAAGAGAGAGAACTCAACTTTTTTACTTGTTCGAATGCAATCACCGCCGATCAGTGATCGCCAAACTGTTTTTATCGCTTTCAGCGAGTGTTGCCACACGTTTTATCAATTTTAAACTGGGAGTACCTGCGCCATTTTTCAAAAAAGTTTTTGACAAATCGTTTTGGCCAGTTTCTCTTAGACTTAGCAAGTTCATTTCTAAGCCAAAAAACATGTTTGGAGATGTCACGACAATTCCACCTATCGCAGCATTGTCGCTGC
The DNA here is from genome assembly GCA_963691655.1 of Toxonevra muliebris. Lineage (NCBI taxonomy): Eukaryota > Metazoa > Arthropoda > Insecta > Diptera > Pallopteridae > Toxonevra > Toxonevra muliebris. The sequence continues at coordinate 46,914,144 of OY829328.1, read as the reverse complement.
CGATTCAGTCGCACGCCGTATAGTCCATACTACTCCAAGTTCAGAGATTGACTCATCAAGTTTGATCTTCGTTTAAAAGCCATGAATTAATGCTCCCCCGCTCTGCTGATAACATCGAACAGCTTTGCATCGCAGTTTCGATTGGTGGGGCTTCTGAGGATATTACAACCGAAATAGTTTTTATTTTAAGTTACATCCCACCGAATAGTATTTTTAATGTTTATTTTGATCATGTTTATAATATAGATTACATTTTAAGCTCTTTACAAAGTCATCAAACGTCTTGCATCTTTGGTGATTTTAATTTGCCTAATATCGATTGGAAGTTGAGCGACACTGACAAATTCTTAATACCTTTCAATGTGAAAAAAGATGTCGAATCATTAGTTTGCGACAAGCTAATATCTTTGAACTTGCTTCAAATTAATGATATCAAAAATGATATCAATAGAGTATTAGATTTAGTTTTCATAAATAATGATTTTAAACATACGATTTCTAGGTGCGAAATTCCTTTAACCAATGATTCAGTTTACCATAAAGCCCTTGAAATGAGCTTCTGCTTTTTCAAGTGCAGTTACCAACAGGAAGAATACAATCTTACTTACAATTTCTTTAAGGCCGATTATGTGACCTTAAACAACTTTTTTAATTCCGTTGATTGGAGCCCGTTCTTAAATTCTTTAGACTTAAATAATATGTATTTTAAATTTAAAAAAGTTATTGAGGAAGGAATGTTCGTATATGTTCCTATAAAAAAACGGAAACGTAATTTCAACCTACCTTGGCACAATAGTAGGTTGTTACATCTTAAAAATTTGAGAAACAAGGCTCATAAGAAATTCAAGAAAAATAATTTTTCCCATGAGAAGTCATATACTCGCGAAAATTTTGCCACTTATATATCAATATTCTTACGATATTAATGTATTCTTCAACAGAGTTGATTCAATTAAGGACCTAGGCGTTCTTTTTGAAACAAACCTGTATTTTGTAGCTCATATGGATTATGTAATATCCAAAGCGAATTCGCAGCTAGGGTTTATGAAACGAAACTCTGCGGATTTTCGCGATCCACTTACATTGGCAAGTATCTTCGTGAGCATGGTACGTTCTCTTATAGAGTATGCTGTCCTTATTTGGGAACCGTCAACTGAAGCCGACAATAACAGGTTAGAGAGAGTTCAGAGGCGGTTCACAAAATTTGCACTTCGCAGATTATACTCCAGTGAAACTATGCCTTCCTACAGCATAAGATGCCGGTTTTTCAACCTCAGATCTCTTAGTGACCGAAGAAAAATTCAAGCTGTTATGTTTGTTAAAGACATCCTCGATAATCGTATTGATTCATCTCAGTTGCTGGCGCTTTTACCATTTTACGCCCCGATTAGGCCTCTCCGAGAGCGGCATTTATTTTTTACACCTTTACAACATGAACCAATTTCAAGATGTGTGTCTTTATATAATTCTTTGGCTAGCCACATAGATTTTACACTCAATAGAGTATCTTTTAAATTAAATTTATATATACATATTGATTCCTTGTAATTTTACTCTAGTTTTAAGTACATTATCTGTAAGGGCTAAGCCCAGTAGATAAATAAATAAATGATGTCCTTTGTGTAGGCCCCACCCTACAAGCTGATTTGATGACATCGAGAGAATGTATAGACAGATACTTGTTCACGAAGACGATACCTCTCATCAAAGAATCGTGTTCAGGAAAACTCCACAATCTGTCATACAAGACTTCGAACTGAAAACTGTCACTTTCGCTTTAAATTGTGCTCCTTATTTAGCAATAAGAACAATACATCAACCAGCTGAGGATGTTAAAAGCTCGTATCCACGAAAAACTAACAGCAAATCACCCTGACTTGCTATAAAATATTCCAAAAGAAAATCAGCTTAATTCAGATTTCTTGCGTTTTCAAGCCTCAACCTCAACGAAAACCCTGGGCATACGCTGGAACGCGTTAACTGACTCTTTTAGTTACACAGTGTGACGACATAAAATTAGGAGCAATTTTAATCGCACAACCCTAACCGACTAGCACCTATATACACATACATGCCGTTAAAACATATATTAATATTTATATTTAATTAATTACAATATATATACATATATAATATATATACATAATTCACAGAACGGAAATAATACGGTACAACAAGAAGAAATTGATATAAAAGGACATGCATCGCACAGAAGAAGTCACTGAGACTCAGACTTAGACTGTGGCAAAGGTCATTTCTTCTTCTCTTTGTTAGATTATATGAAATACTCCTTACGGTTGCGTCAGCACGGAAGGATAAGGCTTGAACATTGGTAGCTAATATCAAACGAAGCGACAGCACGTTTGATTCCTCTTTAATTCTCAGAAATCGGTCAGGTATTTATTGGACCTTGCGAGTGAGACATCACACCAAGGTATAAAAATATCAGGTATTCATTGAACACCAGGGTGTGCGACAGCCGCACTGGTGTAGTACAAACAAAGTTGTCACTGACCATACAGCAGACGACAAAGACTTAGCCATCGTGTCACGAGGAGACGCATCGTAAATAAAGGAACAGGAACGAGCGGCAACGAAGCCACAGTAAGAAACCCGAGCGCCAAGAAAGGCAAACAAAGGGAAACGAACACCAACGAAGGCGAACAAACAAATAATATACGAGGTACAAAAGATAAAAATACTAATGAATCAAGTGTAATTAAACCAGCAGTGAAGAATATCAATAAACAAGTGAACATAGAAAATCGAAATAAATTATCGTGAGTTGTTATTTACGCACCCTGGTTACTCGCTGAGAATATCCTGACTAAAAGAAAAGGAATCAGGAAGGTTAAAATAAACAAAGAAAGTGGCTCGCAAGACAGAGATAGTGATTCGTAAAATAAACATAGAGATAGAGACTCATGTACAGTGAATTTTAAATTAAAGTAAATCAGAGCAAAGTGAGGCAGAAATTCCACAGTGAATTCAAAGAAAAAGAGACAGAGACTCCACAGTGAATTAAAAATAATTTGAAAACCAAGAATTTAAATTTTTTCTTGGAATCAAAACAAGTTAAACATAGACACAACATGGCATCGAAGAAACAAGCCACACTCGCACCAACCAGTATCAATCTCACCAACGCACCATCGGTAGCAGCTGTTGATGTAATTGAGCAGGTTCGTAATTGGTCAATCAACTACGATGGCGGACGAGATCCCATCGCATTCATAGAACGAATTGAAGAGCTCGCTGAAGTTTATGCAGTATCGATGGATACATTACCTCGAACGATGCCTATGTTATTACGAGAAAAGGCTTTGATGTGGTACCGTAACAGTAACGAACGTTGGACTCAATGGGCTACATTTAAACTAGACTTCTTGTCTTTCTTCCTGCCAACACGTTACTTTGAACGTCTAGAAGACGAAATCCGACAGCGACACCAAAAGTCTCGGGAGAAGTTTAAAGATTACGTGATAGTGGTCCAAAACCTCATGCGTCATACCTAACGCTCGTATCTTTTATCCGACCAAAAACTGTATATTTCGTGGTATAAATTTTTTTCAATGAAAATTAACCAGGAAAGCAATTTATCCATCATCTAAATCGTCTTCGTTCTTCATTTTTATATCTCCTTTTGTAGTTGTATTGAATTTGTGCTTTGAGGAAATTTGACGAAGCGATTCTGGTTTTGCAATGAAGTATTTATATAAATCAATGCATGGATATTTCAAGTTACATTTGACGATAAGAATCGCCTTCAATGTTTCCACTTCTTTCAAAGGTGTTCTTGCAACGAGTTGCCCTTGTTCTCTGACACGTTTTGCATTGCGATTGATAAATTTGAATTTCGTAGTGTTCAAAAATTTTATATTTTTTTCTTAGTAGAAACGCGGTATTTTGGTAAAAAAGGCGGTATGCGGTTTTGGAGTTGAAAAAGCGGTATACTACCGCGAAAAACTGTATAGATACGAGCGTTAGTCATACCGGATACACAGAACAGCAGAAACTAGAGAGAATATTCAGAAACTGTTCAACTGAGTATCAACTATACATAAAACGTAAGGACTTCGAGACCCTCAATGAACTTATGGCATTGGCTGAAGACTACGAAGTAATCAACGAAGTGCAAATACGACATCACTAACCACCTAAGCGTAGCATTGAAGAACAGAGGCACACAGAAACGTCAGCAAGGTTCGCATACAACAATCCAAGAACTTACAATAACCGCGCACAAAGGCATGAAACCATACACATACCTATAGCACACAAGCGCACAAGTATTCAACAGAAAACGAAAACAATCATCCAGGGGCAGTGATCCGGCAATTACGGATAGAAAGTGGTCACCCAACTAAGTTAATTAACCCTAAAACAGCATGTAGACGATGCGGGAATGACGGTCACGTGGCACAATACTGCAGAATGACGAAAATACTCTTCTGTAGAGATTGTGGTCGCGTGATATAAAAACAATACAGTGTCGTCGTCAACAACCAGCAAGGGAAGAATATCAACTTCGACAACGTAAGAAAATAATACAGCCTTTAATGTCCAAAACACATAGCACAAGTCTAATCCGTTGTGATAACGAGCGAATCATTGCTATGGTCACCTTGGGCAATAAATCAACAGAAGCAACAATAGACACAGGAGCAACTATGAGTTTTGTGAGCCAGGCTCTGGCCAATCAGCTGTCCAGATATGGTCACATTACAATAAAGCACGCCAAGGTATGAATGGCAGATGGTTTAACAAAGACAGTACAACAGACACTGAGCATCAGTGTAGTGATGGGTAACAACCACTGTAAAGTATCGTTATTCATCTTAACAAATATCATCGATAATTTGATTCTTGGTATGGATTTTCTGATGAGAATCAATGCAAAGGTAGAGTTTGGCGGACATCAACTCACTCTTCAGTCTAGCAGCAACAAAAATCTGTGTCCCTATATCTCAGCGGACCCAGATTTTGAATGAGAACCACTATAGAGATCATGTTCCGGTAAAACAAACCATTGCTTGTATTGTTCAGCGGTATTATTGGCCTGGTATGTATCGCGAAATTCGATCATACGTACAACAATGTAAATGTCAACCAAGAAAACACACCAACCCCATGCCAAGTAATAACACCCAGACAACTCCAAGCACATCAAACACCATATAAAATATAATAATTACCACGAAGACGACACCTTCAAATGGTCATCAAATCGTAAGCGTTGGAAATTAGGGCGATCAAACTACAGGACATCAATAACAACCACATCACATCGACATCAAACTAAAGAATCACATCTAAAATACAAATACAAACAATAGAGATCATCAAAAATACCGGTAACATAAATATCATCGATGTTTGTTACCATCAAACTAACGACAAACTAGCATCAATATCACCATAATCTCTCAAACAAAAGTAAGGCGAATTCAACAAAAAGTCTAAAAACATCATTAATATTGATCAATACATCACAGTTAATCAATAATAATTAAAACTAATAAAAATAATAATATCACAAAATAATATAACATATAATATAATATATAAAATAACATCATAGATATTTCGTCAGAAATAAAGGACACGCATCGTAAATACAGGAACAGGATCGAGCGGCAACGAAGCCACAGTAAGAAACCCGAGCGCCAAGAAAGACAAACAAAGGGAAACGAACACCAACGAAGGCGAACAAACAAACAATATACGAGGTACAAAAGATAAAAATACTAACGAATCAAGTGTAATTAAACCAGCAGTGAAGAATATCAACAAACAAGTGAACATAGAAAATCGAAATAAATTATGAGTTATTATTTACGCACCCTGGTTACTCGCTGAGTATACCCTGACTAAAAGAAAAGGAACCAGGAATGTTCGTTACAACAGTAGATCCCATAATCTCTTCAAAAGCTGCTACAAAACGCCAAATACTTTCTACTGTAGCAAAACTTTTTGACCCGGCAGGCTAGCTTTCGCCCATAATTGTTTAAGCCAAAATGCAACAGCTATGGCTAGATGGAACAGACTAGGATGAATGTGTAAAAGCACTCTCGCTACACAAATGGAATCAGTTTCATGAAAAGTTACACTTTATAAGTGAAATCAAAATTCCACGTTGGCTTCATTACGACCCTGAGAATGAAGTGCGAATACACGGATTTTGCGACGCATCAAAAAAGGCGGTGCTCTATATACGAACGCGTTCCACTCAAAACAAAATTGCTTCCCATCTGATTATGTCGAAAGGAAAAGTAGCTCCCTTACAAACAGTCAGTCTTCCACGGCTAGAATTGTGTGGGGCGGTGTTACTTTCCAAATTAGTAAAAATGGTTCTACCACAACTTCATTAGACCGATACGACCTCTTCCTATGGTTAGAAAAACCCCCTTGCACTTGGAAGACCTACGTGGCCAATAAAATTTCTCAAATTCTCCAAAATGTTGGCAATACTAGATGGCGTCATGTCGCCTCACATGAAAACCCAGCTGACCTTGGTACCAGAGGTTGTAAACTACAAGAATTACTTATAAATTCTTTGTGGTGGCAAGGACCCCATTGGCTCAGCTTAAGTTCCGAATAGTGGCCACACTCTGACCCCCCAAGTCACCGCCTCTCGAAATGCGGAAAGTAGAAACTTTACACGTTTCTACGGAGAAATCTGATGTCCTCGAAAGATTTTCCTCTTGGTCTAAAGCTCTTCGAGTGATTTCATACGTTTTTCGGTTCTTCCACCAATTAAAGAAGGTAAACAGTAAAAAACGCCCAATTTTACTCTCTCAGAAGGAAGTTAGTGATACTTAAATAAGGCTCATAATACTATCCCAGCATTGTCACTATCCTGATGAGTATGATAGGTTACTCAATGCAAAACCTATCAAGAAAACTAGCTCTCTGCTACCCTTGAATCCCTTTTTGGATCAACTCAAAATAATGAGAGTGAATGGTCTTCTAGCCAATTCAGCTCTTTCGTACTGTGAACGCCATCCCATTATTTTACATGAAGCATCCAGCTTTACTAAAGTGATCATTGACTTCTTACATACCGAATCGCTTTACGCAGAACACCAGCTTCGTATTCGTATGGTTCGTCAGGAATATTTCGTTCCACGACTGAAGTCTAAAGTTAAAAAATGCATTCTTCAATGCAAAGTTTGTACTCTACACAAACAAAATATGCGTTCGCAAATGATGGCAGCACTACCATCCGAGCGCTGCACTTTTTCACTTTCATTTACATATGCAGGCGTCGACTTTGCAGGCCGCATTTGCTCGTTTCGTGGGCAGACGAGGACTCCCCACACAGATGAGATCAGACAATGGTAGAAACTTTGTAGGTGCCGATAGACTGCTGCTCAAAGAGTTTAAACAATTTTTACAGGCTACCTCGAACGACATTTCCCGGAAATATGCAGCTCACGGCTTTGAATGGCGTTTGTCTCCTCCAGGTGCTCCTCACATGGGTGGCTTATGGGAAGCAGCTGTGAAAAGTTTTAAAATCAATTTTAAAAAGGTTGCTGCTAATCACAAATTCTCATGGAAAGAGTTTGAGACACTTCTGATTCGCATAGAAGCAGTTCTCAATTCACGACCATTATCGCCAACATCCGAAAGGCCTGACGAACTGGTAGCTTTGACTCCAGCTCATTTTCTTCGTGGTGCTCCGCTACTCGCTTTACCGGAGCCAGCTTCCCAAGATCTCTCCTTAACCAACCGATGGGAAAAACTAAAAGTTCTCCAACATCAATTTAGCATACGGTGGAAGGAGGAATACCTCAAAGAGCTACATAAAAGACATAAATGGCAGCATCCCAAGAGCAATATCTTAGAAGATGACTTGGAAGTCATCAAAGACGAATTATTGCCCCCCACCGAATGGGGGTGGGCCGAATTATGAAGCTTCATCCAGGTAAAGATGATAAAGTACGAGTAGCGGTTATACGCACCTAAAGTGGTCTTCTCACTCGTCCTATTGTAAAGTTATGTGTTCTCCCCACTACATCATAATTTTCAGTAACAGTGTGGAGTATTACATGGCCTCCCACATGGATCTCCACATTCTCAGTTTTACCAACACTAATTCTTTGTGTTTTTCATTTCAGACAACCCGAACGAGACCCGGCTCTTCACCAGTACAAATTGTGTAAGCGCTATCATGAGCTCCTCTTTTGCTTTTGTTCCGCTCCATGGAGCCAGCCACGCGTAAACGAGCTGCTCTTGCTAATTGTTATTGCACTAACTGCCTTGCCAGGTCGCATAAGGTAGCTTGCTGCACATCCGAAAACGCTTGTAGGAAATGCGAGTTGGCACATCATACCCTCTTGCATGTTGTGCGTAAAGGTCCATCGCGCAAAGATGCGTATCGTGGAAGGTGCCACCAGCGGAAGCGAAGCCAGCGAAAGTCCAACGGCCTCAGTCAGTCGGATTTACGTGCACGTGTCCTACTAAACAACGCATTGGGGATGCTGGTGCAGTTACAAAAGACATGGTCTGATGTACACGTGCAAGGCCGGCGCAATGTCTAACATAGTTAGACGTTCGAGTTTCAACCGCTGTAATGTTAAGAAATCATTTTATATTTATAACACCCTGTGTTTATTTCAAGTATCTATATTTGCTGAGTTGTATATCTTTTAAATTATGAGGGCAGACCGAGCTGTGCTCTGCTCCCATACTTATTATTGAATTATTCTTATCATAACTTTCTTAAGGAGAACATTAACTTTCTATTTGTTTCTTCTTATTTCGCGTTTATATCTAAACGCACATTTTTATACAAATAAAAATCCCATTCTATTTGAACTATTTCATATTTTATTATCATTGAAACACAAACGACATTTTAGCAGAGAGTGTAGAGATAACAAAAAACCGCAAGTGTATACGAACAGTAAAAGTCAAAATGCGCTAAGCGCACGTTTATATCGAGAAAATATGAGTTCAAACAAGTGGTATATTGACAGTGGGGCCTCAAGGAACATGACTCCGAATACTGGTTACATAAAATTAACAACTCACCAATAACGGTAATAGTGGCCGAAAATAATGAAAAAATTAAGAGTAAACGGTGTGGGAAATGCAACGATTCGATTTTGTGAGAAGGACGTAGAGGTAAAGAATGTTTTGTTCGATCCAAATTTAGGGAAAAATTTGTTGCTCAGCTCGTGGAAAATGGAAATGTAAAAATGTGTTTTATAAAAATGGGTGTCAAATAATAAAAGAAAATGGTAGACTCCTCGCTAAATCAAAATGTTCATCTGGTGTGTACAAATTTAAAGATCAAACTGTATCATGTTTGCTTTCTAAACAGTCAACGATTGCAATGACCTGGAACTGTCGACTCGGTCATAGAAACTATGCTGACTTATGTAAAATGAAAAATGGTGCAGCGAAAGGTATCACTAGGTTTACAAATTAAAAAAAAAATTTTGTGCTAAGAATACTACTATTTTTTTTTTTTTGTACTTTGGACCACTAAACTCGAAAATGGCATCAACAAGTTTTTTTATGGATAGGTTTTCGAGATATCATTTTTTGAAATTTTTTTTTGTTTTTTCCGAAGGTAGTTTGACTGTTTTGACCATATCTCGAGAAGACAACAACCAATATGATTAAGGTAGCAGATAATTAATTTACCAATAAATAATTTTCACAACATTTTTCAATCCACCCAGTAGTTATGTGCAATTGATCAAAATATGAAACAAAAAACTTTTTTTTTTTGGACAAAAATTTAAATCGAAAACTCACTTAAAAAATAATAAAGACTAAAAAACGTGAAAATATGCCCTATTATGCCGAAGCTATGACCAATTATGTACGAAGACCAAAATTCAACTTTTTCTCAATATTTGTATTTTTCCTCATTTACAACGTATATTATTGTTTTATTCCATCTGTCTCTCCTTATAGTAGGATATATAAGAGTATATGTGGGAATTATGTTTTCGCTTTTTATTCATTTAGCAGACATAAATATATATATGGGACATTCTCTGTCAACGGGAGACCTCCCCTGTCCAAAGTTGGTTAAGGTACCATATTTCAGGGCATGTTTGAAAACTTATTATCTCTAGTTTTGAATGCAACAAGGCCTTTTTTGTTTTGGCATGATGGCGGACCAATATGGAAGCTGCAAGTCTACCACCTCACCTTCAAAGAATAGTTTAATCAAGCGTACGTTTACCCAAGTCATCATAAAATAATAGATAAAGCCTTTTCTCATATATTTTTTTTCGCAGAATATGAATCCAATATTATTTTTCATGGGAAATGTTACGTGTTGTCTCTAACCCTAAACGCTGTTTTTCCGTTCTTACGCTTACTCAGTCATCATAAAACCACAGGAAAAGAATATTTTTGTGTACTTTCAGTTGATGAACATGAATCTAACAATATTTTTCATGGGAAATGTTACGTGTCGTCCCTAACCTCAAAAAATGAAAAAACCCAAAAAACTTTTTTTCGTGTCTCACGTGTCCCAAGTCATCAGAAAACTTCTCAAAAAGCTTATTTTTCATTCCTTGATTTGGCGGTAACATACTTTTAGCGTCATCCAGAAACAGCGACATGAACTTAGTAAGTCTCTGTTTCCGTTGTGGTGCTTAATTTTTTCCCCGGGAGTTTCATTATGGGAATATTTAGAATAGGGCTGATTATGTTTAGTGGTGATAATACCGAACTTAAAAAATGTGAAGCGTGCTATAAAGGCAAGCATGCCAGTTACCCATTTAAACACAAGAGTACACGCGTGAAGGGTCTTCTTCATCTGTTCCATTCAAACTTGTGTGGCCCACATTAGCGTAACTTGGATTATTCTCGGGGGAGGCCAGGCCCGCCCCCAGAAAATATATTAACACTTTTCTAATTTTTTCTTTAACAGATTTGTTTCAAATGTTAATAATTGATACATTTGAAAACCTTTCCTGCAACATTGTTGCTCTTAACCAAAGTCTTTAAAACAGGACAGCTCAAGCATAATGCGATTTCAAAATCACTCAAAAGTACAATTTTTTCCCCGGGTATGTGAAAAGGTGTTTACACATCAAAAATTAATTTTGGTTGGACAATCGAAAAATTGTTTGCATAACTGCCGCATATTGAATAAATGCTGTCTAATTGAATAAGGAAATGTTATAAATTTTGTTGTAGAAACTAATAATCTTTTACTGCTTTAAGTATACTTAAATACGTATTTATTATGCATGTTTTTATATAATCTTTTAATTAATCATTTTCTTTGGACTTAACTTTTCTTGCCATACTAGGCGTGCCTCTCAGGCCCCTACCTAGTTACGCTAATGGTGGCCCAATGGAAGAAAAGTCAATTGGTGGCGCAAAGTGTTTCCTAAAATTTACTGACGATTATTCACGCAGTCTTTATCTATTTCCTCAAGTCTAAAGACGAGGTACTCAATCATTTCAAAAACTTTAAGCAATTCGTCGAAAACCAATTGAGCAGAAAACTGAAATCTATACGTACGGATAATGGGTCCGAGTATATCAACGAACCTTTTGAGGCATTTTGCAAAAATGTAGGTATTCTTCACCAAAAATCAAATACGTACACCCCTCAACAAAACGGCGTTTGCGGGGAGAATGAACAGGACAACTTGTGAAGTCAACAAAGACGATATTTGTCGAATACAGTGACTCCATTGAAGATTTTCAGTGAGCAGATCCGTCAACAAAGAAGATTAGTAACTCAGCGCTTTTCCCGCTAATTTTAGTGTTTTTGAAAATTAAAACGCGGAAAAAAGGGATTTAGCGCTCAGCGTGTTTTTTGCAATTTAAAATATCTTAGAAGAATGTTTGCCTGTATTAGTGAAAAAGTTTAAATGTATTTAGTTTTCTCACACTTTTATAAGGAAAAAAATTTAACGCTTTTTTTAAGAAAATACGATTTTATTCTTCATTTTAGCGGATTTTGAAAAATAAAAGTTGGCCACACTGTTAACCACTTTACCATCTGGCCGCAAAGTAATCAAATCGAATTGGGTTTTCAACACGAAACGTGACGATAACGGCAAAATAGTCCGCTACAAAGCTCGTTTGGTGGCTAAGGGGTGCTCAAACTAAATGTAGAAATCGATCAGATGGACGCAGTGACAGCCTCTTTAAAGGGTGATTTGTCAGAGGACATCTATATGGAGCTACCCGAAGGATGTGGTATTATCAGCGGTAAAGTATGTAAACTAGAAAAAGCAATTTACGGATTGAAGCAAGCGATAGAAAATGGAGGCGATTTGGCCAATTCGGTCAAGACTTTGACCCATCCATTCAATCTCAGCCAGTCGTAATTGTATGTGACAGCCAAAGTCTGTAGCTGAAACGGTGTGCTTCAGAGTGCGTTCTAAACATATAGACGTCCGCCATCATTATATCCGTGACTCTATTAATGAGAATAATATTAAGCTAAGCTATGTTTCAACCGAAGATATGATTGCAGATAGTTTAATGAAAGCTGTACCAAAATCAAATAATTTATTTTGTGCCCATGGGATGGGTCTAACATGTACTGAAGATTGAATATATAATATTCTAATTGAATTTAATTGTTTAAAAGTTGTTAAAAATTAAGTAATTGTTGGAAAAAACATTAATGAGTTAATTTTTACTATGTAAAAGTTAGTGAAATATTGTATACGTTTTTTTTGTTACTACTTTGAATTGAATTTATGGATTTTGCATTATTTGAATATGTGTAATTTAACTCAAAATACGAAATATTTATTTTACTACTTCAATAAAAAAAATAATCCAACTCTGTCTGAGATTAATACTTTTTTACTTACACCGTTTTTCATTTTGTATTTCCGTTATACTTTTTTACTTCCTTGTTGCTCTAGACTTTAGCAAATAAACAAATTTACATAAGCACGTTTTTTGTTTTATTGGATTACATTCACAAAATCGCATCAGTACACTGATTACACAGTGCAACAAAAATTTTATGAGCGAGATTAACGTTGTTATAGTAATTTAGTTGCTTACCACGACTGCGTAATCGTTTTTCTTCATCACATCTAGTTCTTCCTGAAGTCGGAAAAATGGGGTCTTTAGAGGCTATGAATTTTGTTTATTTTAACAGATACGATAGATAGAAAGATACATCAGGCATCAATGCAAAGCTGTTATGCCATTTTGGGTTTTAGATGGCGATATAAACTAAACAAACAACAAAAGGCGAACGAAATATAGTAAGTATGTACGTATTGTCGTACATATTAATGTATGTAAATTCATGTGCACGCCGCTCGAAGCCAGACGACTTTAGTAGTAGTTGTTTTTTATTATTTGAATATCTCGAAAACTATATCTCATCCCAATCTGACACATTAATAAATATTTGCAGACCAAAAAAATTTTAAAAAAATGTCCAAGTTTGGAAAAATTCAATTTGTTTATAAAATTTCCAGAATTCAAATGTTGAATAACAAAAACAATTTTTTGTTAATATTTTTTCGATAAGTTTGTGCGATATACGAACTTTTATTAGTTGGAAACTTCAAGACTTTAAAATATCGTAACTTGAAAATAAAAAATATCACATTGGGGGGAAAGGCAATCCAAAAACGCGCATAGATTTTAGTATGAAATTTTTTGCTGGAAATTTTAAATTTATTACTTTTTTTAATTTCGTTTTTTTTTTTGCTTACAATTGCAATTTCTTTGTTTACATTATTTTTCAAATCTAAAATAACTACACATATGTAGTTTCTCACATGACATCTCATATTTTTAACATGAGATGCAGTGTTAGTTCTTATTAAAAAACAATGGATGTGTGCAAGGCACGCAAGATATTTGATGTGTAAACAATTAAGCCAACTGAATGCCATATACATAAGCTCACATATGTATAGTCATTTATAGGGATTTAATGTATAATCTTATATGCTTAGGTAATTAATTCAAATTAAAACAATTCTTTTATAAACTTAAAAATTTATTGGATATCATTATCTTTTATATATATGCAGTAGCCCAACTCACTAGAAATTGCAAATTTTCTTGCATCATTGCAAATGCAAAATTTTATTCCATTTCGCAAAAATAGTTTCCAACTGCACCAAATCGTAGTTGCATTATTTTTCTTTTACTCAATGCATCGGACACGATATATTCGCATAGTCGCAGCTGTAACTGCATCTTTTTTTTGCGCGCTTTAGGTTTTTCTTCCTGTCGATTTGAAATTTTATTAGATGTGAAAAGTTTACATAACATCGCCTGAGAATTATATTTATATTTATATTATATATATAGGTATATGAATTTGTACACACATACGCCAAATCAATTCTCAGACGACGATAAGTGTTTCCTGCATTTAACTTTAGAAAGGCAACAGGGGTGACCAGTCTTTTTAAAAGCGACGCAAAGAGATTTGCGTTAACTGCATTTAATAAAAATAAGAAACAATGTATTTTTATTGAAGTAAATAAGTGATTTTATAATAAATAAGTTTGATTTTTTCTGTTTAACATATTTGCTATTTACATAGATGAACAAGTGTTGCCTTTCTGAGGTTAATGCACAAAGCAAAATTTGTATAATGCCGTGGTTTGCTATCATTTTCACTACATTTTGTTTATACATTTATTGAAACCTAGATCCCTTATTACTTATCATTTAGAATTGTTTTTATATTTTAAAAAATATTCAATTTTAATCCAATCTAACTAACCGAATGCAAAACCTATCAAACGCCTGTGTTTGCTACAGCGACTTCTCTGCTTGTATGGTATAGTCGATCTCCATACGTTTAACACCAACAAATAATTCTGCCACGAATAAATGTATAGACACATTTTGTTTTCGTATGTACATATATATGTGAGTAAACTGATCGAAACATAAACAAACAAACTCCGCTCATATTTTAATTTCTCCCTCTCTCTTTTTCTCTCTACTCTCTGTAGTTTAGAGTAGCACAGTCATGTCGCGCAGTAGTGTGAGCGAGAGGGAAACTGGGCGTTGCAGTTATCTTACATCTTACGTTACAGTTATTCTTACATTTTACACATTTGAAATTTTGCTCATACCGCGAGCTAAAATGTTTACATATCAAAAATATAATATATAATTATGAGGTGCACATGCGACGGAAAATATTCTTTATTTTATTTCCCTTGCAAAAAAAAAATAAAGCAAAAAAAAAAACCTCGCATTTATAATTGATATTTGTAGATAAGTATATTATTTTGAGGTCCTACAACTTTAGCATCTGAGGCAAAGTTGTGTATTACAAAAAGATAAACATTTTTTCTCTCCACACCAACCCTCCACCTGCTCTCTGTACTTCTGTTTTGCAGGATTTTTGGCAAAAATTTATTTAAAATTGTTCATACAGGCGGAACGGCTTGGAATACTGACATACTTCCTTCGACAAAAATATTCCTCATACAAAAGTAAATATGGCGTCTGAACACCAAAATTGGTTTTGGGGACATATACTCCAAAAATTTCCCAAAATAGCGGTACGCCGAGCAGCTGGATAGGTGTAAAAGCAAACAATATTTATCTTTTCATAATAAACAACTTTGTCTCAGACATTAATGATGTAAGATGACAAACTAATAAACTATCCATCGATTACCACCAACACAAAAATAAACAATGATCATTAGTTTCGCTGGCAAAATGAAAAATATTCAATACAAACCAAATTCAATTTTATTTTTTTGCAGCTGCAGCAGCAGAAAAAATCGGCAACACAGCGCTAAAATACAAATTTGCTGAAATTTGAATAAAAATGAAAAATTTAAATATCGAATTGTGTGTGTTGTGATGGGATTTTAGTGTGTAAGTTTATTAATTTGAAGTCCTACATTGTTGATGTCTGAACTTGAATAAAATAATATACTTATCTACCAATATCAATTATAAATGCTATGATATAAAATAAAGAAGTAAAGCAATAATATTTTCCGTCGCATGTGCAAATGTATTGTCGCCGGAGAATTGATTTGGCGTATAAACGTGGGAATACTTATTCACATACTTATAGGAATACTTATACACGTCGCCTGAGAATTGATTTGGCGTATAAACGTAGGAATACTTCTACACATACGCCAAATCAATTCTCAGGTGAAGGTATGTTTGTAGAATTTATATGTATTTATATAAAATAAATATGAAAATTGTTTACATGTATCGTAGCAGCGATAGATGAAATCTAACATGTACAAAAGAATTAACACCGCATCTCATGTTAAAATCTGATTGTAACCATTACAGCAATTTCTAAACGAATGCACCTCATATGAAGTGTAGATTTTCATATTGTATATTTTTATTTCATTTATCAATATTCAATACAATAAATGCATGCACCTCATTATATTAGGTGTAGAATTTCATATTACATTTTTTATTTCATTTATCAATATTAATTTAATATTTTATTTTTTTCTGAAATAACTACATTTGTAGTTAATAATAATAAAACAAGAAATAAAACAAAAAATTCTTGTTTACATGTTATTGTATCAGCGATATATGAAATTTAACACGTGCAAAAGAATTAACATTGCACCTCATGCTAAAATAAGAAGAAGTGTTGTGTGTTCTTGTTGTTTACCCGAATAAGCCTTTACAGCGATTTTGAAAGCATTGAATTCATCGTTGTTGAAATCATTGCTTTAGCGGGAGTAGAATATATGTATATGTGTATACATACACAAATTCAAAGACAAATGAGAGAGAGAACAAAAACAAACAATAACGAACTTTTCTTTTCGTTTTGTTCCGCTTACAAAGAGTATAGATTGTAAAGATCGCAATTTGCTCTTGCTGGAATCGAAACAAAAAATCGTAGAAACAGCAGCGAGGTGCAATACCGATGGTGTGACAGCGACGGTTGTCAACACATCCAGCAGACAAAAATGTATGAATGGACGAGTTTGACGTGTTTGATGAAATAAATATTTAACATTTCTTTTAGCAAATAACTTTCAACATTTACAGTATTTATATATTCTTTATATACAAATATGTAAACGTTTTGTTTTGATTTTATGAATTTTATATAAGTACTTTTGAATCTTATTCTATGAAATTTCTATGAAATTCTTATTTCATGAAATCAAAATGCGAAGAAATATTATCACTATTTTCAACATTGTACCTAAATATATGTATATAAATAAGTATATTTAGCTAAAATGTTAGAACTTTTCATGTTATATTTTAATATATAAATAAATTATTCTTCTTGTACATTTTTACAGCTATAACCACATATCTTCTTCTTACTATGTATTTATCAAATGCCTTTATTTCATTTCTGTTTCAAAATGTAGAATCACAACGAGGTGCAATGTAAAAACAGTATTTATTGAGTACCCATTTATGTGAGAAGATATAATTTGAATTGTTATATTTAATGAATAGGGCTATTCGCAATCTGGGGAAAATGATCTTGTACGAGTCCAATAATTCATTGTGACATTGCTTAGACAATTGGTTTTGATTCAATGTGTCAACAATTTCAAATTCCAATTGAGTTCAAGTGACTTCAGAACTTCAATTGACTTCAAGTCACTCCAATTTAGTGCAAATTGTCTGTTATTAATCATGACTTCAAGGTATTGCAATTAAATTGAATGCATTCTTTTACAGCTCTGGTCTTTACTTAAAATCGATTGCAAAATTTCACACACACACAAGACTAAAAAGTAAAAAATAATAATTTAAATAAAAAATATTTTTAATATAACACGTTTTAAAAATGGACTAAACAGTATAAAATAATTTCTCCTAACACCATACAGATTCAGAATCACATATATATTCCTTATCCCATACAGATTGTCTTGAAAATTTGTAACTGTGAATTTTAGTAGGACGAAAATACTTGTATGATTTAAAACAACAAACGTGGTTCGTCCTACTAAAACCCACAGATACAAATTTATATACAAATATATATGCGGTTGTGAATCTGTATGGGGTTAGGAGAAATTATTTTATACTTTTTAGTCCATTTTAAAAACGTGGTATATTAAAAATATTGATGTGTAAACATTTTAGCTCACGGTATGGGCAAAATTTCAAATGTGTAAAATGCAGGGTTCAGAAAAATACACACACTGAATAAAAATCCCGTACATAAATGTAAACAAACACAGTTTAGAGCAACCAACACATATTTTTATTTTCATATCAATTTTGTGTGTATCCAAATTTTGTTCGGTGTCATACACGATCGTGTATGTGTATCGTTTTAATATTTGGTTTCGTTCGCATACATCGGTAGTTCACGTATGGTTCGATCGAACACACACAAACCACACACAGGTCGGTGAACAACAATACTTAACACTCGTGAGTGACTAAAAATGAATACGTTCTTCGTTCGCGAACGGAAAAATCTACACACGAAAAAAATACACACAAAATTGATATGAAAATAAAAATATGTGTTGGTTATTTTTCAACAATGCATTGTGTGTATGGTGTGTGTACTTTCTGAACCCTGGTAAAATGTAAGAATAACTGTATCGTAAGATGTAAGATAACTCTAGTTGCCCACTCGCTCACACTACTGCGCGGCATGAAAAACAACTCCAAAATATATCCCCATCGCCAAACTAAAATGTATATCGCCAGCAATCATCTAAAGTCGCCATTTCAGTAATAAATCGCCAGTTATGGTCGCCCTGATATTGGGTGTTAATCAGTGCTACCAGGTTAGGAGGTTTCCTCCAAAATTTAAATTTTTAATTTAGCGGAATTTACGTCTACATTAACGATTTTTCATCGCATGCGATTTGTTATTTTTTATAGTATGCAATTATCTCGTAGTTACGTGGGCATTATATGGTCTAATATTTTACTCTAAAGATGGCATAACAAAATTTAAAAGATTTAATGAATGAGGAGGAATCGGGAAGAAAGCGATGTATTTGGATGAATTCACAGCTTCAATCAAGGTAGCTACATAATTTGGAAGTACATCTTTTAAAGGATATTTTATGAAAAAATGGAAGGAATTTACTTCAATAAAAATACATTTTTTCTTATTTTTATTAAATGCAGTTAAGGCAAATCTCTTTGCGGTGCTTTTAAAAAGTAGTGGAGTGACTGGTCACCCCTTTTGCCTTTCTAAGGTTAAATGCGGAAAGCACTTATCGTCGCCTGAGAATTGATTTGGCGCATGTGTCAAATTCATATACCTATACGCCAAATCAATTCTCAGGCGACGTTATTTAAAATTTTCACATCAATTGACAGGAAGAAAAACTTAAAGCGCGGAAAAAAGATTCAATTGCAGCTGCGTATATGCGAGCATATCGTGCCTGATGCATTGAGTAAAAGAAAAATAATGCAACTACAACATATCAGCCCTATTCACGATTTGGTCCAAATGCAAAATATTTCTGCTATCACAACAATAAATATATGCGATATGTAATAAAAATTTGCATTTGCAATGATACAAGACCATTTGCAATTTATAGTGAATTGGACTATTATATATAAAAGATAATGATACCTAATAAAATTTTAGGTTTGTAAAAGAATTGTTTTAAGATTATACATCAAATCCCTATATATGGCTAGACATATGTAAGCTTATGTATATGGCATTCAATTGACTTAACTGTTTACACATCAAATATCTTGAGCGCCTTGCACGCATCCATTGTTTTTTTTATTTAAATTATTTTTTATATACATATGAGGCATTTAATGTGAAGCGGACAACGAAAAAAAAATAAGGTTCTGAAATTCTTTGAAATTCGGCCTAATTGAACTTCTAGAGAATATAAATATAGACATACAATTTTTGATGTGTAAACATTTTAGCTCACGGTATGGGTAAAATTTCAAATATGTAAAATGTAAGAATAACTGTAACGTAAGATGTAAGATAACTGTAACGTCCAGTTCCACTCTCGCTCGCACTACTGTGCGGCATGACTGTGCTACTCTAGTCAACAAAGAGAAGAGAGGGAGAAATTAAAATACGAGCGGAGTTTGTTTCAATCAATTTACTCACACATATATGTACATACGAAAACAAAATGTGTGTGTACATTTATTCGTGGCAAAGTTATTTGTTGGTGTTAAACGTGTGGAGATCGACTGTGCCATACAAGCAGAGAAGTCGCCGTAGCAAACACAGGCGTTTGATAGGTTTTGCATTCGGTTAGTTAGATTGCATTAAAATTAAATATTTTTTAAAATATAAAAACAATACAACATGTTAGTTATAAGGAATCTAGGTTTCAATAAATGTATAAACAAAATATAGTGATAATGATAGCAAACTACGGCATTATAAAAATTTTGCTTTGCACATAAATAGCAAAAATGTTAAACAGAAAAAATCAAACTTATTATAAAATCACTTATTTACTTCAATAAAAGTACACTCTTTTTTATTTTTATTAAATGCAGTTAAGACAACTCTCTTTGCGGTGCTTTTAAAAAGTAGTGGGGTGACTAGTCATCCCTGTTGCCTCTCTAAGGTTAAATGCGGAAAGCATTTATCGTCACCTGAGGATTGATTTGACGTATGTGTGTACAAATTCATATACCTATACGCCAAATCAATTCTCAGGCGACGTTATGTACAATTTTCACATCTAATAAAATTTCAAATCTACAGGAAGAAAAACTTAAAGCGCGGAAAAAAGGATGCAACTGCAGCTGCGTATATGTGAGCATATAGATCCCGATGCATTGAGTAAAAGAAAAATAATGCAACTACAACATATCAGCCCTATTCACGATTTGGTGCAATTGCAAAATATTTATGGTATCACAACAACAAATATATGTGAAATGGAATAAAAGTTTGCATTTGCAATGATGCAAGACCATTTGCAATTTATAGTGAATTGGGCTATTATATATAAAAGATAATGATATCTAATAAACTTTTAAGTTTGTAAAAGAATTGTTTTAATTTGAATTATTTACCTAAGCTTTTAGATTATACATCAAATCCCTATATATGGCTATACATATGTGAGGTTATGTATATGAAATTCAGTTTTCTTAACTGTTTACACATCAGATATCTTGCGTGCCTTGCACGCATTCATTGTTTTTTCATTGTATGTACATAGTACATAGCTACCACGTTCAGTTCGACACCTACGGATCTATCACCTAAACTAATGTAGATCCCATTTTGAAATTTTAAGGGTATTATTTAAATACTTTATGCTAAATTTTGAAGAATAAATTTTCTTTTTTTAAATGGTCGAAGTTATTAAAATTCTGATTATAAACTTTTACTTCCGGTTTGGTGCATACAAAAAAATTGATTTTCGGTCTGATTCGATAATTGCAAAAAAACTGTAAATTTCCTATTTAAATTACCATGTTCAATATATTTCTGTAAATTTGTTTGATTCTAAAAATTACTTTTGAAAAATCCATAATTCAATTAAGGCAAATAAACTTCATACAAAAAAATAAATTGCGTGTCCACATTCATATTTTCTAGAAGTTCAATTAGACCGAATTTTAGAACTTCACATTTTTTTACGTTGTCCGCTTCACATGAAATGCCTCATATATAAAAAATTATAAGATTTTAAGAGTTATAAGACACGTGGATACACGACAAAAAGGAATTTCAAATTCGTTTTTTGACAGCTTATAAGTTTGGAGAAGAAGAAGAAGAATATTTGTGTGTGTTTTGTGTAATAAAAAATAAATAAAAATGTGACCTTTCAATTGGATTTGGACACCAAGAATTTATATAACAATGAAAACAAAATCCAAAATGTCTAACCAAATTTATTAGATCTTAAAATTTTCCTAGTTACTTTCTTTACTTGATGAATGAATTTAGAGTTATGTAGGCACAGGTTGGTTGGGTTGTTTCATGACTTTACCCCCTTGATGTCACTGTTTATGTATACATAACGCTCTTATCTTTTTTCGGACCAAAAACTGTATATTGCTACCAAAAATTTTCAAAAAACAGTAATTCGATTTTAAAAAAACTGTATACATATTTCGCGGTATCAATTTTTTTCAATGAAAATTAACAAGAAAAGCAATTAATCCATCATCTGAATCGTCTTCGTTCTCCATTTAAATATCTCCTTCTGTAGTTGTATTAAATTTGTTCTTTGAATAAATTTAACAAAGCGATTCCGGCTTTGCCATGAGGTAATTATAGAATCAACGCATAGATATTTCAAGTTACATTTGACGATCAGAATCGCCTTCAATGTTTCCACTTATACCAAAAGTAAACTCGCAACGAGCTGCCATTGTTCTTTCCGACGTTTTGCACTGCGATTGATAAATTTTAACTTCACAGCGTTCAAAAATTTTATATTTGTTTCTTAGTATAAACGCGGTATTTTTGTAAAAAAGGCGGTATGCGGTTTTGGAGTCGAAAAAACTGTATACTACCGCGAAAAACTGTATAGATACGAGCGTTATGTATACACCATAGTGGATGCTGTTACAGCCAATCGGCTAGTATTACGATGAAGGAGTTTTTGAAAATAGAATAAATTTTTATTTAACATGCTTGAAATCATAGAATAGATGCTCTTTGAAGATAGATGCGGGGCTATAACCTGGCCGGCAACCCAACGGGAGCAAGAGTTATTCCCATTTAATACTTGGTTTTATTTACTTACATTCTTATTGAGTTCATATCACTTGTACTTCTTTCCTTGTGTGAGGTGTTTGCTCTTAAAAATCTATGCTTCACTTCCACACCAGTTTGACATTCCTGTAAGAGAAAATGTAAGGTAACGATTGTTTTTCTATTTTTTTTCTAATTAATTGCAGAGGTAATAAAAGCAAAAATAACTTCAGAAATGTGTTATTTTTGCAAGAGATTTATAAGCATTCGTAACATTAAATGAAGAATACTTTACTCCTTTAAAAATTTCACTTTTTCAAATTAATTGTTTTGCTGCACCATTCAAAAATTACCTATCGGTTAATTCGATTAAAACCGAAAAATGAAACTGTAGAATTTAAAATGCGATTTTGCAACCTACTATAATATCGATGTCAACCCTGTAAAAAACGTATAATCACTTGTGCCTCTTAGGCTATGGTTATATTGCGAGTATGCTCGGTGAACACTATGAAATTATTGTTGCACCGAACACAAAGAGAGAATCTTTACTCACTCTGACACCGATCACGATATGCTCGGTGTATTGTACTCCGAGCACGCCGAGTATTCAGGGGGGCAATGAGTAATATTACAAAACAGTATTATTACATACAAAATAGTATTAAGCAAACGAATAAATTTTAACAAAAAGCTACTCTGTAACGAGCTGAATATAACCTCCTCGACCGAGCACGAGAGAAAATGTTTTATATTCGTCGAACACAGAGCACCAATATAACCAGGCACTAAGTGTCGAACACAAAACATTTTCTCCCGTGCTCGGTCGAGGTGGTTATATCCAGCTCGTTGCAGAGTTGCTTTTTGTCAAAATGTACTCGTTTGTTTGATACTCATTTGTTTGTAATGATACTGTTTGGTAAAACAGCTCATTGCCACCCTGCATACTCGGTGTGTAATACACCGAGCATATCATCAGCAACAACAATATCATGGTGTTCGCCGAGCATACTCCCAATATAACCAAAGCCCTACACTTACAAAAGTTTGTCAATTTGGCTGTTCTTAACAAAAATTCAAAATTTTTGTTCTGTAAAACAACGAGCACAATTGACTTTATCATTCATATTAGTAAAATTGTATTTCCTTAGCGATTTAGAAAAAAACTAAAAACAAATTATGTTCCGTTATTCAGCTACAGCAAAAGAACTTTTTTTCGACGATATTGCTATCTCACAAAAGTTGTGAATCAACGACTAAATGGTACCGTTAGCCAACATTATAACACTGTGCTCGAATTTAAAAAAAAAAATTGTAGAAAACGGGAAACATACCGTTTCTAACTAGTTCGGGGTCAAGGAATTCAGTGGTGATAACCCTTTTTTTCGTACTAGCAGCGTTTCATACTAAATTTTTTTTTCTTTAAATTTTGGCTTGGGGGTATACTACTAAGTTACTCTTCTTATTACGGTGAAAATTGGTACCGAATTGTTTTTTGGCATGAAAAAATTGAATCTAATATTCAATTGCAGAAAAAAATAATTTTAGACATACCTCCCATACAAAAAATCTCCAAAAAGTGGAAAATTTGTATGAGGGGTATCCTTATTTTACATAGAAATAACTTACATTTTTGCACACATAATTTTTTTGTTCACAAATTAATTTGTCTAAGAACAATCGGCTAAAAAATAAGCATCAGCAATCAAACGTTACTAAATAAGTAGATCAATACGAAAATTACACTATCCAAAAAATCAATTTTTCCAAAAATAACAAGTTTCTGAAAGTGGATTCTGATAGAATTCGACAAAGAAAATTATACGTGTCTCTACATAAATTTTTTTTGTATGCGGGCCTAAACTTTGCCCATTTGTAACAGATTAAGCTTGTTTGTTGATAGAGATAATATGTTCAAGAAATATGTTGCCCATCAAATTTTACTATAGGTCACTGAACAACAAAAATCTTTAAACTTAGTTTTAGGAAACATAAACCCAAATCCCAAAAATAGTTGCTGCGTATGCAGAAAACACACTCTCTCAGAAAAAAATGTTTATTTTTTTAAAAGTAAAGTTGAAGTATTTTTTAGTTGTATTTTAAGTTAGAGTATTTTAATGCGTTGGCTACGGCCTGAAGAACATAATTCACTAACTATATTTGAAGAAATAAAGCTGTATTGAATTTAAGCATACAAAGACAAAAAAATGTTGAATATGAAAGAGTACCTTCAGCTTTGCTTCCTATGCTTCATTGTGATGAACTTCCGGTACCATATTTACCACAACAAAGACTACCAACCTCCAATAATGTAGGGAGTTCAGAAATTGGTGAAACACTATATCCATCTTTTTGTGAGTGAAAAAATTAGTCGACCAAAATTAATGTTACTAAAACATATGAATACGCTTGTCCGAAAAATAGAACGAAAGATAGAAAGCGGATATTTTGATAGATTTAAAGATTTAAAGTATCTTAATTTGTTACAACCTGGAGTAAACATTACCAGTTCCTGAAGACGCCAGTTTGCACCTTTTTTTTTTACCCTTGCTGAAATTTCCATGGAATTTATAAAAATGCCACAAACGGAGACGGAAATATAAAAATCAAAGTATATGTTTTACACAATTGCAACATTTCCGAAAGTATTATGATGTATCGACTGCACACACATTCGTATACAATCTCCAGGTGGTGTGAATGCTGAAATATTCAGGAATAGAAAGGGTTACTTTTCTTTCAATATACAAGGAGTGTGTAACGAAAATCTTGAAATTATAGATCTGGTATGCAAGTGGCCTGGTTCTGCTTGAAAACAAAGATTTCAAAGACTGCTTAAGTAATTTTGGGAGATAGTGGGTATGCTGTAAGTGAATATATGATGACCCCACTGCTAAATCTTAAAACAGTAGCTGAGCAAATGTACAATGAGCCACAAATCCGCACCAAGAATTGTATTGAACGATGCTTTGGAGTACGGTAGTGTCGCTTTCCCGTGCTATCTCTTGGATTGAGAGTTCGTCTTGACACTGTTATGGCAATAGTGGTTGCATGTGGTGTTTTGCACAATATTTCACGCCAGTACAAAGCTAGGGACCTACCTACAGAATATCCTGCTGTGGAATTTGTGGAAGCTGAATCGTATGGCGGAACGGAGGAGCATGCAAATACCTACGAAGGCGTTAGAACGTTAACAAAGCACTAGAGAATTTTTTGAACTGAGTGACTTACGGTTACGAACATTGGTTTTAAATAAATTAATTGCTCATTGTTTCGATAACAAATGTTGTTAGGATTATTCAGGACATAGATTATTTAGCAGAGCATTTAGTGTCTTTTAATTAAAAAAAAACGTTAAAAAACCCGCTGACCGCTAAATCACTTTATTCCCGGGAAAAAAAATTTAATATTTTTTGTTATGTACTTCTTCCGCCGTTTCTTCTTCGTGTTTGGCGCTTGAAATTTGCGAGATTGCTTCCTCTTGTGTGACGCTTGCTTTTTGTATAATTGCTATCTCTTGTGTGCTAATTTCTGTCTGCATGTCTTCTTTAAAGTGGTTTTTCGCAAATGGTGATTAAAATGGTTATTGACTCATTGTTTAACCATAAATAACGTAATTTCTTACCGTTGTCACTATCGAAATCATTAGTAAACCCAGTAGGTGCATGCCTTACGCTCGTATCTATACAGTTTTTCGCAGTATCATACTGTTTTTTAGACTCAAAAACCGCATACCGCGTTTTTTTCTAAAATACCGCGTTTATAGTAAGAAAAAAATTTAATTTTTTAACGCCTCGAAATTCAAATTTGTCAATGGCAATACGTTGCGAGTATACTTTTGATAGAAGTGGAAACATTGAAGCGATTCTGATCGTCAAATGAATATCCATGCGTTGATTTCTATAAGTACTTCATAATAAAGCCGAAATTGCTTCGTCAAATTTCTTTAAAAGGCAAGTAAAATACAATAACTACAGAATGAGAAGACGATTCAGATGATGGATAATTTCCTTTCCTTGTTAATTTTCCTTTAATAAAATTGATACCTCGAAATATACAGTTTTTTTAAATCGATTTACCGTTTTTTTTTTTAATTTTTGATAGAAATACACAGTTTTTGGTCCGAAAAAAGATACGAGCGTTATGCATGCCCCATAATTGCGGCTAATCTCTCAACTGTTGTATCGGTAGTTTTCCTACACTGGCAACCACCCGTGAGGTGAATTTCCTTCTTCTCCTCTGCTAAACACTTCCTTGCTTTTCTTTTGAAATTGTTGAACTTTTCCGGAAATTCTTGGCTCCCCTTTTAATCCCGAACTGTGTTTCAAACTCTACATCAATGGAGTCCCATGCTCTATTTTTTTGCTCCCACGAAACTGCATCTGTTTTCAGCCAACGTCAACACTAACGATTCTTCTGCTTGTGAGAAATTCGGTAATCTACTTCTTTTCTCTTTTAAAACACTCATTTTTTTTATTTAATTTATTTTTAATTAAACTTTTCTTTTTTCCTGTTATCTTATTTTTTATTTTGATGTGTAAACATTTTAGCTCACGGTATGGGCAAAATTTAAAATGTGTAAAATGTAAGAATAACTGTATCGTAAGATGTAAGATAACTGTAACGTCCAGTTCCCCTCTCGCTCACACTACTGCGCGGCATGACTGTGCTACTCTAAACAACAAAGATAAGAAGAGAGGGAGAAATTAAACTACGAACGGAGTTTGTTTGTTTATGTTTCGATCAATTTACCCACACATATATGTGCATACGACAACAAAATGTGTGTGTACATTTATTCGTGGCAGAATTATTTGTTGGTGTTAAACGTGTGGAGATCGACTATACCATACAAGCAGAGAAGTCGACGTAGCAAACACAGGCGTTTGATAGGTTTTGCATTCGGTTAGTTAGATTGGATTAAAATTAAATATTTTTTAAAATATAAAAACAATACAAAATGATAAGTAATAAAGAATCTAGGTTTTAATAAATGCATAAACAAAATGTAGTGATAAAAATAAAAATTTTGCTTTGTACATTAACCTTAGAAAGGCAACACTTTTTTTTATCTATGCAAATAGCAAAAATGTTAAACAGAAAAATCAAAGTTATATTATACAATCACTTTTTTACTTCAAAGAAAATACATTTATTTTTATTTTTATTTTTATTAAATCTCTGCGGTGCTTTTAGAAAGTAGTGGGGTGACTGGTCACCCCTGTTGCTTTTCTAAGGTTAAATGCGGAAAGCACTTATCGTCGCCTGAGAATTGATTTGGCGTATGTGTGTACAAAGTCATATACCTATACGACGTTATGTAAAATTTTCAAATCTAATAAAATTTCAATTCGACAGGAAGAAAAACTTAAAGCGCGGAAAAAAGGATGCAATTGCAAATGCGTATATGCGAGCATATCGTGCCCGATGCATTGAGTAAAAGAAAAATGATTCAACTACAACATATCAGCCCTATTCACGATTTGGTGCAAATGCAAAATATTTGTGTTATCACAACAACAAATACATACGATATGGAACAAAAATTTGCATTTGCATTGATGCAAGGCCATTTACAATATATAGTGAATTGGGCTATTACATATATATAAAATATAATGATATCTAATAAATTTTTAAGTTTATAAAAGAATTCTTTTAATTTGAATTATTTACCTAAGCATATAAATTATACATCAAATCCCTATAAATGACTATACATATGTGAGTTTATGTATATGGCATTCAGTTGGTTTAACTGTTTACACATCAAATATCTTGCGTGCCTTGCACGCATCCATTGTTTTTAGATTCAGCACAGCTGATAGTTTTTGTTTCACTTTGACAACAAATGTACTAAATCAATACAGAATCTGTTACAATCTCACTTTAACAGAGGGATTGTTACCCACGATATGGTGAAAAAGAAAATTTTTATCAAGCACTTAAATCAAAATAACCAGATATTGTGAAAATGGCCCCTAATCTGTTAGAAGTGGGCAAACCTTAGGCCCGCGCACAAGCAAATTTTACGTAAACTTTTAAAACGCCGAGACCAGTATAATTTTTTTTCTTGAGTTCTAACGGAATCCACTTTCAGAACCTTGTTATTTGTGGTAAAATTCGTTTTTGTTGGATAGTGTAATTTTTTTTTGATATACTTGTTTAGGAACGTTTGATAGCTGATGATGAGAACTGTAGTGGTTTTCTGTAACTCAATCGAGAAGTTCTCGATTTTAATGACGTTACACTATTTCGATCGATGGCTATCGATTGTGCGAGAATTGGTGTTTCTGTAAATGCGAATCGAGAAAATTTTGAAATGCAATGGGATTGGAATAGAAATCGAAAATGAATAAATGAAATTGAATCAAATGTCATATGCGTATATATAAATAAATTTAATTTGCTTCAATAAAATTTCTTTATTTGAGCCGTTGCGTGCAAAAGTGGTTTAAGTCATTTTTTTATAATTCGGGGTTTCACTACCCGTCAATAACTTTAACCTCATTCCGTTTTGTTTGCCGGTTGATGGCAGCAGAATGTTGAATGCTAGAATGGAAGTGCGATAGTGTTATGTGCAAAAGTAGTGTAAGTCACTGATCAAGAAGGTTGTGGTTTTAGAACGAAACGCGTGGTAAAACATGATAGGGGAACCAAAACAATGGTATACCAAACAGCATTTAATCAAGGAAAAGGCTGTGAACTAGCTGCGAATTAAATGGTTGCGTTTTGAAAAAGACAATCCTCACAAAAACTTAGTGAATTTGAAGAATTTTCAGAGCTTAACCCATTTTCGGTTGCCGTTGTGTTTTCGCAACACCAGCTTCAAGCATTTGTAAAATAGATAATAGATAGATAATGCGTATCCCATTTAAGTATTTACTTAAATAATAATTTGAACTCTTGAATTCACAATTTTACTTGTAAAAAATTTTACACCTGCGCTTTTACCTTAATATTTATATTTTAAAAAAGGGTCTAAAAAAATTCATTTTTAAAAATGGCTCGTAGAGTTATTAAAATATTTTCTTATTTTTTTTTAATAATCATATTCGTGTTACTAAAATACCAAAATGCAATACTAAAGACTATTTCATTGATTTTACCTATTGAAATATTCCATATATGTAGGGGGTTTTATTTATTAATACAGTTCACTTCAAAAAGTTCAATGTTTATTTAAATTAAGTATTTAATAAGAAAATAAAAGTTCATTCAATTTAGTTAATGCAATTTAATAAAAAATAAAATAGAATACGCGCAACTTGTCCAACGCCGACGATAGTTCCACCACCACTCTTCGTAAAATCTGTTCGTATTGTAGCGTCTGTCTTATCGTTCTATTACAGCGTTGCAATTTAAAGCAATCGTTTAAAGTAATCGTCTTAAGTCCCTAGTCCGTCTCGTCCGTCATTATTCCGTTCCTACATTCGTCCTGAATGTCCATTCGACCCGAATGATTAGCTCGATCGTTTTATGTTTCCACAGTAAATGTTTTTTTCGGTCCTTCAACATCTCCAACCTTTTTGACTTCGTAACGACCATGATTGAGTGTTTTGACAATTTTATATGGACCAAGATACTTTGGTCTTAGTTTCATGCCGGTTCCGAATTGGGTGCGCATAATGGCGACTAAATCGTTGACTTGATAGCTGATTTCTTCTTTCCTCTTCTTATTAAAGTTACGACGGTTTTCTTCTTGAATTTTGGAAATATTCTCTTTGGCTTGTTTTCTGATTTCCTCTCTTTGTAGTTGAAATTCTTCCAAATCTGCTGCTTCGACCAAACTTTTAATGTTGGACAGGTCGTCGACTCTCATTTCGCATCCGGTTAACAGTTTAAATGGAGACATTTGTGTACTTCGTGGCGGCGTACTGTTGATAAACTGTTGCACCTTGTCAATATGTTTGAACCAGCTGGCAGGGCTTTCATGGCTTAACTTTGCTAACATCGGGACGATAATTCAGTGCATCCGTTCCACTTGCCCATTGCCTCGAGGAATACCAGTAGCAATTAAGAGGTGCTGTATATTGGCTTGGAGGCAATAGTCTTTGAATGCTGATGAGGTGAATGCTGCTCCCCGGTCACTAATTATCCTTTTGGGATTCCCAAATACAGCAGCTTGTAGCACTCGATACAGCTACTAACAATGTTGGATACTTTCGCACTTAATTTTGGAATGTAAAAATTCTTCTCAACACAATCTTGTGTCCTTCGTGCAGAGAAATGCCCTTGCCGGTGCGCAATCTTAATAACTTCTTCTTCCATGGCTTCTGGAACTACAAGTAATTCACGAACAGGATCTTTAAACAGAATATCGCACTTGATATAAAAATCTTGATATTCCTCAATTTCAAGAATTTTTCGGACTGCCTTCGTCCATTCGTCAACTAGTTGTGCTTCTCTTAGCCGATGCTTTAATGAATTTTCCAAAACTAAACAGTAGACTCTGCTAAGCGTGGACGCGCTCATGCCTCATGTTCGACCCAGACCTATGCTCGATTTCATAATCAAAGTCCTGGAGGAACAAGGCCCATCTGGAGACTCTAAGCGGTACATCTTTCTTCTTCATAGTCATTGCAAATGCGTTGTATCTACAAAAAACCGCAGGAGAACTACAAATTCCAAATGGTACGAACCGGAACTCAAACTGTCCATTATGCGTAACAAAAGCAGTGTATTTTCGTGAATTTTGTTCTAACGGCACATGGAAGAAGACATTCGTTAAGTCAATTGTCATATAAACATTAGAACCTCTCAATTTATCTAGAACGTCGTCAATTAATGCCATAGGGAAATTATCTCGCACTATCTTTTCGTTTAGTTTACGGTAGTCACAACATAGTCTCTTGCTTCCGTCCTTTTTCGACACAAGAACTATCGGCGATGCATATTCGGAGTTACTCGGCTGTATAATACCTTTACTCATCCACTCGGCGATTTGTTTCTCGACAAATTGCTGATCAATGTAAGATATTCGTCTTGATCCCTCAAATACTGGAATTTCGTCACATACAACAATTTTCATTTTTACTGGAGAATCGATATTTTCTATCGGCGTATAATCGTTTTCCATCTTGGTTACTATCGAGGATTGAGATTTTGGTAAATGCACTAAGTCTAAAGTTGGTTCATCTTGAAATTCTCCTTTCACTGCTGACAAACAAATTCTACTACGGAGTTACTCGGCTGTATAATACCTTTACTCATCCACTCGGCGATTTGTTTCTCGACAAATTGCTGATCAATGTAAGATATTCGTCTTGGTCCCTCAAATACTGGAATTTCGTCACATACAACAATTTTCATTTTTACTGGAGAATCGATATTTTCCATCGGCGTATAATCGTTTTCCATCTTGGTTACTATCGAGGATTGAGATTTTGGTAAATGCACTAAGTCTAAAGTTGGTTCATCTTGAAATTCTCCTTTCACTGCTGACAAACAAATTCTACTAAATTCTTCCTGTACATGTTGGTCAACGTGGGGTTTCTTATAGTCATCTTCCATCTTAACTTCTTTAACATGTTTATCGTCTATCTTACTCTCATTTTTGTCTACATTCTCTTCTTCAATTTCCTCTTCATTAGCCTTTGCCATCTTTACTCTAAACTGAACATCACTACTTGTTATTATTATGTCTGCCACCTTTAGAATATCATGTCCAATTATCGCTGCATACTGCATATCTCTTTCGTTTATTATATAGAATGTTACGTCGAATGTTAAGTATGGAATGTTACGGCGTTTCAAGCATACCTGACTACCACTCACCAACAATGTGTCATACCGCATCAGACACAAACTACAGCCTGTGTCTATTAATGCCGAAATCTTCAGCTCACTATCGCTGATCATTATCTCCTTAAACTTAAGTCCACACTGGTCAGTTAAAGTATTTGCCGTATCTTTATTTGTCTTCAACTCCATTTTGTCACTCTTGAATTCGAATGAGCGGTGACCTAATTGGTTACACTTAAAACATTTGTACTGCTTTTGTGGACATTCTCTTGCTAAATGAGATTCCTTTCCCCACTTAAAACATTTCTTAGCTTCTTTTTTAATCTCAGCCCCTTTACTCGCGTTCGGTTGCAACACACCTGTCTTAGTGGACATCTGGTAGGTGTTACGAACTTTTTCGTAGACCTTGATTTGTTCTTTCAGATCGCTCAGGGTTTTAGCTTGATACAATACGGTTTTATTGAATTTGGAATCTGGAATTCCTTCCACAAAATAATCAATTATGCTTAACTCGTCCAACCGACTTTTGCTGCCAATCTCCATTAAATTATACAAATATTCCAACAATATTTCAGTTGATTGCTTTTTGCGACTTCTCAGCATTTTGTGTACATCAGCTGACGATACTTTAGTTTCGAATTCTTGTAATAGAGCTTCTTTCAATGCTGGCCAACTTCGAACTTGTATTTGGCTTCGTACAAATATCTTAGCGGCACCTTTAAGGAGTTGTTTGGCGTATATGAATCTTTGGAGATCTGTCCATCCTATCGTTTCAGCGTTTACCTCATAGTCATCTACCCATTGCTCGACGTCAACTTTATCGGTTCCAGAAAATGTAACCAAGCTATCATTTAGGTCTTTTAATGTAAAATGTGGTTGCTGAATCACCAATCGCGGCGTTACATGATTTGGAGCATCTTCATACGTCGTTTGTATTGACTCATCATCATTACTTTCGTTGGCTACATCGTTGGAATCATTCATTGGATGGCCGAAATAATGGAATAGTCGTCTTTGTAAATCGTTTTTCAGTCCGGTTGTCGATAAGCCTAACTCCTTTAATTTCTCTTTTAAAGCGTCTACAGTCAAAGCACGTATGGCGTTGGAGTCCATTTTACAAAATTATTATTATTTTTAAAATAAAGTGCAACTAAAAATATCTTACGTTACGTACATACAAGTTTTATGAATATTGTAAATTAGAATTTTAATCTTTTCTTAGTTTTCTTTTGTAACTTCCTAAAAATATTTTCTCTTCTTTAAAATATTTTGTCTCTTACAAATAGTTCTTTTCTTTACAAGTAATTGTCTTCTTTAAAAAAAATATTTTACATCGTTTTTACTTCTTTACTTCTTTACTACTTTACTACTTTACTACTTTACTACTTTACTACTTTACTACTTTACTACTTTACTACTTTACTACTTTACTTCTTTACTTCTTGCTTTTTACTCTTTGATCTTTCGATCTTTCTTATTAATTAAATAATTAATTAATCTTCTTTAAACTTCTTAAATAAGGGTGGGTTTTCTTCTTCTTCGTTTTTCTCTTCTTACGCTGCTTTCTTCTTCTTGTTTCTATGCTGCTTTCTTCTTCGTTCTTATGGCAGTCAGCTTGCCCGTTGGAATTCGAATGTGCGTCGGCGTATGTGTATACTTATTTGTGCGCTGCGACGTTACGTTGCTTGCTTATGCGCCTTCTTCTATGCGGCGTCGCTGCTTTTGTTGCTACAATGTGCAAGCTTACTGGAACTTTCGATAACAATTTTTGTTGGAGTCTCGGATCGTCGTTTTTGTATCACCAAAGTTTTTTGAGCTCAAATTTTATTTTTATGCTTTATTTTCAGTCGAATTTGTTTATAATTAAGGAAATGCTTCTTTTAACTAATTTCCTTTTCACTTCATTTCAATCTCGGTTGAGCCCTCATTTGTAGGGGGTTTTATTTATTAATACAGTTCACTTCAAAAAGTTCAATGTTTATTTAAATTAAGTATTTAATAAGAAAATAAAAGTTCATTCAATTTAGTTAATGCAATTTAATAGAAAATAAAATACAATACGCGCAACTTGTCCAACGCTGACGATAGTTCCACCACCACTCTTCGTAAAATCTGTTCGTATTGTAGCGTCTGTCTTGTCGTTCTATTACAGCGTTGCAATTTAAAGCAATCGTTTAAAGTAATCGTCTTAAGTCTGTAACGACAGTCTGCTCTACAAAATCCCAAAAACACAAAATAAAAATTAGGTAGTAGTGGTAACCAGCCAACATCAAATAATACGTACACAAAAATCCCTAACGAAATAATACCTTGCATATGCGCATGGGCTACTTGGGGTCAGTGCTTAAGTAGTAGAATGAGTATGCGAATGTGGAGAGAACCAACGATTTAACTGACTGCAATTGGGTCGTGTTACTCAGCATAATAAGGATTCAGCAAACAGTATCACTAAACGGTCTCTATGTATGAAGGGTACCTATGTAGGATCATTAGGAAAATACACCTAGCAACAGAAAGTTCAGATAAATTCTAATTGGCGACAGACGTTAACACCGCATAGGTATATAGTTGTAAATATACATATACACGGAATCAAGGACAGTTCTCAAGGGCTAGAGCTAGTGGAAAAAAACCTAATGCAGAAAAGCTTGAGGTCCTAGAGAGGAAAGTTATAGGGCCTCAAGCTGCTTTGCTGGGTAGGCGCAAGCGAAGAAATTCACAACAGCTGGTGAGGTCAACGACCTTAAAGAAGGATATCACAAGTGTATAGTGAAGTAGTGCAAAGTGAACTCCGAAGAGAGACAACAGAAAGAAAGAATATATATGAACATACATGTGTACCTTTGAACATAGCACAAAACAATAAAA
Organism: Toxonevra muliebris; assembly: GCA_963691655.1. Lineage (NCBI taxonomy): Eukaryota > Metazoa > Arthropoda > Insecta > Diptera > Pallopteridae > Toxonevra > Toxonevra muliebris. The sequence goes on along the minus strand of OY829328.1, from coordinate 46,878,944 downwards.
AAAAAATTCTTATCATTTTTAAATACTTATACCCAATACATATACGCCAAAGAGCGAGGCAAAAGAAAAAATTTATATTATAAAAGAAAAAAAAAAATATTAGCAACAAAAATTACATATTCATGACAAATAATCAAAGAAAGACAAGATAAGAAACAAAACTAAAAATCAGATCAAAGCATATGCACATACATATAGAAAAATAATTGAGTGAGAGTGGTTGTGCTATGCTCTTTTTTCTGTTCCCCTTAATAAATTGTTCGGCCCATTTTCATACGTTCCCACAGGTCTTCGTCTTCGATCTGCTGCATGCTGGCGCCAACATCCAAAGAGAACGACGAAAGCGGTGAGTTGTAAAGAAAAATTACCTTTATATGTATGCCTTTGTGTGTGCTTTTTCAGAAAAGAGAGCACCCATAAATTAACAAAAACAAAATAAAAGAACATATATATATATATGTGCATACAAAAAAAATTTTTTTTCCAAATATTTAATTTTTTTTTGAATACTGTCGGTGGCCTAGTGACAGAGTGCTAGACTGGAGTCCCAGCTACCTCGAGTTCAAATCCCCACTGGTGCATATTTTAAAACTTGACTTTCTTTTGGTTATTTTTTTTTTTATGATATTACTCATATAAATATCTCATCAAATTTTTACATAATAATACAATAATAATAATGATTTAGATAAAAATAGTTAATATGATAATTTAAATATAATATTTATAATATAACATTTTTTTTTTCTTTAATTTTGTATTTATTTATTGTTCTGAATTGTTTTAATAAAAACACATGTACCGAAATACATATATTTTTTTGAGTGCATATGTATTCTTGCATATGCGTTGAATGCAACGTTTAGAATGTCAATACAAGGCATTATGAGCAACTGAAGTGTAGCCACGGCTGGTGTAGGTGCCACACTCTACGAGTGGCGAGGATCATCATGTGTGCGGACGGACATTGACTAAAGACGGACTTACCAGCAAAAATTGGGAATAATACCAAGACCCGAAGCAGTGGTATTATTCATGGCTGTATGCTAGATTTAGCTGCAGATGGGGAGGGACAGCTCCTGCTGACGGACGTTGTATCGGACGATATGTATTTGTGTATTTTGAGTGACATTAGTATGAGTGGGTGCTAGACTAATCGCGGGTTGATAGGCGTGTGAATGTATGCGGGATGAGCGACTGAGTGTGATATCTAGGTGAATCGGGTTGAGTGCTGTGGGGATGAATGCAAGCAGTTAGGGTAGCATGGAATCAATGTGGACGTATTTGTTCTTTTTTTCTCTAGCTCTTTCTATTTATCTATTAAATCTAAAATTTCATTTTTAAATAAGATTTTTTTTTTTATGGCACGACGGATGAAAAATCTTTTTCTGTGAGTGTCTGCTGGACAGTCTGCGTGGCAAGAACCACCCCATCCGACGAGCAGCCGAGCCGACCACCGTGCCACCTCTGCCACACCAAGCTGTGCCCATTCAAGTCAGACACATAACAGTGGTGCCCAACGTTATAGCACAGTTTTGATTATTATATTTTCCCATCTTTCTATTCTATTTCTTTCTTCTTTTCTTCTTCTCTCTTTCGGACAGTTAAGGGTTTAGTGTTACTGCGACGGAAGCCATTTCCAATTTCTTAAGTCCCGACTTGGAAAGTGTTGTGGTGGTTTGTTGTTGTTGTAATGATCTTGATGTTAGGTAAATGGTCCGCAAATGTATTTTGAACGCGTTAGCGTGGTACAGTGCATAACGAAATGTCAGAGGGGATATATGTTTTCTTGGGGTAAATTGATAAATGTTTGAAAATGTGAAAATGCAAGCTACCGTCAATATAGGTCATTGAACTGGTTGGTGTGAGGCGCGTGTTTTCATATTTTCATTGGTATGGGTTGTGTTGGGTGAGTACAGTACATGGGTTTCTTAAACAAACAAAACAATTTATTTATGTTGATCTGTATTTACTCGCACATTTTCAATGCAAGGGGGTTTGGTGATCGACTTTCCTTTCTCTTTTTTTTTCCTTTCTTCTGACATTGACAATACGTACGAGTTCCGCACCATGACCGTCTTTGCTACGGGGTGTGGCACCATTTCTACATCAGCCATATTTTTTTATATATTCAAATTTTGAAAACATTTTTCATATGAAACTATTGAATTAGTTAAAAAAAAAAAAAAAAAAGGGTTAAATAAAAATAATATTTTTTGAATTTCATTGAAATACTAGTAGTATTTATACAATTTTTTTTTTATTTTTTTTCATATTTTCATATATACATATTTTTTAGTATAAGCTTTTTTTTTTTGAATCTATTGAATACTGATTCACATATTTATTTTTTTTTTCTTTCATACATACTTTTCTTTATTTCATATATACATTTTTGTTTTTATTATTTTTCTTATAGTTAGTACTTCTTTTTTTTTGGCTATTGAAGTAAGCTGCGAATTAGAAGACTTTTAGGTTTAAATTCTAAATTTATCATTTTTGGTTTTGGGTTTTAGGTTAAAAATTTTTTTAGTTAAAAGTTTAAATTGAATTTAAAATTACATTTAAACTTAATTAGGGTTAAAATTGGATTCCGTTTGAATACAAAAAAAAAAAATATTATTTTAGTAAAACTAGATATAGATTTAGTATTTTGAATTATAGTTTTTTTTTGGGTTTAAATTGAGTAAATTTTTTAATTTGATTATAACACGGCTTTGAATTTTACGTGTAAATTGAATTGGTAAATTGAGTTAATTGAATAATTAAATTGAATTTAACTTTGAAGTTGTTGGTTGTTGTTGGTTTATTTCTTTATTTCCGGTGTGTATCAGTGGTACACACATACACCTACATACGTGCATTTATACATAGAGACCGATTTGGCTTGCGTGAGTTCTTGTGTGTGTGAAACACATTCGATACAGCGCTCTATTGGTGTGTATGGAGGACGATAGCGAGACACCAAAGAGTCCACGTGCAATTCCAAGATTTATTTCAGGAGATAGGCGTGTTACGAGAAGCGTTGCTCGTGCGCTAGAAAATCAAATTGCGGGATCAATTTTTACACAAATTGACACAGGTATAGTGCACGCAGTGGATTTCGTACCCACTGATCATTTAAACCGGTGTGCTAATTCGATTTTTGGAAGGTGTGGTGAAACCATTGAGGAAAGGGCAAACGAAGATACCGAAAGTTTTACCCAAAAATTAGAAAAGGTGTTGCAACTGTCTGAAAACGACATGCAACAACAGCAGCAACAAGACAATGAGACGGGGCCTTCTGGTGCAGCAGGTAGAGTAAGGCCAGAGGTATCTAGCGCAGGAGGAGCTGATCAGCTTAGCCAGATGATGGCTACGCTGATGCAGCAAAACGATATGGTGCTCAGCTGTATGACCGAAATACGGAAGATGCGCAACGATGTAGTGTCGTTGAGCGGTCGGGTAGCTGAGGTAGAGGGGTCGGAAGCACCACCTTTGACTTCAACGCCAGAGGTGAGGGCTGATCGAGAAGGAGCCGCTGCTTCAAACAACATTCCAGCTAGGAGGAGTAGAAGGAATGAAGCACGGAGAGAAGAGAGCAGTTTAGGGATAGTACCAACCCGTAAAATGGTAGATTTAAATAAGTGGCGAATATCATTTGACGGCACTGACAGGGAGATGACAGTGGAAAGTTTCATATTCCGGATAGAACGAATGCGTGAACAAAATGACATTACATATGGTCAGCTTTTCACAGACTTCCACTGCCTTCTCTCTGGTAATGCTGTCAAATGGTATTGGCAGTTGATGGAGGATCATGCGGAGGATGATTACTTCGGGTATTTTGAGCTGAAGGCGGAGTTAGTTAGCCACTACAAGTCTGCAGATTCCGATTATGAAATAATCAAAGAAATTATGGAGAGGAAGCAGCAAGTCGGCGAATCGTTTGATGATTTCTACACGGATGTGCATGGGCTCACATTTAGGCTTAGGAAGAAAATACCCGAAGTAGATCTAGTCAATATTATTAAAGGAAATTTAAAATCAAATCTAGCTAGCTTGACCTTTGCTTTAAAAATTGATAATTTAGCGGACTTAAAGAAGGAAGTAAAGCGAGCAGAAAAGCTAGTCAGAGAAAATAGGACAAGAGCCAAGCAGATCAATGAGGTGAACAGAGTTGATGTAGACGATGAGGATAGACACCATTTGGATGTTGAAGTAATCCAGAAAGTCAATGGTAGTAGAAATGTATTCCAAGGTGGAAACAAACCCGCAGGGCTACCACTCAATCGCACAAATAACATGAATACCCAGAGTACAAGTGGTAATGATCCGTCCGTTAACTCAGTTGGTAACACTACCACTGGTCGTGTTTTTTGTCCGTCTCCGTTCCATTTAATGTTGTGTTTTGGCTGTGGCATGCCTGTTGATTTCTATGTGAAAAATCTGTCTGAAGCAACAAAAGAGAGTAGATGTAGGTCGTCGTTTCATTGTATGAAATGTTTTGCCTGTGGTCGTGATAAGTCTTTTTGTGTGTATAAATCGGGAAACCAGAAGCTGGCAGAGATTGCCGGGAACTCTTGCCAGGAGGAGAAGACACCGGAGAAGTAGGACTAGTAACAATTTTAAAGAAACCCATAGTAGTTAAGAATAGTGAGGATAGCGTTAAGTTGAAGACAAAGATAGAGTATAAGAGTCTGCACCAAAGGAAGTTAGAATATGAAAAAGCTAGAGAAAGGATTTTTGTGGAGGAGGCTGCTGTTACTAGCAGAAATTATAAAAAGATACAAAAAATGCGAGAAAGGGCTAAACTAATAAAAAGACTTCGCCATTAAATAATTTCTACGATTGTGACGCTGAAAGGTGACAATCGGTTTTTCGCGAAAACCAATGTCGGTGGTAAAGAGGTGCTAGCTTTCTTAGACTCTGGGGCAAGTGCAAGTTGCATAGGCAAAAACGCCATGACATTTTTAAAAGACAGACGGTCGCAGATAGTGCAAATTTCTGGACAAAGCGTCAGAACTGCTGATGGGGGTGAAACTGCAGTTCTGGGCGTGGTAAATTTACCTGTAGTATTGGAAGGGGTGACAAAAGAAATAGAGTTCTTAGTTGTACCGGCTCTACAACAAGAAGTCTATTTCGGCATTGACTTCTGGCACACTTTTGACGTCGCAGTCGTAAGTAAGGGTACAGCAGAGCCAAATGTCACAAACAAAGCTCCTCTTACAGTTTCTGAGCTAGCTCCGACCGCTAATGATCTCAAATTTGACGCAAAGCAGCACATCCTAGCCTCGGAACAGGAGACTGCTTTAGAATTAGTTAAGGCACGGTTTCCATCTTTTGCCGTATTTGGACTTGGACGCACAGATTTGGAAGAGCATGTAATTGACGTAATTGACGAAAATACCCCTGTGAAACAACGACATTACCCTATTTCACCAGCAATACAAAAAATAGTCTTTGCAGAGCTTGACAGAATGTTGAGTATGGGGGTAATTGAAATTTGCAATGGTAGCTGGAGCTCACCGGTCACGGTAGTTATAAAAGAAAATAAAAACCGACTTTGTCTTGACGCTCGTAAAGTTAACGAAAGAACGATTAAAGACGCATATCCTTTGCCTAATATAGAAGGTATTTTGAGCAGGCTGCAGGATACTATGTTTATATCTGCGATTGATTTAAAGGACGCATTCTGGCAGATACCACTAGAGAAGAAGTCGAGGGAGAAGACAGCGTTCACAGTACCCGGAAGACCACTATACCAGTTCACAGTAATGCCATTCGGATTATGGAATGCCGCACAAAGGATGTGTCGTCTGATGGATAAAGTGATACCATCAGAAATGAGGGAAAACGTTTTTGTCTACCTCGATGACTTACTAGTGGTTTCTGTCAGTTTTGAGGAATAAAGTGGCTGCAATGAGAGATTTTCCAGACCCGAAAACACCAAAACAACTTAGACGGTTCCTAGGTATGACAGGCTGGTACCGTCGCTTTATTAAAGATTATGCAGCAATTGCAGCACCACTACATGATAGTTTGACGAAAGACAGGATAAAAAAATTTGTACTGACAGACGAGGCAAAACTGGCTATGAACAAGTTGAAAGAGAGTCTTTGCTCAGCGCCAGTTTTGACTAACCCAGACTTTGAACGACATTTTTATATACAATGTGACGCGTCGACTGAAGGGGTTGGTGGGGTACTCTTCCAGATGGATGCTGAGGGGAATGAGCGGCCTATTGCCTATATGTCTGCAAAACTAAACAAGGCTCAGAGGAATTATAGCGTCACTGAGCTAGAGTGCTATGCGGCTATATTAAGTGTCAAAAGATTTCGTCCATATGTAGAAGGTTTACCTTTCACCATCATTACAGACCATGCGAGCTTGAAGTGGCTCATGGGGCGGAAAGACCTGTCTGGTAGATTAGCCAGATGGAGTTTGAAGCTTCAAGCGTACAATATTAATATTGAACATAGGAAAGGAGCTCAAAATGTGGTACCAGATACCCTATCTCGCATGCATATGGAAGAGTTAAAGACAGTGGACAGGGCATTAGATGTTGACTTCAATTCTTCATGGTTTTCATCAGAAGAATATGAAGAGTTGAAGAAAACAGTGACTGAGAACACAGACAGACTACCAGACGTATGCGTATCAGACAGTTTTGTTTACAAACGCACAAAATTTAACACAGGGGATGAACTAAAAGACGACCAAGCCTGGAAGCTGTGGGTACCGTCAGGTTTGAGGCAACCATTGCTGGAAGCAGCTCATTATTCTGCATCTGTCGGTCATGGTGGCATCCACAAAACATTAGCTAGGTTAAGACAAAAATATTATTGGCCGGGAATGGTAGCAAATGTGCAATATATTGTCAAAAACTGTGATGTCTGTAAGGGTAGCAAACCTCAAAACATCGTACGAAGGCCACCAATGGGTATGCAACAAATAACCGAACGTCCTTTTCAGCGTATATACATAGACTTTATGGGCCCATATCCTCGTACAACCGATGGTAATACGTTCATTTTTGTTTGTTTGGACCATTTTTCTAAATTTGTATTTTTAAAGCCGATGCGAAAAGCCACATCTGCAGATGTTGTTAAGTATTTGGAGCGTGATGTCTTTCATGTTTTTGGTGTCCCTGAGCATATACATTCTGACAATGGCAAACAGTTTGTCTCTGAAACATTTCAATTATTTTTAAGTAAATGTGGAGTACTGCACACTAGAACTGCATTCTATTCACCACAAGCAAACGCCTCAGAACGCGTAAATAGATCAGTACTGCAGATGATTAGAGCATATTTAGGTGATAATCAAATGTAGCATGTAAGCGATGCAGCATTCGCACTGAGGAGTGTTGTGCACAGCTCAATAGGTGTAGAACCTTATTTTGCAGTTTTTGGTAGCCACATGATGCAACATGGAGGTTCCTATGAGGTTGCTCGAAGGCTTAATGTGTTGCATGAAGCTGATTTTGAAGTAGCTACCACAAACGACAAAATCCAGCTCCTTAGAGATAAAATTTTTAATGAATTAAGAATAGCACATGAAAAAAGCGAAAAAGTATATAATACTAGATGTAGGGATGTTAGTTTCAAGGTAGGGCAGGTAGTATACCGACGTAACTTCAAGCAGAGTAACCAAGCGGGTGGGTATAATGCAAAATTAGGACCTAAACATCTTAAGTGCATTATACTCAAGCCAATTGGAAATTCACTATACGAAGTTGGTAACATGGCAGGAAAGAAGGTCGGTATCTACCATGCCAAGGACATGTTTGCAGCTTAGGTTTAAGTACATGTTTTTTTATTTTTTTTTTGACAACTGACTTGATTTGACTTTATACTCGCACTTGACTTTGGATTTGTAGTTGTTTTTTTGTTGTGGGTATGTTTTTGGTGGTTAATAGTTGTAATAGTATTTAAGTTATAGTGTTATTTAAGTTTAGCATTCTTGACAATGAAGAACTGTGAAATTAGGTTTAGTTTACGTAATGGTATAGTTAGAGTAGGATTAAGAATGTGCAATAGTTGTGGTTCTCAATGCCCGGCAGCTGTATTTACAGAGCATGAGTCAGTGGGTCGAGGCCACACGTTAGGGTAAGATTTAGAGGTAGGAGCAGCCTTCGTTTTAAGTTTCTTTTACGCACACGCTCCATATTGCAGGCAACATCGACGGATGCGAGCCTGTAACGACAGTCTGCTCTACAAAATCCCAAAAACACAAAATAAAAATTAGGTAGTAGTGGTAACCAGCCAACATCAAATAATGCGTACACAAAAATCCCTAACGAAATAATACCTTGCATATGCGCATGGGCTACTTGGGGTCAGTGCTTAAGTAGTAGAATGAGTATGCGAATGTGGAGAGAACCAACGATTTAACTGACTGCAATCGGGTCGTGTTACTCAGCATAATAAGAATTCAGCAAACAGTATCACTAAACGGTCTCTATGTATGAAAGGTACCTATGTAGGATCATTAGGAAAATACACCTAGCAACAGAAAGTTCAGATAAATTCTAATTGGCGACAGACGTTAACACCGCATAGGTATATAGTTGTAAATATACATATACACGGAATCAAGGACAGTTCTCAAGGGCTAGAGCTAGTGGAAAAAAAACCTAATGCAGAAAAGCTTGAGGTCCTAGAGAGGAAAGTTATAGGGCCTCAAGCTGCTTTGCTGGGTAGGCGCAAGCGAAGAAATTCACAACAGCTGGTGAGGTCAACGACCTTAAAGAAGGAGATCACAAGTGTATAGTGAAGTAGTGCAAAGTGAACTCCGAAGAGAGACAACAGAAAGAAAGAATATATATGAACATACATGTGTACCTTTGAACATAGCACAAAACAATAAAAAAAAAATTCTTATCATTTTTAAATACTTATACCCAATACATATATATTTTATTTTTTTTTTTTTAATACTGTCGGTGGCCTAGTGACAGAGTGCTAGACTGGAGTCCCAGCTACCTCGAGTTCAAATCCCCACTGGTGCATATTTTAAAACTTGACTTTCTTTTGGTTATTTTTTTTTTTTTATGATATTACTCATATAAATATCTCATCAAATTTTTACATAATAATACAATAATAATAATGATTTAGATAAAAATAGTTAATATGATAATTTAAATATAATATTTATAATATAACATTTTTTTTTTCTTTAATTTTGTATTTATTTATTGTTCTGAATTGTTTTAATAAAAACACATGTACCGAAATACATATATTTTTTTGAGTGCATATGTATTCTTGCGTATGCGTTGAATGAAAAGTTTAGAATGTCAATACAAGGCATTATGAGCAACTGAAGTGTAGCCACGGCTGGTGTAGGTGCCACACTCTACGAGTGGCGAGGATCATCATGTGTGCGGACGGACATTGACTAAAGACGGACTTACCAGCAAAAATTGGGAATAATACCAAGACCCGGAGCAGTGGTATTATTCATGGCTGTATGCTAGATTTAGCTGCAGATGGGGAGGGACAGCTCCTGCTGACGGACGTTGTATCGGACGATATGTATTTGTGTATTTTGAGTGACATTAGTATGAGTGGGTGCTAGACTGGACGTATTTGTTCTTTTTTTCTCTAGCTCTTTCTATTTATCTATTAAATCTAAAATTTCATTTTTAAATAAGATTTTTTTTTTATGGCACGACGGATGAAAAATCTTTTTCTGTGAGTGTCTGCTGGACAGTCTGCGTGGCAAGAACCACCCCATCCGACGAGCAGCCGAGCCGACCACCGTGCCACCTCTGCCACACCAAGCTGTGCCCATTCAAGTCAGACACATAACAATTACCTAGTCCATCTCGTCCGTCATTATTCCGTTCCTACATATATACTGTTGAAAATTGATATTGCGAAAACGCAACGACGGCTGATCTGAAATCACTTTGACATATTTCATATATAATTTTCCCGCGCTAATTATTGTTTATGTTTATTTTCATTGGACATCATCCTAGCTAGTTAGAGTTAGAGTTGAGAGTGGGCTGGACTAAACCAACAGTCTCAAAGATCATTGTACTATACCCGAGATAGAGCCAGTAGAAGAAAGTAAAAAGAAATAATACCCTTAAAGTTAAAAAATCGAATCTGCATCAAATGCAAAATCAAATTTTATTACTTACACCACTTTTGCACGCAACGGCTCATTTACTTCAACATTTGCTTGTTGTTTTATTACATTTACTTGCATATTATTGGATAAATAAACATTTATAAACAAAAGGAAAAGTAATTTACATAAAGTTCTTTCAAATCATTAGTTGCAATAATAACACTATGCAACAAAACGAGAAAAAATTTCTATAAAGCAGTTTCCGTTATTATTTTCGTATGTAAATTGGTCTGCTGAACCAAAAAATCACATTTAAATATTTTTTTAATGGAAGCGTTTTTGAGTTATGGGCTTTTGAAATTAACCCCACGTTTTTAAATATATCTCAAGTTTAAATTATCAGATCGTGTTAAATGAGACACCAAATTAACAGAAATTAAATTGTCAACAACTTTTTACACATTATTTTCCAATTAGTTTAGTAATTCGGGTGCAGTCAATGGAAATATGTGAAAAATATGTGTTTTTTTGGCCAAAATTAAAGCCGAAAATTCACTAAATTTCCTGGGGAACATAGAAATCATAAATAAATGCCAAGTTTCTCAATTTGTGCATAAAGCTTTCACTTTTATAACAGAAACGAAGTATGTAGGAAGAAAATCTATCCATAAACACTAATGTTATGAGTGACTGTGTGGAAGTACCAAAATTCAACCACCGTTTTTTTTTTTTTTTCAATTTCAGTTTTTTCGATTTTATTGAATTAAAGAAACGCAATGAATGCATTAGAAATACTTCTGGCTCTGTGTTTGTCGTTTGTCCGTTTTTAGATTTGCTTCTCGTATAAGGAACCAAATGTAGTCGCCCATCATTGCCTCATCCCAAACGCCTTGATAGCGCCGTTTCATACTCTTCATCTACTGATGGAATCTTTAGCCGTGCTCGTTACTCACATCGCCAAGAATCTCCAAGAAAAAATACAAGTGTAAATGTAAAAAATTAGTAATTTTATCACAAAAAAAAAACACCTAAATAGCAGTAAAAAAGAAATGGACTAAAGAAGTATTAAAAAAGTCATTGAACTAAATTTCAGTACTGGACTATACATATATGGTTTCAGAGATATACCGTACTGCAAATAGTTCTTGAGATATCTCGTCATGAATATTCAGCCTGTATGGGATGTGCCACGACCACTTGACATTAAGAAGTCACACTTCACTATAACCCGGTATAAATGATACCGCTAGCCTCGGTATAAAATTTCCGAGATATTTTATAATGAATATTGAGGTCATATGGGAGGTGCTATACCCCCCTTTAAAATCACACTCAAATTTTCTGTAGTATGGTGTTGTCAAACAACGTCGTTTAACGAAATTTCAGTACTGTATTGTGTATGGTTCGAGAGATATGTTCAAACAACCATATGACTTGTATGGGAGGTACCACGCCCACTTTTCCAAGTCCACCCTAATTTTTCCCACAGAATGCCTTGAAATCTTAGTGCCGTACGACATATGGTTCCTGAGATGAAAATTCAGTTTTGTATGGGAGGTACCACGCCCAGTTTTCCAATCCTCATTATGAATGTTGTGTAAGTTTCAGCTCAATCGGATGGTTAGTTTTTGCGTTTATTGCTCTCAAGCGAACAATATTTTATACGCCCACTTGACATAAAAATTAAATGAGTTAAAGAAAAAATAAAATAACACTATAAAACCCAAAAATGTACTGTAATTGAGAAAAAGTTGAATTTTGGTACTTCCACACAGTCGCTTTTAATTTTAGTATTTATTCATACATTTCTTTTTTATATACCTCGTTCCTTTCACTAAGTGCAAGCTTTACGCATAAATTAGGAAACTGGGCATATTATTATGATTTCTATGTTCCCCAGGTGATTTAGTGAATTTTCGACTTTAATTTTGGCCAAAAAAACACATATTTTTTAAATATTTAAATTAACTGCACCTGAATTACTAAGCTAATTGGAAAACAATGTAGTAAAGAGTTGTTCACAATTTAATTTCTGTCAATTTTATGTCTCATTTAACATGATCTGATAATTTAAACTTGGGATATAAATAAAAACGTGAGGTTACTTCTGAAAAGGTTAAAAAAAAATTCAAAAGCCTTTAACTCAAAAAAGCTTCAATAAAAAAATTTTTAAATGTGATTTTATGGTTCAGCAGACCTATGTATGTACATAAGAAAATAACAACGTAAACTGCTTTACAAAATAGCTATTGCATAGTGTAATTTATATTTATACACATTAGGTATTATATGGCAAAAGAGGTCGCAATTCGCTCTTAAGGTTTTTAGAACGTAAAAATCTAGAAACCATTTATGAGGTGCCATACCGATGAAGCGAACGCAACGGTTGGCAACCGGTCCACCGAACAAAAAGGTATGAATGGATGGGTTGGCGCTGTTTGATAGAACAAATAGTTTACCTTTCTTTTGGCAAATAACATTCAACATTTGCAGTTTTTTTTATATTCTTTATATACAAATATGCAAACGTTTTGTTTTGATTATATGTATTTTGATTGATTTCTTTTTTGTAATGCACATGCATGTAGATACTTTTGAATATACTTTTCTGCTTTGATTTTATGAAATTCAGTAAATTCATAAACAATGAATAAATGAAAACTTACAAAAAATTATTATCCTCTTTGCGTATTATTACATGGGAGAATTTTATAGATTTTAATTTAAAATTTTTTGTTTGAAAATTTTAAATTTCATACTTTTTTTTTAATTTTGCTTTCTTTGTTTACAATTGCAATTTCTTTGTTTACATTATTTTTCAAATATATTTAATAAAACTACACTTATGTAGTTTCTCACATGACATCTCATATTTTTAACATGTTAAATGCTTTGGCCCATACGATTTCACATTGCATCTCATATTTTTAACATGGTTTATTCTTATCAAAATGTTAATTTTTCTTATCACTGTTAAATCTATTGACGTCTCTGCCATGGCCATACGATTTTAGCATGCACCTCATATGAGATGCATGTTAAAATTTCTCAAAATGTTAATTTCAAAATCGCTGTAATGACTTATTCGGGTAAACAATAAGAACACACAGCTCTTCTTCTTATTTTAACATGAGGTGCAATGTTAATTCTTTTGCACATGTTGAATTTCATATATCGCTGATACAATAAACACGAAATTTGTGTATTTATTTCTTATGTTTTATTATTTTTATTTTATTATTAACTACAAATGTAGTTATTTAAGAAAAAATTTAAATATTACATTAATATTGATAAATGAAATAAAAAATCACATGCGCAACTTAGTGCACTCGATGGAAGTGAAAGTTCTTTGGTAGGTTTGTGACTGGGAATATGTAAGTGCCAGAACAGCAGTCTGGGAGAGATAATTGTATTAAATAGTTAATATGAGTCGGTACATATCCAAAGTGCCAAGGCCATAGACGAAAATTTTCCAGATTTTTAATGCAATACACACTGACCGTACAAATAAATAGTTTAAACAAAAGAAATGAGCCTAATCAATGTTAATTAAATTTAAAAACCTATTTCATTTAACTATTTTGTCAAAAGTGACTAAGTCCCATCGTAAGTGTAAATCAAAATTGCTTAAGTCCCTTTCAGCCAATCGCATTCTTTCCTTGTTCTGCTACTGCATTGTAATAAATTTAAATTTTGGGGTTTGCACATGGCCGCATTCTTGTGCTTAAGTCCAGATGATTTTTTTTCAAAACTAATTAGATCCATATGATATTTATCAAAAGTGCTTAAATCCAACGTTAAACTGGTTAATTTTGGATTTGGCTTACTTTATCATTGTTTTTTCTTCGCAAAATGTCTCCAAAAACAGTTTTCTAAATACTTTAACCCATGTTACAAGTATTTAGAGGTAGATGCTTTTTTTTCAAAAAGTAGCCATTTTGAACATTTTAGAGATGCATTTTTTTAAATGGATAGAAAAGAGTGAGTCAATAGAAGATTATTAATACTACTTTTATTACTTAGTACTAATTTATATATTTTATTTATAATAAAAAACGTATAAATAATGTTATTAAAATTAGTTTTCTTTATTAGAAATACCTTGAACATGTGAAGAGTCAAAAAATAATATAAAAAGCAACAACTATTTCTCCCTATGTTCATGCAATACTATACAACTTTTAATATAAACGAAAAGATAGATTCAAATATATTTATATTGTTTATGTTTTGCATTGCGCTATAAAAGCAACAGATGTCGTTGCTATTGATATATTCTTATTTATGTTTAGCATAGTGTTATCAACAGATGGCGTTTCTATTGAAAAACTAAGTTAATAATAGATAATAAATAGTTTTTGATGTACAACACCTACTTGTATTAAACAAGTCATAAAGCGCTGTAAATTTCGTATCTTTTTGTCGCACTAAATATTTGCGAAAACGTTTTGCTTTTGTTGTTCTTTTCATTATAGTAGTAGATTCAAATATATTTGAATTGTTTATGTTTTTCATGGTACTATCAAGTCAACAGATGGCGTATCGACTCATCTCTGTCTCACTCATTGCAGATCTGTCATTTATGTTCTATTGTGAAAACAAATATTCTTCTTTGTACACAAATGAAGCACACACGTATTCTAAAAAATAATCACTTCAAAAATTGTTTACAGTAAATTGATGCTTAATATACCAAACCAATTTAAGGGATTTTCAACATTTTTCATTTCTACATCTCTTTTGTTTTTCACTTCGCTATTTAATAACCTCAAATGGAAGCATTGTGGTTGTGGAATTGAATAGTTTCCGTCCCCATTCTTCTTCTCATTTTAACGGCTTCCGTCCCCTCCTTCTGTTTCCTGTTCAGTTTACCCCTCAAAACGCCGCGAAAGAAGTTTCACTTCAAAAATATAATATAAAATTCTACACCTCATACTATGAGGTGCATGCATTTATTGTATTGAATATTGATAAATGAAATAAAAATATTTAATATGAAGAACTACACTTCTTATTCTTTCCTTCGGTTTTCTGCTACAATCTGATTTTAACATGAGGTGGCATTGTTAATTCTTTTGTACTTGTTAAATTTCATATATCACTGCTACGATAACATGGAAACAAGAAATGTTTGTATTTATTTATGTTTTATTATTATTATTAACTACAAATGTAGTTATTTAAGAAAAAATTTAAATACTTTACTTCCGAAGTACATGCATTTATTGTATTGAATATTGATAAATAAAATGAAAATCTACACTTCATACGAGGTGCATTCGTTTTGAAATTGCTGTAATGGCACATCTTAGTCAACTATCGGGAGAATAACAAAAACACACACGATTCTTCTTCTTATTTTGCTTCGGTTTTCTGTTGCAATCTGATTTTAACATGAGATGCATTGTTAATTCTTTTGTACATGTTAAATTTTATATATCGCTGATACTATTTCTTCTGTTTTAATATTTTTATTTTATTATTAACTACAAATGTAATTATTTAAAAAAAACAATGGATGCGTGCAAGGCTAACATTCCTAACATTAAAATTTTGATAGGAATAAATCATGTTAAAAGTCATAGCAAAAATGTTAAACAGAAAAAATCAAACTTATTGTAAAATCACTTATTTACTTCAATAAAAATACATTGTTTCTTATTTTAATTAAATGCAGTTACGGCAAATCTCTTTGCGGTGCTTTTAAAAAGTAGTGGGGTGACTGGTCACCCCTGTTGCCTTTCTAAGGTTAAATGCGGAAAGCACTTTTTGTCGCCTGAGAATTGATTTGGCGTATGTGTGTGCAAACTCATATACCTATACGACATTATAAAACCTAAAGCGCTGAAAAAATATGCAATTGTAGCTGCGTATATGCGAGTATATCGTGCCCGATGCATTAAGTAAAAGAAAAATGATTCAACTACAACATATCAGCCCTATTCACGATTTGGTGCAAGTGCAAAATATTCCTGCTATCACAACAACAAATACATGCGATATGGAACAAAAATTTTGCATTTGCAATGATGCAAGACCATTTGCAATTTCTAGTGAGTTGGGCTACTGCATATATATAAAAGATAATGATATCTAATAAATTTTTAAGTTTATAAAAGAATTGTTTTAATTTGAATTATTTACTTAAGCATATAGATTATACATTAAATCCTAATAAATGGCTATACATATGTGAGCTTATGTATATGGCATTCAGTTGGTTTAACTGTTTACACATCAAATATCTTGCGTGCCTTGCACTCATCCATTTTTTTTTATAAGAACTAACATGTTAAAAATATGAGATGTCATGTGAGAAACTACATGTGTGTAGTTATTTTAGATTTGAAAAATAATGTAAACAAAGAAATTGCAATTGTAAATAAAGAAAACGAAATTAAAAAAATAGTATGAAATTTAAAAATTTCAAAAAAAAATAAAATTTTTTGCCTTCTGTAAATGTAAACTATTTGTTCTATCAAACACCGCCAACCCATCCATTCATACATTTTTGTTCGGTGGACCGGTTGCCAACCGTTGCGTTCGCTTCATCGGTATGGCACCTCATAAATGGTTTCTAGCTTTTTACGTTCCAAAAACCTTGAGAGCGAATTGCGACCTCTTTGTAATCTATACTCTCTATAATAACAAAATAATTTCACTGCATATGGTCACTCCAGCATAAAAATAAAATAAAATAATTAACCTTAAATAAACTGCAATCTTCATTGGAAGCTCATCAGCATATAAAAACAAAAATATAAATATAATAAAAAACATAAGAAATGTTTAAATAAAATTTGCCTGAGTAATTGACTGCATATCACTATAATCTATAAAGCAAATATACGAATATTAAATAAAAACAAAATTTTAAGAAAATTTGCTGGAGTATTTGACTGAATATCATTATACTCCATAAAGCAAATTTATGAATACAAATTACTCATAAATTTTAAATGTTATATATCTATACCTACATATATTTTATTACTAACAAAACAAACACATATATCATTTTGCAAAGCAAATAATTAGATGTTCAAAAAAGCAAAAAAGACCCAATTTTTACCATATCCAAAATTGTTCAAAATCAAGAGCTCAACAACTATACCAGAAAACGCTGATAATATTTCATTCAGAATGCCTTCCGATAGTGAGATTCGTCCCAATTTTGCGAAGTCTTTTAGCCAATTTAGAGCATTTCCAAATCCTCAAATAGATATTTTCAATTCCCTACGGATACCGACACGATAAAAGATCTACCAGAATTCGATGGGAACAAAAAACTCTTTACGAATTCATCAATAATGTAGAAGAAATTCTCCTCCATTTAAGAGGTGTAGATAATTCGCCAAATGGCCAGATTTTGTTACGAGCAATTCGTAACAAAATCGAAGGTCCTGCAAACGAGGTCCTTAACATGTACGGAACACCCCTAAACTGGGATGAAATAAAAAATAACCTCATCCTACAATACTCGAATAAACGCACCGAGACCTCTCTAATTCGGGATCTACATAATCTTCAGCAAAATAACCAAGCTATCGAGACCATCTTTATAAGGCAACAAAAACCATATGTGCGTCAATATCGACAACAACTGTACCACAGCCCAAGATATACGATTTACCAACCAAAACCTTACCCTAATCAATTTAGAATGCCCCAACCTCAAACTACATACCCAAATAGAAACTACAATCAAAATTACACCCCAAACAACCAGCAAAATTCCTAGTATTCAAATTTCATAATTATTTCGACGACCTAATAGGGCTTGACGCCCTCACGCAATTAAAAGCGAAAATAGATTTATCCATTCACACACTGAATACACCCAACTCTACAATACCACTTAAACTAAAAGTCCCTTCCAATTCAAAAATAGTCACAAAAATCCCAGTAGATATTTCCGAAGGTCTATACACCGCCAAGAATTGGTTTAGCTTACTAAAAATCCAAAATACTTCTGTGGATGATCAAATCCTCTTCCTAGAACAACCAATAAAAGCGGAACCATATTTCACAACAAACTTCATCGAAATCAATAATTGGAACCTTAAAGGTCCCAATCTTACACTTTTCAACGAAATATTGCAATCGATTCGCACAAGTCACTAACGAATGAATTGATACAACTTTGTAGACAGAATGCTCCCTCTACCTTCCAAAAAGTAATGGACAACGTCCTTAGAGATCTTGACGATATCATCATATACTCTACCTCCTTGCAAGAGCGCATGGTAAACCTAAAAGAAGTTTTTGAGAGGCTACTGAATTCAAATTTCAAAATACAACTAGACAAATCAGAATTTCTAAAAAAAGAAATAACCTTCCTAGGTCACATATTAACTACCGAGGGAATTATCCAAACCCCGATATAATATATGCAATAAAAAACTTTTCCATCCCAAAAACACAAAAAGACATCAAAGCTTTCTTAGGCCTATTAGAATACTATAGGAAGTTTATAAAAGACTTCGCAAAACTGGCCAAACCCCATACCTAAAAAAAGGAAAGTCTGTGCAACTAACTGATAATTACATCAGAACCTTTGAACCTTGCAAATATTTACTTATAAATGATCTAATCCTTCAATATCCAGATTTCACTAAACCTTTCATACTAACAACAGACTCCAGTAATGTGGCCCTAGGCGCAATTTTATCCCAAGGCACGATTGGCAGTGACAAACCAATATGCTTCGCCAATCGAACACTGTCCAAATCAGAAAACCATTATTCCACAATTTAAAAAGAGTTGTTAGCCATAGTCTGGGTTGTCAGATATTTCCGACCATACTTATTCGGTCGCAAATTTCGAATTTTTACAGACCATAAACACTTTACATGGCTGATGAGCTTGAAGGAACCCAGTTCAAAACTTATCAGATGGAGGCTAAAATTGGAAGAATATGACTAACAAATAGTCTATAAAAAAGGTAAAGCTAATACAAATGCCG
This sequence comes from Toxonevra muliebris, assembly GCA_963691655.1. Taxonomy (NCBI): domain Eukaryota; kingdom Metazoa; phylum Arthropoda; class Insecta; order Diptera; family Pallopteridae; genus Toxonevra; species Toxonevra muliebris. The sequence goes on along the minus strand of OY829328.1, from coordinate 46,859,911 downwards.
ACGCCTTGAGTAGAGTTAAAATAGATGTTTCGAGGAGGTGCTGGTTTGCACCACCTATTAATTAAATTAGCAGCAAGAAAACAAAGTTGCGCTTTCAATTATTAGTTAACTTTATTTAGTCGTGATCGTGATGGAAGTGAGTTTAACAAACATTTTATTTTATGACTTATGCTAAGTAGAATGAGCGAAGTTTCGTTAAGTTTAATGAGTGCAGTTAAATTTGTATGTTAGTTCAGTTACAGTTATAGTTGTTGGGATATTTTAGATCAGTAAATTTAAGGCAATTTACATAAATATTTAGTGCTGCTTGGAACATCCTCCCCCCGTTGGAAGGTTTAGGCTTTCAACTGCATCAGCATCTATGGGGAGTACTGCAATCTTACCCACAGCTCGCTTTGTAAGCCCATTTGCAGTGCGAACAATAGCGACACGAGAAACACCATCGGGTCCAACTACTGTGCTGTCCACACGACCGAGCTGCCATTTTAGGGGCGGGAGATTATCGTCCTTCAAAATCACTAGAGCACCCTCACGAATGTTTGCAGTTGACGAGCGCCACTTTACTCGCTCTTGCAGCAAAGATAAGTAGCACGCACTCCACTTTTTCCAGAATGCTTGTTGCATATGACAGATGCGCTGCCATCGGTTTAAACGGCTGATGGTGAGATGTGTAACATCTGGCTCCACGATAGATGTAAATGGTGCGCCTATCAAAAAATGAGCAGGAGTAAGCACATCAAGATCATTAGGATTCTCTGAAAGTGGACAAAGCGGGCGAGAATTAATTATTGCAGCAATTTCACATACAAGAGTGCGAAGCTCTTCGAATGTCAGGATAGAAAGACCAACAGTGCGAAAGAAATGCACTTTCATGGATTTCACCGCCGCCTCCCATAATCCACCAAAATGTGGTGATCGAGGCGGGATAAATTTCCAATCAATGCCATCAGCAAGACATTGCTGAGATACCGAAAGGTTGTGCGACTCATCCAAAAATAAACGTTTCAAATCAGCCAACTCATTTTTTGCGCCAACGAAATTTGTGGCATTATCCGACCAGATGGTCTGTGGTCTGCCTCTTGTACAAATAAAACGTTTTAGTGCGGCCAAAAACGATGCAGTAGATAGATCTTGGACCAGCTCCAAATGTGATGCCTTCGTTGAAAAACACACGAAGATACAAATGTAATATTTTGTTGGCGGCCGGCTGCGAACCTCCGATTTGTAATAAAACGGTCCACAGAAGTCGATGCCAGTTGTAAGAAAAACTCGGTTGGCTTGGACTCTGTCAGAGGGCAGAGTGCCCATTATGTGCTCGAGGATTTTCGGTTTTAGGCGAAAACATCTAACGCATTTACTTATCACGCTGGCAACAGTTTTGCGACCACCAATTGGCGAGTAATGTTGCCGAATAGATGCAAGCAGGCTCTGCGGTCCAGCGTGCAGATATTTAGAGTGAAAATAATCGATTATTGAGTTAGTGACTGGATGATGTTTTGGCAGCAAAAGCGGATGCTTTGCGTCAAAGTCCAGAAACGAATTTTGTAGTCGTCCTCCAACACGAAGTAATCCAAAGGAATCGATAAACGGGTCTAACGAGTGAAGTTTGCTTGCTGGAGTTAGTTGCTTATCAGATCTTAATATCTTGAACTCAGCTGCAAAATGAACTTGTTGAATGTTGCGAATTAGTAAATGCGTACCCATTTTGATATTTTGTGGCGTCAGGGGATTATTGATTTGCGAAGTGCGTCTAGCTTTAAGAAAACAGAAACTATAAATGTAAGCGAAAATGCGTTGCAGCTTGCCGAAAGAATTATGAAATTTGCAGTCGAGTGAAATGTCTTTTTGCGATGAAACGAATAAAACTTTACGACGTCGTTCTGGTAGAATGGTTAAAAAATCCATATTTTTTGGCCAAAATGAACGATCTTCTAATAAAAACGATGGTCCTTGATTCCAAAATTGAGAGTGCAGTAATTCATTTGGGGTGCATCCTCTCGAAATAATGTCTGCCGGATTCATTGAAGTTGGTACATGATGCCAACTCATGCCACTGGTGAGCGTTTGTATTTGACTTACTCTGTTTGAAACGAACACGCTAAAATTTGATGGTTGCTCGCGAAGCCATGACAGCGTCACCATCGAATCTGACCAGCAGTGTACTTTGTATGAATGCTTTCCGTCCTGTATTATCGTTGCTACCAATTCAGCAAGTAGAAGGGCTGCAGACAGCTCCAATTTAGGAATAGTTAACGTTTTTAAAGGTGCGACTCTTGACTTTGCGCAAAGCAGAGAAGATCTTCTAAGTCCTTCACATTCAGATCTAACGTATATGCAAGCACCAAAGGCTGTTAGACTTGCATCGCAAAATGCATGTAACTCCCAAGTAGATAAAGGCATCAGAACGAATCGAGGAAATTTAAAGCTGCTTACAACAGCAAACTGATTGCATAAATCAATCCAAGTAGACTGCAGCGATTGGGGGAGACTCTCATCCCACTGTAGTTTTTCCAAAGAGTTTGAAGAAATATTTTCGTTTTGGTGATGACAGGTGAGATCAAACCGAGCGGGTCGTAAAACCTAGCAATTGTAGATAAAACAGAACGTTTTGTTATCCGCCCTTTACTTACGATAGGCGTGAAAGCGAATAAGAATTGGTCGGTGATAGGATCCCACACGAGACCAAGCGTTTTTATAACGTCAGTGCCGTCATGGAATTTGAGGCACTTCTCACGATCTAAATCAGAAATTCCCTCAAGAGCCTTTGGCTCGTTAGAGCACCATTTGCGAATTTTAAAACCACCCCGTAGGAGTAGATCTTGCACCTGTTGTCTGACTTCAACAGTTTGTTCTATGGTGTCACCACCAGAGATAAGATCGTCCACATAAAAATCTCTGCGAACGATTTCAGCGCCTAAAGTAAACAGCTTTTCTTCATCATATGAGAGCTGGTGCATAGCACGAATTGCTAAAAAAGCAGCGGGCTTACTACCGTATGTAACGGTGTCCAATTTATAAATTTTGATTTCATCTTGGGGATGATCACGCCATAAAATGCATTGAAGATATTCATCTGGATGCGAGACACGAATGCAGCGATACATTTTGCAAATGTCTCCGCACAAAGCGTACTTAAAAAATCGAAACCGTATGAGCGTGCTGAATAGCTTTGGTTGTATGGTTGGCCCTGCCAAGAGCAGGTCGTTTAAAGAATAACCCGAAGTGGTTTTTGCCGAACCATCAAATACGACACGAAGTTTTGTTGTTGTGCTGTCGAGCTTTTGCACACAGTGATGAGGGAGGAAATATATTGGTGTATTTGTTTTTGGTTCTGCTAGCGACATGTGGCCTAACGACACAAACTCATTCATAAAGGAGGCGTATTGAGTTTTCAAATCGCAATTGTTTTGAAGCTTCCTTTCTAAACCTTTGAATCTACTAAGAGCTCGATTATATGAGTTGCCAAGTGCATCAAGAGTTGTTCTTGCAGGCAAACGAACAGAATACTCTCCTGAAGAGAGGCGAGTGTAATTTTTTAGAAAGTGCTGCTCACACCAAATGTCATCCTCAGATAAAGTCGAATTGGTATCGAAAGAATTCTCTATTTCCCAAAACCGCTTCACGAGATCATTCAATGAAATATCATCTGTTGGCTCAGCTAAATTTTTGCTGAAAGCAGCTAGAGTTGATGATCGTTTGCTTGAGTATGACACTCCTCCAGAAATGACCCAACCAAGGCGAGTCTTTTGCAAGGTTGGCAGGCTGTTAGCAATGCGAATTTGACCAACGCACATCAAATCGAAAAATAAGCCAGCGCCAATCAAAAGATCAATGCGTTGAGACTTGAAGAACAGAGGGTCAGCTAATTTGAGGTTTTGTGGAATATTCCAATCTGAAGTGTTCAAGTTAAAGTTGGGTTGATAGTCTGTTATGCTGGGTGTGACAACAGCTGCGAACGAAGTAGAATAGTCCCCATCTTGGGACTTGGCGAGAAGGTCGACTGCTTTATCAGCTACAAAGTTAGATTCCCCAATGCCAGAAATACATATGTGAGAATTTTTTGATTTGAGTTGCAACTGATTTGCCAATCGAGTTGTTATAAAATTGAGTTGAGAGGCCGAATAAATGTGCCTGTGCGATTTTTGACGAAAATAATGGCTGTAGCTAGTAACACATAATTGTCAATGGCAGAACTCGGGACTTTAGATGGAGGGTCTGTTGTCGACGATGAAACAAGTGATGAATGTGAGGCGTTTGTGAAAGGTTTTGCTGAATCTTTAACAGCTTCTAATGCATTCGAAGAAGATGGAGACAGAGCAGTGAGAGGAGCAGTATTCATATGTAGCAGCGAATGGTGTTTGGCTGGGCAATGACGGCAATGACCAGACTTGCAACGCTGCATGTTATGGCCTTTGCGTAGACAGTTCAAACAAAGATGCAACCTTTTTACTTCTTTGTACCGTAGATTTGGAGATAAATTCATAAAATGTGAGCAACTGCTAATATAATGCTCCTTTGAATCGCAAAATACGCATAGCATGTAGCCACCGGACGCTACAAGAACATTCCTTTTGTTTTTTGTATAATTTGTATTTTTCCCTACCTGAGGGTTAGGTGTTACCATAGTGCCTTCTAAATTCTCCATCATGCGACATCTTTTTTCCAGAAACGACGACATGGAGGCCCACGTTGGTAGACTATGAATCGGCAAATCTTCTTCCCATTTCTCTTGTGTCTTCTGGTCAATCTTGCAAACGATGAGGTGTATGAGCAATCCGTCAGAGATTTGCTCAGACGACGCCAATGTATGTAGAGCACGAAGATGTGAATTGAACTTATCACTTAATTCGCGTAAACTACTTGCAGAACCCTTCTCAACATCTTTTAGCCCAAAAATCGCCTTTATGTGTGCCTGAAAAATTAACAATTTATTATCAAAACGATTTTTTAGTAAGGCTACAGCCTTATCGTAATTTTCCTCATTGGGCTCAAGTGAGCAAATGGTATCGAGCGCGGCTCCCTGCAAATTAGCACGTAGATGCTGCAACTTTTCAACCTTACTCAGCTCAGTGTCATTATCGATGACACTGTTGAACATGGCGAAGAAGTTTGGCCAATCTGTGTACGCTCCATTAAAACTTGGTATTTTCAGATGTGGAAGACGAGATTTTCGCTGAGTTGACAAAAATGTAGGTGATGTTTCTTCCAATGCAAAATGCCGAACAGTCGATGAATGTTGTGGATTTGCCTTGCGTTGTGAATTAAGTTCACGAGCAATTTTGCCTTAACATCGAAATACACCGCGAAGAAATCTGCTCGAGATGTACTATTTAATTCGCTCGGGTCAGCTTTTTCTAGCGTTGATTGAACACAATCGAAATTATTGTGCATGAGCTCTACGAATTCCATTCGAACAGAAAGTTCAGCTTCATCGAATTTAGTTAGCTGATCTGCAGTTAAAAAATTATTAAGTCCCACTAGTTGCCTTGTGATCGAAACACTTTTCTTTTTGTTGAACAAAATGGACTCAGCTCCGTTATTCGCAACGGGATTCGATGCAGCGGGATTATTCTCCTGCATTTTGTTGTTTGCGAAATAGTATATGTATGAAAATAGCAGTTATTGCAGCGAGCCAATAGAATTTAATATTTGTACCCCTCGAATAATTTAAAGCACAAATATAATGCGAAATTTTTTTATTATCCGAATTGATAATAATTCAACTAGACTTCTAGCCCGATCACGTCGGGGTCACCAATGTTTCGAGGAGGTGCTGGTTTGCACCACCTATTAATTAAATTAGCAGCAAGAAAACAAAGTTGCGCTTTCAATTATTAGTTAACTTTATTTAGTCGTGATCGTGATGGAAGTAAGTTTAACAAACATTTTATTTTATGACTTATGCTAAGTAGAATGAGCGAGGTTTCGTTAAGTTTAATGAGTGCAGTTAAATTTGTATGTTAGTTCAGTTACAGTTATAGTTGTTGGAATATTTTAGATCAGTAAATTTAAGGCAATTTACATAAATATTTAGTGCTGCTTGGAACAATAGACAATCTCGAAAACAACCAATTCAATACTGCAATTCAGCAGAGGAAAACCTAGACGACGGTATCTTTATATCTGAAAAACCTTTGAATGATTTCAATTTACAAATAATCATAGAAAAATCTAACCCGAGATCACCTATGACCCCGGAAACAGTTTTTAGAAACAAACAAAGGCGAACTATTCGACGTTCAAATTTTGGCGAAGAAGTAATGACAGACAAAAATTTCTTCAAAAAATTTATTGCTCCTAACAAACTTAATGCCATATTTTCCGACGACGAAAACTTCCGCGTAGTGCAATCTACTTACTCGAAGTACTTTTCACATAACAAACTTTTTAAACTATGATGCACAGAAAAACTAATTGATATTAGGCAAAACGACAAGCAAAAAAAGCTTATTAAAGATTATCACGAAAGCAATAACCATAGAGGTATCAATGAAACCTTTTTACACCTAAAAAGGCAATACTACTTTCCGTTTTTGGAAAGTAGAATAATACAAACAATTAACAATTGTGAGAAATGTTAAACACTTAAATACGATAGGCACCCTCCCAAACAAAAATTCCAAAAACCTTCATATTGTTTATACTATAAACAATAACCAAATTCTAACCATTTTTGATAAATTCTCTAAATTCGATTCCACTTACACACTTCCAAGTAGAGCCAGCATAGTAGTTTTAAAAGCTTTAAAAAATTTCACAAGCCAATATGGAATTCCCCAGAAGCTAGTTTGTGATCAAGGTTCGGAATTCACATCAAGAAACAATAAAGGACTCGACATGCATCGGGCGAATAATGAAAGGCGAATCATCTGGATGCGCTTTCAGCGACTTAGGCAGTATCGAAACTATCTACCAGCCTGAACAAAATTATATTTTATTTATTAATGTAAGAAAGACACTAATAAACTCTACTTGCAGCACAAACCAAATTATCGTAGAAGGAACAGCTTTACTACATTTTAAGAACTGCAACATCGACATCAATGGCATAATCTTCAGAGATGACCCATACGTATTCTGGGATGAAATACACATCGCTCCGCCAACATACACAGACATTAAACAAAAACCCTCCGTGGACACATTAAATCTACAAAAACTGAAGCAATACCAATTTAAAAACGAGGAAGTGGTGATAATACTACAAAACGAAACAAGGAAGCGGACCAACTACGCTTATGTCGCCGTGTCAATACTAGGCGCACTAGCAATTACGGCATGGAGAGTCAAAGCCATCTACAAACCTCAACGAACACCCGTCATCGCTTCAGCCACTTCAGGTTCCTTGTGGTGTTCGCTTTACTCCAAGGGGGTAGGAGTTATGTATACCCTATGTATACCCTATGTATACCCTATGCACGCACAACAACTAAACCAATAACCAACGCCAATAATCCGCAGAACAACAACAACAATAACCAACGCCAATAACCCAGATGCTAACGCAGCAGTTACACAAATACTCGCAAGAAATTATAAATATTGTAAATTAAGCGTTTTTGTAGTAATAGAATAAGAATTCATTGTTTTCTTTTAAAATCAATTATTCAATTAAAGTAACTCTGTTTTGTGAAGTTAAAACTAAAAGTTGTGTTTCTCATTAGTGGAAGTTGCTCCACTTCAAAATAGTTTTTTTTTTGTCAGAAATAAGGCTTGAATTCTTATTTCGCGCCTGTGCGTGGCTGCTCATATAAAATAATGCGTTGCGTTTTCACAACTTCTGTTGCTGCGACAAAGTCGCGTCTGTGCGTGCATAGCTCAAATCGTATGTTACAGCAAAAAGTTAACAAATGTTACTTAACAAAAAGTTTCGTTAATTGTCATTTGCTTAAGCAAAGACCGAAACTAATCGCACTTTCCGTACGGAAACAGCTGTTTGCGCACTGAGTACATAAAAGATATATTTGCTATGGAGAACGAAGCCGAAAAAATTTGTATTTTTCATTTAATAGAAAATGTAGGAAAAATAAAATTTTTGTATGATAAAAGGAACGCCTTTTATATTTTATAATCAGAATAATACTTTCAGGTTGGTTTATTTATTTATTTACTATTTACAACATCCTAATACAACAAGATTAAAATATAATAATTATAATTTATAGTATTAGTCAAAGGTTTAATGTGTTAATTTTCCATTCATTTTTATGCACACTGTTGCATTTGTCAGTACTTTTGCCTATAAATTACACGAATAGTATTTTTCTTAAAATTTATAAAAATAATCCTAGGTTTGCATATTTGTTGTATTGAGTATCTAAATTATTGCCATTCAATAACTTTTTATTAATGGAATTCATTTATTTAGAAAACGTAAGAAGAAACAAGATTTCTGCGCTAGTGCCAAAAAATTGTACATATGCAACTGTGGCTGCTAAGTTTGATAAGTTATGCCAGTCATTGTAGACACCAAAAAGTTTATTCTGAGTATTCTGAGTTCCTTTTGACAGTAGATTAAGCCAACTTATGCTGGCCTTTACCCGAAAAACATAAAAATATGGAATTTTTGATGTTTTTTCCACCAAAGCGCATCCTAGCGGCTGTTATTGGTAAAAATAAATTGCAGATTCAGATAACTCGTACCCGAAAACCCCCAGAAAGATCTTTTGATGGTAAAAAAATTTGCATTTAAATGATACTACTCCGACGCGACCTTAGACTAAACCAGCAACTTCAAAATAAAAAACGTTTAAAATCCCCAACCTGGGAAAACTGAGAAATTACTTTTCTATAAACAAGACAATCAAAAAAACTTGGTTTCATCAATTCCCCAGCCCACTACAGTACAGTGTAATAACATATATTTGTTTTATTCATTTTTAAATAAATTTGTTTGTTTTGTTTATTTTATTGATTTATCGTACTTAATTTTAAAGGAATTAGTTTTTCTATTTTATTAATATTAGGGCATATTTATTTAAATAAATTAATGTTAACTTTTTCAGAGCATTTGTGCGAGTAAAATCTGACAACAGTTAAACACTTTCGCTATTTTTTTTTTCAACCGATTGATGGCTGACTTATCACACTGGGCTTGAAATAAATTATTTTGAGAAAAAAATATCGACAAAATCTGTGAATGGGGGGTTGTTCTGCATGGCTTTGTGGTCATGTTCCAATATTTTTGGAAATCCGAGCTGATCTCCCCTTCGAGAAAACACATTTTTAATCAATTCCCCGTTTATGTTATAGATTCTCCCATTAATATATAGAAGAAAGTTAATCTAAAAGTACAAGCATTTATTCCTAAAGGATACAATATTTGAATTTAAAAAAAATTTATTTACAATAATTAGGAAATACTAAATAGGTATTGAAGAGAAGAGAATTCAGTAACACATTTTTTCAATTGCTCTACATAAGATGGAACTTCCATCATATTTATCTTATTAAATTTTAAAAACTTTCGGTGAATAGGTTCTTCCGCTTGTTTAGATATCATTTCAAAATCCTTTCTCTACCCTACCCCCCTTCCCCCGGGGAATTTTAAGCATTATTCAAAATGATTCGAAATAACGTGTACTTTTAGGGTAATGGATACACCATTTTTTTTAAATTGTTTGTAGTATCGGGAAGAATTTCCATGTTGATTTTCTTAGTTCACAACAACATTAATGGCCTTGACTACTGAAATAAATGTCACTAGTCGTAACTATCCGACTTCTTCGTCAGCCAATTTACCCGGAGCTGCACATACCATAAGACCATGCCAACCACTGCTTGGTTGACCCAAAAAATTTAAAATTTTCTATAGTAAAATTTTCCGTAAAATCTGACTATCCCAATGATTTTTCTCGATTATCCCCAATTTTCTATGTAGATAGCAAAATTCAAAAAAGGTCACTGTTGAGAGGACATACTTCACATAGATGCTTGTAAAAACTTTAATTTTCAGCCAATGAATTTTAAATTTTTGCATATTTTAGATGAGAGATAACTAGGGTAGGGTAGGAGGTGAAGGAAAAATGTTAGTACAAAAATTGTTTACCTCTTTAGGCTTAACAACTTTCTTACGAACAGCTTTCTTCAGTGTTATAATTATACAGTGTTACAAAATTTAGTGAAGTAGAAATACCTGGGAAGTCATACTATTTCTCTTGTAGGTCTTATCGAGTAAAATAAGAGTCTGTACTTGAAATTTTCCAAACACTCCCAAAATCTTGATTTACCGTTAAAAAACCGGTTTCGGGTACCTTTGGGCACTTTTAAGCCTGTAACTTGGTTGATTATCAACAGATTTTCAGTTTCCAACCGGTTTTAGAAAAAAGAAACTTAGACCTTTCAAACGACATATGTTTTATTTTAGAAGATTTGAGGAATCTGTAGATTTTTATATTATATATTTTTATTTCATTTAACAATATTGAATAAAATAAATGCATGTACTTTAGAAGTAAAGTATTTAAATTTTTTTTAAATAACTACATTTTTATTAAAAGTAATATATATTTATTTATTCAAAAGTAACTAATAATAATGAAAATAATAAAACATAAGAAATAAATACAGAAATTTCTTGTTTACATGTTATCGTAGCAGCGAAATATGAAATTTAACATGTACAAAAGAATTAACACTGTCACCTCATGATAAAATCAGATTGTAGCAGAAAACCGAAGGAAAGAATAACAAGAAGAATCGTGTGGTTTTGTTGTTTTTGCGACAATTGACGTAGATAAGCCATTACAGCAATTTCAAAATAAACATTTTGTTTATTGCACCTCATATGAAATGTAGATTTTCATATTATATATTTTTATTTCATTTATCAATATTCAATACAATAAATGTATGCACCTCATGAGGTGTAGAATCTTATATTATATTTTTTTAAACTTGTTTAGTTTGTAGCAGGGTTTGCTAAACTTATCAAAGTTATTTACATCTAGTAATTACAATTCAACAAGTTAATCATTTAATATTGGCTCTCAACCTTAACAACATAAAAGTACAACATCTTGACAACATATTGATCGTTGACACATTGAAACATAGAGACTGGATTGCTATTAAATGATTTAAAAATTGAACCTAGGTAGTATTTTCTAAAACTGGAGTAGCTTGGGCATTCAAAAAGAAAATGTTGGAGGCTTTCCATTTTATTTAGATTGCACTGCAAACATAGGGTATTTTGGTCAATTCTATAGACAAGCCCATTTATACAAAATCTAAGGACGTACTTTGTAGATAAGCGAAGTTGTGCAAATATCTTACTCATATGAAATTGGTTTCTATAACAAACATATGGGACTAATTGATCATCTAATGACCGCAGAATTTTGCAGTTTAGAGAGGTGGAGCTAGCGCAGCTTAGCACATCCTGGAATTTTATAAACCGATTGAAGCGTTCCAGAGCCAATTCGCCTATATTTACCCAGGCCTCTGCGCCTAAGTTATTCCACATGTGTGATAAGCCTATTTTATTTAAAAAGACATCGAATTGAGCAACCCAGTTATATTCGGCTTCCGCGTTTGCATGGCGCTGTAAGTGTAGCAGGCTTAAGAAAAAAATTTTTGGAAACCGGTGTGGTTCCATTTGCAGAATCGTCACTATGTACTTCCAGGTCATTTTAAATATTTTAGATATTAGTTTCAAGGTACCTAGCTCTAGCCTAAGATGCGCATTTGGAGTACACTTCGGTAAGAACTTTATGGTAATATGTCGACTGTACAATCTCCAGCTGGTCCGAGTACCTCAAGCCCCAAATGTATGCACCATATAGAAGCGAAGCAGATATCACGCCATCAAACAGGTTTGTTTTCCCTTCCCATGAGTCCGCTTTACATCGGTTCAACGTCTGCAATGCTGCGCCTAGGGCACTGTTCCCACTTTTTATAGCAGCATCAGCCGCCGTTTTCCCTAAAGTTGAGCATGAGAAAGTAACACCAAGATATTTGTAACATTTAACTATATCGATTTTTTGCTTCCCTAAAGTGAAATTTAACCCCTTTAGCAACTCTTCTTTAAAATCTGATATAAATAGAATGAACAGTAGAGGACTAAGAATTTCGCCCTGCAATACCCCCTCTGTTACCGGTATGTCCTTGGAAGCAGCATTCCCCTGCTTGACTATAAATGAGGCACGGTCATATAGCGATTTTATTATGTGTATGAACCTTACACTTACACCTTTTGCATATAGTTTCTGCCATAATAAGTTGTGATTGATTGAATCGAAAGCCCGACGAAAGTCGATGAATAACCCGAAGGCGGAGGCCTTTTTTGCCGTAAGTGAATCTGCAAAGCCGACTGAAGGATGAAAATATTATCTATGCAGCCTCTTTTGGTTCTGAACCCATTGTGTTTCAGGAATACAATAATTTTTTTCTGCCCAGCCAAAGTGTAGTATTTTTTTATTTCATTTATCAATATTAATGTCATATTTAAATTTTTTCTTAAATAACTACATTTGTAGTTAATAAAAAAATAAAAAAACAATGGTTGCGTGTAAGGCACGCAAGATATTTGATGTGTAAACAGTTAAGCCAACTGAATGCCATATACATAAGCTCACATATGTATAGCCATATATAGGGATATGATGTATAATCTATATGCGTAGATAAATAATTCAAATTGAAACAATTCTTTTATAAACTGAAAAATTTATTAGATATATATTTATATTATATGTAAAAACCCAATTCACTAAATTTTCCAAACACCCCCAAAATCTTGATTTACCGTTAAAACGGTTTTGGGTACCTTTGGGCACTTATAAGCCTGTAACTTGGTTGATTATCAACAGATTTTCAGTTTCCTACCGGTAGAATATATGGTTGGCATGGTCTTATGGTACATGCAACTCCGTGTATATTGACTGACGAGGGAGTCTGATAGTTACGACTAGTGACCAGGGTTGCCGTTTTGCTTATTTGTAAGCAAATTTGCTTACTTTTTTTACTGTTGTGCACACGTGTATTTCTTGTTTATTTTTTTAAAAAATATAATTTGCACTAAAATTTACAAGAAAATTTTTATATATTGGCATAATTTTTTTATTCCTCCCTTTATTTAGTTTTTTACATTCGATAAGATTGGGTAACACTAATTATGTTCATGCATACTTGGTGTCATCCCTGCAAGTTATCGAATGAAAAATGTAAGTAGTACCAAATTACATAGTGGCACAAATTTTCAACGAAATTTTAGAGAGATTTTCCAACGGTTTTATAGTAAATTGAGGTCGCTGATCACGACTGCGTAGACAGTTTTTCTCCATCACATCTAGTTCTCCCACAATATGGACATGAAGGGTGCTATTAAGAAATTTGTTTATTTCAGCAGATATGAATGTGATGTCTCAAGCAAATTTGATAAGCACAAAGAGTACGCAGTCGTGATCATCGACCCTGAGTTTCTATAAACCTGTTGGAAAATCTCGCACACAAAATTTTTGTTGCACTGTGTTATCATCTGTATGTATATCGTTCGATTACGTTTATTGAAAATGAGGCCCCCGATTTTTTCGATTGAACTTTTGAAATTATAATTTAATTACATTATGTGTTTTATTTTTGTATAGAAAAATATATTTTTTTCAGCTATCTTTATGGCATTGAAGTAAATAGAACGGGAGGGGAAGGGGGCCGAATCTCTAAAATTTAATAAAATAAATATGATCGATGATCGAAAAAATATGTTACTGACTTCTCTTTAAGGCCCTTATTATGAGCTGATTTCGACGTTCGATCTTCGCTGGTTATCGAAGATCGAATGTAAAATTTATATTATGAGCAGTGCAACCCTGTCGAAATTTTCGTTGCGCATCGAGTTTTTTGTCGAACGCAATTTTGCCTTCGATACAGTTCATACTGAGTAATAATTGTTAAAAATTTAAGTATTTTGCTATTTCTTTTTGCTTTTTGAGGACTAAAAACTAGTTTCAAAAAGTTTTTGCAAATTTTTTGCTGGTTTAAAGTGGTGAGCAACACATTGCAATTATAGAAACTTGTATCATTGTTGGAAAGCAAATTCTCTGATTGCAAAGGGTATTTCCTCAAAAGTTCTGTGCGACGAAAAAACTAAATTCCCGGCATTCCCCTTTTATTAGCAAAATATAATCTTGCTTGTATAATTGAATTTTATTCATCTTTAGCAAATACAATTTTCCAGGACATATAAAGCCTCTGATAACACCACAGAGACCGTGGGCTGAGCAATTTTAATATGTTTGGAATTGATCTTGCTCATGTGCATTGTTTGAGCAGTTCATCTATAGTAGTCATCAAGTCCACAAACGCCTCCTAGATCAGTCGTAAGTTCTGTAGAAATCTATACACGAATTTCGTAAATGCCAAAGCTTTTTCGAAAAGCTGCACTTAATCCTTTTCTACTTCTGGCCAGTTCCATTAAGCTGTAATCCTCTTCCGATGAATCGTTAAACCATTATTTCTATTTCGTCCTTATTTTTTCTACTTAATTTTTAAACAAATCATATTTAAATGACGATCAGCTGATAGAAATATACTATCGTGAACAAGGCAAGATGAGCGAAATTCACAATAATGCTTTTCTCTGTCGAAAGCACGTCATAATACCAAACTCAAATTCGTTCGATAAGGGCATTCGACTACAGTCGAAGATCGAACGCAGTTCATAATAAGGGCCATAGATTGTTGAAATTAGGGAACTATCACAAAGATCACTGATGAGGAACCGAAACAATCGTCTGATCTGCTAGTTTTATGAACTTTTTTGACATTCTTCTGGCATCATTGTTCATTCAAAGCCTAATAACTAATTTTAATAACAAATATGTTATTATTATTATTATTAATAAATTAAATGAACAATCTTGGATCCGATTTTTTGAATAGTCATAGTTCACCAATAATCAATATAACAATTTTAAAAGCTCTCAATCAGGTTTCATCAAAATTCTTGTACATTTTTCTCGATGCCACGGAATTTGTTGAATTTTAGAATTTTTTCAAGTAAGACTTTTGTTCTCTTCAGCTAATTTTCGAATTTTAGTTTTGTTAGTATTAATTTAGGGAAATATTCTTTCCACATTCGCTACCTGCAAGTGCTATCTTGAAATACAATTACATTTTTATGATAACCAAAACATATTTATTGCAAAAACTGTAAAATTGTGGAATAAACTGTAATATTTGAGGGAAATCTGTAAGACTGCATGCCGACCGAAAAAACTGTAGTTTACAGATAAATCTGTCAATATGGCACCGCTGGTCAGAAGTGATAAGAATTAAAATGTCTGCCCCGTTCAAGAAAGCATAGCATCTACCAAACATGCGAAATGGGGAAACTTTTATATTATTGGATCTATTAAATTTTGTATGTGTGGTGGAATGATGGGCAAGTGACTGAGAAACTTCTCCCATAAAAATTTTAGTTATGTTTTTCGTTTTTATGGGTACAGTTTTTTCCCTCAAAATAGTTTTTTTTTATTTTTTTTTAGACAGTTTTTGCCCAAAAAATTATGGCAACACTGACGCCAATGGATTTCAAACATTTTTTTTCGCATTGACACGACAACTTACCATAAGCTTTTTAGAAATGATAAAGCCTTACATTGAAAAACAAGACAACATCATACGACCTGACATTAGCCCACATGAAAGGTTGTCTGCAACTCTGCATTTTGTGGCATCAGGAGAAACTTACCAAGACCTTAAATTTTTGACCGCAATTTTGCCACAAAGCTTGGGTTATATTATTATGTTTCCATATGTTCGGCTATAATAAAAGTTTTGAAAGATATTAAGGTAAATAAAGAGCTTTTATTTGTTTGCGATTGGGTATTCAGTTTTATTTATTCTGTTTTGGATAGTTACCCCAAACAATAGACGAATGGCTATTTGTGGCTATGGAATTTGGAGATAAATGGAACTTTCCGAACTGTATAGGTAAGCATATTGACATTCAAAAACCATCCGGATCAGGACCGTATTACTACAACTACAAAAAACGTTTTAGTGTTGTTTTACTAGCCATTGTAAATGCAAATTACGAGTTTATGATGGTTGAGTGTGGCGCTAGCGGTCTAATCTCGGACAGCGGTGTTTTTGGAAATAGTAGATTTTATGAAAAATTGTCCCAAAGTTTGTTGAATATCCTGAAATGTAACAAATTACCAAATTCAGTAAAAATGCCGTTTGTATTTGTGGGAGTTGGCGCCTTTCCATTGGAAGAAAACATCCTAAAACCATTTGGCCATGATTATTTGGCTGATTGTCTCGAGTCAGAATTGTGGAAAATGCGTTTGGTATCCTGGCGTCAAAATTTAAAACATTTTAGAAACCTATAAATCTTCATCTAGATAAAGTGTCGCAAATTATTCTTGCGACGTGTTATTTGCACAACTTTCTGAGGCATAAAAAGATTTGTTTATCAAAAAAAAAAAAAAAAAAAAACAACAAATACATAAATACATTTCAAAATATAAAAATTTAGTTGCTTAGTTTTAAATTGGTAAAATATTTTTGTATTTCGTTTTTAATATAATTCTTAAATTAAAACTTGTACTTTTCATGAATTCATTTAATAAAGCTATAAACTTTGATAACACAGTGCAACAAATTTTCAACTTTTGTCTTATGCGCGAGATTTTCCAACGGTTTTATAGTAATTTAGGGTCACTAATCACGACTGCGTCTCCACAATATGGACCTGAAGTCGGAAAAATGGGGTCTTCAGGGGCTATTAAGAAATTTCTTTATTTCACCAGATACGAATTTGATGTCTGAAGCAAAGTTGTTAAGCACAAAGACAATACAAATCCATCTCTTACCTTTCCTCTTGAAAATGGGGTTTTAAGCCCCCTTATTCAAAAAATGGCCGATAAAACGAAAAGCGTTAAGAAAAATATTAAAATTATAAGGGGTCTTAGAACATCGGAATAACCTACTAGGTACACTTTTTAATTCTAACCATGTTATTAGAAATAAAAGATCGCATTCCTAACAAAATAATTGCTTCTACTATTTTAACACTGGCTTCTATGCTTTTATCGAGAAAGCACAATTTCCAATTGAAATGGTCAATGGGAAATTAACTCAGAGAATTAGATGCCTGAACTTAAGGCTGGGGTATAATAGCGCAAGAGTGCGATGCGTGAAAAACTGGATCGCATAGGTCCTAATTGGTTTAAACACCTGCTTCTATAATAGTGTTTTGTTTAATGTGGATAAAGCAGATCGATTACCCATGAGCCAATACATATTTCGGAATCTAATGTCTTGTTCTTCTTTTTTCTTTTTGACGTGAGCGTTCCATCTAAGCTTAGAATCCAGGGTCATATCTAAGTACTTAGTACTAGTACAATTATGTACAACGGGAGATATAAAATTTTGTTATATGTGAAATCTGTATTGACCGATATTGCACACTGTAGGTATATATTAAGTGCATTAAGAACACTATCCGACAAAAATTTGGGTGACAAAAATCAATGAAACGAGACTAGAAAATTCGATAAGTATACGATGTCAGTAGTTGATCCTGAAAAGGATTTTGAAAAGTTAGCTCCGGTTTAGAATTAATTGATGCTTGAAGTTGAACCTTTTGGTGCTTGGTTATTTCCTTGAAATTAGATTTGTTTTGCGATTTCGTTCTTTAAAGTCACTTAATACTCTCCAATCATCTTGAAATTTTGCACACTTATTTTCAAAATAAAGCAGTTGAAGAATCTTTAACCAGAATTGGACAATTCAAAATGGCGACCACACGCAAATTTAAGGTTAAATTTTTAAATCAATTTTTAAAATACTAACTGTTAGTCAATTACCATAAAATTTCGCACACTGATAACACATTAACTGAAATATAACAACATATTGATATATTAACCCATTAGCGCGCACATTTTTATTAAACTTAAATTTTTTGAATTTTCGATTCAAATCTTACAATGACTGTTTGCGTTACTTTCTATCTGCTAATTACAATGAAATTTCATGCACCGATGGCTTATAGACTGTAACTTAATAACGTACTAATTTATTAACCCATTGGCGCACACAATTTTTTTTATTTCCCCAGCCCATTAGAGAAACACTGTATAAAAGATAATGAAAAGTAGATCAATGCATAGTAAAATAAAGAAGTATACTAGGCCAAATTCTCCCCTCTTTAACCCTTCGGAGGGCGCGCCGCGGAAATTAGCTGCAAACTATTTAATTTGTGTTTTTAAAATACTCAACATAGTAGCTTAACGCGGCCACTCAAGTGAGTTTGTAAGTTTTGAGATGCAGCGTCATTTACCGTTAGCCGTTGGTTTTTTGGAAAAACGCTGGACGCTCTACTTGCATCATGATAAAATAAGACTGGGAAGGGAATGAGATGGAAGTTCAGGACACCACATACGCAATTTCAAGCGAAATAGAGTTGTAAAATTGAATTATTTTGTTATTCCGAAACTATTTATAAAAATAACTAAATTAAATAAATATTTACTACTTTGATTCGCATGTTTTATTATTTTAAGGTACATTGTTTCATTCATTTTAAGGCATATTGTTTCATTTTTTACTATATGGTGCAACACCCACGCATTATAAATTCAAGAAAGCTTGTCGATGGGAAGTTACTCATAAGCTGATTATAAAATTTAAACCAGAAATATATTAGTATGTTATTATGTTACATACAGTCCATTAATCATCGGTTCATGTAATTTCATTGTAATTAACAGATAGAAAGTAACGCAAACAGTCATTGTAAGATTTGAATCGAAAATTCATAAGAATTAAAGTTAAATTAAAATGTGGGCGCTAATTGTTCAATATATCAATATGTTGTTATATTTCAGGCAATGTGTTATCAGTATGCAAAATTTTATGGTAATTGACTAACAGTTAGTATTTTAAAAATTGATTTAAAAATTTAACCTTAAATTTGAATGTGGTCGCCATATTGATCCGCCATTTTGAATTGTCTAATTCTGGTTAAAGATTCTTAAACTGCTTTATTTTGAAAATAAGTGTGCAAAATTTCAAGATGATTGGAGAGTATTAAGTATTATTATGTATTATGTAGTATTATGTATTAATTAAATCTAATTTCAAGGACATAACGAAGCACCTAAAGGTTCAACTTCAAGCATCAATTAATTCTAACCTGGAATAACTTTTCAAAATCCTTTTCAAGATCAACTACTGACATCGTATACTTACCGAATTTTCCAGTTTCGTTTCATTGATTTTTGTCACCCAAATTTTTATCGCATAGTGTAATAGCAGTAATCAGTAAATTTTTACTGATAATGAAATTTTGTTTGCATTACCAGTAAATTTTTACTGACTACTGAAAGAAATTGCAGTAATCAGCAAATTTTTACTAATTACTGAAAAAAATTGCAGTAATCAGTAAATTTTTACTGATAATGAAATTTCATTTGCATACCAATAAAATTTTTACTGATTACTGAAAATACTTACTGGTAGTCAAAAATCAATGCACTAAATTAAATAAATCATTTAAAAAAAAATACGATTAATTTCTCTTCTTTCAAACATGTATTGTATATTTGTGATACGCTATTAGCTTTTCTTAAAACAAGCATTTCGAAATTTGAATCGCTGAGTTTTTGCCTTCTGGAACGATTCACAATCCCAGCGAATGAAAACTAGTTATTACGTTAACACGCGTAAAGCCATGTCCCATATTATGAACTGCGTTCGATCTTCGACTGTAGTCGAATGCCGTGATCGAACGAATTTGAGTTTGGTATTATGACGTGCTTTCGACAGAGAATAATGTTATTATTTCGCTTTCGAATTTCGCTCATTTTGGCTTGTTCATGATAGAATATTTCTATCAGCTGATCGTCATTTTGAAAAAAAAACGATTTGTTTAAAAATGAAGTAGAAAAAATAAGGACAAAATAGGAATAATGGTTCAACGATTCATCGGAAGAGGATGAGAGCTTGATGGAACTGGCCAGAAGTAAAACACGATTAAGTGCAGCCTTTCGGAAAAGCTTTGGCATTTACGAAATTCGTGTACAGATTTCTACAGAACTTACGACTGACCAAGGAGGCGTTTGTGGACTTGATGACTACTATAGATGAACTGCTCAAGCAATGCACATGTGCAAGATCAATTCAAAACATATTAAAATTGGCAACAGTTCTGCGATATTGTGCTCAGAGATCACTCCAACTAATCGTTGGGAATGAGAACACTCTTGGACTTGCTCAGCCCACGGTGTGGTGTTATCAGAGGCTTTAGATGTCTGAAAAATTGTATTTGCCAAAGATGAATAAAATTCAATATGAGGAATGCCGGGAATTATTGGTTGGTCCTAAACCATTTAGTTCTTTCTTCGTCGCACAGAACTTTTTAGGAAATACCCTTTGTAATCAGAGGATTTGCTTTCCAACAGTGATACAAGTTTCTATAACTGCAATGTGTTGCTCACCATTTTAAACCTGCAAAAAATTATTTAAAATTAGTTTTTAGTCCTCAAAAAGCAAAAAGAAATAGCAAAATACTTAAATTTTTAACAATTATTACTCAGTATGAACTGTATCGAAAGCAAAATTGCGTTCGACAAAAGATTCGATGCGCAACGAAAATTTCGGCAGGGCTGCACTGATCTTCGATAGGGGCTCATAACTCACTATTATAATTCACCTGTTTATTCATTGATTAAACACATGGCAAATACAGTGGACGCTCGGAATTCTTAAGTAGTTTTTTCGTGCTCTGCTTAAGAATTCCGAATTCTTAAGGTTTCTGGACGATTTTTAAAATTAACTTTTTTACAAGAATTAGCTAATTATTTTTCTAAGCTTCATATTCGTTTTAAATAATTATAGAAATACACATATTGTACACAGTAGTATTTTATTCGGTAAAAGCACTAAAATCAACAAGAATAATCATAAAGAAATTAAGATTTTGTGAAGTTGCATAAAAAAAAAAAAATTAATTCCAGAAAACTTAAATCTAGTTCTGGACAATTAAGATTTCTGAACTAAAGAATACTGAGCGCCTACTATATCACAAAAAAAAAGAGCTATAGTCAAGTGAACCTGACTATTTGATACCCTGCAACTTTTTGGCAAATTATTCATTCTTCCTACTTTAAAGTCCGTCTGGGGATTTAGTGAATAAATTTCGCTCTTCACTACTTTTAGTGCCAATGGGAGTAAGGCTCCATTACCACTAAACCTTTAGTGGTAGTGGAAATAAAACTTGACTACCACTAAATCTTAAGTGATAGTGGAAATAAAAATTAACTACCACTAAATCTTTAGTGATAGTGGAAATAAAAATCAACTACCACTTAACCTTTAATGGTATTGGAAATAGAAATTAACTACCACTAAACCTTTAGTGGTAGTGGAAATAAAAATTAACTACCACTAAACCTTTAGTGGTAGTGGAAATAAAAATTAACTACCACTAAACCTTTAGTGGTAGTGGAAATAAAAGTCAACTACCACTAAACCTTTAGTGGTAGTGGCAATAAAAATTAACTACCACTAAACCTTTAGTGGTAGTGGCAATAAAAATTAACTTCCACTAAACCTTTAGTGGTAGTGGAAATAAAAATCAACTAGCACTAAACGTTTAGTGGTAGTGGAAATAAAATTCAACTACCACTATACCTTTAGTGGTAGTGGACATAAAATCTCACTATCACTAAACGTTTAGTTATGAGGAGAGAGAGCTCAATAGGCGACTTAGTGGAAGTTAAAATTGTATTGCACTAAGTTGAACTCGTACAATATAGATTGTCATCCCAAAGCCTTATATAAATTTTTACAGCATTTGAGACTTAAACCTCCCTCATATCTAGACCCTTTAAACCCAAAAAGTCCAATCTGTAAAATTATGAAAACAACATCAAATAGTGTGTATTTTGTCATCTAAAATCCAAAAAGTAGTAATTACACATTTTATTTCTTCACATAGGAGAAGCAAAAAACATTGTAAAATTAAAAATATTATAGATTTAAGAAGAATGTAATTGTGAAGATTTAGTATCACTTAGTTACTTAAAGATATCCAAATATATATATATTTTGTTTTCTTTTTACTTCAAGTGTGTAAATACTGTACTTGTAGTTACGGCCTTTTGGAGTTCCGTAGTAAAACCGTTATTTTTTGGTGTAGAAGTTTGAAATTTTGCAAGAACGTGTAATTTGAACAAGTGCATCATAATTAATCAAAAAGTCAATTTTAAAAATTTGTTTAGTTATGGCTTTTTGGATTTTAGATGACGATATGTACTGCTAACTGTTGTTTTTTCCAATATAGAAGTCGTTCATAGACCAATGTGATCATCTCTATTTTCTATTTAGTTTGTACTAAACCACTTGATTAATACATAACTTTGAATACAATAGAAAAATAATAATAAAATATGGTAAAAAAATTTATGGAAAATGAAAAAAAAATATTTTTTTTTTATCGAAATTGCACTTTCTACAAAGTATTTAGTATAAGGAAAAGGTTATTATATTAATTCATTCAAACATTTAAACATTCTTTTACAATGCATTTCAATTTGACCTTCAATTAAACTCTCTACAATTACCACTAAATGGTTAGTGGTAGTGGGGAATAATTTCCATAATAATTTAATGGTAGTTAATTTTTATTTCCACTACCACTAAAGGTTTAGTGGTTCTTAATTTTTATTTCCACTACCACTAAACGTTTAGTGGTAGTTGAATTTTATTTCCACTTGATTTTTATTTCTACTACTACTAAAGGTTTAGTGGTAGTTAGTTTTTATTTTCACTACCACTAAAGATTTACTGGTAGTGAAAACTATAGTGCATTCAAAATTTAGTGATTAGATCCCCAGTCTGTTTAAAGTACACTTATTACATTCGGCAGGCGGGCGGACATCGTTAAATCGATTCTCCTAAAGTAGCTGAACATTTATATAAAGATAACGTATGATGTATCTGGACTCGTTCTACAAATGTGCAGAGTATAATAAATATTTATTTCACTGTTTTTTTAGTGCATCGTATGATTTCTCTCTGCTTTGTCATATAATGAGGTAATGATTTTGTGGTATGTTAATTTTCTTTTTACCAAAGAAAAAGAAGATAAGCTATGTCAAAACTAAAAATATTTATTAGGTACTATTATTTCCTCTGGTGAGACTGCATTGAATTTTCAGTAATCAGTAAAAATTTTACTGTTAATTCATGAAATTTTATTACTAGGTAAAAATTTATGGATTACTGCAATTTTTTTCAGTGAAAATTTACTGATTACTGCAATTTTTAAAGTAATCAGTAAAAATTTGCTGGTAATGCAATATCAGTAAAAATATCAATATCAGTAATTTCAAATTGCAATATCAGTAAAAATTTATTTTTACTGCAATTTTACTGGTACTGCAAAGTGCCCATCTACTGGGTACTGTACTGTTGGTTGTGAAAAGTTTTTTGTACGCTTCCAGAGTATTCAGTGCTACGTTCATTTGACGCTCACGTAGTTTGTAGAGATCTTTCTGGTGATAAATAAATCGATAAGATCAGGTATTTTTTGTGGGTCGGTTGGTCAATATGTTGGTTTTCCAGTAATGAATGTACGACATCCTGTCATTTCGAGTGCTTTATATAATTTTCTACCTTTTGTAGTGATGGGTCTCGAGCCCCAATGGGTATGTTTCGCATTAAAGTCGCCGCCTATTATGAATCGACTTTTGTGGCTATTGATTAGCTGTAGATATTGCGCACATTTTATCTGATGCCTTGGAGGGCTATATACTGTAGTAAATGGTAAGCTATTATCGCTATCTAGTGTTATGGTTGTTGCTTGAAATTCTTCTGTGGATATATAATCTTCTTCAAAATGTTTTATATTACTTATTATTATAATGGCGGAACCTTCCCGTGCGCAGATATTTGGGTGTATTATGAGGTCAGTTTTAAAGTTTCTAAATTTAATATATGATTGTTTGGTAAAATGTGTCTCAGATATTAAGCAAACGTCGTTTTGATGTTAAACGTATGTTAATATTCAATTAGAGCAGTACGAGATACATGATTGCAATTTGAATTTTTAACGCTTGGTTTTTGTTGTGCTGTATTTTGTATGCATTTAAAGTTGAAACACAAAATTATTTAATATAAATTTAATTTTAAAACAAACACTGTAGTGTAGCAATACTCTACTTTATACATTACATCATAAGTTTTACATATTACTCCATCATATTATACATATATATGCTATATTTTATTTCACTTTGTTACTCATTTTCTTTGTTGTACACGAGCTACCAAATTCGATCGAAAGTCAAATATGCTGAGGATGCATATTATTGGTTTGTATGTAGCAACTGCTGCTATTGCAGTACTGTGCACTACACTGACCTACCCCACAGTTCGATGAACCAATCGGAAGCGGGTCATCGATGGCGACATCGATGTTTGGGTAATTTCGTGAGTGCAGCTTAGAAAGTGAAAGAGAGAATTAGTACTATTCACCATTGTTAGAATAAGTTTTCACCACACTTTGTATAGTATATAAGAAGCAAATTGTTGAATAAAGATTCAAAGTTTTGGTGCTTGCGGCCTCGGCCTTGTATTAAATCTCTGACTGAAGAATAATTTAGTTTCCTTTTTAAATTCTTGAAAAGTATAAGAAAAATGCAAATAACTTCACATGGCGATCCTGCCAGTCTGAACTTCGAATCACGCTGATTTCTGCAGATTAGATTGAGGTACAATAGTATAATACTGAACAGTACAATGCAGAAGGGTCCTGCACCACTATCAGTAGAGGACTACAAGAAACGACGTCTTACGTCAATTCCCTACGTGGACATAACAATTAAAAAACGAGGAGGAAAGCTAGTTGAGGATAGAAGACGTTTAGCTGCACTGAAAAGAATCGTCAAGGAGGATCCACCACCATCCTGGAAATGAGCATGCGAGCTCTGGGAACAGATCGAAGCTATTGAGAAGAATATAAAAGCCAGAGGAAAAAAGTGAAAAATTTTGTATAATGAATAAAAATTAAGTCTTAACATAAATATTTACTTGTTATTTAAAATTCAAACTTGCATGGGTATGGAACCATACACCAGCAGGATATCTCAAACTCAGAATACAGAGCATACGCTCTATAATAACTTAACAAACACATCAGTCGGTAGCTTTTGTTTATTATTGTTAATAATCTATATTGAATATCGATATCACAAGCACCAAAAGGGCTATGTGTTAAAACACACTAATAGAGTGATTAATGTTTAAAAAAAAAAATGTTTTAAATAAACAAATTGTAATACGTAAATAAATTAAAATGGGTAGAACAAAGAACCCACTGAAAAAATTCGATTTTAATGAGTAGCTGACTATAACAATAAATTAACAATAGAAGAAGAGACATGCCTAATGATGAGGGTAGTGGAGAAACAATAAAAAGAACAAAAATTAATGAGGCTAAGCAAGTATCATAATTAAACTTTTGTAAATGATACGTTGAAAAAAAAAATAATAAATTAAGAAAATAACAAAAATGAAATTAAACTAAAATAAAATATATATATACATCTTCTTAATAAAATTATAATTGGAAGAATTAAAAAGCATAGTAGAAAATGCAAAGAAAATACTAATAAATCTAAAGAAAAGCGTAAATAAAAGCTTTCAACTAGAAACATTACAAAAAAGGGAATCAGAGCTAAATGAATATGGAGAAAGATTTAGAAATCTAGAGAAGAACTCAGAATTAGACCAAAAAGAACTAGGAGAGTTGAAAATAGCATTTAAGGATATTTTAAACAAAGCGTTTAAATTGCTAGAAGAGAAAATAGCCGAAAACAAGATAGAAATAGAAAAAATTACAGATTTTAATTTGGAAACTGCCAATTTTTAGTGGCATGCACAATGAATTAGAATCATTCGATGACGCATTTGATTTGGCATTAGAAATTGACTACAACACAGGTAGCAGAGGTGCATATGGAGGTAACAGCTATAACAGAAATGGCTATCAAAATCGTTACAATAACTATAATAATTTTAAGTGTTAGTAACTGCCCAAATAATTATACGAATAATTATAATAGAGGTAATAACCAAAGAGGCGGGTATAATAATAATAACCGTAACAATAATGGTTATAACAATAATCATCGTGACAATCGTCAATATAATAACAGCAATAATACGCGTAGTAATAACAACTACAACACCAATCGTAGTAATAATAATAATTACAATAACAACACCCGTACCAACTACAATAATCACAATAATCAGGGTTACAATAACAGTAACGCCAGGCGAGTGAATTTAGTCTATGACCAGGGAAACGGGCAAGACCCGGGAGTTCACAACGAGTCACTTCCGGGAAACGAGAACTAAAAATATACAGAATCTCGGATAATTTAACAAATTATATAAGCGTAAAATGCACTAATGCAAAAAACATATTAACATTCCTAATAGATACAGGCGCAGATATATTACTCTGCAAAGCCAACAGTATCCTAATTGATCATGAATTTTCACCGGAAGGAAAATGCAAACTTTCAGGTATTACTGATGAAGAATTATATTCACTAGGAATATAAATTAAATTTTAACTTTGATAACACATCATTAAGCCATACTTTTCAATTACTTAATTCATCATATCCAATTGAGACAGATGGAATCTTGGGAAGAGATTTCCTTTCAAAACAACTCAGCAAAATAGACTATGAAACGTACACTTTAACATTGATTATCGACAATGAAGAAATTGTCTTACCAATGAATACAAAAACATTCAAAATCTCCAAAATTATAATACCACCAAGAGCAGAAATAATTCACCCTATAGAATTAAAAGTGGAAGAAGACAGCTTAATATTAAATAAAGAAATAGCACAAGGAATTTTCGTAGGAAACTCAATAGTACCTTCAAAAAGAATTTGTCACATCAGATTACTAAATGTAACTGACTCAGAAATAATTTTAAAGAAATTAGAAGTTGATATAGAACCATTACGAAATTATAACATAATTAAATTTACTAAAGCAGACAAACATAAACTTAACAAAATGAACCACTTTCAGTAAATAATTTTTATACACAAAATCTTAAAACAATCGATAACACACCGGTATGTATACATAAAAAAATTACAGGTTACCTTATTCGCAAGCAGAAGAAATAGATAAACAAGTTCATAAATTATTGGATGACAACATCATTGAACCCTCCGTTAGCCCATACAATTCACCATTACTAGTAGCACCAAAGAAGAGTGATAGCGACACAAAGAAATGGCGTCTAGTAGTAGATTTCAGACAATTAAACAAAAAGATAGTAAATGATAAATTTCCATTAAAACGACTTGAAGATGTGTTAGATAAACTAGGAAGAGCAAAATACTTTTCAACATTAGATATGACAAGTTCATTCCACCAAATAGAGCTTAACAATAAATCTAGGCCACTTACAGCGTTTTCCACATTAAATGGTCACTACCAATTCAAGAGATTGCCTTTTGGATTAAAAATATCTTCAAACAGTTTTCAAAGAATGCTCACAATAGCATTAAGCGGACTAGATGCAAACGCATTTCTATATGTGGACGATATCATAGTTTTTGGATGTAGTTTAAAACACCACAACGACAACTTGGTAGAAGTCTTGCAACGCTAACAGAAATACAACTTGAAACTGAATGCGAGCAAATGCAATATTCTAAAAACAGAAGTAGTATACCTGGGACATTTAATAACTCGCGAAGGTATAAAAACCGACCCATCAAAATACAATACCATTAAAAAATATCCCATTCCAAAAAGTGCAGACGAAGTCAGGAGATTTGTAGCTTTTTGCAATTATTACAGAAGATTTATAGCAGACTTTACAGATATAGCTAAAATTCTAAATAATTGACTAAATAAAAATTAGCCATTTGTCTGGACAGAAGATTGTCAAAAAGCGTTTGACACACTGAGAAGCAAATTAATAAACCCATCGATATTACAATATCCTGATTTTGACAGAACATTCGTGTTAACCACTGACGCATCAAATTTTGCGTTGGGAGCTGTGTACCAGTAATAGAGAAGGAACTTTTAGCGATACACTGGGGCATAAACTTTTTCAGGCCATATCTCTATGGGAAAAAGTTTATGGTGGTCACAGACCATAGACCATTGGTATCCCTATTTTCACACAAATCACCTTCATCTAAACTTACCAGAATACGACTAGATTTGTCAGAGTATGATTTCGACATAATATACAAGAAGGGCAGCATCAATATAAATGCAGATGCACTATCAAGAGTCAAAATAGATTCTGAAATTCTAAGAAGTATGATACCAAGAGAAGAAGAAGAACAGATAAATATTAGAAAAAGAGCTTTAGTAGTAACAAGGGGAATGTCAGCGAGAAACGCGACAGATAATTTAAATGGCAAGGAGAGGAGCGAGGTGTCCAAGGAGCTCTGATCTGATTAACTTCATATTTGGAGTTGCACATCCTTGAGTGACGTCACGAAAACCATGAACTTGAAATTTATAGTGGACAAAATATATAAGAATAAAGGTGTGATAGAATGTACAAAGAAAGACGTATTAGTAAGATGTAGTGAAAATCCCTCGAATCTAGATTCGATGTTAGAGAAGCTATCATCAAAAATGGAAGAAATTAAGATAAAAGAATTAGCGCTAGGAAGTAACGATGAGATTTTTAAACATGCACCAAATTTTAAGGAAATATTTAACAAGCTGCAGCAGAAAAGAATTGAAAATAAGAAAAATCCTCTAAACATTCTAATATTTGAACCCCCAAAAAGAATAATTGATTACATAATAAAATACAAGTTCATAGATGAATTTCATAATTCAGTCCACGGTGGACACCTTGGTATCAGAAAAACAATTTTAAAGCTCAAACAAAGATATGTTTGGAAAAACATGAACAAAATGGTTAAGCAATTCATCACAAATGGCAAGTCTTGTGAGTATAGTAAACAGACTAAGCACACAAAAGAAAAAATGATAATAACAGATACACCAAGTACAAGTTTCGAGACAATAGTAATTGACACAGTCGGACCATTGAGAATGTCAAACGGTTTCAGATACATACTCACTATGCAATGTGAGCTAACGAAATTCGTAGCTCACATTGCAATGTCGTTAAAAGACGCAACAACTACAGCGACAACGCTAGTAGAACAATTTATATTGAAGTATGGCATTTTTAAGGCATTAAAATCTGATAGAGGCACAGAGTTCACAAATGAACTCATGCGTAATATATGTGAACTATTAAAAATTAAACAAGTATTTTCAACACCATACCACCATGAAACGTTAGGCACTGTTGAGAGAAATCACAGAGTACTAAACGAATTTCTGCTGACCGCAGCGGATAATAATGAATGGGACAAATGGGTCGCATATTATACATTTGCGTATAATACAACACCACATGTTGATACAAAATATACACCATACGAGTTAATTTTCGGTAAATTGCCATATTTACCAAGTGACGCAATAGAAAACAGAAAACCAATTTATAATTTAGATGATTACTATAGCTAGCTAAGAATTAGATTACAAGTATCGTTAAACAAAGCCACAGAGCTCATAAACATAGCTAAGAAAAATAGGAAAGTAATTAGCGATACAGTATACATAGGAGATTTAGTGTTGATAAAAGTAGGAAATAAGAGAAAGCTAGAAAACCCATATAGTGGTCCATATAAAGTAATAAAAACAAATGGAGTAAACTCAACTTTAGAAATAAATGGTATAAACAAAGAATACCATAATAATATTCTTAAGAAATGGAATGCGGAAGAATAAACAATAACAAAACAAATTTTTTTTATGATATGAGATTTCATGCAAATACAATAAAATCAAAATGTACAAACATTGTAATGAAAATATTAGTAAACAAAAGCCAAAATGAATATCAAATATAAAAATAATTGTAAGCAAATAAGTAACTAACGTAAACAAATGAGAAATCAAAATTATAGTAACAAGAAACCATAGTAAAAATCATATAAACAAACTCTTTCCACACAGAAATTAATTTCAAACAAAATTTATTAATGTTTTTTTATTTACATTTATACATTTTTTCTTTAAAGGGTAATGGTGTAGTGTACCAAAACTCTACTTTATACATTACATCATAAGTTCTATATATACTATATTTTATTTCACTTTGTTACTCATTTTCTTTGTTGCACATGAGCTACCAAATTCGATCGAAAGTCAAATATGCTGAGGATGCATATTATTGGTTTGTATGTAGCAACTGCTGCTATTGCAGTACTGTGCACTACACTGACCTACCCCACAGTTCGATGAACCAATCGGAAGCGGGTCATCGATGGCGACATCGATGTTTGGGTAATTTCGTGAGTGCAGCTTAGAAAGTGAAAGAGAGAATTAGTACTATTCACCATTGTTAGAATAAATTTACACCACACTTTGTGTAGTATATAAGAAGCAAATTTTTGAATAAAGATTCAGAGTTTTGGTGACTGACAGAAGAATAATTTAGTTTCCTTTTTTAATTCTTGAAAAGTATAAGAAAAATACAAATAATTTTACAACACAAATAGTGAACAGCTGACTACATTTTGATGCAATGCACCTCGCTGGCGAGAAATATTAAATTTTCCGAAATATTCGCGTATCGTACTCTCGCATCAGTACGCATTGTACACATTGTACATTGCTAAATAGAAAGTCTATAGTTTAAATTTATTTGACTTCAGGCGTGTGACGCACTCACACACTCGCATCACACTCTCGCGCTATTGTATCCCAGCCTTAAAAAAAATTGTTTTTGGTGCATTTACCACTTTTAAAATAATTTCTAAATAATAGAATGAAGAAAATATTCGAAAAATAAGTGTATGTCTATTCTTTGATATATTTTGATTCTAATAGTACTTTTATTTTGAAGATTTGCTTTAACATTAAAAAAAAGTTGGTGCGGCCTTAACTGTCCGAAGATATGGCACTTTTTAAATGAATTTAAAAATAAAAGAGTGATAGGGACGAACGTCCGTCTCCTCCGACAATCAACATAACTTTAAAGTTGCGCTGAGTAAAAACCGACTGATATTCCGTCTAGTCAGCGATTCCTGGGACATATAATAACTAAAGAGACAATCAGTGCAGCTGGAATGCAATGGAAACCGAAAATACAACATAGAAGGTGAAGAGCCTCTCCGCTTACTCTGATTATTTATGCCTGTATCTTGCTTAAATTTCAAGATATACTTCGAAGATGTTTCATTTCTAATAAATGATGAAAAAAAAAAAAATTTTCGAATCCTCTGGATGTTTATTTTATTTTTCATAATTTTATCTGAATTTTATATTTGCCAAAATGAAATTCAGAGAAAATCTTTCGCTAATTCAATCGTTTCAATCTCGATTATGCTAACGTAACGTAGTGTGACAAATGAGGATAGATCTCTACGCTGCTTTAAGATTTCAGTAATCACTCACACGCACTGCTTATGTCACAGAATCGATTCATGTCAGTTGGCAGCGTTACGAGACTTTGCGTTGCTTTTGCATAATCAAGTCATATTCGAAAATGGCATCAGAACTATTTTACAAAAATTTGATAAACTGTGTTCATATGTCGAGTATGGGTGTTTGAAACGGCGAAAGGACGAAAAGAAACCCTCAATCCATAATCTCTGAACCCCAAAGTACTTATATGTATGTTTGAAATAAGAAAGAAAAATACGCAAGTTCAAAACTTACATCTCTCATGTTACAAGTTATAACCAAATTATGAACAAAGCTCTCTGAAAATTCCGGATATAAATCGATTACATCTAATAAATCATCTCGATGAATCTTATGCAAGTCGCAATACGTAAGTGCTCGTACATTTCCGTTAGACTTTCCAATCGTTAAGTAATTGCAAGGATTCTCTCCAAATATGTCATCCTTTCCTGAAATAAAAAGTATAAAAAAAAATTTATATACATAAATAGATACATAGGTCCACGTCAATAAAATCAAAGTTGCAGACGATGTTTATGATCACGAATTTAAATAAATAAATGTCAAAAATTATTCAATTTAGTTTAAGCATATTGTATCAGTTTTTATTTATATTATTATTAGAGACTATGAAACTGAAATCTAGTTGTTCATATTTCATAATTTGACTTTACTTCATTGCTACTTAACAGTTCAAGGTTTGTTTACCGTAACGTAATTTTTTTTTGTTGAAGTGGCAAAATAAGTGCATTTGTGTTAGTCTAAAAACAAAAATTTTGTATTCTCGTTACAAGATTGAAATGCTAGTAAGAACCATCACAAAGATCACTGATGAGGAATCGTTGCGGGTTCCGAAACGGCCGTATGATTTGCCTGCTCATTATGATTTATTTTCTTTGATTATTTTTACTTATGCAAAGAAACGCTTGAAATGGGATTTGCTTCGAAAATGTGGTAACTACAGATGTGTATGTAACACTTTAGAATAGAGACTATACTTCGCTGCAACATAAAAATGGTATGAATTTATTTGAAATTAAAAATTTTAACAATGTGCATTCATGTAAACTCGCAAACCGTATAAGTCTATAAGCTCGCAAAAGAACTGTCAAATATTGTATGATAATTCATTTGCACAATTTGAATATGTTTGCTCGATGAATACAATCCTGAGAGTTGTTTTTTGTTGTACATCAGAAAATTATATGGAAAAAGGAAGAAGTAGGAGCCAAAATTTTTTTAAATTATAATTATAAAACTGAACTAATTCTCAAAGTGTAATAAATTTTAGCCTTTCACTTGCTTTTGGCATTTTTTAAATAATTTTTTTTTTTTTTTTGAATTTCTTAAAGTTATCTAATTAAAAAACAGTAATAATATCACATAATACTTTTCATAATAATATAAAATTTTTATCAAAATTGAAAAATGTACTATAAATTTTTTTGTGTTATAATTTTTCTCTCATGACAACATAATTTCATTCGATTGACCTGGAAAACCTGGAAAAATATTTGTATGTTTTGCAGTTTAATTGTTATTTTTTATGTTATTAATCTATATTTATTTATTTATTTATTATTAATCTGTCGAAACAATTTCTATCAGATTACTTACAGTTAAAAAATATAAACTTAAAACTAAAGCAGTAACTTATAACAATTAATAAAACAAAACTGAAAACCTTACTACAATAAATTCATTAAATTTGACTTAAAAACGTCTCTTGTCACACTGAGGTCGATTACATTGCAAATATTATTAAATTTAACACACGACTTGTGAACAGTTTCACTACGACCATAATTGGTTCTGTGATATGCCAAGTGAAAAAATTGCCTTTGCCTAATAGGCCTTTCCGGTGCATATAAGCTAAAAAGAGCAAGAAGGGGAGAACAGTCAATATGACCCATGAGCACATCCCTTGCGAATAATACCAGAAAATAGTTTCTTCTTGTCATCAAATGTTTTAAGCCCAAGAGAGCACAACGGCTAGAATACGATGGTTTGAAGTTCCAGTTAAGCTTTGATATGGCAAATCGAGTAAATCTTTTTTGAATTTTCTCAACCCTCTCGTTGTGACAAGTATAAGCAGAATCCCAGATTATGCAACCATACTCCACAACCGATCTAACCAATGAAACATATATTGTCTTTAGAGTGAACGGGTCCTTAAAATCATTAGAATTTCGACGGGTGAAGCCCATATATATTCGTAAACAAGCTTAAAAATATAATACAACATCAGTTTATTAAAAAGAAGAGTTTTGAACAATTGAACCAAATATTTTTTCAGCACATCCGCAATCATATTCTGAGTTGATACATGTTCCAATTCAAACATTCGTTCCAGTCTCGTAGGTGAAGCTCACTTAACAGATTGCGTAAATATATAGCTTCCTTAGCTACCTCTGCCAAACTAACGTACTCAGCCTCGGTAGACGAAAGCGCTACCGTTCTTTTCTTCTGAGATTTCCAAGTGATAGCCGCTCCACTGAGTATCTGAGCATCAGTATATCCTTTCAGCCGCTCGTTAGTTTTTATATATTGTAACCCCATATCAGCATTTCTAGCTAGATAGCGAAGTACACGCTTCTCAGCAATCCAATGACATTTATACGGATTGTTTACAAATTGCGCCAACCTTGAAACGGTGTTAGAAATGTCAGGTCTAGATGCCACTGAGACATCAAAGCACCAATTATGGTTCTGTATGGAAATTCTTTGCTTAACTCACCACTCGGAATGACATTACGGTGGACATAAGCCTGCGCAGGCGTTAGTGTTGGATTACATTGACTCATTCCATATTGCTGCAATAATCCATTTATATAACTTGCCTGTTTCAATTTGATATTATCACCATTCTGCTCAATCTTTAATCCCAGACAGAATTTGGCCACTCCAAGATCTTTTAACTCGAAACCTTCTAACAACTAACATTTTGTACTTTCAATGTTTTTCTTATCACGTGCCGCAACCAAAATGTCATCCACATAGACAACTACGAACACAGAGTCATCATCATCATGGCGATAAAACAAGCATGGCTCACTTATCGTAGATTCAAGCCCCATGCTCAGCAACTTTGACTTAATTTTCAACTACCATTGGCGGCCGGCTTGTTTTAATCCCTACAGTGCTTTCTTCAATTTGCAAGCATTACCACCATTTTTTAAATCATCAAGCATTTTTTTCACAAACATTAGATTTTTCGCTGTGAGTATATACCACACGTGCCAGCATCTCATACAACATGTCTGGTACATCCATCAACACTTGTTCTTCCAACAACCCATTTAAATTGCCATACTTTCAAATTATAATGCACAGACAGCGCCAACAAAAGCCGTATAGTCTCCAGTCTAGCTACTGGTGCAAACGTCTGATAATAGTCAACTCCATATTTTTGGCTATACCCTATTACTACTAAACGTGCTTTGCATCGCACAGTTATCCAACTACGTTATCACCTTCGTTACGTTTTGAAATTTCACATGTCTTATTTTTTAAAAGGCTCACAATTTTTGACTCAATTGCGTTTTTCCAATCAGTACTATTTTCACCTTTTAAAACATCTGAAACACTGACTTCAGCTACGCCTGCAAATAAAACATCTTGAAAATCATCATACTTCTACTTCGGCTTTAGTTTTATCATTAGTCACTTTATGACGCGATGGTAAGTCCCGAAGTTGGTAATATTTGTTTGAACGCCTCTTGGTTTCTGTACGTTACAACCTGGGTATACCTAGAGCTCTATCATCTGCATTTGCTTCTTCGTTTACTTTTGCAGCTTTACCATTTTTACGCTTTTGTGACGCCATTGACTGAGTTGGAACCTCAACTACGTTTGGATAATCTGCATCGCTTTTCTCGATTTCATTTTCACATGATAATATACCATCTACCTCACGCATTCCAAGTGAATCCCCTTGAATTTCTTCAAAGAATTTAACATCGCGCGCATGTATAATTTGACGGGTGCTCGGAATCCATATTTTGTATCCTTTTCTATCTCGAGGATACGCCACGAATACATCCTCGATTGCTCGTTGCGCACATTTATCTTTATTAGGGTCTTTGTTAAGTACCATCACCTTGGATCCATAAACTCGAAGATAGTCTATTCGAAAACTCTTACCATGCCATTTTTCATATGGAATGCTCCCATCTAAGCTACTTGTTGGACATCGGTTACGAATATGACACGCTGCAGCAACAGCCGCTGCCCAAAAAGATGGGCTCAATCCAGACTGCAACATTAAACATCTCGCCATGTTTTTCAGAGTGCGGTTCATCCGCTCTGCCACTTCATTTTGCTGAGGAGTGCGTGGAATAGTCAGCCGTCGTTCGATTCCTTGATCTGAAAAATATTTGTCAAAAACATTATTGCAATACCGACGACCATTATCCGGCTACAAACATTTTATTTTCGCGCCTGTCTGCTTATCTTCAAGCTTCTCATAAAGCACAAATGCATCAAATACGCCGCTCTTCTGTTTCAAAAAGTAAACTTCGCAAAAGGGCCGTAGCTAGAAAATTTTTTCGGGGGGGAGTTTTCATTCAAAGAAAATATTCAAAAATATTTTTTATCAAACTGATTTTTAAATACAATAAATTAAATCGATGATACATTTGATGGACCCTATAAAATTAAAATTTTAGGAAATATTTTCCGATTTTTTTAATATTAACCTCAAAAAAATTGCCAAAAGTGACAAAAAATTCACAGAATAATCAAATTAAATTTTTTCAAATAAATATTATGCAATGTGCTTTCTAATGCATCATTGCAAAAAAATTACCAAAATTACTAGTGGCTCTTTTTTTTTCAAATGATCATCATTGGGAATTTGAGCCATTAAGGAACCCGAAGGAGGTTGAGATCTTTCGTGGTGATCTGACCAATTATGCGTTAAAAAATTAATTATATTTTAAGATTGCCTACTAAACTGGTTTTGCTAATAAGATGGAGTTTTTGCGAAAGAATTTTTCACGATGAACTCGAATCCGAGGTCAAAAACTTCCAATTACGTCACGTTTTAGGAAAAAAAATGGGGTTCAAGTAAGTCTAATTTTACAAAGATCCGATAATTTTTCCTATTTTTTATTAATTTTTAAACTTTTCAAACTGATTCAGGACGAAACTTTAAATCAAAAACAGTTACTGACCTAGAAAAACTATGAATGCAGGAGTGCTCAGTATCACCTTCTTTTTTTGAATCCGTAGTCTAACCTGTCGAAGAAAACAAATCGGATTTGATCGCATAGTATAACTAAGATTTCAAATTTATTTTTTTTATATATGACTTTTTAGAAAAAAAAACCGATGGAAGTAAAAGATATCGTTAAATAGATTTTATTTTGACTTTTTCTCCATCCATTGGCAATTAATCTCTAAAATTAGAATAAAGTTTCCACATTTCGAGGGGGTGGGGTTAAAACCCCCAAAACCCGCCCGCCCCCTCCCCCCCCCCCCCCCCTAAATACGGCCTTGCTTCGCAACATCTCGAGCTATCATCTATGAATGTTACGAAGAATTTTTTATGATTTGCTCCTTCCGTCCTAAATGGACCCAAAAGGTCTGAGTGAACTATCCAGTGATGCCAACTCTTTTGTCTTTCTCCCCGATAGCTCTCGCGAAATTCCCCGATTTTCGACTAAATTCCCCGCACCGGTATAATTTCATATAACAGTACGATACGCACTTTTCATATAAACATTTTATATAAACGAAAATACCCTTTACGTAGGCTTAGAGTTACTCTCGGTCAGAGTTATTTTAAGGGGCCCTGCATTTTCTTGGTTAAAATTTTTTTATCAATTTTTTGTTGGATTGATAAATTGATAAAGAAAAATTTTCTGACATTTATTTAAAGACTTGAAGTACAACAAAAATTATGTAATAATTAAAAAAAAAATATAAAATAAAAAAGGGTTTTTTGCAGCTTCATGGAAGAGGTTTTGAAAATCGTCAAACGCAATAGTGTGCGTGATTGCAGCTCACTGGAACATCTAAAAAAAATACCATTAAAAAAATATAACTGTACTCTCAGGACATACTAAGATTGTTTTGTTTGACCAACAATTCACAAAATGGCTGACCGCAAAAATTAGTTTTCTCAAAAATTGGACTTTTTTCATAAAAACAAAGTTCCAAATTGAGGAAAGAATTAACCAAACTTACATCCTGGGGCCATTGTTGTGTAGAAGAACATATTTTAATTTCAAAATGGCAAAAAACTTGTTTTAAGAAAAACTGGTTTAAAGTTTTGACTATCAGTTTTAAACATACAAAATATACTTCTTCTTCTTTATAAATAATAGCTGACCATAATTTGTAAGTTTATAGGTTACGTAACCAAGAACTGACAGTTATTAATTAGAAGGTACAGAACAAAGGCACAGCTAAGCCTTTCTGGACGGCTGAAAGAGAAGCCGAAGCACTGCGCGATTGCGTTAGACTGTCTGAATACTAAACGTAAACAGTGTTGCATAAAGCAATGTTTTTATGGTTTTTGTTGCAAATGTGCCAGAATTGTATTTAGGAATATAAAATTTGGCAAAAAATATTCTACAGACTGTTTGGGGTATTTTAATATCGAAAGCTGAACGGTTTCAAATTCCCCGCAAAAAACAGCTCATTCCACGTTTCCCCGCACTAAGAAAAATTCCCCGCAAGTTGGCATCGTTGGAACTATCGTTAATTTTTCTTTGCTCAACTCTAGACTTCTTGCGAACGGTAGCGCAGTCATTTTGTTTTTCAAACATATTTCGCATCTCGATAATTGCTCAATAGCGCACACATCAAAGAAAGGCAACACGTCCTTACGCCTCAAAATCAACAGGTCTTTCGCGTTAAGGTGACCTAATCGTGCGTGCCACTTCAACAGTTCGGAGCACGATGGCTGGATGTCATCCAGTGGATGACTGCACATTCTGAATTTTCACGAACATAGTACAAGTCGCTTTTTCGGATAGCAATTACGGACATCTTTCCTTGCTCGTTACGAATGCACACATCGTCCTGCCGAAAAACTACTTCACAGCCTTTGCTTGTAATTTTGGCAACTGAAACGAAATTAACTCGCAGGTCAGGAACAAACAAAGTGTCTTTGAATTTAATCAATTTGTGACCTGTATCACTTGCTATTGACACATGTACCACACCTTTGCCTTTTACATCAGCAGTTGATTGATACGTAAGATTCAACTTCGCTTTTGTTAAGACATGTCATCGTTATGCAGTTGTAGCGATTGAGTTTTCTTTGTAGGACAGACATTTACCTTGTGACCTAAAGCCCCACATTTAAAACATCTAAGTGGAAACCGGTCACCTCTATTGCGATTGTTTATACTTCTGTTATGATAATTTGCATGGTTGTCAGTCGCCATCGCCATCAGACTCTCAAGGGGACCAACGCGTATTCCGGTTTACCGATACGTGCCGTAATTGAGTGCTCTGATGGAAGTGTGATCTATCACCTCCACGTGGTGGCGGCTGGTAACAGCTGCATATCAGATAGCTGCTGCCCTGACATTGGCTGGCAAATATAGTCTGTCCATGACAACCACATTATCTGGCAATGACAGGGCATATCTGGGATCGGATATTCAACTGGCTAAGATAGATCGGGCTGGAGGGAGCTTACCCTCTTAAATAAAAGCTCCTTTAATCCAGGGTGACATGCGACCCGTGCCTATTGGTTTGGCAGCCAGGGGATTAACTTTAGTAGACTAACGCATGTGGATCAAACGTAAGTTTTTATGTAAGTATACGTACTTATGTGGAATCAGCACGTGAGAACCATGCTCGTTTGATACTATTGTTAAAAACAGGTTGTCTTCTAACGGGGCCTCTCTGGTATTTACATCTGGCCACCCCGGTATGGGGCGCTGCCGTGGCGGACCCCAGTATTTCCCCTTTAACCTCATAGATCACCAAGCAAGGCGAAAGAACTAGATGAAATGAATACAACAAAACAAAAACAAAAGAATAGCGTGTCAACCGATCCAAGCACCTCTGCGAAAGGAGCGGATACGTTTGATGAGGCTCTTTCTCTCGCAGAGGAAGAAACTCTCCTGGCCTCAAGCCAGGAAACAATAACCACAACGATAGGGAGTGCCAGCCAAAGCACCCCTATCATAGAAACATCCAAACCCTCAACCTCCAAAGCGGCCTCGGTTATTAGCCATAGTGATCGCAAGCCGTTAGGAAAGGAAAAACCCGAAGATGCCCAACTCAAGTCGCGATACCTGAAGGCCTTATTCATTTTGAACAAGATTGCGCAAAATGAAGCGGCCGGTAAAGTGATTTAACGGGATATCGATGACAAAATCAAGTACCAGAAGGTAGTAGAGGAATACACTCGTATTCAAGCTACCAAACAAACCAGCACTGAAACGGCAAAGAGGAACAGATCTCACGATGGGGTTGACCAGGCACCGAAATGACATAAGGTGTCTCAAGACTCCAGCGAGAAATCTGCTCGGCAGCCCAGCACAACAACAAATCAACGGCCATAGAGCGAGGTCGTCAAGGGTGACCTATACTTTGCGCTGATCGACAGAGTTACAAACAGCGGCAAAGGAGTCCTGGAGAAGTGGAAGGAGGTGGAATCCAAACTGTCAGAGTACGTACTTGGGGCACAAAAGGGAGGAAACCAACCTCGCTTCGACTCTGCAGGAGTCCTTCGCGGCTGTAGGGTAATCAAATGAGAGGACGAGTTTTTTAGGGGTATCCTTGGGGACGCGTGGGACGGCTTAAGTCGTAAGTTGATCCCTGCAAAGGACATTCCTAAGCCACCTCGGGCTCGCATTTGGCTGCCGGTAATGAAGATGGACAGCGCAAAAATATTGAAAGGCCTACAGGCCCAGAATCCGGCAGTTCCTACGGATGACAGGTCAGTCATCAAAACAGAGGAACCCCGGAATAACAGCATGATAATACTCCTCTTCATAAATGAAGAGTGCCTGCCGGCACTTGAGAAAACAAACAACCGACTACGGTTTGGCGTCAGGAACGCCAAACTTAAAATATTTAAAAACGCTAACCCTGACGACTACCTAGACGAGGTACACGATGTTGGGCAAATTAGGGTTAGACACCATACCAGACCCTCAATGATGAAAATCGTACAGTACAATCTGCAGCACTCGAAGAATGCTGTAGACAATCTGTCCGTTTTCCTTGGCGAGGGAAACATAAACGTTGCACTCATATAGGAGTACGAAACACTACCATCAAAGGACTCCAAAACACCAAAGACTTCAACCTTTTCTACGCCAAAACTGACGGTAAGCCAAGATCCTGTATAGTTGCTAAAAAAAACACATTAAAGCTTGTATGTGTACAAATTTCAGCACTCCAGATCTAATAGTCATCAGGTTAGAACAACCAGGGGCCAGTATTTATATGGCTTCCTCCTGTATGGCTCATGACCTACCAGCACCACCAGACGAGATTGTTCGTCTAATATCGGCACTTTCATCCAAGGACATGCAGCACGGAAACCAATGAAAGAGATGAGTCCCTTTTTGATTTCATTTTAAACACTAAACTAAACATTTGCAACAATGGCAATACTCCCACCTTGGTGTTCCCCAGCACTCGGGAATTCGAAGGGTGGGAAGAGGTCCTTGATCTAACACTCATCACAGACAATGATAACATTGTGGTGGAAAATTGGAAAGTATCTGATCAAAAGTCGTTCGCAGACCACAGACGGATACTCTTCAATGTGAATCTCAAGACTGAGAAAGCACCACCCAACAGAAACCCAAAAATAATTGACTGGAAATCTTTTAGATAAGTAACAAAGTCAAAACTACGTCCTAAACATATTACAAACATTACTACCTCAAAAGACTTGGATGAAAAGGTAGAGATCTTTGAGGACGCCCTACAGGTAGCCTTCAAAGCATCCTGCCCGATTACCCACAGTAAGAAACCAGTTCCAGTATGGTGAAATGAAGATTTATGCAAACTGAAACTCAATCTTCAATACTTGCCATAGGAACAAATTCTATCAACCCTACAAAGACTGCCTTACAGAATACAAGAAAGCCATCAGAGAAGCCAAAAATAAGGGCTGGAGCGATTTCTGTAGCTCTATAGATACATTTAAAGATTCAGCGCGCATAGGGAAGTTGCTGTCCAAAGAACTTTCTTGCCCATCTTATATTAAGAGGGAAGATGGTACCTGGACGACATTGGCGACTGAATCGTTAGACACACGTGTAAGCACCCACTTCCCTAGTAGTACAGACTTCGTCGAGGAAGTCGTAATACGCAACCCCCCGATAAATACCACCTTGATTAAAAAGTTCCCGGAATAACCACCGTGGCGCTCCCATCGTTCCGATTTGAGTTCTGTTTTTTTTTTTGTTAAGTTGGTACATCTGTTACATTTCTAAATCTTAGCGTCATAGCTTGACATTTCCAAAACTTACGTAGCCAAGAGTACATCCATCTCTGTGTGTTTTATTAAATTGTATTGTACTAAATTTTGCGTGAAAAAGGATTTAATGGTGCGCGAACGTTCGAAAAGTGTTTCGGCAACGAGAAAGAAAACGGTCGTTCACCAGTGGCACGAGCGGTTCAAAAGTGGTCGTGAGTCAATCGAAGATGATGAACGCAGTGGCAGACCATCGACATCGAAAACCGACGAAAACGTTGATAAAGTAAAAGAAATTTTGGTCAATAAACGCAAATTAACCATCAGAGAGTATTATTTGGGCGTTATGAGACGTTTGCGTGAAGCAATTCGTGGACAGAAAACTCGTGGATTTTGCACCATGATAACGCACCGTCGCACAGTGCCAAAATTATTCGTAATTTTTTTACGAAAAATGCAAGAAATACCATCCAACAGCCACCGAATTCTTGATTTGGCACCCTGTGACTTCTTTCTGTTCAATCGAGTTAAAAACCATTACGGGGAACGCGTTTCAGCAGCCGAGAGGAAGTAATGGAAAAACCGCAGGAAGCACTGATGAACATACCGAAAACCGAATATAAAAAATTTTTCGAGGATTAGATCAAGCGCTGGCATAAGTGTGTTGCAGTCGATGGGGATTACTTTGAAGGGAACAATATAGATTTAGATGAATAAACTTGTATTTTAAATTTTCTGAATAATTTCCGGGAACTTTTTGATCAAGGTGGTACATCTCTAACTTCTATTGATTCAGTAATCATCAGAGAAAAGGTTTTCTGGTCAATCAAGAGTTTCAGCCCATACAAAGCCCTCGGCCCAGATGGCATAATCCCAATCATGCTATGGAACTTAAAAGATTTAGTAGTTCCATGTCTGGACGTACTCTTCAAAAAAAAGCCTGCAATTAGGCCATATCCCTAAAAGCTGGAGAAGAGTTAAGGTTATTTTCATCCCAAAAGTAGGCATGAAGGTGCTAAAGAATTTAGACCCATTAGCTTATCGTCTTTCGTACTAAAATCATTAGAACGCGTTTTAGATATTTATCTTAGGAAGATAATTGAAGGTAAAGCGTTCTCGAAATTCCAGCACGCCTACCTTAAGGGCAAGTCAACTGAAACTGCCCTACATGAGGTAGTCGGTACAATAGAAAAATCATTACAACACAAGTAATTTTCGTTGGCTGCCTTCCTTGACATAGAAAGCGCTTTCAATAACGTCAAGACAAGGGCTATCCAGTCCGCTTTGACCAAGCTAGGTACAGAAGAGGCACTAAACAGATGGATCATATCCATGTTGGAAACCAGAGTGATTCTGGCGGAAATAGGTAGCAGCACAATAACAAGGTCAGTAAGAAGGGCGTGTTCTCTCGCCACAATTATAGCTGATTGTCATAGATGGCATACTGACCGAATTCAATAGAAGGAGGTTTAAAGTGGTAGCGTATGCGGATGATGTGGTGATCATAGTTTCAGGTCTGTTTCCAAACATAATAGGCGAGATTATGGAAGGGGCCTTGGACTCACTTAGTAACTGGGCGGTAAATTGCGGCCTAGGACTGAATCCAAATAAATCAGAAATGAAGCTGTTCACCACAAAAACCAAGATACCAAGCTTTAATCTGCCCAAATTGAACGGTCATACACTAACTTTATCAAACAACACAAAATACTTAGGGGTCATCCTTGATACTAAGCTCAGTTGGAAAGCCAACATAGAACTTAGAGTCAAGAAGGCCTTCA
Organism: Toxonevra muliebris; assembly: GCA_963691655.1. Lineage (NCBI taxonomy): Eukaryota > Metazoa > Arthropoda > Insecta > Diptera > Pallopteridae > Toxonevra > Toxonevra muliebris. The sequence goes on along the minus strand of OY829328.1, from coordinate 46,816,219 downwards.
TAACCTTATATACTTGCAAAAGAATGCTCGGAAAGAAGTGGGGTCTAAGTCCACAAGAGGCACTCTGGTCATACAAATCCATAATAAGGCCAATCCTGACGTATGCATCATTAGTATGGTGGCACGCTATGAGGAAGGGGTATAACCAAACTAAACTAGGTAGAGTTCAAAGGTCAGCTTGCATAAGCATTACAGGGGCTATCCGCTCATGCCCAACGAAGGCCCTAAACGTGCTAGTGCACTTGCTTCCTATGGAACTATACACCAAAGCAACCGCAGCCTTAAGTGCAGTCAGACTCAGAGAAATATTGACTGTCAAAACCTACGTACACAGCAGAATTCTATTACAAATACCGAATATACCAAACCAATATAACACTGACTACATGATACCCAAATTAAACTTCAAGAAGGGCTTCGACACCTTGTTTCCAACAAGATCAGATTGGAGAAGAAAATGTGTGGGAGCTCGTCTTGAGATAGAACTCTACACCGACGGGTCAAAGATGGACTGTGGGGTCGGTGCGGGAGTCTACTCAGAGCACCTAAATATTACTTAATCTCTTAGACTCCCTAGTGAAGCCAGTGTTTTTCAGGCCGAACTTCTGGCGATCAGAGAAGCCTGTAAAGTAGAGGTGGAAAACTATCGATGGGAATATCGATAGTCCATGGCTATCGTGGGCCATCGATAGTTTCCGAAACTATCGAATACTATCGAGCTTTTAAATTTCCCGCTAAGATTCTAAAGAGGAAATGTAAAACACATTATGTAGTATTGGCAACACATTCTGAAAAGTAGAAAAAATAAATTTGTTTTCTTAACGCCAACTAACAATGCGTTTTTTTTTTAATTTCGCTCATTTATGCAAATTATTTTTATTAGTAGTTTTTTGGAGTTAAAGAATAAAATGGAAAATTTTTTAATCTATATATATAAAATAGAGGCTGTTTAGTGTTTAGTCCTAATAGGCTTCTACATTTCGCAACGGATTGTAGTGAAATTTCGTATGTAATTGTTTTGGACATTTGTCGAGTTAAGTTGATATTTATTTTAAGTTAATTTCAAATAGTTTTTTTTAATATAGATCGATATTTGAACCAAAGTCAATTTTTTCAAAAAAGATAGATCTTATCGTTTGCTAAAATGAAGTCAGTGGTGGCATATATCTAAAGTTAATAGTTTACCTGTAAAATGCATTTTTATATTAAAAATTTGTTCACTTTACATTTGTTATTGTAAATATTTATGTTTTTCCTAGAACTAATAATAATGATTTTGATTTCATTTCTCCTTTAGCTCGCTCCTTGTGATTTCTACCACACAAAAACAAAACAATAGAATGCGAGCATTCGTTTTATATGATTCTACATTTGAATGAATGTAACTATATATTACTAATTTGATCATAACTTTACGTGGTGGTGTGTGGATGAGAGTGTTAAAGTGAAGGGTAAAGAAATTAAAAGGAATTGGAGAGAGGATGTATTGAGTTCGAATCCCAGTAATAAGCAAATCAATTGTTTTTTTCTTATATTCTTTTTTTTTTTTTTTTCTTTTATTTTCCTTTTTTTCTTTTTTGTTTTCCATCAGTGTAGTGGAAAAAAAGTAAATATACAACAAAAATACCTACCAAGACAATATATACAATATAACTACTTATATTATACTTTCATTACATAAATATAAAAATATAGTATGCTATCAATTTGGTCATGGAAAAATTGTTTATTTACAAATATTTATATATGTATATCTTCTATATATATATATAAAATAGAGCGCTGTTAAATGTTTAGTCCTAATAGGTTTCTATATTTCTCAATGCTTAAACTAAAAGAGGTATATTAAAATTATGTATGGAAAGATTATAGATCTTATCGTTTGCTAAAATAAAGTCAGTGGTGGCACATATCTAAAGTTAATAGTTTACCTGTATAATGCATTTTTATATTAAAAATTCGTTCCCCTTACATTTGTTATTAAAAATATATTTCTTTTTCCTAGAATCAAACCCAAAATTTTTTTTTTATTTCGCTCCCTGAGATTTCCACTACCCAAACACAAACCCGAAAAGAATGCGTGAGAGCTTTCTATTTTAAATTCTTTTTCATTTGCATGAATGTACTATAACTACATATTACTAAGTTGATCACTGCACTTCATAATGTTGTGTAGATGAGTTGGTTAGGAGGTAGGGTAAAGTAGTGGGTGCTGGAAATAGTTTTTTTGAATAGTGGGTTCAAATCTCACTTGAAGTGGACCAAATTTTTTTTTTTTTTCGTGGTGTAAAAAAATAAATACACAAGAAATAAAGACAAAGGTAAATATAAAACATTCAAACAGACATAATACATTATCAAATACATATTACTAATGCGATCGCGATAGTTAATAAATGTGTGTGGCTGAGAGAGTTAAAAAGAAGTGTAAAGTTGTGGTTGTGCAAAGGAATTCTGGGTTTTTTTGGTGTCGCGAGTTGGAATTCAACTACAGGTGGACCAAGTGATTCTTTTTTATACAAATAATTATTTTTTTCATACTATTATTCATGGACATATGCCCATCAATAACTCAGATAATTTTCGGGTATATCTCCACAACCAGAAATTTAGTATAAGGATATTAATTGGCAATATAATGCCACAGGAAAAAGGTCTGTGAAATTGAAAAAAGGGGACATTTCATCTCCTATATAATCTGAGTTTTAGCTATGGAATATCTCAGTATTCATTTGTGGCACGTCTCTAAAAAACGTTATTTTGGCATTCCATGAAAAAAAATGGCATGGGCTTTTCCGTTCAACTCTAATGCTTTTATATATATTTCTAGAACCATTTACCCACGTTGGTTGACAAAACCACGCCACAAAAAAAAATGTGGTTAGGATTGTAAAAGACGGCGAAGAACTTTCCATATAGCCTGAATTTTCATTATTGTATATCTTAGAAACTATTTGTAGTGCAGTACTAAGATTTGGAATGATAATATGATTTGCCAATAGAATTTGGTGGGTAAAGTATGGGTAGACTTGGGTTAATGACTGTTCCAACTGGGTTTTATAAGGTATATTTCCTAAATTATTTGTGGTTAGAGAGCTTTGATTGCTTTAAATGCTAAGAAAAAAATGAATGGAATAAATAAAATATGCGTGACACCTCCAATGCAAAGAAAATGTTTGAAACTGTATACCTGAGAAACCATTGCAAAGAACTTACTGGCAGTTTGTGTGTGAAGGCGGATGGTTAGTAGTAGTTGTTGGGCAGAATGTGGAAGTTTTTTGGCATACAAAGGAAATGCTTCAAAAGGTATATATCTCTGCCTTATTTTGCTAAAGCCCTAACATCCATTTTTCAGTATAGAGTTTTCGATGGATTATGATAAAAAATGTGCCCTGTTCCGAATATTTTAGAAACCTACACTGAAAACTTGCATTCTTTTCTTTTTGTTAAAATTCTCCTGTAAAATTTGAAAAATGCGTGTTAGGGCTTTAGCAAATTAAGGCAGAGATTAGTTGTAAAGGATGTATGTTAATAGTTATTAGAGAGCCATAGTAAGAAAGATGATGAAGGTTTGTATGTTAAGATGGGATGTTGATAGTAATAACTGAGAAGAATGTTGACACCATTAAACACGTGGAAGTGGAACTACTCATGTAAATGATATGAATGATTAGTGCAATGATTCGATTTTGATCGGAGACTGGCACGCTCATATAAATATATCTCTTGCAAATGTTTTAGTTGTTGTAATTTTTGCATTAACCCTACTTTGCCAGGTCCGGACAACGTTGTTGTATAAGTTGTTATATAAATTTCTTGGTGTCCAAATCCAATTGATAGGCAACATTCTTACTTATTTTTATTTGAACAAAACACACACAAAAATTCTTATTCTTCTCCAAACTTATAATCTGTCAAAAAACGAATTTGAAATCCATTTTTTGTCGTCCAAAAAAATGCAGTCTCGTGTATCCCCACTATTATATATGAAGAATGTACTTCATAAATAAAAAAAAATCAGACAATTTTTTTTCGGAAAAAAATTTGGTTTTTAGAAACTAAAATTTCAAGATAATTTCTTGGATATAAAAATGTAAAATATAATTTCTTAGCTAAACCATAGCTGCTGCGGACCCTATTTTTATTAACAAAAAACTGCATATTGGGGAAAAACAGTGTAAAAATGTGATCATCAGTGTACTTTTAAAAGATTGAAAGTTTTTGTCAAAAACAAAAAAATATAAACAAAATATGAAACAAATCGAAATCTCGAAACAGTTAAAAAAATTTACTCTACATCAGAAAAATATGTGTATTAATTTCTGTCGTTTTTATATAACTCAGAGTAGAAAGCAATATAAGTAAATATAAGTCAGTATGAGCTTCTAAATAGTCCTGATATGGATTTAAATGGGTGAAATCAACTTCTTCGCCTTCGGGAAATGGGCGGGGTTGTTGACCAATTGCACTAACTTTTGTGTTGGAGCTATAATCTATCAAAATGATTTTTATCTCGATATCTTGACTGCAACGGGTTTTAGAGTTATTTCAGTTTTTCTGTTGTATGGGAGCAGTGGAGTGCCTAGCATTTACTGATGAGGCAAGCCCAGTGAATTTTTTTTACCAAACCAAAAAGGCTAAAATTGGCAATAAGGATGGAATGTTCTAGATCCCGATTGAAGCATTGAAGAAGGAAAATGGAAGCTCTGTCTGGGCTTTACCAACGTTTTCGACATGCTAAAATATTAACATTAAAAATACAAAATGAGCATATAAATTCAGGAGATGAACGTAGAAAGGACATTTTTGGACTAAAATCGTTGAGAGATAAACTATTTTTTAAACTAAACGATAATTTCTCTTAATATAAACCGTATTAATAAAAATGCAAATTATCAGATGTAAGAAAAATGTCAACGGAATGAAAAAATGCAAATTGCAAAAAACGAAATGTATTGATGTATGTAAATAAGTAAAACTATTATTTGAAAAACCTTGTTTTGCTTCATTTTTATTTGAACCTGAACCGGAACACACTGTTATTTTTTGCTTGAACCTGAATCTGAACCCACCCAAATTTAACCGGTTCGAAACTCTGCTAAAATCTAATGGCGCAAAAATATAGGAGTAAAAGAAAGTGGAGCAAATACTCTCCAAATGGCAAACAAAAACTGAAAGCCAGCTTTTAAGTTCTATATAAAATCATACATAGTAGTAGAAAATTGGTATGCTGCTACTTTTTTGAAACTGCACATACTAAAAAAGCTATTGAACTTCCAATTAGAATAAGCGAGATAGCATGTTATGAAAACATACATTTTCAAATTTTAAAAGCCTCGTAAAAGCCAACTTGATGAACTTCACGCTATATTCTTTAATTTTTTATTAGTACATATACGAGCTATTGAAAAACAAGGTAATACAAATAAAAAATTTTAAAAGAAAATTATTCTTTCAGTCAAAACAAAGGTAGTAATTTTGTAAGTACATATTATACAAATTTTCAGTTATCAATTCTTAGGCCAGCCCGGCTTTTGGGCTTATATAGACGTACCGCCACTGTATGGGAGATGGGCGTGGCAATTGACCAAGCTCGCCCATTTTCATAGTTTTTGTTTTCTGCGACCTAAGAATGGCTCATGCCACAAAATGTTGTACTGAGATGATAACTTATATTTTTTTCCGCACTTTGTATGGATTCAAATCACTGTGCGTCGTGCAGGTCGTTTAAGTATAGAGGGAATTTCAGAGGTGATAAAAGGCAACCTTTTTTTACTCCATTCAGTGTGTCAAAATTCTCCGAAATTTCCTCTGCAGTCCACACACCCGATTTGGTATTACCATATATATTTTATACTAACTTAACCATTTTTATCTGCGGGGGATTCAAGAGATTATAGAAATAGTTCTTAAATTCTGACGTAGTAATGTCTGTCTCTTTTATGTTTTCATTCCTTTTCGTTTGTTTTTGAAAACGTTGTTGTTCACGGTATTCAACATAAAAATAAGACGGGTGTTCATGTTGTCATGGGTTCACCCCATTCCGAGTCTACTGTATATGACTTATTGTTTGGCCTAATTATATATATATATATATATATTAGGGATGTAAATGTGTATATATTTTCTAGCTGGGCTTCACCCAGCTTTGCTATCCGGTCCTAGCAAAGGAGGGGTAATACAAAATTTACAACAACTAGAACTTTCGCAAGAGAGTTTCACTCCCACGTGTTCAATGATGTCAACATTCTTCAGTTTTTGCTATCAACATCCCATCTTAACATACAAAACTTCATCATCTTTCTTACTATGGCTTTCTAATAACTATCAACATACAGCCTTTACAACTAAATTTTCATTGCTTTTCTTACTATCGTTCCCCATATCGCTGCCTTAATTTGCTAAAGCCCCAACAGGCATTTTTAAATTTTACAGGAGAAGCAAAAAACATTTTTGCATTTGGAGTACTGTTTCGAGAATTTGTAATTAAACTAAAAGAAAATATCGCAAGTTTTCGGTGTAGGTCTCTAAAATTTTCGGTACAGGACACGCTTTATCATAATCCATCAAAAACTCTATATTGCCTTAGCAAATTAAGGCAGCGATATATGCCTTTTCAAGAATTTCCTTTGTAAGGGGGATGCCTACTTGTTCAAAAACTTTTACATTCTTCCCAATAACCACTACTAACCATCCGCCTTCACACACACAAACTATCAGTGTTTTCTTTGCTATGGTTTCTCAGGTATACAGTTTCAAACATTTAGGGAATATACCATATATATATATATATATTAATTAACAATTATTAGGTTTTTTTCACTAACATTATTAGGCTGTGGAACTCACTGCCTAATTACTTGTATCAACTTGGAACAGAAGCAATTTTAAGCATTAAATTTTTCAATATTACTCCAGCCGTTGAAGACAATAGATAAAAAAGTAAAAAAAAATAAAAACCAAATAATTACATATATTTCATATCATTCTATGTTTAGTTATAAGTTTATCATGAAATAGAGTTAATTAATAATTAAATTAATTACTTTTTATTTAATTTGACTATTGTACGAAAAGATGTTTATCTTATGTACTAATATTATTTTTCTAAATAAATAAATAAATAAAAAATAAATAAATACCGAGGTGTAACAGCCACTCAAGCCTACCCATATTTTACCCATCGAATTTCATTGACAAATCATATTATCATTCCGAATCTTAGTACTGCACTACAAATAGTTTCTTAGATATACAGTAATGAAAATTCAGGCTATATGGAAAGTTCCTTGCACTCTTTTTCAATACCAACCACATTTTTTTTTTTTTTGTGGCGTGGTTTTATCAACCAACGTCGGTAAATGGTTCTGGAAATATATATAAAAGCATTAGAGTTGAACGGAAAAGGCCACGCCTATTCATATTTTTTCATAGAATGTCATTGACAAATAACATTTTTTAGAGACGTGCCACAAATGAGTACTGAGATATTCCATAGTTAAAACTCAGATTATATAGAAGATGCCATATCCCCTTTTTCAATTTCACAGACCTTTTTCCAGCGGCATTACATTGTCAATTAACATCCTTGTACTAAATCTCTGGTTGTGGAGATATACTAAAAAAATATCGGAATTATTGATGGGCATATTGACCATGAAATCAAGTTAAGGTTTTATATAACACAGTGCAACAAAAATTGTATGCGCAAGATTTTTCAACGGTTTTACAGTAATTTAGGGTCGCTAATCACGACTGCGTCCTCAGTTTTTCTCTATCACATCTAGTTCTCCCACAAGTCGGAAAAATGGGGTCTTCAGGGGCTGTTAAGATTTTTTTTTTATTTCAACGGATACGAATTTGATGTCTGAAGCAAAGTTGTGAAGCTTAAAGGGAAAAACTATTTTTATGTATACACTGTTGAAAATTTGATGCACTGTGTAATAGTATGAAAAAAATAATTAGTTTTATAAAAAAAGAATCTCAATACAGGTGGACCAACCACCTGTATTTGGATTCGAATTTATGACACAAAAAAATTTTACAATTTCTTTGCACAACCACAACGTTACCCTTCTTTTTAACTTACTCAGCCACACACCTTTATAAAATAACGTGATCACATTAGTATTAAATAATAATGTCTTGTGTGTGTTTCCGCTTCAAGTCGGATTTGAACCGACTATTCCACAACTGTTTCCTACATCCACTACTTTACCTCCCTCCTAACCAACTCATCCACACCACAACGAAATACTGTGATCAAATTAGTAATATATAATTAAAACGCAAAGCTCTCACGCATTCTTTTCTGCTTTGTGTTTTTGTGGTGGAAATCACGGAGCGAAATAAAAAAGTCTTTTCTTTTAATTCTAAGAAAAACTAATACCTATATTTACAATAACAAATGTAAGGGAAACAAATTTTTAATATAAAAATGCATTTTACAGGTAAACTATTAACTTTAGATATATGCCACCACTTACTTTATTTTAGTAAACAATAAGATCTATGTTCTAAAGTAGTCCAAATTAAAAAAACACAATTATTTAATACGTTATAAAGTTTAATAAAAAAGGGGAGAATTCAAGTTAATACACGGGTTTGCACTTCATGTGCGTATGGGGCGATTTGAGTTCACTTAGATATTAATAGTAGGAAGAGATAATAAAAAATGTGTTAAATGATAATGAGTGGGCGGCTTTTATAGCCGTTGCCATGATAAATATTAAGCTTCGAATTCTACACAAAAGCTTATAAGTAACAAAATTCATGATTTTTGTACAAGTACTAGATTGCAAAATTGCATGTAATAGAACAATATAAATGATGTAAAAGAAAGGAGAACAAGAGAAAACATTAATAAAATTATCAGTTGGAACTATTTCCAACAATCTAAAATCTAAATAAAAAGTTGACTTTGGTCCAAATATCGGTCTATATCAAAGAAAATATTTAAAATTAACTTCAAATAAACTCCAACTTAACTCGACAAATAACCAAAGCAATTACATACGAAATTTCATGACAATCCGTTGCGAAATATAGAAACCTATTAGGACTAAACATTTAACAGCGCTCTATTTTATATATATGGGTCGTTCCATGTCAGATTTACAACTAAAATTTTTATTTCAACAAAAATTTGTTTAAATCTAAAAAATACTTTTAAATATTTCTGAAAAATCCATATTTCAAATACGTCAATTCTTTAAAACCCCATAACTTGGCAAAAAAAACTTCAAACAAAAAAAATTGTGTGTTCACATTCATATTTTCTAGAAGTTCAATTAAGCCGAATTTCAGAACTTCACAATTTTTTACGTTGTTATCTTAAAAGAATCATTTGATATTGGTTAATTTAGATATGAGGTTGTTAACCTTTATCAAACTATTAATATTTTTCTTGGACCCACGCGTGCGATTCGGGTAATGCTTATAGCAAAACCGTACTAAAAATTCCAGAGTCTCCGATATCTGCAGTGGGTGCATTATATTGAATACGAAATAATAATTAACTGCTAGAGCCAACAATTCAAGAAATTCTTTTTTCCGCAAAATTTTACTACAATCGTTTTTTTTCAATTAAAATGTATCCAATGGTTTTTTTTCTATGTCGCTTTCTGAAAGAGGAGAAATAATTAAAAAATTTAAAACTTTTACTAAGTATTTTACTACAACAATATAATTAGACCCTTACTGACGAAAGCCAAAAAGGTGCCTTTGTTTATATTTGTTGTACTATATTGTCCATAGAAGTTCCGACTTAAAAATAAGAAAAATTTAATACAAAAATTAGCCTAAATACTTGATATAAATGTTCCAAGAACTTACGTCGAAATTCTTAAACAGGTAATTTGAGTTTTCCCCAAAATATTTAATGAATTCTAAAATTTTTGTAATTTCTTCAGGAATCTCGTCGTTGTTGTATTTTTGTGTGTTTTTGTTTGAAATTTTAAGAAAACCATTGAACTTATTTTGAGGTTGTTTAAAATTCTCACCAAAAATGTTCGGTTTGATATTCATTAGCTGATGGAAATGCTGATGCAAGCATTATTTATCAAAAATGTATGGCCAGTGTAAGGCGATAACAAAATAATGCAACCGTGGGTAGAGAAAAACACGAGTAACAAGGAGTGGAGTCTCGTTCGTGGTGTCTTCGTTACAAAATCATTTATTTCAATTAATTTTAACTTTTCAAAATATTATTTTATTCAATAACTCAATAAATGAATTCTTCTTTTTGTTATATAACTAATATTGTCTAAAAGCCTTTCAAGTCAGAAGTGGGATAAAAATCCTAAAGTCAAGATTGAGCGCATGTGTAAACGTATAATTCACAGCACTTAAAGAAAACAAAAACAAAATTGCAAAGAAAAATAACAAAGTAAACGTAAATCTCTTTGTTGTGTAGCGCTGCAAATTTACTGAGAGAAACGTTAGTCAAAAAAAGATAAGATAGAAAAACGTAATAAAACAGAAATAGTAACGGAAATATACGTATCATCAATGCGGTACGTTACTAAAGAAGGAAAAATTAACAACAAAAATGAAAACAAAGAAACAGCGTAAAGCAACATACAGTAACGTATCAAAATGCTAAAAAAAGTGAAAATAGTGTCGCTAAAAATTGAACAATTAAAAAAACAATTGCTTGGACACGAGCTGCAAACAACTGGCACAAAAGCAGAATTAGTTAAACGATTAAGTGAAGCATTAGGAAGTGATGAAGTCCTGATAGAAAATGACGGCGCGCAATTACAAGAACAAGTAAATGATTTGCCAAATATGATGTTGATTATGCAAAATATGTCGGGACGAGTTGAAACTTGTACGGAAGCTCTGAGCAGTGGCGGTAGTGAAGAGCTAGTGGGTATCGCACCACCAAATCCAAATGTGTCGGCAATGCCTAAAAACAGTGTGAAGGAGATAGCCGAAACTATCCCTGAATATGACCCAACAAATGAATCGTCGCTAACAGTGGAGCAATTTGTGTATCGCGTAGAAAGCGCTATAGATGCTTATCAATGGGACAAAAAGTGTTTGCTTTTAGCAGTGTATAGCAAGTTAAAAGGCGCGGCAAGAATGTGGCTAGATGGATCACCTAAATTCTATTCGAACTGGAAAGAATTTGCAGATAATTTAAAAAAAGAATTCGGGCTCGTAGCAGACGAAGCTGAAATACATTTTAAAATGTCAAACGCGACGCGAAGAGCTAATGAAAAAATAATAGACTATTGTTTTCGAGTAAGTGTATTAGGCCAACGGTATGAATTAAGTGAAAAAGCAATTATTAAATACACGCGTGATGTACTTAAACATAATGAGTTGCAAACGGCGATCGCCGCTATCAGGTTTGAGTCTCTGAAAGACATGCGTGAAACAATTGAAGAATATTTTCGAAACTCATCTCTTACCCGACATCCCAAAATGGAATCGACATATAAACCAAAACAAGACAATTTGAATACGGCTAGTGAAAAAAAAGATTTTAACAAGAAAATTATAAAATGCTACAACTGCAATGAAAACGGACATATTGCCAGCCAATTTCCAAAGCCATCGCGACGTCGACGTTGTGTAGATTGCAACAAAGTTCACAAGAGTGGAGAGCCAGAGAACTGTGGCCAGAAAGCTAATGTTAAGAAGTCAAATTTGCAAGCACAAGGGAAATTTGGCGAGAAACCTATAACGTTAAATGGTAATTTATTAAAAGCATTTATCGGCACTGGCAGTAAATGCAGCATGATTAGAGTTTCGGTGGCCAACAAAATTGGAAATAGTCGACAGCGGTGTTTAATGCGAATCACCGGTATATGTGGCGGAGAACGCAATTTGCATGAGAAAATAAATGCCACTGTTGATATTGACGATATTCGGGTGAACGTAAATTTGTATGTTGTCGAAGACGAACTTCTGTCCACCGAAATACTTTTAGGGCAAGACGTATTATCTAAATCAAATATAAAAGTCACTATCATTACTTTGATATGTTAGAAACCAGCTGCCCGACTATTGATTTGAAAGACGTTGTTTGTGACGTAGATGACAATGATGTGAAAGACACGAGAGCTACTATATGAATACAAAGACATTTTCTCAGCGAACATTAGCGACATTGGACTCACCGATACTATGCAATTAAAAATTGAACTCACAAAAACAATACCAGTCACGCAAAAACCTTACCGTGTACCCCAACCGAAAAAGCATCTTATTACAGAAATGATAGATGAGCTACTAGCCAACGACATAATCACGAAATCCGAATCTGAGTACGCAAGCCCAATGTTACTGGTGAAAAAGGAAAATGGTGGTGAACGTCTCTGTGTTGGTTATCGACGTTTAAATCAGCACATCGTAAAAGAAATGTATCCAACGCCAAACATCGAAGAGAGATTAAACGAAGCCATGAAATTCAAATACTTTTCGGTCCTAGATTTAAACAGTGGTTATTATCAAATACCAATCGAGGAGAGCAGCAGAAAATATACCGCGTTTATTACAACAGATGGCCTCTATGAATTTAAAAGGATGCCCTTCGGGCTCAAAAATGCGCCTGCCGTATTTCATAGGCTCATGCAGAACATTAAAGACAAAACACAAGCTGGCGACATGATCCACTATATGGATGACATATTGGGTAGTCAAACCATTCCAGAAAGGTACGAAAAATTAACAAAAATTTTTAAAGCGCTGCGTGAGTTGAAATTGACGCTAAACAAACGTAAATGTGAATTTATGAAACAGTCCATTGAATTTCTTGGACATCAAATTAATCCTAACGGCATCTCTTCGGGAAGTATCAAGACTGCAGCGGTGAGTAATTTTCCGACGCCAACCTCACTCACGGAAGTCAGAAGGTTTCTTGGAGTTAGCGGATACTTCCGACGCTTTGTTCCTGGTTATGCAATCATCAGCGAGCCATTGCGTAAGTTACTACAAAAAGAACAGCATTTTGAGTGGTCAGAGACGCAGGAAAGAGCTTTCAATGAATTGAAAATCGCACTAACGTCAAAGCCGGTTATGACTGCGTATCGAGTATAAGCAGAGCATCAATTGCACACGGATGCAAGTTCAATCGGTATTGCCGGAGTATTGCTACAAAAAGAAGAAAGTAGTTAGAAGCCAGTGGCGTACTTTAGCAGGTCCACAAGTGAAAGTGAAAAGAAGTTCCATAGTTACGAACTTGAAACATTAGCAGTTGTGTGCAGCTTGGAGCGCTTCCGATATTACATTCATGGCAAACCTTTAGTGGTTATAGCCGATTGCAACGCATTAACAACAGCTATGCACAAGAAGGAGCTGATACCAAGAATTGCACGCTGGTGGCTTCGTATACAAGATTTCGATCTGAAGATAGAACATCGACCTGGGAAGCGAATGGAGCATATAGATATCCTGAGCAGGATGCCTCATGAAAGTGAACGCGAAGTAGATACTGCATCGTTATTAGTAGCCAAAACGTATTTGGAAACCGGCGATTGGATTTTCTCGATGCAACTTTAAGACGAAAAGATACGAGAAATCGTCCAGAAAGTAAAGAGCGGTAATAAAAAAATTAAAAAGGAATACAAAATTGAAAACGGTAGACTGTTCCGGAATGAGAAAGAGAAGAAATTGTGGGTAGTACCAAAGACATTACGATATCAGGTTATACAGAATGTACACGAGAAAGTAAAGCACCTAAGCGTCGAAAAAACCATTGACCAAGCACAAAAATATTTCTGGTTCCCACGTATGCGTAATTTCGTCAAATCTTTTATAAATTAATGCATTGAATGCGGGTACAACAAGCAACGAGGTGGCAGGAAAGAAGGCGAATATCATTATGATGCAATAGAACCGTTCCTATTTAAAACTCTTCATATGGATCATCTGGGGCCATTTCCACCAAGTAAAAAACAAAACGAGCATATCCTCGTTATCGTCGATGCATTTACAAAGTTCACAATTATAAGAGCTGTTAAAAGCACTGCTACAAAATACGTCATCGAAATTCTTAACGAAGTGAGTAGCTACTTCGGAGTTCCTGCACGAATTATTACCGATAGAGGAACGGCATTTACATCTCGTGACTCCCAACAGTTCTGTTACGACAACGACATTAAACATATTCTGAATGCTGTACGCACCTCTCGAGCCAATGGGCATGCGGAGCGCACTAATCGAACCATCTTGGAAATGCTGCTACCATCAACAAAGGAAGATAAATTATGGGATGAACAGCTTCGAGGAATACAATGGACTCTCAATTCGGCAAAGAATAAAACTACGCGTCGTACACCGCAGGAGCTTTTGTTTAGTTTCCAACCCCGAGACATACTCCAAAATAAGCTTATTCTTGAGCTTCATCAAGATGAAATCAAATCTGACGTCGACTTACAAGAAATACGAGAACAGGCGGCGAAGCGAATCAACAACCAGCGCGATAAAGCAAAGAAAATTTTCGACGAAAAGCATCGTAATCCAACTCAATACAGCATCGGTGCATTAGTACTTGCAGAAAATGAAGCAGCAAGCACCGGCACGTCACGTAAGTTAGAGCCGCCATACAAAGGTCCTTTCGTCGTGACCCAAGTGTTGGGAAACGATAGGTACGTAATAGAGGATATACCAGGTTCCCAACGAAAGCAACACCACTACACTTCGGTTTACTCTTCAGATAAGCTCAAGTCGTGGTGCAGTTTACCGAATGGTGACTATTTTGAAGACGACGTCGACAGTAGTGAGGTCACCACTGAATAGTCAGGATTGGTCGACTGTAAGGCGATAACAAAATAATGCAACCGTGGGTAGAGAAAAACACGAGTAACAAGGAGTGGAGTCTCGTTCGTGGTGTCTTCGTGACAACAATCATTTATTTCAATTAATTTTAACTTTTCAAAATATCATTTTATTCAATAACTCAATAAATGAATTCTTCTTTTTGTTATATAACTACTATTGTCTAAAAGCCTTTCACCAGTTTGTTTGAATGTCTTTTATAGAAGGCACTGGGTCCATATTGTTAAAAAATTGTCTTTGAAGCGCGGAGCAATCATTCATGTGCGACTTTATTAATGCCAGTGCCTGGGATTCAAGACGCTTTGCATATAATGATTTTCAGTAATATTGCTTGTATTTCATTATTCCCAATGTAGCAGCCTGCGTTAATTCTTGTGGTTGCCATAATTAGTTTTATAAAAAAAGAATCTCAATACAGGTGGACCAACCACCTGTATTTGGATTCGAATTTATGACACAAAAAAATTTTACAATTTCTTTGCACAACCACAACGTTACCCTTCTTTTTAACTTACTCAGCCACACACCTTTATAAAATAACGTGATCACATTAGTATTAAATAATAATGTCTTGTGTGTGTTTCCGCTTCAAGTCGGATTTGAACCGACTATTCCACAACTGTTTCCTACATCCACTACTTTACCTCCCTCCTAACCAACTCATCCACACCACAACGAAATACTGTGATCAAATTAGTAATATATAATTAAAACGCAAAGCTCTCACGCATTCTTTTCTGCTTTGTGTTTTTGTGGTGGAAATCACGGAGCGAAATAAAAAAGTCTTTTCTTTTAATTCTAAGAAAAACTAATACCTATATTTACAATAACAAATGTAGGGGAAACAAATTTTTAATATAAAAATGCATTTTACAGGTAAACTATTAACTTTAGATATATGCCACCACTTACTTTATTTTAGTAAACAATAAGATCTATGTTCTAAAGTAGTCCAAATTAAAAAAACACAATTATTTAATACGTTATAAAGTTTAATAAAAAAGGGGAGAATTCAAGTTAATACACGGGTTTGCACTTCATGTGCGTATGGGGCGATTTGAGTTCACTTAGATATTAATAGTAGGAAGAGATAATAAAAAATGTGTTAAATGATAATGAGTGGGCGGCTTTTATAGCCGTTGCCATGATAAATATTAAGCTTCGAATTCTACACAAAAGCTTATAAGTAACAAAATTCATGATTTTTGTACAAGTTCTAGATTGCAAAATTGCCAGTGCCTGGGATTCAAGACGCTTTGCATATAATGATTTTCAGTAATATTGCTTGTATTTCATTATTCCCAATGTAGCAGCCTGCGTTAATTCTTGTGGTTGCCAGTAGTGTCCGACCGAAGGTAATTTTTTGGCCAAAGCCAAACTTCGGCCGAAGACCGAAGGATTTATAAAATATAAAAATCTGAAAGTAAATATTTTTTACCTATGTATTTGCAAACATATACAGAAAAATATAAATAGTAGATACTCCAAATAAAAAGCTGACCAGTAACACAAAATAACTGTTCACTGTCGAAGGAGCTGACAAATATTATTTATTTCAAGAATCATTTAAAAATTTGTTAACGTCAAAATATACAGTAACATCGACTATATCTCTGTAGAACGACTGTCATTCACAGAAACCTGTGCCAAAAAAAAAAGTTGTCCGATGGCTGCCATGATTCTGCTTATCTAAAATCAAAGATTGAATCAGCGTATTAATCGATAGACCTGTAGCCCGAACCAGAACCCCTCACTCACTTTTGATTGATTTAAAAAAAATGGGGATTGATAAATTTTAATGTAAAAAACATAAATCTGATCTCAAAACCATTAAAAATTTAATGGGTGTGGTTTTATGAAGCCGGAAAAGTTGAATGCCTAAAAGTATTTTTTATTGAATAAACTTTTTGTCAATTTTTTTTAAATAACTAAATATTTTGTATAAAAAATTTAAATTCCTAGCTACTCACAACTAGTTATTTTATCTGGTTAGTATGATGGGAAGTATTTTATTTATTTTTATCTCAAACTCAAACAAAATAATTAATTTTGCTGTTTTTGACAAATTTTGACTTTAACTGTCGCTAACATCATAATAACACATAACTAATGCATTTTTTTAAAAGCTGAGGAAATTCCATAAACAATGTGATAAAATGTAGTAACAAAAAACTATTGAAAATTAAATTTTTGGGATAGTTTTATTGTTAAGTTATTTTAACTATTTCAATTTAAATAAAACACATTGAGAGATATCACAATGATCCTGGTTCGGACGGAGTAGAACTACAGATCCATTGAAGATACAATGAAAATTTATGCGCAATCAGTTCATTAGTTTTGGTTCATGGCAGCCGTTTCGAAAAATGCTGTTTTGAGAAAAACTAGTTTCAAAGTTCAAATATGCATGACTGCTGTATCAGGGCCTGTAACTTTCAGTCGACTGTGAAAGTGAAGCGCCGTGTCGGCGTCTCTAACAATTAACGCTTCTTTTCAATACGCTTCAAGTCTTCCTTAAAAAGTAAAAAGGTTTGGCTTGCTATTGCTCCAGCAGGTTGTTCGTTAAAAAAAAACACTGATTACTGTTTGTAGGGTTGTAAATCTGTGGGTTACTTCAAAAGTAAAAATGGAACAAGCAAACGGAGAAAATATAACACAGAAACTGTAATATAAATACTTTATATAAACACTTCATATTTATTTATTTGTATAAATTTGTACTGCCAATCTATAGTAAAAATTATTATAATCTTCGGCTCCCGCAAATACTTCGGCCACTTTTTGCCGAAGGTGCAATTTTAGGCCGAATAGCCGAAGAACCGAAGCCGAATAATCGGTCGGACACTAGTTGCCAGTTAGCGCAAGTCTTTTGGAGTACACTCGACTGCCTTCTCTTTTTTAAAGGGATGTTTCGCTAGGCTGTTTGATTTTTTGTTTGGTGCACGTGAATCATACTTTGAAATACAAGATGACAAATCATCATTAGAAATCGCATTTAAAAGAAGTTCTATATGCGTGGATACGTTAAGATCATTACATAAATTAATTAATTTTTCATTCCTTTGTGTAGTATGAACTTTTAAAATATCTGAAACCAAAAAAGTAAGGGCTGAATCAGATACTTCAAAAGCGCACTTTAATTTTGCCATTAAATCTCCAAAGCTGTTGATTGAATTATTTTCATTTTATTTCTTGTGAAACATCACCCAAATCTACTTAATTTTTAGCGCGCTTTTCTTTTGAAACATTAGATTCATTTAAATTGCCTTGAATTTTTTGCATTTTATGGTTCCTATACACATGTGATTTGAAGGACAAAAGGACATGCAATTTTAATATTATTGAGTAAATGAGAATACAAATGACAAAAAATATGTTTAACACTTTCTGATTTAATCACACACACAGAACATTCGTATTTCACACTATCGAGAAATTTCGATTCTTTCTTTTCACCAGTACAAATTTTTTTTGTATGAATTATAACTCGAATATATTTTAAAACAATTTGGCTGCAAACACTTAAAACATTCATTTTTCCTTTCTTTATGGCAAAATAAATGCCTCTCATAAATTGTTAATTCCTTGAACCACTTCCACAAATATTACAATTACACATTTTTTCACCAAAAAAAAACAAACCTTATTTAATCTTATTATTTTAAATTAATATTATGTATATAAATATTTTCTTTACTTTTTTTTCTTATTTAAGGGTTTTATTTTAAATTAATATGCTGTATACAAATATTTTAATCACCACTTTTTCACTTTGCACTAGAATTTTCGCGTGAACGCTACGAATCCCTTTAAACGAATAAACTTGACGAAGCGTGGAGGCTTTGCTTGTTGAAACGTGTTCGGCGATCACTATCTTATTGTGTGTAAAACTAAACACTTGAGTCGCAAGTTTTAACATTTATATGGATTTACACGTTAAATGTTTATTTTGAAAGTTAATTCCACAATTTCGCGAAGAGTATGTGTTTTTCCCTCGTAATTGCTAGTAGTTTTAAGGTATTGATGTGTAAAACAAGAAAATACACAAAAAAAAAATACATAAAAAAAAACATGATCTAATAGATAGCATTTTTACATGCTATTTTTAGAGTGTACATGTTTCAAAAATTAAAAACACAGATTTATGTAGAGTTTCGATTCTTGAAAAACTAAATTTGAGGAATCGGGTGATCTGTTGTGCTCTCCTTGAAAAAAAAAACTCTTAACTCAGGTAATGTAGGTCATGAAATCTCAGAGACCGATGGTAACGAATATCTATTATAGTTAAGATATAAATAGCAGAAAACTTTAATCTAAACTTACTTCAGACTTTAAACCACACAAAGGAAAATCATCTTTCGGGAATTCCCGTTGGTTTAGTTTACATGCAAAACAACAACAAATTTTCTAATTTTTGTTTCTGTTTTACATATCATCATCTAAAATCCAAAAAGCGGTAACTATGCAAATTTTCAAAATCGAGTTTTTAAATAATTATGATTTACTTGCCCAAACTACATGTTTCTGCAAAATTTTAAACTTCTTCGCCCAAATATAACGGTTTTATTAACGAAATCCAAAAGGCCGTAACTAAAAGTTTCTGAATTTAATAAGAAAATAGACGTATTTACACACTTGAATGAAAAAGGAAAAAAAATACTTATTTGAATCTTTTTAAGTAAATATTTCAACAAAAATAAGTGTTCAATGAAAATACTTAAAAATAAACCCTTGTAATTCTCGGTGACGTTTTCAAATATTAAAATTATAAAATATAAAAATTCGATAAAAAGGACGTTTCATTAAGCCTGATAAACAAACCTTTAACTTTTGAGTTAGCAATGAAGATAAAATCAAACAATGAATTATGAACTATTAGATTTCAATTTCATATTTTCAAATAATAACTAACTAAGTGATACTAAGCCTACATAATTACATTCTTCTTAAATCTATGATATTTTTAATTTTATGTTTTTGCACCTCCTGTAAAAAAATAAAATGTTTAATTACGCCTTTTTGGATTTTAAATGACAATATAAACTAAACAAATAACAAAAGACGAACGAAATATAGTAAGTGGCAATACGTACATATTAATTGTATGTAAATTCATGTGCGCGCCGCTCGAAACTAGTCGACTTTAGTAGTAGTTCTTTTGTTATTATTTGAATATCTCGAAATCTGTATCTCATCCCATTCTGAAATTTTTACACAATTTTCCTAGTACATTAATAAATATTTGAAGACCAAAAAACTAAAAAAAAAAATGTCCAAATTTGGAAAAATTTAATTTGTTTCTAAAATTTCCAGAATTCATATGTTGAATAACAAAAACAATTTTATGTTCATATTTTTTCGATAAGTTTGTACGATATACGAACTTTTATTAGTTGGAAATTTTTTCCAACTAATAAAAGTTTTTTGAGTAATTAGGGATTGAAAAACGTTCCATTTTTACAACTCCAAGACTTTAAAATATCGTAACTTGGAAATAAAAAAAATCACATTGAAATAAAAAACTCACATGCGCAACTTAGTGCACTCTATGGAAGTGAAACTTTTTTGGTAGGTTTGTGACTAGGAATATGTAAGTGCAACAACAGCAGTCTGGGAGAGATAACTGTATGTATGCACATGGCATTTAAATAGTTAATATGAGTCGGTACATATCCAAAGTTTCAAGGCCATAGACGAAAATTTTCCAGATTTCGGCTTTGCACATGGCCACATTCTTGTGCTTAAGTCCTGATGATTTTTTTTCAAAACTAATTAGATCCATATGGTATTTATCAAAAGTGCTTAAGTCCAACGTTAAACTGGTTAATTTTGGATTTGGCTTACTTTATCATTGTTTTTTCTTCGCGAAATGTCTCCAAACAGTTTTCTAAATACTTTAACCTAGGGATGTGCACTTCAGTTGCCCTCTGCCGACGTCGTGTGTAAGAAGGTGATAGAAGCGGGGTGTAAATTTAAAGACGAGCGGTGGCGGTTTTATTGTGTGTACACATACACATTATTGTTGTTGTTTTGCCAAAAGCACACTTAAATGTGCATGTATATGTGCAAAAAACTAATATAAGGAAGAGAGTACACCAGTGGCGGATACAAAAAAATTTTCTGGAGGAATCATAAATATTAAAAATTTTCCATGTATTTAGAATTTTTATATCAGATATTACTATTTTATGTATTTTAAAATTTTTCGGGGGAAGGGTGGGGGGAGTGGGAAATATTTTTTTTGTAAAACATTTTATTAATTTTTTATTTTTATTATTCTTTAATTTTTGTTTAAAGTATTTGGATACTTTACATACATGCATAAAAGTTGTAATGGTAAACAAAAATATTATTTAATTTTTGTGTTAATTATTAATTTGATCTAAAATATAGAGTTGGCATCCCTTATCAGCACGCAGCAGTGCGTTTGCTGCTTCTCTTTTTTCGATCTCTCAAAGTAACAACCAAGCAGAAAAATTACATATGCATTCAATAATATAATTAAAAAGTTCCACAATACAGAGGTAATTGAAAAATTCTTTCTTTTCCTGGTAACGCAATTACTAGGTTTATGAAATTAATCCAAAAAGCATGAGTAAAGTATAGCTAAGTACGAAGTTTTCTTATGCATTCACGTTCACACTCTCTACATATACATACACAAAAGAAATCACATTTGTTCTCTCATACTAGTTACTCTTCCCCTTAGCACAGCGTTACCCCTCGTCTAGCCCTTATGAGTATAGCATCAGCTCATATGTGTTTATTGCCCATATGTATCGAAGTGCACATCGCTACTTTAACCCATGTTACAAGTATTTAGAGGTAGATGCTTTTTTTCAAAAAGTAGCCATTTTGAACATTTCAGAGATGCATTTTTTAAATGGATAGAAAAGACTGAGTCAATAGAAGATTATTACTACCACTTTTATTACTTAGTTCTAAATTATATATTTTATTTATAATAAAAAACGTATAAATAATGTTATTAAAATTAATTTTCTTTATTAAAAATACCTTGAACATGTGAAGAGTCAAAAAATAATATAAAAAGCAACAACTATTTCTCCCTATGTTCATGCAATACTATACAACTTTAAATATAAACGAAAAGGTAGATTCAAATATATTTATATTGTTTATGTTTTGCATTGCGCTATAAAAGCAACAGATGTCGTTGCTATTGATATATTCTTATTTATGTTTAGCATAGTGTTATCAACAGATGGCGTTTCTATTGAAAAACTAAGTTAATAATAGATAATAAATAGTTTTTGATGTACAACACCTACTTGTATTAAACAAGTCATAAAGCGCTGTAAATTTTGTATCTTTTTGTCGCACTAAATATTTGCGAAAACGTTTTGCTTTTGTTGTTCTTTTCATTATAGTAGTAGATTCAAATATATTTGAATTGTTTATGTTTTTCATAGTACTATGAAGTCAACAGATGGCGTATCGACTCATCTCTGTCTCACTCATTGCAGATCTGTCATTTATGTTCTATTGTGAAAACAAATATTCTTCTTTGTACACAAATGAAGCACACACGTATTCTAAAAATAATCACTTCAAAAATTGTTTACAGTAAATTGATGCTTAATATACCAAACCAATTTAAGGGTTTTCCACATTTTTCATTTATACATCTCTTTTGTTTTTCATTTCGCTATGTAATAACCCCAAAATGGAAGAATTGTGGTTGTGGAATTGAATAGTTTCCGTCCCCATTCTTCTTCTTATTTTAATGGCTTCCGTCCCCACTTTCTGTTTCCTGTTCAGTTAACCACTCAAAATGCCGCCAAAGAAGTTTCACTTCAAAAATACGTGTCGAGTAATTTTTTCTCAAGAATGCAAGAAAAAATTTTGGTTGAAATTAAAATTTTAGTTGTAAATCTGACATGGAGCCAACCATATATAGATTTAACTCTTTCTCTCCATGGGAAATGACTCTTAACTTATATCGACCACCTTTGCGACACGCTCATCGGGACGGAATCCCTTTGTATTTTATAATATTATTTGCATAGTACTTACCCAAAATTATAATGGCATTGTTGTCTCTCTGAATTTCTATAGAGCCTCTTGCTATAAAAAATAGTGATGTTAATACATCTCCTTTGTGCACCAAAACATCTCCTGGTGGAGCATGTGTAGTTTTGAACTTTAACGATAAAACCCTGAAAAATTTTGTATACAAATTTATAAATGTTGAAATGTAAATTGAAATTAAAGATTTAATATGCTGTAATATTTTGTGTGTGCGTGATGTAAAGATTAGTTAAAACTTAGTCATATTTCCCTAGGTCCCAAGATCACACAGGATCAGTGATGTTACCGATTTCTCCGTACTGACCGAGAAAAATTTTCATTTTTGGAAATGTTTACTCAAAATATGCTTTTGAGACTTAAGCAATTACTGCTGTAAAAAACGTTTTAAATAAAACACGCTGTTTAAGTCCCAAGCTCTGACGGTCTAGGCGGATGATTTAATACTAACATTTTTTTGTTACATAGTAAAACATAAGTAGTTATTTAAGTTATATTTTCTCTTAAATAACTGTTAGTTAATTTTCTTATGTAGTATAGGGTAAATGAAATAATAAAGTAGGTATACAGTAGGTGGAAAAAATAAGTTCTCAAAATGAAAACAAAACTTTAGCACGAAATAACTTCGCAATAATAGATGGCTTTAAATTTATTTTTACATCATAAAGCTACATGAAATATGGTAGAAACAGCAATAATATTATGAGGAAAGAAATTTAGTTTTGATTTTCTTTTAAAGTTTAATATTACCAAGTGACAGAACGATAGTGCAAAAATAATTATCAAAAGCTTTTACATCCAAAATGGCACAGTTTTTCGCTAACAATTTTAATGAATTCTATAATGAAAATAAGATTTTTACATCGTTCTGGAGTATTTTGCCCCAAACCATTATTCACCATTTTTCTTTATTCCATAATACTGTGGAATATGCTTCTAAAAATACATTTTCAATCTGTCCTTGCATTACCGTTTGATGACGAGTCAGGGCTTAGTGAAGATCATTACAAAATATTTCTTTCATCATTCTGAACACATTTCAACACTATTTTAAAAATTTTGATAGGACATGATCCTATGATCACATCATAGTTGATGAAAACTTTACCTATTCAGCTTTTCTCTTAAGGTACTGATACCCATTTTGAAGGATTAGAAACTATATCAGCATACAACTTGGTTTCCAGTGATACAAGAATCCACAGAATCGGTCAACGAATGGGCAGTGCATGTGCGCGCGTTATCGGTCAAGTTTAAATTTGTCACATTGTTGGAGACAGCATTACATGACAAATTCGTTATGGGGCTGGAAAAATGTCCGGCTAGCGATAAAATATTTTTGGAAGATATGTCATGCAGTATGAACAAGGCGGTGGAGATAGCGAATACGGCAGAGTATATCCGAATACAATATGACCCTAGCAAGGTCAAGGAAGAGCCGCAAGGAGCTTTTTATTTTGTGAACAACAACAACAAGGCAGAGCGGAGCAGAGTTAAGCAGAAGAACAGTTACTCACAACAACAACGACAGCAGTCAGGACATCAAGTGCAGCAGCAAAAGCAACATTGCTTGTTTTGCGGATTTTCTAATCATGGTAGTAATAATTGCAAGTATAAAAATTATAAGTGTAATAATTGTAAGAAGAGGGGGCATTTGAAAAAAATGTGTACTGCGAGGAGAGCAGGGCTTAATTATGTTGACAACAGTGAGGAGACTTTATTTTCTATAAAGAGTGAATGAAATTTTTTACGAACTTTTAAGATGAATATAACTAATTTTAATTATGTGGAAACCAAGATCAAGGCCATGGAGGAAAGGATTTTTGATCATGATCTATTTGATGGCACTTTAGGGTGTTTCAAAAAAGCGCAGGCAAAATTACATCTTAAGGAGGGAGCAGTTCCAAAATTTAAATGTAATCGCGCTGTCGATGAGTTGAAGGCAGCATTAAAAGCAGATACGTACTTAGCTCATTTTAATCCTCAATGTAAAACTAATTTGACTGTTGATGCCAGCCCAGTAGGCGTGGGAGCAGTGCTTTGCAAATTTCTGATCAGGGCGAAGAAAGGCCATTTGAAGTCGCTTCGCCAATTCGGTATAGCACATATTAAGTCTGCCACAAATATAGCCGACTATTTTTCGAGGTATCCTGATTTGAAGGAATTAGGTGGGGAGGAATATTTGAATGGTGTGTATCTAAATTACAATCCAATCGTATTCCCATTAAATTTAAAAAAGTTCAAAACGAAATAAAAAACGACATATTGCAGAAAGGGGTTGAATATGCTAATTCAAAATGGCACAGCAAATACTTGACCGAAGAATTACGTCCATTTTTCGACAGGCGTTTGGAGTGATCTGTAGAGGCGCATTGCTTCTTCTGGGGATATCGTTTGGTAATTCCTAAAGGACTTCAGGCAGAAGTAGTAGATTTCATTCATGCGTCACATATGGGAATAAGTAAGATGAAACCCATGGCGCGTGAATGTTGTTGGTGGCCAGGGTAAGGCAAAGACGTGGAAGAAATTATAAAATAGTGCCATTCGTGTTTGATGACTCGTGCGATTAAAAGTTTAGGAATGACCGAAGAAACCATAGAATAGGGTACATATAGATTTCTTTGGGCCTTTCATGAATAAGCGGTGCCTTGTCGTAATAGATAGTTACAGTGAATGGGCCGAATGTATTGATATGGAGAAGAATACTACCAGTAAGGCGACCATAACCGTTTTAAAAGCTTTCTTTGCACGTTTTGGGTTACCAGAAATTCTTGTCTCTGATAACGGAATTGCGTTCGTGTCCGTAGAGTTTAAAAATTTTTTAAAAATGAATGGCATTCACCACGCTAGAACGCCGGTCGGTCATCCTGCGACCAATGATTTAGCAGAGAATGCCTTAAAAACTTTGAAAAACGCATGAAAGCGAGGTTTGTGTCAAGCAGGGGCAGCGCGGTTTAGTGACGTGTTAAATCTGTTCTTATTGGATTATCGCAACTCGGTACACGGTAGCACGGGTGTATCACCAGCACAGCTGATGTTTGGGAGACAGTTGCGCACACATTTAGATTTATTAAATCCAAAAATAACGGTTGAGGAAAAAACAGTAGCTGTTATAAGAGAAAATGTAAAAACCCAGCAGAATAATCAAAGGAAATATTATAAGGGCTGTAAACAAACTAGAAATAGGTGACGCTGTAATTACTAAAGGCTTTTCAGTTCCCGGTCGAATTTCTTGGACAAAAGCCATCATTATCAAGAAACTCGGGAAGCAGATTTTTTTGGTCAGAGCTCACGGTAGTGAAAAACTATGGAAGAGACACGCAAACCAGATCGTTTCAAGTACATATAAAAGTGATTCGGGCATTCGTGGTCCTTATTTTTTGTCTGACCATATGGGAAAATTAGGGATAGCGGAAAGTTTTCGAGAAGTCGGAGACCCAAGTAGTTCACCAGAAACTGAAAAGAAAGTTAATTACTAGCGATTCACAACCGAACAAGTAGAGGGAAAAAGGCGAATAGATAGATAGCAGTACATATAATTTAAGAAGTAGAAAGAAAACTAACTAAACTAATATTAATTTGATTTAAAAAATGAATTGTAAAATAAATTATAAAATAATTTGTAAAATGAATTGAAAAAAATTTGTAAAATGAATTGCAAATAATTTGTAAAATGTGAAACAAGGAAATGGAAGGATGAACGACTTAAAAGGGGGATATTGTGTTATGTTGGGTAATGCATCATACACAACACGTTCTATCAAACTTAGCGGATTTGGCAACTCGCTTGTGCAGTTGCATTTTACTTTACTTTCGTGAAGCTTCTTTTCAGTCGTCGGTCCATCGTTCTACGACACGCTACATTTTTTAGTATTAAATAAATTTTAAGTTAACTAACAGCTGCCTACCAATTCTTACAATTATGCTACACATGTACAAACATTTTAGAACTATTTTCCTCTTTGAGATGGTCTAGAGGTCAGTAATGGGTCCATAGTAAAAGGAAACTCTCCAAAAATCGTTTACCCTATGAAGATTTTCTATTCATTCCATGGGCCCGACTTTCTACAATAAGGCTTTGTCATAAAATCTTTACAGTTTTAATTCGTTATCTCTATGGAAATAAAACTATTAAAGTTTTACCTCGAAATATTAATGTGGATGCATAAATCCATGATAAGAATGAGAAAAGTTCATAGAGTGCATGATTTTTGAAGACTCTTTAGTATGAACTTTTTTCTGGCTTTAGAAGTATCTGAAAGAAAAAAATGTTTCAAAATATTTGTGCACGAATGGTTTTATTGGAAAACAAGTTGAATGCTTATAAACTATATAAACCCAGAAAAAATGTAATAGTTCTTGATGAGAAAAATCTTAGTAGTTAATGTTTTCATCATTTCAGATCACAAAACTCAAATCAAATTTCTTAAAAAAGTACTGGAATTTATTCACAATGATAAAGGAGACATTTTATAATGATCATCTCTTAGCCCTGACTCATCATCAAATGGTAATGCAAGGATAGATTGAAAATGTATGTTTCAAAGCACGCTCTCCAAACTGACTAGGAATGAAAATAATCGGTGAATGATTGTTGGGGAAAAATACTCCAAAACGATGCAAAAATCTTCTTTTCATTATAGAAGACCAATTCATTGAAATTGTTAGCGAAATAGGTGGCCATTTTGGATGTTGAAGCTTTTGATAACTTATTTTTGCACTATCATTCTGTCACTTAGTAATATTAAACTTTAAAAGAAAATTTAAACTTAATTTCTTTCTTCATAATATTATTTCTGTTTCAACCACATTTCACCTAACTTTATAATGATGTAAATTTAAAGCTATCTATTATTGCGAAGATATTTGGTGCTAAACTTTTGTTTTCATTTTGAGTGGATGTACAACGAGCTAAAAATATACTGCAAACAAAAAGATAAACTTTACAAAAGATGGAGCGCGAAACCTGCAGATAAACAAAGAGAAAGTGAATAGAAACGTTTTAGGAATATAGTTAACAAGAAAATCGAGTGAGCTAGAAACAATCATTACCAAGACATATTCTACGAAAACAAATATGATATTAAAAAAACCTGGCAAACTATTAACGAGATTATAGGAAAAAAAAACTAGTAGTATCGACGATATAAATAAACACTTTAGAAACACAAATAAGCAATTGCTAGGGAATATATTCGCAGAAAGTTTTAATGAAAGCGTCAACAATACAATACATAAGTGTGATATTAGAACTCTAAGGTTAACTGAAAAAAGTCTCTCAAACTCAATCTATATGTCAGAAGCCAATGAAAATGACTTCAGTCTTATCTATTTTGCAAGATATAAATGTCAAAAAGGGACCGGGGCATGATGGTATACCCGTAGTTACCTAACTTATTAATCTTAGCCTAGCCCATGCATATGTACCAAAGGCGTAAAAATTATCCGTCATTCGTCCGATCTACAAAAATTATGTGAAATCAGATCCCAAAAATTATCGGCCAATAGCAATACTACCGACTATCGAAAAAATACTGGAAGAAATTGTGACCAGAAGACTACGACAATTTATTGAAAAATATAATATAATCGCACCTCAACAATATGGCTGATTAGCCATATTGAAAGGAAAAAGCATTAATAAACTTCTGGGGTAACTTTGCAAATCATATCAATCAAAACTTGAGCAAACACCACCACAACTTAGCCTTATTTATCGACTTCAGCAAAGCGCTTGACACATTATCACACACCAAATTACTAGAATCGTTGGAAAAAATTAGAATACGCGGAAACTGTATTGAACGGTTCGAAAGCTACCTAAGTTCTCGATCATATAGAGTACGCATTAATAACCATTTCAGCGATGAAATTAACGTAACTCATGGTGTCCCACAACGCTCAAAGCTAGGGCTCTTGCTTTATACTATATATGCAAACAGTATACTGAAAATATTAAATAATTGCTCAGTTTACGCATACGCCGACGATACAGCCATAATTGTTTCACATCGAGATCTGGATACTGCGATTAATATAATGCAACGTAAATTTGATATTATCACAAAGTGGTCTCATGATAACGGCCTATCTTTAAATGCAACAAAAACAAAATTAATGAACATCCGACCACCACATATACCGCGCGCTGACCTGTTTATTAAAATCCATCTTTATAATTGTTTACATACTAAACCAAATAACAGCAGCAATGTGTGTACAAGCTGCAACGTTACCATTGAATTTTTAAATACACACAAATACCTGGATGTAATTGTTGATGACCATTCAAATGGCACGCACATATCAACGAACTCCAAAAAAAGCTACGAAAAACATCATTTATTTTGCGACATTTAACCTACTGTAGCAATTATGCTGTGCTTAAACAAGCGTCTTGACACTAGCAGAATCTTACCTTCGCCATGGTATTACTGCTTGGGGCACTTCATCTCATACTAGACAATTGCAATACAGTCAGGACTACGTATTCAAGATACTATTAAAAAATTTAAACGGAGAACACAGC
This sequence comes from Toxonevra muliebris, assembly GCA_963691655.1. Taxonomy (NCBI): domain Eukaryota; kingdom Metazoa; phylum Arthropoda; class Insecta; order Diptera; family Pallopteridae; genus Toxonevra; species Toxonevra muliebris. Next base: position 46,786,854 of record OY829328.1, on the reverse strand, counting down.
ATAAACCCTATAAGCAAGGAACTCGAGCTACTCAATGTCAATTCAATTTTCAAGTGTACAACGAAGCACGCGAAGTCGTTTGGAATGCAGATTCAAGGTACCAAAATTTATCAATAACTACGCTAGAAACGCGCTCACAGTAGTAATGCTAACATTTTTAAACGAATTACTTACAAACTTGGTCAACTTACCCAATACCGCGAATCGAAAGCACCTAATAAGGAAACACATTTTAAAATGCTTATAAATATCTAAATACTTATCACAAAAATGTAAACTGTTTTATTTAAGATATTTCCCCACAGACAAGCCCTAAAGGCTTTGTGGGATGTAAATGAGACCTGCTGTAAAATTTTATTTAGAAAGAAAATGAATAAATGAATGAATGAACATAAAAAAAAATGAATAAAATAAATAGAAAAACAATGAATAAATGAATGAATGAACAATAAAAAAAAAATTATTTTTTCCACCTACTGTATATACATACTATATTTGAAGTGGCAGACTAATTTTTTACATCCTAAGCACCGGCCATGGAAGATGCGCTTTCGAGAGGGTAGTTGTAGACGTTTTAGAACTTTCTGGTCTTGAAGTCGAATGTCACATGCTCTGACGCGCTGATTTTGCCCTTGGTACGTTTGTTGAATTACCGCTATTTTCCAGTACAACCGTCGCTTGTTGTCTATGTGAACTAACACCACATCGCCAACCTTGACGCTTCGAATTGGACCGCTTTTTTTGCGGTGAATAGTGCGAAACTGATTAAGGTATTCAATACCCCAACGCTTCATGTATTTTGGAATTAACGCTTGGCGCAATTCCCATGATTTCGCTAGTGATGACCCATCGCTTTTAAAATCTGTTTGGAATAGAATAGATTTATGGTTCGTTACAAAATGAGTTGGAGTAAGAGGTTCCACAAATCGTTGTGATCGCTCGTTATATAGGTTAATGGTCTTGCGTTTACGACACTCTCTATTTCCGCTAACTTTGTGCGGTCATCTAATGTCAAACTTGTTTTTCCGACTGCTGCCTTTAAACAATCTTTTACACTCCTTGCAAGGCGTTCATAAAAAACACACCACCACGCCACTCGCTCAGATATAAATCTCCATGTGATGTTTTGGTGCTCTGCAAATCGGTGTTTTGCATAAGATTCGTCAATTTCATGAGTTCTAAATTTTCTCGCTTAAATGAGTTTACTGAAATAAGAATGCTTGGATAATATTATAGGATTACAATTACCAAGCTCGGCTGGTGGCAGCCTGCTGCTAATCCTTATGATACCGCCGCACAGTGCTTCGAGAGTGGACAAAAATCCAAAAAATTTATGTCTCCGATCATTAAAATTTTGATGTCATTTTAAAGGTAATAGAATATGTATAACGAACCCCAAAATATATTTTACAGCGGTTGTGTTTTGAAGGAGTTAGGACTTGGCAAAGTCGATCAATTTAAGAAGCAAATATTGAAATAAGAAATTGAAATTTTTATTACTCTTACAAAAAAATTGCTTAAAAATCAGGTATCATTGACAGCGCTTTTATTTTTTTTATTAAAAGAGAAATAATATTACCAACTTCCCAACACATAATTTTGTTTTTTTAACTGAACCTTTTTTTTGTTTAGACATTTTTTTTAAATTAATATTTTTTCAGAGAAAAACTTAAAAAATCGTCAACTTCAGTTAAGAATATAAAGATTTAGGCCGCAAAGGGTTTGGTCTCGTGCCTTTTTTTGTTAATAGCAATCCTTACTTTCTTAAATGGTGTAAAAAAATTGGCCAACTTTGTCCAACCTTAGGAGAAATACTCTTAAATACAAAAAAAAAAAAATTTAAGAAATTTATTAAACTACTATTTCAACTTTTCAAAGCAATTTTTTCGGTACCATAATTTTCATGGCTTGGTCATCAAAACATTCTAAAACATCAATTTTAACCTATTAGTGACAAACCTCAAGTAAATATGTTGGCCATACATTGAATTTAAATTTCTCCGAGTTTTAGGAGTCTCCTAATATTGACAAATGTCCATGTTTGGTATACAAATTACGTATGTTGGCGTACAAAATATTTGAATTGGTAAAAAAAATTTGAAACAGTTACTTTTGACTGTTATGTCAATATTTAAATTTGTGTTAGTATTTTGCAAAGCAGACTGTTAAAAATATACTTAATTAGAAAATCTATTTTATTATATATATCTATGATAAAAGTAGGGACATTTTAAGAAGGTGAGTTAGCGTTGTATTTTAAATAGTGTTCTATCCCAAACCGAAAAAAATGATGGAGCATAGGTTCTTAATTGGCAATATTTAAAAAATAGTTGCACTGATATTTTAATTTAATTTATTTTAATTTTGAAGCTTCTGCAAAAAAAAATTTATCTGAAAACCGAAATCGGTACCAAAAAACAGATTTTAGAATCAGCATACTATAACCCTTTAGCAAATGGTATTTTTAATTTTTAGTTAGGCGCGTCCAAATTCAAGCAATAATTTATATAGTATCTTAACAGGTAAAAAAATTGGATAAGAACCGGTTTTATAAAAAAGGGTAACCGGTACCAAAAAAACGATTCTATTTTTGAAATCATTATGCCATAATCCTTTAGGAAATTAAGTTTCATCAAATTCAAATAACTAATTCTATTTTTGTCCAACTTTTATATGGGGACGTCTAGAACCGGATTTAATGATCCAATTTTCGAATCAGCTGAAATCGCACGAATGTTCTTGATGGCTTCAATTTCTTTTGAATATTAACATTTTTTCATTATTTGATGATTTTTACTCGCTGCGCTACTTTTTAAATTGTTGATGAAGAAAAGGATGAACGCTGTTACCCGTAACAGCCGATTAATATGACTATAGTTCTCCAATATCAAAACAGGTTCTCACTCGACGATGTTGCTGACATTTACCGTATTCCCTAATAAGTTGGTAGATTTTTGGCCACCTCTGCCAACCACATTGCCACAATGCTGACGCCTCTGGTGAGAAGATCTGCAGGATTGATTTTTCCCTGACAATGTCAATTTATTGATTTCATTAACTCGGGTCTTCACATAAGGCTTAATTTGTTTTCCTTGACCATTTATCCAGTTGAGTGTGATGGCGGAATCAGTCCATAGAGTTGTTGACGCTATTTGGAAGTCAAGTGATTCTGTTAAGAACTGTTTCAATCTCGCTGCCATTAACGCTGCTGTCAATTCAAGTTTTGGCAAAGTTAGTTCACTGTTGTTATTAGTTTTTTCTATTGGGGCTACTTTATTTTTGGAACATATAAAATTTGTTGTTATACTTCCTTCCGCTGACTTTTGACGCACGTAAGCCACAGTTTCATAAGCTTTCGCGCTGGCGTCAGCAAATATGTGCAGCTCACTCTTAAATGCGCTCGAAACAGATAGGCAACGCCTTAGTTTTAATTCGCTTAGTAAAATTAGCTCTTCTTGTCAACTTTGAAAATCGTTCAATATGTCACCGCTTAATGATTGGTCCTAATCAATATTCGTTTTCCAAATATTTTGTAAAATTAATTTTATCCTCACTATGAATGGACCCAGGATTCCCAAGGATCGTAGATTTTCGCGTTACGCTTAGTAGTTCTTAGTTCTTGTAAATATTCACAAATGCTCACTACGTCAAAGCTGATTACGTCGCTTGCTGTGCACTAGTTTATACCAAGCACCTTATAGATTACAGCTTCTTCAGATTGAACGATCTAGAAACATTTTCGTATTTGAATGCCGTTTGAATTCCATTTACGTAGATTGAATTTCGCTCATTATTTTGTTCGATTTTGGAAACGAAGTTCTAGTATAATCGAGGTTTCGCTCGCTTAGTACCTATTCATCGACATAAAATGATTTTTTGAGCTTTTCGCATACTGACCCATATCGTTGCTTAAAATTGTCCAGATGCTTTTGAATCGTCGCCGCTAGTAAGAATGGGCTTGAAGTTATGCCAAATGTTACTCACGCCATATGAAATTCTGCTAACTTCGGCAACAACATGCTTGTGGTGTACCTTCGTAGGCCTAGTCAAGCAGAAAAAAACTGCATACTCAGAATTTCAAATTGACCCTCAAAATCTGGACTTAGGGCCGAAAAGCCCATTTTTGATAGGTTAAAGCATAAACTTGCCCGTAACTTTATTTTTATTTATCGGATGAGTAAGTTTTTAGATGGCTGTAGAGCAGTCAGTCACTTAAGGGGACCAACACGTATTTCGATACGTGCCGTAATTGAATGGTCTGATGGTAGTGTGGTCTATCACCTCCTCGTAGTGACAGCTGGTAACGGTTGCATGTCAGCCAGCTGGTGTAAACTTTTATCTTATAACACGGCACATCAGATGTCTGATATGCAACTGGCTAAGATAGATCAGGCGGAGGGAGCAAACCCTATTAAATAAAACACATCCCCGATATTCTGGCGTTCTCCTCTGATGAGTGGGAAGTCAGGTACCAAATGACACGACCTCTATTTGTCCACTATTACTCCAACGACTTCCTATTCGTATTGATTGCTTCTGGGCAGGTGGTTGTGGCTTCTGGATCTTGAGCAGCGGGGTGAAACCTTCTGTGAACGGCTCCAGTTCAAGGTTACAACTGCCTCCGTCCCATTAAAACCCTTGCAGTCCTCATGGTACGTTCGAAGTCAGTCGCCATTCGGTTGGCGGTGTAGGTTTGGTTCAGAAGACTCCCATTTAGTATTGGTCTGGCTCTGAGTACTTGCCAGTGCTCTCGAAGGTACTCCGATCGGAGTATTCGTACTACGCTCAAATCTAAATCCTCCTGTCCTCCCCAAACGGAAAAAATCCTCCTATTTCATATTCATGAAATTTTATTTGTCGCTGGGTAACTGCCAAAATTCAAAAGCAATGAGCAAATGAAAAGAAACTGAGAGGATTTTTCAGTAATTTTAACAAGATGATACCCCACATGGTAATATTATTGTCTTGCTCTTACAAACATTACAAAACAAGAAAGATAGCAACAATGTTTTGTTATCAGCTGTAGAGCACCATCTTGTCAAAATTTCAGAACAATCTCCACAGTTTCAAAACTACGCGTTCCATTTCAGAAATTTGTTGCTTAATGTTTGTAATTTTTGACAACTTAAATCAATAGCTGAAAAACTGCGTAAAATGAACTTTGCATATTTAATAAATATCAATAAATTGCTTGCTGACAGCAACTGTTAATGCAGTAATGGTTGGTCAGGAAATGCTAAAAAAAAGGTGACTCCGATTAAGCTAGTTCAAAAAAAATTTGAATATACTTTTTTCGCGGTTTGCTGGCGTCGTTGGCCTAACTGGTGTGGCCCGGGATTTGGCAACTAAGCCGGCCTAGACCTCCACCAGTACAAGCCCCAGCACCGCTTCCACTGGACCAGAAGGTCAGCCTTCAGGATCCTGAATAAGCAGGAGCACCTTGATACGTCTTCGCTCTCCGAAAGAAATAAAGCTGCTCTCTTCTGGGCTCAACAGAATTCTGGAGCCCGTCCACCCCCACCATCCTCCCCGAAGGCTAATCCGAAATGACAGAGGTCGACTGAGCAAGCCGCCTATACTGTCAGTCAAGACCATAAACGGCCAAGACTGGCACCCCAGGCCGAAACTAAATCGGCCTTTCAATGTGATCAACGCCATGGCCATCCGAATCGTCTCCAGCTACATGGTATATCACCGCCGCACGATATGTTGAAACTTCTGGCTGCAGAGGCTAACCGTAAACGGACCCCAGTTATTATCGGATGCCCATTACGAGATGTGGGGCAGCACGGACACAAATGAACGAGGTGAGTCTCTCTTTGATTTTATTCTTACTCATGACTTAGTTATTGCTAATAGGGGGAACGAGCCAACCTTCATTACTTTAAACAGAAGGGAAGTTCTCGATCTCGCTCTAGTAAGTGAACACTCGTCACACCTACTGAAAGACTGGAGTGTCTCGCAAGATTGCTACTTTTCTGATCATAATTTTATTAACTTCACCATTGATAAACTAGATCCTACAGACTCTGCAGGTGCTACTAGCCTCATCAATAGGAAGCTTACTGACTGGGCAAAGTTCCATGCCATTACTGAGTCTGGCATACAGCCTGCTCCACCCACTATTAATAACCACTGCGATATTGATGGAGAGGTAATCTCCATTACAGCACTTTTTAACACTGATGCCAAATCGGCATGAAATTCTTCCAAACCAAGAGGTAAGACCAAACCTTTATGGTGGACCTCGGAGATTGCAAAGCTACGAAAAGTATGTAGAAGACTCTTTAATAGAGCCAAGGCTTTTAATGACTGGTTTCTCTTTAAATCAAAACAAAGGGAACTTAAGTACGCTATAAGAAAAGCCAAAAGGGCGTCTTGGAGGAACTTCTGTGGTAGCATAGAAAGCTCTTCCGAGACCAGCCGACTTCAAAAACTCCTTAATACGACTCCTAAGGCTCTCGACTGTATCCAAAAAGCTGATGGTCACTGGACTGTTTCTGGCATCGAGACCTTAGAGGTGCCTTGAATACTCATTTTCCGGGGAGTGAAGCCTTCGTTGATCATAGTCCTCCTGTAACCGATCATCCTTTAAGTAACCCCTCCCCTTTCCAATTGACCGACACTCTTCTAAAGTGGGCCATCAAATCCTTCAGCCCCTTTAAATCTCCAGGGCCAGATCGTATCATTCCCGCGGATATTCAACAAGGGGCTGAACACGTATCATCATGGCTATTGCAATTTTATAATGCTTGCCTAAAATTCTCGTACATTCCCAAAAGCTGGAGAGAGGCTCGTGTAGTCTTCATACCCAAAGCAGGGAAGGCGTCCCATACCAACCCAAAGGACTTCAGACCGACCAGTCTGTCCTCCTTTCTCTTAAAAACACTAGAAAGGGTTCTTGATTTTCATATCAGGAACTCTATCAATCTCACTCTTTTATCCAAATCACAGCATGCTATACTAAAGGGAAGTCTGTGGAAACAGCACTACATGTACTCATTGAGGAAGTTGAGAAATCACTTTCCAACAAAGAATGCACGCTTGCAGTGTTTTTCGATATCGAGGGGACTTTCAACAATGTCTGCCCCGACGCTGTCGTTAATGTCTTAATAAATCTTAATCTTGATGTTATTATGGTTAGATTTATAGGACAACTACTTCAAAAAAAAGTATCATCAGCTCCTCTTTCAGATATGATAAAGTCATAAAAGTTGTCAATAGAAGCACACCACAAGGAGGTGTATTATCGCCTCTTATTTGGAATCTGGCGGTGAACACACTGCTAAACAGATTAGACCAAACCGGCTGCAAAATAATAGCTTATGCAGATGACATTGCTATTGCAGTATCCGGCAAATACGTTGCTACTCTTTCAGCACGGCTAAATCACTCACTTAGCATTCTGTCTCACTGGTGCCGTGAATTCAGTCTTAATGTTAATCCTGCCAAAACAGAGGTTATCCTTTTCACTAGAAAGTACAAAATACCAACTTTTGCCCTACCCAAAATTAATGGTACCTCGCTTTGCCTTAGCAAGCGCGTCAAATATTTAGGACTTGTTCTTGATCCTAAACTTCAATGGAAAGCTAATATAACAGAGAGAGTACGGAAAGCCTCTTGCGCTCTCTACTGCTGTAAGAGGGCATTAGGAACAAGATGGGGTCTTCAACCTCGAGTCACTTCCTGGCTCTATTCAGCAGTGGTCGAGCCTAGTCTTCTTTATGGATCCGTCTTCTGGTGGCCAGCTACTGCAAAGGCGGTCAACCTTAAACCACTGGATAAGGTTAGAAGAACGGCAGCCATATTGATTACTGGGGCTCTCCGTACTACCTCCACAAAAGCTCTCTTCGCAATCCTTCATTGGTTGCCAACTTCACTTCTGGTTAAGCAACAAGCTAAGTGCTCTGCTGCCAGACTCAGTGCCTAACTCGCTCCTGGGCCATGCCAAGATTTTAATCAACGATGAAAATTAACCTCTAGATTTAATTTTCATAGTCTCCTAAAAAACTATCATGAACGTAGACTACATTTGCTCTACCTCTAATTTAAACCACACGTTCTTCACACATATCCCCAGTAGAGAGGAATGGGTTAATGGCGAGGTGGTCACTAAAAATTCAATTAACATCTATACAGATGGATTCAAATTGGAGGAAAGAGTCGGTTGTGGCATCTTCTCTAGTAAGTTAGATCTCAGACTCTCTTTCCGACTTCCTGACCATTGCAGCGTGTTTCAAGCTGAAGTAATATCTACCTATCAAGCGGCTTATTCGCAACGATATATTCGATACGAATATCTGCATCTACACGGACAGCCAAGTAGCAATCAAGTCCCTTGCCGGTGTTTTTACTACATAAAAGCTTGTTCTTGACTGCCGATCTTCACTCAACATTTTGTAGAGTCACTCGAAGATCCACCAATATTGGGTGCCTGGACATATGGATATTTCAGGTAACTGCAAAGCCAACGAGTTAGCAAAACAGGACTCGCAGCTTACAGATATATCACCTTCCTGCACCATTGGTGTCCCTCCTACGTCTATTAAATTAGCCATTAAGCAAAACTACCTTGAGGAAGCAAAAAGATCCTGGGTAGCGGAGCATACCTGTGGTATTACCAGGCTAACATGGACCACTATGGACAATAGACGGACTAGACAGCTACTCAACCTTAGCAGAAACTCCATCAGTATTACGACTTCGGTGTTCACGGGATACTGCATAATGGGGAGACAAGACTAGGACTGACATTCAATGACTTCTGTCGGGGCTGCGGCTCTGAGGAGGAGGAGGAAGAAACAGTCCTCCATTTCATGTGCGAATGCCCATCCCTGGCCAGGAGGAGACTAAAACTCCTGGGCTCAGCTTTCTTCACTAGTCTGTCCGAGCTATCATCCATAAATATTAAGGACATAGCCAGATTCATTATGGAATCCTCATGGTTCTCCAATCCGTAAATGGGGGAGTCGCGCCGTACTGTGGTATCACAATGAGCCTTAATGTGCTTAAGTATGCTTTCAAGCAGAAGGCTGCCACTCCAACCCAACTTAACCCAAGTTTTTAGATTTCATTCAAAAGAGGACATGTTTTTGCTTACAATGACATATAAAATGGTAATATATCTATCTTAAGAAAACCCAGAGTTAGAGGGCAGAATATAACGAGAATTGAAATGTTTTTTTAATTTTTTCATTTTGAGTGGCGGTTTAAACTACCAGTGTATGTAAAAATGTATAAATAAATAAACTATATTTAATTTTGTTTCCAACGAGATATAAATTTTCAAAAGCCATTGAGGTTTGACTGAGAGTTCAAGCACCATACACGCTACTTAAGTCCTGAGTTCTGACGGTCTCGGCAGATGATTTAATACAACAATTTTTTCGTTACATAGTAAAACATTAGTAGGCAATGCATTATATTCAGTTATTCAAGTTATATTTTCTCTCAAGTAACTGTTAGTTAATTATATGTAGTATAGGGTAAATGAAATAATAAAATATATACACTGACGGTCACAAAAACCGCACCTCGGTAATATTTCCTAACTTAGACTAAATTTCCCTTCCGTTGAAAAGGAGATTCCCTTGTTTATGTTTTAAGAATGTATTTAAGTGGAATGTACCATTTTTTATTGCGCTTGTTTGGCAAAAAGAAGAATTTTTGAAAAAGTGCCAAAAACAACTGCAAAGTGTAAACAATTGTCGCTCCACCAAAAGGTGGAAATTTTTGTTCTTAGGTATCAAGGAGTGTCATAAAGTTAAATATCTGAAGAAATTTGATGCCTGCATTCGACTGCTGTTGGACTGATTTGAAAAAAAGCAATTTATACCCGCTTGAAAGGACAAAAGGATCCAGAAGACTGTGGAAGACAAATACGAGAAAAAATGCCATAACCGTTGACGAAATGGATGGAAGCAAATCGCCTGGCATGGACTAAAAACTACAGCAATTGAACTGTGGCAGACTCGAGAAAAGTTGTATGATCGGGCGAATTAAATTAAATTTTTATTCGGTACGTGCGTCGCTCAGATATAGAGCAATACAAGGTTAACTGTGTAGCAAAAATAGTCAAATTCCCACAAAGTCATATGGCTTGAATCGATTTTTCCTACTATATCCGGGGTTCCTTATGCTTATTAAAAATGTTGCTAAAATTTTATGGAGAAATTGCTGTGGCATATCATCGCGCCAAATTGGCAAGGTTTAGTTAGTAATTAATGCCAAATATTTGATAACTTTAGAAATAGTAAAAAAGTTAGATTATTGATTCTTATTTGTATGCAGATTCAAAATGTTTTCGATGATGTTAGAATTTACTGGCGGGAATGGTCAGGTAGCTCGCGCGGTTTAAGTCCGATAGAGCACCTCTGTCATATAATGAAACGTAAAGTTGCTCAAAACATGCAAAAGAATAAAAAACCCCTTGATGGAGTTCTGAAAAAAGTCTGGTATTAAAAAATAACGAATGATGTCTTTAAAGTGCTTGTCGACTCTATGCCATTGAAGATAATGGCCATAAGAAAGGCTAAGAGAGGGGCACCCACGGTTGCCACTTTGGTACAATTCTACCAAAACTGGTACATTTTTTTCTATTTTTCTGTTTTTGTTACATTGGTACATGTTTTTAAAATTTGGTACATTCCGTGGGCAAAGTTAGCTTTTATAATAATTAAGAATTGTAAACTTATGTTCAAAATATTTTTTGTTGAAAAAGGTAAAATTTAAATATAAATATATAAAATATATAATGCTTTCAAACAAATTGTGTGTCGGACGTTAAGAGTCTCATTATATCTAGTCGGCCAAAAACTATTTTGAAAATACAAAATATATTTTAATTAATGTGTTACTTTTTATAAAGGATGTAGTCTGGTGTTCCGACCTAATTTTTAAGGTTATTTCGGGAATTTTTTATTATAACAAAATAAAATGTGATCATTTAATTTTTTTATATGTTATTATTGACATCTTTAACTGTACAAAAAATTGTTTTTGAATTTATTTTAAGAAATTTTTGTAGTGTTTTTACGGCCAAATTGGGCACCTAAAAAAGGTGGGGGGCTAACCCGAGTGATTACAGTACTTAAAGTCTTCTTAAACAAAAAATTTAAATAGATTATTGTTATGTAGGCTTGTCATTCTAGCAGGTAGAAGATTTAAACATTTGGATTAAAAAATAACAAAGTGGCGGACTTCCAGACATTTTTTTTTTTTTTTTTTTGAAATCGCGTTGTTTTTTGCTGAAAATCGTTGTAAAAAAAAAGGAAATAATAATTAAAAATAAACAATTCTACTACCTGCTGGAGCCATTGGCGTGTAAAATAACACATTAAAAGTTCAGCCCAATCGGTTCGACAGAATTCTCTCAGACCCCTGAGCCGGTCAATAAAAATTGTTTCGAGAAAAACGCTTTTTAAGTTTTAACAACAGGCGCCCTCGACTATGAGCTATAATTTCGATAATATTTTGAGTTTCGGTCTAAAATTTTTACAATATATTGTAATTTCGCAATGCATTTAAAAAAATAATCAATTTTTTGAAACTCGAACACAAACTGGTACAAAATAAAATGAGTAAGTGGCAACCGTGGGGTCACCATCAAACTAAACAATTTTTGCTGATAACTCAATTATGAAACAAATTAATCTTAATTTGCACCTTCAAAAAACAACAACTATTTTTATTTTTACATACTTTTAATTAATACCCTCAAAAACGTGAAATTACTTCCATATTTTTGTTTTAATAAAAAAGTAATAAAATTTGTGTGTATGTATGATGTTTCTTTCGCAATTTTGTTCATTTTGTTCCCGAAAATAAAAAAAAATTACATTCACTACTTAAAACAAAATCAGGTTTAGGTCCCATTTTAAAAGATTTTCTTGAAATTGGTGAGTGGTGCGGTTTTTGTGACCGCCAGTGTATATATGAAATAGTAGACTAATTTTTTACAACTGCTTTTGAGCACATAATTGCTTCTAAATCTTTTGACAATAATATTAAAAGAATGTATCAAAAATAATTGTCCTTAAATTCCTTCCGTGGGTTGCTCCAGGCAATTGGCTTGCCATCCGGACCGAAAATTTTAATTTTGGTCTCATCTGTGATGAAGGCCTTTGGGCAGGAAAAAAATCACAATGAAAATAATGAATCAATGTATTTTAATATCTTAGCTGACGATTTACTTCCGACATCAAAGGTTTGCGACGAGCGGCTCTACCGTTCAACTCATTACTCCTTAAAAGTCGCGCACTGTCTCCGAGCTCACGTAGAGGTTTTTCATGTCTTTCAATTTATTTTTAAGATCTACGGCGGATAGTAGCAAATGGTTTTTAATTTCTTTTAAGACAAATCGAGTATCTCAGTGTCATTTTTTTCCAACTTGCGGCAGTATCTTTTTATGATATTAAACACGGTTGACTTTTTTTTCAACCAACTATAACACCTATTTCTAACCGACATGCCCATTTTTATATTTATTAATAACAATTTGTCGTTCTTCGACTGTAGTTTAACCTTTTGCCGACAAAATTTAAAATAACTAATGCAACCTCATTACCATATGTTGCCGCCACTGCTTAAAGCTTATTTTTTCTATTACATATTATTTTTTAATCTACTACAAAATTGTAAAATAAGTTGCAGAACCGCTGACTATTAATTCTATATATTCATTGGTCTGACTGTATTAAGCGAGAATAGTCATCGGCACATAGCATCAGCGTTCCTGGAACTTATTTCATATCTTGATTTTCCATACCAGAAAGTATGTATATTTTATATAATGTAATTTAAGTACTTTAATGAATTGTTAATGAATTGTAATTCCTTAGGAACAGACGTGAACACTTGCACTGGAATAAATAAAGTTTATATTTTATCTAAATCATAGTGTCACTCTAGTTCAAGATTCTAATAAAAATCAGGATTTCGAGGACAACTGCCTTAACACCATATATGTATGAAGGCACTAATTGAAGCTACAAAAATCTGAGTATGCGAACTGAAAGAGCTGGGCTTTGACAAGATTTTATAACTGTCCCATTTTTAGTGTGAGTTGCATAAAAAGGAGTGTAAGTACAAACATTTGAGTTTTTGTTGTTGTCCCTGACTTAAAAATTTTTTTTATTGTGAACAAATTCAGTTAACTACTCGTCAATTTTTTTTTTATTTTTAAATAATTTTTTACTCTTTCCGGTTAAATGGTTAGCAAACGCTAACCACATTTTTGCTTCTATTAAAAAAACTACTCGCTTTGCGGTAAAAATTTGTACCTAAAATAAATACTACTACATATGATATGAATGCAACCATGTAATCATGCCAAAATTATTGATCCGGGTAAAGCTTTACATTTTGACTACAAAATTAGTAATTTTTGAAGTATTTTTTCGCGGTCAATATTACTTTGTATAAAAAGTATGTGAGGAAGTTTTTAATGAGAATTTTTTTGATAGTTTTTAGGAGACTATGAAAATCAAATCTAGAGGTTAATTTTCAAAGTCATGACTTAAGTTCATGTTAATTTCGTTATTTGAAGTTATATATAAACAGGCTTAATTTTTTTATTAAACAGCCAAAAGACAACTGAATTTAACTTGAGTAAATCAAATATTCTTTATTCAATTTACTGTCTTGTTTATTTCAAAGCAATTCTGCAATTCGTTCACCAGCCGCAAAATACCGCAATCAGAAGCTGTAAGAGAGGAGCCTAAGCGATTCAAACTTGCGGAAGTCGCTACTCTAATCATTATCTCTGCAAAAGTGAAACGAAGCAAAGAATGTATAATCTGCTAAAAGCAAGGCAAGGACCATTGAACAAATGCTATTTGTGGTTTTTGCAAAAAACCACTTTGCTTCATCAATGATCGAAATTGCTCCGATCGATTGCCCCGTCAGATTAAGAGGTCGCGTGGGTGGTCGAAATGGACTATCTTTTTTTTTCTTTTTTTGTTATAAAAGGAAGGTTGCCAGCAACTTCTCCAAAATTGTAGGACCTGTAGCTCCACCTACGCCAAAAATATTGCATTAAAAAGAAGGGGATGAAAAATTGAGGTTTTTCGACTCTGGTTTGGCCTGGTAGGCAAAGAGATGAATCTACTCTTGAAAATTAGGTACTTTCTGAAAGCCACATTCGTTCTCTATTGAGGAAAATCATTTTCATAGTTTTTCCATAAAAAATTCTAAGGCAAAAGGGTCACCGGTGTCCTATCGGTAGTCAAAGATTAATAAAAATGAAATAAATGACATCCCAGATTATATTATATGCTAATTATAATAATTGATAAGCAGCAGGTGGTGTAGCAGTTTTTGTAAAGTACGAAATTAACTGTTTATTTTATACGTTTAGTTTGGCTAGTTTTAATTTTTTGAAAATACAGGCCGCTGGAAATATTGTTACGGGATGGTCCCTTTTCGAAATACCACATGAAGGTTGACGTCGAGATATGGTACTGATCATCGGTACAAAAGTCTGCACAGCAGGAAGCTTTGTAGTTATAGCATAGCATAACCAACGAACTACCAATTCTGATAGTAGTAGTTGTTGGCCATCTCTAAGATTTACCGAGAAAAAAGTGAATTGCTACGAACTAGTCGCTGTTGATGACGACTCTTGCGGTTGGCCTGACAGTGGCGCTGACACGTCAATGTACGTGGTTGTAGGAACAGTAGTGCTGAAAGTGGCATTGGTTAGTTGCTTTGACTTGCAAATTTTTCAATCACAACTCATATCCGCAACACCACTGTTAACGCACAACTTTTTGAATACAACTATTGCAGTTGAATTCGCGACCTTCTTCATTCGGCATATTTAATATTTATACACTCAGAAAAAAATTATAAATAATTTTAATAGTTTTTAGACTATCATTTTTGATATAATTTAGTTATATTTTTGTTATCTTTTTGATTTCATGATACAGTCCTATTGATTTCATGCTGTAACACTATTAATTTAATGGTATAAAAAGTAATGGAACATTTTTCGTGATTAATGGGATGTTTTTTTTCTGAGTGTATATATTTTGTAGAGCGCAAATTAATTTGCATAAAATTAATTTAAAAGATTTATTAGCTTAAATCCGACTAGATGAAAGAAAAAACGCACTTTTTAATAGCACGCTTTTTATTTAAAGTTCAGTAAAATTGTATGGCAGTAATTCAAGATTTTTAGGTTATAATTTCTTATTCGTTCAGAAAGTTTTAAAAATATTTTTTGTACTTGTTGCGTTTTGTCTAAATTATTTGAATTGAAAATATTTTATGCAGCATTAGTGTGGTGGCATAAGGTTATCCAAAGCTCGACAATCAGCAAACTTAACAAGCTCCGAAGGCTTGCCTGTCTCTCAATCACAGGGGCTATGCGTACTTGTCCCACTCCTGAGGAGCTGATCGACTTGCACCTCTACACATCTTCATAAAGAAGATAGCTGCAATTACTGCGTTGAGGCTGCAAGTTTCATTCAACTTACTAAGAAGCTCCACCGGTCATCTGTCCATTCATAATAACACTTTTAATACCCTAATCTACTCTGTGGCAGATTTTATGAATATGGATCTAAACTTTGGCCGGAAATTTATTATCATCCTTCCGTCCAGGTCCGATTGGAATTCCCAATTCCCCAACTTCGGACCGTTTGCACTCAATTGATATACAGACGGGCACTGGCACTTGGCTTAGGTGTTTTCAAGCCGGATTATATGCAATTGAGACAAGCGCCAGAATTAACCTTAATAAAAATTTAAAAGATGCTAAGATTATAATCTTCTCTGATGCCAAGCTGCTTTATTTCAAAGCTAGTAAAGGAGTGTTTTGAAAGTCTGCCGAAGTTGTCTACCCATAACAAAATTACACTTTGTTGATTATTTGGTCAGATACCACATAAGTAAATTAGGTTCGTCACATGAGACAGAATGTTGTTTATGTATGGAAGATGAAGAGACGACATCTCACATTCTGTGTGAACGTCCAGCCTTGGCTTGGCAAAGAAGGGGTATATTTAGAAAACCGCTCCTATCAACAAACGAAATCAAAACCTTTTCCACAAAAGATGTTCTAGCTTTCATTAGGATAGAAGATCATATTTTGTCTTAATTTTGGGGCTTTGACACAAAAGATCTTTTAGGTCGCAGTGCCTGACTGTCGAGACGTTTCAACTTCTTCTTAATAATAATAATATTAAAAGTTATGACCAGGGAACGGAATTTGTTGACTTTGCCTTTTTTTTTGCAATGCCGTATAGAATTGCAGATTCAACATATGAACGTTTTACATTCCCCTGATCTCATATATACAATTTTTATTTTGCCTTTTTTATATATAATGCCTATTTTTGCCTTTTTTATGCATAATGCCTTTTTGTTGCCTTTTTCAAATATATTTTGGATTTTTTGTGTTTGTGTGAATTGAAAATTTGACATATTTCTTACTTTTTTGTTTTACCAATTTTCGGTTGCATTTTGATAAAAATTGTATTTAAATTTTGAAGAAATGGCCACGTCACAATAAACAACAGCGTGTAAAATGGTCCAAAGTGTTGATATTTGCAACTTTGCAACCATTTTAAATTAGTTTTGAAAATACTCAAAATCATCACTGTTTGACATAACTGTTAATTTTTGATTACGCTGCGCTTAAATATTATTTTAATTAAAAAATGCCTAAACAACAAGCTCCGCTGTCGCGAAAACTTAATAATTTTGTAAAAACGTTCGGCTATGATGTATTTTCCACCGATGGAAAAGTGCTTCTTTGTAAACTTTGCAGTATTAAAGTGAATCACGAAAAGAAATTTTTTATTCAACAGCATATCCAAAGGCAGAAGCACCAGCAAGCGGTGATATCACAAAAACAAGAAAAAGCTCAGGCAATTTCTTTATTCACAGTTAACGTTGATTGGATCAATTTTTCTCCGATTTAACTAAAATGATGTTAGCTTGCGACATACCATTATTCAAAATAAAACGCCAAGAATTTCAATCATTTTTTGAAAAGTATACGAAAAAAAAATTATTTTGGGTTTTATAATGAAAAATACGCAACAGGTTTTTAGTCGACTTTTGAGTTTAGCTGTTATTCCTTATTGCCACAGAATTTTACAAAGCATTTTTATGAATCCGCTTAATAACCAACTTTGTTTCGAAAGAGAGAAGAGCTCGAGAAATTGTTTTTTTTTTTATGACAAAGAGGAAAAGAAACCTTCAGATTAAAAAAGGCAACAAGATCTGCACCACTTTAACAACAAAAATTTTTGAGAGCTTTTCAAATTTTGTGTATTTTTTTTTCTGTGTAGCGATGCTAGAACGACGATTTCAACGTCATTTTGAAGATTTTTTGACCCAATGACGATTTTATTGAAAAATAACGATTTTTTAGATCAAACAACAACTGCATAAAAGCTTTTTTGTTGAAAAATCTCTTTTCTATTGTATTTCTATACATATATGCGTGTGATACAATAAAGTCATTTATATGAGTCGCATTATTTGCTACCGTTTACAACTTTTGGAAAACAATTTCCAACATATGTAAAACGTAATGAATTATCAAAAACATTTCCAACATTGTAAATTTTATTTTAAAATAGTTGTGTATGCCCAACTCAGCCGAAATGTTGAAAGAATATTTTCAAAAGTCAAGACTCTTGAAAGGATATTATTTGCATAAAATTATTTGGTAACAAAAATGTTATGCTAGTTTTGTGCACTCAACAGATAAGTTATTGTTCTGCTCGCAGCCTGTTATATAAACCATACAATACCTTAAACAACCAGGGCTCGCTCCAGAAAATGCAGTACATGTTGTAAGCAATTTCCTATTTAAATACAGACAAATATCTGCTTGAATACATTCTGGGAAACCCTTTAGAACGGAATTTACGTCAATGCCATTTGTGTAAGTCCATGCATGCTGAAAATATTCCTCTAAGCGTTGTCTTAGTGGATTTGGTATCTTTATCATAAAAAAATTTTAGGTATATCATTATTATTTTTTTTTTTTATTTAAGCAATTATATTTACCTGGTGAAATCTTATAAATTCTCGCACCCTCAACATTTGTGTATGATATCTGGCAGTTCCGGAATAAAGCCTCTGTATAATGGCTGACACATTTCCAAAAATACTTGCATACATAAGAGCTGAAATTATACGTTAAAACAGTGCAATTTTAGTTCCTGTGGCCAGCTTATTTGCCACTATATTTTGTTAGATTAAAGCAAAACACAATTTTTTTCATATAATAAAAACCGATATCTCGACCGGTTTACAAGATATCGGCCGACAACGTCACGTTTTTAGTCCCTATGGGCCCATAATGCACTATATTCTAGATTAAAGCAAAATAAACACGAGACATCGGCAGCCAAACTCCGAATCAAACGGCTCCTTATTGAATATATTTCTACACTGAATCTTTGTTTTCTAGAGACGGAAGGTGAATACTTAGTATTACCCAGAAACCGAAATTAAAAAAAAATAAAATAAAATGCCTTCCAATCATCGGAGCTTGTCTAACGCCTCATCAACATTGTTTGGAGCCTCTACTGAGTCCTCATACATCACGTTCAATTGGTGATATTATTTTCGCGAAAGTCCACGTGCTCCAGTGCGTAACTGTCTTGGCCGACCAGAGCCAACCACTATTGCATTTTGGCTGCAGTTATTGTCATCTTGCCCTTGGCTAACGATCTTATCGGTCGTTCATGGTCTTTTTGTGTTCTCATTAACCATGTCATCTCCCTTGGCTGAAGTTGGGTCTCTGAGCAAAAATACGCTTTCCAGCTCGCCGTTGTCAAAATTTATCAAGCTCGTCTCATGTTCTCGACCAATTTTAATCTTTTCTGCGAAAATTACGTTTCGACTGGTTATTACTGTTCGATTTTGTGGGTCGAATAAATTAGTTACCTCAGAATACCCAACCATAATATATTCTTTACCATTTGGACGAAATTTTTTCGAATGCTTCTTGTCAAGAGCAACTGTCGAGGAACTAAAAACTTTAAGATGTGCCACTGTTAGCTTTGTGCCCGTTCTCACTTCATGTGGGGTTTTATTGACAAGAATTTTCATCACCGTTTTATTGCGGAGATACGTTGCAGTCCTTATTGCCTCCGCCCAAAAAGATTCACCGAGTTGTAGAAATTTAACATGGCCCTCGCCATTTCAACCAGCGAGTATAGGGAGGGCACCGTTGTCTTTTTATGCCATGTTGCTTCAAGAATTGCTTAAAAACATTTGCGACATATTCACTTAAAATTTTCATTTTCGAATCGGTTTGCTTCTCTGCCTTATAATCTTTAAAAGCGTCAAAAATAGCATCTTTTGTTTTCGCGAAATGTCCACGACGTTCACAACTGAAATATTTCACATTCTTGTTTTTGTTGTTGTATTTACTGTTGTTGTCTGAATCGTTAGCCGCGCTTCCGTTACTTCTGTTTATTTTGTTTAAATTTCTATTAACAGACTTCTACCGAACTTTCATGTTGATCGTCACTAGCACATTGCCGCGTACCCTTTTCAAGTAATTTTAAATTTAAAACCCCAAAAGAAAGCAAAGCATCACCCGTTTTCATTGCCACAAAAAAAATTTCATATTGCTTTGGTAAACTGGACAACAGTATAATGACTAAGATTTCCTCTGGCAATGCAACATCTATTTTTGCGAGGCCCTCCATTATCTTACAAAATTCGTGTATGTGGCTCGACACAGCAGTACCTTCAGCCATGCTGAGATACAGTAGTTTTTTAACTAACAAAATTTTCCGCGCCGGCCCTTTTGGTTAATGAATTTCACAGAGTTTATTCCATGCCAGCATTGCGCCTCACAGTATTTTGAGAAATTATTCTAGCACGACATAAATAAAAAAACTTCATGTTGCGCATTCCAATGACCATTACAATTTCTTATTTAAAAATAATTGAATACCCTATTTTCAATAATTGTTCATCAAAAAAGGTCGAAACACGTTGTCACGGCATTGCAAAGTTGGTTTTTGTTTGGGCTGAATAGCAAGGTGGAGCGAGAATGTATGTACCGGAATTTGATAATTGGTTTTTTCTTCGAAATTCCGTTGTGAAAAGTTGTGGTATCCGGTTTTTGGTGAATATTGGTACATTTTTAAAGTATTTTGTTGTGCGTTTGGATTATTTCAACATTTGGTAAGTATGTGGCAGCTTTTTGAAAAACTTGCTGCTTTTAAAAAATAAAGAAAGCAATCTTTACATAAACTTTTAAAAAGTATTTTACGGGGTTTTAAGTTCTAGCATTAGTTAACATATTCCTTATAGCATAATTAAAGAGGTGAATTAATTAGTCTGAAAAGGTGAATTAATTTGGGCTGTCAGGCACTCAAGGGGACCAACATGTATTTCGACGTGCCGTAATTGAATGGTCTGATGGAAGTGTGGTCTATCACCTTCACGTGGTGACGGCTGAAAACAGCTGCATATCTGATTGCTGATATGTGACTGGCTAAGATAGTCCAGGTGGAGGGAGTATACCCTCTTATACAAAGCCTTCCCTAATCCAAGGTGTTATGCGATCCGTGCCTGATGGATATTTTGGCAGCCAGGAGAGTAATCCTGGAAGGCCACCGGTGGCAGGTCAGCTATCTGAATGCATTAAATTTAATTAATTGTATGCAGTCGTTATGTTAGATCCGCTTCCGTTAGTTTTTCAGGGTTAAAAATTAGGCTGTCTTTTTTCGGAGCATCACTGATACCTGGCCGCCTCAGAGAGTAACGGTGGCCTTGCCGTAGTATGGGGCGCTGTCACGGTCCCTTCCCCTTTTCTCTATAGAGGTTACCGTGTATTCCGATTCGTCGGAATACACAGCTTCGCCCTGGTTAAACAGGAGGAGTAGGCGACCGGACGAAACGGCATGAATACAACCGAAATAAGAAAAAACCCAAACAAAGTCTCTTGAGTCTACGACAGAGAGCGCATCCCAGGGGAGAGTGGGTTGTAATCTTTACAACCAACTCTTCTTTGGTGTCAGGGGCTGTGAACCTCCGGCTGAGGTAGGTATAAGTCTAAACGTCACAACTGTGACTGACATACCTCCTACAGAAGCAGGCGTACTGAGGCCACAAACTTCTCGTAGAATGAGAAGCAAATGGAGGAAGATTAGGTCGATAAGCAGACGAAAGGAGGCCTCGGCCACTACTCTGGTTGAAGACCAAAATATGGCCAATGTTTCAAAGAGGGTACATGCTGCTGAGGTTACAAAACGGATGCAGAGGGGCTCCTCAGAGAAACCAAGCCGCTTTCTTCAGGGGCGCTCAGGTAAAAAGGACGAAGACCGATACTGCCAGCGCTGCCACCTCTTGCAGTGTGGGCGCACAGATGGGAGGCTTTAATACTTTCCAAAGTATTAACGCCACCTCTGTGATGCCTACTGCTGTCAGCAATGATAACGCGAGGTTACCCCGGTCTTCTAACTTTGCAAATATTGCGGAAACTATCTGTGGACTTAAAGTAACCCAGATAAATGCTGCTACTGCACTCCTATGTAAACGTCTATGTAGCATACATTCCCTCACATCTACTACATCTAGTACTCTGAAAGAGTTTCTGATGACTTTCGCAACGTCGCAAGGACATGTTGCATCAACCCATGAATACCCACACTATACTTTCGATTTAGTGCGAATATTAAAATTTTCTTTTGATTTTTCTTTGTGCGTTTCGAAATTAAATTTTTTGTGTGCTTTGGTATCACCAAGTTAGTGTGAACCAAAGTATTTTAATTTATTTATTTTGTATGTGGTACCACCAAGTCAAGGTGGACCAATAGTGTTATGTTTTATAATTTTGAGTGCGGAGCACCGAATTGTGGTGTTGAGTTAAAAAATTAAAATCAAATTTTTATTTTTGTTGTGTCGCTAACTTGCAGCGACACTTATAGAGTAATTTTTAGCCGGGTTACTTGCGAGTTTTTGTATTTTAACTTTCGTGACTTTTTCGGGTCGTGATATTTGTGCGCGAATAAAGAAGGGTCCATAAACCCATTATCCCAGGGAGTACCATTTTATTTTTGTATTATTTTTGGTGGTCACTTGTTGGCGGTTGGTGCCACAGTGACTATTGTGTTTGTGGAGTAGGCTTCTCCTGCTATTAACTTTCTTTTTTATTTAAACTAAAATTGTGAAAGTCCCTTTGTGTGATCGTGAGCCCAGCCGGTTGTGCGGTTGAAATTTAATTTTACTTTTAGTAAAATTGTGTGGTAGCTCAGTATTGAGCTACAGAAACCGAGCGTTTCATAAAATATGTATTTTTTTCCCTTCTTTCTTCTGATTTTATAGCGAACGTGGGCTTTGTTATCCGTTTTCTTGATTTGAATTTTATATTAATTTTAAAGTAGAGTCGTGGTAATTTGATTTGTTGCGGTTCGAGTTCTGGGGTCTTCATTAAAAATTATGGACCGCACTTCCCTTCTCTCTTGGATTGTATGCTTCTGTTTTTCAAGGCAATGGACCATATTATAGATAATAAGAAAGGAATATCTGTGTATTTAGTGACAGTCAGGCTGCACTTAAATCCTTGCTTATTCCTCTAACCACATCTAAACTGGTTATGAATTGTAAATCCAGGCTTGATTGTGTTGGAAAACACAATAGCCTACTGTTGATATGGGTTCCTGGACACTCAGGAATTTCAGGAAATGAATCTCCTGACCTTCTGGACAGAAAGGGTTCAGAAATTGGTTTCCTGGGCCTAGAACCTGTACTCTTTGTCGTCTACAGCCATCAAGACCACCATTAATGATTGTGTTGACTTGACCCGCAATCTTAAATGGGATGAACTGAGGGGCTTTAGACAGACAAAGGCCATGTTATCTCGAAGCGTCTAACAGACTTTCTTAACAGATAGAGCTGTAGGCAGCTGGTGAGACTATACACAGGTTACTTCTCTTGGGCCAAACATTTGAATATGATTGTCCTGGGAGCTAGTGCTTTCTGTGGTTTGGAGGACGAATGTGAACAGACGGCAGACCACTTTCTTAGTGTCTGCCCTGCTTTCTGTTAGATCAGAGTAAGCATATTTGGCACTGGAGTGTTGGGAGACGAACACCTGAGATCTTTAACACCGCAGGATCTGCTAAGATTTTTAATAAATCTGGTAGATTTAAAGAAGAACAAAAGGGAACACAGAATATAGTACAATGTCAGTCCGTGAAATTTACAGCCTAGTTACTGTTGCCGCATAAGGTAAATTTTAAAATAGCTGCATTTCATTATAGGCAAATATAAAAGAGTCAAAATGAAGAAATTGCACTACGATTTATTCAAATTAACTATGAAATTGGCAATATTGTTTACAATTCCCAAAATAAGTCGATATATTCCGCAAAATTTGCAAATAAATGATATGAGCATTAAAAATCTTAAATTTTTAGTCATTTTTTGAATTCCTTCACTCTAAAACATGAGTATGTGCTTCCATTTATTTTTTTTATTTTCCCCGATTACTAAGGTCTGAAGGAAGCCATTTGGCCACACAATATATTTTATAATTTCTTCCGTCTTCACTTTCCGACTGCATACAACTCCCCACAAATCGGAGTGTACAAGCACACTTTTCATCCGACCACGACGCGTAATTGGAATCATCCACTTTTTCAATTTGAAAAACGCACTCATTTTTTTTATGAATTTTGTTCCTCTTTCTTTTTATTTATTACACGCGAAATTGTACCAACACACAGTACGCAAAAAAAAAAAAAAGTTTTTTTCGCATTACGACCTTATTTAGGTTGGCCTGTAACATTTCACAAAGTTCAAACAGAAAATAATAAGAACAAAAACGAAAGTAAGAAAACAGAGTGAAAAGAAGTGTTGCCATATTATTTAATTCATATTTCTGACAGGGGCTCAAAGTAAATTTTTTTTTTACGCGGTCCTTTAAAATTCATTGTTAAAAAAAAAGCTGGCGCTTTTCCTTTAAAAATTTTGCGGTCCAAAAGTTGCTTGAAACTTGTTTTTTTTTCTAAATTTTTTAGGTGGCGTGGGACGCTTATCAATTTTGTATTGCATGCGTCCCACGCTTTTCGTTTCAAATCATGCAAGTATTTTTATACATATTAAAATTCACAATTACATATTTTCAGGACAATCTGTATGGGGTTATGAATCTGTTTGGGGTTATGAATGTGTATGGGGTTATAAATCTGTATGGGGCTAGGAGAAATGGTTTTATACTTTTTAGTCCGTTTTAAAAACGTTGTGTATTACCAATTTTTTTTTTTTCAAATTATTATTTTCTGCTTTTTAGTCGTGTGTGTGTGAAATTTTTTACTGCCAATCTACAACTATATAGCCTTAAGCCCTTGTAAATTTTTCGTGTTGCACTGTGTAATCGATAACATAATAAAAGTTGCACAGTTTTATCTTTCTTTGAAATAATATCACATTATAAAAAATAATTATACGAAAATGCACTGAAAATCTTGCGTATGTACTGACGTATTTCTGAACCTCAGAGTGTACAGAAAAAACTACGATCGTGTCGAAAAACCCATCACTAGTTTATACAAATAATTTTCTCTCATATATATATGTGTGTGTATGCATTTACCCAGCGGTAAATGGAAGCACTAGAATAGCGCTAAACAAGTGCTTGATTGCAAGCACTTAAGTGCACTACAAGCACATGTGTTCCATATATATTTTAACATTGCATGTCCTAGGAGACAAGCACTTGTTTAGTGCAGTACTTTTAGCGCTAAACAAGCGCAAGAAAGAATGCGTTAGATAGGCACTTCCGCTCGTTCGTTCGCTACTTTGTGCTTACTTTAGTTGAGAAAGAGAGGAGAGAGAAAAAATATCGAGTATAGATTCATGCATTCATAATTTTTCATTACTGCGTCATTTTATTTTATTTTTTTCTTTTGCCTTTTTGTTTGTTTTAAACCAAAATATATATATATATATATATAATATATGATTTTATTTATTTTTTATAAACAACTGCAAAAAAAAAATATAATAAAACACACACACTTTACTTCGCTGTTGCGTGAAAACTAACTCGCTTCGTTTCTTGCTCAGTCAATATTTCGTAGCGTCTCGCTGAACGATACTCGTTTTTATTACTCAATAGAAAACTAAATTTGTTGTTCGCATGGTTGATTTGCAATTTCCAGTTGAAATGGTGCACTTGCAAGCACTTTTTAAGCACTTAATTTTCAAGCACTTGTCTGAAAAACCGCTGGAAATGAATGCAATGCTCAGTGTTGCCAAATCAGCGCTTTTTCAATCAGATTTGGTGGATTTTTAAAAATAAAGCGGTAAAAATTTCATTTAGTGGCAGTGCTTTTTTTCTGACTTGAAAACACTGTTTACATCACTCAATAATATTTTTTCTCTAATTTTATGTGCATACCATATTTTCATTCGCTCAGTGTTCACTTTTGAAAAAAACAAGTACATTTGACTGGCACTAAAATTTGACTAAGTTTGCGCCATAATATTTTCGTTCTTCTATGAAATTTTGACTAGAATGTTTAGAAATTTAGTTGGATATCGTATTCTTATGTAAAACTTTTTATTTTTAGTTTTGGGTATGCTTCCGAATGAACGACAAGTGAAAAAACAAATATAAAAATTCTGAATTTCTGAAAAAAATTACTCGTATAAATTTAATAATCTCCTTTTGCGATGCTTTTTGAAAACCATAAAAGATACTGTTGCAATCCAAATGCTTCCATAAGTTTTGTAATCAAAGGTTGTACAGACCGCATAAAATTAGTCTATTTTAAGTTGATATGATGTTCTTTTAAATTTGTTTGGACATTTGAATTGAAATTTCGTAGAATAAAGGAAATAATGCATCACAGAATACACTGTCACGCACTTTGTCAGCCTTTGAGAGTCATACTATGAACGAAATAGAAAAATTTTTGTGAAAAAAATATTCTTTTGGGTTAAGAACAAAGACTCTTTTCAAAAAATAAAAATTTGAATTCCAACAAGTTTGTGTAGATCAGCGATGGCCACACTAATACCGCTACAATATGTGTATGTAGGAGTACTTTCACTTAGAGAAATATTTGGTGCGTAAATAATACTAATTTAATTTTGTGAGTATGCAATTGAAACATGTTCGTTTGAAAAAGTTAAAATTGAAACAAATATAAAAGTAATAGAGAAAAAACACTGCAAAAGATGAGTTTTCATCTTCAATCGAAATTTTTGTTTTTTGTTATAGTAAATTTTTTCTATCCACATACCTAATAAATTCATACTCAATTAGATTTGCATATAATGTATTTCTAGACAAGACGAACTGGCGCGTGCCAACGTTCCACAGTATACCGAGGCGAACAAAAATAAGAAAAAGTCATGTTGAAGATTTTTAAAAATTCTAATGATATGTAAGAGATAATATTTTAAACAAAAAGTAACTAAATTTTCTTTCCGATAAACCAATGGGTTCAGGTACACGACAACCACAAAGCCGAACTTTTATGAAAACGTTTACTTTGCGTGGAAAAGGCCATATCTTTTATTACTAATTTAATTGCCATATTTCACTTATTAACAAATAAATGTAGGCAAAATGCATATATGGGAAAAATATAAAATCTGCTAAATATGGTAACACTATTTTTTTGGCTCTATGTTTAATCATGTGGATTTTACAGTTATCGAAATAAAAGTAGTTTTTCACATGAAAACATCGATGACTTTAAAAGAGATTTAGAAAAATATATATCAAAATATATTTCCAATTTTAACATATAATAACGCCACAATATGCTTTCACTAATTCAAGAAAGATTGTGTGCGGAGAGCTGCGTTTTTTTAAGTTTTTTACATTTTTCCCTGAAACCAATAATAAAAATTAAGCCAATAACAGTCCTTGTTCATGGAACTTCAGTTTGCCAACTGGAGCCTTATTTGAGGAAGCTTTAGAATGGCGCCACAAAGATATAAGAAAATTTTAATTAAATCTTATAAGAAAAACTTCACCTGAACCATCGTTATCTGATGGTTTCTCTTCACATGCTATCAGAGCAAATTAAAAAGATAAAAAATAAAGATTACCTTTTGGATGAAATTTTGTCTGGAGAGCAGTATCAAGTACTGAATATCGAATAATTTTGATGAGAGCGACTAAGCGAAAAAATGTCTTGCACTTTCTTAGTACCACTGTGCCACAAAATTGAGTTTTTTCCATCGCACTGGTGATTTGACACGTAGTCTAGAGTAATTTTGGGCCGCTGAGCTCGAATCTGAAAGCTATTTTGCTCCACCACGTCACCACATTGCTGAATGTTTTTTTTTAATACTTTTATCTGCAACTATGTTTTTCCAATTAAAAAGTATTTAACTGTACTTTGGAGTGAATGAAAATTCAACAATTGGAATGGAATTGGATGGAAATAATTATAATGACAAAATGAGATTATATTGGTGGAAATAGCCACAAATTATACCAAAAATATTGAGTTTATATATGAAAAACGCAGAAAAATAATTTTTTAAATTTGCGAATTATTAAAATAAGCTCCGCCATTTTGTTACTTGGCCATTGAGTTACCATGTTTTTATAAAAATTATTAAGTAATTTTTTAAACAGCACTCATTTTTAAAAACAAACAAAAGCCAATGTGAAGTGAAATGTGTTCATCCTCTCTTTTGCTCAGTGTTCATTTTTCAAAGCAACAAAAATTGCATTGTTTGACAGCAAAACATTGATCGTGTAACATCGCCCTAACAGCGCATCAAACAAAACGATGGAAAGAGAGTAAAAACAGAAAACATTGACAGCAAAACATTGACCGTGTAACATCAGCCCATGGAAGCGAAACGACGCTAGAATCGATCATATTGTAAAATCCCGTTGAAGTAGAGTTGCCAAAATAACATAATTAATCAAATTCTAGTAATAGTTGAAAAAATGTTGTATTCAGAAATTGTGATTTTTTATTTTTAGGAATTAAAAGTTTTCGAAGAATACGAATTGTAAATGTAATTTTTTCCGCCATGGAAATTGTAGTCATAAAATAGAGTGATTTGAAGTTATATATAAACAGGCTTAATGAACAAATGTAGTCATCACAACAACAATGTATATAGAGTGATTTTTATTAACTTTTCCGCACAATATTTCTAGGCTCTTTTCCACTAGAAAATTCTTTATTTTGATGCAGAAAGCCGATATTCACAGAAAAAAAATTGTTGAGTCTGAAAAACACCAATGCCAGCCCGTGCAAAATAACGATAAGGTATTAGGCAAATATTTCTCAAAAATTAATTTAATTTAAACAATTAAAAGAAGAAATTTTATCATAAAACACGCAATCCATTTAAAAT
Organism: Toxonevra muliebris; assembly: GCA_963691655.1. Taxonomy (NCBI): domain Eukaryota; kingdom Metazoa; phylum Arthropoda; class Insecta; order Diptera; family Pallopteridae; genus Toxonevra; species Toxonevra muliebris. The sequence continues at coordinate 46,758,528 of OY829328.1, read as the reverse complement.
AACTACGCGGCGGTGATTCCCATTTACAATAAGAGAAAATAAAATAAAAAATAACATGATTTGAAAGCAATAATATTCCTTACATCCATAAACTACAGTCAGAATGCCTATTTTGTAAGTAATTAACTACGTTTGTTTAGATTTCACTATCATTTTTAATAACATTTTTTCTCTTATTGTACACCATATTTTAACTCGAACGAGTTGGTAACTCTACCTAGAGGAAATTAGTTGATGTGAAATTTTTGTCGTGTGTGGTTTCGTCTTGCAATTCTTTTTCATTCAGTTGTGTTATTTAAAGAATAAAAACATTATTATTGGAAAGAAAGGATTTCAAAACGGTTAAATTATTTATTCAAACCAATTTTTAGTGAAAAATTAACTTGAAATTGTGAGTGCAAATAAATGAAAAACGAAGTGTAATTTTATAGTTTCTATTTCATTAACATAGTATTATTAATATTATTTAATATTAATATAAATTTTATTAATAATACTATAAGTCAATTGAATATAAAATAAATAAGTGTCTGAAATATAAATTATTTACTATACGGTTGTTTGCATATTTTCAACAAGCGACACAAAATGTGCTTCCATTTTTGCTGCCGCTAACGGTAAACAATTATTGTGAAATTCTGTTGTGTTGTTGTCGCTTAACGTCTTTTAGTTCGCGTTGCTGCATTCGATATTTTTTTGTATATTAAAGTAATGTAAAATATAAATGCATACATATGTATGCAAATATTAATATACATGGGATATATTATACAAACAATATTGCAAATAATTTATGTTATTTTTAATAATTCTTAAAAAATATTTTGGAAATAAGATAATTTCATTAACAATTTTTTAAAGTTATAAACAAATAAATTTGCAAACTGTATGTACGACTCTGGACACATTAACTCAGCAGTCAAATGCGTGTAAAACCACAAATTGTCAAAATTAAAACCAAGAAAGAAAGTGATTTTTTCTTATAAAGTTTGTAATTTGAACAAATAAAAACACACCATTTTTGACCCATTTTAAACAGCATCCGTGATCCAATCTAAAAAAAATTGTAAAGTGGAGTTTTCATATATCTTTAGTACACATAAATATTTTAAATAAATCTACTGAGGATTTTAATGGATATTCAAAATTGGTTAGTAAATTCAACCCTATTTTTTTATAACTGCAAAGAATATTGCATTTATTATTGGAATTATGGATACAGAGGACGAAAATTTAAAGGCATTGTTAACCGAGTGGAATTACTTAATTGGGTAAGTGTTTGGTTTTTTTTTAAATTTAATTTTTTTGGGATACTAAAAGTAAAATCGATGCACTTTATAAGTTCAAAAAAATATATAGGACATTCTCTGTCAATGGGAGACCACCACTCCCCCCGTGCCAAAGTTGGTAAAGGTATTTTAGAGCATGTTTGGGCTTAAACGAAAGCTTGAAGCAACAAGGCCTTTTTTAATTTTGCATGATGGCGGACCAATATGGCGGCAGCAAGCCTTACATCTCACCATAAAATTATAGTTTTATCAAGCGTACGTTTACCCAAGCCATCATAAAAAACATAAAGTTTTTTTTCGTATATTTTTTTTCGCTGAATAAGAATTCAATATTATTTTTCACGGGGAATGTTACATGTTGCCCCTAATCTCAATAAAGGTCCGGGTCTCGCGCCTACCAAAGTCATCATAAAATGACGGAAAAATCTATTTTTGTGTAGTTTCAGCTGATGAACATGAATCTAATATTATTTTCCACGAAAAATGTTACATGTCGTCCCTAACCTCAAAAAATGAAAAATCCCAAAAACTTTTTTTTCGTGTCTCACGTGTCCCAAGTCATCAGAAAACTGACTTGGGCAAACGTACGCTTGATAAAACTATTATTTTAGGGTGAAGTGGTAAGCTTGCAGCCGCCATATTGGTCTGCCATAATGCATAATCAAAAAAGTCCTTGTTGCATTTGAAACTAGAGATAATAAGCTTTCATTTGAGCCCAAACGTGCTCTAAAATATCTTTTGCTTTGATTAGAGATTTTTTTTAGACACCGAAATTATATTTTTAATAGGTATATTTTATTATAAATTTTTTTTTAGTTTAAATTTGTTCGGTAGGATTAACATTTGACAAAAATAAATTTTTTTTATATTGCTCTTTTGATAGTTTTTGTCTAATAAAAAAAATTTATATTAGCAAATAAAGAAATAAAACTAAATAGATAAAAAATAATTAAATAATTCATTGGTTACAGTTTCAACACTATATAAATGATAAATAATGTTTTTATATTTTTTATGATAAGTAGACATGAAAGTACTCTGGCGTACTCCTTTGGCGCCGAATGACGTCATTTGAAATAAGGTGTTATACTTTCTAATATTTTTTTAAAAGTGCGAAGATAACAGATGTGCCCCTGTCAATAGGTTTTTTATTGTTTCTGGTGGCTCTTGAATTTCAGGGAGAATTACTTTGCCAGCAGCACAGCACATACCATTAGATTCATCAAACCATTTTTTTGCTAAGCATCTAGAGCAAGTCTTATTCATGCCCCCAATTTGTACATTTTTTTGCTGAGAATATTCAAAATTTGGGTTATATCTAAAAGCCGACCTATTACCCATGACAGAATTTCGACTTTGCGCTCTAAATATAGATGTTATTTGTCTCTGCGTAGCAAGCCTCTGCTCACGTTCAAAACTGGATTCCTTAGTGTGAATTTGCAATTTACGAATTCGATTATTTTTAAGTCTTTGTAAGCGTTCAGGGCCAGATTCTTCGCGCGAATTCGAGATGAATATTGTCTAAAATTTTCAAAACGCTGTGAATGCTCTGGGCTAGACTCTCGGATACAACGTACTCTATATACTCTTGACGTCGATGTATTTCTAGAAAGTTCTGGTTTTCTTTTTGACATTTTTCGTTATAAGAAATTAATTCGTTGGGTGTACGATTGACAAATATGTATACATATACTTGAGAGTATAATCTCAACTACAACAACGAAATAAACAAATAAATTATTTCAACATTTGTTTACAAAAAAACTATGATTTGGTATGAGCCTACTTACAACGCAAATACCTTCCTATTTAAGGTTTCTTTTATGATCCAATAAAATCGCAATGTTACTTATTAATCGGAATATTATTTATAAATTTTTTCAATTAAGTTCAGCAACACATTAATTATTCACGAAATAAAATAAGGTAATCAGCTGTTTTCATTTCCCAGCAGCCAAACAGCATTGCTAGATGTAAATAAGCATTGAAAAACTGCAAACATTTATATACGAAATTTCATATATGCATATATACACATGAAGAAAAAACGAAACCGGTTTGATTGACAAATATACAAATGTCATTCAAACTATTCTGCTTATTGTTTATTTGATATTCATCTCGTTAGCATTTACAAATAGAATGGAGTTCGTAAGATTTTCACATTAAAATGAAGTTTTATTGTCACTGGAATTTCATTTTATGCTTGGATATGTATATAACATGCATTTGACGTCAGATTTTTAAACAGCGCAATGTCCGAGATGGCTAATGTGCAAGTTTGATGTTTTTATTAAATGTTAGCCAAGGGAAAACTTTTTTTTACAATTTTTTAACACACATTTTTTTTTTAAATTAAAACACCCACATAATAAGGCAACCTTTTTTCATAGTTAAACACAAATTGTATTTTAACTAAACTATACGCATTTACAACTTTGCATTTCATATGGACTTAAATTGTAGTTAATAAAAAAAAGAATGAAAATTTTGAATACATTTACTGTAGTCATGCCAAATGTTTTTCTTTTTAAGAACCTGTTTTGCCCAATCTCTTTCTTGAAATCTTAAGATATAAAAATTTATAGTGGACGTTATCACACACGCATGAACTCCCAGAATCCCAGAATTTTTTTTTTTTCTTAATTTATATGGCTATACATAAATCATAAATATTAATATAAACGAATTTACAATGAAAAAATTAATAAACAGTATATTTTTATATTCAGGTAATGCGTCTGAATCATGAAAATATAATATTGCATTTTATGCTTGATTTCCATTTTAACAACAGTTTATGGCCGACACATTCATTTTTTGTTTTGGTTTTTAGCATTGCATTTATTAACGTTAAACCGACATCAGTGCGATAGGGTATGACAATCCCCAGAAGAGCCTATATTTACTGAAATAATTTCTGTATCGGTCAAACTCTTATAATTTTCGTTTGTAGAACCTTTGCATAACAATCCTCTCAAGAAAATTTAGCTATACATATGCAACCTGAGTGTTACCAGTTCCTCGTGCTCTTGTAAAAATTCGATGGGATATGACATCTCCACAGCAAAAATAATGAAACTTTTTGTGTAAATATTTTTGAATGCATATTCAAATTCGAATAATTTTTATTTTGTTTAAAAATCGTTTGAACATGAAATGTTTTTATGTTATTTATACCCTTTGTGTATTTGCATGTTGTATATTTAGTTTTGTATTTACTTTTTGTCGATAAAAAAAAAATAATTTGTATAAAAAAAAAAAAATTATTTGGGTGGATTCGAACCCATGCCTCACAAAACTCCTTCCTACATTCATATCTTTAACTACCCCTCTTACCAACTGATCCACACATGAACATGAAATAAAGTGATCAAATTATATTAATATGTAGTTACATTCATGCAAATGAAAAAAAAAATAAAACACAAAGCTCTCAAACTCTCACGCATTCTGTTCTTTTTTGTGTTTGTGCAAAAACAAATGCAAGGGAAATGAAATTTTTACTATAAAAATGCATTTTGCAGACAAAGTATTAATTTTAGAAATAAGCCGCCGCTGACTTTTATGTGGCAAACAATGAGATCTACAATCCTTTCATACATCATTTTAATGTATCTCTTATACTTCCTAAGTTATACCACTTCAAGCATTTATTTTGTATGGGAGGTGCCACACCCAATTGTTTTATTGAAATAAAATATAGCCTATGTTCAAACTGGGAACCCCACGATTACAATACTGCAAAAAAATTTTAAAATCGGGTCAGTAGTTCATGAGATTACCCCAATAATACATCCAAACTTTACTAAATTATTAATAGTGTGACAGTGATCTTGCACTTTTATGGAGACCTAGCACAAATTGTAGGTCTAGTTATGCTAAAAAAAAATTGTATGGCGGAAATTTCCCATACACCCCCAAAATCTCGTTTTATGGTCAAAACCCGTATTTGGATTGGTTGGTATGAACAATTGCATGGTCGGAAAGGACTATTTTTCCCCTTTCAAACTAAGAACAAAAATTGTAAATCAGATAAAAATTAGCAAAGTTATTGAGCGATTGTTTACATGAACCTACCCAAATACGGTTTTTGACCATAAAACGAGATTTAGGGGGTGTATGGGAAATGTTATACTCCATTTTCTGAGCTTATAAATTGCATTGAGTTTACTCTTAGTTTCTCAATTATGACAAAAAATATTTGTTTTTCATTTCAGAAAAAGTTACAATAGAAACACTAAAATACTTGTCCGTAGATGATATCAAAGAATTAATTCCAATTGTGGGCTTGAGAGCAGAGTTTAGAGAGAGGCTATATTTTTGGAGGAAACAAAAGGTTAGCAACTATTTTTCTAATTACTTTTATAAGTGTTTCTTATACATATTTATAATACAAGTTTTAATAAAAATGATATCTATATATTGCATTTCAACATTGTTGACCAAACAATATCTACCAACAGTAAAATAGATAGTTGGCTCAAAAATTCTGTTAAATTTAATTATAAATTTTTTATTAATATTCTTTCTAAAGATTCAAACCTATTTTAATACATCCAGGCAAAGGTCAATGTTTGTTTGAAAAGTGGGAACACTTTAAAATTCAGATTTGTGATTAATACATCGCAAACATAAAAGACCAAAAATCCAAAGAAGAGTTCACATGTTGCAGGCAAATATCCAAAGCAGGTGGGTTCAATTTTGTAATTTTTCTACAATTTAATAAGAATTCATTTTTGTGCATTGCAGATAGTAGAGACTTTATTATATTGAGGCTTTTGAACAGCGTTATTGTACTTACGGCGCGTTTTAAAATTCAACAAGATATAGTATGCCGAAAATTCACAGTTGCTGATGGTCAAGAGAGTTTTACTTTGCACGTAACATCGTTGTACATCATCAGTAGTGGGAAGTCAATGAGTTAATGTTGAGTTAATTATGTCACGATATAAAAAAATGCATTAGAATGCACATTGAATAAAATTTATTTAAAAAAATTTAATTTGATTATTCTGTGAATTTTTGTCACTTTTGGTCATTTTTTTTTGAGGTTAAGATTAAAAAAAAATCGGAAAATTTTTCCTAAAATTTTAATTTTATAGGGTCCATAAAATGTATCACCGATTTAATTTGTCAATATTTAAAAATCAGTTTGATAAAAATTATTTATGAATATTTTCTTCGAATGAAACCCCCCCCCCCCCCGAACAAAATTTCTGGCTACGGCCCTGGTATGAATAGATAAAGAAAGACTAGTAAAATACGAAATATTTTTAATGTATAGTGTTTTTTTAAGGCTTTCTTGATTCCATATGATTGAAAATGCTTGTCAAGTTCATTTGTTTGGATGGGATAGCAATAAACATATAAATTTTGATTATCAACTAAGAAAGATATCGTTTTATATAAACATATAGATGAATTACAATATGCTGACAATTTAAATTAAGTACATGAAATGGTTAAAAATGCTTACACATTGCAAGTAGGATTTTAGCTTGTATAAAAACCCGTCAAAAAATTACCAAAAATAGTAAAGGCTCATTTTTTTTCAAATGATCATGATGGGAATTTGAGCCATTATCAATGATAGGGAACCCGGATGAGGTTGGCTTATATTCCCTAAATTCGTGAAGTCACAGCCTTGAAAGAGATCATTCTAGTCGAGGTGCTCTGAGCAGTAATGCGTTATAAAATTAGTTTTAAGATGGGTTTTGCTAATAAGACGGAGTTTTTGCGAAAGAATTTTTCACATAGAACACGAATCTGAGGTCAAAAACTTCCCATCACGTCACGTTTTAGGAAAAAAAATGGGGTTCAAGCAAGTCTTATTTTACAAGGATCCGATAATTTTTTGTATTTTTATTAATTTTTAAACTTTTCCAACTGATTCAGGACGAAACCTTAAATCAAAAACATTTACTGACCTAGAAAAACTATGAATGCAGGAGTGCTCAATACCCCCAAAACCTTCCCCTAAATACGGCCTTGATTCATACCATTAACAAGGTAAAACTTATTTTAGAAATAATAAAATAATCATAAAACTAAATTATATAAAATGTTTTTATTAATTGAACTAGGTACCCAATCAAATCAATCAGATTTGCTTTTATAATATTTAACAATTTCTTGATCAATTTAAAAGGATGCCCTTTCAATTTAACCAGATTGCCGGCTGCAGTTTTTAACAATCAGCTGTTCAATTCAACCAGATTCCGGTTAAAAGTAAAGGGGTCCTCGTTAATAATATTAAACGGATAGCTTGTTAAAAAAACCAGATAGTCGATTAACTTCAAAACATATATTTCAAACTAAAATTCAAATACTTTTTTCAGATCGAAGTTCAAACCAAGAAAAGAACCAAATTCAGATCAAAATGAGACCAAATTCAGATCAAAATCTTGATTATGACGTTTCTGGTGGATTTATATTGTTAAATGATCTATTTTGAGAAAACAATTTGAAGGAAATTTTAATTTCCTTTGAGAAAAAATTTTGATGAAACAATTTGATACATCTCTATTTTTTGAGTCATTGTTGGTAGAAACAAAAACCCGAAAAAAATTAAATTAAGATAACAGTTGATTTGGATATATATTCATATCACTGTTCGCATCGATATCACTATTAATATCGGCCTGGTAGTGAGTTTACGATCTCACAACTCCATAACCAAGCACTTCATTTCTATGAAAAATTAAATACGTTTTTAAGCCTGTTAAACATTACTTAAAATATAAATATATTTTAATTTGACCATAAAACCAATACATCTTAAATTTCAACACGCTTTTGAGTCCAGGCAATGTTCAAACCACAAATCGGAATCGCAGATCAAATTCAGGTCAAAACTCAGACTAAATGCCAAAAATTCAGACCGAATCAAAACCAAAATCAGTTTTAAAATTCATTCCAAAACTCAAAAAAAATTTAGACCAAACATGGATTAAAGCTTAAACCAAATTCAGATTAAAATTCAAACTAAAATAAAACAAAATTCTGACTTACAATTAAACCACAATTCAGATCAAAAACGGATCAAAAACGGATATCAGACTAAAATTCAGTACAAAATTCAATCTAAAAACTAGACCATTATCAATCTTGGAACGCCCAGCATGGTGGTTAATCAGAATTGATTCAAATATTCGACCCCATTTTAATAATTTTATTAAATTATTATTATCAAAATAAAATTGGTATAATATAAAACAATATTTTAAATTCTAAAGTGTTTCGTTTGTTGAAAGTATACACTTTTCACTGCTGATGGCTTTTTTTTTGGAAAAATCTCAATATTTTTGATTTCTCAAAAATTACTGTTTACTATAAGATTGTCGGGTTCTGGGGGGTCAGAAAGAGGCAGACATTTTGACAATTGACTTAAGCTTGATGCTCACAATGGCCTGATATTGATGTAGTACCAGTAGGCGTCCCAGGAGGATTATACCGTTCTGGCGTCGAGGTTGTTTAATGCGTTGAAGTTTCACACCACTAGTGACTTTCAATACTTCCTCCTTGTATAAAAAAAGTTATTACAATAAAGAGTTCACATGAATTCACAAAAAAAATATTTATTGAAATACAGTGTATGCCATTTTTTTGTTGTTCATTTGGATAATCATTTATTTCAGTCAAAGTTTTGTTCCAGCTACTTTTTTACTTTTTGGAAAATGATATCGCGCAAATGGCCACTTTTGGCCTTGACGGCCAAATGTGTTCTTTTTGGCTAATGATTCGGCCGATGTGTAGGCTATTTCCTGGCGGATGTTGATCTTAAGTTCTTCTAGGGTCCTTGGCTTGTTGATATAAACCATTGATTTAAAGTAGCCCCAGAGGAAAAAGTCCCGCGGTGAAAAACCTAGCGACCGCGAAGCAAATCAAAACATCGAATGTACTACTGAACAATTCCATCGCGTACTTTCATGTCATTTATCGATCTGACAACGCTGCCAAATTTATATCGTTGTCAGATACTTCCATTTTAAATGGGCCTCCCTGTAAAACAATTTGCTTGCGCTACCAATTAATATGCAACAACGTAAAAAAACAAAATTTTTCTCAATAAAACATATCTGGCAATGAAAAAAATATTTTTCACTCAAAACAGTTATAACGTAAAAAACGTAACTTAAAAAATATTTCTTCAGCTTGAAGCACGCTGCAATGGTCAGGAAGTCGGAAAGAGAGTCTGAGATCTAACTTACTAGAGAAGATGCCACAGCCGACTCTTTCCTCCGATTTGAATCCATCTGTATAGATGTCAATTGAATTGTTAGTGACCATCTCGTCATTAACCCATTCCTCTCTACTGGGGATATGGGTGAAGAACGTGTGGTTTAAATTAGGGGTAGAGCAAATGTAGTCTACGTTAGTTGGTACGGACGTATCGTGGATTAGGGCCGTCAGGCCATCAGTCACTTAAGGGGACCAACGCACATTTCGATGTGTGCTGTAATTAAGTGATATGATGGAAGTGTGGACTAACACCTCGTCGTGGTGACGGCTGGAAACAGTTGCATGTCAGATGACTGATACGCAAACTGTTATCTGGTAACAGAGCACATCAGATGTCTGATATGCAACTGGCTAAGATAGTTCAGGCGGAGGAAGCAAACCCTCTTAAATAAAAACTCCCCTAATCCAGGGTGTCACGCGACCCGTGCCTATTGGTTTGGCAGCCAGGGGATTAACACTCGTAGACTGGTGTGCACGGATCCTACGTCTGTTTTTACACAGGTACTTGTACTTATGTGAAATCAGCACATGGGACCCGTGTGCGTCTGATACTAGTGTTAAGAATAGGCTGTCTGCGAACGGAGCCTCCTTGATACACGGCCGCCTCAAGGAGTAAGTGTGGCCTTACCATGGCAGACGGGCTATGTCATGGTGGACCAACCCCTTCCCGCTTCTATAGTTGACCGCCAAGCCCGCTCAGGCAGGCTAGTGGTCGTATTTCAAATGAGTAAACAAAATAAAAGAAAAAATTTAAACCAGCGGGGATTAACCGCAACGGAACTCGCAGATCGAATGGAGCATGAGCTACGTGATGAAGATCTGCGAGCTTCCACAAGCAGGGGTTCACCCAGGTCGAGAGGGCCAGCAAGGTGTCAGGCAACGACTGCACCTAAGCGAAGACGGAGCTTTGAGGGTAACCGTACGATGACCAGCAAAACCAAGGAAGGGGTACCTGCTGTCAGTGCACTAGCACCGACAGCTGAGTCCCATACAATGGCTTACGCTAGTGTGGTAGCCGCGGGAACTAGCTCAATAGCACCAGTGACCGTGCTAGCCGCGGGAACTGGAGCAATAGCACCAGCGCCCGTGGTAACCACACAAGCGACTGGCATCGTACCCAGTACAGCTCATACACCGGCTGGTGTGACTTCTGTAAGGGCTCGAGATGTCTTTCTAGCAAAGGTGGCTAGTGCATTCGCACCAGCGGCTAATGCTACGGAGACATCGACGGGGAAAAGTTACCCCAGGGAGCACAAACGCCGCGAGTTGAAGGTACCACCAATTGGGCAGCCAGGTGGTATGGACGACCCACTAAGGAAGGGCCTTAGTGGGGCAGGGTCCAGGTGGTATCTTAGATACCTGGAGCAGGGGCTGGAACCTGCAGTAGCAAGGAAGAAGGCAGAGGAGCATAAAGCCAAGCCGTCCGAAGGTACTTCCCAGGAACCTCGAGAAAGGAAAAGGGGAAGCTCGGTCATCACTCCACCGCAAAAACAGGAGGTGAAGAAACCGAGGATGGATACGCTGGTGGCAGGCTCATCTGCAGGAAGAGTGGTGTGCGGCAAGACGTACGCGGAGGTTGCGAAAGCAGTTAGGATGGCAGTGTTGCCAAGGGAATATCCCGAGGTAACATTGTCATCCGAGCAGCTTTCGGCCCTAGAAGACGCCATCCTGGAGGAGGTGGCAAAGGGATAGGCACACAAGCTGAAGTTTGAGGGTATCCATTTCAGGCCGGGTTTTCTACTCATCGACTGCAAAGATGTGCAGTCAGCCGAATGGCTGAAAGGAGTAGCCCCGAAGCTAACGGCCTGGAATGGACCCCCTCTCATTTCATGTGTAGGTGATGATGTTCCCAAGTCGCACGTGGTGACTATTTTCTTCCCCAGGAGCCTGGGCCAGACGTCAGAACGGATACTGGCCCTACTCAATGCCCAAAACGAGGGCCTCCGAACAAACCTCTGGAAGGCATTGAAGGCTCGTGAGGAAGGAAATGGTCAGTTACTGACGATAAGTATGGATGAGCTATCGTTTGAAGCCATCCGTACTTCAGGGGGCGTCATCAACTACCGGTTTGGTGAGGTCACGGTGCACGGGGTACACAAACGGGTCACGGAAGAGGACACCTCGAATCCCGAGCCAGAAGCAGTCAGCAATAAAGAGCCGAAAGCAACGGAAAGAGTGCACTCAGCCGTGGTCGAGGTGGAGGTCGATACTCTACCAACATCAGCCGCGAGCGAAATGGAAGGCATAGTACTCCCATCTTCGACCGCGACTGAAGTTGAGGGAATCGACCTCTCCCTTCTCAATATGGACTGCCCTATAGATGAGGAGGAAGAAAGGATGTTGTTGAGTGGCAGTAGTAGGGGCAAAAGCCCCGCTAAGTAAGCTCTATGAGCAGTGGAACAGGCATCAAATGTGCCCAGGTTAACGTCCACCACGCAAGAGCCGCCTCGGCGGTGATTGCAAGGACATTTTCAAAATTTAACCAGGGCCTGATACTGATCCAAGAACCCTGGCACAACCAAGGTGCAATCAGAGGAATGGCCTGTAAAAACGGCAAGGTAATTTGGGATAACAGGCAGGATAATCCAAGGGCCTGTATTCTAATTAGAAACAACATTAATTCTGTTTGTCTTACAGAATTCATGACGCGGGACTTAGTTCCAATTCAAGCCCACCTTAACATCGAGGGCAGCAAACGCGCCATAGTAGTGGCATCGGCATATTTTCCGGGTGAAGAGTCGTCACCACCGCCGCCAGAAGTGAGGCAACTGGTGGAGTATTGCAACAGGCACAGACTGCCGCTTCTCCTCGGATGCGATGCGAACGCTCACAGTACCATATGGGGCAGCACAAACGACAACAGCAGAGGTGAGTACCTTTTAGAATTTATCTTATCCGCTAATCTAGAAATATTAAACGTAGGGAATGAACCTACGTTTGTTACTAGAGTTAGGAAAGAAGTATTAGACATAACAGTATACAGTCCAAATATAGTAGGACTAGTCAAGAACTGGAGGGTATCCAAAGAGGACTCACTCTCTGATCATAAAATCATAGAGTTCCTCCTAGAGGGCACAAGTACCGAAATACCGTCCTTTAGAAATCCCAGGAAAACAAACTGGACAGAATACATAGAAGTACTTAAGTGTAACTTAGAAGGTATTAAATCGTGCAAGGTGATAAAAAATCATCATGAGCTCGAATATTCCGTAAATGAACTTAACGAAGCAATACTAGATGCTTTCGAGGGCAGCTGCCCGGAAAAAGCGGAAAGTCTAGGAAAGGACGCCATATGGTGGAATAGTACCCTAAGTGACATTAGAACCGAAGTACGTAGGCTCCATAATGGAGCGAAACGGAGCGGACAATGGCAAGCTTATAGGGATAAACTAACAGAATACAATAAAGAAATTAGGAAGGCTAAAAGAACTAGCTTTAGGAACTTCTGCGACAATATCTCATCTCTACCTGCCGCATCAAGGATATATAAAACCTTTGCAAAAGCAGGGCAGGACATGAGAATGGCGCTGAAGAAATCAGATGGCAGCTTCACCTGTAATGAAAAGGAACGAGCAGAATTGCTACACACTTCCCTGGAAGTGTCGGGTTAGATAGCAGGAATTCAGAGAAGCAGCCTAGAAGAATAAACAGTAGACAGGAAGGTAGCAGTAGAAATATGCTCTGCGCCTAGATTGGAATGGGCGTTAAACACTTTTCAACCATTTAAATCACCTGGTCTTGACGGCATATTTCCTGCTCTATTACAGAAGGGCATAAAGGAAATATTGCCATTCCTTATTAATATAGGGAGAAGTAGCCTCGCTTTTGGGTACATACCAACAGCTTGGCGAAGGGCAAAGGTGGTATTTATACCAAAAGTGGGCAAAAAAGATACCACCAACCCTAAGTCCTTCAGACCTATAAGCTTAACATCGTTTATGTTGAAAACACTTGAAAAGGTGGTTGACAACTTTATACGATGTAAAGTCTTAGACACAAATCCATTGCACCCCAATCAGCATGCATATAGAGCAGGCAGGTCTACCGAGACAGCTCTGCATGACTTAGCGGGGAAGATTCAAGGAGCACTAGATGTGAAAGAAGTAGCAGTATGTGCTTTCCTGGATATAGAAGGAGCTTTCACACGAGGCTGTCAATAACTCTCTAAGGCGAAAAGGAGTAGATAACACAACATCTAGATGGATGTCAGAAATGCTCTCCTCTAGAACAGCTGAGATGGAAACAGGGCTAGGTACCATATCAGTCAGCACAACCAGAGGATGTCCGCAGGGAGGAGTATTATCACCTCTAATGTGGAGCCTGGTAGTAGACGAACTTTTAATGAAACTCTCAGAGGCAGGCATAGACTGTCAAGGGTATGCGGACGATATAGTCCTCGTAGCCAGAGGGAAATTTGAAGAAACTCTCTGTGACATTATACAAAGAGGGCTAGGTATTACTAGGAGATGGTGCAGGTCGGTAGGGCTAAATATTAACCCTGCAAAGACCACTATAGTTCCATTTACCAGGAAAAGATCGCTCCCGCGCTGGAAACCGATATCACTAGCTGGGGAGATTATTGAACAAAAGCAAGAGGTAAAGTATCTGGGCTTAGTATTAGATAGTAAACTCACATGGAAAGCGCATGTTGAAGCAGTGGCAAGTAAAGCCACTCGCGCTCTAATGGTATGCAGAAGGCTAGCAGGGAAAACTTGGGGATGTAAACCAAGTGTACTGCGCTGGATGTACACAATGATGGTAAGGCCAATCATTACATATGGAGCATTAGCGTGGGCAAGGAGAACTCAACTAAAACAGCAAAAGCTAAATTGGGGAAAGTTCAAAGGTTGGCATGTATCTGTATAACAGGAGCGATGAGAACATGTCCGACTGCTGCACTAGAGGTACTATTGGAGCTCACTCCATTACACCTCGTGATAGAGAATGCCTCCAAGGCAGCAATCGTAAGAGGAACAAGAAATAAAAGGTTGACGAGGAGATCTATAGGGCTTGGAGACCGAGATAACCCGGCGAAAGACAACTATCTCTTGGACTGTCCCCAGGACAGAATGGACAAACAGTATAGTTTTGAGAAACACTTCGTTGCAAAACTTAGTAGTAAGAACGAAAGGGAGGGTGTAGAGTATAACTACACACTCAAAGAACACACGATTAAGTGGTATACAGATGGGTCACGTACCGAGGATGGAACTGGGGCAGGAGTATTTGGGCCAAGAATCAAACACTCTGAGCCGATGGGGAAGTATCCTAGCATCTTCCAAGCTGAAATTCATGCAATTAGCACATGTGTGCAATTCAACCTGGATAGACAGTACAAACGGCAAGATATCGCTATCATGTCGGACAGCCAAGCAGCCATTCGAGCATTATGCTCCTTTGAGATCACCTCTAAGTTGGTGTGGGACTGTTTGAGCAAGCTCAATCAACTGGGCAATAACAACAAAGTCGCTCTATGTTTGGTCCCTGGACACGCAGGAATTGAGGGTAATGAGCAGGCAGACGAGCTTGCAAGAAAGGGGGCAGCAACCACTTTCGTGGGACCTGAACCCTTCTGTGGAATAGGAGATAGCGTAATCAGGGAATTACTCAGGCAAGAAGAGAGGAACAAGAGGCAAGAACTCTTTACCAATCTTACGGGACTGAGGCAATCCAAAGCGCTTTTAGGTAATTATAATAAGAGTAGATACGCATTCTGCATTGGTCTCAACAAAAACAGTTTGCGCATATTAGCTGGTATTCTGACTGGGCATTGCGGGCTCAGAGAACACCTTTGCAAGATAGGGGTTGAGCAAAGCTCAATTTGTAGGTTTTGTAATGAGGAAGACGAATCATCAGAACATATTTTAGCTCAATGTGGAGCACTGATCCACAAAAGAAGGAAATGTCTGGGCATGCACCAAGTACCCAGTACCGAACTGGCATCCATAGATCCGGGCGCAATACTCAAATTCTTGAGGGAGACTGGACTGGATGAGGTACTCTAGGCAGATTAGACTAGAAAGAAAAGAGGGACGTACAATAGATCTTATAGGTCGCGGTACAACGACAGAAACCTCTATAATACAATACAATCGTGGATTAAAATCTTTACATGGCTCAGGTTTGACCGGGTCCAGCGAGTTAGGGGACTAAGTCTGGCAGCAGAGCACTTAGCTTGTTGCTTAACCAGAAGTGAAGTTGGCAACCAATGAAGGATTGCGAAGAGAGCTTTTGTGGAGGTAGTACGGAGAGCCCCAGTAATCAATATGGCTGCCGTTCTTCTAACCTTATCCAGTGGTTTAAGGTTGACCGCCTTTGCAGTAGCTGGCCACCAGAAGACGGATCCATAAAGAAGATTATGCTCGACCACTGCTGAATAGAGCCAGGAAGTGACTCGAGGTTGAAGACCCCATCTTGTTCCTAATGCCCTCTTACAGCAGTAGATAGCGCAAGAGGCTTTCCTTACTCTCTCTGTTATATTAGCTTTCCATTGAAGATTAGGATCAAGAAAAAGTCCTAAATATTTGACGCGCTTGCTAAGGCAAAGCGAGGTACCATTAATTTTGGGTAGGGCAAAAGTTGGTATTTTATACTTTCTAGTAAAAAGCATAATATCTGTTTTGGCAGGATTAACATTAAGACCGAATTCACGGCACCAGTGAGACAGAATGCTAAGTGAGTGATTTAGCCGTTCTGAAAGAGTAGCAACGTATTTGCCGGATACTGCAATAGCAATGTCATCTGCATAAGCTATTATTTTGCAGCCAGTTTGGTCTAATCTGTTTAGCAGTGTGTTCACCGCCAGATTCCAAATAAGAGGCGATAATACACCTCCTTGTGGTGTGCCCCTATTGACAGCGTTTTTGACTTTATCATTTCCAATAGAGAAGCTGATGATACTTTTTTTTTGAAGTAGTTGTCCTATAAATCTAACCAGATTAGCATCAAGATTAAGATTTATTAAGACATTAACAACAGCGTCGGGGCAGACATTGTTGAAAGTCCCCTCGATATCGAAAAACACTGCAAGCGTGTATTCTTTGTTGGAAAGCGATTTCTCAACTTCCTCGATGAGTACATGTAGCGCTGTTTCCACAGACTTCCCTTTAGTATAGGCATGCTGTGGTTTGGATAAAAGAGTGGGATTGATAGAGTGCCTGATATGAAAATCAAGAACCCTTTCTAGTGTTTTTAAGAGAAAGGAGGACAGACTGATCGGTCTGAAGTCCTTTGGGTTGATATGGGACGCCTTCCCTGCTTTGGGTATGAAGACTACACGAGCCTCTCTCCAGCTTTTGGGAATGTACGAGAATTTTAGGCAAGCATTATAAAATTGCAATAGCCATGATGATACGTGTTCAGCCCCTTGTTGAATATCCGCGGGAATGATACCATCTGGCCCTGGAGATTTAAAGGGGCTGAAGGATTTGATGGCCCACTTTAGAAGAGTGTCGGTCAATTGGAAAGGGGAGGGGTTACTTAAAGGATGATCGGTTACAGGAGGACTATGATCAACGAAGGCTTCACTCCCCGGAAAATGAGTATTCAAGGCACCTCTAAGGTCTCGATGCCAGAAACAGTCCAGTGACCATCAGCTTTTTGGATACAGTCGAGAGCCTTAGGAGTCGTATTAAGGAGTTTTTGAAGTCGGCTGGGCTCGGAAGAGCTTTCTGTGCTACCACAAGTTCCTCCAAGAAGCCCTTTTGGCTTTTCTTATAGCGTACTTAAGTTCCCTTTGTTTTGATTTAAAGGGAAACCAGTCATTAAAAGCCTTGGCTCTATTAAAGAGTCTTCTACATACTTTTCGTAGCTCTGCAATCTCCGAGGTCCACCATAAAGGTTTGGTCTTACCTCTAGGTTTGGAAGAATTGCATGCCGATTTGGCATCAGTGTTAAAAAGTGCTGTAATGGAGTTTACCTCTCGATCAATATCGCAATGGTTAATAATAGTGGGTAGAGCAGGCTGTATGCCAGACTTAATAATGGCATGGACCTTTGTCCAGTCAGTACGATTCCTATGGATGAGGCTAGTAGCACCTGCAGAGTCTGTAGGATCTAGTTTATCAATGGTGAAGTTAATATAATTATAATCAGAAAAGGAGGACTCTTGCGAGACACTCCAGTCTTTTAGTAGGTGTGATGTGTTCACTTACTAGAGCCAGATCGAGAACCTCCCTTCTATTTGAAGTAATGAAGGTTGGCTCGTTCCCTCTATTAGCAATAACTAAGTCATGAGTAAGGATAAAATCAAAGAGAGACTCACCTCGTTCAATTGTGTCCGTGCTGCCCCACATCTCGTGATGGGCATTGGCGTCGGCACCGATGATAACCGGGGTCCGTTTGCGGTTAGCCTCTGCAACCAGAAGCTTCAACATATCGTGCGGCGATGATGTACCGTGGTCATGGGCCATGTAGCTGGAGACGATCCAGGTGGCCATGGCGTTGATCACAATAACCATGGCCACGTTGTCTTTATCGCTGAACATGGAGAGTAAAAGAGCGTTAATGCTATTTTTGATAAGGATACAGGATTTGGGTTTACCGTGACCCTACACATACACTGTGCGGTATCCATTAATATTGAGTTCGCAAACCTGGTCATTAACGACCCATGGTTCTTGGACCAGTGTGAGCTCCTCTTCTTTTTGAGACAGGCGGAGGAGCAGGGCTGCAGATGCAGTGATGGAGTGGTGAAGGTTAATCTGTAGAACCTTCACCATCATTAGGGTGAGCGATAATGGTGACGTCGATGTCCTCCTCTTCAGACAAAGGAGGAGCATCGGCGTCTGTGGCGACAAGCCCCATTTTTCCAAAACAGTCGCCAACTAGTTGGGAGGTCGACATGACACTCCCATCATCGGAGAGAGTGTCGATATCTGATTGAGGCAAGGTCTCCAAGAAGGCCGCAGCTTCTGCTGAAGGCTTTTCATTGGTTTCCTGCCCAGCAACTAACTTGTCGCATCTATAGAGTCTGAGAGAGATCGACTCGAAACCGTAGTTGATCTCTCCCTTGCGACTCTTCATTTAAAATGATGAGCGCTTCATGAAGATGGCCCTTGGCGACCTTCCAATCGTGGGTGGGAAGCTCAAGGTTGCTTAATTTGATGAGCTCCAGGATTTCATCTGGCGAGGAGGGCTCTGCGGGAATCCAAGTCTTGGAGCGTGGGCGATTGGGGATTTGGTCTTTTGGTACAGCCGCAAGCTTAGCACCAGGCCAAACCTCCCCCAATATCGCAATGGCAGCCTTGTACAGATCCGCGGAGCGTTGGTCTGTACAAGCCACCAATTTAATATGGCCCTGATGCCAACCGGCATCACGACAACTGGGCGGCGGACCTGTGTTGCCCGCAACAAAATCTTTGTAAATGTTGCGGAGGGCCGCTGGCACCAATCTCCAGTTGTCTGAAGATATGGTTCCGTCGCTATTATTAGAGTCGATGATGGCTTAGATGAGACGATCTTTCGCGACTTCATTGAAAGGCCGATTTAGTTTCGGCCTGGGGGTGCCAGTCTTGGCCGTTCATGGTCTTGACTGACAGTATGGGCGGCTTGCTCAGTCGACCTCTGTCGTTTCAGATTAGCCATCGGGGATGGTGCCCGTCCACCCGGGCTCCAGAATTCTGTTGAGCCCATAAGAGAGCAGCCTTATCCCTTTCGGACAGCGAAGAAGGATCAAGCTGCTCCAACCTGTTCAGGATCCTGAAGGCTGACCTTCTGGTCCTGTACGCCCGTATTGACGTGGTGATATGCGCGCGAGCTCCAGAGGTGGAAGCGGTGCTGGGGCCTGTACTGGTGGAGGTCAAGGCCGGCTTAGTTGCCGAATCCCGGGCTACACCAGTTAGGCGAACGAGCGGGGAAACAACCCTAGCACCTGGCACAGCTGCCGAAGTGGTTGGGGTGCTCGAAACAAGCGATCGAACGCTTGAGCGGGATGTGCTGGCGCTTGCACTGGAAGGTGATGAGGCTAGCTTAGTAGCTGAGGCCTTACCGGTACCAGACAAACGAGCACGAACCACCCGCACCTGACACAGTTGCCTGGGTGACGAGCGTGCTCGAAGAGGGTGTGGGTTTTGATGACGACGAGGGTGGCATGTTGGCCAAAGCTCTCGTCGACACCTAGGTCTGGTGGAAGAAGCACCAGAAGTTGACGCACCAGATGTAGGTGGTGAATGGTTGGCAGGCGATTGCCTTACCAATCTATTGGGCTCCCCATGCGGGTTGGCCTTAGGCTTTTTATTTATTTTTTGGACGTATTCATGATTGTTGGATCCCCACTCATGGTCGCTATCTCCGTCCGGATGTGTAGTCACCTTAATGTTCTCGTGGTTATCTATGCCGAAGCAGGGAGGCCACGCGAGGGTTGGTACAAGTCCTTATGAAAGCAAGTACTCAGAGCCAGACCAGTGCTAAATGGGAGTCCTCTCAACCAAACCTACACCGCCAACCGAATGGCGACGGACTTCGAACATACCATGAGGCCTGCCAGGGTTTTAACGTGACGGAGACAGTTGTGACCTTGAACTGGAGCCGTTCACAGAAGGTTTCACCCCGCTGCTACAAGGTCCAGAAGCCACAACCACCTGCCCAGAAGCAATCGATACGAATAGGGTGTCGTTGGAGTAATAGTTGACAAATAGAGGTCGTGCCGTTTGGTACCTGACGTCGTCCCCCCCCCCCCATCAAAGGAGAACGCCAGAATACCGGGGATGTGTTTTTTTTAAAAGGGTTTGCTCCCTCCACCTGATCTATCTTAGCCAGTTGCATATCAGACATCTGATGTGCCCTGTTATAAGATAAAAGTTTACACCAGCTGGCTGACATGCAACCGTTACCAGCTGTCACCACGAGGAGGTGATAGACCACACTACCATCAGACCACTCAATTACGGCACATATCGAAATACGTGTTGGTCCCCTTGAGTGACTGATGGCTTGACAATATTCACTTTCACTTAGTTTTTTATATTTATTTTTCACAATTCAATTGAATTTACATAAAATGTTTTTCACAAATTAAAATTCTGTGAGAAATCAACAGTATTGCCATGCAAGTATACTTATAAAATATTGTAAATAATATCTCAAATTTAACTCAAATCGTATTCAAGTTGATATCAAGCGTTAAAAAAAAATTTTCAAGTGGAGAAAAGTGTTTCAATTGGGTATCAAAGTGGAGAAAAGTGTTTGAATTGGGTATCAAACACTTTTCTTCACTTGAAACATTTTGGTATTCCGTAAAATATATTACCAATATATCATTGTAAGCAACTAAGTGTCCTCTTTTGAATGGAATTCAATTCAAAATTCTGAGTATGCAGTTTTTATCTGCTTGACTATACCTACAATTTTAGCTATGTCTCGAGGAAAATATTCAAAATGGCTACTTTTTGAAAAAATGCATCTACCTCTAAATCAGTGGTCGGCAAACCTTACTCAAACGAGCAGTACGCTCATCGCACGCATTCTTACGCTCTTGCAATTAGTCGTTGTTCAGACATCAAGGAAGCAACATGGGCAGCGGCTGCGTTGATTTTTTTCCTTATGTTCACGGTGAGTAATTATATGTATAACTAAAAGTTAACGCCAAAAAATAATTTGTGATTTTAAATGCCTTTGGTAACATGCAATAAATAGATTTAAATAAATGCATTGGCAGCATAACTTTTGTTTAAGTTTTTTAAGTTTGATATTTGTCATGTGACGCCTTTTAGGTTTATTTTTATACAGTGTACGGCGCTCACCAAAACAATCTCATTTTCAATTTTGCATACTCTCTCTCTCTCACAGCACAAGCAGTGAAGTGAAGTATAGGTTGGTTTTGCAATTACCAACGAGTATGTATCCGTGGCAAAATAAGTTCCAAAAAAGTGAACATATAAAAATTAGTACATAAAAAAAAAGTGCTTGAGCATGATGTTCAGTGCTGTCGTTTTGAAAATTTTAAGGGGAGAAATTTTTCCTTTTAAGAGGAGGATTTTGCTTTACAGGGGAGGAATTTTTCAAAATGTCTTATAAGTTTTCAAATAAGTATTACTTAGAATCTAGAGTCTTAGATAATTGCAAACAGTAGCACTAATGTATAGAAATTTTATTGGAAAAATATACAATTTTTTATTCATAGGTTTTTGTTACACCTTCACTCATGCTTAAAGCTAAAAAATTTATGAAAATGAAACAAATTCATATTAAAACCAAATATTCCTTCTTTGGAAACAAACGGTAGTATCAGTAAATAATAATAAAAAAACCAATAATGATTAAAAAACTACAACAAACTTGTCTTCTTTCTTCTCAAAACCGGGTAAAAAAAGTAGAATGTTGTTTGTGCTACTTTGAACCAGCTTAATCGAAGATACCTAGAAGGAGGCATCATTTTTTTTTTTTGTAGCTCTTCTAACCAACCATTACCGCATTAACAGTTGCAGTCAGCAAGCAATTTCGTTTTTTGTTTTTATTTAGATTCAATTGAGAAAAAATTCTATTTGCCGCTGTACTGCTATGTGGAAAACTTAAAATTGCACCAATAAATTTTTCCAGTTTTGAAAGCATTCTTTAAATGAAAAATTTCACACCAAAATTCTTCCAGTTCCAAATCTAATTGTATATATAAATTCATTACTAATTTATTGATATTTATTAAATATGCAAACTTATTTTTACGCGGTTTTTTTACTATTGATTTCAACTGTCAAAAATTACAAGCATTAATACAAAGACAAGCAAAAACTTCTGGAAATGGAACACGAACTTTTGAATTTTGACAGTAATCCAGCAATAAATAAAGTAGTAACAAATATTTCACAGACAGAAACTAAAATAACCCAACAAAACATATTTAGTTTGATTTACGTTTACAACCAAAAATTCAAAAATACAACCCAAAAATTCAAGAATATGAAATAGGAGGGTTTTTTCCGATTGGGGAGGACAGGAGGATTGAGATTTGAGCAGCACTGGTGATGTTCCCTTATTGTGGTACTTCGAGTATTTTCAATTTATGAAGTGAAGATCAAAATAATACAGTGATGTTGATAATGACTTTAGATCAGAGATGCCCAAGCTCTTGCACTCAGGCAGATCAGCTATTTTGATTTTTACACATATATGGTCACATGTATACAGTGTGGCCAACTCAGCGCATTTCCCTGTGATTTTAGTGCTTTTTGAAAATTAAAACGCGGAAAAAAGTGATTGAGCGCTCAGCCCGTTTTTTCAATTTAAAATATCTACGAAAAATCGAAGAAATTTTCAAATATCAGATGTGTTAGTGAAAAAGTTTAAATGTATTGAGTTTTCTCGCACTTTTATAAGGGAAAAAATTTAATGCTTTTTTTTTTAACAAAATACGCGTTTTATTCTTCATTTTAGCGGATTTTGAAAAACAAAAGTTGGCCACACTGGATGTATACGGCGAAAGCATTCAGTCGGTGGCGAAATTTCATGCGAGTAGGTTGTACTGATAAAAATGTTTGACCACAAATTGGAATACAATTTCTTGATTGCTAAAAAAATATTCGGCAAGCCTGAATGTTAAGCATGTCAACGCACGTTGGCACGCGCTAGTCCGCCTTGTCTAAAAAGACATTAAGGCAAACAAAATTGAGTATGAATATATTAGGAATGAGGATAGAAAAAATTTAATATAACAAAAAAATTTGAAAATGAAAAGATGAAAGCTCATCTTTTGCAGTGTTTTTTCTCTATTATTTTCAAATTTGTTTCAATTTTAACTTTTTCAAACAAACATGTTTCAATTGCATACTAACAAAATGAAATTCATATTACGCACCAAATATTTCTCTAAGTGAAAGCACTACTACATACACATACTGTATTGGTATTTGTGTGGCCATCGCTGCCCAACGGGAAAAAGTTCTCCAAAAGGCCTTTCGAAATGTTGACAAGTCAGCGTTTCCTCTCCGTATGACACACCATTACGTTTTTAACATTGCATGTCATTGGAAAAAAGCACTCCGTTTTACGCTCCTTGTGGAGTGCTTCGAAAGACCTCTTTGCGTCCGCAGTTTGTTCGCTTTTTTCTTCTGCTCTGCTCTACAATATTCTTCTTTCTTCTTGAAATGCTTCAAAAGACCTCTCACGAAATCTTTGCGTCAGCAGTTCATTTGATTTTACTTCTTCTCTGCTTTATAAAATAAGTGTTGAACAATTTGTTTTGTTATTTTGAATTAATTTTTTAATATTACGATAAAATTATGTTCTTAGTTAATACAAAATATTTAATAAAAATTCAAATTTTGTAAAAGAAAACATAAGTATCTTACATACTACATACTGTAACGAACCGTTTCCCGGTCTTAGGCTGGGGTAGTCTCAGCGGACTCCAGAGGTTTTTCGCGTTACAAAATTTATATTTTGCAGGGGACCCTCACTTTATTAAGACACACAGGTTTTTATTTTAACAATAATTCAGGTTTAATTTCACTAATAAATTACACTTAACAATGTCATTTCGAATAATTCAACTTAATATTTAACGGGCTGGTGTGTAACTGACGAATGCGACGGATCGCGCTAGAGTAGCGCTGTTGTGCGTAGATTGGCGTACAACGGGCGAATGCAATGGATTGCGCTGGCGTAGCGCTGCTGTGCGTAGACTGGCGTATAACGGGCGAATGTAATGGATTGCGCTAGCGTAGCGCTGCTGTGCGTGGACTGGCGTGTAATTAGTGAATACGGTGGATCGCGCTGGCGTAGCGTTGCTGTGTGTAGACTGGCGTATAACGTCAAATGCAATGGATCGCGCTAGTGTAGCGCTGCTGTGCGTAGGCTGGCGTATAACGGTCAAATGCAATGGATCGCGCTAGTGTAGCGCTGCTGTGCGTAGGCTGGCGTATAACGGGCGAATGCGATGGATTGTTGTTCCTCCGACGATCAACGGCAAGCCGCACACGTCTTCACAGTTTTTCTGTCCTCCCAAATTTTGTGCATCGTGTCGAATTCTAATTTTCCTAACTAACTATTGCATTTCCCCACTACTTGTACTTACCAGAGGTACGTGTTGCTCCGATGCCAGCTGCCAGCCAAAAAGGGAGATCTTTGCTGCGTTCGTCCTTTTATAGCACTCATCAAGCTATACCGTTATTCCATTGTGCAGACTGTCGCCACTGCGATGTATTGTTTTGTTGCTTCTGCCAATTGTAGTTTTGTAGTATACACCCACACGTAGTTGTTAGTATACGTATTTTGATGTTGTAGCACATTTGTGCTTTTTCTTTGTGCTAACTGTGTGTGTCTTTTGTTGTTGTTGCGCGCTTTATTTTATATTTCGCCTTTGCGGTGATCTTCTCCCAGCCTACGCTGGGGCAGGCTTCTGTGTTTTTAACGCTTTACACTTCGGTGTTATTTGTGCGGCTAAAATTGGTGTCCAATTTTTGCTCTTCACAAAACTTAAATGATACATTAAATTATTCATCACGTTGTAGTTGTTTTTTCGTCGGAATTCCTTTCGGTAGCATCTATTTTTAAACAATGGAATCCCTGTTTTCATTTCTGCACACACATATTTTATCACTCATTTTCATATTTTTTAAAATTGTATTTGTATTTATTTATACCTTTTTATGACAATAAACAATTTTGTGACCACCGTTTCGTTGTAAAAAAATACGCAACTAACTCCAATAATTATTTTTATTTTTTGTTTGAATTTTTTCTTTTAGTGTGACCAATATAAAATAAAAAGTTTATTGACTTAAAAACAACGCGTATATTGAATATTTCGGTTTGAAAACGAAAAAAAAAGTATAGTCACCTTATGAAATTACTATGATTTTGTCGTTGTTTGATTCGGAAACAATTGCTTTTCGGCAGCAAGAGGTCGTTAAAAATACAAAAACAACTAGTGCTGACCTTTTACTCCTTAGGCGAGCTGCTGACAATCGGTCCCGTTGGGTGCTTTATATTCGAATTAGAACTTTACTGATATGGGAATGTGTTTTGCATGGATTTTAATAATAGCTGCGTTTAATTCGCCACTTGCTTTTAGTTATGTATAACTAGCAGCGATAATTGTATGGGAAAGCAAAAACAAAGAGGCAGGGATAACACGTATAATTATGGCTGTTATGTAGTGTCCGACCGAATATTCGGCTTCGGTTCTTCGGCCTAAAATTGCACCTTCGGTTTCGGCAAAAAATAGCCGAAGTATTTTGCCGAAGCCGAAGATTATAAAAATTTTATTTTATAAAAATTTTTACTATAGATTGGCAGTAAAAATTTATTCAAATAAATAAATGTGAAGTGGTTATATAAAATATTTACATTACAATTTCTGTGTTATATTTTCTCAGTTTGCTTGTTCCATTTTTACTTTAGAAGTAACCCACAGATTTACAACCGTACAAACAGTAATCAGCGATTTTTTTCTAACGAATAACCTGCGGGAGCTAATACAATTAGAGGCAGCAGAAGCAAGCCAAACTTTTTTACTTTTTAATGAAGACTTGAAGCGTATTGAAAAGAAGCGTGAATTGTTAGAGCAGCCGATATTTTCCATTATTGGCACTTCACTTTTTTTTTGCTTTCAAGAAGGTCAAAAAAATTGAAAATTGTTTTGACTAAAATCGATTCTTTGAAATTCACAGATTCTTTGAAAGTTACATATGTTTGTTTCAAAATATTTTTTCTCAAAACAGCATTTTTCGAAATGGCTGCCACGATATCTCCAAAACTAATGAACTGATTGCGCTTAAATTTTCATCGTATCTTCAATGCATCTATAGTTCTACTCCGTCCTAACCAGGATCATTGTAATATCTCTCGATGTTTTTTATTTTTTTTATTTTAAAAATCCTTCGGTCTTGGGCTTCTGCCGAAAGTTAGATGAATGGCCGAAGTTCGGCTTCGGCAAAAAGACCGCAATGACTGGGATCCCTTAAAATGTTTCACCTCTCGCCGCTGAGCAGTTTTATTGCGAAGAATAGATTTAACAACTTGGTCGTTTTATTCGCACATATTAAACTAGATGGCGAATAAAACATAACTAATAAATATTATTTTTAGATAATTTGTTTATATTTTAGTAACGATATACTTATGTACATATGTATGTATGCAACATTGAGACATTGACTGTTGTATTCATACAATAAAAACATTTTATTGTTAATTAAAAGAAATAAAATATAATTCAGTGGAAGCTCAGAATTCTCAATTTTCGGAAATCTTAATTGTGCAGAAAAGTTCATATGTAAATATATATTTTCCTTAAATCTTAAGATTTGACTTAAGTTTTCTGAGTAGGTTTGGAATTAGCTTTTAGTGCTTTTACCTAACAAAATATTGTCAAGAAATAAATATTGAAACTACCAAAACAAACGAGACTTACTACCTTCTATCTAACGGCCGGTTTGTTCACAAAATTATAAATTTGTCTGTAACTCTTTATAGCTAAAACGAGTTACAAAATGTAACTTCGTTTGTAACGTGTTATATTTCGTACGATTTGTTCACACAAAAATATAAATTTGTAACGAGTTTTACTCCCGATTTGTAACGCGTTTGAAAGTGCTGAAATGACATGCTGAATCGCTGAAAAGCATCAAAGTGTCATATCTGTAACCAGTCATAAAATGATTGATATTTTGAAGGCAACCAATACGTTATTTTTCAAAATCAATTTTTTAACAAATTTAAATTTTTTTTAAAATGTCGAAAACGCAAAAAAATTCTCAAAATGTTAGTGATGAATGCGCAAAAGAAAAAGTAAAGCGTCTTCGAAGGATCACTTACCGCAATTTGAATTTTTCGAAGGATGAAAAGGATTGGTTGATACGTTGCGTCCTGCAAAACAAGAAAGTGCTGCTCGACAAAACAAGCAATGCGTACCCAATCCAGCAGAAACAAGTCGCGTGGAAAAAAGTCGAAAACGAGTTTAATAGTTCTTCGAATGCTAAGGTGAGCCTTATGTTCCTGTAACTACACATATAGCTTTGTTTACGTTGTCCATCATTCATAATTTTTTATTGCATTGTGTTAAAATATTTATTATAGATTTTTCGATCTTTAAAACAATTGATAGCTAAATTCAAACAAATAAAAATGAATTTTCGAAAAACATATGCAGAGAACAGACTGGCGCGCTCGTTGACTGATGACGGAAAAGCACCCCCGGACATCGAAGCGAGTCAGTGAGTCAAACTGAGCAAGAACTACATTCAGCTATCAAATTTTCCATCGAAGGCATGAAACCGATGTTTGACGATGACTACGTAATAGAAGAATTAGAGAAAATTCTTCAGCGAAGCGTTAAAGTCGATTATTGTTGAGCCAATTGGTTGCGATTCAAATGACTTCGCAACTGATGAACTGGTAGGAATGGATTTGCGGTTCAATCAGGTCGTTGCAATATTAAATAACGATGTCAAGTCGACGGTTGCAGCCAAGACCAAAAATGTGGATACTTCCACCTCTGCATCTAACAATATCTCTTCAAACCTAGTTACTGAATCGATTGTTAAAAAGCCATCATGAGAACGAAGAGCTAAGTGCAGCTGAACGCCACAAAATGAAAATGTTGATGTGGGAGGAGGAACGCAAGCGAAAAAAAGAAGAGCACACAAAACGCTTGGAGTTCTATGATGCCAGTATTGCAAGAAAAACATGTATAGGCGAATGCCAATAAAGCGATTCATTCGACATTGATAATTCCGATGCAGATCACAACAACTTCCCGAAAATATTATAAAATGCGACCGGTTTCTGTTTGTTTTGTTTATTTGTTTCGTGTTTTTAAAATAAACTGTTAAGCTTTTTTAGAATTATCGTTATTTTAATCCACTATATATTTATTCTCCATACCCTGACCAGCTTGCTAGTGTTTCTCTATTGCTCAACGTGCTATCCGTTAACTAAAAGATTGTGGAAATACTGCCGCCTCAAAATGTCTCGAACATTATTGCTTTGGTCTCGGCGTTGCAGTTGGTTTTGAATAGCATCTGGAAAGGGCTCGTTTGAAATATTGGCGCTAGCCAACACTGCATCAAATCCTTCATTTTCTAGTGGCATGCGATCATTTTCAGCTATTGCAATATTATGTAATACTGCGCATGCGACGATAATCATTTGAGCCTTTTCAAGACTCATGAGCATTCTCATAGACAACACTGGCCACCGACGTTTTAGGATGCCGTACGATCGCTCTACGACATTTCTGATACTAATATGGCTCATATTGAACAGAGTTTTCTCGTGCGTTATTGGATTGAGATGCGGCGTAATCATATAGTTTGTATTACGATATCCGCTATCGGCCACAAGCAAATAATTTGCTTGAGTTGATCCCGGCCATCGTGCAATAATATTAATGATACGTGCGTATGCATCGGCAACAGTTTGCACATTCAGCGAGAACCAGCCTATTGTAAGAAAAGCGACACAAGTGAAAATTTAATTGCAACCAAATTATTACTTACCTTTTCGATTACGGAAAAGCTCAGCTTGGTCACTGCCAGGTGACTGGATTTTGATATGGGTGCAGTCGATTGCTCCAATCACATTCGGGAACTTAGAAAAGTTATAGAAAGCTAAGCTCGCTTCTCGCATTTCACTTGTGGTGTTTGGCATTCTAATGATTTGCGGGAGTAAACGCGCAATCGCGGCTGAAACTTGTGGTATAATCACGCAAACAGTTGAGCGACAGCAGCCGAGAAAATCTGCTACGACTACTTGAAAGCTACCGCTTGCATAAAATCGCAGAGCGATCAACAAACGATTCAGCGGCGAGATATATCGCGATCTGCGAGCAAAACAAACATGTAGCGAACAGGTGAAAAATTAAAGAGCACTTGAATTGCTGTACCTTTGGTGGTTGAATTTCAGCACTGGCTCTATCATTTGAAGCACACGAAAAACCGTTTCCTTGGACAATCGAAATCGATATATGAATGCTTCGTCGCTAATCCAATCAATGTTAAATCTATTGAAAAAGCGATAGCCTTCACGCACCACTCTGTCTACGACTTCCTCCTCACCATCGCTGCCATCACTTTCCCAATGCACTACTTGCAAATGATACATTTTAAAGAAATTCCAAATAATGCAGTGTGCTCTTTGTCAAAAATTAATAAATGCTATGAAAACTGTTTCTGTAACGAGTTACAGACGTGTTGAAACTCATTTCTAGGCGTTTTATTTTGTAGCTCGTTACAAATTCATATATAACGCAGTGAGGGTGGTGAACAAACCGGTTTAGTTATAAACTTGGTTACAAAACACGTTATAGTCGTGAACAAACCGGCCGTAAGTGTTTCATATTTATATGTTTAAGCCAAAAAACATTTTGGTATTTGCAGTACTTTTTCGAGAATTTGAATTTTATACCAAAGAAAAGAACGTAAGTTTTCGGTGTAGGTTTCAAAAATTTTCGGTACATATTCATCAAAAACTTGAGATTGAAAAATTTACTGTAAGGGCCTTAGCAAATTTAAACAGCGATATGCATGTATTTCTAAAATATTTTACGCCTATAATTATTTAAAACGACTATGAAGCATTGTAATAAAAAAGTGCTTTTCTTGAAAAAAAGTTGATTTTGAAAACTGTCGAAAAATCTTAAGAATTCACAGTCCAGAAATTAAAAAAAAAATTAAGATTTAGGAATCACTGTGCCAAATGATATTTTAATATCTGATTTCCTGTTCGTTTGCGCGCAGTCGATCGTTTTTCTCGAAATGACTTTTGAGTCATTCCATATGAAATCGTCTGAAAAATAAAAATTTCGTTGCTGCTCTATTTCAGATTTTGCTCAAACTTTGTGGTGTAGTGTGCATACGAGTGCATTATTGCACAACATTAATACGCACTTAGTGTATTAATGTATAAACCGTGGAATTTGCAGTCTCAGCATATTCCCACCGTCGACCACACAAGTGATACCTGAATCCCCACTTGTGTGATTGCCTAACGTATGCACGCGACTCTTCCTCTTCCACCTGTATATACATGCATATGTATGTACAGCGTGGATTGATAACACTCTAATGATAACAGCAGATAAGTATTTAAAGCTTTTGATCATATAGTAGAATTAAACTTTTAAGTTAATTGCAAGTTTTGATCACGCAAAGCTAATACACTAACCTCTCTGCAGTAATTGAGCTTTTAAATAATTTAGTAGTTCTGAACTTTATTAAAGCTTAAGGTGCAAGCTTTTTGCATTGAGTTTTATATGTTGTTAGTGAAGACACACACCAACAATAATATAAATAGCTTTTTAGCTTTTGTCGAAACAAAAGAGTGGTGCTAACGTCATTATGGGGGAAAAAACTGATAATGCGGCCTCGCTAATTACAACTATAGCAAATCCCTTCTGAAGGAGCTCCAACATCATGTGGTCCCCTCCGATGGTAGATAGCCAAAACCAGAATACATCAGAAAGTGTGCGAGAAAATCTCAGTGAGTCGAAAAGGCCACTATGCGACAAACTAGCACCTTCACCCAAAAAAATTAGCGTTCCTCTCCGCTAGATCTAAACTGCGGCCAGGAAATCGAAAAATCTAGAACAGGTGAGGCTGCTCCTTCTGAGAGTAATGAAACCGACTTAATGCTTAAGCTTGGTAGCCAAATAAGAAAGCTGATACAGATGATGGGCGGGGGCAGACGTTCAATACATCAGCCAATGAGGGAATTAGTAGATAGTATCACAGATCTGCACGAACAAGCAATGAAGCAGAGAGATCTCAATGCGCTCACAGCACATTTTGGAAAGGACCAGTATGTCCAGACCTCACCCGACGCAGAATTTGCATGCGTGTCAGCAGAACCACGCAAACAAGGGACAAAAAAGGGAGGGAATAAAACATCGCCAAGGCAACAGAAAGCACAGCCTGCTGGAATCAACGTGTTTCCTTCACAACCAACAGAAGAAACAGTGACCCCTAAAAGTAGGGAGCACACGCAATGGAGCACTGTGAGGTCGAAGAGATACAAAAAGGACGAAGTATGGAAGCAAGCAACCACCAACAACAAGCCGATCAACAAGAGGCCAGCAGCGGAAAGCAAAACAAAGAGACAGAGACCACCACGTAAGGATGCAATAGTTGTCAAAAGTACTGGTGGTGTACAATACGTGGATATTCTCAAACGGGTGAAAACAGAACCAAATCTGAAACAGTTTAGCCAAAATGTGCATGGCATTAAAAAAACAGCCAAAGGTGAACTTCTTCTAGTGATGGAGAAATCCTGTTGAAGTGAGAACTCTAACGCAAGTGGAGATACAAGACTTGGATGAAATCACCATAAAAGAGGAGATGCACGAAGCTATCCTAAGCCAATTTTCGGAGTTAGGAATACCACTGTCGGCCATCTTAAGCTTGCGGAAAGCATATGGAGGCACACAAACGGCGACTCTAAAAATATCACCGGAGATCGCATCTAAGCTCACTGCAGCTGGCAAAATACGAATAGGCTTCGTCATTTGCCGTATACGTGTCAAATTGAAACAAAAGAGGTGCTATAAGTGTTTGGAGTTCGGGCACCTGGCAACGATATGTACAAGTGTGGAAGATCGCAGCAACATGTGCTTTAAATGTGGCAACAAGAGCACCAGTCGAAGACTTGGCTGCGAAGTGTGCCATTTGCAAAATCAACAACAAAGGAGATGTCAACCACTCGGCAACAAGCATCAAATGTCCAGCATACCAGAAGGCGCTGAGAGAATTACGGCGAAAATGAAGTTCATACAAATAAACCTAAACCATTGTGAGGTGGCGCAAGATCGTCTTACGCAAACCATTCCGGAGCAAAAAATTGACGTAGCCTTAATCAGTGAACCGTATCGGAGCAAAATTGGTAACGAATGGGTCTCTGATTCTATTGGGAAAGCAAGTATCTGGAGCTGTGGAACACATAGATACCAGATCAAGCACACAAAGCCTTATTAAGGAACACAACCCGGTCATTGTAGCTGGTGATTTGAATGCATGGGCAACAGACTGGGGCTGTCCCCGAACAAATTTCAGAGGCCAAGCCCTCCTAGATGCATTTGCCATACTGGACGTAGCCTTGCTGAACACAGGAAACCAAAAAACATTCCTCAGAGCGGGTACAGGTTCAATCATTGATCTCACCTTCGTAAGTTGCAGTCTTGTAAGTAGTACCACGTGGCAAGTTAGCACTCAATACACTGGTAGTGATCATCTGGCCCAGAAAGAAAAAGACACGCAATACGTACGAAGCTAGATATAAAACAGAGACGCTCGATCCAGCAGTTATGAAAATTATGATGGAAGACGTAAGGACTTCTAGTA
The DNA here is from genome assembly GCA_963691655.1 of Toxonevra muliebris. Taxonomy (NCBI): domain Eukaryota; kingdom Metazoa; phylum Arthropoda; class Insecta; order Diptera; family Pallopteridae; genus Toxonevra; species Toxonevra muliebris. The sequence continues at coordinate 46,725,728 of OY829328.1, read as the reverse complement.
GTGCAGCAGTAAAGGCGACACAAGTTATGAAGTATACTGAAAAAGAGTGTGATGCAGCAATGGCCAAAGTAAGGCCTAATCGACACAACAACTCACCCGTATACTGGTGGAATGAGCACATCGCCGAGGCTCGAAGGGAGTGTCTGAAAGCAAGACGAGTGTATCAGCGGTCGAATGGGACGAGCAGTTTCGAAGAAAAACAGCAACAATATAAAGCTAAAAGGAAAACCTTGAAAAGAGAGATAAAGATCAGTAAGCGGCGATGTTTGCATGTTTGTAAGCTTGCATGAAGAAGATAATATATTTTCAGCCTGTATCCACTACATGCCCGAATATTCTGCGTAGTATAGTCAAAACACTGTTTCCTGAACAGAGAAGTATCACTAGCATACACATGCCAAACGATGATACCGAAGAAGAAATTTTCCAGCCGACAAGCAAGAAAGAAATCTCGATGATTACGAAAAGAATCAAAAACGACAAGGCTCCTGGGCCTGACTCGATTCCAAACGAGGCACTCAAATTAGCAATCGAATATAACACTGAAATTTTTGTTGACCTATACAATTCATGCTTAAAAGAAGGAGTTTTCCCGAAGAGATGGAAGCTTCAGAAGCTAGTACTTATTCCAAAAGGTTCTAATCCATCTGACGATCCTTCAGAATACCGGCCGTTGTGTATGCTAGACACAGCTGGTAATATTTTGGAACGACTAATTGGAAACAGACTGGAGGCAGCTGTTGATAATGCTGGAGGTTTTTCAACACAGCAATATGGATTTCGCAAAGCTCGCTCCACTGTAGATGCCATTACAGCGGTAAAAGACATTGCGCAGAAAGCGATCGAGAAAACCCGGTGGCTAAACGGTAGGAAAGAGTATTGCCTCATAGCTACACTTGATGTAAAGAATGCGTTTAACACTGCAAACTGGAATAAAATTACCAATGCGTTGGTGCAGTTCCAAGTCCCTGCATATATCCGGAACATCATTGGAAGCTACTTTAGCGGCAGAGTGCTCCTTTACAAAACGGTTGATGGCATCAAAAAGTATAGAGTATCTGGTGAAGTCCCTCAAGGATCTGTACTGGGCCCAGTATTATGGAACATTATGTACGATGGCGTACTTCGACTCGACCTGCCAGAGGGGGCTAAAATGATTGGTTTTGCTGACGACATTACTATTGTAGTTGTTGCAAAATTTATTGGTGAATCTGAATCTACCTGCAACCGAGGGGTCGAAATAGTGAAAGAATGGCTATACTTAAGTGGACTTACGCTAGCGGGTCACAAAACAAGCTGTATTAATAAGTAGTAGAAAAAAGGTTGAAACTGCGAGAATACTAGTCGGTGGACATGTAGTGGAGTCGAAACCATACATAAAGTACCTAGGCGTTACAATAGATCACAGGTTGAACTTCAAACAACATCTGATGTACGCAAACACTAAGGCGACCGCAGCAATGACGTCTCGAACGCAAATAATGATGAACACAAGGGGTCCTAAGCAGAACCGAAGAAAATTGCTTGCCAGTGTGGTAACCTCGATGCTGATGTATGCAGCTCCAATATGGGTCGGAGCTATTAACTGCATCTCTTACACCAGAGGAATAAAATCGACGTATCGACTGAGTGCTCTTAGAATATGCTGTGCGTTCCGTACTGTGTCTGAGGACGCCGCCCTGGTTATCGCTGGAATGCTACCAATAGCACTTCTCGCAGCTGAAGCCGGAAACACCAAAAACAATTTAGGTGGTGAAACGCCCCTAAATACCCGTAAGACAATAAGAGAGCGCAGTGTGCACACATGGCAAAAACCTTTGGGATTCTTCCTTTAAAGGACGTTGGACGTACCGCCTAATCCCGAATATTTCGAGATGGCTAAATCGAGGACATGGACAGGTGGACTTCTACTTGACCCAAATACTGACAGGACACGGATGTTTTAAATCCTACTTACATAAATTATAGACGACAATCCGTTTTGTACCCAGTGTGCACCGAACGTAATTGAAGACGCAGAACACGTTTTCTTTGTCTGTCCGCGATTTATGAACGAAAGGGAAGAGCTAAGCATAAGGGTTGGGAGTCCACTAATGGTCAGTAACCTGGTAGAAATAATGCTTGACTCAAACGAGAATAGGTCTGCTGTCTCCAATATAGCAACTACAATTATGAAAAAGCTACGCTGCGCTGAGCAACAGCGCAGATCGTCATGAAGAGGCAATAGGCCGCTCCCCCTCCTTGAAGTAATGCCTAACAGTAGTACCACGGAAGAAGGGAAACGGAGCTGGGGTGGGTTTTCGGTGAGCTGAAAAGCAAGTCCCAAACTTTTCGGCTTTCGATGCTTTGTGCCACCTCTAAAAAAAAAAAACAGCTTGGAGGTACAAATATTTTTAAGATATATTTAAGCACACATTATGTTATCAACTTTTGAATACTAATGTACATTATAAAATAAAATCAAACTCAGATGAAGCTATCGATTTTTCATTAATAATGTACATTATATGGCGATCCTGCCAGTTTTGAGAAAACAAAGGCAGAAGTGAAAAATAAAAAACTATTAAAAAACCAAAATTGAAAACAAAAAACTCAACAAGCTGTGAAAAAAAACTGTAGAAATGTTAGTGAAAAAAAAAATTATTTAAACAAATACATCCAGTATCGTCCAGCAGTAACCTAGTAAGCAGCAAGCAGTAACTTTATTTTCCTATTTCTCTCCAAAAATTAAGTAAGCATTTTATATTATATAAAACAAATTATTGCCTTATATAAAAAAAAAACAAGAATATTGCTTGAAATTAATTTTAAAAGATTTTTTTGATTAAATTCGTAAGCTAATTTAAGAAATAAAATTATTATGGTTGGAACCGACTCGAAAGAGATCGAAAAACCTAATGCTAACTTGATAAACGACATTAAATTAACAGAAATAAATTTAAGCCAAATTGAGGACCTTAAACTATTAATAATGTTGATAGCAATACTAATGTGCATTAATATGGCACTAAAATTATATAAAATACATAGAAACCAAATAAAAAGAAGGTACCATACAAGGACTGCTTCAGTAGCCACTATAGCTTAGTAAACGTTTATACACAGCTACAATTAATAAAGATTCATTAACATGATGTAAATAATTTAAAATTAAAATAAAATACAAATAAAAACTCACATGCGCAACTTAGTGCACTCGATGGAAGTGAAACTTCTTTGGTAGGTTTGTGACTGGGAATATGTAAGTGCCAGAACAGCAGTCTGGGAGAGATAATTGTATTAAATAGTTAATATGAGTCGGTCCATATCCAAAGTGCCAAGGCCATAGACGAAAATTTTCCAGATTTTTAATGCAATACACACTGATCATACAAATAAATAGTTTAAACAAAAGAAATGAACCTAATTAATGTTAATTAAATTAAAAAACCTATTTAATTTAACTGTTTTTTCAAAAGTGACTAAGTCCCATCGTAAGTGTAAATCAAAATTGCTTAAGTTCCTTTCAGCCAATCACATTCTTTCCTTGTTCTGCTACTGCATTGTAATAAATTTAAATTTTTGGCTTTGCACATGGCCGCATTCATACAGATGCTTTTTGTTTTCTTGTGCTTAAGTCCAGATGATTTTTTTTCAAAACTAATTAGGTCCACATGGTATTTATAAAAAGTGCTTAAGTCCAACGTAAAACTTGTTTATTTTGGATTTGGCTTACTTTATCATTCTTTTTTCTTCGCAAAATGTCTCCAAAAACAGTTTTCCAAATACTTTTACCCATGTTACAAGTATTTAGAGGTAGATGCTAGTAGCCATTTAGAGCATTTTAAAGGTGCATTTTTTTAAATGGATAGAAAAGAGTGAGGTAATAGAAGATTATTAATACTACTTTTATTACTTAGCACTAAATTATAATAAAAAACGTATAAATAATGTTATTAAAATTAGTTTCCTTTATTAGGAAATACCTTGAACATGTTAAGAGTCAAAAAATAATATAAAAAGCAACAACTATTTCTCCCTATGTTCATGCAATACTATACAAATTATTTTCTTATAAATTCTCACCTAAAAATTTAACTATGAAAGTACAACTCTGTTGCAGAAACCTGCATCTACCTTTTGTTTTCTTTTTAATGTAAACGAAAAGGTAGATTCAAATATATTTATATTGTTTATGTCTTGCATTGCGCTATAAATGCAACAGATGTCGTTGCTATTGATATATTCGTATTTATATTTAGCATAGTGCTATTAACAGATGGCGTTTCTATTGAAAAACTACGTTAATAATAGATAATAAATAGTTTTTGATGTACAACACTTACTTGTATTAAACAAGTCATAACGCGCTGTAAATTTTTTTCTTTTTGTCGCACTAAATATTTCCGAAAACGTTTTGCTTTTGTTGTTCTATTCATTATAGTAGTAGATTCAAATATATTTGAATTGTTTATGTTTTTCATAGTACTATGAAGTCAACAGATGGCGTTATTATTGTATCGACTCATCTCTTTCTCACTCATTGCAGATTTGTCATTTATGTTCTATTGTGAAATATTCTTCTTTGTACACAAATAACACACACACGTATTCTAAAAAATAATCACTTAAAAAATTGTTTTCAGTAAATTAATGCTTAATATACCAAACCAATTTAAGGATTTTTAACATTTTTCATTTATACATCTCTTTTGTTTTTCACTTCGCTATGTAATAACCCCAAATGGAAGCATTGTGGTTGTGGAATTGAATAGTTTCCGTCCCCGTTCTTCTTCTTATTTTAACGGCTTCCGTCCCCACTTTCTGCTTCCTGTTCAGTTTACCCCTCAAAACGTCGCCATAGAAGTTTCACTTCAAAAATTGATAAAAATTTTCAAATCTGAAATTCTAATGGGTATATGGTCAGACACACTTCAGAACTTATATATTTATAAAGCTTCATACGCGCGGTCATACAAGTGTGTTTATAGGCAGGGCAATGTTATTAACATTTTAAAATATTAATAAATGATTATAATTCGGCAAAGGAATTAATCAAAGAAATAAGTGGATCTCTTGATCATTACCAGACAAGAGACGCTACGAATATAATAAAAGAGTACAAAAGATAAATTTATAAGTTATTAGTGTTCAAAGGATTAGAAGTAGATAAGGAATATCTAATAGACTATGACTCGGACAGTGACCAACCAGAAATAGAAACAACAAACACAATGCCACAATCAGTAATCGAGTTCATTAATACTGCTCCAAGAATATTACCGGATTCTGATGGCAAACCAGAAAATTTAACATTCTTTATTGATGCACTACAATTAGTGGATTCAATAAAGGATATGCATGACTCGGTGGCGGTAAACCTAAGAAAAATAAAGCTAAAGGGTACCGCACGTAACCTTATAACAACCGAAAATACCTTTGAAGCAGTTTTTCAAAAATTACAATCAGCAGTAAAAGGGGACTCGGCAAAAAACATCATATCACAGAATAGTAAGTCAGCTATTGCATACACAAAAGAAATAGAAGAACTAACAAAAGAGCTAGAAACCACATACCACACGGATGGATTACCACCATCAACTGCCAGCAGATACGCTACCGATGTGTAAAGGCAATAACCGCAAACTGCAACCATGATAGAGTAAAACTTATTATGGAAGCAGGCGAGTTCAGCAATATGAACGATGCAGTGTCAAAATTTGTAAGTGGCTGCACGAACGTATTGGGCCAAAATTCCGTGCTGCATTTCCGCAATAACACGGGCAGAAACTAATAGGTTAGGTTGGGTTGGAGTGGCAGCCTTCTGCTTGAAAGCACACTTAAGCACAAATTAGGCTCATTGTGATACCACAGTACGGCGCGACTCCCCCATTTACGGAGTGGAGAACCATGAGGATTCCATAATGAATCTGCCTATGTCCTTAATATTTATGGATGATAGCTCGGACAGACTAGTGAAGAAAGGTGAACCCAGGAGTTTTAGTCTCCTCCTGGCCAAGGATGGGCATTCGCACATGAAATGAAGGACTGTTTCTTCCTCCTCCTCAGAGCCGCAGCCCCGACAGAAGTCATTGAATGGCAGTCCAAGTCTTGCAGCATGTCTCCCCATTATGCAGTGTCCCGTGAGCACCGAAGTCGTTATGCTGATGGAGCTTCTGCTTAGGTTGAGTAGCTGTCTAGTACGTTTATTGTCCATAGTGGTCCATGTTAGCCTGGTAATACCACAGGTATGCTCCGCTACCCAGGATCTTTTTGCTTCCTCAAGGTAGTTTTGCTTAATGGCTAATTTAATAGACGTAAGAGGGACACCAATGGTGCAGGTAGGTGATATATCTGTAAGTTGCGATCCCTGTTTTGCTAACTCGTCGGCATTGCAGTTACCTGAAATATTCATATGTCCAGGCACCCAATATAGGTGGACCTGAGAGTGACTCGACAAAATGTTGAGTGAAGATCGGCAGTCGAGAACAAGCTTTGATGTAGTGAAAACACCGGCAAGGGACTTGATTGCTGCTTGGCTGTCCGTGTAGATGCGGATATTCGTATCGAATGAATCGTTGCGAATAAGCCACTTGGACGCTTGATAGATAGCCATTACTTCCGCCTGAAAGACGCTGCAATGGTCAGGAAGTCGGAAAGAGAGTCTGAGATCTAACTTACTAGAGAAGATGCCACAGCCGACTCTTTCCTCCGATTTGGATCCATCTGTATAGATGTCAATTAAATTGTCAGTGACCACCTCGTCATTAACCCATTCCTCTCTACTGGGGATATGGGTGAAGAACGTGTAAATCAGAAACTAATACTAAAGTAACATCTACCAAGGAAATAATAACCGAGGTCGATCAAATTACCGAGGAAGAGGTCGAGGTTATTATAATAACAATCGTGGGAACAATAATAATCAAAATAATAATAGCTGTGGTAATAACCATAATAATGGACGATACAATCAGTCCAGTAACAGAAATATCGGGAGACTGGACTGGATGAGGTACTCTAGGCAGATTAGACTAGATAGAAAAGAGGGACGTACAATAGATCTTATAGGTCGCGGTACAACGACAGAAACCTCTATAATACAATACAACAGAAATATCAGGATAGTAAATGAATCTACAGCCTCGGAAAACCAATCAGCCCCAAGTACTTAAATACAAAAACAATCTACAACATCAACCTTAACCTAACTAGCTTCGTCAAAGTCCGCACCAACATTAATTCAGAAGTATCAACCTTTTTAGTTGATACAAGTGCAGACATTTTACTTATAAAAATCGACAGCATATTAAATGGAAATATCGAAAACTCTCACACAACAAACCTTAACGGTATACGACAGGGTATGATAACAACATTGGGAACCATCACTTTCGATCTTCAAGTTGAAGAAATAGTAATCAAACATGATTTTCACGTCGTTGACGATAATTTACTAATACCCTCCAATGGTATCACTGGTCTCGACTTCATCAAAAAATATAATTGTCAATTTGACTATAGATATGACCAAGATTGGATAATAATTAGGTCTAATGATTTTTCAGAAGACATTGCAATCCCTCTTCGCAATGCCTCAACGAATTCAATAGCCATACCCGCCCGATCTGAAGTAATACGCAGTGTTGTATTAGAGAATATAGACGAAGATGTTCTAATCCCAAATCAAAGCATTAGCGAGGGAATATACATTGGCAATACTATAGTAAGCCATGTACATCCTTATGTTAGAGTTATCAACACTACTACCAAAAATGTAGTGGTTGAAAATATATACATACAAACACAGAGTCTACACGACTATAATACAATAGAATTAAATAATATCCCTGACACAAACGCTAAAGAAAAGCTTAACAAACTTTCAAAGAATTTTCCAACATTTGCTAAAGATCTATTGCACAGGCTTTGCCACAAGTATATAGATGTATTTGCTTTGGAAAGTAATCGAATATCAGCAAATAATTTTTACAAACAAAAATTAAGACTAACAGCAGAGGAACCAACCTATATAAAAAACTTTCGGCTCCCTCATAGTCAAAAAGACGAAATATACCGACAGGTTGATAAATTAATAAAAGTCCTACAACAGTCCAATTCTGTTAGTACCGAAAAAATCCTTACCCGGTAACAATAATAAACGATGGAGATTGGTAATCGACTACAGACAAATAAATAAAAAACTTATTGCAGATAAATTCTCACTACCACGAATAGACGACATTTTGGATCAGTTGGGAAGTGCAAAGTATTTCTCATGCCTTGACTTAATGTCAGGTTTCCACCAAATAGAACTCGAGGAGGAATCCAGGGATATAACCTCATTCTCGACCGACAAAGGTTCATTCCGGTTCAAAAGATTACCATTCGGTCTAAAAATTGCCCCAAATTCTTTTCAAAGAATGATGACCATTGCATTCTCAGGTCTAACACCTGAACAAGCCTTCCTTTACATGGATGACTTGGTAGTCATTGGTTGCTCAGAAAATCACATGATAAATAACTTGGAGGATGACTTCAAAGTTTGTAGGAAATACAACCTCAAAACTACATCCAGCCAGATGCTCATTTTTTTTGCCACAAAGTGACTTTTCTAGGACACAAATGTACTGACAAAGGGATACTACCCGATGACAGTAAATTCACAATTATCCAAAATTATCCCACACCAAAAAACGGTGATGAAGCTAAACGCTTCGTAGCCTTCTGTAATTATTACAGACGATTTATCACGCACCTTTTTTTTAGATTCTTGGCTATATATATATATATATTGATCAATATATGTCAAAAATAATAAATAAAAAATTTTTAAATCTTGAGTAGTAAAAGAACTGATATCATTTGTCATTTTGTTTTCATTGCCCAATTTATCTAAAAAAAAATCTTGAAAAAACCTGTTTCATCTATCTTTGGAGTGGTGAGCCCCCTTAAGTAGCCCAAGAACAAACTACTTAAGAATTCAGAGCATCCACTGTATCACATTTATTATTATTTGTTTGCCAAAATTAAAGTTATTTCATATATGCATTAATTATTCAATACAACGTTTAAAAAGAAAGCTATGAACATTTTATTCAAAACTTTCTATTTTTATTCTGAAACAAAAACATTTCAGTTTAGGAAACCCTAAATAAAAAAACAAAAACTTCCGTATTTAACTAATTTAAAATTTTTACTTTCACATCATTATTATTCCTGCTGGCGTTGGAATTCTTGTCCATTTTGGAAGTTGATGTCTTTATTATTGAGAAAATAATTGTTTATTAAGTAATTCTTATTAATTGTTATTTTATATTATTATAATTTTGAATAAACTTACTTTGTGAGTATCTATTTTGCATTTCACAGAATTCAGCATAACTACACTTTATATTTGAAAAACTGAACATTGTACATAGAGTACAACACAGTGATGAAATTTCCAAATTTCAAATTGTACCTAATTTACCAAAAAAGTTGTACCTAAATGAGCGTGAATGTACCTAAAAAATGGTTAATTGTTTTTGTACGAAATTTAATTTTCTTTTAAAAGTTAATAATAAAAAACAGTAAGCAAAACATGAAAACGATACTCGTTACATAACTACTGTAATTAGTTTTTTTTTATTTATCCATATATCATTTAAGTATATTCCATAAAATACAAAAAATTACAATGGTTGCTTCTTTACATTTCATAAAATTTTTGCTGAATTTCAAAAAAATTCTTATGACTTTGACCCTCTTTTGGCACCAATAAACTTTATTCGATTTAGAAAATTTGGTTGCCAATATTTTTCCCTTTATAAACAGCAATAACATAGCTATCACCTCTGTACAGGCAAATTAAAGTTAAGTAGGTACTTAGTAAAAATATTTAAATACTTAAAATATTTTTTTTGTAATTAAGTTTTAAATTTATTTTGGCCAATGACAAATTGTATCTAAAATGAGCCAATGGTATCTAATGTACCTTGTAGTTCGAAAAAGTCGGAAAAAGGTACAATTGTACCTACTTTTTCATCACTGGTACAACGTGAAGTTTTGCTGTCGCGACATACTCGACATGATCGCTCTCGGTATTTTCGAATAAGAGAAAAAGAGGAACATTTATTCGTTGGTAGCGAGCACAGCCGAATAACAATTAGTACTTACTCGAGATTTTGTTGTTCTCTAAAATGTGTATCTATTTTTTTGTGATACTTCGAATAAGTGTACCTACTTCTAAAGTACACGTGCACTCTGCAAATACAAATGGATTTGGGCAGACCTTTAGTATCTACCAAGCGAAGTCGTGTTTAACTATACACTACATTCACCAATACTGAACCCTAAAACCAATGCTGAAACCTAAAAGTAATAAAATAATTGATTTAATTTTTAATTGGCCAGGGGTATCATTTTATTTGGGAAATACTTCATTCAATTTGAAGAAGTATCATTGAATTTGAAAAAGTTTTGATTTAATTCGAATATATATATATATATATGACAAAAGCAGCTGATTTTGCTTACTTTTGTTTTCGTTTTGTATGCCTCTAAAGACATTTGATGTTGTTATTGCCGCTTTTTTATTTTAAATAAAAATTTCAAGTTTACCAAAGTTAGAAATTTTGTATATCATTAAGGCCGAAGGTTGAGTTTTGCCAAGTACTTTGTTGGTCAAGTCGGTAGGAGAAGGGATTATTTACCTACTTTTTTATTCTTGATTAAACCAAATGAGAGATATGTATGCAATTTCGTCGATTTTGCTTCAGCCCTAGGGTCAGGACTTAATGAAAGACTTACTTAAAAACCGATAGTTACGACATTTTTAAATTATTTTTTATCACATATATTATAAATTATTATGTATTATACTTACAACCAACAAGCATAACACATATAGTAAATATTTTTTCAGCATCAGTATTGGGAGCCACGTTACCAAATCCAACTGAAGTTAATGATGTAAATGTGAAATATAGCGCCGTGATATATCTCGACTGTAAAATTTGGAAAACTTTATTTAAAATTTTTGGAAAAAAGTTATCATACAAAAATACTTTAAACAACTAGGTACACAAAGGTTACAGAACTTAAGAACGTAAGCATATTACTCTATACAGTTGTTGTACTATAAATTGCACGTTGGCAAATGTTAGTTAAACACTAAATGTAATGCCGAAAACAGAATTACGCTTCGCGTTGGTCTTGCGTTTGATCACGGTTGCCACTTTGGTACAATTCTACCAAAACTGGTACATTTTTTTCTATTTTTCTGCGTTTGGTATATTGGTACATGTTTTTAAAATTTGGTACATTCTGAAGGCAAAGTTAGCTTTTATAATAATTAAGAATTGTAAACTTACAGCCCAACCTAAATAAGTGCGTAATGTGTAAAATTTCTGTCAAAATGGCTCATGCCCATACATTTTGTATGTAGCTGACTGAAATACGCAGCGCACTTACCCAAACCTATTTCTATTTTCTATTTTGACATTGGGTAAAGAGAGAAATTTTAGAGGGGAGAGTTTTTGATGTGTAAACATTTTAGCTCACGGTATGGGCAAAATTTCAAATGTGTTAAATGTAAGAATAACTGTAACGTAAGATGTAAGATAACTGTAACGTCCAGTTCCCCTCTCGCTCACACTACTGCGCGGTATGACTGTGCTACTCTAAACAACAAAGAGAAGAGAAGAAGGGAGAAATTAAAATATGAGCGGAGTTTGTTTGTTTATGTTTCGATCAATTTACTCACACATATATGTACATACGAAAACAAAATGTGTGTGTACATTTATTCGTGGCAGAATTATTTGTTGGTGTTAAACGTGTGGAGATCGACAATACCATACACGCAGAGAAGTCGCCATAGCAAACACAGGCACTTGATAGGCTTTGCATTCGATTAGTTAGATTGGATTAAAATTAAATATTTTTTAAAATATAAAAACAATAATACAAAATGATAAGTAATAAAGAATCTAGGTTTCAATAAATGTATAAACAAAATGTAGTGATAATTATAGCAAACCACGGCATTATAAAAATTTTGCTTTGTACATTAACCTTAGAAAGGCAACACTTTTTTTATCTATGTAAGTAACAAAAATGTTAAACAGAAAAAATCAAACTTATTATAAAATCACTTATTTACTTCAATAAAAATACATTCTTTTTTATTTTTATTAAATGCAGTTAAGACAACTCTCTTTGCGGTGCTTTTAAAAAGTAGTGGGGTGACTAGTCATCCCTGTTGCCTCTCTAATGTTAAATGCGGAAAGCATTTATCGTTACGTATCACAACAACAAATATATGTGAAATGGAATAAAAGTTTGCATTTGCAATAATGCAAGACCATTTGCAATTTATGGTGAATTGGGCTGTTATATATAAAAGATAATGATATCTAATAAGATTTTAAGTTTATAAAAGAATTGTTTTAATTTGAATTAATTACCTAAGCATATAGATTATACATTAAATCCCTATATATGGCTATACATATGTGAGCTTATGTGTATGACATTCAGTTGGCTTAACTGTTTACACATCAAATATCTTGCGTGCCTTGCACACATCCATTGTTTTTTCATAGAACACAGCAAATTATATAGATGAGTAACTTCCAATTTTAATATGTTTGACACCTGAAAACTGACAGTAAGCTGCGTTCTATTTCAGTCAGGTGCTACGTATGAATACGCTGAGTATTTTTGCGTATACGCATTACGCACTTATTTAGGTTGGGCTGTTATGTTCAAAATATTTTTAGTTGAAAAAGGTAAAATTTAAATATATATAATACATATATATTGCTTTCAAAAGAATTCTGTGTCGAACGTTAAGAGTCTCATTATAGCTAGTCGGCCAAAAACTATTTTTAAAATACAAAATATATTTCAATTAGTGTGTTACTTTTTATTAGTGTCCGACCGAATATTCGGTTTCGGTTACGGTTTCGGCCAAAAATACGGTTTCGGCTAAGTTTCGGTTTCGGCAAAATATATGGTCGAATATTTGGCCGAAACCGAAACTTTATAAATTGTACTGTAAATTGCATTTCAGTACGCAAAGGACTGTTTTTATTTTTAGCATATAACATAAAGTTATTCAATTTTGAATATTAAAATAAAAATGTTAATTTCCATTTTTTGCCATACTTTTTTCGGCAAAGTTGATCAGAATCGAATATAGAATTTTTCTGTCAACGTACTTTTTAAAAAAAAAAAAAAAATTGTGTACGCCCGAATCTACATGGATTTTTTTTTTTTTTGAGTTTTAATTAAAAAAAAAAAATTAAAATGATTTGAATTTTGTTTTTAACATATCTGTGGTCACAAGCAATAACAACACAACTCGAGTTTTGTCGAATTCGAGTTATTATCATAATTTTTCATATTGTGTCAGAACTTTATGACTATCGGTTCAGTGGTTTACGAGATATTAGGGCGGAAAAATAGCACAACTCAACCTGATTACTCTTAGCACTTGAACCTTTGAAGTGCTTTCCTGTAAAATACAAAAAACACACTTATGCTGTTATGCCTTGTGACCACAGATATATACATATATGTATATTAAAAAGTTTCGGTTTCTGTTTTGGTCGAAAAAGTCGGTTTCGGTCGGACACTACTTCTTATTACGGATTTAGTCTGGTGTTTCGGCCTAATTTTCAAGGTTATTTCGGCAATTTTTTATTATAACAAAATAAAATGCAATCATTTCATTTTTTTATATCTTAAACTGTACAAGTTTTTGGAGTTTATTTTACGATATTTTTGTAGTATTTTTTACGTCTAAAGTGGGCACCTAAAATGTGTGGGGCTGGCCCTGGTGATTACAGTACTTGAAGTCTTCTTAAACAAAAAATTTAAATAGATTATTGCTCTGTAGGTTTGTCATTCTAGCAGGTAATAGATTAAACATTTGGATTAAAAAATAATAAAATAGCGGAATTCCAATTTTTTTTTTTTTAAATCGCGTTGTTTTTTGTTGAAAATCGTTGTAAAAAATAGGAAATAATGATTGAAAATTCTACTTACTACGAGAGCCATTGGCGTGCAAAATAACACATTAAAAGTTAAGCTCAATCGGTTCTGTACAATTCTCTCAGACCCCTGAGCCAGTAAAAAAAAGTTGTTTCGAGAAAAACGCTTTTTAAGTTTTAACAACAGATAAAGTTTTCACAACAGGCGCTCTCGGCTATGAGCTATAACTTCGTTAATATTTTCAGTTTACAGTATACTTTCAATATATTGTACTTTCGAAATACATTTAAAAAACAATGGATGTGTGCAAGGCACGCAAGATATTTGATGTGTAAACAGTTAAGCCAACTGAATGTCATACACATAAGCTCACATATGTATAGCCATATATAGGGATTTAATGTATAATCTATATGCTTAGGTAATTAATTCAAATTAAAACCATTCTTTTATAAACTTAAAATCTTATTAGATATCATTATCTTTTATATATAACAGCCCAATTCACCATAAATTGCAAATGGTCTTGCATTATTGCAAATGCAAACTTTTATTCCATTTCACATATATTTGTTGTTGTGATACCATAAATATTTTGCAATTGCACCAAATCTGAATAGGGCTGATATGTTGTAGTTGCATTATTTTTCTTTTACTCAATGCATCGGGATCTATATGCTCACATATACGCAGCTGCAGTTGCATCCTTTTTTCCGCGCTTTAAGTTTTTCTTCCTGTCGATTTGAAATTTTATTAGATGTGAAAATTGTACATAACGTCGCCTGAGAATTGATTTGGCGTATAGGTATATGAATTTGTACACACATACGTCAAATCAATCCTCAGGTGACGATAAATGCTTTCCGCATTTAACATTAGAGAGGCAACCGGGATGACTAGTCACCCCACTACTTTTTAAAAGCACCGCAAAGAGAGTTGTCTTAACTGCATTTAATAAAAATAAAAAAGAGTGTACTTTTATTGAAGTAAATAAGTGATTTTATAATAAGTTTGATTTTTTCTGTTTAACATTTTTGCTATTTACATAGATAAAAAAAGTGTTGCCTTTCTAAGGTTAATGTACAAAGCAAAATTTTTATAATGCCGTGGTTTGCTATAATTATCACTACATTTTGTTTATACATTTATTGAAACCTAGATTCTTTATTACTTATCATTTTGTATTGTTTTTATATTTTAAAAAATATTTAATTTTAATCCAATCTAACTAATCGAATGCAAAGCCTATCAAGTGCGTGTGTTTGCTATGGCGACTTCTCTGCATGGTATTGTCGATCTCCACACGTTTAACACCAACAAATAATTCTGCCACGAATAAATGTACACACACATATTGTTTTCGTATGTACATATATGTGTGAGTAAATTGATCGAAACATAAACAAACAAACTCCGCTCATATTTTAATTTCTCCCTTCTTCTCTTCTCTTTGTTGTTTAGAGTAGCACAGTCATACCGCGCAGTAGTGTGAGCGAGAGGGGAACTGGACGTTACAGTTATCTTACATCTTACGTTACAGTTATTCTTACATTTTACACATTTGAAATTTTGCCCATACCTAAAATGTTTACACATGAAAAATAATCGATTTTTTGAGACTCGAACACCAGACTACATCCTTAATAAATAACATTTAATGTTATTTATTATATTGGTGCATTTTCCCCCCATTTGGTACATTTTTTTGTAAATATTGGTACAAAATAAAATGAGTAAGTGGCAACCGTGCGTTTGATAGATATGTAAAAACAATTAGGAAGTTCACAAGGTCTCATATTGGTCATTTTTTTTTGTGATGTTATGAAAATATACAACACTCGTTAAAAGGTTGTTGCTATTTTCAGTACAAAATCAATACCACTCTGTGCCCTATGTTTTTCGAATCTCATATTCTTCCAGCTCTTGTTAGTTTACTTTAATTTTTCCTCTTTAGTGCGATTTTTTTGGAAGAAATATAAATATAATAAAACCAACGCATAAACAATGGAAAATATGCAGGTAAATATAAAAAATATATTTGTTTAGTAGATGTATATGGGACCTTCTGTCAACGGGAGACCCCTCCCTCCCCTGTCCAAAATTGGTTAATGTATTTTATGGCATGTTTGGGCTCAAACGAAAGCTTATTATCTCTAGTTTCGAATGTAACAAAGCCCTTTTTGATTTGACATTTTCATTTTTTGAGGTTAGGGACGACACGTAACATTTCCAGTGAAAAATAATATTAGATTCATGTTCATCAACTGAAATTACACAAAAACAGGCTTTTCCCGTTGTTTTATGATGACTTGGGTAAGCGTAAGTCCCTTTTGGACCTTTTTTTAGGTTAGGGACAACACGTAACATTTCTCGTGAAAAATAATATTAGATTCATATTCAGCGAAAAAAAAATATACGAAAAATGGCTTTATCTGCTTTTTTATGATGACTTGGGTAAACGTACGCTTGATATAACTATTCTTTCAAGGTGAGGTGGTAGACTTGCAGCCTCCATATTGGTCCGCCATCAAGCCAAATAAAAAAATGATTTGTTCTTGAATGAGCTTTTTATCAATTTGTTTTAATTAATTAAATATTTTATATAAAAAATTCAAATTCTTAGCTATCCATAACTGTTTTTTTTTTATCTGAATACTATGACGGGAAGTATTTTATTTATTCTTCAGAGCGCGCCCTCCGAAGGGCTAAAAAATCTTTTCTCACGTAGTTTGACAAAAATGTGCAGCTTTTGTGATGCATTTGATAACATTTTTGACATTTTTAGAGGCAGATTTGTCGATGTTGCGTTAATAGAAGATATTTTATTATCCCCAGAGAGCAGCGTTTCGAATTCTACAACAGCCTCGGAGTTGAACGTAGACGAAATGGCATCTGACAGTTCATTGGTGGATGTTGACTACATTCCTTTTACTAGCTTAAAAAGCAAAAGCTTGATCAAGATGTAGCTCAGCCATTCCAGATTAAACGTAACGAGCGATCGACCTCATCCTTTCAGATTTGCTTCAAACTTTGTCCATGGTTTTATTTTAGGCTAAACCCAAACAAAATGTATACAAAAAAATCCGGTGCAGTTTTCACCGGAGTTGCCAGAGCGAGCCAAATCTCCAAAATCGACAATATCGTTTTAAAGAATCGTCCATAGCTCAGTCATTATACTACCGATATGCAAGTGTGGGGTACCACTGGAAAGGTAATAAAACGAGCTACAAACTGAATTAATTTTGTTAATTTTTAAAATTAATTATTTTTCAAAATAAATAAATTAAAATTTTACTTGCAAAATTCGTTCCATAGTCCTGAAATTTAAAATGTAAAATTATGTTTTTCGTAAAGAAGACTAAATTACCTTTCCATTGGATTTTTATTCGAAGTGGTGACTCAAATAGTTAAGGTCATATGAATAATTCAAAATTTCATCAAAGCATAAAACTAAAAAATGTATATCTTTTTCATTTTTCAAACCAAATTTTTTCTTTTTTTTGGCTTTTTTAGTACAACAGCAGAGATAATTATAATTCTCATACACTTCATAGTGATAGAGAATATAAGAAAGTTATGAAAATTAACCACCAGACGATGACGGGGATCGAACCCGAACCTCCCAGATGAAAGTTTAGTGCACTACTCACTAGACTACCAAGGTCGTCTTGGGTTAAGCTAACAACGAGATAAAAGTGAACAATGATAACGAGGATGAAACAAATTACGAAAAAATTAATTAATTAAAAAAAAAAAATTTTTAATTTTTAAGGTTAAAAAATAAAAAAAAATCGATTTTTTTTTTGTAACAATGACATGAAAAAAAATATGAACTGCATTTTTAACGGATCACGGATTCGGACTCAGCGACCCCTCATTACCCTAAGTGCATTTGTCCCGTCTCTGCTCATTTTCAAAACTTTCCATTTGTAGAACAGTGTTATTAATCGGCATCGTCATAGGAAATTTTCAAACTTATTCAAACGAAATGTTTTTTTTTCATTTGAATTGAAAGTAGTTAGTTGAGCAGTCGGTCCAAATAGATTCCATTCCAAATACTTAACTGAAGAAAATTAACAGATTTTTCATATGAATGCATTTAAAAATTATTTTGTTACTGTAAATACTAAAATAGGAATAATTAATTTATTCACAAAAATTAAATCAATTTGAAAAAAGTACATTTTATTAATTTTAATATGAATGCAAAAATAGTGAAATAATTAACTTTTTGAGGAAATTTAATTATTATTATTATTAAATTTATTAACTTAGAATTATAAATTATAAGCTAATATAAAAGTAGCAATGGCGACTAAGGCCTTCAGCACTTAAAACTAAGAGAAATTAACTATTAATTAATTTTCGGACAACGAAAAAAAAGTGAGGTTCCGAAATTCGCTGTCATTCGCCCTAATTGTAGTTCTAGTAGATACGAATGTGGACACACATTTTTTTTTTTGTATGAAGTTTATTTGCCAAGTTATGGACTTTTAAAGAATTGACGTAATTGAAATATGGATTTCTTGGGAGTAATTTTTAGAACTAAATAAATTTGCAATAAAATATTGAACATGGTGATTTAAATAGGAAACTTACAGTTCTTTTCAATTATGGAATCAAATCGGAAATTAAATTTTTTTTTTTGCACCACACCGGAAGTAAAAGTTTAAAATTAGAATTTTAATAGTTTCGACCAAAAAAAGAAAAATGTATGTGTGCAAGGCACGCAAGATATTTGATGTGTAAACAGTTAAGCCAACTGAATGCCATATACAAAAGCTCACATATGTATAGCCATATATAGGGATTTGATGTATAATCTATATGCTTAGGTAAATAATTCAAATTAAAACAATTCTTTTATAAACTTAAAAATTTATTAGAAATCATTATCTTTTATACATAATAGCCCAATTCACTATAAATTGTAAATGGTCTTGCATCATTGCAAATGCAAATTTTTATATTTTTATAATATTTTGCAATTGCACCAAATCTTAGTTGCATTATTTTTCTTTTACTCAATGCATCGAGCATGATATATTCGCATATACTCAGCTGTAATTACATATTTTTTCCGTGCTTTAAGTTTTTCTTCCTGTCGATTTGAAATTTTATTAAAAGTGAAAATTTTACATAATGTCGCCTGAGGATTGATTTGGCGTATGTGTGTACAAATTCATATACCTATACGCCAAATCAATTCTCAGTCGACGATAAGTGCTTTCCGCATTTAACATTAGAATGGCAACAGAGGTGACCAGTCACCCCACTACTTTTTAAAAGCACCGAAAAGATTGCCTTAACTGCATTTAATAAAAATAAGAAACAATGTATTTTTACTGAAGTAAAATTTTATAAAAAATAAGTTTGATTTTTTCTGTTTAACATTTTTGCTATTTACATAGATAAAAAAGTGTTGCCTTTCTAAGATTAATGTACAAAGCAAAATTTTTATAATGCCGTGGTTTGCTATAATTATCACTACATTTTGTTTATACATTTATTGAAACCTAGATTCTTTATTACTTATCATTTTGTATTTTTTTTATATTTTAAAAAATATTTAATTTTAATCCAATCTAACTAACCGAATGCAAAACCTATCGAACGCCTGTGTTTGTTACGGCGACTTCTCTGCTTGTATGGAATAGTCGATCTCCATACGTTTAACACCAACAAATAATTCTGCTAAGAATAAATGTACACACACATTTTGTTTTCGTATGTACATATATGTGTGAGTAAATTGATCGAAACATAAACAAACAAACTCCGCTCGTGTTTTAATTTCTCCCTCTCTTCTCTCCTCTCTTTGTTGTTTAGAGCAGCACAGCACAGTCATACCGCGCATTAGTGTGAGCGAGAGGGGAACTGGACGTTACAGTTATCTTACGTTACAGTTATTCTTACATTTTACACATTTGAAATTTTGCCCATACCGTGAGCTAAAATGTTTACACATCAAAAAAAAAAAAAAAGCCATCTTGAGCGCGAGACGGCTAGTCAGTAAAACTGCTGCAATATCACCTATGTAAGCAGGTAAATGAAAAATACTTTAAATTTCACAAAGTTGAATCTATTTTTAAAGTGTTGTGGGGCCCCATTTGTTATATATATAATTTTGGACACAATTATTGCATTTTTTGAAAGATGCTTATGTAAAATTTTTGGAAAACATAAAAAGTAGTTGTATCATGTTTCAAATCATCCGAAACGATAACAATGCTGCCGTGTTTTATTTCATTTCGATGTTTATAATTAAACACTGACGTCAGAAGTGTTGCTTGGTCATTATTCCAATGAAAAGATTGAGCAGCATCTTGGACAACAAAACTACAATTTTCTGCAAAATCACATTGCACAAGAGTTTCACCTTCATTGATAGTCTCCTTCAGAGTCTTAAAATAAAGCGCCTGCTCGTCTGCAATGTAGGCATGGGGTTTCAATGTGTCCAAAGCGTCACATAAGCTATCTATGAAATCATCAGACGATAGCAGATGGGTAGATATTGTGAATTTCAAATTGTACGTTTGTCACTTGATTGTTATCAAACATGATTTTTAAATAATCGGGAATTGCACTTAACCCAGGACAAGATGTGCAGCATTCATTTGGCGATGTCTTTGCAGTCACTTAATGACACGCCCGTGTTGGATTGGCTCATATCATTTTGCGTAGGCAATCCTTATAAGATGAAAGATGCATGGCAGTCCCAGCTGTTAGATTTGCAATGTCTCCTCTATCCAACAGCTTTACATTTTGATGGTAAGTACAAATACACACCACATGCGTTCCAGAGTCGCTAGCTAGGATGCATTGTTTGGGTCTTAGAGTAAAAAACTTTGTTAAACCTACTTTGATGCTCGGAACTTTGAACTTACGTTTGAACTTCTGATAAAGTTCGTCAATGTTGTACATCAGAAGTTGTTTTTGTTCATGCTTCCTTTTTCCGTTGTCTAATTTAATGGATATAAAATCATTTTTACCAGGCATTATTCGACTAATGTCTTCTCGTAAATAAAATTTTTTTACCAAATTTTCTGTTTCGACTGGTAGCTTACGGCCACCACGTGGATTAGGAGATGATAGGATACCAAATTGATTTAACTAGTTTTTTTGCTTTTTTCGCTTGTCGTCTGGATGTTCCAAAATTCGTTTGCAAGTATATTTTCACTCCATGACTTAGGTGTTATAGTCAGTATCATTGTCTTCATAGAAACAGAAGTAGACGGATCATTAAATTTCTGTTTGAGCTGCTCCAAAATATCTCGGTTTTCAGCTGTTACATCAGTTTGGGTTGAACTATATTTGAACTTACCTTCGAAAATGAACGGTTCATCCGGGATGTTTTGCGAATATGATGCACTCGTTGCTTGACTCCACTGCACAAGACCTTCATTAGCTGCTGGAGGAGTTTCTTTTAAAAGTTGTTTTCTGCAGGATGCACACACGTAAACATCTGATGAACACCTCCAATTCTCAGATAAATTTTTAGAAATTTTCCTCAAATTTTTAAACTTTCGATGGTGTACCAACCGAAAAGGATTAAAACATCGATCACCGTATAGAGCCATAATAAATCAATATTTACCAACGAATGTATACAAGCTATTAAAAGCTCAAAGCAAAAACTAAAAAATAACGGAAATAACGAAAATGTGATATTGCAATTTTTTCGCTTTCTAATTTTGATTCTATTCAGCAGTATTTGTAATTGATCTCACAGCTGAGAGTTGGTGCTAAATTCATTACATATGAAGATGTGCAAAGATTGCTTAGATTATTTTTCACTGTTGAATTCAAAAGTAACAGATTGAACCAGGTGTGTTGCACAGAAATATTATGGGGTGGCCAAACATACTGCTATTTCATACTAATAATTTTGTTGAAAATTAAATAGTTTGTTGTATTGGGAGTATGAATGTATAAACTCGTATTTTTTCGTAATTTAAGTATTCTTTAAAGTATTGTCCATCGTTAGCCACAACCTTTTCTCATCTTTCTGGTAGCATACGGATTCCGCGTCGAAAAAACTCCTCATATTTTGAGGCTATCCACGACTCAACCCATTTTTTGAGTTCTTCGAAAGAACGGAAGGCCATGTGTCATCGATCGGAACAAGTGGTAATCAGAAGGAGCAATGTCTGGAGAATACAGCGAATGGGGTAGCACTTCCAATTTCAGCGTTTCCAAGTATGTTTTTACTTACCTTGCAACATGCGGCCGAGCATTGTCGTACTGAAGAATAACTTCGTCGTGTCTATTCTCATATTCTGGCCTCTTATCCTTTAATGCTCGGCTCAAACGCATCAATTGTAGTCGGTAGCGGTCGCCAGTGATCGTTTCATTCGGTTTCAACAGCTCATAATACACGACACCTTTCACATCCAACCAAATACACAGCATGAGCTTGGATCCATGAGTGTTCGGCTTTGCCGTTAATGTTGATGCATGTCCGGGTGGTCCCCATGATTTTTTACGCTTTGGGTTATCGTAATGTATCCACTTTTCATCGCCAGTCACAATACGATGCAGAAAACCCTTTCTTTTCTGTCGTTCAATCAGCAGTTCACATGTGAAAAATCGTCGTTCGACGTCTCTCGGCTTCAATTCATACGGCACCCAATTTCCTTGCTTTTGAATCATTCCCAATGCTTTTAATCGTTTAGGAATGGTTGATTGATCAGCTCCTAAAGATTCTGCAAGTTCTTGTTGCGTTTGACAAAAATCTTCTTCGAGTAATGCCTTCAATTCTTCATCTTCGAACTTTTTCGGGCCGCCTGAACGTTCCCTGTCTTCAACATCAAAATCACCACTTTTGAAACGGTCATACCACACCTGACACATTCTAACGTCTATAGCACAGTCAGGATAAGCTTCAGTGAGTAAACGATATACTTCAGTTGCGTTTTTCTTTAAATGGAAGAAGCAAATTAAAACTTCCCGCAAATGTTGTTATGTTGGCACGAAATTCGACATTTTCAGCTATAGTAAAACACTTTTGTAAAATTATGAAAATTATTTGACAGATCAATTCTTATAGTATTTTTGGCGCTCGTCACAATTACGAGTTTATACATTCATACTCCCAATAACATTTTAATATTTCCTATCATGCATCAATCTTGGAGCGAAATACACTTTTACAGGTTAGTACATATTAATTTCGCAGCGTTTTAATAGATTTTCACGCAAACCAGCTGACTTTAGCAGCGACACCTATGCACATTAATTCATCTATCTCCTAAACTAATGGAGATCCCACTTTGAAACTTTAAGGGTATTATTTACATTCTTTGAGCTATATTTTGAATTTTTTCTTTTTTTTGGTCGAAGTTATTAAAATTCTAATTTTAAACTTTTACTTCCGGTTTGGTGCAAAAAAAAATTTAATTTCCGATTTGATTCCATAATTGAAAAGAACTGTAAATTTCCTATTTAAATAACAATAAAAATTAATCCCAAGAAATCCATATTTCAATTATGTCAATTCTTTAAAAATCCATAACTTGGCAAATAAACTTCATTCAAAAAAAAAATTGTGTGTCCACATTCGTATCTCCTAAAAGTAGGGGAATATGGGGAATATCGAACCACACTTTGATTTTGACTGATAACTCACCCTAAAATAAATTTTCAAAATTTGAGAAATGGAGGTTAGACTAGAATCAAAATACCACGTTTTGGTAGTTTCAGAATTTAAAAATTCGAATTTGATGTAAGGTTTTAAGCGTTATACCAAAATATTAGATTTTGTCATTTTGAAAAATCGTGGGGAATGTCGAACCACTTTGCAAATTGAGAAAACTCGAACAAATATTGATGTAAAACGATTATTTATGTCTTTGTTATGAAAAAACATAAGATTTGAATGAAAAATATAGAGGAAAAATCGATGCTATTAATTCGAAGTCGCAGTTTTTGCATGTGAAATAGCCACCAGTCATGTGTACACATCGCAAGTGATTGTCGATTTTAATCTCCTTTATGGCCGCTAAATATTCTTGGAGGTCATCGGATCGATCAGGTTTTGCAACGTAACGCGGCATATTGACGTTAAATTACTAAAAACTAGTTTTTTGTCGATAATTTACTATATAACTATAATCCCCTCAAAAAGTGGTTCGACATTCCCCAAAAGCTGTGTTCTACAAAATAGCCGCCCATGAGAACCAAATTTCATGAAAAAAAACTTTTTTGACTAAATAATATTCACACACAATGATTTGAAAAATATTTACCTGCTTGGTTTTACGCAAAATGTTGAAAAAGCAATGTAATTTTAAAGCACAAAAACACTTTTGGAATCTCAAAAATCACTTGATTATCGCAGAGAGCACAAAATACGTCTCATCGGTTCTACTGCTAATGAAAAAATGAGATGAAACTGAAATAATACGATGGCAAAAGTTTCGTATAGATCGAATGTCAGATAATACAGTTAAAACTAATGGTTCGACATTCCTCTACAATTAGGCCGAATGACAGCGAATTTCAGAACCTCACTTTTTTTTCGTTGTCTGCTTCACATGTAATGCCTCATATGGTTTATATGTGAACTATTTAAAATTAATGTAAGCAAAGAGTATAGATTACAAAGAGGTCGCAATTCGCTCTAAGGTTTTTGGAACGTAAAAAGCTAGAAACCATTTATGAGGTGCCATACCGATGAAGCGAACGCAACGGTTGGCAACCGGTCCACCGAACAAAAAGGTATGAATTGATGGGTTGGCGGTGTTTGATAGAACAAATAGTTTACATTTCTTTTGGCAATTAACATTTAACATTTGCTATATTTTCTATATTCTTTATATACAAATATGCAAACGTTTTGTTTTGATTTTATGTATTTTGATTGATTTCCAGTTTGTTAGACACTTGCGTGTAGATACTTTTGAATATATTTTTCTGATTTGATTTTATGAAATTCAATAAATTCATAAACAATGAATAAATGAAAACTTTCAAAAAATTATTATCTTCTTTGCGTATTATTACATGGGGGAAAAAAATAAGGCAGTCCAAAAATTTGTTTGAAAATTTTAAATTTCATACCTTTTTTTAATTTTGCGTTCTTTGTTTACAATTGCAATTTCTTTGCTTACATTATTTTTCAAATATAAAATAACTGCAGTCACACATAACTTCTCATATTTTTAACATGAGATGTTAAATGTTAAATGCTTTGGCCCATACCATTTCACATTGCATCTCATATTTTTAACATGATTTATTCTTATCAAAGATGTTAATTTTTCTTATCACTGTTAAATCTATCGACGCACAGAGGGGTATTTCGAAGATTTAGGCGGCCAAAAGTCGATTTTAAAAACCTCACACAGGGTAGAAAAAATAGTTTGCTTTACAAATACAAATATTGTTTGAATAACATGTATTACACTCCCCGGTCCCCTCACAAGCCAATAACCTGTAAAATCTATTAGAACTTGATGTTCCTCGATAACAAAAAAACTTTTTCAATTTTGTGGCAATATATACTCTTGTTGCTTGTTTTTTTTATTCATTAGAAATCGTGTTAAAGACAAGCCATGAATTCTAATTAAGCAGTTCAGAGTGTTTACTTTTCAAAGATTTTTTATTGTATAGCTTTCATTTACACGTAACAGTTGCGGCTCGAAAAAGCACATTTGAAAAAAAAAATTTTTTTTTCCGCGTTTGAGTTAAAAAGTTATGTTTCCCCAAGTTTCCACGCATTGATTTTGGGTTTAATGAAAAGATTACAAATTTTTCTTTAAGAAAGCAAAATTTTTTTTGCGAAAAGTTGCGATTTTAGAAAATAAAACATAAAAAAAAATTTAAAGCAAGCACAGCAACGTTATACTTTTGCTTATATCCATGGTATCCGATGACACCAACCATGCATAAAATATTAATACATGATGCGATTGTTATTGAGAATGCTCTGCTACCTATAGCACAGCTTTCAGAAAAAGCAACTGAAGCTAGAAACAAACATTTACGAAAATATCATCGAAATATATCATAGAAAACAAATTTTCAAAACTTTCAAAAAAGAGAACGTATTTTAGCTTTAAGGTGTATTTGTATGAATCTCAGATTATAAGATATAGAAGCTTAATATATTCTTCATCGGCGATTCAACAACAAATACTTTTAGGCTTTTCAACATTTCCGGCTTCATAAAACCACGCCCATTAAATTTTTTTAGGGTTTTGAGATCAGATTTATGCTTTTTACATTAAAATTTATCAATCCCAATTTTTTTTAAGTGAACCAAAAATTTGGGAACTAGAGGGTAAATTCCGGTTCCGGCTACGCTAATTCAATCTTTGATTTTAGATAAGCAGAATCATGGCAGCCATCGGCCAACTTTTTTTGACACAGGAGTCGTTGAAAGACAGTCGTTTTACAGTCGATTCTTGAAATAAATACAATAATATTTGTCAGCTCCTTCGACAGTGAACAGTTATTTAGTGCTACTGGTCAGCTTTTTATTTGGAGTATCTACTATTTATATTTTTCTGTATATCTTTGAACATATATATAGGTAAAAAATATTTACTTTCAGATTTTTATTTTTATATATTAAAAATCCTTCGGTCTTCGGCTTCGGCCGAAGGTTAGATGAATGGCCGAAGTTCGGCTTCGGCATCGGCCAAAAAATCACCTTCGGTCGGACACTAACTAAAACTAACATACTTCTTTCGACAAAAATATTCCCCATAAAAAGTAAAAAGGGTATCTGAACACCAAAATTGGTTTTGGGGACATATACTCTAAAATCTTCCAAAATAGCGGTACGTCGAGACGCTGGAGGATTGGTGTAAAAGCAAACAATATTTATCTTTTCATAAGAAACAACTTTGTCTCAGACAACAATGGTAAGATGACGAACTAATAAACCACCCATCGATTACCACCAACACAAACATAAACATGATCATAAGTTTCGCTGGAAAAATGAAAAATATTCAATTCAAACCATATTCAATTTGGTTTTTTTGCAGCAGCAGCAGCAGAGAAAATCGGCAACACCGTGCTAAAATACAAATTTGAATAAAAATGAAAAATTTAAATATCGAAATGTGTGTGTTGCGATAGGATTTTAGTGAGTAAGTATATTAATTTGAAGTCCTACATTATTGACGTCTGAGAAAAAGTTGTATATTATGAAGAGATAAATATTTTTTGCTTTCACACAAAAAGTAATTTAGCGCTCAGCTCGTTTTTTTCAATTTAAAATATCTTCGAAAAATCGAAGAAATTTTTATTGACTAGAAGTTTCAGATGTGTGCCTGTATTAGTGTAAAAGTGTAAATGTATTGAGTTTTTTCGCACTTTTATGAGGAAAAAATTGAACGCGTTTTTTAAGAAAATACGCGTTTCATTCTTCATTTTAGCGGACAAAACAACTTTTAATGCACTTACTAGCAAATGTGATAACAAAAATAAACCCAACGAATACAAAAGCTTTTACCTTTAGAATATTTAGGTTTTTGTGCAATGCGTTGTTAGTTACAAGCCAGGGTAGTAGTATTTCCAAATTAGAATTACTAGTGGTACCCCACAATTGAACTCCGTATATCCAAACTGGTTTAAAATATCGTTTTATAAAGTAGTAGTTTCTTCTCAAGACTCAGCTCTGATTTCGGACCCAATAATCAGTGCATGCGTTTTGTTTTTATGCTATGTTTTTAAGTATACTTTTTCCAATTTAATCTTTTATCAAGGTGTAGTCCTAAATTATTAATACTGGGGATAGTAATTCCATTCAGATTTAACAGAGGACATTCTCCTCTCCTTAATGAAAACATGATATTTGCTGACTTGTCTGTATTCATCTTTATTTTCCAACGAAGCAACCATTGTTGAATGTCGTTGAGCTGTTTCTGAACAAGATTTGCAGCTTCTGTAGGAGATTCATTTGACGCTAAAAAGGCAGTATCGTCTGGATAAGTAGCAATAGTAACATCAGTTTCAGGCAAGTCCCAGGTAAAAATTGAATAACGAGCAGGACCCTTTTATTTGACATATGGCTGATGTTTCATCAATTACATTGACATAGAATGGTCTTTTTATGTAGATAGACTTTAAGAACTAATAAAATGGAGCTGGAAGTAAATTTTTTAATTTGTATAATAGCCCTTGATGCCAAACTCTGTCGAACGGTTGTTGAATGTCCAAAAATATGACAGAGCAATATTTTTTGCGTTCCAGAAAGTCAGTGACAATATTCACTATGCGATGTTATTGCTCAGGAGTACCGTGCTTATGACGATTGGTGATCCGGAACTATATTCTTATTTTCTAGTATTATTAGCAATCTACTCAAGAGTATTCTTTAGAAAATTTTCGAGAATATTGCCAGCAAACTTTTTGAGGGTACTGAGTTTTTAGGTTTATTTAGTTAAGATATCATTATTATTTCAGCACATTTCCATTGAGAAGGAAACTAAATCGTAATAACTAAAAACAACAATAACTAATTATGTTCATTTTTTTGCCTGTTTAAGATATTAAATTTTTAAGTGTTTGAAAATCTTTTTGGGGAACTTTTCCCCCCTCCCCTACTTGTATTGAGAGTTTAAATGTGACAGCGTTACTACGCCGCGTAAATTCGTCGTTACGCTGCAATTCTGTTTATGGCTAAATACTTAGAGTTTTCTCTAGTCATAATATAAGTAGTTTAACTGTAAATATGTGGAATAGGTGTTTTAAATATAAATACCTTAATTGAAGGTCCTCCTGTTTTATTTTCAAAATAAGGTTCTTGAATATCATTCCCTAAAGAATGTAACCATCCAACGCTTTTTGAAAGCACAGATCGTTCCGCATTTCCAATTGCATACCTGAAATAAAGGTATATCTATGTGAATTAATTGTATCCGATGCAAGAATTTTTTTGTGCAAAAAAAAGATTCATTTTCACATCAACGTGATGAAGATACTGAAAATTAAAATATATTTGGAATGAACTTTACTGAAAATTACGAAGAATATTATAAAAGTATTTGAGTAAATTTAACGAAACTATTCCATTCCCATCAAAAAACCTTTGTGGTAAAAAAAACCCAAACACAGCATGGGTCTAAACATGAGGACCTCCAGCTAGAAGCATCTCTTAGCTCTATTCCCATTTTCTAGTTCTCCCTTTCGAATTTTTTGCAAGGTTAGTAAATACCGTACAACATTTTATACCAACTAATTCAATTCAATTTCAGAATTACAAACTGTAGTGGGGGACGATGAATGTATGGTATGTTAAAAAAGATTTGCTAGATTAGTAGCTAGAGAGCCGCACTTACTTTTTCTGATAAATTAAAACAAGGCTGAATGCTTAGCAAAAATATGTTCTAATGTCAGAAAGTTAAGTTTACTAACAAAAATTTTGGGTTTATATACTCATAGAATATAACTGTTATACAAATGATAATAATATACTTTTTCTACTCTAATAGCTAAACGTACCTATGTATAAGTGAAATAGATAGTACGATAGAAGATCCCGACGAATTCTATTGCTCACTTATGTATACATTAAAATTTACATATATTATTTAAGGATGCAGTCTGGTATTCCGGCCTAATTTTCAAGGGGGTTAGTCTGTAGTTCGATTCGAAAGGCAGTTCTATTCGAATTCCAAAATCGAGCCGAAAGACACAAAATGAAATCTGAACATCGAACAAATATTATTCGAAAAGGGTTTCTAGAGTACCAATCTTTCAAATTTGAGTAAATTTTCTTTCGAATCGAAATACAGACTAACCCCCAAGGTTTACCGAAAAAATCTTATATTATTTTATATTATATTATATTATTATATATTATATATATTATATATTATATATATTATATATTATATATATTATATATTATATATTATATATATTATATAAGTTTTTTACTGAATCTATATTTCTATTGTCGTCTCTATTCCTACAATAAGCGGGATTGATAGTTCTGATAGAGATTATCCAGGACAAAAACCATTTCAAACAAGTTTCGATGTTAATATTTAACAGCTAATGACAATAAATGGCAAAACGAATATTTGCAAACAGTAATAAATGAAATAAAATAAAAGAAAATGTAAAAAATTTTTGTTTAAAATGGAATCTGTTGGTAAAATTTAAGGTTGATTAGCCCTCTTTTATGCATGTGCTTCAAATTCTTCAAAATGAATTACCACGATATGTAATGCCTGGATCTTTGAGAGCAATGAATCAGCTTGTGACAGTGTAACTACTGAAGGTGACTACCAACACGGGGTGGGAAAAGATCACGTTGTTGGTGTGGCTCGATCAACATTTATCCTAATTTTAACGAAAACATTAAATAATCTTGAAAAAAAAACTTTGCACGTCGTTTATTACTTTAAAATAACGGATCAAGACAAATAACATGAAAAGAACGCCTTCTGCAGTTGATGCGGATTCGCAAGAGTTATTTTATGTGTTGATGGTACCCACATAAGAATATTAGCACCTATAGAAAAAAGGCGTTTATACTATAACTGCAAGGACTATTTTTGTTCAAAAATTTCGACGTTCTTGTGGCGCGTCAATTGTTTATACTTTGCAGTTGTTTTTGGCACTTTTTCAAAATTGTTCTATTCGCCAAACAAGTGCAATAAAAAATGGTACATTCCGCTTAAATACATTCTTAAAATATAAATAAGGGAATCTCCTTTACAAAGGAAAGGAAATTTGGGCTAAGTTAGGAAATATTACCGAAATTGCAGCAGTATTGCAAGTGGTGCGGTTTTTGTGACCGCCAGTGTATATAGAACGGTAGTGATAGTTTTTTTTTCAATATCACTATTCAGTAAAGATATTTGGAATCAAATTTGTAATTCTGGGTTACGATTTCAAAATATGAGTAGCTTATATAGATTATTGAAAGATTAAGAACTATCACTAAGACCACTGATGAGGAATCGTGGCGGATTCCGAAACGGCCGTCTGATTTGTCCGTCTCTATATACACTGTTGTTGTGATGACTACATATATACTTCAAATATAATAAATTCCAATACTTTTTGTTGTAATAATTTAGTTAAAAGCAATTTCAAGAAACAATTAGTAAGTGTGCAATCTTTAAAAAATTTCTCAAACTATACATTGTTTTTAAAATATCTTGATCTTTTTTGAAATATCAAAATATTGGCAAAAAAAAAAACGAAATTAATTTTCAATTTGTTAGACATTTGGAAAAAATACTTCTAATAAAAATTTTTTTTAGTAATTTTGAATAAATTTTTTTGAAATCGGACAAAATATGGATTTCTGAAAAAATGGTACGGTCTAGAAGAAAACTAATTTCGTTTTTGAGCTCAGTGACCTAAAATTACTATATATGGTAGGTAAGTTTTCATTAAAATCAAACAACTCCTTAAATTTTTGTCCATCTTTTGTATGACTTCGAAGCACTGTGCGGCGGTCAAAATTCATTTGGTTAAATGTACTTTGGCCGTGCGGTGTAAATACATTTTTCGATCGTGACTTTAATTCATGGCCAAATGAATTTTGATAGTTGTACAAAATGAAACGCGGCCTAATTTACGCGGTGTAAATTCCATCCACCGTGTTTTTATTACTTTTCCAGCACTGACACTACGTCACTCTCATTAGAATCAATACAATTTCCGCTCTTTGGAAAAATACTACTTATCGCTACCTCTATTCTTCAACCACGTACCTCGAAAAATACCGTTTCTCAGAAAACGGAAAAACTTAAAGTTTGAAAACGTCTGATAAAAAACTTCTAGATTTCGGGACAGAATTAGGTCGTCATGGAACCGAATATCTAGAGCAATGTGCTGTGATGACTCAAATTTGGGACCCAAATAATGGCCGCACAATATACGGCTGTGGCCTATGCACCAGTACCAACACCGCCACTGTACAGCAACACCGCCACTATACATCGACACCGCCACTGTGCACCAGCATGAAAAGAAAAAAAAAAGAATTCACGTAGGCAAAAAAAAAACAACAACAACTACAATGCATGCTGCCAGCAGCGCACACATACAATAACGGGATCATCGTATGACGTAGACAGCCTGCTGCGATGGCAATCCAAATATCTGATGAAAATATTGTCATACGATCAAGCCTGCCAATGAGCCTGGCCCAGAGGACCAGCAGAACCCAAGAAAAATAGTGAAATCAATTTTGTGAGTGTATTATTGTTATTAAAAATTAATTAAAATAATATTGAATTTAAAAAAAAAGAATGTGTCTCCATAAAGGAAGTTAGGGTTCCCTGCAACCGAAAAATTCTGTAATAAAAGGAACCTCTGGAGCCCGCTGAGTTCTACCCCGACCGAGAAAGAACGTTCCGTTACAGTGTAACAAATGTTGCACAGGCCCATTCCTCAAAAATTGCATCCTCTTTTTCTTACTGGTTGGTTAAGGCGGCTGATCCACAGAAGACCCACTGTGAATCACAATTAGCGCTGTAGCGCCGTTTTGGTTAATCTCTACGAATGAAAAAAAATAGTTAAAGTTTATATACGAATATAACATGTACTAAAATAAGTACCTAACACCACTTGGTCTAAACATTTCCAGCATAAGCAAATCATTTATTGTAGTATCGTCAATAAATTGAAGTAATGCTGCTTTCTCACTTCTTGTCACAATTTTTAATTTTTTTATTTTTACCAATTTGTTTAAACGCTGCTGTGTATCAATGCATGGTTGAAAAACAAAAAATACTTAAAAATAAACCCTGATACCAAATACTAAAATGGAACCCTGATCAACTGATTTACGCTCTGAAGTTTTTTAAAATTCACTCATTGAACAAAGCATTGCATTCATCGTAGTAAAAATCATTGCTTAAGCGAGAGTAAATAAAAAATGAGATAGAGAGAGAAAACATGGGCAACGGCATCTTTCAGCATTATGTAATGAATTATCCGCAAACACATATAACAAAAGAAACAACAACGAGTAGTTTGGTTTTATTTTGATATTTGTTTTTTCATAAAGATATTTTTTCCGCAAGAAATAGCCCCGGTTACCGGGGCCTTACCAACTAGTTGTATTTGCTACCTCTAAGTGTCGCTAACTGCAGACTATATTCTTAAGAGATATCGGAACGGCTCATGGTACACCGGTATTGGGCATCAGGTCACAAAGACATTCCAGACAATTGTAAAACCAATGATCTGGCAAGGCTAGTCACAACATTCTCTATTTCTCACATAACCCTATTAGCAACGTAGTGAAAAAATTACTGGGCATTGTTTGCTTGGTTGACATGTTAATCGATTAGGAGTTCGTCCAAATTTTTTTAGGAGCTGCCTTGATGAGGAGGAGGAGGAAACGGCTTTTCACTTCCTCGGCAATTACATAGCTCTCGCCAAACGTAGGCTGGCATCTTCAGGTCAAGTCTTCTTCAACAATCTAGCTGATTTCGAATCTCAATTAATTGTTATTTTATTTCACCCCTATTGCAGATCACGATAGAGATGGCAACTATAGAGAAATCCCAATCGAGATGAGATTTGATAGTTGACTATATAGAAATTTTTCTATCATGTTTTGCTTGTCGGAATCAAGGAATTTTTTTTTTTAAAGAATTGAAAAATGTGAGTGTTATATTAATTTAAAAAAAATATATATATATAATAATAAATAATTTAAAATTTCCTGACACGTACTTTAAACGCATGATATCACACATCTTAAAATATTAAAAATTTAACTCATTGTAATTTGAATAATAATAAGCACAACGTTTAAACTATAATAGTCCTTGCAGTTATAGTATAAACGCCTTTTTTCTATAGGTGCTAATATTCTTATGTGGGTACCATCAACACATAAAATAACTCTTGCGAATCCGCATCAACTGCAGAAGGCGTTCTTTTCATGTTATTTGTCTTGATCCGTTATTTTAAAGTAATAAACGACGTGCAAAGTTTTTTTTTCAAGATTATTTAATGTTTTCGTTAAAATTAGGATAAATGTTGATCGAGCCACACCAACAACGTGATCTTTTCCCACCCCGTGTTGGTAGTCACCTTCAGTAGTTACACTGTCACAAGCTGATTCATTGCTCTCAAAGATCCAGGCATTACATATCGTGGTAATTCATTTTGAAGAATTTGAAGCACATGCATAAAAGAGGGCTAATCAACCTTAAATTTTACCAACAGATTCCATTTTAAACAAAAATTTTTTACATTTTCTGTATTTAATTCTTTTATTTTATTTCATTTATTACTGTTTGCAAATATTCGTTTTGCCATTTATTGTCATTAGCTGTTAAATATTAACATCGAAACTTGTTCGAAATGGTTTTTGTCCTGGATAATCTCTATCAGAACTATCAATCCCGCTTATTGTAGGAATAGAGACGACAATAGAAATATAGATTCAGTAAAAAAAAAAGTAAAACTAAAACTTGCTGATTTTATAATATAATATATAATATATAGTATATAATATATATAATATATATAATATATAATATATATAATATATAATATATATAATATATAATATATATAATATATAATAATATAATATAATATAAAATAATATAAGATTTTTTCGGTAAACCTTGGGGGTTAGTCTGTATTTCGATTCGAAAGAAAATTTACTCAAATTTGAAAGATTGGTACTCTAGAAACCCTTTTCGAATAATATTTGTTCGATGTTCAGATTTCATTTTGTGTCTTTCGGCTCGATTTTGGAATTCGAATAGAACTGCCTTTCGAATCGAACTACAGACTAACCCCCTTGAAAATTAGGCCGGAATACCAGACTGCATCCTTAAATAATATATGTAAATTTTAATGTATACATAAGTGAGCAATAGAATTCGTCGGGATCTTCTATCGTACTATCTATTTCACTTATACATAGGTACGTTTAGCTATTAGAGTAGAAAAAGTATATTATTATCATTTGTATAACAGTTATATTCTATGAGTATATAAACCCAAAATTTTTGTTAGTAAACTTAACTTTCTGACATTAGAACATATTTTTGCTAAGCATTCAGCCTTGTTTTAATTTATCAGAAAAAGTAAGTGCGGCTCTCTAGCTACTAATCTAGCAAATCTTTTTTAACATACCATACATTCATCGTCCCCCACTACAGTTTGTAATTCTGAAATTGAATTGAATTAGTTGGTATAAAATGTTGTACGGTATTTACTAGTGATATTGAAAAAAAAAACTATCACTACCGTTCTATATACACTGGCGGTCACAAAAACAGCACCACTTGCAATACTGCTGCAATTTCGGTAATATTTCCTAACTTAGCCCAAATTTCCTTTCCTTTGTAAAGGAGATTCCCTTATTTATATTTTAAGAATGTATTTAAGCGGAATGTACCATTTTTTATTGCACTTGTTTGGCGAATAGAACAATTTTGAAAAAGTGCCAAAAACAACTGCAAAGTATAAACAATTGACGCGCCACAAGAACGTCGAAATTTTTGAACAAAAATTGTAAAAATTGTAAAAATTTTAAAAAGTAATAAAATGTATGGGTATGTATGATGTTTCTTCCTCAAAGGGCATAGCCGGGTTTCCATAAATGACCCCAAGCCGAATCAAGTTTCGCATGGTCCCTTTTGAAGCACTTGATTTAAGAATGATTTGGCTAAATTTTCAGACCATTATCTGCAATTTTTAATGAGTAATGGCGGATTTTGTAAATTTCGTTTTTCGCGTTTTTCAGCCTAACTAGTCATAAGAAAATCTGAAAAAATTCAGAGTGATGTTTTGGTTTTTTAGACACATTTGGAATTTTTTCGCGAATTTGAACACCTTGAGCAAACTTTTCAGGCCCCTGCAAGACAAACCTCAGAAGAAAATACTCACTATGTTAAAAAAATTGATAACCATGAAATTCGAGAAGCTGAGTAATAACGAAAGAATTACTACCAAAAAAAATCGCCAGGATATGACTTAATAACAGGTGAAATTATTAAGCAACTACCAGAAAATATTTTGATCAAAATTCAACATATAATAAATGCAGCATTTAGACTCAAATATGTTCCAAGACAGTGGAAAATAGCAGAGATCATAATGGTAAGCAAACCTGAAAAATCTCCAAATGATAAAAAGTCATAAAAAGTCCAATATATCTTTTACCAACTATTTCCAAATTATTTGAGAAATTATTGCTAAAAAGATTGCAGCATATTCTAAAACATAGGAAACTCATACCAGCACATCAATTGGGCTTTCGTGAAGGGCACTCAACAATTGAACAAATGCACAGAATTGTTAATATAATTGCAAACAGCATGCAGCGTAAGAAAGTATGTTCAGCTTTATTCTTAGATGTGGCTCAGGCTTTTGACAAAGTCTGACACAAAGGATTATTGTTTAAAATACAAAGAGACTTGCCAAAAAAAATTTATTTGATACTAAAATCATACTTATCCGAAAGATACATTCGAGTGAAACATGAAGAGGAGTAAACTGAACTGAAAAAAATACGAACAGGAGTACCACAGGGTAGTGTTTTAGGCCTGGGTTATATATATTGTATACAAGAGATATACCAAAGCCATCTGAAGCGTCCATAGCAACATTTGCAGATGACACAGCCATTTTGGCAACAGGAAATACTGCGAAAGATGCAGCTAGAAAGCTACAAAATGCCACGAATGAAATCCTAAAATGGACACAGAAATGGAGAATTAAGCTAAATGAGTCGAAAACATCGCACACCAACTTCACAAATATGAAAGAAGATGTAGTTCCAATAACTATCAAAGAGTACCATATGCTAACACAGCTAAATATTTGGGCATGACATTAGATGCTAAACTCAAATGGAAAGAGCTTGTCAAGAGGAAACACAAAGAATTGAAAATAAAATACAGAAATATGTATTGGTCACTGGGAAGAAACTCTGAAGTCTCCACATACAATAAACTGCTGATGACCAGCAAATATTTAAACCTATCTGGATGTACGGTATACAGCTTTGGGGTTGTACAAAGAAAACAAATTCCATCATTATACAAAGATTTCAAAATAAAGTGCTGCGTTGCATTGTTAATGCACCATGGTACATACGCAATGATAAACTCCACAATGACTTGAAAATAAAGCCAGTCAGCCAAGAAACAACAATTGCTGCAACGAAGCATCTGCACACAAATGCAGCCCTACGTGAACTTGTAGAAAATCCACATCGCATTAGAAGACTGTGCAAAACTGATAGATACTTTAAATATTAAAATGTAAAAGTATGTAGAGAATAATCACTGGGTTATTTTCTTTAACTATCAATTATATATAATATGAAATATGAATTACTAAATGAAAACTTTCAGTTGTAATAATAAATTATTAAAAAAAAGAATGGTTTACTACTTTGATTTTTCTTATGTAAATAAGTCGCTTCCGAATACTCATACTCCATTTTTTTCAGATTTTTGCAAGGTGTGGACGGGGGTCAAGAAAAATTCAAAACCGAAATTGGCTTTTCATATGAAAGGCTATAAGGCCAGCTATTAACTATCAACTATCTGCTATTTTCGCAGAATTTTTTTTTTTACCAAAACTCAAAAAATTTTTTTACCACCCTAGTTGAGTTATGGTATATCGCATTCATTACGCAGTGCTGCAAATTTTCAACTTTTGTCTTATGTGCGAGATTTTTCAACGGTTTTATAGTAATTTACGGTCACTTATAACGACTGCGTACTCAGTTCTTTTCCATCACCTCCAGTTCACCCACAATATGGACCTGAAGTCGGAAAAATTGGGTCTTCTGGGCCTATTACGAAATTTCTTTATTTCAACAGACACGAATTTGATGTCTGAAGAAAAGTTGGTAGGCACAAAGAGATAAACAATTTTTTACAACTCACTTTTCCTCCATCCCTTTCCCTTCCCTTGAAAATGGGGTTTTAAGCCCCCTTTTTCGTTAAATGGCCTCTAAAAGGAGAACCGTTGGGAAAACTATTATACTGTCTTTGGAGAAAATGTTTCTTGCTAAAAATTATAGGGGGTCCCAAAACATTGGAATAACCTTTGAGGTACACTTTTTCCAGAATTATGCAGAAACCGAATTTTTTACATTAGAACCAAACCACTCACACTACATAAGTAAATAATGGAATTGTTTGGTGTTGGATTGAACCAAGGGTCAACAATTTTGTTTTTACAATCAATTAAATAATTTTTTTTTTTAATTTTGTTGGCTTCACATGGTAGCCTAATACAATTACAAACGGAGCCTTTAGTTTTTCCCCAAATTTGGTGAAAAAGAAAATTACCATTTTTGTCTTCGGTATTTTTCGTTTCGACATTATTCATGCTTACTCATTAACTTTATCTCGATTTCTTCGTTAGGCATTTTTAGGAAACTTGTTCTTGTAGCAATTCATTTCACTATTTCTATGATCTATTTCCAAGTAAAAGGATCATGCAAAATATTAACAATTTATTCATTTATTCAGTTTTCGGTTTTTAGATTGGTTTAAAAACAAAGCTGTAGTAGAAATATCACGCATTTTTATCTTTTGAAGATTTGCTCGAATGGCATTTGACAGTCAGTAATTCAGAAGTTTCTTTCATTGGCTAAAAATCTGTAGAAGAAGAATATAAAATTCTTCAATCTTTATTTAAATCAGTAAACTTTCAAACGTAGAAATTTTTTTGATTTTGACATGAATAACTCAGTGCAACGCTAAATTTCAAATAGAAAATTAATAAACTTTTAAAGGTCGCCTCTATTCAGATTTTCTCTTTCCCATCTGGGATTTCCTTTATATCGACCCGAAACCTATTGTAGTGTGACCATAAACCACACTTCCCCTTTAACTCAATCCACCATAAACTTCGTTACATACATGCATGCATACATTCATAATTACATCATAATTCACTTTGTGCTTGCATTGCACACATTTTTTGGTATTACTATAATGTGAACTATATTCGTAGTGAAATTCGATGCACCAACCAAAATTTAGGTCATTTACCAATGCTATGGTATGTGTGAGTGAATGAAGTTGTTGAGTGGAATTAGAATAAGATATTGAGTGAATTAGAATTCACCACGAACTTGTAAAATAGTATATAAGGATTGAATATTTAAATAAACGTCAGAATTGATTGCTCGAATCTAATCGGCAACTTTGTCTTTTCTAATTTTTATTCTTGCGGCGCTGAGCGCATTGAATGCTTTGATAGGCCAGGGATCTTTGACAATTCTTGTAAAACAAATCTTAAATTACACTATAATTTTAGTTTATACTAGAACCATATACAATTTGCATTATTTTTTTTTTTTTGTTGGAACAGCAAAAGAAGTATTCAGCACTCAGACAAGTTTTACGCCCATTGTACTATATCCTGTGTTCCTGTTTGCTATTCTTTAAATCTACCAGATTTATTAATAAATCTTAGCAGATCCTGTGGTGTTAAAGAGCTCAGGTGTTCGTCTCCCAACACTCCAATGCCAAATATGCTTACTCTGATCTGGCAGAAAGCGGGGCAGACACTAAGAAAGTGGTCCGCCGTCTCTTCACATTCTTTCTCCAAACCACAGAAAGCACTAGCTCCTAGGCCAACCATATTCAAATGTTTGGCCCAGGAGAAGTGACCTGTATATAATCCCACAAACTGCCTACAGCTCTTTCTGCTAAGTGATAACAGAAAGTATGTTAGACGCTGCGAGACCACAGGTAACATGGTCTTTGTCTGCATAAAGCCCCTCAGTTCCTTCCATTTACGATTGTGGGTCAAGTCGACCCACTCATTAATGGTGGTTTTGATGGCTGTAGACGACAAAGAGAGTACAGGCTCTTGGCTCTGGAAACCAGTTTCCGAACCCTTTCTGGCCAGAAGGTCAGCAGATTCATTTCCAGAAATTCCTGAGTGTCCAGCAACCAATATCAACAACAGGCTACTGTGTTTTCCAACACAATCAAGCCTGGATTTACAATGCATAACCAGTTTAGACGTGGTTAGAGGATTAAGCAAGGATTTAAGCGCAGCCTGACTGTCACCCATTGCGTTTAAGCCTTCAGATGGCTTTGACAGCCTCTCCTTTAGCAAAAATATCAAGGGGCAATGCATCCAAGGATGGGCCAGGTGTTGTAGGAAAAGCTCCCGTACAACAAATGGCCACAGTCCTTTGAAGTCTGGCAAGAGCTTTCCTAACGTTGTCAACATTAAGTCTACTCTACCAGACTATGAATGCATAGGTGATGATGGGTTTAATCTTAGCCTTATAAAGCTTTTAGACTTTATAAGGTGATAGACCCCATGTTTTGACAAAAATAACATTGCATTGACAAAAATCTGTCAGTGTCTTGGATACCTTTACCTCAACATGAGAACGCCATAGAAGTTTGGTATCTAGAATGACTCCCAGATATTTCACTTCTTGGGATAGGTGAATAGTGATTCCTTTGAGTACTGGTAAAACGAGACCATCAATTTTTCGAGCCCGTTTGAGCAGCACCAAGAGTCAATCGTATTCAGAGCAGTTTGGGCCTTTCTACAAACATACCCAACCGATTGGTCCGTGATTAAGCAGGCAACTCCACTCCATGCTGACCTGCTGCATTGCACCGTCTCACAAGATTTTCCACATTAGTAAGCATGCTGAAATGAACAGAGAGAATGTAAAAATAACGACTCACTACGGATGCGATGTTCAACACAGCGCTCAAGACATTGTAGTAAGACATCATACTAATTGGTCTAAAGCTTTTGGGATTGGTATAGTTGTCCTTTCCAATTTTTGGAATGAATACAACTTTTACCAACCTCCATTGTTGAGGTATGTGAGCGAGAGCCAAACTGGAGATGAAGATCTTCTTCAAAACCGGTAGCAATTGTACTATATCCTCTTTCAGAGCAACTGGCAAAGGAAGCAATAGCAAACCTAATCGCATCTTTATTCGCCACTGTCCTGGCAACCCAACACTTTTGCTGCGAAACTGTCGAACTAACTCTCTCCGCTTCCGGAAAAGTGTGATGTTGAACAACAGAGACCTGATTGCCCGGAAAGTGAGATTTCATCAATAAGCTGAACATCTCACTTTTTGATTCCGTGAAAGTGCCGTCAGATTTTTTGAGTGAGCACAGTCGGTTGGCTTGACCCTTTTTGAGAATTTTCGCCAACCTAGCTGTTTCAGACATAGTTTTAATACCGCTGCAGAAATTTTTAAAGGAAGCCCTTTTCGAATCTTGAATTAGCTTTTTATACTCCTTCTGCTTTAGACGATAAGAGCCCAGTGCTCATCAAGATTAGTCTTGATAGCACTGTTGATAAGTTTTCTCGATTCA
Organism: Toxonevra muliebris; assembly: GCA_963691655.1. Classification (NCBI taxonomy): domain Eukaryota; kingdom Metazoa; phylum Arthropoda; class Insecta; order Diptera; family Pallopteridae; genus Toxonevra; species Toxonevra muliebris. The sequence continues at coordinate 46,684,484 of OY829328.1, read as the reverse complement.
ACCCGCAAGGCTTGCAGCTCCTTGCTCCACCACGGAACAGGAATCTTAGCAAGAGGCTGGTGAGGGGGACAGGCACGCTCAAAGCTGGTCTGAAGAGCAGAGGTGAGATTTTCCACCGCCAGTTTTACTCGAAACTTTGCCCAATCCGCCTTTTTCGGATTTCTTATGAGCGTTAAAGGATTAACTTCAACACCATTTTGAAACTCGATATATCTGTGGTCTATAGGGAATTATCTCTAAGGACCATCCAGTTTGGAATTGACTACACTAATCTTTCATTAGAAAGAGTTAGGTCAATAACCTCCTGTCTAGTAGGTGTCACAAAAGTGGGTTGATTCCCAACGTTTTGTATGTTCTTACGCTCTTACGTTGCACTTTCTGCTGCCCCAGATAACATTGTGTGCATTAGCGTCACAACATAATATGAGCCCCAAATTCATCCTTTCACAATACTCCATAAATTCAGCAACCATCGCTGGCAGTGGTGAAAGTAGGCAATCGCAAAATGTTTCCATTCTCGATTGCCCTGAAGACTCACCTAAGGCGCCACCATATCTTGACCACAAAACTGACCAAGTTTGGTGATTGTGAGACGAGGAGATGCTATGGGACAGGTTATAGGTCTATTAGAACTCTCATCATATAGAATCGTACGCCCCCTTAACTCACCAAGTCCACAGATGCGTCCTTTATGGACCCAAGGTTCTTGGATTGTTGTTATGTGAGAGAATGTATGCAACATGGAAAGGCGTTTACATAGGAGTGCAGTAGCAGCATTTATCTGGGTTACTGTAAGTCCACAGATAGATTCCGCAATATTTGAAGAGTTAGAAGACCGAGGTAGCCTCGCGTTATCATTGCCGGCAGCAGTAGGCATCACATAGGTGACGTTAATACTTTGGAAAGTATTAAAGCCTCCCATCTGCACGGCCCTACTGCAAGAGATGGCAACGCTGGCAGTATCGGTCTTCGTCCTCTTTACCTGAGTGCACCTGAAGGAAGCGACTTGGTTTCTCTGAGGAACCTCTGCATCGGTTGTTGTAACTGCAGCAGAGCGTACCCTCTTTGAAACATTGACCATAATTAGGTATTCAACCAGAGTAGTGGCCGAGGCCGCCTTTCGTCAGCTTATCGACGTAATCTTCCTCTATTTGCTTCTCATACTACGAGAAGTTTCGGGCCTCAGTACGCCAGCTTCTGTAGGAGGCATGTCAGTCACAGTTGTGACATCTAGACTCCTACCTACTTCAGCCGGAGGTTCATAGCCACTGACACTAAAGAAAAGTTGATTGTTAAGATTACAACACCACTCTCCCCCGGGATGCGCTCTCTGTTGTAGACTCAAGAGACTTTGTTTGGGTTTTTCTTATTTTGGTTGTATTCATGCCGTTTCATCCTCCTCCTGTTTAACCAGGGCGAAGCTGTGCATCCCGACGAATCAGAATACACGGCAACCTCTATAAAGAAAAGGAGAAGGAATGGTCGACTGTGGCAGCGCCCCATACCACGGCAAGGTCACCGCTACTCTCTGAGGGGCCAGGTATCAGTGATGCTCCGTAAAAAGACAGCCTAATTTTTAACTCTAGAAAACTAAAGGAAGCGGATCTAACATAATGACTGCATAAAATTAATTAAATTTAATGCATTCAGATAGCTGACCCGCTACCGGTGGCCTTCCAGGATTACTCTCCTGGCTGCCAAAATATCAAATATTGTATTATTTTAATTCTTATACGTTTCATGCCAGAGGAAAATGTGCTTATCATGGAAAACAAATACAATTTGAGTTCTAGCACACAAAAAATACGAAAATGTAAAAAAAATTTGTAACTTTTTTAGAAGCAGTGTTTAGCATTTTTCGAGAAAAACGTTAGCTATGGCCATAAACTTTGCAGAATGATCCTGTGATCACGAATTAACTAAAAAACGGGTTTTAAATGGCGGTAACCACTGCCAGTATGACATAGAAGAGTTAATGGTGGGAAGTACATATAAATGAAATTAGATTTGAAAAAAAAAATTTGGTAGCAATCAACCATTTCCATCATCAGCTACGAAATAATTGTTAGTTAAATTCAAAAACCTTACAATGAGTACATGAGTCTTATTTTGTTAATATCAGAAAAAATTTAATACAAAAGTTGAAAAAAAATCGAAATTTTCAAAGTTTGAATGGGTATTGCGAGGGAACCACTTCACCAATTTGGATTAAATATGGTTCAAAATTTACGGAATTTGATTCACTTTTGAATTCTTAGAGGGCACTTTTTATGTTTTTCCTAACAAATATTAGAAAATCGACGAATTATTCATACTTTCCACCAAAAAATCTTTTTTGTCATAGTGGCAATGGCTACTATCTTTTAACAATCGTTTTTTTTGTTCTTTTGTTAATGCGTAATCACGGAATCATTCTGCAAAGATTACAGCCATAGCCACATCTGACAGTATTAATATTTTGGTAAAGATATTAAAAAAATGCCATCAGCTATGACCTGAAAATAATTTATTCTTGACCGAGGCTACCTTACAAAAGCGCTTCATAAACTTCGTATTACATTAGTTCCAGAAACAGGAGAGCTATAATGGTTTGATCTAATATTGCTTATATATCTATTAGGGTGGCCCTTATATTTCAACTTTCTAAAAGTTTAGCTTCCAAACTACTATCTAGTTTCAATCAATAAAAAAAACACTCTGTGTAATTGAGCTCAATCGGACAACTGCGAGGCGGCCCTCATCGACCATGAAGTTGTACATTGTCGCCCGGAAAGTAATTTTTTTAGATATATCAATATCTTGTTCTTGCTCAGGTGTACTTTCGAGCCTAGTTTCAGTCACCAGATGGAATTAAAGCACCCTATCATTACTTTTCGTTCATGCGTCAATTGATAAACTATCAGGATATTGATCGAGAAATCAGAAAGGTGCTTCGGACAAATTTGTCGCCCACCACGAGTACTTAGCTCCTAAATTGTGGCTCTATCATTATTTAATGAAAATGCTCCAACAGCGGTTAAGACAAATAAAGCTTAAATTATATAGGAAGCAAGCAACAAAAAAAAAACATTTTTCTTCGCTTATAAAGATCGAGTTTTCGTCTTTTGGTACAAAAATTTTGTTCGCGAAATTTTTTATCAGCACCGATTTCTTTAACAAGGAACTTTCAACATGGGAAGATGATCCAGGTTACAAAAATGGAATTGAAAAACTTCAGAAAAAAGTTGTTGTCGATGACGTTGCAGAAAAAAATGTGAAACTCATTCAGGAATACAATAACATTTTCCCAAAAAGAAACAATTTGTTTTACAAATCGTTGCCGAAGACCTAAAAAAATACCCAACAGCTGCTAAGTTCTCTCTTATAGAGAGAATACACGAGAATGAATTTCGTTGAATTTTTGAATTTCAAATTTAGGTGGACACACGACAAAAAGGAATTTCATGATAGTTTTTTAGGAGACTATGAAAATTAAATCTAGAGGTTAATTTTGAAAGTCATGACTTAAGCTCATGTCAATTTCGTTATTTGAAGTTATATATGTATAAACAGGTTAATGAACAAATGTAGTCATCACAACAACAATGTATATAGAGACGGGCAAATCAGACGGCCGTTTCGGAATCTGCCACAATTCCTCATCAGTGATCTTAGTGATAGTTCTTAATCTTTCAATATCCTATATAAGCTACTAATATTTGAAATCATTACCCAGAATTACAGATTTGATTCCAAATATCTTCACTGAATAGAGATATTGAAAGAAACTACCACTACCGTTCTATAAATAATGAAAAAAAATCAGAAAAAATGACACCTAGAATCATTTTCTCACAAACACACACACTCTCATGCACTAGACTTTCAAATAACGAACTGTTATGCAGACTAGCTACAATGGGGAAAAAACAACAACATAAGTGTATAGAGTGTATATAGGATATTGAAAGATTAAGAACTATCACTAAGATCACTGATGAGGAATTATGGCGGATTCCGAAACGGCCGTCTGATTTGCCCGTCTCTATATAAAAAAGAATTTCATTGAAAATCGAATTTCGTTTTTGGCTGATTACACTATGCGACAAAAATTTGGGTGACAAATATCAACGAAACGTTACTAGAAAATTTAGTAAGATTACGATGTCAGTAGTTGATTCTAAAAATAATTTTGGAAAGATGTTTGAAGTCGAACCCTTTGGCGTTTCGTTATTTCCTTAAAATTCGATTTGTTTTACTATTTTCGGTCCTTAAAATCCCTTGGCATTCGCCAATCATCTTGTAATTTTGCACACTTATTTTCAAAAGAAAGCAGTTTAAGAAACTCTAACCGGACAATTCAAAATGGCGGAGCAATATGGCGACCACATGTGAACTTAATGTTAAATTTTTAAATCAATTTTTAAAATACTACGGCCCAATTTCACAGTGGTAATTTAAATTGCAATTGATACTTAATTTCTGAAATTCATTTTCATAGTTCGAAGTTAATTTAAATTTAATTGCAATTTAAATGGCCAATTATGGGCATTTAAATGAAGTACATGCAACCCTGTGTATAAAAAAGTAAACAACTGATTGTGAACCAAAGCCATTTATTTGCTTTTCAGGAAAAACATCATACAATTTTTCACCGAATTCGTGGTGCTCCAGCTTCTGTGGAGGGCCACCTCCTGTCCCATATAGCGATCTTTTATCTATCAAATTATCCATTTTAAGTTTGTTTCAATTGTTTTATGCCAACAATCTATTTCTTTTTGTTTACAATATTACCCCAAATTAAGTGATTCGATACACAAGTATTTGACGGCAAAACATTCAATCTTAATTGAGGGTGAAAAACTTCGGAAGTGACATATTTCGTAGAAAACAATTATTTATAGTATAAATTGAGTAACTTGAGAGCCGAAATAAAAATATAGTGCAATTTTTTTGAATTATGTTTCAGTAGAGAAACATAAATTGAGATATCACTGTATTCGTAAAGGTTTAACGACAACCAACTTCATAGCGAAGACCGCAGTGTTGCCACTAATATTTAATATCTAAATGCAAGCACTTTGAAAACCGCAAAAAGTTAAATTGCATTTAATTTTTAATTTACAATTAACTTAAATTAAATTTAAATGTATACTGTGAAATTGGCCCTAACTGTTAGCACTGAGCATATAAACATTTAGAGGACTCAAATAGCCACAAAAGTTGTTTCACTAAAAACTTGTAGCCTGACTCCTAATCGTGCTTCGAAGCACTTCGGTAGCATTCCAAAGTGGCTGTTCAGACGAGTGCAGGCATGAATCATGTCTGAAAGAAAAAGGTAGAAGAAGTAGGTAGAGAGAAATAGATAGCAGAGTTGCACCGAAAATCTAAAAATAAAATAAAAATCGGCGCATTGATGAATGTTCCATGTTCATATTGTTCCGGTTTTGCTGCTTTCCCTCATAACTTTTTTGAAGTTGAATCGGCAACATGAACGCAAACAAACAATGCGCATCTACGGCACACACAGTCTTCATTTTCTTGCTATTTTTTTTATAAACTTATTTTAATTTCTTAAGAGATTGTTGCTTTTATTTAACTTTTAGTACATATTTAAGGTACATAATTGATATTTCTTTTGCATTTTTTTGCGAACAAAAGAACCTATCTTAATGAGCACAAGAAAAAGTGACAAAATTTCAATTCCACCGTTCCTTTTTGATTAGAAAAAGTCCGTCATGGTTGCACTCATGTGAACACGACACGCCTGCCCAGTCTTTTCATGCTTGCTCCCGTCTGAACAGCCACAAGCACAATATTGTGCTTGTTTCATTTCAATGTTACGCATAGTCGTCATATGAATTTATCAATTATTCTGTTTTAGACTGCTGAAGTGTATGTACGGTGGTGGATTATGCGCGCAGCAGCGCGTTATTTGAATTGGGATATATGTATGTTACTTCATTTCAGTATGTGTGTGTGTTTGCGTAGGAATAAATAAATGATTTTATATTTGAGAAGTTTTGTCTTTTCTGTTTGTGAACGCAATAGCAATTTGGATGATCGTGTGTACACTTGTAAGTGCGAAATGTAGAGAAAATTTTCGTATTGAAAATGATATTGCGAAACATAAAAATTATGAGCAATATTGGGTTATTATGCACCTACAATTTTATTTCAATGATCATAGCAGGATGTAATATACATCTCTTACATTTTACAATATTTCTAACCAATATTGTTCTAATTTAAGAATCTGAAATTAATTATTCTGTGAGTGAAAATAAGTAATTGAAGTAAAATCAAAATTTGTATGTACCATTAATAACAACATTTGTCAACTTTCTGGCTTTTTTGTTTATTAACTTTTCGTCTGTACTCCAGTGTCAAAAACGACACAACCAAAAAAAAGGGGAAAAAACACGAACAAAAAAGATATTAATAACTAAGAGCTTATTTCTTCAGGAATGCGTTCTTTAAACTATTTCTATTAAAAAAGAGAAGAAAATAACTGTGGCTAGCAGTGTTGCCAGAATGACGATTTTATCGTCATTTTGACGATTTTTTGACCCAATGACGATTTGACGATTTTCGTTGAAAAATTACGATTTTTTAGATAAAAAACAACTACAAAAATTTTTTGTATTTTAAAATCTCTTCTGTTATTTTATACATTTAATGACAGGGACACATTTCAGTCCGGTTTTAGGTAGTTTTATGCACAATGGTTTCATTTAAGATAATGAAAATATTAACTATTCAGCTTTTCTCTTCAGGAACTGGAACGTCTTTTGAACTAATAAAGACTAGGTATATCTGTGTTGAACTGAACAGAATTGTTTTCAGAATTTGTACATAATAGTACTTTTTTATAATGAGCTGTGTAATCAAATAAAAAAACGAATTGATTTTAATAATGCTGAATCGAAAGAATTAAGTTTCTTTAGCCAGGAAAACTAATTTCAAGAAAAGTCAATTCATTACAAAGTTTAATGTCACATTTTAAACATTTTGGGGACGAAAATTACTTTCAGCAACTAAATATCGACTTTACGGAGCTACGATATGTAGATTTTCAGACAATTCTTGATAAGGTGAATAAATTTGCAGCTGAAGAAAGCTATTTCCAACATAAAACATGTTGATTCATCAAAAGTATTTCCATTGCCAATTTTTTTTGAAGTGAAACTTCTTTTCTCTTGTCCTAGAGTAAAACCAACCGGATGTGACGTCGCGCGTAAGTTTGCAATGCGACATAATTTTGTCGACCAATGTGCATGAGGGGCTAAATATCAATATTCCGTAACTGAATTCACGAGCAAACTATATAATAAACGATTCATAAATAGTTTTAATTCAATATAACATTTTAATAACACACACACACACACGCCTATGGCAGAAAGAACAATGTGTAGCGTCGCCATTTTAAAGTTTATGACAGTTATACATTTTACATACAGATGGCGCAAATGTCCAAGGAATTACATGAAGATGTCGCACACAAAAAGAGTTCGCTACAATTGTCATCGACATTACCGATACAGAGTTGCAATTTTTGTTCTAGCATTAATCCCAAAAAAGAAATTGGTTGTGTATTAATGAACACAAGGCAGAAGTGAAACTTCTTGTGAACTAAACGAAACACAAGCAAATAACAAGCAAATTAAATTAAAAAACTCAAGCCATTGAAGTAAAAAATTTAGCGATTGAAAAATTTAACTTGCTTGTTATTTGCTTGTGTTTCGTATAGTTCCCAATAAGTTTCACTTCTGCCTTGTGTTCGTTAATTTGGGTAATCCAAACTAAAAACACAAAATAATTTTTTTTAAATTGATGTGTTTACCCAACTCGTCCGCAAATGTTGAAAGAAAATATAAAAATTATTTAAATAAAACTAAGTGCAGAAATCGTTTAAACAATAAAACTCTTGAAGAGATATTATAATACAAATGAATACAAACATATTTAAAGTAAATAAATTTGAGTTTTTCTCTCATGACGATTTTTTTGTAAAAATTACGATTTTTTCTTACAATTTTGACGATTTTTGAAGTGAAGTTTCTGGCAACACTGGTGGCTAGGGAGGAATTACGGCACCGACAATTATATTATATAAATTCTTTTTGCGCGAGTGATGTATGAATACTATGAATTTAATTTTATTTTAATCCTAGAATATTAATGCCATTTTTTACATACGTAAATACTAATTCTCGAGTTGAATCGACTAACATGTATTTAAATCTGATTTTTTCGGTTCTTAGACATAATTTGTCAACACAAATGTTTTTTATATACTATTATTTTAATATGTTGTAAGTAAAAATAAAACAAAAGTTTTGCCGTTTTGAGTTTTTCAGATTAAAAATTCATTTTTGAAAGATACTGAGAGAAAAACTGTGCTACAAAATATAAACGAAGTTAGTCGAATCTACTATCATTAATGTTCTAGAGTTTAATGAAAGGTTGACGTTTTCTTTAACACTATCATTTTATAATTTATTTTGGCCAAAAGTAACCAAACGAAAAATGTTACAACCAAAATACAAATCTAGCTCACGACAAACAGTGGTCTGGATAATTATTCTAGCACGACTTAAATCAAAAAATTTCCTGTCGCAAATTTCAATGACCATTACAATTTCTTATTTTAAATAGTTGAATCCCCTTTTCTCAACTATTGTTCATCAAAAAAGGTCAAGAACCGTCACAACAACGTTTAAGTGTTTTTGCTAGGACTGAATAACAAGGAAGCGCGAGAACGTATATACTGGTATTTTATTTTTCGTTTATTCTTCAGAATTCCGTTGTGTAAAGTGGCCGTATCGGTTTTAGGTGAATAATGGTACGTTTTCAGAGTGTTGGATTATTTCAACTTTTAGTAAGTAAGTGGCAGCTTGTTGAAGAATTCGTAATTTTTACTTTCAAAAAATGAAGAAAGCAGTTTTTACATAAGCTCTTAAAAATTGTTTTACGAGGCTTTAAGCTCTAGTATTGATTAACATATTCCTTATAGCATAGTTAAAGAAGTAAATTAGGTTTCATATCCGTCGGTATCCGCCGTGAAATTTAAAACCCAGTTACGGTTGCCGCATAAGGTAAATTTTAAAATAGCGCCATTTCATTATCGACTAGTTTTAAAGAGCCAAAATGAGGAAATCGTACTACGATTTATTTTAAGCCCTAGCGGGTAATAAAAACTTAAATGCGGCATCAGCAAGTTTTCCCCGAATTTTTTCGTAATTCATATGGGAGTAGGTCAGTGATGAGGAGCATGGCTTGGATAATGAGAGACAGCGAACAGTTATTTTTCTCCCCCGATTACTAAGGTCTGAAGGACGCCATTTGACCACAAAAAAATTTTGTCGCACTAGAATAATTTTTGTGCGACAGATCACTAGAGCCGAAATATTTTGAGAATCTTTATAAAATAATCAAAATCTAATTTTTGATAGCACCTTAATATACTATTAATACTAATTTTTTATGATGTGCATTGTACGGGTACGTTTTGCCCCAAATTTTGATGCTTTGACACTTTTAGGAAAAAGCTTCTTCAGAACCAATCTTTATTGAAATCATAAATAAACTTTTGATTCTAAACGTTTAGTGGTAGTGGAAATAAAAATTAACTACCACTAAACCTTTAGTGGTAGTGGAAATAAAAATCAACTAGCACTAAACGTTTAGTGGCAGTGGAAATAAAAGTTAACTACCACTAAACCTTTATTGGTAGTGGAAATAAAATCTCACTATCACTAAACGTTTAGTGGTAGTGAAAATCGAAACCAACTACCACTAAACCAGAGGAAATTATTTCCCACTTCCACTAACCATTTAGTGGTAATTGTAGAGAGTTTAATTGAAGGTCAAATTGAAATGCATTGTAAAAGAATGTATAAATGTTTGAATGAATGAATACATTAACCTTTTTCTTATACTAAATACTTTGTAGAAAGTGCAATTTCGATGAAAAAAATATATTTTTTTCATTTTCCATAAATTGTTTTACCATATTACTTATTATTATTTTTCTATTGTATTCAAAGTTATGTATTAATCAAGTGGTTTAGTACAAACACATGGAAAAAATAGAAAATGGAGTTGATCACATTAGTCTGAAAATGGCACAAAAACCAAAAAATTACAAGTGGCTAAAAAATACGTATTGCGGTTTTTAACCTTTCTTTTGTACCCTATTGCTCGAAACATTCGCTCTCACCTGGGGCGAAAATGAAACTAAATTTTTTACCTAAAAATGATAGTGTTAAGGAAAACTAATGTTTTTATTCCAAGAAAACGTCAACCTTTCATTAAACTTTAGAACATTAATGATAGTAGATTCGACTAACTTCGTTTATATTTTGTAGCACAGTTTTTCTCTCAGTATCTTTCAAAAATGAATTTTTAATCTAAAAAACTCAAAACGGCAAAACTTTTGTTTTATTTTTACTTACAACATATTAAAATAATAGTATATAAAAAACATTTGTGTTGACAAATTATGTCTAAGAACCGAAAAAATCAGATTTAAATACATGTTAGTCGATTCAACTCGAGAATTAGTATTTACGTATGTAAAAAATGGCATTAATATTCTAGGATTAAAATAAAATTAAATTCATAGTAATCATACATCACTCGCGCAAAACGAATTTATATATGTAATATAATTGTCGGTGCCGTAATTCCCCCCTAGCCACAGTTATTTTCTTCTCTTTTTTAAGGGGAGAAATAGTTTAAAGAACGCATTCCTGAAGAAATAAGCTCTTAGTTATTAATATCTTTTTTGTTCGTGTTTTTTTTTCCTTTTTTTGGTTGTGTCGTTTTTGACACTGGAGTACAAAAAAAACCAGAAAGTTGACAAATGTTGTTATTAATGGTACATACAAATTTTGATTTTACTTCAATTACTTATTTTCACTCACAGAATAATTAATTTCTGATTCTTAAATTAGAACAATATTGGTTAGAAATATTGTAAAATGTAAGAGATGTATATTACATCCTGCTATGATCATTGAAATAAAATTGTAGGTGCATAATAACCCAATATTGCTCATAATTTTTATGTTTCGCAATATCATTTTCAATAGGAAAATTTTCTCTACATTTCGCACTTACAAGTGTACACACGATCATCCAAATTGCTATTGCGTTCACAAACAGAAAAGACAAAACTTCTCAAATATAAAATCATTTATTTATTCCTACGCAAACACACACACATACTGAAATGAAGTAACATACATATATTCTAATTCAAATAACGCACTGCTGCGCGCATAATCCACCACCGTGCATTTCCTTAATTTAAAACTTAGCACATTTTTCCACATTTTTCCACTTCAGCAGTCTAAAACAGAATGATTGATAAATTCAAACGACGACTATGCGGAACATTGAAATGAAACAAACACAATATTGTGTTTGGTATGCTACCGAAGTACTTCGAAGCACGATTAGGAGTCAGGCTACAAGTTTTTAGTGAAACAACTTTTTTGGCTATTTGGGCCCTCTATGTGTTTATATGCTCAGTGCTGTTAGTCAATTACCATAAAATTTCGCATACTAATAACATATTAACAAAATATTGATATATCAACCCATTGGCGACCACATTTAATTTTAACTTAAACTTTCTGATTTACTCTCTATCTGCCAATTACAATAAAATTTCCTGTACTGATAACTTTTAGATTGGAGAATAATAACGTGATAATATATTAACCCGTTGACGCTCACGATTTTTATTGTAGTCCAGTATGTTAGTCCAACGGTTGGATGAAAATCAAAATATTATTTTTTGGTGGGCGGAGTTAACGATTGTACAACGAGTTGTATCGTTTGTAGAGAAGGTGTACAACTTCAATCGTTCTCGTTTCATTATTTTGAATAAAAGAGTGACCAAATGTCATTAATGGAAAATGATGAAACAACGTATAAAAGAGAATTAAACAAAAAAAATGGTGGAAGCAAAAGAAAAGGAGTGCTGGGCAGATGAAATTTGTGTGCCCGACTCTTTAGAAATTCTCCATGATATTTAGTTGCCTTCTTATCTTATCCAATTCATACATTGTTTGCAACACGAAGAATAAAGGAATAATGAAATTGTACAACGTGTTGTAAAGTGTGCATGAAAAAGTAGTTCAACTCATCGTCCAACGCGTTGTACAACACTATACCTCTTTTGAACGGAGTTAATAGTTACGTATACTAGGGATGTGTAAATCGATTTCGACTTTAATCGAAATTTCAACTTTTTATGATCGACTTTGAATTGCCAAACTTGATCGAAAGTTGACTTTTACTTTCGACTTTTAGTGTAAAACTTTTTAAAACTACCATTTCAATTTTCACATTTATTTTAAATTGTACAAAATTTTTCCAAATGTGGATTTGTAGTACATGCATGTACAGCTTTATGTACTAGTAATTTTTGACATTTTATTTAAAATAGCTCTAAAATAGTCTCCTTCTTCAGCCTACTGTGTATTATTATACTTCGCACATTCACAGGCTATCCCATGGTAGAATAATTAAGATACATTTGACAAGTAAGAGGAACTTTGACAATTGGGAAATCCTTTGTTTTGATACTTATCTTCTTTTTACAAGAGCGTTGTATTTTCATGGTTAATTTTTAAGTGAGACTTTATAGGAAAATAATTTGCATAGTATTGCATGTACATTGGGAGAATTAGTTTCTGCTTTTTATATTATTTATTAACTCTTAACATGTTCAAGGTATTTGGCAATAAAGAAAACAAATTAAATAACATTAATTATATTTGTTATTGTAAATAAAATTTTTAATTAAGTACTAAGTAATAAAAGTAGTATTAATAATCTACTATTAACTCTCTTTTTTATACCCATTTAAAAAAATGCACCTGTAAAATGATCCACTTACTTGTCAAAAATTCAAAAGAGCTACTGTTTGAAAAAAAGCATCTTCCTCTAAATACTTCTACCATGGGCTATCCTATTCACTCGCACAAAATTCACATACGAAGACGAATAATAAATGTTAAATAATACCGTCGGAATAAGTAAAAGACGATGAACGGAACAATAGAAGAAGGGGGGAGAAGCAATCGGCTGGTTGCACTAAGGTCATATAAACTGTATGCCATTTAAAACAAACCATTTACTTTAAATTACTTATTTTATATTCCATTCAATAATAGTTGAACATGTGCTCTATAAAGCTGCCTATAAATCTAGAAAATAAAGTTTACAAGACCCCTATTTTGAACAGCACTTCTACAAAACCAATGTATTTCAAAAATCTGATTTTGATTCGCACTAACGGCTCATATATTGTAAATACATACACAACTATATATTGATTTATTGAATAAAATAATACAGTAAAATTGATACATTGTGCTTAATTTAAAACTTAGCACATTTTTCCACAATTTAGCACAATTTTGAATCCAAATCTAGAACCGTAAAAAAATTTTTAGTTCCATCACTGGTTCAAAGTGGTCATCGCTGCAAAACTTTTGAGCTAGTTTATTAGCCAGCCGGTTTTTGAATAGATAATATACTACCTAATTTGTTAGACTAAGTGCAGATGTAAAACAAAGTTCTTCGTTCTTGCATATACAAGCTAAAAAGTCAAAGCAGTGTTCAAAGTGATCATCTCTGCATAACTTTTGAGCTAGTTTATTTATTAACCAGCCAGATTTTGAATAGGTAATATACTAGCTAATTAGATAGACTAACTCAATTTTCCGCTGGAGGGATATTCTACTCCCGCTAAAGCAATGATTTTTACAACGATGAATGCAATGCTTTGATCTATGAAAAAAATTGAAAAACTTCCGATGCTAATATTAAATATTATTATATTTATATATATTTTAGATATTTCATATTGCATTGTCTTCCAGTTCTGAACTATATTTAAAATTTCAAGTCTCTATCTCAACGGGAAGCTAGTTTAAAATCGATTGCAAAATTTGTACCGAACAGACAGACAGACACCATTGAAAACGAGTTGATATAAAAGTGGTAAAAACTTACCAAATGCAAGCTAACCAATGTGCAATGAGCACAAATGTCGCCATTAAAAGCACTAGAACTGCTGCACCATACTCCGAATATCTATCGATTTTTCGCGCCACGCGAACCAGCCTGAGTAATCTCGCTGTCTTGAGAAGTCCAATAAGAGTAGTTGTCTAGAATGAAAGGTGATTCAGTTAATAAATATTTTTATATGAAAACTTTTCTGCAAAAACGTGTAAAAATGTAAATTTGCTGTTATCGCATGCAAAAATAACTTAATATATGTAATAAACGTGCGTACATAAGAGTTTAGAGTTGCGGGTGGGCTGGACTTAACCAAAGCACTCAGTCAACGAGGACCATTGTGCGATACCCAAGGATAGAACCAGTAGAGGAGAATACAGAGACAAAAAAGTTATGTGGATATAATTGGGAAAAAGAAAGTCTAGGGCCTCTCAACCTCGAACTTCTTTGTTTCACTGATAAACTTTAGAAGCTCAGGAAGGGGGAAAGTATGGACATCACTACCCAACAGCCTTAATCTGATTCTCGCGAACGCCGGACAGCTACAAGGATAATGCTCCGTAGTATCGTCGTCCTCAAGACACGATTGGCAAATTGGATCGGTGATAACGCCCATGTTAGTCATATGCTGACCACCAGTAATCTCAGGTCCTTTCTTCTCAGTTTGAGAAGAAATTCCGCTGATTTCCCGTTAAGTTGTCTCACGAAGAACTTTGCGGTTCTGCAGAAGTCAAGCTCGGACCATCTTTCTCTATGGATAGAACCCACGAAATCGTTGATCCAATGCATGATCTCCCCAGAACTTACGCCAAGAAAAGGTTCGGGATCCCATGGTGTAATTGCAGAGACTTCATTAGCTAGTTTATCAGCTAGTTCATTCCCTGCAATACCTCAGTGTCCTGGAGCCCATATAAGGCATAACTGGTTGTGTTTTGCAAAATATTTAGTTTTGCCTTACACTCGCTGACCAATTTTGAGGAGGTCTCATCGTCCGAGTACCAACCGGATCCAGTACAGTTTGAGGTTTTGCATCCGTCGGTATAGAAGACATGGCGAAGACCCCGGAGTACGACCTCTGGACTTAACCATTAATCACGTTTCGGGAACCTGACTTCATATCTTCTTCCGAAGCGGATGCAAGATACATCAAAAACAGTGAGCATTGTACTGACAACTGGTGGTATATCATACTCTGCCCTATATCCGCCTCGATATGCCAGACTCCATTTAACCGGAGTCTGTAGGCCGCTCTCATCACTTCTTTACGGATTTGAAGATCCAGAGGAAGCGAGTCAAGCAAGGCATTGAGGGCATCACCAGATGTAGTACACATTGCACCAGTGATACCCAGGCACACGCTTCTCTGAATCCTGGTCAGAGAGGATACTGTGGACTTAACCAAAGTTAGTCTCCACCATACTACAGAGGCATACGTGACAATAGGTCTCACAAGAGCAATGTATACCCAGTATACCAGAGCTGGATTCAGACCCCAATTCTTGCAGAAAGCTAGCCTGCACTACCAGAAAACCTTTAGTGCACGCGAGACCTTCAGCTCGAAGTGCGTCTTCCATAACTGTTTGCAATCTAAGGTTACCCCTAAATATTTAACTTCAGTAGTCAACTGCAGCGTTACTCCCTTCATTTTTGGTTCTAACAGGCCATCCTTTTTGCGTTTCCTGGTGAAGACCACTAAGATGCTTTTACCGGAATTCACTGAAAGACCCTGCAGATCGCACCAAACCTCGATCTGGTCCAAGACTTCTTGCATTGTGATGCACACCGTCTGTAAGGACCGTCCCGAGATGAGTACGCACACATCGTCAGCATACGCTTGAATGTGAACACCAAAATTTTGCAATTCATTAAGGAGGGAGTCTACCATGAAGCACCATAGAAGAGGAAAGAGTACGCCCCCTTGGGGCATTCTTTCTCAACCTCGACTATAACACTGTCATCGTTTTCTCATCCCGTGATAAGCAGCCATTTGGATACCATGGTATGAATCCATCGAATGACGACTTCTTCAGCAACATATTGTCTGGCCGAAGAGCACATCGAGTCAAAGGTAGCGTTGTCAAAAGCCACTTCGATATCGACAATCACTCCCAGGGTGTAGTTCCCTGCTTCCAGCCCTTGTTCAACTGTACTAACACAGTCGTGAAGAGCCGGAAGTGCGTTACAATAAGTATGTCATTAACTTCTGACCTAAAGTTGGTGTAGGAACCATCGGGCTTTAGAAGTGAGTCCAGCTTAGCCGTCCGGCCCCTTTGAAGAACTTTGCGTTGCCTCGACGAACCCTTCTGATCTACCTTTTCACTGCAAAAATTTCTATAAGAGTTCAGTTTTAAATATTTCACCATCTTCTTATAGTCCTCTTGCAGCTGACGGTAGGTAGTCCAGTCCGCTTCCAACCGAGATTGGAGGATTTCGGCCGGCAGGAATCAATTCCAGCTCAGCTGCAAGCCGAAACTCTATGTAACGGTGGTCCGAAAGAGAGTCATCTCTAAGAACTCACCATCCGGTGATTTGATCAGTCACTATACTGTTTGATAGTGTCAAATCAATCACCTTCTGTCTTCTACTAATAACAAAAGTCGGGCTGGTGCCAACATTTTGAATTACCAGTCGGGATGACAAAATGAAATCCAACAGCTTATTCCCCCTGAAGTTACACTTGGTGCTCCCCCAGATAGTGTTCTGAGCATTGGCGTCTATTAGCCCGCTATTAGTCCTAAGCCATTTGATTCCGCGTATCGTACGACTTCCATCAACTTCCTCGTTGGAGGGGGCATAATAGAATCGTAGGGAAGGTAAGCCGAAACAACAATAGTCTCCACCACACCTCCACCTTAGCGGTACTTTATTTTAAGTGCAGCGAGGTCTTGATAGCAAAATTGTCTTAACATCGTGCAGTCAACCGCTTTCGGCACAATCATGCAAGAACGCTGATGAACCACTCCTTCACAATGAAGGACGGAACCCCACTTATCTCCTCCCAATCCGCATACGCGTCTGTTAAACTCCCATGGTGGATTAAAATTATGTGGGGATTTGTATGCAGTTCGGCAGTAGCCGATTTGCTATGTTGCAAGTTAATTTGTGAGAAAGTAATGCTGAACGACATAGAGTTGGTCATCATCACCTATTTCACCTTGCCTTCTTCTGAATTCAGTAGCGTAACGAGTACGCGTCCCAAATTCAGATAAAGGCGCATACCGTACCTAGATCGTATGACCTTCAACGACTCCGGATCGACACTAATAACCAAACGGGAAGCGTTTCCAAGTCTTGGATCCGATCCCGCCTTAGTATATTGATACGTTCTCCAGTGCGTCGTATCAAGCCCAGCGTTCTGGACTCGGGTGATTATGGCATTAGGCTGCATTGGTTGCCCAGGGATCATCATGCTCACCCACGTCAGTCTTTGAATTTTGTTAGTTTGTCTAATGACAAATTTGCAGCCTTCAAAGACTAGCATTCCAGCCACCGTCTTAGTGAGCCCCTCGAGCGAAGAATAGTTTGAGCACTGCACCTGCAAGATGCCGTGATCCGCCCTCATCCGCTCAAAACTAGGGGCCTCTTTCGATGTCCCTATGGCCTCCCAGACTGGGCTGTCGACAAAGTCTATCTGTTGTAGACCTTGTCCGAACGATGGATCTAAACCGTCAGCACGCTGCGGCAACTTGCATCCTTTAGACCGCCCGCTATCGTTTGCTTCTCCTGACGCTACCACAGCTACATTCTTAGTGGCCAACGCAGTCATCGTGTTACACTCACTAGTGGGCGTA
Source organism: Toxonevra muliebris (assembly GCA_963691655.1). Lineage (NCBI taxonomy): Eukaryota > Metazoa > Arthropoda > Insecta > Diptera > Pallopteridae > Toxonevra > Toxonevra muliebris. The sequence continues at coordinate 46,666,671 of OY829328.1, read as the reverse complement.
AACCCACCAATTAATCCAACAAAGCGACCGCCTGAGGCTCCTCGTCCTGTAACAGCGCCCGACTGTATAGAGTTGACTACTCAGGATTCTTGCTTTTCAGCCTTCCTCCTTTTTGCCTTGCTCATTTTAGCCGGAGCAGACACCGACGCTTCCCCTGTCAAGTTGACCAGATCAGACGGGTCATCATTAGATCTGTTCCTTTTGCCAGTTTCAGCAACAGGGGTAGAACATAGGAGAAACAAAACGGCAACTTTCGCAGATGCATCCTCCGCAGTCTTGATTTGGGTTTTCACAATAGCATCCACCGGAGTTTCTTCCACTGCTTCATCCCGAACCATAGCTGCAGCTCCCGCATCCTTGAAAGCTTTCGCCCGTCTCTGCCTTATCCTTTTGATCTGTCTTTTGGACAGACCGACCCCTGAACCGGGAACTGCTTCTGTATTCATCGGCTCGATGGTACGGTCCGAGCTCGCTCTGGGATTAACCATCAGACCAATGGAAGGCATAAGCGGTGCCTGGGAAGGAGCCGTCCTGGTTTCCTCCAAAACGATACCTGGATTTGCATGGGTTCCATGCACCTCGCGGACCATATTAGATTCCACCTGTCCGGCCCCTAAACCAGGCGCAGCCTTAAGGCCCATCGGGTTTAGGTTAGAGTGGTTACCCTATAATAGGCACTTAGGCTAGTACGGTCCGTTGTAATACCACATGGGCTTCTTTCACAGTTACCCTATCCTTTATTAAAACGAAGTGTTCTTGATAGCAGAAGATTTGAGGTCAGCCAGATTGCTGATGAATAGTTGACCTAGACAAAAGCTGGACAAGTGCAAAGCAGGCGAAAAGCTGCTTGCTTCCACATCGAGACATCTTCTACAGAAGTCATTGTGGGAATACATGTGCGTTTCTCGCCATCTATTGTAAGCTATGTTTAACATTTCACTATGTATAATTGTTTTGCAGGTAACCAAAGACATACCTGAATCATGAGAATTGTGAGCAGCAAGGAGAGTTTAGCCTTGCCTTGCGAGTTCATAGGCTTCGCAGTTTCACGGAATGTTGTTGTGTCCTACTACCTAGTCCAGGTGCACACGACCATGGAGCATCTCCGCCGCATAACTGAAGCTTCTCGTTGTAGAGGCTAATCGCAAGTGGGTTCCAGTAATCGTCGGTGCCTACGCCAATCCCTATCACAAAATGGGAGGTAGCACAGACACAAATGTACGAGGTGAGTCCCTCTTTAATTTTATTGTTACTCATGACTTAGTTATTGCCGACAGGGGGACGGGTCAACCTTCATTACTTCAAATAGGAGAGAGGTTCGCGAGCTACGAATAGAATGTAGAAGACTCTTTAATAGAGCCAAGGCTTTCTATGATTGGTTCCCTTTAAATCCTTGCAGGGTGAACTTAAGTACACTATAAGTAAGAAAAGCTAAAAGAGCGTCTTGGAAGAATTTCTGTGGTAGCATAGAAAGCTCCTCCGAGACTAGTCGACCTCGTTACGACTTCTAGGGCTCTTGACTTTAGCCAGAAAGCTGATAATTACTGGAATGATTCTAGGATCCAGACCTTAGAAGTCCTCCTTAATATCCTTAATAATGCTTGCGTAGTATTCATGACCAAAGCAGGGAAGGCGTCCCATACCAAACCAAAGGACTTCAGACCGATTAGCCTGTCCTCCTTTTTCTTAAAAACATTAGAAAGGGTTCTTGATTTTCATATCATGGGCTCTATCAAACCCACATTTATATCCAAATCACAATAAGCCTATACTAATAGGAAGTCTGTGGAAACAACACTAAATTCATTCAACACCAAATCATTGAGGAAGTTGAGAAATCACTTTCCAACAAATAATACACGCTTGCAGTTTTTCTTGATATCGAGGGGCTTTCAACAATGTCTTCCCTGTCGCTGTCGTTAATTCTTTAACCGTCCTCTGAGTAACGAGATACCCGGATGCTTTTTTCGTTTTTGAATCAAATTTTTTATTGTTTATAAGCATGCTAGAAAGCGGAAATTTCATGAGAGCTCGTAACTTCGTGTGGTTATAATTTGTATTTCATTTGATTTCTTCTAGTGGGTGTGGTAGGTTAAAAACCTTTTTACACCTTTATTTGGGTGAAAAAATGTGTTGTTGAAAACGGTTAATAAATTATAATCTTGATGTTAACCTCGTTAGATTTATAGGATAACTACTTAAAACACGTATCATCAGCCCCTCTATTGAAAATGATCACGTTAAAAAGGTTGTCAATAAAAGCACACCACAAGGAGGCATTTTATGCACGGTTGCAAACCGTCCCGATTTCGCCGGGACTGTCCCATTTTTGAAAGCTTTGTCCCTGTCCCCAAAATGTCTAGTTTTTTTAAATTTTTTTTTAAGAAATCTCTTAAAAATAATTTCAGTATAAATATTTTTCCTTTTACAGTTATATGGTAATGCCCTACTTACTGGAATAAAATGTTTTCTCCTTTTACTATTGTCGGAATCAGTTCCGAATGAATCAGTCGTTCCACATTTTGTTATTATTAAAATGTAATTTCCCTTTTATTGATTATTGAAATGTATTAATCTATTGTAATTTCTCTTTTATTGATTATTGAAATGTATTAATCTATTGTATTGAATGCAAACTGAATTGCCTTAATATAATTTAGTACTTCCTAATCATCATAAATTTATCATCTCCATGTAATTTACCGGCAGCAACGGCTATAAGCTTTTATAGCCGTTGCTGCTCGTAATTGTAAGCAGAAGCCGAAGAATATTCGCCCTCAATACATTTGTATATTTCTCTTTGCAAACCTTTGCAAGATCCTACTTATCTAAAGTGTAGTTTAAACCAAAGTAATTATTAAATGAATTTATAACGATCAAAACTTAATACCCTTTTATTTATAAAAAAAGAAGTTAGCATAAACTTCTACATAGTCCTTCGAGTTATTAAAGAACAAAATTAAACTCTAGCCGTTGAGCCGTTTCCTACAATAATTTTGTATCGTTTACCAACACTTATCTGAATGTCAAAATCGAAACAGAAAAGTAAGTGGAACGTCGTTGGTAGTGCGAAATAAAAAATCAACCGAGGCGGACGCTTAAATGAAAAGAACATTTTGGGAAAGTGAAGTGCAAGAAATATTTAACATTTAATTTAAATTTTTAAATCAGACATTTGTGAAAAAAAACAATCAAAAAAAAAAAAAATTGTGAAAATTTTAAAAATACAATATAAAGAAAGTTAAAATCATAAATTTTTGTAAGAACGAAAAAAAAAAAAAAAACAGACGGCGGTGAGAAAGTTCGTGCGAACAAAAAACAACGTCCAGGAAGTGAAAAACAAATCTGCTCAATTTAAACAAAAGCACATCTAGCATCAATCAGCGTCGCCACCACCAGTAGCACCACCAGGAACAGCATCATCAGCAATAACAACATAACCAACATCAACAGCAGAGACTAGCATCTATCAGCGTCGCCATCACCAGCACCGCCAGGATCAACAGCATCAGCACTAGCAGAATCAACGTCATCACCAGCAACAGCAAACAAAGCAGAAAGAGTAAGACTAGAATATTCCAGGGATATGGCACAGTAAGTTTGGCGCTTTTTCTATATATATATATATATATATATATATGTGTACGGAAGGTACAGTCTTGTACGTTGAAACCCTCAACCCCATTATTTTACATTATATATACTCACAGAAGTACACGTTTCCATAACTAATTTATAGAACTTAAAAATTACCGTACATACGGTAATTTACAAAAAACGTTACAAAAGTTGTATATATGTATATTAACTATACATATATATATATAACTTGTCGAATTTTCTCTTTTATACGGCATCATATGTTTCGATTCCTATTGTTCCGCGATCGCAAAATCTCTTTTGTATATAAGCACCGTAAAGGGTAGATACATACAAATTCGGGCGCATTTCACTATATACTTATACATATCACGAAGTGGTATAATGCTATCTCTCTCATTTCATTGTCGATGATTCGTTTCATTACAATTTGAAAAAAAAAAAAAAAAAATTTATTTTAACACAGAGGAAGTAATTCCATTTACGACACCTCTCTCCATCTCTATACATACATTGAAAACTTGAAGCTTATGTTTGTGTGAACGTTTGCACCAAACATAACCTACTTAAGCACCAACGTTTGCATAGAGCAAAAGTTTCGCACAACCGTTTGCTTGCACGTTTTAAGCAAATATTTGCTTGCACGTTTTAAGCAAATATTTGCTCACACGTCAACGCAAACGTTTGTTCACACGATTGCACTAGCAAAAAATAAAAATCAATTAATTCAGCATAAAAATTCACCTATATTTACATTCTTACGTTCACTAACGTATTAAATCATACATACTAGTTCATTTGGGTTGATACATTTCGAAAAAAAAAAGTAAACAAATTTCATACAGTCACAACTTTCAGTTGTGAGCATATATACGATCATACGCATATATGGTAAGAAAGACAACCCAATGAACACACGAACATAAAATTACAAATTAATATATAGCATTGATCCAAAACACAATTTAAAAAAAAAAAAATTTCACTACAGTAAACCCCTGTATTACGCAGTTGCTTATTTCATACAAAAAGTTTTTTTTTTAAATCATTCAATGAAAACGACAGTAGCCTCTCTCTGATCAACCCTTGTAAATTAAAAAATTATTGCTTTTTCAAACTTTTTACAAAAAAAAAAAACTACGATTACGTATTGTACAATCGATTTCGGTTGTTTAGTTCATAAATCTTCAGAACTCATTCTTCAGGCTCATTTCATAATGCTCAGATCCCCACCACCTCGACAGCAAACGCATCGCAAGATGAGCTTGAGAAAGACTCGAAGAAAGCTTCAAAACCTCGCACGAGGAGTAGTAATAGGCAAGATGCAGCTGTTTCTAAATTTATTTTCGAATCCGATACTCTGGTCCAGCTATGTAATAAATTTGTTTCAAGTCCAATTGAAGATCAGACAGAGTCACTAATTGAAGTGAGGCTTAAGAATCTCGAGCGCAGGTGGTCCGGAGTCATGGACGCTTATGAGCAGGTATGCATCGCTGACAGTGCGGTACTACCTGAAAATTTCAAAGTAACTGCATGCAGCAAGTTTGACGTCTGCTCAGGAGACTTTGAAGAGTGTAAAGCTCAAATGCTGGACTTGCTTAAAATGCTACAAGCCCAATCCAGGCTTCAACCCAGAGTACCCTTAATATCCCAAACTCCAAGCCACAGCCTGAATAGTTCTGAAATTCATCTCAAACTTCCACCTTGCGACACGGAAGTATTCTATGGAGGGTATGAAGAGTGGCCGTCCTTTCGGGACATGTTTACAGCGGTGTATATAAATCACCCTAAACTTACTCCAGACCAAAAATTATACCACCTCCGATTCAAAACAAAAGGTCAAGCCGGTGCTATTGTCAAACAGTACCAGCTTATCGACGACAATTTTGAATTAGCATGGGACGCACTGAAATCTCGGTACGGCAATACACGGATTCTAGTGGATAATCAAATCAAAATCCTTTTGAATATTCCACCCGTTATTGCTGAAAATAGTAACGCAATAAATAACAGTTTGTTTGTTCTTTCTTCACAAGGTGTGAATACAACAAACTGGGACCCAATCCTGGTTTACATTTGTTCCACAAAACTACCTGAAGAAACCCTATCACTCTGGGAGCAATCGCTCAAATCGCGTAAAGATCTTCCAAAATGGTCTCAAATGAATGAGTTCTTAACTAGTAGGTATGAAGTTGTAGAAAGACTTCACAGTATCAGACCCAATAAGTCCAAACCTATAAGTACAAATTACAAGCCTTTCCAATGCAAATTATGCAATTTAAACCATTCTGTGAGACTCTGTCCACAATTCAAAAAAATGTCTGTCCCCGATCGACAAAAACACGTAAAAGAAAACAACTTATGTGAAAACTGTCTCGGCTTCGCACACCAGAGGCAAGACTGCAAAAGTAACTTCACTTGTGTCTATTGCCAAAAAAGGCATAATTCTATGCTTCACAATTCGTATGGAAATACTCAACATACCAGACCAAGTAGTCGATTTCGTCCAACACTTTCTCAAGTCTCAACAGCGCAGTCTGTAGAAAGAGAAACATCAACACGTCCAGTGTCCCAAATTCGAAACCCAATACAGCTAGCATCAGAAAACCATTCTTGTTCAAGTAAGAACCCCAATGAAGCAATTCAATCCCATTATGCCAGTAATAGTGAAAAAACACTACTCCCCACAGCACTCATATCCTTGGAACACTCAGGTGAACATTTCAAAGTTCGAGCCCTAATTGACCAAGGATCCCAAAGGACTTTTATCTCTTCAAAGGTCCATAAGCGAATAGGGCTACCAACTAAAGAGTCCTATTACGCCATTTCTGGTATAGGCGGTGGAATCGTTCAGACCGCAAAACGCGTTTGCTCCCTGACATTAGTCGCAAATAACATTAAAATTGAAGCACAAGCTATCGCGCTTCCCCAACTGACTAAACTCCTCCCAACTTTCAGAGTAAGTCATCCAAACTGGAAAGAATTGTCAACCATCAATCTCGCTGACCCCAGCTATTTTACCCCGGGACAAATCGACATGGTCATAGGTAGTGATATCATTCCAAAAATTGTTCTGGAGGGTACACGCAACACATGCGGTAGCCTTCTTGCTCAAAACACCATATTCGGATGGATCCTAAGTGGTCATATAACCGAAGAAATCTCAACACACTCGACACAAGTCTTACATGTCACTCAGCAAGACCCTCTTAGTCACCAGCTTAAGCAATTCTGGGAACAAGAAGAATTGCCAGAATCTCGTCCTCCATCCGAAGAGGATAAATTCTGTGAGCAATTATACCAACACACCACCGTTCGAAGGTCGGATGGTCGATATGTTGTAAGACTCCCATTTAAGCAAGATTTTCCAAAAAATCTAGCATTAGGACACTCTAGAAGTGCCGCTTTACGACAGCTATCAAGCATAGAACGCTCCCTAGAAAAAAAGTGTGATCTTAAAAAGACATATACTGACGTCCTCGAAGAATATATGACTCTAGACCATAATGAGTGCACATCCCCTCGTGAAATAATCTCAAATGGCAGATATTTATCATACTACTTACCCCATCATGCAGTTGTACGACCGGAGAAAACAACCTCCAAGGTCCGCATAGTATTTAATGCATCAAAAGCATCAAGTTCCGGAAACTCGGTAAACGATGTTCTCCATACAGGCCCTACCCTGCAATCAGACCTCATGATAATTATTCTCAAATGGCGTCTCTATGAATTTGTTTTCAATGGTGACATCGAAAAGATGTATAGGCAAATCCTAGTCCATGAAAACGATCAACAATTTCAACGAATCCTCTTTCGTAAGCACCCACAAGAATCCATTCAGGATTATAAATTAAAAACCGTCACATTCGGTGTAGGTTGTGCCCCGTATCTAGCCATACGAACTCTTCATCAGCTGGCTAACGATACCAAACAAGAGTGCGCTCTCGCTGCAAAAATTCTTAAAGAAGAAACATATGTCGATGACATATTATCTGGTTGACATGATCTACCCTCTACAATAGAAGCAATGAATCAAGTTATTCAAACCCTGAACTGCTAAATTCCCTCTGAAAAAGATCACCGCAAATAATCCCATGATTTTAGAGCAAATCCCCAAGGAAAATCTGTTAGACTCCAACTTCCTGAAATTCGAAAGCGCAAGCTGCACAAAAACGTTAGGCATTAGATGGAATGCATTATCATATACCTTTTCGTATACCTGTACACCCATTGTAACAACTTCCTCTGCTACAAAGCGTCAGATACTTTCGTCTGTTGCGAAACTTTTTGACCCCGCAGGATGGCTCTCGCCTATAATGATTCTAGCAAAGATACTGCTTCAACAGCTCTGGTTGGAGGAAACTGAATGGGACGAATGTGTAAATCCAACATCGCTTATAAAATGGAACCAGTTTGTGGGTAATCTGAGCGCTATTGACCAAATCCAAATCCCCCGTTGGGTTAACTTCTCACCCAACAAAGCCATTCAGATCCATGGATTCTGTGACGCTTCTGAGAAAGCATATTGTGCTGCGCTGTATATTCGCACACAGGAAGGTGATTACAACGCCTCTCCTCATCTTTTGGTATCAAAGGGGAAAGTTGCCCCTCTGCAAACTATAAGCCTCCCGCGCTTAGAGTTGTGTGGTGCCGTTCTCCTCTCAAGGCTAGTTAGCCACATTCGCTCCCAGCTTGGTCTAGAGAACACCAAAACCTTTCTATGGTGTGATTCCTCCATCGTCCTTGCATGGTTGGAAAAGCCACCGCACGTATAGAAAACCTATGTAGCGAATCGTACGTCAGATATTCGGAAAAATGTTGGCAATACTACGTGGCGGCAAGTCTCAAGTGGTGACAACCCTGCCGATTTAGGAACACGTGGATGCTCGCCACAAGATTTGGTTGCTTCTCCTCTGTGGTGGAACGGCCCCATGTGGCTACTGAAATCTCAAGATTCCTGGCCAAATTCTCAACCCAATAGCGTGCCAATTATAGAACAACGCAAAATAGAGAGCTTTCATACCCTCGAAGAGCAATCCGACATTCTCGATCGGTTTTCCTCGTTTTCAAATGCTTTGAGAGTAATTGCATACATATTTCGATTCTTCCGAAACAGCCTTGCAAAACTCAGAAATGCACCCCGCATCAATTTACCGACAATTTCGTATACTGAAATAAAATTTGTGAAAATCCGACTTATATCTATAGCTCAATCTCGCGACTTTGAAAAGGAATATCTATCTCTGACCGAATCTAAGCCAATTCACAAAAGGAGCTCTCTACTCCCTCTAAACCCTATTTTGGATAAAAAACGTCTTATGAGAGCAAATGGACGCCTCGTACACTCTGCTCTGAGCTATAACGAGCGTCATCCTATTATCCTGTCGGAAAACTCGCGCTTTTGCACCCTCTATTTAAGTTTTTTACATTCAACTCTGTTGCATGCTGAGCAAAGACTAATGATGAGGATGGCTCGCCAAGAGTTTTACATTCCACGACTTAAGGCAAAAATAAAGAAATGCATTTTTCAATGTAAAGTTTGTACCACCCACAAACAGCAGTTCCGCTCACAAATCATGGCGGCCCTGCCTCCTGATCGTTGTACCTTTTCGCTCCCCTTTTCTACTACAGGCATCGATTTTGCCGGGCCTTTTCAAATAAAATCATCCACACTGCGCCAGTCTCCTTATTTAAAGGGATACGTCGCAGTCTTTGTGTGCTTCTCGACAAAGGCTGTGCACTTGGAACTGTGCTCTGACCTTACAACAGAAGCGTTTAGGGCCGCGTTCTTCCGATTTATTGGGCGCAGAGGTCTCCCGGCCAAGGTAATGTCTGATAATGGGACCACTTTCATTGGTGCCCAGCGCGCTATCAGCAAGGAGTTCACAAAAATGCTAAGGGAAGTGTCCACAGATATCTCAGTCAAGTATGCAACCCAAGGTGTTGATTGGGTATTTATTCCACCATACGCTCCTCATATGGGTGGCTTGTGGGAGTCCGCTGTTAAAAGCTTCAAAAAACATTTAAAGAAAGTGGCAGGAAACCACAGGTTTACCTTTGAAGAGTTTACAACTCTTCTAATTCGCATTGAAGCTGTGCTCAACTCTCGCCCCCTCTCTCCCATGTCTCAAGACCCAGAAGACCTCATTGCGCTCACCCCAGGCCACTTCCTCCGTGGTGCACCGTTGCTATCTCCTCCAGAACCCAACTCTGAGGATCTCTCTTTAGTAAATCGCTGGGAAAAGCTTAAGGTCTTACATCATATGTTCAGCAAGAGGTGGAAGAATGAGTATCTCAAGGAGCTCCAAAAGAGATACAAGTGGAAACATCCCCAGAAAGACTTGACAGAAGGTGAATTCGTGGTCATCAAAGATGATCTCCTCCCTCCAAACGAGTGGCGTCTTGGACGCATCGAGAAATTGTCAAGCGGTCATCCGAACAAGTACCGGATTGATACGGCGACCAATAGTTAAACTGTGCGTACTCCCTCTTTCATAAATACACTATCGTCATCAACAGCTCAAACATCTCTTGACAATTATATACTCATACATTACACAATATTAATTTTAGTCTCGCTATTTGAGACTTCTAACCCAACATTTATCTTCCAGCATCCCTGCTTGTTTCCACCATTTACTAATTTGGTTCTCCTTTTCACAGACAATCGGAAAGCCGCTATGCCAGTGTATACCAATGCCAAGTGTGTTTCCGGTATCATCCCCTGCGCTTTTGTAAAAGCTTTCGGGTTATGCATCCCAATCAACGGGCAGAAGTTGTACGAAAACATAAATATTGTTTTAACTGCCTGGCTAGAACCCACGTTACAGGATGTTGTGACTCGCCAAGCGGGTGCCGTATCTGCAAACGAGCACACCACACAATGCTACATAAAGACACCGATAGAGGATGCAACGCCCACCAGGCGCATCATAAACATAACCATTTGCAACGAATTAGCTCGAGAGCTACACACCACCGCAGCCGGCGTGCATCTACCCACCGTGTCGTCAAATCTCGATCGACATCACATAAAACTACAAGCTGTGTGACCCCCTTGAACGGGTCCAAAACAATACGCCGCAACAATGATGGGTTAGAAACTAGACGCCGACGAACCCACCGCGCCCGTCGTCTGCTCAATTCGGCTGTACAAGCGCTCCAGCAACTTCAAGCTACCATGGACGTTGCACCCGTGCAAGGGGGCCGCCATGTCGGAATCAGTTCCGAATGAATCAGTCGTTCCACATTTTGTTATTATTAAAATGTAATTTCCCTTTTATTGATTATTGAAATGTATTAATCTATTGTAATTTCTCTTTTATTGATTATTGAAATGTATTAATCTATTGTAATTTCTCTTTTATTGATTATTGAAATGTATTAATCTATTGTATTGAATGCAAACTGAATTGCCTTAATATAATTTAGTACTTCCTAATCATCATAAATTTATCATCTCCATGTAATTTACCGGCAGCAACGGCTATAAGCTTTTATAGCCGTTGCTGCTCGTAATCGTAAGCAGAAGCCGAAGAATATTCGCCCTCAATACATTTGTATATTTCTCTTTGCAAACCTTTGCAAGATCCTACTTATCTAAAGTGTAGTTTAAACCAAAGTAATTATTAAATGAATTTATAACGATCAAAACTTAATACCCTTTTATTTATAAAAAAAGAAGTTAGCATAAACTTCTACAACTATTTTTTTGTATGGGAGCCACACCCACTTGTAATTTTGAACTCAGACAATGCCTATCTTATGACCAGAAATATAATGCATCATTATGAAATTGCAAATGAAAATTTTGATAAATAAAGGGCAAATAATAATAGTCAGAACAAAAAAATAAAATAATAGTAATAAAATAATAATGTACAAATTTGTGTCAATCTCTGCTGAGGTTTCACTATTATTTATACATATATATTATTTATACATTTTATAAAAATATAGTTTTTTCGAGGTTTGATCTAGAAAATCAACGTCTTAAAAACAGTAACATCTTTTAAAATCTATCAATAATTTTCGGAATTACAGGCCTTTGAAAATTAAGTGTCAAAGGTACACCACTTTACCCTATATTCCTTATATGTTTTAGCGTCTCTTCCTCTCCAAGTCCTCATGGTGATCGGGACTGCATAATCTACACCTGAATTTAAATGGCTGAAGTGATTCGCGTTGACGGTAGTTGACCAGTGCTGCCGAAATCCTCCTGTCCTCCCCAAACGGAAAAAAATCCTCCTATTTCATAGTCATGAATTTTTGGGTTGTATGGAAAAAAAAACGTAAATCAAACTAAATGTTTTCTGATGGGCTATTTTCGTTTCTGACTGTGAAATACTTGTTACTATGACTAGCTCTGTTTTATTTGTCGCTGGACTAATGCCAAAATTCAAAAGCAATGAGCAAAAATCGATTTCGACTTTAATCGAAATCTTTTTTTAATCGACTTTTAGCTCAAAATTTCAATTTTATAATCGACTTTAAATTGCCAAAAGTCGACTTTTAGTGTAAAATTTTTTTAAAACTATCAATTCATTTCTCACATTTGTTTTAAATTTTACAAAATTTTTCCAACTGTGGATTTGTAGTACATGCATGTACAGCTTTATGTACTAGTAATTTTTGACATTTTATTTTAAAATAGTTCTAAAATAGTTTTCTCCCACTTTAGCATACTGTGTATTATTATACTTCACACATCCATAGGCTATCCCATGGCAGAAGAATTATGAAGCTAGATGCATTTTGACAAGTAAGAGCAACTTTGACAATTGGGACAATGTTTGTTTTAATACTTTTCTTCTTTTTACAACAGCGTTGTGTTTCCATGGTTAAATTTTTAAGTGAGCGTTTATATGAAAATAATTTACATAGTCCCAATTTAGATTCGACAATAAAAATTGCGCAATTCTTGTTTGTTTTTTGCTTTTTCTGTAATTTTCAAAATTAAATAAATTCATAATAAAAGAGGAATTCATTTAAAAAAATAGTTATATTTATAACAAGTTTCGTTTTAATTTATTTTTTATTAAGATACATGTATTTTCAACGCGCATTTAAAGAAATCAGTGGTTAATAAAAATCAAAAATAAAATAGCAGACAAATTAGTGAATGTCACCAAAACGAATTGCTGAAGAATTGCCAGCACGTTGCTCGTCTGTACTATAGGAAGAATTAGTTTCTGCTTTTTACATTATTTATTAACTTTTAACATGTTCAAGGTATTTGCTGATAAAGAAAACAAATTAAATAACATTATATATATATATATATCAATGAGATCCAAGAGTTTCGGTTCTTGAGGATAAATAGCAGCGATAACGTGAGATTTTTCTTCAAGGTCGACATCATGTTCAAGACTGGAAACGCATGACGGCCATGATGAAGATTGTTGAGAAAGCCACTTTGGCCCAGTCCACCATAAATAGTTTTCTTTTAATTGAGCCAATGATATGCCTCGAAAGGCAGGATTCTCTTTACCAGAGATGTGATGCCATTTCGCTTGAAGAAGAGTTTCTTGGATAATGATGATTCGTCCATAAATGAACTGGTGCATGTGGTATATTCAGTACTTCTCTGGCGTAAGTTTTGTAAGTAAAGCTGCAGCACAAAGTTCTAGCCTAGGAATCGTCATCTTTTTGAATGGCGCTACTCTTGTTTTTGTTGTGATAAGAGAAATATTAACACCATTGATTTCATTAAGAATACGAAGGTAAACAGCAGCTGCCATAGTGTCTTGAGATGCATCAGAAAAACCATGAATTTCCAAAGCGAGCACGTTTGCACAAGTTCCGATCCAACGAGGAATGGAAATATGAGAAATATCTGTAAGTTGATCTATAAACTGATTCCAGTCGATTTTTGCAAGCCAAAGTTCTTGCATGAAGGTTTTGGCCTAGATCTTGAACCAACTGTTTTGTTTTGTCAGGAGAGTCTGCTGAACCAATGCAATCATCCACGAAGTACAACGTTTGTTGCGAAAGGGCAATGATGTCCTTCATCTTTGACTAATTGCTTAATTACGCGATTACCTAAGAAAGGAGCGGGTCCAAGTCCATAAGTAACAGTGGCTAGCTGACAAGTTTAATGATTTTGAGATAATCCAGGTGACCAAAATATTCTCTGAAAAGATTGATCATCTGAATGAATCAAATCATTTTTTCCATGTTAGCTGAAAAGACATACGAAAATTGTCTCCACCACATAATAGCATCTGATAAATCTGTTTGCAGCTTGGCCCCGACGTGGAGGAGATCGTTAAAAGAATGGCCATTACTTGTGCGACTTGAACCATTAAAAACCACTCGCAGTTTAGAGGAACTGCTAGATTCTCCAAGCATGCCATGATGGGGTAAGTAATATGACCGTTGCTGCATACGTATACCTTCAGGTATACGTATTATATGACCCAGCATCTTATATTCCTTTAAGAAGTCAGAATATAAATATTCCAACTTGGGATCACATGTCAATTGTTCTAGAGAGCATTCGAGTGGCTGCTGGTCGAGAATCTCCAAGGGTATCAGTAGACTTGAAGGGAAGACGAACTACATATCTCCTAGATGAGTCTCTTGAGTGAGTGTTGGGGAAATGTTCTTCACACTCTTGCTCTTCTTTAGATAGAGCTGATTGTGTGGATATCTGAGCTTTTTCTTGAACCTCTTGAGCTTCATGCATGTCGTGAAAATATGAGATGCAATGTGAAATCGTATAGGCCAAAGCATTTAACATTTTTTTTTATAAGAACTAACACTGCATCTCATGTTAAAAATAATTAAAAAAAAAAAATATTTTTAATATACCACGTTTTTAAAATACAGATATATATTCCTTATCCCATACAGATTGTCTTGAAAATTTGTAACTGTGAGTTTTAGTAGGACGAAAATACTTGTATTTGTTGTTATGGATGTAAAAATGTACAAGAAGAATAATTTATTTATATATTAAAATATAACATATGAAAAGTTCTAACATTTTAGCTAAATATACATATTTACATGCATATATTTAGGTACAATGTTGAAAATAGTGATAATATTTCTTCGCATTTTGATTTCATGAAATCAGTAGAATAAGATTCAAAAGTACTTATATAAAATTCATAAAATCAAAACAAAACGTATATACTACATATAAAGAATATATAAAAAGCTGCAAATGTTGAATGTTATTTGCCAAAAGAAATGTAAACTATTTGTTCTATCAAACACCTTCTACCCATCCATTCATATATTCATATCTTTTTGTCCGGTGGAGCGGTTGCCAACCGTTGAGTTCGATTCATCGGTATGGTACCTCATAAATGGTTTCTAGCTTTTTACGTTCCAAAAACCTTAAGAGCGAATTGCGACCTCTTTGTAATCTACACTCTTTGTACATACTCAAATAAAAACAAGAATTATTAGACGAACATGTATCCTATAAAGCTGCTTATGCAGTGGAAAATATAATTTGACAATTACTTTTTTTTTTTACAAAACTTCTACTAAACCAATGTATTGCTCAAAATCGAATTTTATGATTTACACCTAGGGTCCCAAAATAATTGTTATTTTTTGTTTAAGATTAAATTGGTTGTGGCAAAAATAATTACTTTTAAGAAAAATTACTTCTACATCATTATAATGTCACCAATTTATTTTTTGGTCTTTCATAACCATTATAAATAAGAATTTTTTTTTTTTTGTTATTCATAACCAATTAAAATAACAAAATTTTTTTTTGATTATTGACCAAAAAATATTTTCTTTTTTTATAACCATTATGAATAACCAAAAAAATAATTTTTTCTCTGTAATGGTTATGAAAGAAAGAGAGTATTGGTCATTTAAAACAGTTATTCGCAACAAATTTAGAAAAAAAATATAATTTAATAATTATTTAGTCATTTTTTTCAATATTGGTTATAACTCTTATGTCACTGCTTACACCACTTTTTCACGCAACGGCTCATGTAATGTTATCACTGGTGAAGCTTTCGTAAAAAGTATAATCTTTCCAATTTTTAAAAAAGGAGACGTAAATGAAACTTACAATTATAGAGGTATTTTCTTCATGAGCTGCATAGCAAAAATACTAATGGGTGTTATAAACTGTAGGCAATCTGAGTGGTTAGAGAAAAGAGGTAAACTCAATGAGTTTCAAGCTGGGTTTAGAAAGCAATATTCAACGATTGACAATTTACAATTCAGCATCGATTGTCCAAATTAAGTTCGCGGAAAAGAAGAAAGTATACGCATTCTTTGTAGATTTTAAAGCAGCGTTCAATAGGATACCAAGAAAACATTTAATATATAAGTTAAATCAAATTGGCATATCCACTAAATTAGTAAGCTTTTTCGATAGCATTTACAAAAATTACAAAACACAAAGTCAACAGTATAGACTGGTACTGAGTTTTCGGAATATTTTGAAACTCATTCTGGTCTGAACAGGGGTACTTACTACATATAAATTAGGAGAACAACATCTTTTCTAAATCTATTCTGGATATTTTCTTTTCTCTTATTCATCATCGTTTTAATTTCACCTCTTAGGCTGTGGTTATATTGGGAGTATGCTCGGCGAGCATCATGAAATTGTTGTTGCACTGAGCAAAAAGAGAGAGTCTTTGCTCACTCTCATACCGAACACGATATGCTCGGTGTATTGTACACCGAGCACGCCGAATATTCAGTATGGCAATTAGTTATTTTACAAAACAGTATCATTACATACAAACAAATGAGTATATATTAACAAAAAGCAACTCTGCAACGAGCTGAATGTAACCACTAGGATTGTGCAACTGGGGGAAAAAAAATCGATTTTCGACTTTTGAATTGATCAGAAATTCAAAGTTGATTAATCGATATTTTAAGTTCATGAAAATCGATTAATCGACTTTTCTCGAATTTTTGTTGCATGGAATAAAAAAAACGAAACAAGAGAATTTTGATATGAATTATTTATGTATGTATATGTATTTACAATATATGAGCCGTTAGTGCGAATCAAAATCAGATTTTTAGAAATACATTGGTTTTGTAGAAGTGCTGTTCAAAATAGGGTTCTTGTAAAATTTATTTTCTAGATTTGTAGGCAGCTTTATAGAACACATGTTCAACTATTATTGAATGGAATATAAAATAAGTAATTTAAAGTAAATGATTTGTTTTAAATGGCATACAGTTTATATGACCTTAGTGCAACCAGCCGATTGCTTCTCCCCCCTCCTTCTATTGTTCCGTTCATCGTCTTTTACTTATTCCGACGGTATTATTTGACATTTATTATTCGTCTTCGTATGTGAATTTTGTGCGAGTGAATAGGATAGCCCATGGTAGAAGTATTTAGAGGTAGATGCATTTTTTTCAAACAGTAGCTCTTTGAATTTTTGACAAGTAAAAGGAACATTTTATAGGTGCATTTTTGAAATGGAAATAAGAAAGAGAGTTAATAGTAGATTATTAATACTACTTTTATTACTTAGTACTAAATTATATATTTTATTTACAATAACAAATATAATTAATGTTATTTAATTTGTTTTCTTTATTACCAAATACCTTAAATATGCGAAAAGTTAATAAATAATATAAAAAGCAGAAACTAATTCTCCCTATGTACATGCAATACTATGCAAATTATTTTCCTAAAAAGTCTCACTTAAAAATTGAACCATGAAAGTACAACGCTGTTGTAAAAAGAAGAATAGTATCATAACAAATGATTTCCCAATTGTCAAAGTTCCTCTTACTTGTCAAAATGTATCTACCATCTTAATTCTTCTGCCATGGGATAGCCTATGGATGTGTGAAGTATAATAACACATAGTAGGCTAAACAGGGAGACTATTTTAGAACTATTTTAAAACTCATTGAGTTTACCTCTTTTCTCTAACCACTCAGATTGCCTACAGTTTATAACACCCATTAGTATTTTTGCTATGCAGCTCATGAAGAAAATACCTCTATAATTGTAAGTTTCATTTACGTCTCCTTTTTTAAAAATTGGAAAGATTATACTTTTTACGAAAGCTTCACCAGTGATAACATTACATGAGCCGTTGCGTGAAAAAGTGGTGTAAGCAGTGACATAAGAGTTATAACCAATATTGAAAAAAATCACTAAATAATTATTAAATTATATTATTTTTCTAAATTTGTTGCGAATAACTGTTTTAAATGACCAATACTCTCTTTCTTTCATAACCATAACAGAGAAAAAATTATTTTTTTGGTTATTCATAATGGTTATAAAAAAAGAAAATATTTTTTGGTCAATAATCAAAAAAAAAATTTTGTTATTTTAATTGGTTATGAATAACAAAAAAAAAAAAATTCTTATTTATAATGGTTATGAAAGACCAAAAAATAAATTGGTGACATTATAATGATGTAGAAGTAATTTTTCTTAAAAGTAATTATTTTTGCCACAACCAATTTAATCTTAAACAAAAAATAACAATTATTTTGGGACCCTGGGTGTAAATCATAAAATTCGATTTTGAGCAATACATTGGTTTAGTAGAAGTTTTGTAAAAAAGAAGAAGTAATTGTCAAATTATATTTCCCACTGCATAAGCAGCTTTATAGGATACATGTTCGTCTAATAATTCTTGTTTTTATTTGAGTATGTACAAAGAGTGTAGATTACAAAGAGGTCGCAATTCGCTCTTAAGGTTTTTGGAACGTAAAAAGCTAGAAACCATTTATGAGGTACCATACCGATGAATCGAACTCAACGGTTGGCAACCGCTCCACCGGACAAAAAGATATGAATATATGAATGGATGGGTAGAAGGTGTTTGATAGAACAAATAGTTTACATTTCTTTTGGCAAATAACATTCAACATTTGCAGCTTTTTATATATTCTTTATATGTAGTATATACGTTTTGTTTTGATTTTATGAATTTTATATAAGTACTTTTGAATCTTATTCTACTGATTTCATGAAATCAAAATGCGAAGAAATATTATCACTATTTTCAACATTGTACCTAAATATATGCATGTAAATATGTATATTTAGCTAAAATGTTAGAACTTTTCATATGTTATATTTTAATATATAAATAAATTATTCTTCTTGTACATCGCTTAGCGCCTGGTTATATTGGTGCTCGGTGTTCAACTAACATAAAACATTTTCTCCCGTGTTCGGTCAAGGTGGTTACATTCAGCTCGTTGCAGAGTGGTTTAATCGAAATCGATTTTTAATCAACTTTTAGTACAAAATTTCAACTTTTTATGATCGACTTTAAATTGACAAATTTTATCGAAAGTCTACTTTTACTTTGGACTTTTAGTGTAAATTTTTTTTAAAACTATCAATTCAGTTCTCACATTTATTTAAGATTTAAAAAAATTTTTCCAGTTGGAGTGATATTGAAAAATTGAACGCTTGAATTCGCCATTGTTAACAACACAACGTAAATGATTAGGCATGGAATTCCAAAGTCTGATGGTGTTAATGAAAAATAGGCTTGATGAGTTTAAGTATTTAAAGTTTGGAAGAATCAAACAGCTTACACGATTGGACTTGATAAATTTTAGTTTATCAAACAGATATCTAGGAATTCTCGTTATAATTAACTTATGCAAATTGATACAGTTTATAGCCTCGAGATATTCCACCAAATTCAAGCCTAATAATTGTCTTCTCCAAGTCGAAATGTGGTCAAATTTTTTAAGGCTATAAAAATATCGAGTGGCATTATTGAAAGCTACTTCAAGCTTATGAAGTGATTATGAATCTAATTTACTATAAACGAGTTCAGCATAAGAAATTATTGGGAGAATCAATTGTATTACTAATCTTTTTCTATTGTCAAGAGGTAAAAACACAGAGGTCATTCTTAGATTACATAAGGTCAGGAATCCCTTTTTTACAACATTATTCACATGATCAACAAAGACGAGTTCATATGGAAACCAAGATTGACAATCTTACTAACAAATTCTAATGCAGACGCACCAACATATAAAGAAGGGAAAACAACCTTAAGTAAAGATTTTCTAGAGATTGGTAAAACATAAGATTTACTTGAGTTCAAAAATAGGCCATTACTCCACTCATTAAGAGCTTTTAAGTCCGCTTTCATATCAAAGCATATATCATCAATGAGCCCAATCGGACTGGACAGAATGAATTGTATGTCGTCAGCGTAAAAGTGCGCAGTAGAATGTTTGCAAACAGAAAAAATATCATTTATGAAAATACTGAAAAGAAGCGGACCTAAAATTTAACCTTGCGGGACACCAGAATTGGTATACATATAGCTGGAAAATTCACTGCCAACTTTAACCCTTTGCATTCTATCTGTTAAATAGCTACTAATAAGTGCTAAAGAGCTATCATTGAATCCATACAAAGATTTCAAGTTTTCACATAACAACGAGTGGCTAACACAATCAAATGCCTTGGAAAAGTCCAGTAAACACAGCAGAATAACGTCGTCTTTATCGTAAGATATTCTTATGTCATTCATGATTTTTACCATGGCTGAAGAACAACTATGTTCAGGTCTAAAACCAGATTGTAGTGGCGACAAAAGGTTATTTTTATGAAAATATGTGGATATTTGTTCAGCCATAATATTTTCGCATACTTTCGACAGTGACAAAAGGATGCTGATGGGCCTGAAATCACTGGGTACAGAGGCCGTTGATTTTTTGGCTAAAGAAATTATTGTAGCTAATTTCCAAGCTTTTGGTAAAGTGGAGGTGGTGAAACAATGGTTAATGATATGAGTGAGTGGATCCATAATAAACGGCAAAATAATTTTAATAAATTTAATTGGGAGGCCATCTTCGCCAATTGCATTAGAACCAATTTTCATAATACATCTTTCTAAGTCACATTCATTGACTACATCAAAACAAAACACACTATTTAACATAACAGACTCCAAAGGACGGTATGGTGTATTATCTACACCTTCAACATTCGATACAAGGGATTCACTAAACACATTAGGGTTTATTTTACCACAGACACCAAAATTTCTTTAAATTGTTCCATAGAACTTTATTTGGAAGGGCAATATTCAAATTAGAATTAAAAAACTTTGCCTTAGCTGTTCTTATGACAGAATTATAAAAATATAATTCCTAGCATTTTTGTAAGCTATCCAGTTGGCACTTATAGGACTTTTTTCCATTTATTATATAGTTTGCTTCTCATTTTAATTGTACGCTGAACATGAAAACTAAACCAGGGAGACAAGAGTTATTCTTAATATTTATAGTACGTATGGGAACGTAATTATTTATAAGGTTAGTTAATACTTCAACTAGAATATTCAATTTATCGTCAACTGATGGTAAAAACCAACAATCATTCCATTGCGTCATTGATAAATCTAATGCTCAGGCATTATAGTCGAAATATGAACATGAACTAGAGGACGAAAATTGATTGAGAATGATATTAATGGTACAAAAAATTAAATCATGGTCAGAAATAAAAGATATTTTTTCGAATAGCAAGATAGAGGACATATCGGGTACAAGAAAATAGTCTACCAGACTAGGACAGGAATTATTAGCAAAACGTGTAGGTGAAACAGTGTTGACTACAGATAAACCCACATTAGATAAAATATCATACAATTTAGACGTGGTACTCTCAGACGACAATAAGTTATCATTGAAATCTCCACAGATTACAAAATGTTCATAGTCAATTATTGAATTAGATAAGACAGAAAAAAACGGTTCTAGACTGTAGCATTTATTTGGACTATACACGCAGGAGAGAACAATTTTGGTACACTTATCAGAAATAACAACATTCAGGAATTCTATTTGGTCGCTTTACTTACTCACACATTTAACATTAAGATATTCTTTACATTTACTGTAACCCTTAACATGTTCAAGGTATTTGCTAATAAAAAAAAAAACAAATTAAATAACATTATTTATAATTTTGATTGTAAATAAAATTTATAATTTAGTGCTAAGTAATAAAAGTATTAGTATTATTATTAATTTTCTCTCGTATTAACTCTCGTTTTTGTACCCATTTCAAAAATTGAAAAGGGCTACTGTTTGAAAAAATGCATTTACACAACGGGTCATATATTGTTAACAAATACACATACTTAAATAATTCATATCAAAATTCTCTTGTTTCGTTTTTTTTTATTCCACGCAACAAAAATTCGAAAAAAGTCGATTAATCGATTTTCATGAACTTAAAAAGTCGTTTAATCGACTTTGGATTTCTGATCAATTCAAAAGTCGAAAATCGATTTTTCTTTCCAGTAGCACATCCCTAGTCGGTGTCGTGTGAAGTTTCACAGCATGTGAGAGTTTATAAGTGTGTGTTTTATTATATATTTTACTTTAAGCCCAAAAGTATGCAATACATAATTTCTGTATCAAAAACGGTTATGACATATACTTGCATATCAATGGAATAGTGGAACATTTCAAGAATTTTTATTTATTGTATTGCTTTAGAACTCCTATCTGGTATCGCTAAGGACCTAAAGGTCTATGCCAGCCAGTGGCTTCGGCCAGCCAGTACTACCTAACCTAACCTTTATTGCATAATTTATTTTAGTTTATAGTTTATTCTTTCCTTATTGAAATTGTAAAAAATATCAACTTTAGGCAATGTAGACGTGTAAAATGGTATTGAAAAGAGAAAATTAAAAAAAGCCATGCACAATGGACGAAACGGCCAATTTAGCT
The DNA here is from genome assembly GCA_963691655.1 of Toxonevra muliebris. Lineage (NCBI taxonomy): Eukaryota > Metazoa > Arthropoda > Insecta > Diptera > Pallopteridae > Toxonevra > Toxonevra muliebris. The sequence continues at coordinate 46,644,369 of OY829328.1, read as the reverse complement.
TCTTTTACTTCAAATTTTGATATGTGAATGCGCCAATTATTTTTTTGTATTTTCGAATACCAATACCTCCTTGAGTTTGTCCATAATTTTTTTTCTTTTAACTTCACGGTTGCCACTTTGGTACAATTCTACCAAAACTGGTACATTTTCTCCCATTTTTCTGCGCTTGGTACATTGGTATATGTTTTTAAAATCTGGTACACTCTGTGGGCAAATTAAGCTTTTATAATAATTAAGAATTGTGAACTTATTTTCAAAATACTTTTATTGAAAAAGGTAAAATTAAATATCTATAATATATAATGCTTTCAAAAGAATGGTGTGTAGGACGGTAAGAGTCTCATTATATCTAGTCGACCAAAGACTATTTTTAAAATACAAAATATATTTTAATTAATGTGTTACTTTTTATTAAAGATGTAGTCTGGTGTTCCGTCCTAATTTTTAAGGTTACTTCTGGAACTTTTTATTATAACAAAATAAAATGCAATTACTTAATTTTTTTATATGTTTTCTTCTTTAACTGTATACAATTTTTTTTTGGAGTTTATTTTACGATATTTTTTTAGCGTTTTTTACGTTCAAAGTGAACACCTAAAAAAAAGGTATGGGGCTGGCCCGGGTTTAAACATTTTGATTACAAAACAACAAAACGCGGACTTCTTTATTTTTTTTTTTCAAAATCGCGTTGATTTTTGTTGAAAAACGTTGTAAAAAATAGGAAATAATGATTAAAAATAAACAATTCTACTACCTGCGAGAGCCATTGGTGAGTAAAATAACATATTAAAAGTTCAGCCCAATCAATTCGATAGAATTCTCTTAGACCCCTGGGCTGTTCAAAAAACGTTGTTTCGAGAAAAACGCTTTTAAAGTTTTAACGAGAGATAAAGTTTTCACAATTTTGGTTTGAAATTTTTACAGTATACTTTCAATATATTGTACTGTCGAAATACATTTAAAAAAAATACTCGATTTTTTGAAACTCGAACACCAGACTACATCCTTAATGAATAACATTTAATGTTACTTATTATATTGGTACATTTTTTCACCATTTGGTACATTTTTTGGTAAATATTGGTACAAAATAAAATGATTAAGTGGCAACCGTGTTTAACTTATATATTCGAGCAGCTGGGAGCTTTCAAACATAACACATGTTTCTACAGGTGCAGCAATAAATTTCCCCGCTATTTCACATAGTTCAGTACAAACTGTGTAAATAATAAAATTATTTTCATATTTGTCAAGTTAAAATAATTTTGTTAAAATTTGAGGTATCTATTTAAAAAAGAAAAGTGTTTTTAGCTTGTATTTTATATGTTGTTGTTACAAATAGCAGTAGAAATTATCTTTCGCAGTGTCCTCCGTTGAATGTCATTTTGTGAAGTTTGTGAGCAGATCTCGTGATGTCCAAAAGTGTCCGGTCTAAATCTTATTTATTTGGTTTGTACCATTCATTATGAATGTAAAGTGTCCAAAATCTTCTGCCGCTTTTTGCGGCTTTCTCTTATTTTTCATTTTGTAAGTATGATGTCAGTTACCAAGAGCAAGAGAGTTTTAATATGGTACAATGAAGCCGTTCCTCTTAAAAAATTTTTGGCGGTATCCAGATGCTTTTCGGCAATATGCATTTGAAACAGCACAAGTATTTGTAAACGAATATCCATGGTTTTACATGGTTTTTACATGCTCAAATTGTAGAGCTCCACAAAACGATCATATATTTTTATGATTTTTTGAATACTGAATATTTTTTATTTAATTACTTCTTCTATCAAAAGTTTTAACAATGATAACTTAATTAATAATTACAAAACATATAAACAGGTGTATTTGAGTAACCTACACTATAACCCTACCAGAGGTTGTGTCAGAGGCGAAACCTCGTGATAAAATCGAACGTGACGAGGAATCTTGCTGTTGTTCCGGGTGTTAGATTGATTTATTGGAATTTGAATAGATATAACATCTTCGGAAATGTCATTATTAAACTGAGCAGAAAGCAGGTTTTACGCTATCAACAGATATGATCTTTAAAATGCCATTTATCTCCAACGTGAACAGCATATTGTCTCACTTCAAAACTAAAAACGGTCCGTCATAAGGTTGCCGAAGAGATTTTTTGAGTGAATCTCGTCGAACAAAAACATGTGTGCAATTCGAAAGTTCTTTGTGAATGAAGATATACCAGTTCGTTTTGAGTGGGACAGCAACTGGCTTTAAATTATTCATTGAATTTATTTAAATGATCTAACAAAATCTTCCGAAAGATGTATTTCTTTCGATTCCTGAAGAAAATCGCTAGGCAGCTTGATGGTAGTACCATATACAAGCTCTGTAGGAGTAATGTTGCAATCTCCGCGCATACTTGATCGCATTTCAAGTAGAACTGTAGGATGTATATCCATCCAATTTGAAGTACATGACAGCTGTCTTTAAAGATCTATGCCAGCGCTCAATCATTCCGTTTGCACAAGGATGATATGGAGTCGTGTGAATTCTCTCACCACCGATGAGTCGTGTGAGTTCATTGAAAAGTTGGCACTGAAACAGTCCCAACTTTTCAATGAGGCCTTTGGATGAGAATCCAGTTTCGCTGTCAATTAATTGCCGCCGTTTCAGGTCTACCAGCAAACCATAGAGTTTCAACAAATCCGCGCCGATTATTATATGACTAACTTCAACGACGATAAATTTTCATGTAAAATTACGCCGAAGACCAGGAGTGGGAGATAGGATTTGATTACCGTAGCTGTTAATGAGTGTCCCATTAGCGGAAAAAGTTCGCGAATGAAAAGTTTTCAGGATGACGTTGTTTGAACGAACAATGTTGGCGGCAATTGTGGGTCTGAGCACCAAATCTGTGATGATAGTAGCAATATTCAATATTTTTCGATGCTGAATCCGCTCGGGTTCTGGTTCTGCTGCGACTGTTGTAGCTCAGAAAACCCAGGGAACGGTTGAATAGCAGCGATGCTCGATGATGGAGTAGAATGTCCAGAATTTTATCAGCCATGATTGCTAAATTATCGAGCGTTTCCGTTGATGTTGTCAGGATCGCTTGAGTTTGAGCTGGTAATCGTTGCAACCACATAGAGCCCAAAAACTCTTCACTTACGCCGCCTCGAGGAGAGAGCTGTGTTTGTTATCACCGATGTTGATATTGTTAAGCAGTTGCTTGACTCGTTTTTCCTCAGATACCGAAAAATGTTCGATAAGACGCTTCTTCAGTTTCGAAAAAACATCGCGTGGACGGGTCAGGATGATGTCGCTCACTTACTTTCTTTTCAAAACTTTCTTCTCAATTACTTTCGAGGAATCATTCCAACTAAATTGGAATTTAATTCCAAGAAAGTAATTGATTACACTTAAATATAAAATTCTTTTCTATTCAATTACATTTTCAATTCCTTTAAGGAATTGATATATTTTTAATTACAAAATACAATTCCCTGTAATGGAATTAACATTTTTTTTTAATTCCATTACCTAGGAATTTAAACATTTTAATTACCGATTACAATTCCTTGTAATGGAATTGAAACTTCAATTTCATTAGTAATGGAATTGAAACTTCAATTCCATTACTAAGGAATTGAAAACATTAAAGTATTAATTACAATTCTTTGTAATTGGAATGGAGATGGAATTTAACTCCTAATGTAACCCAACTCTGAATACAACCAGTAACAAAGAAGTATGCTCTGCGTTGGACAAATACTTCTTTTACTATATTAGTCCTCGGCGTCTCATTGCGGATTAGGGGTCTGCTTTCAAATCTTTTGAATTTGATAACTACTATACATAGAATCGCATAACATCGAACATATTAAAAATGCGGTCAAGCGAACGACCAGGTTAACCGTATGAATCGTGTTCTGGTATGAGAGTTCAGTTGATTGAACCCGTTAAACAGTCTAATTGGTCCAATGTGCTATTACCACAACGTGGTATTGAACTGGATGAGCTAGCTGAACACTTGGAAGAGTGTCAACCAATTGAAATGTCGATTGAATTTTCTTCCAATCACATTATTGCTGATGAATCCATTAAAAATCCCAATTCCTCCTCGGATTTACTCCGAGGGTTATTTCGTTGTGATTCGCAACGTCGATACTACTGTTGGCTAAAATAAAAAGTTAATTCCGAAAAACCGTGAACCGTACGTCATTACCAAATTACCCAAATTTCCGACGATGCACATTGGTGCCATTTATATAAAGCTCGTGGCCAAAACTCTAAAAATGGTTTTGCTTTTAATGAAGTTTCACGAGGATGCTTTTTTAGACCCTAGATAACTCTTGAAAAAATTGACAATATCGGACAATTGAGACGCCTTTCTCCCATAGAACTTAAAAAAAAAACGCTGAAGCTTGAGGAAAATTTAAGCTATTTCAACGAAATTTCACGAGAATGCTTCCATAAGCTGTCGATAACCTTCGGCCTGGAATTCCCGCTAGGGTATGTGTGTTAATTGATTAAAAAACAAAAGAAAGTTTCTAACATCCAGCTGACAGATGCTCTCAATAAACAGTGAGCTGACATCACTGCTATCCACAAAAAGCAATTGGTCGAACATTGTTGCTCCAATAGAGCATTCTGTGGTATCTACCACAGCTGAGACTATTACTTCTACCTGAGACAGAAATTTTGTGTTGGATTTGTGGTTTGTGTCCACTCCTCGCTGGGTAAGACAAAGTGACCAAAGATGACTTCAACTGACTCCTCGACAAAATTTATGAGCTCTATCTACGTAAGGCCATTTCCTTGCATTGACGAAGGAGAAATATTGTGGCAGATATCCAGCGTGTAACGAGGTTATACAACAAACTGATTATCTGGGTGTTTGCAGACCTGGTAAGCTAACCGGCTCCCTGAAATTTGGCCTCAATGAAAAATAGCCCAAAACGACAATGAAAAAAGACCCCAAAAAATTTGTATGGAAAGCAACAAAAATAAATTTTGATGTGAATTGGGGTAATATTTCATATTTTGGAGCCACATTTCATAATGAAATATGACCCAAAAACTAAAAATGAAGCGTGGTCCCAAAATCAAAAAAGGTCCCAAAATAAATAATACATAAATAATTTTGCGGCCCGTTTTCATTAATTTATTTTGTGAAATTTCTCACTTGTAAACAATTAATCCTCTAAGGCATGATTTATTATTCAAATGGAAAACACATTTAATTTTTATGATATATTTTGTTTAGCCGTTTAGCAAAATTTAATTTACAAAAATTCCGTTTCCGAGATTTTTTAGGAGGTTTCAAAATATACTGAAATTCAGATAAATTTAATAAATAAACATTGTGACGGCACAATTTTGGGCCAACCAAATTGTCCCGCACAACGTAGCATTGTTCCCTCTGGGCAGGGGACGACTAAGCGTTTTCCCCCCTGGGACAACCACGAAGAATAAGTCACGCACACCAAAAGAAACCAACAACAGTGCCATGGAATATCACATACTTAAACCAACAACAAACATTTTGGTTTATGCTGCTAGCAGCGCACACAAAAACAACGGGATCATCATACGAGGCAGACGGCCTACTGCGATGATAATTCAAAATTTGAATTATGAATAACACACGATCGAGCCAGCCAATAAGAACAAGACAGCGAGACAGCGACACAGCAAATTCTAATAGCGCGTCGGCTGGAATTTGAGAAAGAAGAAGCAGCCTGCGTATAAAAGCACCTGCGCAAGGCAAATCGGGCTCAGTTTACGCAGACCGTCAAGGCGACTACATCGAGGGATTATAGTATGGGTGAGTAGAAGACAAATAGGTAAAATTATAAGCATAGGGAAGTAAGTAACCAAGCGCTTAGTCGTGTATTGTTGGTCTAACCACCACAATACAGTACTAAACGCTTTAACCAGACCGTGTGGTGCCACTTGGATGGTATAGTCCCTACCATATGACCCCAGACGTCTAGACGTCTGGTTGGAAACTCGCAGGGGTGGCGTAATAGTTCTTAGAAGCAAGTAGCCGAGGGTTTAGTGGTGCATTGTTGGTCTAACCACCACAATACAGCACTAAACACTGCGATCAGACCGTGTGGTGCCACTTGGATGGAATAGTCCCTACCATATGACCCCAGACGGACTATCGGAAGCTTGAGGTAGCGTAGAGAAAATAACAGTACAATTACGGACGCTCTACTCCACCCGCGTCCCGTAGTCGCTGCGCCGCCGGTACTCTAATTAACCGTGGTCGTCACCAACGCTCAGCAAGTTTATCGCCAACGCTCAGCAAGTTTTCCACTAACGTTCAGCAAGTTTATCCCCAACGCTCAGCTAGTTTACCACCAACGCTCAGCAAGTTTGTCACCAACGCTCAGCAAATTTATCACCAACGCTCAGCAAGTTTTCCACCAACGTTTAGCAAGTTTATCCCCAACGCTCAGCTAGTTTACCACCAATGCTCAGCAAATTTATCACCAACGCTCAGCAAATTTATCACCAACGCTCAGCAAGTTTATCACCAACGCTCAACAAGTTTGTCACCAACGCTCAACAAGTTTGTCACCACGCACAGCAAGTACGCCCTATCAGGCGTAGCATCCATCGTCGTCCACGCACAGCAAGTTCGCCTTATCAGGCGTATCGTCCATCGTCGTCCACGCACAGCAAGTTCGCCTCATCAGGCGTATCATCCATCGTCGTCCACGCACAGCAAGTTCGCTCATCAGGCGTATCATCCATCGTCGTCCACGCACAGCAAGTTCGCCTTATCAGGCGTATCGTCCATCGTCGTCCACGCACAGCAAGTTCGCCTCATCAGGCGTATCATCCGTCGTCGTCCACGCATAGCAAGTTCGAACACGAGAGGCTAGTGCAATTAGTTTATGTGTATATATTATCGTTATTGTAAAACATTAAGAAACTAAAAGTGAATTAAAAACTATTGAATTGAAAAGAAATGTGTTTCAATAAAAAAAGTGAGGGTTCCCCTGCAATCAAAAATTCTGTAGCCAACGAACCACTGGAGCCCGCTGCGCTCTACCCCGGCCTGTGGAAGAACGTTGCGTTACATGGCGCCCGAGCAGGGACCCTGAAGTGAAAGAAAAAAAAAATAAAAACAAAAACTCACAGACAATTGAGACACATTGTGAAAAAAAATAATAATAATAACAATAAAATACAAACCAGTGGCATAAAGTGAGAGACCCATAGACTATCAGGCTAAAAGAAAACTCTTGTGTGAAATTATTAATAAACTCTTGGGGGAAAAAAGAAACTCTTGAAACAGAAAATAAACTCTGGCGTGAAAAAAAAATAAATTCTTATGCGACAAAAAAAAGAAAATAATTAAACTCTGGTGTGAAAGAAATTTACACACACGGATGCACGCATTACGCTGCCACAGGACTCCACGCCTACTGCCATATACGCTCGCTACTATGCACCGCGTGGTATATTCAACACGTATGGTTCCAAGCACGTATAATGCCGCAAGAGGTTCCACCTACGATTTCACTCACGTACATCGCCACAGGTGCCACTCATGTCAAATACGCTCGCTACTGCGTTCGTTGTCATATATGCTCGCTACTATGCACCGCGAGGTATATCCAATGCACGGGTTCACGCACATACATTGATATAAGGGAATACACACACGGTTCCACGTACCACATTTCCACAGGGTTCCACGCATGTCATATACGCTCGCTACTTTGCACCGCGAGGTATATTCCACCAGCAAGGTTCCACGCACGTATAATGCCACAAGAGGATCCACACATAGTTCCACTCACGCACATTGCCACAAGATCTCCCATATACAAATTCCACACACATTCATTGCCCCCCCGGGGGGGTTTGATCCTTCGGGATCGGGCACTATAGCTGACCTCTAAGCTACCGGGGGGGTCGGCAGGTCGTGGATAGCCGGACGGCCTGTAGTAGCAGGTTAGTTGCGAAATAAGTTAAACGAATAAGCAATCCCCGACGATGAGCGGCAGGAGCAGAGGATGCGGTATAAAAGCTAGCAAATCCGATGAAGTTCTTGTGACAGTGGCGAATCAACACCGCCTCTTAGATATATGTGTCCCCCTCATCATGCACGGGCATGATGAGTTACACAAAAATACAGGCGCGACGGACCCAAAATGGGCGGCTCCCTGATCAGCGTCTGTTCACCATGTCAGGTGCGGCTGTTATTATAACCTGAACGGTACACAGCGCGGCGCACTGGGAGTCTCTTGAAATCTCGACAGCGTTTTCTCCGCTGGCGGGAGGGAAAGGATGATGTGAGCCTGCTCTGCCGAGGTGTTAGCCGCGGTGGGTACCACCAGCCACTTCGGTCCTTGGTCAGGGAGTGAACATTGGACGCAAGAGTAGTAACCTGCGTTGCCCCGAGCGAGCACCGGTTCGTCTGAGTTTTTCCGGGACCGGCAAAGCGAAGGACAGGCCTCAGGGAACTGGGGTAGGGGCATCGTGTCGGAGGGTATACCCGTTCCGGTCTATTTCGGCCCGCCCCCCTGCACACGATGCGCTGGAAAAGAAGCTTATGAAGAATAAAAACATACCAAGAAACAACAGCAAGAACAGCAGCAACATATACGACGTCATTAATAGCGGCAACAATAATTCGGTCAACAGTGACGACAAGGAGCCTGATTCAAACCCGGCTTCTAGGACGCCGATAGTGGTTTCTGACCCATTCAAAAGGGCATCACGGCTGGCTAGATCGCCCGCGAAAGCACTATCCGTGGAGAAGCCGGTGCGAGCGAGATCCTCGCCACCAATGCTGCAGGATAACACGCCCCAGGCGATAGTGGCGCTGCCGCAAGGAGATAAAATGCAGCAGCTGGGAGACGCCATCAAGAGGCTGATTGGAGTAATGTGCCTACCGCAACGCTCGATCAACAACAACATGAGGGAGATCCTTAACTAAATCCAAAAGCTGCATGCTAGTGCTCTAGAATAGGGATGTGCACTTCAGTTGCCCTCTGCCGACGTCGTGTGTATGAAGGTGCTAGAAGCGGGGTGTAAATTTAAAGACGAGCGGTGGTGGTTTTGTTGTGTGTACACATACACATTATTGTTGTGTTTTTGCCAAAAGCACACACACTGGCCTACACAATTGTGAACCAGAGTGACAAGATTATATTGAAATAACCCGCATTCTTCTTTTAAATTTAGCGACCAAAATAAGTCCGATTTACACATTTATATTACATTTACCAAACGTAATTCAGCTTTCAACTTATAAAACATATCTTGTGAGATAGAAAAAAACAATTAAAAAAACAAAAATAGCTCGATTGACTATAAATTGTTAACTTGGCCACACTAATGTGGAGAGTAAGTGAATATAACTGAGAGCGCCCTGGCTACTGCCAGAATGCCAACTTATAAGGAATTCCTCGAATTTTTGGGAATCGACTTCAATTTTAGTTAGTTGTAGGGAATTGGGGAGTGAGATCGTTTTAGTGGGCGACTAAAAATTTTAATTTTTTGTCAATTTGTAGATATGAAAAGTATATATTTTTTGTGTAAAACCTTTTATTAATTTTTTATTTTTATTATTCTTTAATTTTTGTTAAAAGTATTTTTATACATTACATACATGCATATATGCATAAAAGTTGTAATCGTAAGCAAAAATATTATTTACTTTTTGTGTTTATTATTAATTGGATCTAAAATATAGAGTTGGCATCCCTTATCAGCACGCAGCAGTGCGTTTGCTGCTTCTCTTTTTTCGATCTCTCAAAGTAACAACCAAGCAGGAAACTTACATATGCATTCAATAATATAATTAAAAAGTTCCACAATATAAGGGTAATTGAAAAATTCTTTCTTTACCTGGTAAAGCAATTACTAGGTTTATGAAATCAAGCCAAAAAGCTTGACTAAAGTATAGCTAAGTACGAAGTTTTCTCATGAATTCACGTTCACACTCTCTACAGGGACGAAATCAATAAATTCATATACATATACACACACAAAATAAATCACATTTGTTCTCTCAAACTAGTTACTCTTCCCCTTAGCACAATCGTTACCCTTCGTCTAGCCCTTATGAGTATAGCATCAGCTCACATGTGTTTGTTGCCCATATGTGTCGAAGTGCACATCGCTACTCTAGATGACTACAACAGAGTCGGCGACAGCAGAAACAACGCCAAAGAGGTCCCGTGAAGAAGAGCAACCAAAGAGGAGAACGCCGCCGAAGAGAAACAAAACGAACATGAAGAGGTGCCGAAACCAGCAGAAAACGCGACCAGGAGAGCAAAAGAAGACAGCCTCTCTAATGGCAAGGAGGCATAGAAAGAAAACGGATGGACTCAGATCTAGCGGAAGCGTCAAGCCGCCAAGAAGCCAGCATATAAGCCCCCACCGCGAACCGATGCTATAGTCATCGAACGAACAGGCAACATGTCTTACAGCGACATATTGAGAGCGGTAAAGAAAGATAAAGCGCTGCAAAAACTGGGTGAGACAGTATCGCGAATCAGAAAAAGGGCCAAAGGTGAAATACTGCTGAAGCTAAAGGAGTCACAGGTAAAGAACATGGACGAGCTCAAAAGCGGATTAGACAAGGTGTTAGGCGACCAGGCGCAAGTAAGAGCACTAACGCACGAGGTGATGGTGGAGATCCGGGATCTTGATGAGATCACCACAAAAGATGACATCGCAGAGCCCATTCGCAGCCAGGTTGGCGCGCTCAGCCACTTCGGTGAAAACTTGAACAGGAATCTCAGGGCAGCATTTGCGGACACACAGATAGCGACGGTCAGCCTTCCCGCGCTGGGGGCGAGGCAGCTGTTAGATGTGCAAAGGATAAAGATCGGCTGGGTGATATGCAGAATAAGGGAGAAACCAAACCTGAAAAAGTGCTTCAGATGCCTTGAGTACGGACACATGGCGAGAGCATGCAGCAACACAGATGACAGAAGCCAGAGCTGCCTCAAATGCGGCGAGAAAGGGCATTTTGCGAAGGCTTGCAGCACAACTCCGTCTTGCAGCGCGTGCAAGAGAAAGGGACGGGAGAGATCAGACCACCAAATAGGAAGCAGAATATGCCCCCTATATCAAGAGGCATGTAAAAAGGCCAAACAATGAAGGTGATGCAACTAAATCTGAATCACTGCGAGGCAGCACAAGAACTACTGGCACAAACGGTGCACGAGGAGAGAGTCGACGTCGTGATTATCAGCGAGCAATACAAAAACATGGACGCCGCAACATGGATCTCTGATAAAACAAACAAAGCTGCCATATGGTCCTGTAGAGGGAATGCGTTTCAAGACAAGCCGCTACTTGGTAAAGCCCATTTCATTCGAGGGAAGATCTGCGGAATAAATTTCTATAGCTGCTACATACCGCCAAGCGTGTCGCAAAGCGACTTCGAAAACATGCTGGATGAGCTGGTACAGGAAGCCCGGTCTACCACGAAAAACGTGGTGGCTGGTGAATGTAACGCCTGGGCAATGGAGTGGGGTAGCGTTTGTACCTACAGGCGTGGCGAGGCTCTGCTCAAAGCGTTCTCAATACTGGACGCGGTATTACTCAACACCGGAAAGAAGAATACCTTTGAGAAGAACGGACGTGGCTCCGTGATCGACATCACGTTCGTCAGTAGCTCCATGGTGCGTTCAACAGCCTGGCAAGTGTGCGACTTCTACACGCACAGTGACCACCTTGCCATCATGATGGAAGTCGGAGGAAATGAGCAGAATCGAACGAGTGCGTCCACTAAGAAGGTGCAGACAAGAGGGTGGAAAATCGAAACAATGGATGAGGACCTCTTTAAACTCATGCTGGGTGAAAAGCTGACGAGAGCCGAAGATGCAGAACTGCAGGCGAAGTTCTTAGTGGGGCATATCAGCAGAGCGTGTGATGCAGCCATGTGCAGGAAAAGGCATGGCGCACAACGAAAGCCGGCATACTGGTGGAACGCCGAAATAGACAGCCTGAGAGGAGAGTGCCACGAGGCGAGGCGAGGCGACGATGTCAGAGGAAAAGAAGAACGCCGGAGTACGCAAGCTTTCGCGACTGTTTCAAGAGGAAAAGAGCCGAATTAAAGAAAGCCATAAAGAGGAGCAAAACCAGCTACTTCCGGGAACTTTGCGAGAACGCCGACGAAAATCCATGGGGTGATGCGTATAAAGTAGTCATGGAGAAGATTAAAGGCGGCAAAGGGCAAGCACCAACCTGTCCTACCTTGTTGAAACACGTACGCAAACCACAGAGAGAGAGAGCCGCGACCAGTCAAGCCTGCAGAAATAGACGCTCCAGAAATCACAGCAGAGGAAGTCATTGAAGCTGCGGAAAGGTTCGGGAACGCCAAAGAACCAAGGCTAGACGGTATCCCCAATAAAGCTCTCAAAGTGGTTATAAAACACGACGTGAATACCTTTACAAGAGTGTTTACTCGATGCCTGCGAGACGGTATTTTCCCCGAAATTTGGAAGAAACAGAGGTTGGCTCTTCAGCAGAAACCAAACAAGCCGGCCGGGGAGCCGAACTCATATCATCTCCTCTGCATGCTGGATACGTTGCGCAAAATCCTGGAGCGCCTAATATGTACACGTCTGGAGCAACACCTAGAAGAAGAGTCACCGGTTCTCGCTGATAATCAGTATGGTTTCCGAAAGCACAGGTCAACCATTGACGCCATCAAAAACTGACCAGTATTGCGGGCGAAGCATTAGAAGGGGAAAGATGGTTATACGGCACTAAAGAGTACTGCGCGGTGGTGACGTTTAACGTCAAGAACGCATTTAACTCTGCTTACTGGCCTCATATAGTAAGTGCACTGGAAACAAAGAGAACGCCGACCTACCTGCTTATAATAGTCGCCAATTACCTGTCTAACAGATTGCTCCTCTACGACACGGATGAAGGCCCCAAAAGTTATATAGTGACGGGCGGAGTCCCACAGGGCTCAGTCCTTGGACCGCTACTGTGGAACGTGCTCTACGACGGAGTGCTGGGTCTCCCGCTACCTAAGGAAGTGCAGATAATCGGATATGCTGACGATATTGCGGTAACGGTGGTAGCGAAGGAACTTTGGCAGATCGAGAACTTATGCAACGACACAGCCCGGAAGATAAAAAACTGGCTCGCGGCGGCAAAACTTCAACTTGCGGGGCAGAAAACAGAAGCTGTACTGATCACTAGCAGAAAAAAAATGGAGAACGTCACGCTGAGGATGATGGCCAATATAGGCGGTCCAAGCCAGAGCAGGCGTGCTCTACTGGCCAAAGTAAGTCAGTCCGTGCTGATGTATGCAGCGCCTATTTGGGGACCCAAGACTTATGCAAAGGTGGCAAGGTCAGTGTTACGACTAAGCGCAATCAGGGTGGTTAGCGCCTTCCGAACGGTGCCGCACGAGGCGAGCGCAGTCATAGCGGGCATTATGCCCCCAGATCTAATGGCCATGGAGCCATTATACGAGAGATCAAAAAATACTAACAGGCGTTTAACAAACGAAGAGCGAAAGGAAGAGAGGCAGACGAGTGTAAACGAGTGGCAGAAGCGATGGGACGCGACCACAAAAGGGAGGTGGACGCACCGCTTAATCCCGAACGTGCAAGCATGGGTAGAGGGGAAGAACGGCGAGACGGACTATTATCTAACGCAATTCCTGACGGGGCATGGCTGTTTTAGGGAATATCTTCTTAAGTACGGGCATGATGATGGAACAGACTGTTCCTTTTGTGGCAACGGCAGCGAAAATGCGCAGCACGTCTTCTTCGTCTGCACGAAATATATAGAAGAAAGAGCAGAGCTCGAGCTGCTCATAAAAAGCCCAGTGACTCCAGACAACATCGTGCAGCACATGCTACAATCGAAGCAAGTATGGCAGCGAGTCAAACAGTGGTCCGCAATCGCTCTCCAGGAGCTACGAAGAAAAGAGCGGCAGCGCTGCATGTTCAGCATAGTATGATACTACTGCCTGTGCGTGATCCCGAATGAGGTGTATCTTTAGCGAACAGTATGAATCGTGCATGCTGTTACCAGTAATCCAGACCCTGGATTACTGCCACATGATTCTACGCGCACAGGGCTCAGCTCAAGCTACTGTGGGGGTCAGCGGGTGGCGGATAGCTGAATGGCCTGCCGTTAGGTAGGTTAGCTGCGAATAACAAATAAGCAGTCCCCGACTATGAGCGGCGGAGGTGGAGGGTGAGACTTAAAATGGCTGGCTCAAGAACCCTAAGAAGCTTTTGCGACAGGACGAGTGTTCACCGTCCTTTAAGTAAGTGTCCACCCACCCCGGGGTGGCATCGTGGGACGCTGTCGTGGTTTATTCTCGACTTGCATGGTGACATCAACACTGTGAGCGCCTCATAGTGACAACGGCATCAAGGCACACTAGAACTGAGCCCAGTAAGGTTCTAGTTATGGCATACTGGAAACCGAATAGAATATGATAGTTGCGGGCTGACGATTGCGGTATTCCGTTACCTTAGTAAGCAAGAGTGACATCTTACGGAAACGGCTTTCGGGCTAATGCCGTAATCGCCTCCGTCCTGTTAAAACCATGGCAGGCCTCAAAGAACGCTCCTCGACCGTCCCCATTAAGTTGGCACATGTAGGTGCAGTTGTATTATTCCTGCTTAGCGCTGGTATGGCACTGAACACGTGACTCCATAAGGGCTCGTGTCAACCCTTGCATGGCCTCACTGCTTGCATAGACAACCATGGTACCGGTAAAGCGACTGCATGTTACGGGCGAGGATAACGGCCTTGAGTCAGGACCCAATTATGATGGAAACAACAAAAACAAAAACAAATAACGAAGAGAATATAGGAGTGGACAAAAACGAGGGAGCGGCTGTCGTAAAAACGCCGCAAATAACTGCGCAAGACCCTTTCACGCGCAGCTCTAAGATAACTCGGTCTCCTGATGCTAGCCGAAATGTGCAACAACCGGCTTAAAATATGGTGAACGAGGGAGCAGTGACCTCGAAGACGACCAAACAGGATACCCTACCAGTGCTTGGCGACAAGATTGCTGAACTAGAAGAGATGATGGGCGGTGGCAGACGTTCGATACATCAACCAATGCGAGACCTTGTATCGGTAATCGCGTCGCTTCATAAGCAGACAGTCAAGGAACGCAATAACGTCACGAAATGCGACAAAAGTGTTGGAACAACGCTAAGTAGCAATACGCTAGCGGAAGGAACGCCAAAGAGACCGAGGGATGCAGCAAGCCCAGTAAGGAAGACGCCTCCAAAACGGAGAAAGGAGCGCAATAACGAAGATGAAACACCTAGTATGGCGAATTCAGTTATAACGTCTAGAAAGACTACTAATGAAGAGAAAGTAGTAAGGCCATCCAGAGGGCAAGTGGCAAAACTCACTTTTACGCCGAATCAACCCGCGGAGAAGGAATGGATTGTCGTGGAACATGGTCAAAAGAAGAAAAACGCGAGGAAGAAGAAGCCTAAGCCGAAGCCTAAGCTGAAGCAGAAGCCAGTAAGACCAGATGCGCTTGTCATATCTAAGACAGGTGAAATAACCTACAGTGAAATCCTACGGAAGGTCAAACTTGACGAAGGCATGAAATCAATTGGCGATAGTGTAAATCGTATCCGGAAGACGGCGAAGGAAGAAATTCTGCTAGAATTGAAACGAACATACGATGGTGATACGCAAAG
This sequence comes from Toxonevra muliebris, assembly GCA_963691655.1. NCBI lineage: Eukaryota > Metazoa > Arthropoda > Insecta > Diptera > Pallopteridae > Toxonevra > Toxonevra muliebris. The sequence goes on along the minus strand of OY829328.1, from coordinate 46,628,728 downwards.
TTTTAAAAACGATATGGGCAAGGTTTTAAATGGGATAGCAGTGGTTAAAGCGTTAACGCAGCAGACACTGTTAGAGATTAGAGACCTAGATGAGATAACCACTGTTGAGATGTAATAAGCGCCTTACGAGAACAGGCAAAAGAACTTAAGTTTGTTACTGCAGAACACGTAAGAACTGTACGAAAGTCATATGGCGATACGCAGACTGCAATCCTTAGTCTGCCGGCGCAAGCTGCAAAAGTTTTGCTGGATAAAGGCAAAATAAGGATAGGTTGGGTTGTGTGCAGAATACGAGAGAGAGTAGGAGTAACGCGCTGTTATCGCTGTTTAGAGTTAGGGCACATTGCGAAAAATTGCAAGAGTTCTAACGATAGGAGCGGCTCCTGTTTACCATGTGGATCAATAGGTCATGTAGCAAAGGACTGCAAAAGAGACCCTTGTTGCATATTGTGCCAGTCTGCAGGAAACGCCGACTGCGCTCATGCCTCAAACAACTTTAAGTGTCCCGTATACCGCTCGGCATGTAAGACTTCAGGAAGATGAAAATCCTGCAATTAAATCTTAATCACTGTGAAGCTGCATAAGATCTGCTGCAGCAAACAATCCGGGAAAACAATATTGACGTGGTTCTGGTATCAGAGCAATTTCGAAACAGGAACGAAAATACATGGATGACTAGCAGCTCAAAGAAAGCGGCAATATGGGTCTGCGGCAGGGCCACCTTACAGGGCCAGCCAAATCTCAGACAAACGTACTTTGTACATGCTAAAGTAAACGGCGTGCACCTGTATAGCTGTTACATTCCCCCCAGCATAGCTATACAGGACTTTAAAATCGCACTGGATGATCTGGTAGCAGATGCGAGGGATAAAAACCCAAAAATCATAGCGGGCGATTTCAACGCATGGGCGGTTGAATGGAACGGAAGTATACGCACAAATCAGAGAGGACAAGCATTATTGTTAGCGTTTTCAACGCTAGATCTAGTGCTCCTAAACACAGGAAACCTGTGGACTTTTGAAAGAAATGGACGAGTGTCAACTATTGACATTACTTTTGCCAGCGGATCACTGGTAAAATATTTGGAATGGAAACTGAGTGACATCTATACGAATAGCGATCACTCAGCCATTATAATTAAGTTTGCGGATAAAAGCCCATATAAACGAAGAAAGGTGCCAAGAGCTCAAACAAAAAGATGGAACATGAATTCCCTTGACATAGACATGCTCAATGAAGTGCTGGATGTAAACGTCAATACATCCCTACCTGCTGAACAGCAAGCACAGCAAATAGTTCAAAACCTTTGGAGAGCTTGTGATGCCTCAATGGTGAGAACGAAATCTATTCCGTGTAGAAAATCAGCATACTGGTGGAACGAAGAGATTGCAGAGGCAAGACGAAAGTGTCTTTCGGCCCGACGAAAGCAGCAACGGAAACGAGGAACCAGACTTTATGACCTTCTAAGGGAGCAGTACAATGTCGCACGTGCCAATCTGAAGACCACAATCAATAAAAGCAAAGCGCACAGTTTTGAACAGCTACGTGAGGAAGCAAATGAATCTCCTTTTGGAGGTGCCTACAAGCTAGTTATGGGGAAACTCTGCGGTTATGCAAATGGAGCACCAGCATGCCCAATAGCAATGAAGGAGATCGTGGAAACACTTTTCCCCCATCAAGAAACAGTGGCATACCCACTACCGGAGCACTGCAGTGACGTAGAACCGGTAACAGAGGAGGAAATAATCTGTGTCAAGAGCCGCCTCCAAAACGGGAAGGCGCCAGGGCTGGACGGCATACCAAATAAAATCGTCAAGTTCTCTCTGGAACAAAATATGTTGGCGTTTAGAACACTGTTCACTAAATGCCTATGTGAGGGAGTATTCCCAAAAATATGGAAAAAGCAGCGATTAGCCCTTATCCCAAAGCCTAACAAACCGATCGGAGAACCCAGTTCATACCGACCGTTGTGTATGATAGACTCAATTGGGAAGATACTTGAGAAGATAATCAACGATAGACTATCGAAACACCTGGAAGAGACAGGCGCTTTGTCAGAAAACCAGTTTGGTTTTCGCAAAGGACGGTCATGCGTAGGTGCCATTAAACGGGTGACTGACACTGCGGAGTCGGCCATTGAAGGCACAAGATGGAGGCACGGATCGAAGGAATACTGCGCAGTACTGACCTTCGATGTTAAAAATGCCTTTAACTCTGCAAGCTGGACACACATACATAGAGCATTAGAGTGTATTGAAACACCCTATTACATACGTAGGATTATTTGCAGTTATCTTTCGAACCGTACACTATTGTACGACACTGATGAGGGCGTAAAAAAGTATAATGTTACGGGCGGCGTTCCACAAGGATCGGTCCTCGGTCCTCTTCTTTGGCTGATCCTTTACGATGGAATGCTGCGGCTCCCAGTATCGAGGGGAGTTCAAACAGTTGGGTATGCGGATGACATCGCGGTAACCATAGTTGCGAAGGAACTGGATGATATTCAGAGCAAAAGCACGGAAGTTGCAAGCCAAATAAAAACTTGGTTGGATGCAGCAAAACTCGAGCTAGCTGAGCAGAAAACGGAAGCTGTACTTATCACTAGTCGAAAGAAAAGGGAAACTCTTGTCCTTAATATAGTAGGTCATGATGTGCAGACGCAACCAGCTTTAAAATACCTAGGGGTCATGATCAATGCTCGTCTGTCTTACAATGAGCATATAGAATATATTTGCAAGAAAACGGGGAAAGCCCAGGCGTCATTGGCACGTATGTTGGCAAACATTGGCGGCCCAAATCAAAGTAGACGTTTACTGATATCGAGTATAATAAGCTCAATTGCGATGTATGCTGCTCCTGTATGGGGTAAAACTCTTGACAAAGTGGGTAACAACAGAAAGCTTGAAGCTATTTTCCGACTAAGCGCATTAAGGGTGTGTAGTGCCTTTCGTACTGTCTCCGTTGAGGCCGCCTATGTAATCTCTGGGACTTTTCCTCCAAATATCATGATTGACGAAATTAAAAGAATGCACAGACGATCATCGCTTATACAGCGAAAATTGACGACAGAAGAAAAATTAGAAGAGCGAGAGCTTAGTTTCCAAAAATGGCAAACACATATAGTGTAGAGAGAGATAGTTTTTCAAATACGGTTGGAGAAATATTATCAGTCGACAACGTAGTGCGTATTATATTAAGTGACAAGCAACGTTGGATGACGGTGCGTGACTACTGCGCAATAATACTAAAAGATCTAAGAAAGAAAGAACGAGAGCGACATGAGACATAGAAGGTAGTTAAACAGCTAAGCTCGCCCCGCGATGAATTACCTGACGGCAGTGCCGCGGGGTCGTTACAAATAGTAACCGAGCTGGAGAATGTGAGGGATAGATTTTAGTACGTAGGCACAAAGCAAGCCATAGAATAAGTCTTGCAAGTGAATCGTACATAACTGGCAAAGCCGCGTCTTTGTCAGTATCTTATGAAGATTTCCTAACCCTAGCACGTCAATGCTAAAAAAAAAAAAACATAATTCTACGCATGTTGCTATATACGCTCGCTACTTTGCACCGCGAGGTATTTTCAACAAGCAAGGTTCCACGCGCGTACAATGCCATAAGAGGATCCGCACATAGTTCCACTGACGCACATTGCCACAAGAGCTCCCATATACCATTCCATACACATCCATTGCACATGGTTCTACGCATGTTGCTATATACGCTCGCTACTTTGCACCGTGGGGTATATTCAACAAGCTTGGCTTCAAGCACGTACACTGCAACAGAAGATTCCATAAACGATTCCACGCAGCACAATGGCACAGGGTTCCGCGCATGTTTTCATATACGCTCGCTACTTTGCACCGCGAGGTATATTCAAAACACACGGTTTCAAACAAGTACATTGCCACAAGAGGTTCCACGCATCACATTGATACAAGATTCTAAGCATTTTGTCATATACGCTCGCTAGTAATCATCGCGAGGTATATTCAACACATACGATTCCACACATTGCATTGCCACAAGACGATTCACCTACGGTTCAACGAAGCACATTGTCACAGGGTTCCGCGCATGTTTTCATATACGCTCGATACTTTGCACCGCGAGGTATATACAAAACACACGGTTTCAAACCAGTACATTGCCATAGGAGTTTTACTATACTATTATACGCATTACATTGTCACTCGATTCTACGCGCGTTGTCATATACGCTCGTTACTAATCATCGCGAGGTATAATCAACACACGATTCCACTCACGTACATTGCAACAAGGTTCTACGCATTTCGTCATATACACTCGCTACTACTCAACGTGAGGTATATCCAAAGCGCACGGTTCCACGCATGTCCACTGCTACAGGGTTCCACGCACGTTGTCACTTACGCTCGCTACTACTCATCGCGGGGTATATACAGCCTGCTCAGTTCTATGCACTAACATTGCCACGGGGGATTCCACACGCTGTTCCACGCACGTCTATTGCCACAGGATTCTACGCACGTTGCCACATACGCTCGCTACGATGCACCGCGAGGTATATTCAACAAGCACGGTGCCAAGGACGCACATTACCACAAGGGACACCGAGTTCATCTATATCACAAGAGCCACTTGTTCCCTCGGCGGAGTAAAGGGGGGGGGGGTGTGACGGCACAATTTTGGGCCAACCAAATTGTCCCGCACAACGTAGCACTGTTCCCTCTGGGCAGGGGACGACTAAGCGTTTTCCCCCCCTGGGACAACCACGAAGAATAAGTCACGTACACCAAAAGAAACCAACAACACTGCCATGGAATATCACATACTTAAACCAACAACAAACATTTTGGTTTATGCTGCTAGCAGAGCACACAAAACAACGGGATCATCATACGAGGTAGACGGCCTACTGCGATGATAATTCAAAATTTGAATTATGAATAACACACGATCGAGCCAGCCAATAAGAACAAGACAGCGACACAGCAAATTCTAATAGCGCGTCGGCTGGAATTTGAGAAAGAAGAAGCAGCCTGCGTATAAAAGCACCTACGCAAGGCAAATCGGGCTCAGTTTACGCAGACCGTCAAGGCGACTACATCGAGGGATTATAGTATGGGTGAGTAGAAGACAAATAGGTAAAATTATAAGCATAGGGAAGTAAGTAACCAAGCGCTTAGTCGTGTATTGTTGGTCTAACCACCACAATACAGTACTAAACGCTTTAACCAGACCGTGTGGTGCCACTTGGATGGTATAGTCCCTACCATATGACCCCAGACGTCTAGACGTCTGGTTGGAAACTCGCAGGGGTGGCGTAATAGTTCTTAGAAGCAAGTAACCGAGGGTTTAGTGGTGCATTGTTGGTCTAACCACCACAATACAGCACTAAACACTGCGATCAGACCGTGTGGTGCCACTTGGATGGAATAGTCCCTACCATATGACCCCAGACGGACTATCGGAAGCTTGAGGTAGCGTAGAGAAAATAACAGTACAATTACGGACGCTCTACTCCACCCGCGTCCCGTAGTCGCTGCGCCGCCGGTACTCTAATTAACCGTGGTCGTCACCAACGCTCAGCAAGTTTATCGCCAACGCTCAGCAAGTTTTCCACTAACGTTCAGCAAGTTTATCCCCAACGCTCAGCTAGTTTACCACCAACGCTCAGCAAGTTTGTCACCAACGCTCAGCAAATTTATCACCAACGCTCAGCAAGTTTATCACCAACGCTCAACAAGTTTGTCACCAACGCTCAACAAGTTTGTCACCACGCACAGCAAGTACGCCCTATCAGGCGTAGTAATATTTTTCTAATAAAATCTGATAAATAAACATAATTGAGTAATTCTACTACAGGCTGTTTGGAAAAGATTCGGAGTGTTAAAGGATGGATCAAATCCGCAAATTTCACTGCATGCAAAATGGAACAAAATCACTCCTTTTGCTTATTTTCTTCACTCAAGACCATCGATCTTATGAAAGCAGTTTTATTTGCCGCATTGGGCGTCCAGCAATACTTGTCTATGTTTTCCTACTGCTCCGACAGTAGCGCCACGTCAAAGCTGTATTCTACCGTTGTTTGCCGCAATAGATCTTGTGCCGCCTGGCATTGGTTGCGATTGAGCTGTATTATCTTCATAATCATTAACTCCTTCGCGTCTTTTGTAGCAGCGGACATTGAAAACACATTTTAATGCGCTATTGCAGATTGCTACCTTGTATCCACTTTCCCCGCATTTCTTGCAGAGTTCCGCTCTGTCAGCCTCGGTACTGTGTTGTGCAAAGTGGCCGTAGCCCTATATACCACGGAGCATTGACTATAGTCCTAAAAACAGTATTTGGGAAGCGTTGTATTATTTGGACGTTTGCTTTGTTTGTACAACCCTGTATTTGCTTGTAGGTTAATAATTTATTTGATATTGTTAGAGTGGAGCGTCTGTCTAAAACCTATTTAATTGAACTAAATTTGACGTTAAGCTCACTTTTTGTGTCTTTTTCAGTGTCATACCTGAGCACTTCGCATTATTTGAATTCCATTAATATACAAAGAGAGTTAGTTAATTCTTTTGTTTGTGAAAGTGATGGAATGGACTCTTTCATTAGCTGCAAACCGTTAACCTGCCTGTTACGTCGGCAAAGTGTCGGCTATTGTAGTGTTTTCCAATTATACAGGGTGCGGAGATTAAGGTGTTACCATTTCGGAAAGCTATATCTTTTACATCAATGAACAGTTTTTATTATATATGTAGCAAAATTTATTAAAAATAATTAAATGTAAAAAGACATTTCAGATTTTCGATATAACCTTGATTATACGGTCGATCCTGTCAAAAAAACGCTGCACGAATGTGGTCTTAGGGAATTCGTTTTCATTCTCAAAGGATGAATTTAAAGCGTCCATATTTGAGTGTTTTTTGTAAGCACCTTGGAGTCCAAAATGCGCCAGAGAAAAAATCCAGCGGAATGGCGTCTGGTTGTGCCGAAATTAAGTTCGAAACGTTGTTTTTAAGTCAATCTTGGCTCACTCCAAGTTTGTGACGATCCCGAGTCCTGTTGAAACGTTTACGGTCTATTGCCAAAATGCTAGCATGCCCAAAGCTTTAATGCACCTTCTAAAATGGGCACTCGTGTACAAACGCTTCAGCTCCTTTGCTTTTTGTAGCCGTTGTTATGTCTGCTTCTGTGTAAGATTATGCGCTTTTTGAATCTTATAAGGCTTCACTCCGAGGTTGTTTTTCAATATCTTACGCAAGCTTCTTCGGATATTTTTACACTTTTTTAATCATTTCTGTTGAAGTTTATGTTTTTTTTTCATCCGTCACCATAACGTTTCGCAGTGCTGCCAGTATCTTTGTTCCGTTTTATGGTTCGATATACAAACATTTTATTAAATGAAAGAGTTATCATGATATTATGTTTGAGTTCCATTACTTACGAAATTTTTTCTGCAAAAATTAAACACAAATGCTTTCGCAACCTTGTAAACAAATTTAAGCGCGATTGAACTGAAAGCTCGACTGCTGTGGCAAATTGAATTTGGTAACATTTCAATCTCCGCACCTTGTAGTAAGTCACTGGTGTAAGTAAGGTATAATCGTGCCGAGGTATATACGGATCCGACTTTTGTTCTAAAGTATCTATTGATTAAATACGACTTCATTATAGTATAATATAATAGTAGTAGTGTTTGCATTTTGAAGAGTAGTCTACTATGCCAGACTTTATCAAGCGCCTACTATACATCAAGGAAAGCCGCAGAGCAATCACTTTTAGCTTCTAAAGATTTTTCGATTACATGCATAGCATTAAGTATTTAAATCAATTTGTAAACACATTTTATTGACATTTTCCTTAATAGTTCAGTTGTGATAATGTCATACATTACTTCAGGCTCAGTTATCTGTAGTGACTGGGTTCCATCAAAGTAATCGTTGGTTGCATCAAGTTGACTGTCATCGCTAAGAGGGAACACCCCTACCAGTTGCTTAAAGAATTTTCGGTTTTAGCTCAACCATATATCGAACCGTTTTCTCGGTCTAAGGCTGGGGTAGTATCAGCGGCCTCCAGAGGTTCTTAGTGTTACAGAATTTTTAATTTGCCGGGTACACTCACTTTTACTTAGGTACACTGATATCATTTAATTCAGTAGAAAATGACACAATTGCAATTATCTTCACAATTCATAATTTCAATAGTTCTTTTAAATTTCACTGGAGCATTGCTGTGCGTAGACTATGCATGCAGTGAATAATGTGCTAGATGGTACTGCCGTAGCGCTATTATGTGTAGACTGGACGTGTTGTGAACGAATGTGCTGGATCGCGCTGTTTTAGCACTGCTGGGTGTACTTGCAAGTATGCTAATCCGCACTGTTGTGGCGTTGCTAGGTACACTAGATAGTATGCTAAGTTGCACTGTTGTGGCGTTGCTGAGCGTACTTGTGTGCAACGAATGAATATGTTAGATTGCGCTGCTGTTCGTAAACTGGCGTTTAGTGAACAAATATGATAGATTGTGCTTCTGAGCGTAGACTGGAGTGTGGTGAAGTATAATGCGGTGTCGTTCGTATGTCGTAGAGTGCTGCCCGGTAGACCAAAACGGCTTGTTGCTCCTCCGACGATATGCGGTAAGTCACACACGTCTTCACTAGTTATAAGACCTAGAGTTTTTCCTTTTGTCCAAATTTCATTCATCGCGTTAGGTCTCCCTATTTCTTTAACCTCACTATTTGTATGTCACTTGATTGTTTCCACCGCACTAATTGTACTTACCAGTTTTACGTCTGGTTTCGAGGCCAGTTGTCAGTCGAAGGAGAGCGATCGTTTCTGTGTTTCCCCTTTCATACAAAGCAGAGAGCTTTTCTCACTATTCCAGTGTGTAGTAAGCAGGTGACATGATTTTACTGTTCTTTTCGCTGTTGCTATGTGTGTCTTGTTGTTGTTACCTTTTATGCGCTTTATTTTTGTTCTGTCTGCACCGATTTTCTTCTCCCAGCATCCGTTTGTTTGACCGCGGCGTGTTTACACTGTACTTACATCGTTTGTGCAGGCATAATTTGTAAATAAATTTGACTTGCACAACTATCAGATTTGTTTTTAATAGGTGGGTTCTGAGTAGAAACTAAATGAAGGATCGATCGCAAGATACTTAAATACTTTTTAAACTCGCAGTTAACAACTAGCAACAATTAGTCTTTGGTTTTAGCTCATTTGAAATTTAATTAAGTTTGGTTTTATCCATTGGAAACTTTGCTTGCTACCACTTACGTCGTAGTTTTCTTTTGTATGAAATGGGTCTTAAGATTTCTTGCAAATATTTGTTTTCTCAAGTGTGGTGCACTAGGTGTGCTACTCAATGCCACATGTTGGAGAATTTGTGCAAAGTTGAGGACCTCCTTTTCCAGTTGGTTTGTATTACGAATTTCTATTGGTATTGTTATCTGTCAATACTCTGAAGTATCTCCAGTCGGTAAACCTAAAAGGTAATTGGTAAAGCTCCCGTCTTTTTATTGTGACTAGTCGTGAACTTCAGTGCGTATATTTTCTCACAAGAATTACATCAAGTTATTTTTTGTGCTTTAGAAGACCATTGGTATTCCACAACATCATTTTAAGTAGATTTGTCATGATGAAGCTTAGTTACTTGTTTTTCGTTTATTTAAGACAAGTTGAATTTTCGTGGCTTTTCATCCATTCTGAATAAGTTGTCCTTTTGTTCACTACTGTTTTTTCGGGTTTCTGTGTAGTATTTTTTTGATAAGCTTGCTGCACAATGGGTGCATTTGATGACTCTTGACCGATTTTCTGGTTTACAATGCATTATTTTTTTGTATCATCTGTGGGATCGAAGGTTATAATAAACATGTCCAAATGTGATGTCACTTCAAATTACGATCTACAAAAAGCTTTTGAAATTGATGAACAATCATCTGAATTTAATGTACTAATTTTGTATATTAATTTATTAAGAAGTTTAAGGAAAAATTAATTTTCGCTAATTAAAATTTTCTGATGTAATTATCTAAGCTGAGCGCTTTGATTTGTTGCTTTGGGGTTTATTTACGGAACCATGGATGTTTGCAGGTTGTATTCTGGGGAGTTCATAGCTTTTTTTTTCAAAATTCAGTCGGTTTCGCGGCTTCATCTGTCTCTCAGCATACGGCATTTTCAGACGACTCTTGTGAATTTACCGGCCTGGTATTACTACTTTCGTTACAATATATAATTTTCTGCTCGTTGGAAAGTTTAGGTACATGGAGCTGACTGCGCTTGGCCTTTCCAACAGACCGGTTATCGGTTGTAGCGCTAACTATGCAAGTAAACACTTAATTGCAATTAAGTTCACGCTCTTGTATGTATCGGGTTTGTGTTAAAACAGATATTTGGACTTACAATTAACTATGTATTGTAACTTGAAAGTGAGGGGTTGTTTTTGCAAAAATATAGCTTTATTTCTATAACAGATTGAATGAATAAATTATTTAAAGTAGGGTTCACTGGAAGCTATGGCTTTTTGCCATTTTTCAGGCAATTTATGGATTTTCTGCCAAAAAAAAAGCATACATCTTTTGAGGCTATGAACAAATCAATCAAATTTTTGATACTTTTAGCCCTAGAAGGACATGCTTCGTCGAATTGACGCGAATTGTCAAACTGAGAAATTATGGTCTAGTGTATGGTCGTTTTTCGGTCACTGCTTGCTTCAAACGAATCAAATGTTTTCGATACAGCTCTCCCGTAATAGTTTCACCACGTTTTAACAGCTCGTAATAGATGACACCCTTCTGATCACACTAAATACAGAGCATTACCTTGGCGTCATTAATATGCTGCTTTAGTGGTGATGTTCCTGTTTCCTGGCTTCACATACGACTTCTTGCACTTCGGGTTATTGTAATAATATCGTTACAGTAACAATTCGATGCAAAAACGACTTATATTAGTAACGTTGCAACAGCATCTCAGACATGTAAAATAGCCTTTTGACGTCTCTCGGCCTTAAATCGTATGGCACCCAGTTGTCTTTCTTGTAAATGAATTCCAATAGTTTCAGTTGCTTATAAATTGCTGCTTGAGTAACTCGCAATGTTATTGCAAGTTCCTCTTGCGTTTGGCGCGAATCTTCATCGAGTAACAACTCCAATTCTACATCTTCAAACTTTTTTACTTGGCCACGTGGTTCCTTGTCTTCCATGCCAAAATCTCCACTTTAAAACGTCGAAACTAGAATTCACATGTTTTAATCGATGGATCACCGTAGACTTCTGACAGCAATCGATGACTTTCAGCAGCAATTTTTTTTCGAATTAAAAAAGAAAAGCAAAATTTCCCTTAAATGCTGCTTTGGCACGTATGCTGACATGCTTGCAGCGTAAAAAGGTTATGTTGTTTATAATTTGGCAAATTGATACATAACCAAAACAAGAGCTATATGAGTAGTTAAAACACGAAAATTTTTACTTTCAAGTTATTTACCCAATACTTGGTCGATTTCAAATTATATATATGGGTCAAATAAATTGATGCTGCTGATGCGTTATATTCCTTAGTCGGCCAGTAGCAAAACGCAGAAGAATTTTTTTATATAAAATAAATTTTTTTGGATGTTGGATGGCGGTAAAAAGTGGTCCAAAACTAATCACCTTATTGGAATTAGCTATAACTTCGGTTAGCTTAACCTTGAATGACTTTTGGGATGGTGATTATTATTATGCTGTTGTGATATTAATGATTTTTTTGTACCTTAGTGCACTATTATATATATCTGTTAAAGAAATTGAAACTCGATTTACCATTCATGAATTTTGTTCCATTATTTGTGTAAATTTGAGCACTTGTTATGTTATCTTAATCACTGTTCTTTATTTTTGTCTAATGTGGTCTTTTAGAGCTGAAAATTTGTGGCTTATTTACATAAAACAAAGGCTTCTAATAACAGCAAAGAAAGAAGTCTGGAATGGTTAGATCAGATGATCATGCGAACTTATGCAAATCACCAAACGGGAGATTATTTCATTATGTTCATGAAAAGTATAACACTGTCTAGGTGTATTCTGTTGCTGTTTGCTTTCCAAATGTCAAAGTCGCGAAGACATAGGGCTGCATTTGGAAAAAATAAAGCATACTCCGATAGGGTGACGTCATTTGTGCCACCTTGTAAAAGGTAGGAAATAAATTAAAATATTTTAAAAATTTCCATGGAATCATTTATAGGCTTGACTAGTAATTAGTCTCAGAACCGTTATTGTAATATCTAAACTATAAGAAAGTGTTTCTTAAATTTGTATCTTATTTTACAACTAGACTATTAACTCATGATTCTAGATATCCAGGCTAAACTTTTGTTTTTATATATGTGCGTACAGAAGTATATCATAATTACACCTTGTGCATTAATTTTTATTTTAAAATCAATTTCATTATTTGATAGAAACAGATTGATAGAAAATTGATAATTATTTTGCAACATTGTTTTACTCGTGGTAAACATTAATTTGCATACTTTATTTTAAGAAAATATTGGCTTATAATACCTCTTCGTTATCCAAGCCAAGCTGTAAAATATTGTACACAATTATGTTAAATTTATTTGGATTATTTAGATAAAAATTTTGCATATTAAACTAAGGTGTGTTATGTAAATATAAAAACAATTAAGATACTTTTATTCGGTAAGTATGCACTATAGAAAAGGCCAAAAATATGGATGTATCGACTTTTATCGAATTTTATTTAATTTCAACGACATTCATACGCGATGAATTATTTTCTTTCTCGATACATCGATATTGAAGTTTCAGTATAACCACTAAGCATAAAACTCAGAGTAATCAAATCGACAAAAAAGTGCTAGGGAAAATTTTGTATTTAATGGCTTCCATAAAATTTCTTGCAGTCTTTTGCTTTTTAGAACTAAGTTTTGTCTTTGTACGTATAAATTTTTTTTTTTTTGTAATTATGAATGCCAAGGAACAGGAAAGGAAAATAAATAATAGTGGTGTTTCTTTTGTCGCGGACATTGGATAATCATCGCAATGACAAAAGAAACGTGCATCCCTGCTCGTTATATAAATTCCTTTTTTTTTTGCTTTTAATTTCTTTTTAATCGTCTACTTCCACATCAATAATAAGTAGAGCAAGATGAGGTGAAAGCGACTTCCTTTTATATTTTGTCTGATAGAATTTTTCAATAAAGATATAATTCAATACTTTTAATATTGTCTGATAGTGCATTAAATATCTCAACTTTTCCCTCTATCAACCTTTACTTTACGTCATACAGTTTTTTCGCTATAATAATTTTTCTGTAAGAAAAATATGGGGCTAACCCGACACCTCCTGAGTTGATTCCGACATTCAATTCAATTTTATTTATTTTCCACAAATTGTTTACAATTTTTAAATGATTATATCCTCTTTTCCAAAGTTTTCCAAAAAAAAAGTTCAATAAAACTTACAGTTTTTGAAACACTAATTAATTAATTTGTTTATATTAATTTGATTCATATGAACTCGTAAATGTCTCGTAAACCTTGTAAATTTTGCCAAGCTTACACTCATTACGGATTTACGACACATTACGAGTTCATATGAATCCGCTTATTAATTATGAAAAAACATAGGTAGGGTTCCCTCTATCTTCATTTATTTTAAATTATAGTAAAATAGTTCTTAAATTTTTTTTTAATTTAACCCAGATATGCTCAATGGCCTATTTCTAGTACACTTCAAAAAGTTTTTATTTTGATTGAATATATTCTCATTTCTGAAGTGGCCTACACATAGTTATTGATACTTAAAGATTGAAGCAACATTAATTTTGTATTTGAGAAAACATTAAATGCACTGTAACAGGGGCAAAAATAAATGAAAAAATGTTTAACTCTTATCAAACTGTAAGTGGCTAATAATGGTGTGTCTTTCCGTTCTCGAGATAATGGAGGGTGTCGGGTTCACCTCATCTTCCCCTAAAAATAAATATCCCGTTGATTGTTAAAATTAAAAACCGTTATTTCTTCGCAGGGATTGATATCCCGGCGATCAAAATTCATTCCCCATACAAACATTTTTTAAAGCTGGATATATGCTACAAAAGAAACACATCTAATATTTCTGCACATACGTACACTGGCGATCATAAAAACCTCACCACTTGCAAAACTGATGCAATTTTGGTAAAACTCCCTAACTTAGCCCGAATTTCCCTTTCTTTTTAAAACAGATTCACCTGTTTATATTTTAAGAATGCATTCAAGTGGAATGTACAATTTTTTATTGCATTTATTTGCGAAAAAATAATTTTTGAGGGATTGCCAAAAACAACTGCAAAGTATAAACAATTGTCGCTCTACCAAAAGACCGAAATTTTTGTTCTTAAGGGTCAAGGGCTGCAATAAAATCGAATACCTGAACAAATCAGAAACTTACTCCCGACTGCTGTCAGATTTATCCAGAAAAAGGCAATTTGAACCCGATTGGAAGGACAAAATGATCAAATGGCATAACCTAAAGGATAAGGTTAAAGGATCGGTTCAAAAGTACAGTCACAACGAAAATATAAGTACAGAGACCTTACGTAGAAGGCAACGAGAGTTTGATCTGTATCCGAAACTATCAGCTAAAAATACGCTATTAACGAAATGGATGGAAACAAATCGCCTGAAATGGACTAAAAACTACAGCAGTTAGAGAAGACTGGAAAAAGGATATATGATCGGATAAAAGCATACTCAATTTATTATGCGCAGATAATCTTCGGTACGTGTGTCGTTCAGATGTGGAGCGATGCAAGATTAGCTGTGCAGCGAAAATAGTCAAGTTTCTACAAAGTTAGATCGTTTTGATTTGTTTCTCCTACTATATCCAGGGTCCCTTACGCCAACGCTTAAAAAATGAGTGAAATTTTAGGGAGCAATTCTTGTAAGCCATTGTGGGGCGTTTTTGCACATTAATGGCGTTATTTTCCCATACGACTTCTGTGCCATGTCATAGTGCGAAATTGGTAAGTGTTCAAAATTAACATGATGGGTATGCACGGGTTGATGCAACATGCCCTTGCTACGTTGCGAAAGTGCGGAAGTATGACACCTTTCTACCTTTATATTCGTAAGAAGAATCCAAAATATTTTCATTATTTTTCAATGAGATTGTAATATTTTGACACATGGTAAAAAAATTTATAAGGTATTTCATTTTGACAAATAAAAAAATCTTTGACAAATCAAAAATTGTGTGTTTACATATTATTTTTTTTTTTTCACCAGTGCTATATTTTTAGGGAGTGTAATTTTGAAATAGTTTATAAAAACAAATCATATAAGTAGTATTAATAATTTGCATGACTTGTTCAATTTTAAATATAAATAATAAGTGTTTCGTTTTATCACATGATAAATGTTGATTTTTGTTTTTATTTTCATGACTTGTATAATTTAAAACAAAGCATAATGTCTTTTATATTATTTTTTGTCTATTTGAAAACAAAGTGAATTCCAAAAATATGTTTCACAAATGTTTGATTGGTTTATATTCAAATTATAAACAAATCAAAAGTGTAAACAAAGGTCAGATATGACGTAGTTTCAATATGGCGAGCTAGCGCCTAATCTTGAATTCATCATTCTTGGATACTAAGGATATGAATTCAACACTAGTTATACCCTTGTTTTTGTTGCGTATTGCACAATATATCTATCTGATTTTCAGTAAATATATTACTGCAGTTATTCTTGTATTTTTGAAGCTGTAATTGCAGTAACGAAATTTCCACCTCAAATTTTTCCAGTTTCTTTTCTAGCTTAAGTCTCTCGATAACTTCAATATCAATTCAAGAACTGTGATAAAATTAATAATATTTGTAATATCCAACATATAGTATAAATGCCAAGTTATTTATTTACTCAGTTTGAGTGGCTATTGAATTTAAAGACATATACAACTTTTGCCTGATATTTTATATTGCGCGACTGTCGTTGGAAATTCATTGTTATAAGAAAAATTTATAGTCAATATTCTAATTTATTCGATAACTTTCAGATCTTACTTTTTTACAATATCACCGTAGTTATCCCTATTAGTAACTGTAACTGATAGCTTATTGTTTCCAATATAGTCTACAGATAGTACGATACTGCTGTAATATGAGATATTGGGCATAGCGTACTATTTTAACTTTAAATTTTCTATAAATAGAAAGCTGTTTCTCTCCCACAAATTTATTTTTGCGGAAAATTAAAGTTATTGGGTCAAATTCCAACAGAACATTTTCATTGTAAAACTTACCAAACAATATTTAGTATTAAAGAAAACAATAAAATATAATTTTGTTTGATTTTGGCTATTAGAAATTATAAAAAAAAAGCATTATTTACTACACAATAACAAAAGTAAAATTCATCTACTACTACATCTAACAACGTTACTCATTTTGTATTTGCATCTCTGAAACATTTTTTTATTTGTCGAAAAATATTGAAAATGAAACTACTTTTTTTACTTTTACCATGATTTTGACAGCTAAACTATTTCGCATCTCCAACATTTGCATTGAACGCTCACATCTTAGTGCTTTAAGTCGCACTTTCGCACTTTGCATCAACGCGTTAATACCCATATTAATTTTTGATGTTGAAATGCAACTTCTCTATCTGCACCAACTCATTTTGAGCAGTGTTGCAAAATTGCGTATTTTTGGACAGGTGGAATAAGAAATGAAACAGGAAACAAAAAAAATGCCACTTCCGGCATTTTCGTTTTTTTTTACTATCTGCGTGCACAAGTGTTATCGCTTTTCATTTACGTTTTTACATCATCTAAATTAAAATCATCCTATCTTTTGTTGCCCGATTTTTATTTGCTACTCATCTCGGCATTCATTTGTTGTGTAATATTAGTAATTGTGTTAACTTAAATTCCTTATTAATAAATTTTATTGACTGAACAAAATCTGAGTGTAATTAAACTTGAGTCCTGGCAATGATTCTCACTGAATGCAATAAATCTAAGCTCCACAAGGGTTGCAACTAGTTTTTTAATGTTATTTTTAAATGAAATACCTTTAAAAAAAAGTATTGCTCAAAGTGCGCGAATAGTCGTTCTGATCACTTTTGTTATACTCTTTTTTGGTGCACCGTACCATACTAGTGATTTTTTTATTGTTGTATGGAGGTAGGTGTTGGGCGTGGCCGATTTTTACAAAACTTTACAGATATATTTATTTCATTATTTGTAATCTTTGTGCTGAATTACAGTACTTTTTGTCAAATAGAAACGAAATTTTATGTAAAATTCGTTTTGGGTTGTATGGCCGGTTGGTGGTGGATGTAGCCAATTTTGACAAAACTTCGTTGTTTTCTTAATTACATTAAGAAAAGGCTGTATGCAAAATTATCTATTTTTGTCCCAAAAATTCGCGACACTGTGCGCCGTGATTGTCACTCTCTGCGCTCACTGCAAAAAGGTTTAAATTTAATCACACATCAAGACGTCAAACAGTGAAATTAGCACCTGTAAACAGGACGACTTAAAAGACACGTCATCATCATCAACTATATCCACGACACTCGAAAATCCGACACTCACTATTGGTTCGGGAGACAGTTTCCCTGGATCACGAACCTTAGGAGACACCGTAGTTGAAATCCCACTCAAGGATTTACCACCTAAGGATCCACCAAAACAAAAAAAGCTTCGCTCATCGTCTCTAGCTGTTTTGCTGCCTCAACTAGCACTCAAGGTCAGATCTCAACAATCTAGAATTAATCTGATCAACTTACTCACAAAGAGTTCAAAAACAATCACTCTTGACGAGCTACTCTCACTCAGTCAAGTTTATGGTGAACATCAATCATTTTTATTTGAGCACTCAGATCTGGAATCACCATCATCAGTGGAAGTCTACACGAACAAGAAGGAATCTTTGTAGGGCGATTCAAAATTGTTGCTGCCAAGATAGAAGCTTCACTGAAAAGTCCTGGTGTTCAACAGTCATCACAATTAAATTTTCCTTGCCATTGTTTTCTGGGGATTTTGTAACCTTTTTGAAATATTTGGGAGTGTTGCCATACAATGTGATAAAAGGCCATAATTTAAAAAATTCATAAAATATCTCAAATTAAGTCTAAGAAAAATACTGTGTTCAGAGACCTGTAATAAAAAATTATGGAAAATATTTTTCTGGAATACATTAACCCTCTGCAACCCTTATTTATGGGTCGTTTTGACCCATGTAGCAAAGAAGACCCTTACATAGAGTAGATAGAGGGTTAAGTTATCCTATATCACGAACCAATTCTTTGGCAAGTGTGAATAGGGTACAGGGCTTGGTATGCGAATATAGGAACTTGTGCTTAGCTTCAATAGCCTCTACTAAGTGAGGACCGTCAGTGCGTGGTGAAGAGTCACACCCTGCTCGAGGTAACCCTGCTTTAACCGAACACTGCGGATCTAGACCTGAACAGTCGAAAACTGATTCCTCTTCAACTGTGACTCCCTTGAAACCAGATTTTCTCTGCAAGGAGCAATCACACTGGTAGTAATCCTCCCGCTGGTTTGCCAGCGGCTCGAGCAATGGCTGTGCAGGCTCGGAACTCGTTGGAGACTAATATGACCGGGGTTGAAACTCAGGGCCCCATAGGTAGCAAGCTACTGGTTGAGGACATTCCCTTTTTCGGGGGGTGTGCCCTCGCCTGGTTCTATCAGCAAATCGCTGGAGAGCCTATTACTGTGCGATGACGATGCAAGAGCAGAGGAATCGGAGAAGGCTGGATTCGAGGAGACTGGCACGGCTCATTACCGCAGCAGCGCTCCGACGCAGCTTCCGAAGTCAGCCGGCATTATGGTTAATCCTTGTGCAAACATGGAAAATACTAGCATGTCGATGGGCTTTGGGCCGGACAGGTGGAATCTAATATGGTCCCCGAGGTGCATGGAACCCATGCAAATCCAGGTATCGTTTTGGAGGAAACCAGGACGGCTCCTCTCCAGGCACCGCTTATGCCTTCCATTGGTCTGATGGTTAATCCCAGAGCGAGCTCGGACCGTTCCATCGAGCCGATGAATACAGAAGCAGTTCCCGGTTCAGGGGTCGGTCTGTCCAAAAGACAGATCAAAAGGATAAGGCAGAGACGGGCGAAAGCTTTCAAGGATGCGGGAGCTGCAGCTATGGTTCGGGATGAAGCAGTGGAAGAAACTCCGGTGGATGCTATTGTGGAAACCCAAATCAAGACTGCGGAGGATGCATCTGCGAAAGTTGCCGTTTCGTCTCTCCTATGTTCTACCCCTGTTGCTGTAACTGGCAAGAGGAAAAGATTTGATGATGACCCGTCTGATCTAGTTAACTTGACAGGAGAAGCGTCGGTGTCTGCTCCGGCTAAAATGAGCAAGGCGAAAAGGAGGAAGGCTGAAAAGCAAGAATCCTCAGTAGTCAACTCTATACAGTCGGGCGCAACAACAGATAGACTTTGTCGACAGCCCAGTCTGGGAGGCCCCAAGTTTTGAGCGGATGAGGGTGGATCACGGCATCTTGCAGGTGTAGTGCTCCAACTCTTATTCGCTCGACTGGCTAACTGAGACGGTGGCTAGAATGCCAGTCTTTGAAGGCTGTAAATTTGACATTAGACAAACTAGCAAAATTCAAAGACTGACGTGGGTGAGCATGATGATCCCTGGGCAACCAATGCAGCCTAATGCCATAATCACCCGAGTCCGTACCCAGAACGCTGGGCTTGATACGACGCACTGGAGAACGTATCAATATACTAAGGCGGGATCGGATCCAAGTCTTGGAAACGCTTCCCGTTTGGTTATTGGTGTCAATCCGGAGTCGTTGAAGGTCATACGATCGAGGTACGGCATGCGCCTTTATCTGAATTTGGGATGCGTACTCGTTACGCTACTGGATTCAGATGAAGGCAAGGTGAAATAAGTGATGATGACCAACTCTATGTCGTTCAGCATTACTTTCTCACAAATTAACTTGCAACATAGCAAATCGGCTACTGCCGAACTGCATACAAATCCCCACATAATTTTAATCCACCATGGGAGTTTAACAGACGCGTATGCGGATTGGGAGGAGATAAGTGGGGTTCCGTCCTTCATTGTGAAGGAGTGGTTCATCAGCGTTCTTGCATGATTGTGCCGAAAGCGGTTGACTGCACGATGTTAAGACAATTTTGCTATCAAGACCTCGCTGCACTTAAAATAAAGTACCGCTATGGTGGAGGTGTGGTGGAGACTATTGTTGTTTCGGCTTACCTTCCCTACGATTCTATTATGCCCCCTCCAACGAGGAAGTTGATGGAAGTCGTACGATACGCGGAATCAAATGGCTTAGGACTAATAGCGGGCTAATAGACGCCAATGCTCAGAACACTATCTGGGGGAGCACCAAGTGTAACTTCAGGGGGAATAAGCTGTTGGATTTCATTTTGTCATCCCGACTGGTAATTCAAAATGTTGGCACCAGCCCGACTTTTGTTATTAGTAGAAGACAGAAGGTGATTGATTTGACACTATCAAACAGTATAGTGGCTGATAAAATCACCGGATTGCGAGTTCTTAAAGATGACTCTCTTTCGGACCACCGTTACATAGAGCTTCGGCTTGCAGCTGAGCTAGAATTGGTTCCTGCCGGCTGAAATCCTCGAAAAGCGGATTGGAGGAACGCTGAGTTTTCGAAACTTCGGAAAAACTCTAGGAAACTTCTGAATCAATCTCTGAAATTTCGGTTGGAAGTGGACTGGACTGCCTTCCGTCAGCTGCAAAAAGACTATAAGAAGAAGGTGAAATATTTAAAACTGTACTCTTATAGAAATTTTTGCAGTGAAAAGGTAGATCAGAAGGTTTCGGCGAGGCTATGCAAAGTTCTTCAAAGGGACCGGACGGCTAAGCTGGACTCACTTCTAAAGCCCGATGGCTCCTACAGCAACTCTAGGTCAGAAGTTAATGACATACTCCTTGTAACGCACTTCCCGGGTTGCAAGGTAGCTGTTCCTCAGAGCGCTGTCAATACTCCTGGTCAGTTTGGCTCCAGTGCCAGAATGCTCGACTGGTTGATAGTCTCTAGGATAGTCACCGAAGAGACATTAAGATTTGCCTTTTCGTTATTCGATGACTTTAAGTCCCCTGGACCCGACGGCATTTATCCAATCATGCTAAAGCGGGAGGGACACATCTTATGAAGGTTCTGGAAAGGATTTTCACGGCTTGTCTTGCTCACGGATATATTCCACGTCTTTGGCGCTCGGTTAAAGTTATATTTATTTCTAAGCCAGGAAGGGATAACTACGCTCTACCGAAAAGTTTCCGACCGATAAGCTTGACATCGTTTGTGCTTAAAAGTCTCGAACGCATGGTCGAGAAGCACATCAGGGTGAAGGTTCTAAACCAAAACCCTCTCAATTCTCGACAACATGCTTATCAGAGGGGAAAATCCTGTGAATCAGCTCTTCACGACTGTGTTCGTACAGTTGAACAACAGTTGGAAGCAGGGAACTACACCCTGGGAGTGTTTGTCGATATCGAAGTGGCTTTTGACAACGCTACCTTTGACTCGATGTGCTCTCTCCTTAATGATTTACAAAATTATGGTGTTCACATCCAAGCGTGTGCTGACGATGTGTGCGTACTAATCTCGGTACGGTCCCTACAGACGGTGTGCATCACAATGCAAGAAGTCTTGGACAAGATCGAGGTTTGGTGCGATCTGCAGGGTCTTTCAGTGAATTCCGGTAAAAGCACCTTAGTGGTCTTCACCAGGAAACGCAAGAAGGATGGCCTGTTACAACCAAAAATGAAGGGAGTAACGCTGAAGTTGACTTCTGAAGTTAAATATTTAGGGGTAACCTTAGATTGCAAACTGTTATGGAAGACGCACTTCGAGCTGAAGGTCTCGCGTGCACTAAAGGTTTTCTGGCAGTGCAGGCGAGCTTTCTGCAAGACTTGGGGTCTGAATCCAGCTCTGGTATACTGGGTATACATTGCTCTTGTGAGACCTATTGTCACGTATGCCTCTGTAGTATGGTGGAGACGAAATTTGATAAAGTCCACAGTATCCTCTCTGACCAGGCTTCAGAGAAGTGTGTGCCTGGGTATCACTGGTGCAATGTGTACTACATCTGGTGAGAGCGGCGTGCAGACTCCGGTTAAATGGAGTCTGGCATATCGAGGAGAATATAGGGCAGAGTATGATATACCACCAGTTGTCAGTACAATGCTCACTCTTCTTGATGTATCTTGCATCCGCTTCGGAAGAAGATATGAAGTCAGGTTCCCGAAACGTGATTAATGGTTAAGTCCAGAGATCGTACTCCGGGGTCTTCGTCATGTCTTCTATACCGACGGATCCAAAACCTCAAACGGTACTGGATCCGGTTGGTACTCGGACGATGAGAACTTTACTGGAAAGATGGGGTCAGTCTTCCTAACGAAGGTTTTCGCTTTCCTAGACGTGGTGTGCTGGATAATTGAGAAGAGGTGGCATGTGATAGCCAAGCTGTACAGAAGACCCTTGCTAACCCTGTCAGCTCCTCAAAATTGGTCAGCGAGTGTAAGGCAAAACTAAATAGTTTGCAAAACACAACCAGTTATGCCTTATATGGGTTCCAGGATACTGTGGTATTGCAGGCAATGAACTAACTGATAAACATGATAACATTGGATAACGCCCAATTTGCCAATCGTGTCTTGAGGACGATGATACTATGAAGCATTATCTTTGTAGCTGTTCGGCGTTCGCGAGAATCAGATTAAGGCTGTTGGGTAGTGATATCTTGAGTATGAATAATGTCCATACTTTCCCTCTTCCTGAGCTTCTAAGGTTCATCAGTGAAACGAAGAAGTTCGAGGTTGAGAGATCCTAGACCTTTCTTCTTCCCATTTATCCCCATATAACTTTCCTGTCTTTCTACTCTCTTCTACTGGTTCTATCCTTGGGTATAGCACAATGGTCCTGGTTGACTGAGTGCTTTGGTTAAGTCCAGCCCACCCACAACTCTAAACTCTAAGATAGATTAATTAATATATTCTTAAAAAACATTTCCATATAATTCTAAAATAAGTACCCGAACAAGAGAAACCTGCTAAATTAATCATATTGCTAAATTTTGTGCAAACATCCAAATTTGATTGGTTAAACAGATATATTTGTAACTGAGGAGAAAATGCTAGTTTCTTAAGTTAGTTCCCCTACATTCTTTATTAATGTTTAGTAGCCCCCATCAAAAATTAAAGGAAAGTAGTTTTAGTTTTTAATATAGTAATATAATAGCAATACTTTAATAGAAATTTTTGAATAAGTAAGTACATAAAAAAATAACATAAATCCTAAGCCATAAAAACAATTTATTTTTTATTAATTTTCCAATGTTTTGTATAGCGTTTTGTATTTGTTTTTGAGTTAAAACAATAGTTTGAAAGCTATTGTGGGGATTTTACTTGACTTGTTTAAAGGAAAGACTGGTTACGCATTCAATTGCATTTATTTCAAATAAAAAATATGATGTTTAAATAACAAAATAGTGTAAAATTTGTAGGGCTTTATATAAGGCAAGAAAAATGTAAAATTGAAATCTTGCTGCTTTGAGTATATTAAAGAGAATGAATTCAAAAAGCGGGTGCTGAATAAGCGACGAATACGCCGATGTTTGGCATTTGGCGTGTGGACCGTCCGTTGCTTGTTATGTTGCGGCCGGTGACGACGATTGTCTCTGATCGGTGTCTTGCGCGATGGTGTTATACTCCTTGCTCTGAAGGTAGGACACCTTTTAGGCTGCAGTGATCAAGCACGATGTAACATCATGTGGTGCACCAGACCACAATGATAACAGCTACCGTTGGAGGTACACGCCCGTGACGTGGGAAGTCACTAAGCAGTTTATGCAATATTTGTTGGCTCGTGCTGCTTCATCAGCGCTCGTGTCCTGAAAGACAGCGCTGTACCGCAGAGGATGTGAACGACTGCCCAGTCGGCATTGTGCAAAATCAGCTGACCGCTGCTGCTTTGTCCTGTGAAAATGGACAATTATTAATTATTGCGAACATTGGAGTAATAGAGTATGACTATGAAAGTTAGATAAATAAGGGAGTCAATATGGGTTGTAGTTTACTATTATGCGGAAGATAACATACACAACTTTACTATTGAGGGTTGCGTTCTGGTTGCGAAAGTTGGCCACACGGACATCTTGGTCTGGGCCATGGTAAAGCTTAATTAAACGACCGAGTCGCCATTGATTTGGTGGGAGGAGGTCATCTTTTACTGCCATTAGGTCTCCTTCGGAAATATTGTTCTCGGGGTATTTCCATTTATACCTTTTATGGAGCTCTTTCAGGTATTAATTTTTCCATCGTTTGCTGAATTGGTGATGCAAAACTGAGTTTTTGCCACCAGGGACAAACTCTCCGCATTGGGTACCGGCAATGTGAGCAGAGGTCCCCCTCTAAGGAAGTGCCCGGGAGTGAGCGCAAGAACATCTCTGGGATCTTGAGTCATAGGAGATAGGGGTCTAGAGTTTAGAACTGCTTCTATGCGAATTATTAATGTGGTAAATTGTTCAAAGGTGAACCTTTGATTTCCCGCGACTTTGGCGTGATGTGTTTTAAAACTTTTAACGCCCGCCTCGCAGAGTCTGCCATGTGCGGAGCGTAAGGGGGAATGAATTTCCAACTAACACCTTGGGATCCATACATTTTCGAAATCTCGGAGGGGATTTCTGTGAGGAATTGAGAGAATTCTTTGTGCAGTGCGCGTTGAACGCCCACAAACGTTTTTCTATTATCCGACATGATTTTATTCAGTAAGCCATGACGGCCTATGAAACAGATCTGAACAAAACTCCAAATGGATAGCTTTGGTGGAGAAGGGAATCGAGATATAAGCCACAAAATCTGTTTTTCAGGTAGAATTATGGGATTTCGTTCCTTATAACTTAAGCCGAAATATGCCAGGCGCCCATTAACCCTTATAATGTTAATGAATTTGGCGCCGTGGGCTTTGGCCAGGTATGAGGTGGCTGTGGAAGTCATTCTGGACCATTCCACCAGAGTGTGCAAGAAAGAAGGTCTTGCGGTTTGCATCCATGAGCTCCGAGATCTGCTGGATAGTCAGTACTGGCTACATGTCGCCAGGTGGCATTGCCAACATTGAGCAGAATTTGAGACGTTCTATTTCCAACATAGGTCTTCCACACGCAAGGTGGTTTTTTCAACCATGCAAAAACAATAGAAGAATCTGACCAGAGTTGTGAACGAACTTGCTTCACTAACTTTGAGAGCAGAATGGCGCCACAGAGCTCTAAGCGAGGGAGGCTTACTGTTTGCAGGGGTGGAACTTTTCCTTTCGAGCAAGTCGGAAGGGACATAGTCGTTGCTATCTTGCACCCGTAGGTACACACACACACAATACGCTTTTTCGGACGCATCACAAAATCCATGGATTTGAATTTGTTCTCTTGGGGAGAATTGACGAGGGATCTCAATCCCATTTATTGCTGTTAGGTTTTCGGTAAAGGTCTTCCATTTGAGCAATGAGTTTGCCTTTCATCCCAGTCTGTGCCTTCCAACCAGAGTGGTTGAAGAAGGATTTTGGCCAGAATCATTATTGGCGCTAGCCATCCAAGGAGAGGATTTGGCGCTTTGTAGCAGAATTGGAGGCAGGTATAGGCTCAAATGTGAACGAAAACGAATCTTTCATGGCATTCCAACGAATCTTTCATGGCATTCCAACGAATTCCCAGCGTTTTTGTGGAAATAGTGCTTTGGAATAGTAGAAAATGTTGTATTTATGTAAAAGGAGTAGCAGCACTATTTCGATAAGTTGAGTGTCAAAGGAGTAGCAGTACTATGTCAAGAAGTCGAGAGTAAAAAGCATCAGCGGTACTTTTTCGAGAAGTTGAAGAAGCCAGTTATCAGTTGAATAATTCAGTTGTCGAGTACGTTGATCGGTCGCTAATATCTTTGTATTTAATTGTTGTCATTTTAAGTAGTTCGGTAGTACAATACTATGAACTATAATTTAATTTTACATTAATTTTTTCTAAATCTAATATAAACGGAATACTACTTTTATTTTATGTAACAAAAGCGGCCATATATCAAAACACTGTAGTTTAAAACTGCAAAAACAATACCATATACCGACAAAAATGTAAATATAGTTATGGATCAAAGCCGTTTGAAAATAATTTATTTAAACGACATTGAGTTGAACTGCTTAATTGATACCGGTTTAGATGTAACCATAATAAACGAAAGCGTGTATAGCAAACATTTTAAGAACTGCGTCTTGAAGAAAAGTGCCTCATTATTATATGGTCTCGGAAATATGCCTAGTGAACCTCTTGGTTATATCAGAGGTGTAATACATATACATGATATACAAACAGAATATGACGAAATAAAAATTTCAAAGCGTGCGGACGTATCTTGTGCGTGTTCCGAGAAGTCTTCGACAAGAACACAGTGAATAAGTGCGAAACCGGCACCAGTGAATCAATAAAAACAAACATAAACTTACGTGCTTTCAGTGCGTGGTGCCCGAGTCGTTTTTCATTGTAGTGGAGCGCCTCCGTGGCCAAAAAATAAAACAATATTCAATTTTGATATGCAAATATATAAATCAATAATCACTTTTTTCTATCGAACGGTATTAATTTTATACTCAAGCAATTAAAAATATAATTGATATATATAATACGCAATAAAATCTCTCAGAGAACAAAATTTTTGTAACATCAGAAATATAAGCTTGGCAAAAATAAACTGCAAGTATCAAAAATCAGCTGCATTTATCAAAATTTATAGTTTACGATCCACATAAATTTTGTGGTTTGTGTATATGATTAAACATATTCATACAGTGGTGGCCAGAATCATATGATTTTGCCACAACAGCAACAGCTAGTACAACAACAAACAGCAGTTATATCAACCATGTCATCAACATCAACAACTACTACAACAACGTCAGTGATAGCTTCAATAGCAACACTGACATCAGTAACATCATCGTTTACAACGAAATCGGCTACAACTCTATTAACTGCAACTCCGCTTCAGCCACAACAGTCAAACTTGGTGATATATCCATATATGATAAATAGAGAGATCCCCATCAGCAACAACAACCGCTGCGACTACAAAATCAACAGATAAGACCAGTTGAAAATCAGTTACTTCAACTCCAAATACAGCAGCCACAACATCAACTCCTGCAACTACAACAGCACCAGCATGGCACACTTAATATCGACAGCACACCTTCTACTGACATTCCTGTATCAATACAACAACAGCAGCAGCAACATCACCAATTTCAACAACACCAACAGCAGGAAGAGCAGCTTGAACAACAGCAAAAACTACAACATCATGAACAACAACAATGGCAGCAGCAACAACAGCACCAATTGAAGCAGCGAGAGCAATCACTACAACAACAACAAAAATTACAACAGCCTCGTATGCAGCCGCAGCCGGTACAATTGAAGTCAATTCAACGTTCCTGGAGTTCGCAATGCGCTATTAGTTCACCATCTACACCAAAAAACTCGTCATTAGAAAGTAAATTTCTATCTTCTAAAAGACAAAGGTCTAGCTCAGATAGTATTTTACAAAACAATCCCAAGCGATCCACTTCAAGAAATTACTGGCTAGGAACAGCAACAACAATAAGCGAAAATAGGTTCGCTGTGTTAGACCACAATGATGAAGATGATGCAAGCTATACCAATACAGTCAATGAGATAGCAATAAAAAGAATACCAAAGCCTCCTCCAATTTTTATTTCTGGGGTTAGTAATATTCAACCACTACGACTCTTATTAGATAGAATTGCAAAAAACAATTATGTTCTTAAACTGTTAAGAGATGGTGAAGTAAAAATTCATCCGAAATCAGAAGAGATTTACAAAATCATTTCAAGCCAATTACGTGGAAAAAACACTGATTTTCACACGTATAAATTAACACAAGAACAAAGTTTTAATGTAGTCCTGAGAGGTATGCATCATAGTATTCCGGTAGAAGAAATTAAAGAAGCCATTGTTACTTTTAACCATGAGATCGTCAATATTTGTAACATTAGGCATCGCATCACTAAAAAACCACTGCCAATGTTCTATGTTAACCTCAAACCAAAAGTAAATAATAAAGAAGTTTACGAAATTAAGTCTCTTTTAAATACGAAAGTCAAATTTGAACCACCTAAAAACAAAAAAGAGATACCTTAGTGCATTAAATACCAGCGCTATGGTCATACCAAAAATTACTGTAACCATGAACCACGCTGCGTTAAATGCGCTGGATTACACTTCACCTAATCATGTCAGCGCAAAGAAAGGTCTCAAGATGTTAAATGTGTTCTCTGCAACGGAAATCGCCCGGCTAACTACAAAGGATGTACAGTCTACAAAGAGCTGCAACATAAGGCATACCCCCCTCTTAAAATGAAGATTATTGCACAAAACCCTATTGCAGTAAATGAAAATACTGTGCTAAACAATGTAGCTCAAAATAATGCTACTTATGCACATATATTGAAAAAAAAAACTGTTCAACCTAAAACTAACACTATTCAACCGAAAACATCTGCAGATGCTCACCAATACAATAAGGACAATATTAAGCCATCCCCAACACAAAACCAAGGAATGGAGTCCATGATATCAGTAATGATGCAATGCGTCCAACAATTTATGACTTCCATGCAAAACATGATGCAAGAAATGGCTAAAAACCAAAACCATATGATGCAACTTCTATTGTCTCGTAAATAAATTAATGTCTTTAGGTCGTAGCAGTTTTAATGTCGGTGTTAATGAAAATCATCCAGCTTTGATTAATGTTTTATGTAAACAATCTGATGGGTTGAATGTTGTTCACTTCAATGCACGCAGCTTAAATTCACAGAAGATGGATTACGTTAAACTCGGTTTTGAAAACTCTCTTGTTGATGTCATATGTGTCTCTGAAACGTGGCTTTAGCCTGAATTACAGGACTCTGATTTTAGCCTGAATAATTATACACTATTGAGAGTTGATAAGAGAGGTGGTGGTGTCGCAATTTTCGGCAGAAACTGTCTAAACATGAAGTTGGTTTGTCAATCGAATGGTTCAGATATTGATTTCCTTATTGCCGAAATATCTGATTCAAACACGAAAGTCTTGCTATCATGTGTTTACAACCCCAACAAGTGTCTCAGCCTTGATCCTTTCTTCTCTAAGTTGTCTACCTATCTTATTGCGTATGATCATTATTTGATATGTGGTGACTTTAATGTGAACCTGCTCTCTGATGATCAGCATACTGCGAGGTTATGTGATCTTATTGCTTCTGCTGGTCTTTCGATTGTAAACTCTGTTGTCCCCACACGATTTGCTAACAATGCTAGACCTAGTCTACTAAACTACTTTATTATCTCCAATGCTACAAGAGTTTTGAAATTTGATCAAATATTCTTTGTCTCGGACCACGATCTTATCTTTTGTAGTTTAAATGCGAATCTTAATCGTAAAAATACGTCAAATACCTACTCGTTCCGTGATTATAATGCTATTAATGTTAGTGCCCTGTTTTCTGACCTAGCTTGTTTCCGTTGGAATGATTGTTGGTTTATGAGTTGTGTAGATGAAAAACTTGATTTTTGTGTAAAAAATTTGAATGAAGTATTTGATGCTCACGTGCCGTTACGTGTTGTCCATGCTAAATATGATTCATGTCCGTGGTATGATTCTTATGTTGAAATGGCTATTAAGAAACGTAATCGGTTTTTTTTGAACTGGAGCTTATACAAGATTGCCCGAAGTAGAGCTTCCCTAGTTGTTAGATTAGCTAAGCAAAAATTTTATTCCTTGAAATTGAGTACTTCACTTTCTACGAAAGTTTTATGGCGTAACTTAAAAAATCTAGGTGTGTACCGTAAATGTGATTCTCTCAGTCAATTACCTCCTGATGCCCTAAATGATTTTTTTATTTCCGTTTGTAAACCTACTCTTAATAGTCCTTATGTTAACAATTTGTCTGCTACTCTCCCCTCAAATAAATTCTTTCAGTTCTGTACTATCAATGAAAATGATGTGGTTAGGTGTGTCATGAAGATAAAATCAAATGTGGTGGGCAATGACGGAGTGCCAATTAAGTTTGTAAAGATCGTCTTACCATATATTTTAGCTCCTCTGACACATATAATTAACCATTGTTTTACTTCTTCCTCTTTTCCAAGTATGTGGAAAGATGCTTCAATTTTCCCAATAGCCAAAAAACCGTCTGCGCATACAGTAAATTTTCGTCCTATTAGTATTCTGTCATCGTTATCCAAAATATTTGAAACTTGTTTGAAAATAATCTGCTTTCACCACTTCAATCTGGGTTCCGAGAAGGTCATAGTTGTTCCACTGCCATGTTAAAAATTATGGAAGATATTCGTGTACCTTATGACCAGGGTGACCTCACGCTTCTATGTCTTTTAGACTTTTCTAATGCGTTCGATTCTGTGGATCATTTTTTGTTAAGTGAAAAGCTAAAGTCTTACTTTGGTTTTGATACAAGCTCATTAAGGCTAATGAAAAGTTATTTAAAAGGTAGATGCCTACTCTCAATATAAATCGATTCTTGGTCCTTTGTTGTTCAGTATATTTATTAATGACATATTTGTTGTGTGTAAGAATGTAAATGTTCATGCGTATGCTGATGATATACAACTTTATCTGTCTAATCGTATTGGTCTTACTGACGATCTCAGTGCTAGAATAAACGAGGACTTATTAACCATTAGTAAATGGGCTTCTGACAACGCTTTAAGCCTTAATGCTGCTAAATCATTTGTTTTACCCATTTCTAAGGACAAAATTTCTTTGACAGATATTCCCCCCTTATATATAGGAACGGTGCCGTTGCAATTCGTTGACAAAATAACTAACTTAGGATTTCGTATTAATTCTAACTTGTGTTGTGTCGATCATGTCAATAGTATTGTAAGTAAAGTGTTTTTAACTCTGCGTAATTTGAGAGTGTCTGCAGCTTTTACTCCTGTAGAAACAAAACGGAAACTGGCAATCCAGTTAATATTACCAATAATATCGTTTTCTGAACTTGTTTACAGCAAACTAGATTCTCATTCGCTGCACAAGCTTGAAGTAGTATTCAATAATGTTACTCGCTACGTTTACGGCCTACGTAAATTTGATCACATAACTTCATGAAGAAATAGTATTCTAGGTTGCAGTCTTTCTGATTACTTGAGAGCCAGAAACTGTGTATTTTTATTTAGGCTAATTACTCGTAAGACCCCTTTGTATTTATATGAGAAATTAATTTTCCCTCAATCTGCAAGATCCCAGAATTTGATTGTACCTAAATTCAGATACCTTAATTCATCCAGAATGATTTTCATTAACACTATTAGGCTATGGAACACTATCTCTTTACATATTAAACGAAATCTAAATGTACGTAATGCTAAGTTTTTACTGTTTATACATTTTTTGGCCAAAAGTTTGTAAGTTGCTCAATATTTTAATTTTAATATTTCAATGTTAATTTTAATACTATCTCTTCATAAGATTTTATAATCACGCTAGTTATTTATGTAGCAATTGTCTTATTTCGTTTTTAATACAGTCTGTCAAATGTGCTCTGCGTTACATTGTTTCAATATTTAGTTTAATTATTTATTATCGTGTCTTAACTAGTTTAACTTCTTATTTTTAATAATTTATTTTCTTTCTTTCTTTACTGTGATTCTTCTTTTTACGCTGCCTATTTATTTTTATCTTACTTTTAAGTACTGGAATAGATTTCATATCTTAGTGTACTACTATATTTTCTTGAATAAATTGAAATTCTAATTTTTTAGTTTTATCTGATGAGTCAATGAAATATGAAAGTTTACTCGGATATGATTTTACAAAAAAAATTGGTCTTTTATTCTGATGGTAATGGCTATAAATTTAATCACTTAATTGTAGAAACAGCCGGAAAAACGATTCAGAGTTAAGTGTTTACATCATTACTGCCTCAGAAATTGACGTTCCCCTAAAGTATAAAGCAGCCGTTGAAAAATTGATATTGTCTTACAAACCCTCAAACGTCGGTGAAGAGTGACCAGTTGTTATGAAGATTATACATATATATATATATATATATATATATATATATATATATATATGGTCAAATAAAACCATTTCGTCATTCGCCGAGTAGATTACCAGCGCAAGAGCAAGAAGCTGTTCGTAAACAGGTAGAAGATATCCAGCTAATGTTATGATGATAACGTCGGAAATAACAGCAAGACTCCAAAAGCTGCAAAATGATGATGAACGTATAAAGGCAATAGGTGCTGTTTTAGAAACTGGGCCTTACGATAACTACAAAAAGAAATGTGGCTTAGTTTACAAAACTATTGCCGGAAATGATTTGCTGTTCGTCAAAGTGGACACATTTCGGTTCAAAAAACGATGTATTCAATCCAGCAACAATTTCATATTCCGCACTTGGAGAAAAAAGTAAGTCAATTTTCAAACAATTGCATCAAATGTATTATATATAATAAAAAACTTAGAAATAAGAAAGGTTTCCTTCACTGTATCGATAAAGGCGATACTCCTCTACATACGATGCACATCGATCTCTTGGGGCCAATGGATGCCACCACAAAGCAATACAAATATATTATCGCAATGGTGGATGCTTTCTCCAAATTTGTATGGCTGTTTCCTACAAAGTCAACTGGTGCAGAAGAGGTTGTTAAGAATTTGCAAATGTGGTCCAACATTTTTGGAAATCCCAACAGAATTGTTAGCGGTAAAGGTGCAGCCTTTACCTCTCATATGTTTAATGATTTTTGTAAAGATAATAACATAAAACATATTGAAACAACAACGGACGTTGCTCGTGGAAATGGGCAGATAGAAAGAGTAAACAGAACAATACTCTGGTCAAGTTTAAGAGGCCATTAATTCTTGTGTGTACAGTTCCACTAAATTCTCGCCGTTTGAAATTTTGTTTCATGAAAAAATGAAGACAGACATCAGCAGTAATATAGTTGAAGAACTGCAAAAAGAGTTGGTTACCGATTTTAAAAAAGGAAGAGAACAAATTCGGGATGAGGCTAGGAAGCAAATAGCTAATGCAGAAAAGCTTTACAAACAAAATTTTGAAAAAAAAAAAACTTAAAAACGAGACTAACTACAATATAGGCGATCTAGTAGCGATAAAGAGAACACAGTTCATTGCTGGTAAGAAGCTTGCAAGCTAGTATCTGGGTCCATACAAAGTTACAAAAATCAAAAGAAATGGTCGATACGATTTTGTAAAAACCGCAGATTTCGAGGGTCCTCGTAACACATCTACAAGTTGTGATAACATGAAATTATGGAAATTTACCGAAACTAATGAAGATTTGATTTCATCTGAGCAGATGAAGAACAGGATGGCCGAGTGTAAAAGGAGTAGCAGCACTATTTCAAGAAGTTGAGTGTCAAAGGAGTAACAGTACTATGTCAAGAAGTCGAGAGTAAAAAACATAAGCGGTAATATTTCGAGAAGTTGAAGAAGTCAGTAATCAGTTGAATAATTCAGTTGTCAAGTACGTTGATCGGTAGCTAATATCTTTGTATTTAATCGCTGTCATTTTAAGTAGTAAAAACAGTGTTGTATATGGCTGCGAGTCTTGGTTTTTATCGGCTGCAGTGTTACACAAACTTCAGACATTCGTTAACAGATTTTTCGGCAGATCTTAAGAATTTGGTGGCCAAGGACTATTAGTAACGAACGTTTGTGGAGTAATACACACCAACATCCTATTCAAAGTGACATCATGAATAAAAAATATGGATGGCTAGGACATAAGCTTCGCAAACCTACTAGTGAGATAGCACACGCTGCGTTGGAATCCGCAAGGAAAAAGAAACCGTGGACGTCCCAGAATGACATGGAGGAAAACAGTTACGAGCGAAATAGGCAAAACATTCAGCGAATTGAGAGCAACAGCGCGTGACAGAAATAATTGGCGACTATTCATAATAGACATAATTTATATTATTAATTTTTTCAAAATCTAATGTAAACTGAATACTACTTTTATTTTGAAATGAAACAATAAAACTTTATGAAATAAAAACCTTTCTACATTTGAAATAAAACAATAAAACTTTATAAAATATAAACATTTCTACATTTATTTATTTATTATTTATTGACTTCTTAAAAATGTTTCATTACAAAATTAAGTATCCTGCGAAGCCTTTAGAGCTTATCTGCAGGAAGGGTAATTACAATCACATATTAACTTTAATCTTAAAACTACTTAATATTTGTTACACTGATGCAAAATAATTTTGTATATATTTTTTTCTGCGATATGTGTTTCGAATAGTAAGGAGATTTGTTGGGATTTTATTTAATATTGATGGTAAAGATACAAGTAGTGTATTTTTGCCATAGTTGTTATAAAATGTTGCTGTTTTAAGTCTGCCTTCCGCCTTGTGCCGCGTATCATGCTGATGGTCTATCAGTTTCTTGAACGTATTATCTATCCTTGTAGAACTCGTTAAAAAGTGTTGTTTTATATATGTCTTCTATATTCAAAATATTTAGATTTTTACATAGTGGTAAATGAATCGAGTTCGTTTTTTTGCTGAAATTTTCAAAATATAGTTTTGACATCTTTGGATTTTTTTGCTATGAGTGGATGGGCCCCATGCCGTTATGCCGTGACGTATGTATGCCTCTGTTAGAGCAAAGTAGGCCTGTTCAATGTATGTGTCGCAATCATCATCTACAATGGCATTTTTGTTAATATTTTTATGTAGATATGCTGCGTTATGAAATTTTATTTTGATATTGTGGTACAGTATATGTGGGGGTTTGATGTGCATTAATTGTGTTTATTTTATTTATTTTTTCTTTTTATTTCATTGAGCCAATGGAAATTATAAAAAATTCCTTACAGACTAAAACAATAGTAACTTAAAATTAATTAAAAATAAAAATAGATTTAAGACAAGCTTAAGGATAGAATTCATTGAGTAGATTTTTAAATGAAACTTTAGTAACCGAGAAATCTAAAACCAAGGAATTAGAAATAGAATTAAACTCAGTTAAGGCTCTAGAAATAGGAGCAAAAGAGGCATAATTTGATCGTCGCAACCCAACATAAAATAAAGCTGAATGACGCAAATCTCTAGTTGGAATATTAAAATTGATTAGTTCTAGAAGAGCAGGACAATCAACAAAACCAACAATGTCATAAACAAACATGAGAGACAAGATAGTTATTCTGTTGTTCAAGGACTTTAGATCGATGAGCATGCAACGAGCATTGTAAGAGGGAATGGGCTCGGCAAAATGAAGACAACGCAATGCAAATCGAATAAAGACTTTTTGAATCCGCTCAAGTCTATTAATATGACAGAGATAATGAGGCCTCCATATAAATGCTGCATATTCTAACCGAGATCTTACTAAGGAAGTAAACAGTATTTTGAGCGTAAAAGGATCAGAAAACTCTGAACTATTGCGACGGATAAAAGCTAACATAGAATAGGCTTTAGGAATGATACAATTTAAATGTGGAACAAAAGAAAACTTCACATCGAAAACAACCCCAAGATCTTTTATTTCACTCAATGATTTTAAGGTAGAATTGGCAATGTGATAAGATGTAGGGATAGTATTATGAACTTTGGCAAAAGTCAGATGGGAACATTTGTTGATATTTAGCGATAACCGAAATTTGCAGCACCAAATAAGAAACAAATCTAAATCAGACTGTAGAATTTGAGAATCCGAGATATTTTTAACTACAGAATATATTTTTAAGTCGTCGGCATATAATAGGTATCTAGCAGTTGGAAAGCAGCATGAAATATCGTTAATAAATAAGAGAAAAAGTAAAGGACCTAGAATGCTACCTTGCGGAACACCCGAGGTAGCAATAAAAGGAGCTGATTCAACATTATCAATAACCACAACGGATTGTCTATTGATTAAATAGGACCTTATCCACTCCAAAAAAACCGAGTGTATACCCAAATTAGCTAATTTAAAGATCATAACATTATGAGACCTTATCACCTTATCAAAGGCTTTTGAGAAATCAGTGTAAATTGTATCAATTTGATATCCATTTTGAAATGCAGAGATACAATCTTCAGCGAAGACGGCTAAGTTGGAAGGAGTAGAGCGACCCGGAACAAACCCATGCTGATTACAACAAATTACGTTCTTGACGGCGAAGTAAAGCTTGTCTTTTACGATACTTTCAAAAAGTTTTCGTGGCATTAACCACTAGACCATTGTCATGCGACCATCTTGTGATACAAGTAGTGTATTGTGATTATATTAAGTTCCTGTTGCATTATTTCTGTTGCTGTGTTTATGTCCCTGTGAGAGACAAGAATCGCTGTGTCATCTGCTTATGCAAAGGCTGTACTGTTATTTAGTAATTTTAGCATATCATTGACGTTTATAATATACATTAGTGGCCCTAGTTTAGAACCTTGAGGGACACCAAGCTATACCTTCACTTCGTTACTAACATTGTTTTGGACTTTTACTTGGTTAATTCAAGGATTTAAATAATTTTGAAACCATTTCAAGCAACTTCCACGGATACCTATTTTTTGCATGGACAATAAAAGGGTTTCATGTGTTAGTGTGTCGAATTCTTTTCTAAAGTATATAAATGGCGCCAAGTTATGAAAACCTTTACTCAAATTTTCATTTAAAGTATTTGCGAAATATGCCAAATAATATTGCGAAAGATATCACTGAAATTTGTTAATCTTCTGGCCATTATTTCTTCGAGTACCTTTTCAATTACAGATAATCGCAATCGGCCCATAGTTGTTGTAGTCTGATTTCCCACCATTTTTATATATTGGTCTAATTAGTGATACCTTGAGAACTTTTAGTATAGTAGATTAAGAAATACTCATATTAATAAATTCTGTTATAATTTGCGTAATCACAACTGCATTGTTTTGCAAATCTTTTGCTCGTATACCGTCAAAGCCAGGACATTTTTTAGTGTCTAAATTGTTAATAATGGTATATACCTCGGTTTCGGTTGCATGCTAAATAAAAATTGAGTTTTGTAGTGAGTAATTGTTTTTATTAAGTGTTTTAATCTTTAATCTTTAAAAGACTTGTAAACATTTTTTGTAATTATACTCACTTCTTGATTTTTAAAGTTCTTTATTATTGTTTCATCTAGGTTGTTGGTTCTTTTTCCAACTATTTTGTTTATTATTTCCCAGGTCTTGTTTATTTCATTTTTGTTTTCATAAAATTTATTTTGATAGTATTGATTTTTAGGCCGGCAAAATCTTCCACTGAACCCTCCTCGAGGGTTCCGGCTGGTAATAGATTCTACAGTATCCTGTTAGTTGTCAGGAGGTGTCTAGCTAAGATAAGGTTGAAGAGTCGGGTGCTTGTTACTCCTAAGTAGTACAGCATTTGAATCTGCACTCTTATCAAGGTCGGGAGTGTTGGGCTGGATCAAGGTGTTATGCGACCCGTGCCGAGGATCAGCCTGGCTGGGGGACTTGCTTTTTCAAAAATAGCCCAGTCCCTAACGTGAGTTTCACTGATACTTG
This sequence comes from Toxonevra muliebris, assembly GCA_963691655.1. Classification (NCBI taxonomy): domain Eukaryota; kingdom Metazoa; phylum Arthropoda; class Insecta; order Diptera; family Pallopteridae; genus Toxonevra; species Toxonevra muliebris. Next base: position 46,591,134 of record OY829328.1, on the reverse strand, counting down.
GTCGCCTCAGTGAGTAACTGCGACTTGGGGCTATGGCACGGCAGGCCTACTTCCCCTACACTTGTGGGATTTAATATGAACAAATTACATCATTTAAATAAACTAGCAGGAAATAAACCAAAAGGAAAGCAGAAGAGACAGCAAGGACAGTAGATATACGGAAAGCAAAGGTGCCAAACCTAATATTGGACCAATGCGAAAGACGACGACGACAAAATAGACGAAAAGTCTAGGTTTAGTGGGACCCGATGAGGAACAACCACAACTGTCGACCAAAAGTACCAAAAGGCAAACCGAACAGACCATCAAACGCGGGGAGGTAAGGAGAAAAATAGGATAAAGTGGCGCTGGTGCCAAATGGTATATGCGGTACCTGGAAGAAGACTTAACTCCCGAGGAAGCCAAGAAGAAGGCCCAGGACCGCCCAAAAACCTCGCCGCCAGTAGAGCCGAGGAAAAGGGGCGCTGACGAAATCAGTCCGCAGCTGCGTAATGAGGCAAAGAAAAGCCGGGCTGAACCACAAAAGCGCGAGGCGTTTAAAAAGAAGGTGGAAGCTAGGAAGCCAAGTGTCAGCTACGCAAACGCTGTTAAGGCTAAAAGACTAGCTATACAAGCAAATCTTACCCTGCATATATAATCACCAGAGAGGAGCAGAGCCAGATTGAAGAAGCGATCGTGGAAGAAATGTTTAAGGGATGGAGGGCCAAACTTCAATTAGATGGCATCCACTTTATACCAGGGTTAATACTAGTAGACAGTGCGAAGGACGACACTGCTGAATGGCTTCGAACTTTGGTACCAAAACTGCCTGGCAACTGCACACATGATGACAGTTTATCTACCGAAGGCCGCAGGATTCGAAACGAAGAAGCTATTAGACCTGATCATAGCACAGAATAAGGGGATTCACACCGAGCTCTGGCGCGTCGTCAGGAGCAAGGACGAAGGCAGCGGCAAGCTGTTGGCGATCGGGGTGGATGATAGGTCGATGGATGCGATCAAAAAGAACGACTGCATCTTACGATACAGGTTTGGTCGCATTCCCATCCACCTACACAAACCACGGGAGAAGAAGTAGAATGCCGCTGAGGATAAATCGGGTGAAAATACTACCGAGATACCATCAGAAGTTGCTAAAGAAATTGAAGCGGCTGGCAGTGAAATGAAAGCATACATGGTGTTGTGGTAGCATCGAGATACTTCCCAGTAGACGACATTCATGCTCCACCGGACCTGGTCAATAAACTAGTGAGCTACTGCAACCAGAAGAAACTACCACTTATACTAGGATCTGATGCCAATTCTCACAACGAAGTGTGGGGTAGCACGCACACAAACCAAAGGAGTGAGTACATTCTTGAATTTATTTATTTATTTATTATAGTAATAGATTAGAAATTTTTAATTTGGGTAACACACCAACTTTCGTAACTAGAACACGAGAAGAGGAAGTGGACTAATCAATAACTAGAAGGTTTCATAGAATAATAAGATTTGACATTGAGGGCTCTCCAACAATCGACAGAAAAGTAAGAAATCCAAGAAAACAAATTGAGATCTGTATCTAGTTAATCTGAGCAACCATACAACTTTTTTAAAAGTTGGCAATCATATCAGAAATGAACTAGCACTAGAAACAAAGGTAGAAAATTTCAACAAGGTCGCCACTGATGCATATGAGGAAGGCTGTCCCATAAGTACAGTAAACTCATCTAAAGACGTATCTTAGTGGAACAAAAACCTAACTAAACTGCGAACTGAGGTTTGCAGGTTGTTCAATCGAGCAAAACAAACTGGAAAATGGACAAGATATAGAAGCTTACTAACGACATATAACAATGAAATTAGAGAAGCAAAGCGCACAAGCTTTAGAATTTTTTGTGAAAATATTGAGAAGGCTACAGGTGCCTCAAGATTATACAAAGTTATGGCCAAAGATAAAACCAACGACAGAATATAACCTAAAATCGATATGTAGAACGAATAAAGAAAACTGGAAGGTAGCGAAGGAAATATGCTCTGAATTACGACTACGCTGAGCGGTGGATACATTAAAACCATTTAAAGCACCAGGCGTAGATGGCATATTTCCCATTTCGCTGCAAAAGGGGATAGAAATTCTTTCTCGTTCACTTATTAAAATTGCTGGAGGAAGTATAGCCCTGGGTTATATACCAAAGGCATGGAGGCGAGCAAGGGTGGTCTTTATTCCGAAGGCAGGAAAGAAGGATCCTCTTGACCCAAAGTCCTTCAGACCAATATGCTTGACCTCATTTGTACTCTTGAAAAAATGATAGACAAATATGTACGGACAACGGTCCTAGTAAATGACCCGCTTCATCCTTGTCAACATGCATATAGGGCAGATGGATCAACAGAAACTGACGTGAATCAATTGATAGATGTACTACAGGACACTCTAGAAGCAAAATAAATAGCTTTATGTGCGTTTCTAGATATCGAAGGGGCTTTCAATAACACCACGCATGAAGCAATAAAAGAAGCTCTCATCCGTAGAGGGGTTAATAATACCTTGGCATGTCGGATGAGTGCCATGTTGAAGACCAGAGCAGTCGAGATACCGATGAGCACAGGCCCTTTTAATAGCAAATACAACAAAAAGTTGTCCACATGGTGGGGTTACGTCCTCGTCATAAACGAACTTCTGGACGAATTAACAAACACTGGACTTATGATTCAGGGTTATGCCGACGATGTAGTAATAATATGTAGAGGTAAATTTGAAAATACTCTATGTGATTTAATCCAATAAGACCAAAAGTCACGAAAAGATGGTGTTTAAAAGTAGGGCTGAATATTAATCCAGCAAAAACTACAATTATATCATTTACAAGTAAACATAAGCTTAAAAACTTGAAGACCAAGTTGGGGGTGTACACCAAAAATACTACGATGGATGTATACGGTAATTGTATGACCAATGATCGCATATGGAGCGGTTATCTGCTCAGATAGAACAAAGCGGAAAACAGCTGTCAATGAGTTGAATAAACTTCAAAGATTAGCATGTGTTTGCATAACTGGGGCTATAAGAACGTGTCCAACAACGTTCTTAGAAGTCCTTTTATAATTAACACTTCTTCACATCTATATCCAGATGCAGGCGAAGAGGGCAATTGAATGTCTCCAATTGAGTCAGGTCATTGCCTAAATCGAAAGAAGTTTGATATTCTTATGAAGCAATTTCCTGAAATTTCAATACCGAGAGCTGACATGATACCGCAGTTTAGTTTTCTAAAAATTTTAAAACAAAACTAAGTAATAAAAAGGATTGGGAAGGTTTGGTTGAAACCTACAATATAAACCAACAAATGATAACCTGGTATACAGACGGGTCTCTTACTGATGAAAGAGCAGGAGCGGGGGTATATGGGCCAAGGATAAAATACTTCGAGCCCATGGGTAAATGCACCAGTATCTTTATTTAAGCTACACATCGCGTCAGTTATGTTACTGTTAAACCAGGTTTCCGTCACACATATGATGTCAATAGCTGAATCTTCAAGAACGTATCTAACAGTCCAATTTATCTGCATTTAGGCTTCTAGCATTGAAATGCACAGTTTTAAGGCCATCATACTGTTGGCATAAAATGTTAATTATGGTTTTATGATTTCCATTACCACCAGTTAAAGAACTAATAAGGTTCGCCATACAAGTTACACAGCAAAGCTAAATTTACAAACAATAAACCCTGCTTACAAAAATCTTAAAACTAAATATAATAATAATATTGAAATATAATAAATAAACTATAATTTTAAAAAATTGTTCATCATTTTCAACAATATTAATAAGGTCATCCGAGCTTTTAATAGCAATAGCTTTATCACCTTTTCGCAAACGAACAAACACAGTACTACGTAAAGTAAAAACGTTGAATAGTTTTTTCTTCTTTAAACTTTCATGCAGAAAAATTTTACCATCTGCTTCAAAACCCGCATTTCTTAGTTTAATTGCTGCTTTATGTCTTCTGCGATAGTTAGCAAATGCCTTGAATACACGAATACGATCATATGGCGTGTTGTTGGCTTAGCCCTAAAAACATCACGCACTGGAGGCGACATAAGATCGATGGAAACGCAAACAGAGTTGAAAATGCTTTTTAGATTTTCATTATTCGCAGAAGGGATACCAAAAATAACTGCATCAGATGAAATACCATATTATTTTTCCCCAAAATCTGGGCACCCTCATACATTTCTTTCATAATCTTGATTTCAGATTTTAAATTTTTAAGAGGGTCTAACTCGCAGCTAAGTGATTACATTTTTCTTCAAATACTGTTATGCTATCTTTCATATGTGATATATCCTCCCTCATTTTGCATAGTATTTTTTTCTTCGAGACACTCTAGCTCAGAAGAGAACTGAGTGGAGAGACGATCGCACTCACTTTTTGTGTGGTCTTTCAAACGGTTCTCCATTAACTTCAGATCCATTAGAACAGCATTATCTTTGACCCTTTGTTGTTTGAGAGCAGGTGAGAGCACACCTCAATCTAAAGGTTGCGGAGGGGGATTTTGCGCTTGATTGCTGCAGAGCGAGTATTCAACATAATAAACTGAATTTGTAGCAAAAAACAAAAATAAGCAAATGACAAAGATTACAAGATTAGTTGGATTCTTTTATTTACTTCACTTCTATTTTTTCCTCACTTTCGCATCATCAATTTCGCTCCGATTTGTCTTCTTTAGCTACGTACCATATCTTCAGAAAATATAACAATTTTATTGTAAATACGTAAATCTGCAATATGAGGGACATTTAATATTTGTTAAATGTGCCCCTTTGAAAAAAGTCAAATGTGCCCCAATGCTCTTGATGATTTTTTTCTTCTTTTTCAATTTATCTTGTTTTATTTTCACAATACACAATTTTATTTTGTTAACATTAGCGCTGCTAACAAATTTTGTTACTCTTTTTTAAGTTAGAATTAATTCACAAAACGCTTACATACGCGTTGTCCAAAATTACATCAGCGTTGGCAAATTTACAAAAACACGTATTAATCCAAGAAGAGTTAAAGTAAAACCTTCAAATTTCATAACGTTTCTTTAAATCAAATTAAGCTGGTCACACTAAAAATAACAAAGTCAAATGTGCCCCGGTGTCAAAGGTACCCCACTTTACTCTACATGTTCGCATCGACTTTTTTTTTATTGTTTGTTGAATATCATCCCAATTAACATTACTGATTTGTGCATTTACAGTGCTATCTCTTATTTTCATTGTTATTTCTTCTTATTTACGTTCTCGTTGCTCTTAAACTGGAGGAAGCAGATAAGAGGAAAATGATTTTTTATATTAGTTTCTACTAAAGCTCCATGTATAATGCTCTCAGTACATCTCATCAAAAAGTGATCAAGGTTTGTACTTGTCTCTCTTGCTATGTCTACTCGTATACTATAAGAGAGGATGTTTTGTATAGAAAAGGATGAAATCATATCATGTGTTATTGTCGCCGTTGGCTTTATGTAAATCAATGTTTATGTCACCGATGGTAATTATTTGTTGTTTCCTTTGTCTATTTTTGTAAATAGTTGTTCGATTTCTTCTATGAACGAATTGACGCTAAGTGAAGGCGGACGATAAATTGCAATTAATGTTAGTTGGTGGTTGTTGTTGTGTAGGGTAAGATAAATTGCTTCAATGATTTCGTGAGCGGTTTGTTAACATTAGGTCCGTTCCCGTACTTTTTGGGTAAAGTCTGGTAAACTGAGAGTAAACGAAAAATGTTCTCTCGGATACACAAAAATGTACAAATGTACAAAACCACTTTTCTTGCGCAAAACAAAACGTCAAATTTTAACAGCAGTTAAATTAAAAAAAAAAGTTTCTGTGATATTTAATAAAACAAAAATTGTTAAAACTTACAAGAAAAAAAATAAATAATGAAAAAATTAAACATCAATTTTTTGATAGTTTTTTTAGGAGACTATGAAAATTAAATCTAGAGGTTAATTTTCAAAGTCATGACTTAAGTTCATGTCAATTTCGTTATTTGAAGTTATATATAAACAGGCTTAATGAACAAATGTAGTCATCACAACAACAATGTATATAGAGACGGGCAAATCAGACGGCCGTTTCGGAATCCGCCACAATTCCTCATCAGTGATCTAAGTGATAGTTCTTAATCTTTCAATATCCTATATAAGCTACTAATATTTGAATCAAAAAATAAATTTTTCGTCTGACTACTTTTGTAGAATCTTCTGGTTCACAATCACCATTTGCATTATTCAGAAATAGCAGAAGCTTCAGAAGTTGAACAGACAATTGCGTTATTAACTTGTGGAGAATGTACTTCAAAATTAACTAATACTAGCGGTAAGGCCCTAGTAACTGGGGCTATTTTTTTGCGGAAGAAATCTCTTTATAAAAAAACAAATATCAAAAGAGAACCAAACTACTCGTTGGTGTTTGTTTTGTTATTTCTGTATGCAGATAATTCTGAGAAATGCCGTTACTCATGTCTTCTCTCTCTCTCATTTGTTATTTACTCTCGCTTAAGCAATGATTTTTACAACGATGAATGCAATGCTTTGTTCAATGAGCGAATTTTAAAAAACTTCCGTCTCTAATATTTTGGGATTGGCTTAACCGATTTTAAATCTGAATTTTTGGCTAGCTTACTCATCAAGCTCTTTAAATTGATATATATTATGATAGTGTAGCACTTCTGGATCTTCTGGAATAAATTGTAGTTTACACTAATAAATGTATAGATACTACTAATGAATTTTCAAATGTCTTTTAACTCTTTCATACCCAATGTTGCGTATATTCAACATTCAATTTTATGTGGCAAAAATAAGGTAGTTAACAGTTTTCACTATTAACATTATTTATATTCGGTTCTATTAGGTATTCTTCATGTTTACTGATTGCCGAACAATTGAAATTTCTAACTTAAGTCATTTTTTTTTAAATTTTTGTCTTTGAAGTTGTAGCATATAACGATCAAATGTATGTATGTATAGGCAAGGTTCGTTTAGGTGACAGCAGATGCACGTATAGTTCCAGCTCAGGCTCGTCGGCAATTGGGGTGGAGTCCTTGCTGCAAATCACCTAATGCTAACATGTCTACAGCAGTAACATTTTAATTTACGTGCATAACAAGGGAGTATAGAAGGACAGGATAGAGAAAGAATAGAAAAAGAAAGAGAGGGGAGCTAGTGTTCCAATATTCAATCGAGAATATTGTTGCTGTTGTGTTGCATGTTGATGTTGCAACGTTGCCCTCCCAACCATGATCCCAAAAAAAACCCACTAAATAGATCTGCATGAGGATCCCACGTCACAAACACACAACGACCTAGATACTACTAGAAATCAAAAAAAAAAGAATTTAAATCATTAAAAAAATATATATTTTATTTGAAGTAAAAATAAGGGTAATCGAATTCATTTGCATCTTAATATTAGTTAAAGATAAAGTTAGGAAAAACTTAAGTATTAAAGAAAATAAATATTCATGTATGAACATAAAAAAATAAAAATAATTTAATAGTTATATTCAATCCACAACTAGTTATTATTAAATGAAAATTCGAAAAAAAATTAGCAAGAAAATGTAAAAATTAGCATACGAAAGCTTTATCCGAAACAAAATGCGTTTGCGTGAAAAAAATGGTTCATGAGGTTATTCGAATAAAGTTAAAGTCCAAAAAGTAAACAAACATTCTCCTCTTTTAGCAACAACAAATACACATAAATATAAATCAAACTCACTCAAGTCTGCTGCACTCCCACGATGAAAGATCTTTCAAAGAGCGACTGCTTCATAGTAACGGAGATTGCTAAGAAAATTTTAGTATTGTTGCTCTAAATTGAGAGAGCTTTGAGAGAGAGGCAAGGTATGCCTAGAAAATAATGCATAGATACAAAAACTAATTAGGACCAAAAATATTTTAGCTTCTATCTTTATTGTAGACACTAGTGGTGAAAATTATAGAACCCGAAAATTGAATCATGTGAACGTAAAAAGAAAATTTCAGCATTTATAAATAATCAAAAACACTGTAATAAATTCAGATTTGTCGCATGCGATAAATTTGCATTTGTATATTTGTGTGTATGAGCGTACTGTGCTCTTTGTTTTCTAATTATAATTAACAAATTTAATCTTTATTTAAACACATGCTTCAAATCACTTGCTCAAATCCTCAATGTCACCATGGCACAATAATGATAATTAACAATTTTTAAACTTTTTTTTTTTCTTTCTCTCATACACTATTTTTGATTTCAGATACTTTTATTATACTTATTTTTATTTTAATGTTAACTTTATATGCAATTTTTAATTCTTACTTAAATGTCTTTTAATTTTCATGCTTTATCGGTATATCGGTTTAATTGGGGTAAAAATAACTAATTTTGCCCTATAGGGTCTTTTCCAATAATTTCACTATAACTTTAACTTAACTATGATTTGTTCTTCATGTAGTTATTGTCTTAATTTGTTTTTGTTTTTCTTCTGTTCATATACTCCATGTATATAAGCATGTATATATATATATCATACAATATTTTTATTAATCATTTTAACTATGCTTATTAACTTTTTTATGTATTTTTAGCCATTTTTAACCACTTTTAATTTAGTCTTTGTTTATTTTAATTACTATTTATCACTTTTCTAGCTTTTATTACTTAATTATAATGCATTTAGCTACTTGTTATTTTATCACTATATGACCGCATGCACCAACTTCTATCAACTGATATAATTTTCGATTTTCAACCTTAGATATTACAATCCATAGGTTTATCATCATATGTTTTTAGGTATATATATGCATGATATTATGTATTAAGTAACCTTAGGTATTGTATATATATATATGCATATTTTGCCTATACATATATATGGTTTTGAACATACATATTTTTTTATTCATATATATGATTTGAAACCCCTATATGTTTTTAAGCATATATTAAGCATATATATATATGGTGTCAAATCTAAATAAAAGAAATATACAAATTTCCCATTAGATTTGAGTAAAACAAGAGAAATAAAAATGAAAAGAAATTATTTCGAAATTTTTATAGAAATTACCCTTTTTGGATATGACACCATTGACCATGACCAGGAATTTAATGTTGGACAAGTAGATATCTATTGAAATGTTGGCCTCTCTATGAATTTATGTAGGCTGATTTCTATAAAGTAATTATAAAAATGTATTTGCATATATGTATACATATATGTATGAAAAATGAATAGATATTAACTTACTTGTATATACTTAGACTGAGGTACAGTCTTTTAGAGCAAAATGATTTAAAACAAATCAAAAGATGTATCCTGGTGAAGAGCTGGATCGTGAAAAGATCGAGACAGTTCTTCATTCTAAGCAAGTAAGCTCGTATTCACATAGTGAATCAGCGAAATTGAATTTCTAACATGATTTTTCCCATGAGAGCCATATTAGAATTTGGAGATAGATACGAAAAAAAAGAAAAAGGATTTTTTTTTCTCTTATGAATTTGACCGCTAGATGGCGATACATATGAATGAACAGATACTTACAGTGAAAGACACTGAATATCAAAAAAAATTTATAGCAAAAAAAAAATAGAACAAAATAGGTTTTGACTACAAGCGCCACTACAAATCCCCCCAACCAAAATCAGATTTTGGGGGTATAAAAACGCACAAAACTGATTTCGCTTGTAGCAAAATGAAAAAAAAAAGAAAATACTCGATCGTATTGTTATTGCCGTATATCCTTAGCGTGATAAGTACCTAAAAGACGTCCGTTAAAGTCTTCTAGCTCATAATAGCAATTTCCTAATTTCTTACGCACACGTGATTTTATAAATGTTGGTGCTAATTTGGCATTATAACCTTGTTCGAAATTACTCTGTTTAAAATTTCTTCTAAAAACTTCTTGACCTTCGTCGTAAGATACAATTCGTGCTCTTAGATTATATGAACGTTCGTTTCGTTCTTGTTGCTTTTTCATAACATCACATGCTCTGCTACGGATAATTTCAAATGTATCTTCTCGGTTGAAATTTACTGTTCTATCTTCTAGCAGTTGTAATTTTCGTAAAAGAGCATAAGTTGAACCATTTGTTATCATATGCTGACCGAATGGCATTAAATAGGGTGTTGTGCCTATTGCAGAATGAAATGATGATCGCAATGAGCAACTAATACTACTTAACATTTCATCCCAATTCTTTTGGTCGGGTTTCACATATGCTTTTATAGCAGATATTACTGAGCGATTAACTCTTTCGGATGCGTTAGCTTGTGGTGAATGTATAGCTGTGTACACATGGTTTACACCATACTTTTGCATCAAATGGTTGAACGAATTTGCTTTAAATTGCGTACCATTGTCAGACACTATAGTTTCAGGCACGCCAAAAACATGAAAGAGTTCTTCTTCAACATATTTGTTAATAATATCAGCAGTAAACTTCTTAACTGGTTTAAGAAATGAATATTTTGAAAAGTGGTCGAGAGCTATAAATATACCTATATGGCCAGTACGTGAGCGGGGATAAGGTCCTAGAAAATCGACGTAAAGTTTTTGAAAGAACCTATTGGTACTTGTAGGTATGCCCATTTGTGGACGAAGAATGTAGTTAGGATGTTTGGTACATTTGCATATTTCACATGCATTTATATATGCTTTCACATCATTTACCAATCCGGGCCAGAAATAGTAACGACGAATGCGTTCAAGCGTTTTATTTATGCCACCATGAGAAGATAGCTGGCTGTCGTGAGCTTTATGTAACACATCGGCTATCATATCTTTTGGTATCCACAACTTCCATACTAAATCATCATGCAGCTGTTCACCGGTTGAATGCTCTGTACGTCAATAAACAAAATTGTCAACTACTTTTAAATCCGGAAATTTATCTTGATTTTCGTTAACGTTTCTTATCAACTCGATATAATCGTTCGATTTAAAATGTGTTGAATTCAAATCAACGAAGACCCCAGTATCATTCTCCATAGCAGACAGATCTTCTACATTTGTACGCGACAGTGCATCTGGTACTACATTTTGGCTGTCACGTCTGTGTTCAATCTTAAAACAAAAGCCTTGAAGCTTCAAAGCCCACCGTGCTAAACGTGAGTTTAAATCGCTTTGCGACATGAGCCACTTTAGAGATGCATGATCGGTGATCACTGTGAATTCATGCCCCTCTACATATGGTCGAAATTTCTTAATGCTAAGCATTGCAGCTAAGCATTCTTGTTCCGTAACAGAATAGTTTCGCTGTGCATGGTTTAACTTTTTGGACATGAACGCGATAGGGTATTCTTCACCATCATCATTCATTTGCACCAAAACGCTGCCTACTCCTGTTGCACTTGCATCACAGTGTATGAAAAAGGGTTTTGAAAAGTTTGGGCTATGCAACACAGGAGCGCTACATAAAATTAATTTAAGCTTTTCAAAGGATTTTTGAGCTTCATCATTCCAAATGAATTTCCTACTTGTTTTTAGCAAATCAGTTAGAGGTGATGTTATGGACGCGTAGTTTTGTATAAATTTTCGATACCAACCGGACATGCCTAAGAAGCGTCGAACTTGTTTGACAGATCGCGGAATTGGAAAATCGGATATGGCTGACACCTTTTCCGGGTCTGTACGAATTACCCCATTACCAACAATATGCCCCAAATAATGGACTTCCTTCAAGCAAAATTTGCTTTTCTCGACATTTATGGTCAAACCTGATGACCGAAGGTGTTGTGCGATTTCTCGAAGGACATCGATATGTTTATTAAAGGTTTCAGAAATTATTAGCAGATCATCTAGATACACTAATACTTCTGTTCGTAGATGCGCAGGTACCACTTTGTCCATTAATCGAGACATGGTTTGTGGAGCATTACAAAGGCCAAAGGGCATCACTTTGTAATGATAGAGTGGTCTACCTGGAACAGTCAATGCAGTTTTATCTTTTGACAACGGGTCTAAAGGAATTTGCCAAAAAGCGTCTTTTAAATCCAGACTCCTTATAAATTCTGCATTTGGCAATCTACTTAAAATACCATCTATATTTGGTAAAGGATATGCATCTTTAATGGTGAATAGATTGACTTTTCTACTATCTAGACATAAACGAATTTTTCCAGGCTTACGCACTAGAACGATTGGTGATGACCATGAACTGTCAGACTCCTCTATAACTCCTAATTCCAACATCCTATCAATTTCTGTGTAAATCAGTTTCTCTATTGCCGGAGACACCGGAAAATGGCGTTGCTTAATAGGTTCATAGGTGCATCGCCTACATCAATTTCATAAGAAATAACAAGACCTTCTTTTGCAAATGATGGAAATAAACTGATAGTATTTTGGAGTTGTTTATTTTGTATTTCAGAGAGAGTATGTCGGTTTGAATGGTTTGATTCATCTATAGCACACAATTCAGATGATGAAGAAAAAGATGTCGGTAGTAGATCGAAAGATTTCCAAAAATCTACTCCAAGATATAGATCTTGAGATAAACTTGGAACGATAAAAATGTTAATTGGTTTAGATACATTACGGAAGCTTATTTCAGTTTTGACATGGCCTACGACATGTTGTGATTTTCCATCAGCGGTTCGAATAGACGATTTAAACTTTTTAAAAGAATGATTGCTGTTGATAAAATCTTGTGCAGCTTTAGCACCCATACAACTTATTGATGCTCCTGTATCAAGCAATCCAATTAAAGATTTTCCAAACAAGTTTACTTCAGCGTATGGACGAATATCGCTTGGCTTATTAAAAATTGTACTTAAAAATAATTTTCGGTTAGACTTAATATTATTCCAAAAGGAACGAATACGCATGCTAGAGCGCGCATTGGATTTTGGTGATTTTGTTTTAAAAATTTCATTTCGCGTTTTGTGAAATTCAATTAAACGCAAATGAAATGGCTTAAATATTGAATTGGTATTAGACCTAAATGAATTATTAGAAAAATTTGAAATATTGTTTGTGGTTGCGATGTTATCTAATCGGTGCTGGTGGATTGGTGTTTGTGTGTCTTCAAAACAATCGGTTTGCGTGCACCTCGATGTGCACTCAACGGCAAGTTTTTTGAACTTGTACAATTTCTACAGTTTGGTTTGTACACATTTGGAGCACCACATCCATAACAGAAAATCTTACGCTCACCCACACAATCTTGAAATCTATGACCATTTTGACCACAGTTCCAGCAGATCAAAGCAATCGCAGAAATCTCTTCTTCAGCCTCATCTTCATAAAATTCATTATCATAATTGTTATTGTAATTTTCTTCAATTTCGGATATCCGTTTCCGTGCAGGAATTGTGTTTGAAATTGTTTGTTTACGCTGGATATCTTGCAAGAAAAATTCACGTTTTCTGCATATGTCGCGCAAGTGGGATACCGAATGAATCTGAAGGTTTAAAATTTCATGCTGAATTTCTGGGCGAAGATTTCTACGCAAAATCTCAACAAGTGAGTTTTCAGCTAATGGAGATGTTAGCCGATCAGTTAACTGGACAATTGCATCATAAAACGTGTCAAAATTCTCGTTTTGCTTCTGCTTACGATCACGAATCATTTCCCTAAAATCAACATCAGTGCGAGTATCTTTGTACTGACGCCTTAGTGCTTCGCATAATTCATGCCACCTAACTTCGCGTACTGTCTTATGAAATCTCCAAAACCAATCGCTGGCTTTGGAGTCAAACAAAGAACTAGCATTTCGACAAAGCAGTTCGAAGTTTCCACCTAAGGTTTGGTTTGTCAGCGCTTCAACGTGATAAATAAAATTATCGATTGGCAAGCCATCTATTCCACCAGTAAACCTTAACTTCCAATTATAAATAATGTGGCTAACCTTGTCAGGCCGAATAGCAAAATCTGAAATAGGAGCACTGTTTGTTACTGATGCTCGTTGACCATTACCACTAAAACTATTCCTACCATTTGGATTTGTATTGGATCCAGCTGGTAACCCTAACAATTGCTCAAGCGTTTGTTGTTCAACATTTGGCAAAGATTGCATTCTCACATTTGGTTGCGCTACATTTGGTTGTGGTACATATGCACTAGCTACATTATTTTGTTCCTTATTTGGGTTTGAACTAGAAAATCTTCTGAAGCCTGCTTCAATATTTGTTTCTACCAGTTTCATTAAGGTTTCGCTTAATGATGTTAGCATTTCTGCTTGCTGTGCACCTACTGCTGCAGTTACCAAATTTCTTATGGTATCTCTTTGTTCAGGAGAGCTATGCAAAGAAGATGGAGATTGTTGACTTGTAAACAGAACTTCTGGTATTAAAATATCTGTTGAAGATTTTTGTGTTTGCGATCTAGTCACTAATTGACTAGCTGTAGGAAGCTTCGAAGGGGTTGATTTACTCATTTGTGGAACTTCTAGTACAGTACCACAAACAGGACATGCATTTTTGCCATGAAGGTATCTAGAGATACAAGATTTATGGAAAATGTGACCACAAGATGTTTTAAACAAATGTGAAGATATGCTTATCTGATTATTACAAATATTGCATCGAAATGCATTTGCATCTGTCAGATCTTCGTTACTATGTCGTACATTCATTTTTATTCTAACAAAATTAACTTAAATTTACAAATATGAACCCTTTAGATTCAAAAAAAAAGTTTACCAAAAAAAATTAAAAAAAACCCAAAAGGTATAATATAATTTCATTCAATTTTTAATGAATAAAATAAAAATGCAAAAAAAAATAATTAAAATAGTGAAAAACCAAATAAATCAAAATATAGTTAGAAACCAAAGTATCTTCAAGACTTGATTCCTTTTCATATCGGTCGAAGTGCGATGTGATGTATAGCAACAACATGATTTTTTTTTTTTTTTTTATATATGGAAAATAGAAAAACTAGCAAAAAAAAGATATTAATACAAAAGATTTTTCTACATTGGTTAGCAACTTTTGGTTCTCAAGAAACTATTTTCCTAATGCAGTTAGGATAGGGTAAAAATTTCAACCATGTCTAATTACTGCGGTCAGACATTAGCATTGCGCCAAAAGATCTGCAATTCCAATCAGCTCTTAAACAAAATTGAAAATTTACGAGAAGAGAAAAAGAAAAGATAGAAAAAGGAAAGTTTAAGAAAATTTTAAATTTTTACTAAAATATCTGTGGTCAGGCTTTGACCTTTTGCCAATAGCGCTGCAATTCCAATCAGAATTCAAGCAAAAATAAAAAGATTTAAGAGAAAAAGTTTAAAAAAAAAGATTTTAGTGTTGGGTATAATTTCATCTCTAAAATTTTATACGATTCCATTACACTAGGTATAAAAAGAAAGAAAATTATGTAAAATGAAAATGAGAGAGTTTGAGGTACCACACAAAAGTTATTTAAAACTCCTATAGTTATTTTCGCCAATTTTGAAAAATAATAGAAAAACAGTTTATTATGTGGCCCCACGTTGGGCGCCAAAAATTAAATTACTTATATCTGTAGCATATAACGATCAAATGTATGTATGTATGTATAGGCAAGGTTCGTTTAGGTGACAGCAGATGCACGTATAGTTCCAGCTCTGGCTCGTCGGCAATTGGGGTGGAGTCCTTGCTGCAAATCACCTAATGCTAACATGTCTACAGCAGTAACATTTTAATTTACGTGCATAACAAGGGAGTATAGAAGGACAGGATAGAGAAAGAATAGAAAAATAAAGAGAGGGGAGCTAGTGTTCCAATATTCAATCGAGAATATTGTTGCTGTTGTGTTGCATGTTGATGTTGCAACGTTGCCCTCCCAACCATGATCCCAAAAAAAACCCACTAAATAGATCTGCATGAGGATCCCACGTCACAAACACACAACGACCTAGATACTACTAGAAATCAAAAAAAAAGAATTTAAATCATTAAAAAAATATATATTTTATTTGAAGTAAAAATAAGGGTAATCGAATTCATTTGCATCTTAATATTAGTTAAAGATAAAGTTAGGAAAAACTTAAGTATAAAAGAAAATAAATATTCATGTATGAACATAAAAAAATAAAAATAATTTAATAGTTATATTCAATCCACAACTAGTTATTATTAAATGAAAATTCGAAAAAAAATTAGCAAGAAAATGTAAAAATTAGCATACGAAAGCTTTATCCGAAACAAAATGCGTTTGCGTGAAAAAAATGGTTCATGAGGTTATTCGAATAAAGTTAAAGTCCAAAAAGTAAACAAACATTCTCCTCTTTTAGCAATAACAAATACACATAAATATAAATCAAACTCACTCAAGTCTGCTGCACTCCCACGATGAAAGATCTTTCAAAGAGCGACTGCTTCATAGTAACGGAGATTGCTAAGAAAATTTTAGTATTGTTGCTCTAAATTGAGAGAGCTTTGAGAGAGAGGTAAGGTATGCTTAGAAAATAATGCATAGATACAAAAACTAATTAGGACCAAAAATATTTTAGCTTCTATCTTTATTGTAGACACTAGTGGTGAAAATTATAGAACCCGAAAATTGAATCATGTGAACGTAAAAAGAAAATTTCAGCATTTATAAATAATCAAAAACACTGTAATAAATTCAGATTTGTCGCATGCGATAAATTTGCATTTGTATATTTGTGTGTATGAGCGTACTGTGCTCTTTGTTTTCTAATTATAATTAACAAATTTAATCTTTATTTAAACACATGCTTCAAATCACTTGCTCAAATCCTCAATGTCACCATGGCACAATAATGATAATTAACAATTTTTAAACTTTTTTTTTTTCTTTCTCTCATACACTATTTTTGATTTCAGATACTTTTATTATACTTATTTTTATTTTAATGTTAACTTTATATGCAATTTTTAATTCTTACTTAAATGTCTTTTAATTTTCATGCTTTATCGGTATATCGGTTTAATTGGGGTAAAAATAACTAATTTTGCCCTATAGGGTCTTTTCCAATAATTTCACTATAACTTTAACTTAACTATGATTTGTTCTTCATGTAGTTATTGTCTTAATTTGTTTTTGTTTTTCTTCTGTTCATATACTCCATGTATATAAGCATGTATATATATATATCATACAATATTTTTATTAATCATTTTAACTATGCTTATTAACTTTTTTATGTATTTTTAGCCATTTTTAACCACTTTTAATTTAGTCTTTGTTTATTTTAATTACTATTTATCACTTTTCTAGCTTTTATTACTTAATTATAATGCATTTAGCTACTTGTTATTTTATCACTATATGACCGCATGCACCAACTTCTATCAACTGATATAATTTTTGATTTTCAACCTTAGATATTACAATGCATAGGTTTCTCATCATATGTTTTTAGGTATATATATGCATGATATTATGTATTAAGTAACCTTAGGTATTGTATATATATATATGCATATTTTGCCTATACATATATATGGTTTTGAACATACATATGTTTTTATTCATATATATGATTTGAAACCCCTATATGTTTTTAAGCATATATTAAGCATATATATATATGGTGTCAAATCTAAATAAAAGAAATATACAAATTTCCCATTAGATTTGAGTAAAACAAGAGAAATAAAAATGAAAAGAAATTATTTCGAAATTTTTATAGAAATTACCCTTTTTGGATATGACACCATTGACCATGACCAGGAATTTAATGTTGGACAAGTAGATATCTATTGAAATGTTGGCCTCTCTATGAATTTATGTAGGCTGATTTCTATAAAGTAATTATAAAAATGTATTTGCATATATGTATACATATATGTATGAAAAATGAATAGATATTAACTTACTTGTATATACTTAGACTGAGGTACAGTCTTTTAGAGCAAAATGATTTAAAACAAATCAAAAGATGTATCCTGGTGAAGAGCTGGATCGTGAAAAGATCGAGACAGTTCTTCATTCTAAGCAAGTAAGCTCGTATTCACATAGTGAATCAGCGAAATTGAATTTCTAACATGATTTTTCCCATGAGAGCCATATTAGAATTTGGAGATAGATACGAAAAAAAAGAAAAAGGATTTTTTTTTCTCTTATGAATTTGACCGCTAGATGGCGCTACATATGAATGAATAGATACTTACAGTGATAGACACTGAATATCAAAAAAATTTATAGCAAAAAAAAATAGAACAAAATAGGTTTTGACTACAAGCGCCACTACAAAGTCCAGCAAAAAAACTAAATGCAAAAATTTTTGGTAAAATGTGTTTAATTATTATTAAGAGGAAATTTTTTTATCAAATATGTTTATAAAAGATTAGAGAATATGAAAATTAAAAAATTGGTGGAATCGGTTTATCTAATGGTTGTCTACAGCTCCATTGCTATTTTTTTAACCTTGAATAAATGACAAACAAATCAATATAGAAGCATGAAATTTGGTGTCATGATTGTGGAAGACCTAAGTAACGATAATTTCAAAAAAAAGGTTTTTATCAAGCCCCATTAAAATTCGGGCGTCAAAAGGTTAAACATTTTCTGTTTTAAATAACACTTATTTTTCTAAAAATTCTTTATTTATTTATTAATTTCAAATTTTCAATATATTTTCACAAAAGCAAAACGGCTGATTGTTTGACACTTTTAACATTTTTACCAGAAGAAAAAGTGCGGGCGCTTTCGTGCAAGAAGAAGAAGACAATTACTCTCTCATCTCTGCTCTCATTTGCAAATTTTTTGAGTACGGGAACCAGGGATGCCAACTCATTTTTTCGTTCTCCCCGGTAACTCTCGCGAAATTCCCCGATTTTCGACCAAATTCCCCGCACCGGTATAATTTCGTATTACAGTTCGATACGCACTTTTCATATAAACATTTTATATAAACGAAAAAATAACCTTTACGTAGGCTTAGAGCTACTCTCGGTCAGAGTTAATTTAAAGGGCTCTGTACTTTCTTGGTTAAAATTTTTTTATCAATTTTTTTTTTGGATTGGTAAATTGATAAAAAAAATTTTTCTGCCATCTATTTAAAGAGTGAAGAAAAAATTGTGTAGCAATTAATAAAAAATTATATTAAGGGTTTTTTTGTAGCATCATGGAAGACGTTTTGAAAATCGTCAAACGCAATGGCGTGCGTGATTGCGGCTCACTGGAACATCTAAAAAAAATACCATTAGAAAAATTATAACTGTATGTACTCTCAGGACATAATAAGATTTTTTTGCTTGACCAACAATTCACAAAATGGCAGACCGCAAAAATTTATTTTCTTAAAAATTGTACTTTTTTCGTAAAAACAAAGTTCTAAAGTTTCTTCCGCAAAGAATTAACCAAACTTACATCTTGGGGCCATTGTTGTGTAGAAGAACATATTTAAATTTCAGTTATCGTACACGCCAATGGCAAAAACCTTGTTTTGAGAAAAACTGGTTTAAAGTTTTGACTATAGGTTTTAAACATATAAAATATACTTCTTCTTCTTTGTAATAGCTGACCATAATTTGCAAGTTTATAGGTTACAGTCACCAAGAACAAACAGTTATTAATTAGAAGGTGCTGAACAAAGGCACAGCTAAGGCGTTCTGGATGGCTAAAAGAGAAGCCGAAGCACTGCGCGATAGCGCGATAGCGATGGACTGTCTGATTACTAAACGTAAACAGTGTTGCATAAAGCAATGTTTTTATGGTGTTGGTTGCGAATGTGCCAGAATATAAAATTTGGCAAAAAATATTTTACTGATTGTTTGGGGTATTTTAATATTGAAAGCTGAACGGTTTCAAATTCCCCGCAAAAACAGCTCATTCCCCGATTCCCCACACTAAGTGAAATTCCCCGCAAATCGGGGAATTCCCCGCAAGTTGGCGTCGCTGTTGTTAATTTCTGCTAGGAAAGTTGTGAAGTTTTTACGTAAGGAGCGTATGTTTAAATAAACGCATGATAAATTATTGTCTGTAAGTTCATGTTTGATATAATATATTAACTGATATTTTCTATATCATGTTCACTTAAAATATGAAAAACTTTAGATGTTTCACTTTGCTTGACGAGTATACGTGTATTTCGTACTCACACAAATTTCGAATTAGATGCTTTAGCTTTTGACTTTGCGAGCCATAATAAGTAACGATTACTAATAGTCAGCTGATCATTGATGTACATATTCAGTTATATTTTTATCGTTCTCTTTTGTTTGTTGTGCGTATTCCGTTATTGTTTCGGTGTTGAGTTTTCTTCCTCCTATTGCATGCAAAGACCGACGAGAATTTAACAACTATGTTTTCGTTTTTTTGTTTCTTTCTGTATGCATCAGCTATGGCGTTATCTATAATATTTATGTTGGCCGCTTTAGCTATAGCTTTTGCGATTTCTTTGGTGCTCTCATTATCTTTAATGGGTACATTTCTTATTTCTATGTTTTCCTCTAGAGATAGCTGTTCAAGAGCATTGATTTTTGCTGCATTTCATAAATTTGTTTATCTTTTTCTGTATTTTTTCCATGATGATTTTTGACCTGCACTGTAACAGCGACATTGTCTCGCTGATTTTTGTAAACATGCTAGTCATTTCGCTTATCATGTCATCATATGTATATGATATGCGATTTTTTATTTGCTCGATCATATTTCTCATTTCTTTCGTATCTGTCTTAAGTTCGGCTATATTGGATTGAACCATATGAACATCGTTTTTTATAGTGTTCACACAAATAGTATCATATGGCTTGTACCGTTTATATTGGTTGTCAGTTTCATCATCCTCCTCTTCTTCACGACGTTGTTTTAGTGTTTGCTGCAGTTCTATTGTTGTTGTGATTGGAGCAGTTGTTCTCAAGAATTTCGGGATTATTAGCAGTCATTTTTCTGAGTGGAAATCCTGCCGATTTGAGAGCTTGTATTACTTGACACATTGAGTCTACTGTGGACTGAATATCGTGTCCGCCTAAGTATGTCATCGACATATGCTTCTTGCAAGAGAATGTTTGAAGCGTAAGGAAACTCTTCCTTGGAATCGTTGGCCAATTGGTTAAGAGTTCTTATGGCGAAATTGGAGGCACAATTTACGCCGAAGGTTACAGTTTCTAGCTTGAAGTCTTCTATGGAAGTCTTCGGGAGATTTACGGAAGAGAATCCGTTGAAAATCTTAATCTTCTTTGTGTACTAGTATTTGGCGGTACATTTTCTCAATGCCGCCATTAAAAACAAATTTGTAGTCTCCACTTGAGAATGAGAAACATCAAATCATTTTGGAGAGTGGGGTCCGTGTGGAGAACATCATTTAGTGAATTTCCAGAATTTCACATCCTGGATGCGTTAAATACTACTCGAACTTTGGTAGTTTTGCTTTCAGGTTTGATAACTGCGTGATGGGGTAAATAAAAGAAGAAACATTTTCCTTCAGAAATGATCTCACGATGAGTTGTGGGATCCATATTTATTTTTTTTAGGCACTCAGGGGGTACCCCTATGAATGCAAAGCATTGCGTTGATTGAGGAATGAAGATAGATTAGTGGTAGGAGGAAAGAGGGAGAAAAAGTTGTAAACGTTTGTTTTAAATTTGGAAATGTCGTTAAAGTCAGGAAAAACGGTTGCAGGGAGCTTATTCCATATACGCGCGGTACGGCAGAGAAAAGAACTATCTCTATAATGCGTGGTGCGTTGGGGTACCATATCCACGTGGAATGCGTGACTACCGCTTGCAGTTCGAGTAGTTCTGGTGAACACATGAACTGGAGGAATCAAATTCCGTATCACAGCGGAACATTTACCATGAAATATTGTGAGGAAGCAAACCTGGTTCGTGTTTTGAACCACTCTCCCCCCATGCCTGAAATCATATAATGGTATTCTTAGGGTTTTAAACCAATGAGTTTTTGGATTTTAGAAGATAGGAAGGTCTTCTGAGATCCTTGGTCTATTAGAGCGCGTACCATATGAAAGATAGGAACTATTGCAGTAGGGAGTAGAGTTTTTCTTTGCTGCTTGAATGGTGAACGTCGATTTCATCGGTGTTATTTTCTTAAGAGGTGCTGGGCGCTCCTTTTGATTGAGGAGTTATTTGACATGTGAACGGTCTTTCGGGGTTAGTGGATATAGAGATGGTGGTTTGGGTCATTGTTTTTTGTGGTTTAATGGTCACCTTTGGAGTGGGGGCCTTCGGATTGAAGTGGAACAAAGAATGATGGCGCTTATGACAATAAACGCATATGAAGCTGCTTTGATATTCATTCTTTGCGTGTGAGTAAACAATTCTCACGATATTGTTTTCCCTAACAAATCTCAAGCGTTCATTCACTGAAAATACGCTGAACTTTAAGCAGCTCTTCATTGGATGGTTAGATTTGCACAACTTGCAAGAATTTCCCCTTTGTGGCTCAGTGTGATAGGTTTGAGTTTTATTTGGGTGTTTATTCCTGGATTTTGTTTTTGAAGATAATTGTGAGGAATTTATTTAGATTTTCTTCACACAGTGGCAAATCTTTTCGTGAGATTAGTGTTTGTTCCCAAAGAGCTAAAGTTTCATCTTGAAGTTTTGAAGTGCAGATATAAACTAGGATGGGATCCCAGCTCTCTATAGCTATTCTTTAAATTTTTTCGCTGTTCTCAGAGTTTACAGCTGGAATATTAAACAAGGTTTTGGGTTGTTTATCTACTAAAATCCTTCGGTTTTCATACAACGATTTCAGAGCCTCTCAGGTAGGGTAGCCAGACGTACTGATTTGATCAGGACATGTCCTGTTTTTTTTCTTTAGATACTGATTTTTTTAAATCACCAAATCAATACGAAAATGTACTGATTTTTGTATTTTGTACTGATTTTTTCAAATTGATACATTAAGAACTTTTGTGCTAAACCTTAATGGTTTTAAAAATGTTTTTGCAGACAGTCTTACCCTGTTTTTTTTCTTTTTCTGATTGTTCACAAAATAAAATACATACGCGTTGCTGCTATCGAAAGGAGAAAAAAAGCAATATTTGCTAGAAGAAAATTCGGTTAATGTAAATTTTTAAATAAGTGAAAAGAGTTATTAATTGAAATGATTATTGTTCTCACCTCTCAAAATCCTCTAAATATGGAGACTTATACGTAATCAACATTGTCTATTGACGAAGAAAAAAATGTAAAATGAACACACAAAATCAAAGAAAAAGTTTCACGACGTTTATATCACTATATTACATTGAAATTACTAGATAATTAAAGCATAAAAGCTGTACTTAGTTGTACTGATTTTCACTGTTTTCCAACGTCTAATGTACTGATTTCGCGGTTCAAAAATTTGGCCACTCTACACCCAGACCAGGTCAAAAATATCGTTCGTTAAGGGATAGTGTTTCACGATGGCACCTGATGTACCTTTTGTTTTGTAACTCAAATCATACAGTTTTTGAGCAGGGGTTGATTTGGGATTCCTGGTTTATCTTCTTCCATGATAAATGTAAAGTAAACGAGTTCTTATTAAAGTGCTGATAAAAAAAATTCGTTGTTTGGATCAAAAACGTAACGAGGGACTACTGTGATTTACAGAAAAGTTAAATCAAATGTTGTGTTTATAAGTAAAGTCGAACTTTTCAAAAAAAATGTTGTGAGGGAATTTTTTTTTTGTTGATAATTGGATACAAAATGTTTAACAATATTTCTTAAATTATTGGATACGGAAGACCGCTTGCACAATCAAGGGGTTGTTG
Organism: Toxonevra muliebris; assembly: GCA_963691655.1. Taxonomy (NCBI): domain Eukaryota; kingdom Metazoa; phylum Arthropoda; class Insecta; order Diptera; family Pallopteridae; genus Toxonevra; species Toxonevra muliebris. The sequence goes on along the minus strand of OY829328.1, from coordinate 46,567,498 downwards.
TGCACTTACATACCCAATTAATAATAAAAAAAAAATATTGTGAGAGGTGAGAAAAAAAAATTAGCGTTTTTTTCCGCAAAATGGCGACTGATTGAAAATTTTCGATAGCCACTGCAAAGACGGACAAAACAAATAAAATTGAAAATCGGTTAATATTTGATCGAGTTATCGACGCGACCAGTTCGAAAAAAGTCGTTTCGAGAAAAACGCGCTTAAAGTTTTCAGTCCATTTAGTTTGCAGTCTATCACTACTTACTATCACTAAAATGGCTGTAACTCAAACAATTTTTGGAATTTTGACTAGAAATTTTGTACACATATTTTGGAATATATAAACTTTAACTTAAGATAAAAAAATTGTTTGACCCGTCACAGTGGCCTTCCCCCTTAAAATATATTCTATAAGGAGAGATGGGAAACTTTAAGTATGTGAGTGTTCAACGGAAAGGAAAGACAAGAGATTAAAAAACAAAATATGTGAAACGGTAACTTTTTCCTCGAAAAAGAAAATTTTGACAGTTCGAAAGAAAGTATTGACACCATTGAAGTGGATATGAAATTCCAAAATTTTCACTAGCTCAAGGACTACTGTAAATTTCGACAATTCCGAATGAAATGTTTAGAGCAACAAAATAAGTATTTGTATGTTAACATACACAGTTGCATTTTACTAAAAATTTCAAAAATAAATATAATAACTAATGCTATGGACGCTATGGACAGGAAAAATGTGGATTCCAACAGAACCTGGATGTAAACGAATTAATCAAATTTTTGTTATACTTAATTTTTTCACTCATATTTCTGTTTGCATTTAGCTCATATTTTTCTACTTGCTTAATTATAGTAATTGTAAAGAAAAAATATATATATATTTCTCATTCCAATAATAATAACATGAAAATAACAACATTTAAATATTTTTATTTTCAAAAGCCACACAGTTTACTTGTTTCAACTCGAAATGTCAAAAATTTCTCGGCCAAAATTTTATCTCCATTTCGCACAGCAAAATTATAAATTTATCTCACCATAGGATATTTTGTTCCACAACTATTTTCATCGAGTAAAAAGTTACACTTTCACACACATTTTTTAAATATTTATGTATTTATAAATGTATATAAGTGCAGTTTCGAAATAATTTGCGAGAGAAACGGATCGAGGTGAATTTTGTAACAGCGAGAGAAGTATTTGTATATATATCAATATTCTGAGACCGAATATGATATGTATTGAGAGCAAGAAAAATGCGAGGGAAAACGAGAAGTTATGGGGCAAAATCGTATGTATCGAAATATATAATTACCGATATTGCTGTTAAGCATATATGAGTATATTATATATCGATAGTAGACATGCCCGGTAATAGCGGTTATAGCATATAATATATGTTTACCGCAATTTTCTCGAACTTTGGGTTGTAGAAATTCGATTTGGAAAATATAAGTTTAAATATGATATGAAAATTATGTTCCACTTACTCTGACATTCCACTGGGTAAATTTTTTGTCTTACGCACAGTGTGGTTTTTTTGTTGGTTCTGCTACTGTTGCTGCTACGAGTGATGGAGGCTCTGCTGTTGTTGGTGGTACTGTTGCTGGTGGTGGTGATGTTGTTCCTTACATTTTTTTTTTTTTTTTGAATTTTTTCGTGCACAGCTCTCACTCGCACTTAACTTTATTCCCCTGTTTGATAGCTTGCGCTTAATCCACCACTTTTCCTTTTAATTCAAGTTTTTTCGGATTTTTAGATTATAGATTTATGTACGAGCCTTAATGTTTTTTTGAAGAAACTGTTTTTATTTAATTAATTGAAAATTTATTATCCGGTTTTCTTTTTAACACACGCAAGTCCTCTTCTTTTTACTTTTTCAGTATTAAAAAATGGCGCTACATTTTTAATTACAGTTCAGTGCCGATTCTTTTTATTTTTGGAACGGCTCGATGGACCATGAACAGTAGTTTGAAAGCTATTGTGGGGATTTTACTTGACTTGTTTAAAGGGAAAACTGGTTATGCAATCAACTGCATTTATTTCAAATAAAAAATATTATGTTTAGAGAACAAAAATATATATAGCCCCAAAAATTTATGGGGCTACATATAAGGCAAGAAAAATGTAAAATTTGCAGCCTTGTTGCTTTGAGTAGATAAAAAAGAATGAATTAAAAAAACGGTAGCATTGTGCAACAACAGTATGGCATAACTTTTGTTTTTCAAAATCCGCTAAAATGAAGAATAAAACGCGTATTTTCTTAAAAGAAGCGTTAAATTTTTTCCCTTATAAAAGTGCGAGAAAACTCAATACATTTAAACTTTTTCAGTAATACAGGCACACATCTCATACTTCAAGTCAATGAAAATGTCTTCTATTTTTAAAGATTTTCCTCGTTTTAATTTCCAAAAAGCACTAAATTCAGCGTGCAACAATGCTGCCGTATATAAATATATATCAGAGATGCCCAAGCTCTTGCACGCAGGCAAATCAGCTGTTTTGATTTTTACACACATGTATACGACGCACTGTTGCCAGATCTAGAGGTTTCTCGCTAAAACTGAAGTTTTTTTGAAACCACTGAGGAATTTTTAAGGTTTTCTATTTTCCTAATAAAATCTAAAGGTTTCTAGAGGGTTTTTAACTAAACTCAATCTACTATTTGTAATATTTCTTTCTAACTTAAAAAAAAAAATCATACGTGAATTTTCTATGTCACAGATATTGTGTTTTTTGAAGTTCATGGGCAACACATTATTCGTGAGATTTTTTACACAATGGCAATTATCATTCACCTGGCAACACTAACCCCTTGTTGATGTGTATATTTCCCTAATTTTCTCTTTTCTACCAAAGTTGTTTTTGCTGACTTGAAATCACTAAAAGTTCTTAAGATAATGTGTTTTTACCAAATTTGATTTATAAAGTCTACTGATTATTAAAAAAATATTAGCATTTTAGCATTGCTGCTGCTGACATGCCCAGTATCTAACGCCTCGATTGAGAGGCTTTTTTCTCAAATGAGTTGTGACAAATCCAAAATACGAAATAATATTTAAAAATTACCACTTTTGTTCATCTGGATGTGTAGAAACTTAACAATGCTGTTACTTTTTAATTTAACGTAATTTTTTGCTATTTTTCATATCTCAAAAATGTTCCTTTATTTGCTTAGAATTGTTACATACTGTAATTATGTGTATTTACTTACATAGGTAAACATTGTATTTCATATGTGTACGATATACATATAAATATTGTAATAAAAATGAATTCTAAATCTAGAGGTTTTTTTTTTCTAAAACTGGCTAAACAAAGGTTTTTTGGTACATCTAGAAGAAAATAGGTTTCGCAATCTGGCAACAGTGGAAAGCATTCAGTCGGTGGTAAAACTTTATGCGAGTATGTTGTTTTCGCGCTATTTATGTGTTGCACTGATAAAAATGTTTGACCACAAATTGTAATACAATTCCTTGTTTGATAAAAAATTTTTCGGCTAGCTTGAATGCTAAGTATGTCCACGCACGTAGGCCCGCGCTAGTCCGTCTTGTCTAGAAAGACATAGGCAAACCAAATTGAGTATGAATTTATTAGGAATGAGAAAGAAAAAATTTAATATGACAAAAAAAAAAAAAGTTTTGGTTGAATGTGAAAACTCATCTTTTGCAATGTTTTTTCTTTATTATTTTCATTTTTAACTTTTTCAAACGAACATGTTTAAATTGCATACTCACAAAACGAAGTTTGTATTACGCACCAAATATTTCTCTAAGTAAAAGCACTACTACATACATACACATATTGTAGTCACGGTTGCCACTTACTCATTTTATTTTGGACCAATATTTACAAAAAAAATGTATCAAATGGTAATAAGTAATATTAAATGTTATTTATTAAGGGTCTGGTGTTCGAGTTTCAAAAAATCGATTATTTTTTTAAAATGTATTTCGAAAGTACTATATATTGAAAGTATACTGTAAAAATTTCAAAGCAAAATTCAAAATACTAACAAAGTAATAGCTCATAATCGACAGCGCCTGTTGTGAAAACTTTAAACATAAAACGTTAAAAAGCGTTTTTTTTTAAACGTTTTTTTTTTTAACGGCTCAGGGGTCTCAGAAAATTCTCGAACCGATTGGGCTGAACTTTTAATGAGTTATTTTACACGCCAATGGCTTTCGTAGGTAGTAGAATTGTTTATTTTTAATCATTATTTCCTTTTTTCTACAACGAAACAAAAAACAACACGATTTAAAAAAAAAATTGGAAGTCCGCCATTTTGTTTTGATGACTTCAAGTACCGTAATCACACATGCCAGCCCCACACCTTTTTTTATGTGCCCATTTTGGATATAAAAAACACTATAAAAATATTGTAAAATAAACTTCAAAAAAATTTTTGTACAGTTAAAGATGCCAATAATAACATATAAAAAAGTTAAATGATTGAATTTTATTTTGTTATAACAAAAAATTCCCGAAATAACCTTAAAAATTAGGCCGGAAAACCAGACTACATCCTTAAGAAAAAGTAACACATAATTGAAATATATTTTGTATTTTAAAAGTATTCTTTCGCCGACTAGATATAAAGAGACTCTTAACGTCCAACACAGTTCTATTAAAAACATTGTATATTATATATATATTTAAACTTTACCTTTTTCAACAAAAAATATTTTGAAAATAAGTTTACAATCATAAATAATCATACAATAATCTTAATTATTATAAAAGCTAACTGGTAGAATTGCACCAAAGTGGCAACCGTGATTGTAGTGGTATTAGTGTGGCTATCGCTGATACCCAGCGGTTTTTCAGACAAGTTCTTGAAAATTAAGTGCTTAAAAATTGCTTGCAAGTGCACCATTTCAAACGGAAATTGCAAATCAACCATGCGAACAACAAATTTAGTTTTCTATTGAGTAATAAAAACGAGTATCGTTCAACGAGACGCTACGAAATATTGGCTGAGCAAGAAACGAAGAGAGTTAGTTTTCACGCAACTGCAAAGTAAAGTGGTTGTGAAATTTCACGAAAAGTGTGTGTGTTTTATTTTATTTATTTTTTGCAATTGTTTATAAAAAAAATAAAAATATAATTATATATTATATATATATATACATTGCGACTGCAAATGAAAACTCCTTATTGAATACCCAACTTTGGACAAAGTTTTTGATGTTTTGATTTCTGTAAAACCTTTGTAAGAATATCAGCTGTATTTTCGGTCGAAGGCACATATTTTAGTTCAATATGACCTTGCTGATGAACTTCACGTACATGGTGCACTCTGATGTCAATATGTTTGCTTCTTTCATGAAAAATTGGATTTCGCACTAATTGTTGTGCACTTAAATTATCACCAAATAAAGTTGTAGCCTGCTTTATACATCTTCCAAAACCGAGTTCCATAAAAAGATTACGAAGATAAATAATTTCTTTTGATGCAGCAGATATCGCCATATATTCAGCTTCAGTACTGCTTAATGCAACTGTTGGTTGTTTTTTCGACTCATACGAAATAGATGCACCAGCCAATAGAAAAATAAATCCTGTGTAAGATTTCCGATCATCGCAGCTGCCAGCCCAATCTGCATCTGCAAAACCCAACAATGGCTTGCTAGTTGAACTAAAATGCAAAGCATAATTAATGGTGTTGTGTAAATAACGCAAAATATGTTTTGCCCCTGACAGATGTTCACGATACGGATTTTGATTAAATTGAGCCAATTTGTTAACTGAATGGACAATATCGGGTCGTGTGCAAATAGCAATATACAATAATGATCCGATCAACGACTGGTAAATTTTCTCGCCAATATTTTCACAATTTTTGCAATCGATACATTTTTTAAGATCCGTCCCCGGATCTAACGGAGTACTAAATTTTTTGCAGTCTACCATATCATATTCCTCCAATAATTCCTTTATCATTTTCTTTTGCGAAAGCATGATTGGACCAGTGGATTCTTTTCTCTCCACTTCCATCCCTAGAAAATAATCAACTGGACCTTTGCCCTTAATTTCTAATCGAGATTGAAGGTCATTTTTGATTTTTCGTAGTGTTCCACTCTTTGAACATACTACTAAAATATCATCTACATATACAATAATGATATTATATTCATCATTTTTATTCATGGTGTAAGCGCATTGGTTAGTTTTACAACGAGTGAAACCAATCTCGTTTAGAATTTTATCTAATTTTTCGTTCCATTCAACCCGTACAACGATTTTTGCAACTTACAAACTCTATTTGGATAACATTTATCTTTGAAACCTTCTGGCTGCTCCATATAAATGTCGGTATCAATTTCCCCATTTAAATACGCTGTAGTTACGTCTAATTGGTGTACTAAAAGCTTAAACTCTGCGGCTAGTGCTGAAACAGTTCGTACAGTTGAGTATCGAGTAACGGGTGAAAAAGTATCGGTATAATTAATTCCATATTTTTGGGAGCAACTCTTTGCTACCAACCTCGACTTATAGCGTTCAATTTGCCCATTTTTATCCCGTTTAATTGTAAATACCCATTTATTTTTTATCACTGGAACATTTATCGGTTTCTCTACCAAAACCCAAGTTTCTTTTGATATGAGTGAGTTATATTCGGATTTCATGGAATCCACCCACTGTTCACAATCTCTTCTTTTCATGACCTCTTTTACAGATGTAGGAATTTAGTTTTCAACTTGCAGAAAACTATTAAAAACTTTTCTTCCTGACCTCAAGGTTTTAAAATTTGCCTCATTTTCTATAATACTGGGTATAATTATATCGTTTCGCTCACCTGTGTCCAAATTTTCTGTCTCTGTGGATAATCTTAAAGATTCGATCGGTTTCTCCATAACGTTAACCAAATCTGCAGCATGAAACATTTGATCTTCTACTGCATCCTTCTCTTTGTCGATAAAAATTTTGTATTCATTAGGTGAAAGTTGAGGTACTAATTGTGATGTATCCTCAAGAAATCTTACATCACGGCTTCTATACATCGTCTTTGTTTGTATGTTGAACAATCTGTATGCTTTCGATTCACCACTGCAACCCGTTAAAACGCATTCGATGCCTTTTTCTTGAAATTTAGATTTTCATGGATGTTTATCTAGAATGAATGCTTTGCAACTAAACACGCGCAAATGAGATACCGTTGGTTTTATACCACTCCATTTTTCAACAGGAGTTTTGTCATCCAATGTCGCAGATTGGCTACGATTCCGTAAATAAACTGCAGTACTCACAGCTTCTGCCCAAAGTGTTCAGGTAACCTCGATGAAATCAGCATACATCGAGCCATCTCTATTATGGTACGATTTGCTCGTTCTGCAACACCATTTTGCTGAGGTGTATACTCCACTGAAAATTGACGTCGAATTCCAAATTTTTCTAAATTCATAGAAAATTCTGCGCTTAAATATTCACGGCCATTGTCACTTCGTAACACCTTCAGTTTTCTTGAAGTTTGCCTTTCAGCCATAGCAATGAAACTTTGATACGCATTAAAAACTTCACCCTTGTTCTTTAACAAGTACAAAAATATCATTCGTGAAAAATCGTCTATAAATGTGACGAAATATCGAGCACCTCCATACGAATCAACGCGCATGGGACCACATACATCTGAATGTACGAGCTCGAGCACATCCTTACTGCGATAACTTCCAGTTTTTGGAAACGGCTGCCTACATATCTTTGCCTTAAAACAAGTGTCGCAAGTAAAATTTATTGGTATATCCTTCACATTCAAGCCATGTACCATCCTTTTTTTTTGATAATTCAGACATACTTTTTGCATTAAGGTGACCAAAACGATTATACCATAGTACGAAATCATTACAGCTTGCAAAGGAACACACGCTATAATTATTTTGTAAGTTTCTACTATAACACAGAAAGAGTCCACCTAGCTTTTTACCCGTTAAGAGTACGTTATCCTTATAGCAAACTTTTACATCTCTTCGTGAAAAAGTAACATCATACCCCCTCTCAACACATTTTGAAATTGAAATAAAATTGAATTTTAATGTGGGTACAAACAGGACATTCTTCAAAATAACACTGTCTCCCGTGTTAGTTTCGAATGTAACCTCACCTACTCCATCTGAAGAAACGACGAAATCAGCGGCTAGCTGAATTTCTTCTTCATGTTGCGTCATCTTCTTTAACATCTTCTCATCACAACACATGTGACTTGTGGATCCGCTATCAAACACCCACGCATTTCTTTGTATGCCTTCAACTTGCAAGCCATGTAGCATTGCATTTACTATCGACCGTTTCTTACATTCTCGAGCAAAATGATCATTTTGACCGCATTTGTAACACTTAATGTTGTCCTTTCTTTGATTGTAGTTCTGCTGCTTCTTCTCACGATTAGACCCATTATCCCTTCTTGCTTGGTTGGATCTGTTGAAAAATACGCTCTCTTGATGACCTTCTGCATCAGATTTTCCATTTCGTCGCTCATATTCTTCCATTAACTTAATTTTGAGGACATCTAATGATGGTAACTGATCACGAGATTCAATTGCTATTATCAGGATAATTGAAAGTAACTCGTCTGGTATTGATATCTCCACTTCCGGTAATTTATCGACAATTTCATTAAAGTGGGACAGATGTTGTGACATGGACTGGTTCGAAATCATCTTATGTGCCAACAATTTACGAAATAGTAGCACTTTTCTTGCTGGACCACGAGGCTGAAATTTCTTTTCCAAAATTAGCCACGCAACTTTTGATGTTAAGCAATTTTTTACTATGCTGAGCTGACTTCTCTTCATGCTCAATATTATTGTAGATAAAGCCTTTTGATTGGCTTGTGTCCATTTGTTTAGTTCCGCTGGTTCAGCTGGTTGCACCATGGAGCCATTAACGTAGCCCCAAAGATCAGCATGAATTAAAACGCTTCGCATTTGGATTTTCCATCCATCGTAGTTATTTTCTTCTAATTTTTCAATTTGATATAGGGAGGACATTTTTCTTGATTTTATTTTTACCGATATTTTTTTTTTTTCTTCCTTTTACTAAAGTCCTTTTGGGCCCATAACCCTTGTTAGGATCTTTATATTTATATATGCAGTTTTTATTGAAACATGTATTTTAGTTGATAAGTTAGAAACGAATGAATTGAAAATTTTATAACTTCAATATCAATAGATCAAAATATCAAACATACAAAAACAATATTCATATACAAAGTGTTTTCATTACAAGTAAATAGGATATGATCTTCAACATTATTTTATTAAAAAAAATCGCCATACAATAAATTCGCAATTTATTTATTATCTATATGTGTAAATTGTAGGGGTTAAGGTATTTAAGAACTAGTCCTGAAACTAGTTATTCAATGCATAAGGTAACCAATCGACACCTCCTATGACAACGCCATGTTAAATGCGCCAGTTGTAGCAAAGCAAAGTAGATAGATGTGCAACCAGCCACTGTCCTTTAAGAACTATTGAGTTTGCTAGTTCGGAACTAGAATTTTTCACTGCAGGGTATATATAACAAAGGAGGATAATATAAATTAATTTGGTTTTTGGTACACGGAATGCAGGGTTGCAACTCAGTCGAACTCAATTAAGTTCATGCCTCAAAGTATACAGAACGGTAGTGGTAGTTTTCTTTCAATATCACTATTCAGTAAAGATATTTGGAATCAAATCTGGAATTCTTGGTTATGATTTCAAATATTAGTAGCTTATACAGGATATTAAAAGATTGTAATGACTACACATATACGTACTTTAATCCTGTTACACATTATTTAATGAAGCACATACATGGAAAAGTAGTCAAGACTTTGAAAATTAACAACTAGATTTAATTTTCCATAGTCTACAAAAAACATTACAAATAAAATATAAAGTTTCAGCCTTTAGAAAACCGTTGCTCTTACGGTAAGAATCTTACCTCGTATTTTCGACATGTTTGAAAGCTCACATGTGCCACCTGTTCTAACCAAAACCTGACTGACCAGAATATGTTCATGTATTTCACTAGTATAACAACATATTACAAAACTAGCCTTTAAAAAGTCAAGTCTTACTGGAAAGGCGGTCGACTCAATTTCCAATCTGCCACTCACAAATTAGGCTTTTGTCACTGCATGGGACACACTCATCACACGATTCGAGAATAAGTGTAAACTCATCAAAAGGAAAAAATCTTGAACAACTTTAGACAGCAGCACTCATCAACGCAATCAACAACGTACCCAACTCAATCACTATTCTTGGTCACTCAACAGAAAACTGGGGCACTTTCCCGGTGTTCCATATCAGTCGTCATCTTGATCGATAAAAAAGAGAGAAGTGAGAGACTTATCTTGGTGATACATCAGACCCCTCATTAACACCTACTACATCACAGTATCAACAAAAGATGCAACATCGCTCCACTCATCACGTCACCCAGTTTCGCTTAACACAACCAGCCTCTCAACAAGCAGCCCAGGGCGATATGTTAGAATTATTGTGGCTGTTGCTACTTAAAATACTTCATTGGTTCTGCAGTCACATCAGCGCAGCGATGGTCACACGAATACCACCATAATATGTGTATGTAGTAATGCTTTCACTTATAGCGTTTTCTTTTCTTAACAAAATGTTGAATTTTCTTTACTTCGTGCGATGACAAAAATTTTTTAATGTTGCCCTCAACCCTGCCAAAATGTTGCCTTTTTATTGCAAGAAAAGAACATAAAAATGCTACCCTGTCAGAACAGCTAATTTGCAAGACAACATTCTCACCCCGTCATTTAATTGATGTAAAAGTGTTACGATTTTCCCCGCTCAGAAGGCAAAATTTTTTAGAAAAGAATACAATACGCTCTGAAAATGCTGCCTCCTTTTCAGAATAGAACACGAAATTTGATAGCCCTCGCACGGTGTACAAAAAATGCAATATTTTATCGAGAAAAGAAAACGCTATTAGATAAATATTTGGTGCGTAATACAAATTTTATTTTGTGAGTATGCAATAGCTTGCCTACGAGATATATGAAATGTAAAAATTTCGATTTTTTCCTTAGTGGATTGTCTGAAAGATTATATGAGAAAAATAAGATTTAGAAAAAAATATAGAGGTCCCTAGTGGAAAAAAGCCAGTCGGTTTTGAACCAAAGGCTTAAAAATAGGCTTTGAAAAGGTAAATAGCTTTAATCGTTGATAACTTCTAAAATATTGAATTCTGAGTAATTGCTGCCAACACAAGTTTTTTAAGGATAACGTGGGCAATATTTTGTTCTCAAAAAGTTTTGATCTACGAGTGTTGGGGATTCTAGGAAATAAGTATGGCAGCATCTCTTTTGAACACTAACTGTGGCAACATTAACTTTTGTGTATTTTACATTATATTCTTTTTTACAGTTTTTTGAATCATCCGTTATTACGGTTGAAGATAACCTTTTATAGTAACACCACGTGTATAAAAAAAACCAAAACTAATTGTTATTCCTCTAACGTTAATAAAATAAATTATACATAAAAAAACTATTTCTTTAAAAACTCCTACATAAGAAAAACTGATGCCGAAACCCGGGATGGTTTCCCGACGAAACATTGAACCAAAAAGAAGAACATCAAGCACATTGCGAACATGGCGACTTTAGTTGCGGTCATTGAAAGCCAAAGAAAAATGCATATTCACTTAATGCGTTTAATGAAATCGTTCAATGAAAAACTCTCCGCACATAAAACCAAAGGTTATGTACAGTGTTTACTGGATGAGGTGGAATCCAACTTTGCAGCCTACAAAGAAAACCATGAGAAAATATGCACTTTTATCCATCAAGATTCTCTCGCTGATGAAGAAGTGCCTTACATAAAAGATGACGCATTCTATGTATCCTACGACCTATTCATTTCTTTCAAATCAACATTGATTGATCTAAAGAATGAGATGAACCGTCCAACTTCACCTGTAGTGCACGCAAGTACCTTTGCAGCGACAAGTAGCAAAAATGACACGCTTACAGCCAGTGCCAAGTTACCGAAAATCGATTTGCCTGTTTTCTCTGGTGATTATTTACTTTGGATTTCTTATCGTGACATGTTTCAATCACTCGTACACAATAACACGGTATTGACCGACGTACAAAAATACTTTTACCTAAAAGGATCCTGCACAGGAACTCCATTAGATATGGTAAATGAGTATCCAGCCGCAGACAAAAGTTACGATCTGGCCTGGAAAGCATTAGTAATCAGGTACCATAATGAGCGTAAGCTGGTAGAGCAAACATTAAAAAAACTATTTGCCATTCCAATATATAATGGTACAGTAGAAAATATAAAGCAAATTCTCGACACTACACGCAACTGCATGGCATTACTAAAAAGCCTCAATGTAGACATCTCGACCTGGGATGCCATACTCGTTTTTTTAACTGCACAAAAGTTAGATAAGCAATTCAGAAAAGATTTGGAAAAGTCTTTAAATGCAGATACTAAAGTTCCTACAATGAAAGTCATGCTAACTTTCCTGGATTCCACTTTTCGCACTCTCGAATCGCTGGACGGTTATCAACCTGATGTGCATCTCCAACTAAATACCTTCGAGTCGAAATCTACTAAATTTGAAAAGTTACAAAAACAATCTCGTCGCAGTTCGCATGCTAATACCACAACAACAACACAACAAATTAAAAACTGTCCCTGCTGTAAAAAACGTCACCCATTATAAAAATACTTTAAATTCGCAGCACTCACATCGTCGGAAAAGCGAGATATGGTGCTACAATATAAAGTATGCATTAACTGTCTGAACGAAGGTCATACTCGCAAAGAATGTACATTAAAAATGTGTTGCCACATCTGCCAAAAGCTGCATCATACTGTTTTGCACAATGAGTTCAGTACTGGAAATACCTTCCATAATAACAGCAACGTACATTCAACACCAATCAACTCACTAGCTACGCAAATGAAAGTAAGCTCTAACATCTCTACTTTTACAACAACAAACAAGCAGGTTTTACTGACAACCATTCAAGCTATCGTCAAAACCGATACCGGTGTATTCACGCTCAAAGCACTTGTCGATCAAGGAGCACAAGCATCGTTTATTACTGAAGATAAAATTCAGCTACTAAATTTAACAAAAACTCGCACTCAAGTACGTGTAGCAGGAATTGGAGGTGATTCCGCGTTTACTGCACGAAACTGTGCAAGCGTAAAGCTACAATCAGCGTACGATACTCGTTTTCGATTGACGTGCAGTGCACTTATTTTACCAAAACTTACATCTTATGAGCCAAGCCAAATTAATATAACTCATCTTCCTAATTTATCAAACCTATTTCTTGCTGACCCTCGGACCAAACCAGATTGGCTTAATTCTTGGCAGTGATATGTATGGGGAAATCTTATTACCTAAAATAAAAAAATATGAGCATGTACTTCTGCTCCAAGAAACTCATTTCGGCCCCATTATTGTAGAAAGAAATCCAATAACTGCAGCAAGCGTGAATATTTGTTCGTTGGAAAGTCAGCTTCGTTTGTTTTGGGAACAAGAAGAGCCAGCAGAGAAGAAACAAGAAACGCTTGAAAATGTTGCATGTGAAGAGTTGCTCGCGAAAACGCATCGTCGTCAAACTGATGGCAGGTATGAAGTACATTTACCATTCAAACAATTACTGTCAAAAAAGGAATTGCCTGTATTTGAGCAAACCGATTACAATGCACTAAAGCGCTTAAAGCAAGTAGAAGCACCATTCGAAAAACGAGAAAACTTCGCAATAATGTACAAACAGTTTATGAGCGAAGCACTACATCATATGGAAAAGATTGGTACATATCCAGAAGATCTACCATCAAACTGTTTCTTCCTCCCCCATCATGGCGTACTCCGCGAAAACAGAGCAACCACCAAATTACGCGTTGTATTTGATGGCAGCAATCACAAGCCTCCGCAACCTTCTCTTAATGAAGAACTATCTCCTGGACCAGCGCTACAAAAAGATTTGCCAACAATATTAATACGCTGGCGACGTTTTAGTATCGCATTCAGATCTGATCTCGAAAAAATGTTCCGGGAAATTGATGTATGTCCAGAGCATCAAAACTACCAATGCATTCTATGGCGGGACAACTTAACTAAACAAAATTTGTATATACCGATAGCGTACAGTTACGTACGGCACGACGTCTGCACCATATCTGGCAATACGTGTGTTACAACAATTGGCGATAGATGAACAAGCGACTTATCCACTAGCAAGCAAAGTTTTAAGTGCAGACACATACGTAGATGACGTCATCTCCGGTGCAGATACGCAACATGAAGCCATTCTGCTACAACAGCAACTTAACAACCTCTTACGTTCCGGTGATTTCAACTTAAGGAAATGGTCATCCAATTCAACAGCCTTGCTAGAAACAATTCCCACTGAAAACCGAGAACAAATTGACATACCCCAGTTGAACCACGAGATCAACGTGAAGGCGTTAGGACTTACATGGGACACAGTCAATGACATGTTTTCCTACAAGGTTAACTTTCAATTATCTATTAAATTAACAAAAGCTAGTTTACTTTCAGATTCTTCCAAGCTTTTCGAGACTCTAGGGTGGCTAGCACCAGTCACTATTAACGCCAAAATACTTTTTCAAAGACTCTGGCTAGCAGGAGTCGATTGGCAAGATCCTCTACCTCCAGATATAGAGAAAGACTGGCTAAACTATCTCACTTCTCTTACGCAACTTGAGCAAATTCGTATTCCCCGATGGTATGGATCAACGCAAGTGAGTGCTGTCGAGTTGCATGGTTTCTGCGATGCATCGCAATCTGCGTATGCAGCAGTTGTTTACATCAGAGTCGTTAAGCAAGATTCGGAAACTATTGTCAGTTTATCACAATCAAAAACCAAGGTAGCACCATTAAAAACTGTTACGATTCCCCGACTGGAACTCTGTGGTGCGGCCTTGCTAGCAAAACTCCTGTCGTTAATAAGATCGTATCGACAGTTTTTTGGAGTGATAGCACAACTGTGCTTAGTTGGTTAAAAAGCCACTCATCCAAATGGTCAGTCTATGTAGCAAATAGGGTGGCAACCATACAACGACTAACTAACGTAAACGAGTGGAATTATGCTCCAACTGACGACAATCCAGCTGATTGTCGTCTAGAGGTTTAATGCCAGACCAACTATTGAGACATAATATTCGGTGGCAAGGCCCTTCCTGGCTTAAACAGCCGAGCTCCACATGGCCAAAGTCAATTCACGCTACTCACACAGAATTAGAAAAAAGAAAGAATCAACGCACTGTGAATGCTGCTACGGTCCAATCGCTCGAAGCCAACTATCCAGAATTTATAATGAAGTTTTCATCCTTGTCTACGTTAGTTCGCGTTACAGCATACATTATAAGATTTTATTATAACATCAAACAGCCAGTATTTAAAGAGGATAGCGGCTATCTTAAATCTTATGAACTAAAATGTGCAAACTACTAACTAATAAAATTAACACAAGTAGTATGCTTTAACGATGAGATAAGCTGTCTTCAACAAAATAAGCAACTTCCAAAACACAGCAAGATAAAACAACTAAGTCCATTTCTCGATGACAACAATATACTACGAGTAGGTGGAAGAATCACCAGCAGATTTGCCGTATCAATTAAAGCATCCAATTGTACTTTCTAAACGTAATCCATTGTCCAGTTTAATTTTTGCAGATCCGCACAAGCGCACATTGCATGGCGACCTTTAATTGATGCAAGCCTTTGTAATGCAGCGTTACTGGATAATCTCAGCGCGTAATTTAGCAAAATTTTTCCAGCGTAAATGCGTTGTATGCTTCAAGTACAAAGCTCGTGCGTATCAACAACTGATGGGCAATTTGCCATCAGTACGTATTCAACCTTCAAGAGCGTTTAAGCATAGTGGTCTTGACCATACCGGTCCTATGGCCATTAAGCAATCAACTTCACGAACAGCCAAAACAACAAAAGGCTATATCTGCCTTTTCATCTGCATGTGCACAAAAGCTATACATTTAGAGGCAGTGACAGATCTATGTACAGCTGCATTCATATCAGCGTTTCAACGATTTGTATCTAGAAGAGGGGCCTGCACTGATCTTTATTCCGACTGTGGTACCACCTTATCGGCGCTAATAAAGAGGTGCAAGTTATGTATCATCGCAACAAAATGTCACTGCCTGAGCACTTAGCAGAAATGCTTTCCAATCAAGGTACAACATGGCACTTTATACCGCCAGCGTCGCCGAACTTTGGTGGATTATGGGAGGCGGACGTTAAATCTACGAAACACCATCTTCGACGCATAATGCGTGACCGCATATTCACCTACGAGGAATTGTGTACTCTTCTCGTACAAATAGAAAGCTGTTTAAATTCACGACCTCTATGCCCGCTCTCTTCTGATACATCAGACTTCGCTGCACTAACACCAGCACATTTTTTAATAGGTGAACCCACTATGTGTATTCCAGATGAAAGCTTACTCGACGCAAATATAAACCGCCTTAGTCGCTGGAAAGCAATAGAAAAAACAAAACAGCATTTTTGGAAACGATGGACGAATGAATATATGTGCAGACTTCAGGCTAGGCCTAAGTGGATACTGGATCACTGTATACTGCAACGGAAAAGGTCTTAAGCGACCAATATCAAAAGTTTGTTTGCTGCCAGTCAACAACCTTCCGGAAGACACGCTGCCCACAGATAAATGAATACAAAAAAAGGGTTAATACGTCAAATTAAACTAACAAAGAAATTAAAATTAAATATCACAGATCTTTTTATCACAGTTTTGTATCATTAAAATATTACAGATAGTCCTTTTAAATCGAAAATTGTAAAATTGGTTAAAAAAGGTTAAAATTGTTCAACCATGTGGCCAAATTTTGTGTAGAAGATTATGGTAAAAATCGTTTATATAGAGTTTGCGAAGCAGCGTTGCGCCGCCAATAAAGCAGCATAAGTTTACGAATGATCCCCTAGATCATGTTTGATTTTTTATATTTCTAATTCAATACGTTAATTAGAATTTAATGGATAAGAATTGAAATAATTGAATTTTATAATTTTTCACGTTTGCGAATTACTTAGATTAATTTAATCTTCAATATTTATTGTTTAATTTTTTTAATATTGTTTAAACGCGCTTCACAAATGCTGTGTATCAGCGCTGTCGCTGTTACTTCGATTGAACTTTTTCACTTCACTTTCAATGAAAAACTAAAATCGATAAAAAAAAAATCTAAATATGCTCATCTCTGTAATATGCTCCGGCTGTAGCCATATCGGTGGGTTTGAATTTATATTCCCTATAAAAAATAAAAAGATACCATTTAGCATATATACTTTAGTACATTTTGAGACCTTTTGTGTGTATTTAAATACCTATGTAGCAACACTGATGACGAACTGTCATATATTTTATTAGAATTTGGTTGAAAATGAAGAGGTAGACGATTTAGTAGGTCAGTGGTGGATTTTATTTCTAAATGATTTTATGCAAAATAGCGGCAGTTTCAAAGAACTCTGCCATTTTGTTTTTGACGTGGAAAAATCCTTAAAACAAATTATGTACCCTCATTCAAAAAGTTTTGACGGTGCCCTATTTTGTCTGCCACACTGCCAAAAGTTTTTTTTTTCGAAAACTAAGCCAATAAAACCAGATAAATTTTGAAAATATGTCATTTTCTTATTACGCTTCAAAAAACACTTCACTGTTTTAAAAATCACTTCTATTTTTTAAGAATTTCACTTCACAAGCAAATTTCAAAACGACAGCCCTGCTGTGTATGGTAAGATCATTTAGCGATCTCCAATTTTGAGAGAGTCACAGACACATGCACGCAGAAAAAAAAGTCCCCAATGAGAGTTTCAATATACAGCATGAGTAAAATACGTGTAATGAATTAAGTGGAATAAGGTAAGTAGATATATTTATAATTAAGGGTGGAAAGTGCGTTAATTAATTAGAAAAAAAAAATTGAAATTCTAGTGATTTATTTATTATAGTAAATCAATTAAAACAGCGCTTCTTCGATGGAAGGCCTTTCAACGATACAGCGTAAAAGCACGTAAATCACCCGCTATTTACTTTATTTGTACATTTTCTGTTTAACTCACTCTCCTAACTACTAAACCAAAAACAAATTAATTCCCCTCTGGAATGGTATAAACTTGAAACATTTCTATTATATATTCTATATATTCAAGTCTTGGTCAATGACCTTTCTTATGTATACTATCAGCTGTTTTGTAAAATATGAATTTTTTTCTTGGCATTATTTTCTTTAAAGTCAAATTAGCGTGCACAATTCGATGATAGTAATTTTAACTTAAAATATACTTATTCCGCTTTCTTCAATTTTAATTATGTATAGCTATATCTTCTATATCTTACTTCTTTTGTATAAGTTTATATGAATAAATAACTTTTATAATGAATTTCTAAATTAAAGTCTTTGGTCTGAAATTTAGGGGCTAGTGTTGGTAAGGATAAAGGGGCTTTCAACAACATCCTGGAAAGCCATGGAAGGGCGGGTGAAGAGCAGCCGATTGCGTTGCTATTGATTGGTTACAGGTAGACCAGGTTTTTTTTTGTTAGGATTGGTAGGTTTTTTTTTTGTTAGCTTGTTGCTAATTTTAATAATTCATTTTTCTCTTGTGTGCAATCATTATTTTTTTTGTATGATCTGTTGACTGTAATAGAATGTTATGTTTCATCGAAGCGGTTGCAAACGAACCCACACAACTGAAGGTCCAGGATAAGCCAGTACACATTCTATTTAAGAAATTTGTTTTCTTTATTCGACCTTGCATACATTCTACCTTTAGAAGCCAGCCGGCAGGTTCATAACAGAAAATGGCGCCCAACGTGTGGCTCACGTAACGATTCGTCATCACCTGAATTTTGATTCCCTCTTGGAATGTTTTATTTGTCCGTCTGCCAGATTAATATTTATTTACTTGCATATTGGAAAACGCGGTTTGTCACGGCTACGTATATGCTCTACAACTGACCAATGCAAGTAGAAGATACCTTAATTATTCGTTTTAGATTTTCATAAAGACCATCAGAATCACAGATTTTGAATTTACTACGTAAAGTCTATAAGCCTATGACACTAACTACTGTGGACACTGACAGCTTAGAGAAAGTCTAATACTGTTTCGTTTTGATTGCTTGGTTTAGAAAGTTGTCTAGGAATTGTAGTTGAAGTATGGCTAAATGCTAACTTGGCTAACCATATACTTTGGAGTAAATCAATACGCAGCTTACAAAGAAATTAAATCCCTTTCCTTAATTTATTTTTTTTTTTTCATTTTTTTTGTTATGATTCACAATTTCCTAAAACTTTTGGAACCTAGAGTTGGTCCGGAGTATTGCCAAGTTGGAAGCTGTGGTCAGTGAAAAGTAGTGTACCAATTCTATTTTTAATCCTAGTGTCTAAGTCATCTATTACAACGCGAATGTGGTTTTCAGAACTACGGTGCAATTTAATGATCCGGCCGAGACGCCAGTCATTTGGGGGAAGGAGTTCGTCTTTTATGACTGCAAGCTCTCGTTCTACAGGATCATTCTGCGGATGTTTCCATTTATACCGTTTTTGAAGATCCCTCAGGTATTCATCTTTCCAGCGGCGGCTGAATTGATGATGTAATACCTTGTTTTTTTCCCAACGGTTAGTGAGAGAGAGATTCTCAGCGTTAGGTTCGGGTGGAGCCAATAGAGGCGCACCTCGGAGAAAGTGAGATCAGCAGGATCCTGCGAGGCAGGAGAAAGTGGCCGGGAATTGAGAACGGCCTCTATTTTGGCAAGTAGAGTAGAAATATCTTCGAATGTGAATTTATGGTTACCAGCTGTCTTTTTGAGATGAGTTTTGAAGCTCTTGACAGCTGATTCCCACAAACCACCCATGAGAGGAGAACTTGGAGGAATAAAGTGCCAATTTATGCCTTGAGGAGCATATTTTTTGGAGATGTCAATAGAGACTTCTTTGAGGAATTTTAAGAAGTCTTTACTAATGGCGCGTTGAGCCCCGACAAATGTTCTGCCATTGTCACTCATCATTTTTTCTGAAAGCCCTCTACGTCCAACGAATCTAGCGAAACATGCTCGGAATGCATCAGTCGTTAAATTTGAACAGAATTCCAAATGAATTGCTTTCGTGGAGAAGCATACAAACACTGTCACATATCCTTTAAGGAAAGTGGACGAGCGTAGGACGGAAGCCTTTATTTGAAACGGTTCGGCAAAATCTACACCTGTGGTAGAAAATGGAAGAGAGAAATTACAGCGCTCAGGAGGTAGAGCAGCCATAATTTGAGACCGCATTGTCTGCTTGTAGATAGTGCAAGCTTTACACTGGAAAATACACTTTTTAACTTTAAGTTTCAAGCGAGGAATGAAATATTCTTGTCTGACCATGCGAAGCATGAGGCTGACTTCAGCATGGAGCAGTAGATTATGGAGAAAATATAGATAGAGAATGCAGTAGCGAGAACTTTCAGGAATGGTTATTGGATGGCGTTCGTTATAGCTAAGGGCTGCATGAACGAGACAACCATTCACTCTCAAGATATTCTGCTTATCCAGGAAAGGATTGAGCTCATGAAGAGTGCTTTTCTTCTTTATGGGTTTGTCATCGAGTAATGATGTTCTTTCTCGTGGATAATAACAAGAATGAGCCAGGGTCACCCCGGTGGCCTGGTGAATGAGTGCTAGACTGGAGTTCCAGCTGCCTTAGGTTCGATTCCCATATGGGGTTAAATTCTTAAAAAATGTCCAAATGGATTGTTCTAATTAAATGAGTCACTTCCTTGACTTAGGTCTTAAATGCTCGAAGAACCAGTTCTCAACGGTTTCGATCCTCAGATAGTAAAAAAAAGATGAATACCTGAGGGATCTTCAAAAGCGGTATAAATGGAAACATCCGCAGAAAGATCCTGTAGAAGGAGAGTTTGCAGTCATAAAATACGAACTCCTTCCCCCAAATGACTGGCGTCTCGGCCGGATCATTAAATTGCACCGTGGTCCTGATAACCACATTCGCGTTGTTGATTTGCGCACTCAAAACGGCGTATTAACACGTCCCATCGTAAAATTGTG
Source organism: Toxonevra muliebris (assembly GCA_963691655.1). NCBI lineage: Eukaryota > Metazoa > Arthropoda > Insecta > Diptera > Pallopteridae > Toxonevra > Toxonevra muliebris. The sequence continues at coordinate 46,546,396 of OY829328.1, read as the reverse complement.
TATTTTACCTCTCGCGTAAAACACAGATCCAGTAGAATTCGCATTTCTACTCACTCTTAGTATTCCCATACTAATTCTTCCACCTTTCCAGTATTCCACAGGTCCAAGCTGCAGACGCATCTCATGCGATCAACCAGGACCAGTTTGAAGCTGCATCTCTCGCGGCTCAAAATGCTTCGCCGGTAAACGTACGACAGTGCAGACTGTGCTTCCGCTACCATTCGTTGCGGTTTTGTTGCGGCTTCCTGGCAATGACCCCAAACCAACGAGCGCAAGCGGCCAGGGCACATGGCTACTGCCTCAATTGCCTGGCTACCACTCACACCACCGCTCATTGTACGTCAGATATCAGGTGTAGAAAGTGTACACTAGACCACCATAAATTCATTCATCCGGTGTCTAGGCCCGTACCTCAGCAGCGTGTAACGACCGGGAGAGTCGCCAGGCCCCGAAACCAGGCACCTCGACGGCCATCCAGTGCAATTGTGCGTGCACCCCCACTTGCTTCGGCCACTAACTGAACCATACATCGAAGCCTTGAGACGTCCCACTTCAGGGACCAGTGGGTCAGGAGTCTCCTGGGCGATGTTGTCCAAACATTGAGACGACTACAAGATGCTATAGATGTTGCACCCGTGCAAGGGGGCCAGGATATCTAGGTCATCTATTACTTTCTATCTATTCCTTTCTATGTTTGGTACCCTTTCCAACACTATCTTTTATCTATTTCTATTCTCTTCGTTTTTCTCTTACTACTCAATTCTATCCTTCGAGTTCTACTCCTTTCTTTTCTTTATTCCTATTCTTATGAATATTCTTCCACCAATCGATCGCTATAATTTGTATATTTTCAATTTCCCATTTTTCCATTCCAATAAACATTTTATACTTTTCAACCGTACAATCTCAAGTGTTTAATTTCAAAAAATATAATTTATCGCCGAATTATACACCTAGTGCCACATATGCCAATATAGTTCACTACCAGCTTAAACCCTTAAGAAAGTAAGACCAAATTTACCATACCTATATTGGTATATAGGTATCGTTACCGATCAATTATCTTCTTTTATAAGTTTGTTTTAATATTTTTCTATATATAATTATGTTGATAAGTTTTGAGATTTGTTTCTAAAAACTCTTTGTATAAGATATAAGTTAAGAGTTATACAACCAAATCCAAATAATTCAACTCCAGTTTGGCCTCAAGACATACCATATCCACGCAGTCATTCAAATATAAATAACTTTACACGCCAAATTTACCAGCTTCGCCTTAGTGATGCTGCTAATGTCCCAAACACTAGTAGAGTTGCTCAGCTAATCGCAAGCTAGAACATTAGATTTGATGGTACTTCCCGTCTTTCGGTGGATAACTTTATATACCGCATAGAACGTCAGGGAAGGTCAGTGACACTTTAAACGGGAACTTTTCTTTATTATGCGAATATGTACAAAGCTTATTTAGCAATGAAGCAAAAGACTGGTACTGGCGGTACCGGCGCTCCGTAGAACGCGTCACTTGGCCATCGCTGTGCCAAGCTTTGCGCACAAATTTCCAAGAGCATAAAAGCGATACTGAAATCAAAGAGATAATTCGAGCAGGAAAACAGGGGCAAGCAGAATGTTTCGATGAGTATCGTAATGCCATCTTATTAATTACGGAGTCCTTACAAACTCCACTCCCTGAATCGGAACTAGTGGAAATTTCGCAGCGTAACTACTCTACGTTCCTATGAATTCATTGGCAGAATTGTGGAGACTGGGCTTGAAAGGCAAAAGCCTGGTGGCGGTGCGTCAGGCATTTACAAGCCAAAATGTATGACCTGCAATTCGGGCGAGGTTCCAAAGCCGAATCCTCGCTACGACCCGAAAAAAAGATCTAAGCATATTACCCATTCGCTCTGACGTTCAAATTAAGAATCATTCAGATTTATCTCTAACAAAACCGTATATTAAAAATAAAGTCAGTCCAAAGCTAAAAAAAATTGTTCCTTATATAGTCCCTCTGCAGAATTATAACCAAACTAGATCAAGAATTTTTACAAATGAAAGTATATCGTCCATCAGTCCGACCCTTTCGTCCGTCCGAATGACAAAATTTTGGAAAAATGTCAAAACTAAACGTAAGAATGTTTCTAACCTAATGTGTTCAATTCAACATAAGAATAATGATTTCCGGTCATACGCGGAAATCGTTATCTTAGTGGCTGTTTAGACGGGAGCAAGCATGAAGAGCCTGGGCAGGCGTGTTGTGTTCACATGAGTGTAACCATGACGGACTTTTTCTAATCAAAAAGGAACGGTGGAGTTGAAATTTTGTCACTTTTTCTTGTGCTCATTAATATAGGTTCTTTTGTTCTCAAAAAATGCAAAAGAAATATCAATTATGTGCCTTAAATATGTACTTAAAAAATAAAAGCAACAATCCCTTAAGAAATTAAAAGAGGTTTATAAAAAAAATAGTAAGAAAATGAAGACTGTGTGTGCCCTAGATGCGCATTGTTTGTTTGCGTTCATATTGCCTATTCAACTTCAAAAAAATTATAAGGGAAAGTGGCAAAATCGGAACAATATGAACATGGAACATTCAGCAATGCGCCGATTTTTATTTTATTTTTGGATTTTCGGTGCAACTCTGCTATCTCTTTCTCTTTCAGACATGATTCATGCCTGCACTCGTCTGAACAGCCACTTAGACAATAAGTATCTAGCGTTGCTTGGCACAAGTTTCATGCTTAGGCAGCTCGCTGGCAATCGACGTGTGCAAACATAAAAATCTTCGCCAACATAAAACTTCTGTTTGTACAGTGGATGGCCGAAAACAGGTTGTTTTTGGTATGATAGCGTTGAATGTCAAATTCAAAGATAAACAGGAAAATATAATTGTTTTTTGTAATACCAATGTTATATTAGGAGTACATTTTTGGAGCAAGTTCCAAATCGCTCCTCACGTCATCTCCCAAATTGACCTTGATTCCAATGGAAACATAACTGAGGATTCTCTGCCCTTAACTGAGGAGCAACAAAAGCGTTTGAACTGTGTTAAAGCCAGATTTCCGAGTTTTGAAAAAGAGGGTGTAGGTAAAACTTTATTAATAGAGCATTTTATCGAACTCGAACCAAATGTTCGCCCAATCAAGCAGCGATATTTTCCTATTTCCCCTGCAGTCGAGAAACTCGTTCATTGTGAAATTAATAAAATAATAAGTTTAGGAATAATAGAAGAATCCCCGAACAGTCCATGGTTTAACAGCGTTACAATAAAGGACGCGTATCCTCTTCCACATATTGAGGGGATTTTAAGTACTAAGGCAAAATTCTTAAGCTCACTGGACCTACGGCGTGCTTTCTGGCAAATACCACTGGTCGAAAGTTTACGCGATTATACGTGTTTTACAGTACCAAGTCGTCCCTTGTACCGCTACCGTGTAATGCTTTTTAGGCTATGTAACGCTCCTCAAGCGCTCTTCCGCTTGATGGATCGCGTTGTGTCTCCTTAGCTCAAAGATCAAGTTTTTGTATATCTTGATGATCTGCTGATCGTATCCGAAGATTTGGATACATACATGACTATTTTGTCCGATGTTGCTCTTCATCTAAGGAAAGCAGGTCTTACGATTAACGTACAGAAAACCAAGTTTTGTATCAAAGGAATAAAGTATTTAGGTTACGTTGTGGGCAATGGAACACTGAGAACGGACCCTGATAAAATTTCGTCCGTTACCAACTACCCTATTCCTAATAACGTCAAACAGCTAAGACGCTTTTTTGAAATGGCTGGTTAGTACCACAGATTTGTTGACAACTTCGCGTCATTAACTACGCCACTCACAAATCTTCTTAAAAAAATAAAAGCTTTAATTGGAATCAAGAAGCGTAACACGAGTTTGAAGTGTTAAAACAAAAATTATGTACAGCCCCAGTTTTGACTAATCCGAATTACGACAAACCATTTATCATTCAATGCGATGCCAGCAAACTGGGTGTTGGAGCTGTTCTCGCTCAAGAAAATGAAGAAGGTATCGAATCGCCAATAGCATACTTTGCACAAAAACTAAATAAAGCGCAAAGTAATTATAGTGTAACAGAACTGGAGAGCTGCAATTCTTAGCTTAAAAAAATTTAGAGCATATGTTGAAGACAGGAGTGGCAGCCACATCAGCGCTGCCGTCAGAGGGTTTGTGACTAGAACCACCCACAGTCACCAGCCTTGCCAATGCGAATTCTACTGTTCTTCTGGCTACGGCGCAAGTTTATACATCTGGTGACTCTACAACTCAGCGCCCGGCGCATGCACTCTGCGATCCTGGATCGCAAGTAAGTTTTATAACAAATCGTTTGGCAAATTCATTATCTTTGCGCAGGAGTAAGTACGATGTTCCTGTAGAGGGGATCGGTGCTCATTCCTACACCCGGACAAAAGGCAGTGTTTCGCTTATGCTTAAGTCTATATATTCCGATTATGAGTTGAAAATCAATCCACTTGTCATTCCTTCAATTACCTCGGTCATCGCAACAGTGCACATTGACATTACACAGTGGCCACATTTGTCCAACCTCAAGCTGGCTGACACACAATTCGGCACTCCTGGTAACATTGATGTCCTCATTGGGGCTGATATGTGGGGTCTTATAGTTGAAAGTGACGTCATCAGTGGTGGCCTTGATGAACCCCACGTCCAGCGTACACGGTTTGGTTGGGTTGTCTTTGGGCCAGCATCAGCAGCGCAAACTTCAACGCTGCCCTCTCTTTCATTCAGCGCGCAGCTACGCGAAGAGGAGGTACGCTTGGAGGAGCTTGTGCAAAATTTTTGGAAGCTTGAGGAGGTGCCATCCCATGATGAAGGAGACGAGTGTGCACGAATATTTTTCGCGACGCATACCCGCACTGTTGATGGCCGTTACGTCGTTCACTTACCATTTCATCCTGATGCTCCACAGTTGGGCGAATTATACACAAACGCATTGCGGCAGTTCCATTCACTCGAGCGGTGACTGGCTGCGAATAGCGACTTAAAAAAAAGGTACGTTGCGTTCATACATGAATACGCAACGCTTGGTCATATGGAGCGTGTCAATCGACTCAGTGATCGCAGAATCAGCTATTACATTCCTCATCATGCAGTTACAGGAAAGTTTCGCGTTGTATTTAATGCGTCAGCGCAAACTTCAACAGGCGTCTCACTGAATGACATTCAGCTGGTAGGCGCAACTATTCAAGATTCGTTAATTAATATCCTCTTTCGATTTCGCCGCTCCGCATCGCACTGTCAGCGGATATCGAAAAGATGTTCCGGCAGGTGTTAGTAACTCCAAGCCATAGAGATTTCCAACGAATTCTTTGGCGAGAATCACCGATGAAATTGCTGTTTACCGTCTAACAACCGTCACATATGGCATAGCTTGCCCATACAACGCAGTTCGTGCGCTTAATCAATGTGCGTACGACAACCACAACAAGGCGACAGACAAGAATCAAGTGATTGCCGAAAGCAATGCTATCCTGACTTCATTTTAGGTTGACGATTTCCTCTTCATTTGTGACTCTAAGTGTGAAGCTGTAGAACTAGCTACCAATGTGGATACAGTTTAGTCAGCCGGACAGTTCAACTTAAGCAAATGGAACTCCAATAGTGGTGAGGTAATTACGCACTTAACTGGTACCAATTCTTATTTTGCAGAGCTCACCATCGATTCTCCAACGGCAACAGTACTTGGATTACGATGGGATCCAATTGCAGATGAGCACTTTTTTAGAGTGGATCTCAAGGTAGCTTCCGGTCCCCCCACTAAGCGGCGGGTGCTGAGTGAAGTCGCCAAGCTGTTCGACCCTACCGGTATGCTATCCCCAGTTGTGATCGCTGGCAAGATATTTATACAAACTTTGTGGTCAGCTGGCCTAGCCTGGGATACGCCCCTTCCAGTTGACCTTCACAACATATGGGTCACATTCCGTGACGGACTTGCTGTCATCAACCATATTCGAGTGACTCGTTGGCTAAAAATGGCTAATGGCAAAGCTACTACTCTGCATGGCTTTTGCGACGCCAGCCCGCATGCATATGCGGCGGTTATCTACACGAAGACGACTGACGATGAAGGCAGTCCTCTCGTATCGTTGCTCACTGCCCGTACTAAGGTGGCTCCGTTAAAAGGCGCCACGATTCCTCGCCTCGAGCTCTGCGCTGCACACTTGCTCGCTGTCACGCTTGACAATGTTCGCATTGCTTTGGGATTGGTGGACGCTACTTACTATTTAAGGTCAGACTCTCGTATTGTACTGTGTTGGTTACACAAGCAGCCTACTACTCTTAAGCCCTACATTTCCAATCGGGTTCGCCACGTTCAGGAGCTGACCTCGCCAGACCGCTGGCACTACGTGCGGTCAGCACAAAACCCCGCGGATTGTGCCAGTAGAGGCCTAGGAGCATTGGAATTTATCGATCATAAGTTGTGGTGGCGCGGCCCAGAATGGTTGATGGACGATCAGGTAAACATCGCGTCTGAGGTGAAATTAAGCAATGATGAATTAAATTCTGTACAGAGCGAAGGCAGATTATCATCCCTGGTCGCTACTACTCTCGTACCTCCTGCTCTTACTACGCGGCGCCGTGATGGGCAAGCGATCGCCTTGAATGACCGTTTCAGCTCGCTTCTACGTCTACTAAGCACTGTAGCGCTGATTTTACGTTGGCTACCAAAACGCCGACATTTGCGACAACCTATCGTACATCCCAGAGAAATGGATGATGCCCTAGAGATACTTATTCGTATAGAGCAAAAAGATGCCTTTGCACCTGATATTAACCGGCTTCAGAAATGTTCCGGTATAACCAGCCCCAGCAAGCTTCTTCCTTTGAATCCATACCTGGACAAAGACATTCTGCGAGTGGGAGGTCGAATTGATAAAGCAGCCTTGCCCCATGATCGCCGATTTCCGATTATTCTACCGAAAACCGGTGCATTGGTGCTATTAATTATTCGAAATGCTCATGATACAACTCTCCATGGTGGCGCTCAACTCATGCTTCAAAATCTTCGCAGCCGTTATTGGATTTTGAATGGAAGGCAAGCAGTCCGAAGCTACGTACAAAATTGTGTCGTTTGTCGTCGACATCGAGGTGCAACTATTTCACAACAGATGGCAGCGCTACCCAGGCAGCGGATCAATGTGGCTCGACCCTTTTTAGCATCCGGCGTTGACTATTGTGGCCCGTTTGTGGTACGTGTAGGTACCAAACGGTCTCGCACGACAGTCAAGACGTATTTGGCAATTTTTGTTTGCATGACAACAAAAACCTGTTCACATTGAGGTCGTAGAAGATCTTTCATCGCAAGCATTCTTGGATGCATTTACGCGGTTTATCTGCAGACGTGGCCCATGTCAGGACCTCTACAGCGACAACGGTTCAGCGTTCATTGGTGCCAACCGCTTATTGAAAGAGGACGTGGCAGCCTGGCAGAACGAAAACAACCAAAGGTAATTGGCGAGCCTGGGCACACACTGGCACCTTATTGCACCCAATGCCCCCCACCAAGGTGGACTCTAGGAGGCGGCGGTGAAGTCCGCAAAACACCACTTAGTTCGTCTTGTCGGTACCCAAGCAATGTGGCACAGTCAACTTCAAACGTTGGCGGCGCGCATAGAGGCGTGTCTTAACTCGCGTCCGCTCACACCACTATATGACGATCCCAACGACAAACTGGCATTAACTCCAGGAGACTTCCTCATCGGTGCCCCACTACTTGCAGTTCCCGAAGCTAATGTTAGTACAATTCCAGCTAATCGCTTAAAGACCTGGCTCTGGGTGCGCCAGATACACCAACACTTCTGGAAACGCTGGAGTGATGAATATTTATCTACGCTGCAAACTCGTAATAATTGGCAGAAACGTTCGAGTGACGTGAAGGTAGGCGACATCGTTCTGGTCAAACACGAGAATCTGCCCCCGACAAATTGGCGCTTAGGGCGAGTAACTGCAGTGCATCCGGGCAGTGATGGATTGGTGCGTAATGTAACACTTCAAACATCAAATGGCGTAATGACTCGGGCAGTGCAGAAACTCTGTCGACTTCTTGACCCCGAGGATTTCGAGTCCAGTGACTCGACCGGGCAGGATGTTTAGGATTCCCACAATCTTGCTACAAAATCTTATTTAAGTTTCATGCCATGTGGCAACACTATTTTGCTTGTCATTTTTTTATTCTATTTTGGATTATAATAATTTTGAGTTCCTTTGCACATTGTTCTGTGCGCACTTTTTCATACAGAATTTAATTGAATTAAAGTATTTTAAAACCTACATCTTGTGTTTCTCTCAACTCACAATTGAGATAGAAATATCTTAAACAGCGACCATGTGTACAAACGTACTGAACACCCAGATGGAAACAATGCTAGTGAAGCCTTCAATTGGAAATTGTGGATTCCAAAAACGTTAGTCCACTCAGTAATTTATAATGCCCATTCTCCTCCAACAAATGCCATGGTGGAGTAGCAAGGGCTTTGAAGCAGCTGCATAAAAACATCTTTTGGCCAAACATGACAATTGATGTCAAGGAGTACATCGCAAAGTGTGATATATGTTGCCATAGCAAAGCTCCGAATGTTACGCTGCGTCCACCTATGTCCGTTAATATCACGTCCAATGTCCGTTTCAAAAGCTTTATATTGATTTGATTGGTCCTTATCCAAGGTCAAAACAGGGCAATATTGGAATTTTAATTGTACTAGATCACCTGACGAAGTTTCCGCTATTGAAGCCAATTAAAAAGTTCCACGCATCGGTAATCTGCGATTTTTTACATAATCATGTTTTTAATATCTTTGGTACGTCGGAAATTATCTAGAGCGACAACGTGAAACAATTTAAATCCGTACAGTTTAATACATTGCTAGGTCAACGTGGTATTCGACATACTTACACAGCTCTATACAGCCCACAAGCGATTGCGAATGAGCGCGTAAACAGGCCTATTATCGCTGGAATCAGGTCTTATCTCCAAAAGGACCAAACCCTTTGGGATAGACATTTGTATGATATTGCTGCAGCACTAAGAAGCGCATATCATCAGTCGATTGGTTGCACGCCTTACTATGTTTTGTTTAGTTACCAAATGTTAATGCATGCTAGTGAATACGAGCTATTGCGCAAACTACAAACTCTTGATGACAATGTTCTACCGAAAATTGACAAATTAAACTTGATTCGAAAATCGGTTACCGAAAATATTTCTAAGGCATTCGAGTCATCAGCAAAACGCTACAATTTGCGAAGTTCAGCAAAAGTCTTCAAAATTGACGTTTTTGTATATAGAAGAAATTTCGTGCAGAGTGACGCCAATAAAAAGTTTTGTGCAAAACTTGCTCCAAAGTTTGTCAAATCGAAAATGATCGGAATAAGAGGATATTGTATGTAGGAACTTGAAGATGTAGAAAGCAAGAGACGTGAAATTCACCATCGGAAAGATATACAAGAGTGTCTAGCCTAAGAGCACCAAACCTTACTAACACTTTTGGAGGGGGGTGTGTAGCGAGCTACAAAAATCAACATACATATAGTAGTAAGATTTTCTTGGTTGCAACAAATATCCCTTTTACCATTAGTTTGCGAAAGCATAAAAAAAATAGTAGTAAAACGTAGGAAACCCGAGTACAGTTATTGAACCGATTATAAAAACTGCTTCTAGTAGGTATAATCATTAGAAAGGGATTTTTCTTTTGGGTGCTGAAACTTCGAGGACGAAAGACCTGGTGAATTAAAAAAAGTCAGAATTCATCAGTAATTGCAAAGAGTTTAGACTACAAAGAGGTCGCAATTCGCTCTTAGGCTTTTGGGAACTTTAAAAGCTAGAAACCATTTATGAGGTGCCATACCGATGAAGCGAACGCAACGGCTGGCAACCGCTCCACCGGACAAAAAGGTATGAATGGATGGGTAGAAGGTGTTTGATAGAACAAATAGTTTACATTTCTTTTGGCAAATAACATTCAACATTTGCAGTTTTTTATATATTCTTTATATACAAATATGCAAACGTTTTGTTTTGATCTTATGTATTTTGATTGATTTCTTTTTTGTTATAATAATTGAATATATTTTTTTGATTTGATTTTATGAAATACAATAAATTCATAAACAAGGAATAAATGAAAACTCACAAAAAATTATAATCCTCTTTGCGTATTATTACATGGGGGGGGGGGGGGAAAGGCAAACCAAAAACGCGCACAGATTTTAATATTAAATTTTTGGTTTGAAGATTTTAAATTTCATACTATTTTTTTAATTTCGTTTTCTTTATTTACAATTGCAATTTCTTTGTTTACATTATTTTGCAAATATAAAATAACTACACATATGTGGTTTCTCACATGACATCTCATATTTTTAACATGAGAGCAGTGTTAGTTCTTATAAAAAAAATGTTAAATGCTTTGGCCCATACGATTTTACATTGCATCTCATATTTTTAACATGATTTATTCTTAACAAAATGTTAATTTTTTTTATCACTGTTAAATCTATCGACGTCTCTGCCGTGGCCATACGATTTTAACATGGACCTCATATGAGGTGCATGTTAAAATTTCTCAAAATGTTAATTTCGAAATCGCTGTAATGATTTATTCTGGTAAACAACAAGAACACAAAACTCTTCTTCTTATTTTAACATGAGGTGCAATGTTAATCCTTTTGCACATGTTAAATTTCTTATTTCGCTGATACAGTAGCCTGTAAACATGAAATTTTTGTATTTATTTCTTATGTTTTATTATTTTTATTTTATTATTAACTACAAATGTAGTTATTTAAGAAAAAATTTAAAAATTACATTAATATTGATAAATGAAATAAAAAAAAATAATATACAATTCTACACCTCATATTATGAGGTGCATGCATTTATTGTATTGAATATTGATAAATGAAATAAAAATATATAATATGAAAAACTACACTTCATATGAGGTGCAATGTTAATTTTTTTCACAAAATGTTTATTTTGAAATTGCTGTAATGGCTTATCTTCGTCAATTGTCGCAAATACAACAAAACTACACGATTCTTTTTGTTATTCCTTCCTTCAGTTTTCTTCTACAATCTAATTTTAACATGAGGTGGGAGTGTTAATTCTTTTCTACATGTTAAATTTCATATATCGCTGCTACGATAACATGTAAACAAGAAATTTCTGTATTTATTTCTTATGTTTTATTATTTTCATTATTATTAGTTACTTTTGAATAAATAAATAAATATTATTATTAGCTACAAATGTAGTTATTTAAGAAAACATTCAAATACTTTACTTCCAAAGTATTTATTTTATTCAATATTCTTGAATGAAATAAAAATATATAATATAAAAATCTACATTTCATATTAGGTGCAATGTTAATTTTTCTCACAATGTGCATTTTGAAATCGGAAAAACAACAAAAACACACAACTCTTCTTCTTATTCTTTGTTTCGGTTTTCTGCTACAATCAGATTTTAACATGAGATATGCGGTGTTAATTCTTTTGTGCATGTTAAATTTCATAAATGTTTGTATTTATTTATTATCTTTTATTATTTTTATTATTATTAACTACAAATGTAGTTATTTAAGAAAAAATTTAAATACTTTACTTCCGAAGTACATGCATTTATTGTATTGAATATTGAAAAATTAAATAAAAATATATGCAGTAGTTTTCCGATTTAACGAACATTCGTTTCTACGAAAACCGCAAATAACGAACAAGCAAATTGTTTCCATTGAGTACTTAAATAACGAACAAAAGAAATTTTGCTGTACTCAGTTTAACGAACAACAAACAAAATCAGAGTGTTTCAGCAGAATAAAACGTTTTAAAAACAGAAAACAAATGTATCTTCATACAGACAAAGAAAAACAATTGTAAAAAAACAGTTATATCATCATACAGAGAAGCAAAAACAATTGCAATAAGAATAGTTATGTCAAAAATTGGTATTATTTTTTGGCATTTTTTGTCATTTTATTGTCTTTGCTCGAAGTGTAGACACATTAACCCTTCACAGGGCAAATTAGCCGCAAATTGTTTAATTTGTGTGTTTTAAAATACAAATCATAGTAGCCGACCACTGCCATTCAAGTGACTTTGTAAGTTTTGAGATACAGCATGGTTTATCGTTAGCCGTTTATTTCTGCATTACGTTGTTTAGCTGCTATTTGTGTTTGAATCTTGCGTTTGCGGCTAATTTGCCGCTGCGCGCCCCTTCGTGTAACAAAAAAATTCAAGTGTAACTTAATGAACTTTTGAAAGTTAAAACGATGACAAATAAACACTAAAATATATTTAAATATCACTAGAAAGGAGTCAATTGTTTTATTTTAATGATTTTTTTACTATAAATTTGAAAAATTGCTGTCTATGCTATGAAATTTATCTTGCGGCTAAATTGCCGGGGCGCGCCATCTCGTGTAACTTTTTAGAGCGCGCCCTCCGAAGGGTTAAAAAATGAATTTACAATGTACCTTTTTTTCTTTTCTATGTTCGTATCACTTAAAATGATTAATTCAATAAAATAATTTTTGAAAATACTATTTCTAGTCATTTCAGGGACTTTAATCAAAAGAATAGGCTATTTGATTTTAGTACTCGGTTTAGCGAAAAAATCGACTTAACGAATTGGCCTGACAATAATTGTGTTCGTTAAATCGGAAAACTACTGTAATATGAAAAACTACACTTCATAGGTGCATTCATTTTGATATTGCTGTAATGGCTAAACTTCGTTAACTATCGGGAAAATAACAAAAACATGCACGACTCTTCTTCTTATTCTTTGCTTTGGTTTTCTATTACAATCTGATTTTAACATAAGGTGCTGTGTTAATTTTTTGTACATGTTAAATTTCATATATGGCTGCTACGATAACATGTAAACAAACAATTTTTGTTTTTATTTTACATATATACATATAAATTCTACAAACATACCGTCGCCTGAGAATTGATTTGGCGTAGGTGTATAAGTATTCGCATTTGCACATGCGACGGAATATATTTTTGCCTTACTTCTTTATTTTATTTCTTTTGCAAAAATCATAGCATTTTTAATTGATATTGGTAGATAAGTATATTAGGGGTTCTCACTCTTCGTTGTATTTGGCATTGTAGATTGTAACAGTTGTAAATGTTTACACCAAAGAGTGAGTATACCTTAGCAAAAAACTGTTTTGTGCTTGTAGCAAACCTGAAAATACAGCTGAGTTTTGTTTACTCATCCACATTTATTTAAATAATATTGCCGCGATGCCCAAAGAAAGTGAAAAATCTAAAATTATACAATGTTTGATTGAAAACTTTTTAAATGAAATCAGTTTCATCGAAGGTCCGTAAAAATATAAATAAAAACATATTTTTGAAAATTTATCTTTAAAGTTTTCCAGAAATGGAAGAAAGCTATGACGCTGCCGACGAAAAACTGGACGAGGATATTCTTTGTGTATTGTTGTGTCGTCGTGGAATCTTAAACGTTGTTCCAAAATCAATTGTCTGGCGCAATGAAATTCTGACAGCAATTGATAATGAGCGGTTTCGACACATGCTAAGGGTAAATAGAAAGCAGTTTGCTGAGTTGTGTGCTCTGATTGCCGATGATATGGAATTCAAAAAGCCACAAGCCTGTGAGCAATTTAGTGTTGAATTACAGGTGGCTATTCCGCCTTGGCTCATCAGGCGAAAATGCTACTTTTAAAAAAATTGCTACAATTTTTGGCATTGGGGATGGTGGCACAATAATTAAAATTACCAACCGTGTTTTCCGGGCTATTTTAAAACTGCAACATTTATTGGCCAAATCAAACAGAGCGTGCTGAAATTGTTGCGGCCACTTATCATGTGCTACCATTCTGTATTGGTTACGTTGACGGAACAGAACTGAAATTGGCAGATTCACCAGTAAATAATCACACAGCTTTTTTTTGCAAGTAATCATGTTTACTCGATTAAAGCCCAAGTCCTATGTGAGTATAAACTTCGAATCCGTAATGTGGTAGTGGGTCATCCTGGTAGCATTCATGATGCCGGAATTTTTCGAAATTGCGCACTTTTTACAGCAAAGGAAAAGTTTTTTTCTAAAGATCAGTGGATAGCTGGTGACTCGGCATATCCTTTGTCCGAATATGTAATTACTCCATACAGAACTAATTCGAAGCATCTGAATAAGATAAGCAGAAAATAATTTTACTTGCGACATAGAAGGTACAGAGTCAGGGAGAGCATTGCTTTGGCGTATTGAAAGAAAAATTCGGCAGTCTTGCAGAACTACGAATTTTGTTGCAATTGGTTTCTGGTCTGTTGCATTCTTCACATTGTTTTAATTTCAGACTCTGATATTGAGGAGTATGCAAGAAATATTGACCCAGAACAAAATGAAAATTCTGAGGAAAATATAACTACAACAACTAAACAGAGTGAAATCAAGAGACGTTACCCAGTTTTGATATTGTAACGCAACGTTCTTCCAATGGCCGGGGTAGAGCTCAGCGGGCTCCAGTAGTTCGTTGGTTACGAAAATTTATTATTTTGCAGGGAACCCTCAGGTTATTTTATTGAGACACATTATGTTTTAAAAATTCAGTATATTCTTTTAATTCACTTTTGTTGTGTACAATTTTCTTTATAATAATAAAAACACACACACAAATTGGTTGCACTATTCTCTATTCTGCTGGTCCTCTGGCCAAGCGTGCGGAGTGCACAGAGCGTTGTCTTCGATGTCTGAAGTGCGCCTAGTAGGGCGAGCGTATAGAGCGTTGTCTTCGATGTCGAAGATGCGCCTGGTAGGGCGAGCATGCGGAGCGTACAGAGCGTTGTCTTTGATATCTAAGATGCGTCTGGTAGGGCGAGCGTTACCTTCGATGTCTGAGATGCGCCGAGTAGGGCGAGCGTACAGGGCGTTGTCTTCGATGTCTGAGATGCGCCTGGTAGAGCGAGCGTGCGGAGCGCAGAGAGCGTTACCTTCGATGTCTGAGATGCGCCTAGTAGGGCGAGCGTACAGGGCGTTGTCTTAGATGTCTGAGATGCGCCTGGTAGGGCGAGCGTGCAGAGCGTGCAGAGCGTTGTCTTCGATGTCTGGTAGGGTTAGCGTGCGGAGCGTACAGAGCGTTGACTTCGATGTCTGAGATGCGCCTGGTAGGGCGAACGTGCGGAGCGCACAGAGCGTTACCTTCGATGTCTGAGATGCGCCTAGTAGGGCGAGCGTACAGGGCGTTGTCTTCGATTTCTGAAATGCGCCTGGTAGGGCGAGCGTGCGGAGCGCCCAGAGCGTTGTCTTGGATGTCTGAGATGCGCCTGGTAGAGCGAGCGTGCGGAGCGTACAGAGCGTTGTCTTGGATGTCTGAGATGCGCCTGTTGCGCGTTGTCTACAATGTCTAATACCCCTGATAGGGCGAGCGTGCTGAGCGTTGATTACACTGGATGATACGCCTGATAGGGCGAGCGTGCTGGGCATTGATTACACTGGATGATACGCCTAATAGGGCGAGCGGACTGAGCGTTTATTACAAGGTATAACGGTGATGCATGCAACGAGTAAAGAAAGTACCGTATACTGGCGGCGCAGCGACTACAGGACGTGGGTGGAGTAGAGCGTCCGTAATTGTCCTGCTATTTTCTACGCTGCCTCAAGCTTCCAATAGTCCGTCTGGGGTCATATGGTAGGTACTACACAATCCAAGTGGCACCACATGGTCTGATTAAAGCATTTAGTACTGTATTGTGGTGGTTAAGCCGGCAATGCACTACTAAACACTCGGTTACTTGTACGTTTCCAATCGGCCGTCTGGGGTCAAATGGTAGAGACAATATCATCCAAGTGGCACCACACGGTCTGGTTAAAGTGTTTAGTATTGTATGGTGGGGTTAAGTCAGCTATACAATACCAACTACTTGGATACTTATCCCTATTCCTATTGCATGTCTTCTACTCACCCGAATGCGTAGTCCCACGATGTAGTCGCATTGCCATTCTGCCTCGCTCGCTGTCCTGCTCCCATTGGCTGGTTCGATCGCGTGTTATATTTTATTTTCAAATTATAAAATATCGTCGTAGTAGGCTATCTCGTCTTCTTTCTACTTGTTTGCCTACATGGCATAGCAATGCCGTTACTTGTGTGTGCGCTGCTGGCAACATGTACCATAATATTTTTTCCCTTTTGGTCCCTTTTAGTGTACGCACGGTTGCCAATTACTCATTTCATTTTGTACCAATATTTACAAAATAATGTACCAAATGGGGGGAAAATGTACCAATATAATAAATAACATTAAATGTTATTTATTAAGGATGTAGTCTGGTGCTTGAGTTTCAAGAAATCAATTTTTTTTTAATGTATTTCGAAAGTACAATATATTGAAAGTATACTGTAAAAATTTCAGACCAAATCTCAAAATATTAACGAAGTTATAGGTCATAGTCGATAGCGCCTGTTGTGAAAACTTTATTTGTTGTTAAAACTTAAAATGCGTTTTTCTCGAAACAACGTTTTTTGACCGGATCAGGGGTCTAAGAGAATTCTATAGAATCGATTGGGCTTAACTTTTAATGTGTTATTTTACACGCCAATAGCTCTCGCTGGTAGTAGAATTGTTTATTTTTAATCATTATTTCCTATTTTTTACAACGATTTTCAACAAAAAATACGCGATTTAAAAAAAAAACTGGAAGTCCGCCATTTTGTTATTTTTTATTCCAAATGTTTAAATCTACTACCTGCTAGAATGACAAACCTACAGAACAATAATCTATTTAAATTTTTTGTAATCACTTGGGCCAGCCCCACACCTTTTTTTTGGTTCCCACTTTGGACTTAACACTACAAAAATATCGTGAAACAAACTCCAAAAAAAATTTTTTTGTACAGTTTAAGATGTCAATAATAACATAAAAAAAAATGAAATGATCGCATTTTATTTTGTTATAATAAAAAACTCCCGAAATAACCTTAAAAATTAGGCCGGAACACCAGACTGAATCTTAATAAAAAGTAACACACTAATTGAAATTTATTTTGTATTTTAAAAATAGTTTTATATATTTTTTATATTTAAATTTTAACTTTTTCAACAAAAAATATTTTGAACATAAATTTACAATTCTTAATTATTATAAAAGCTAACTTTGCCTACAGAATGTACCAAATTTAAAAAACATGTACCAATGTACCAAACGCAGAAAAATAGAAAAAAAATTACCAGTTTTGGTAGAATTGTACCAAAGTGGCAACCTTGGGTATACGTGATTTATTTTTCGTGTGTTGTCAACCCCCTGTGGGAACAATGCTACGTTGTGCGGTACAATTTGGTTGGCCCAAAATTGTTTCGTCACAATATATTTTCTGTGTTCGTTTGGAAGTACTGTTACTTGGAAAATTACTTGTAACCCGACTTAAGAAATTCTTTTTGCATAATATTTGTATTTGTTGAGAGCAATAGCAGAGCTGTGCAATTAAAAAAAATTTCGGCCGAAAAAATTTTAAAAAATCGATTTTTCGGGACTTTAAGACCATTTTGCAGCCTGAAGACATTATCTGATTTTAAAAATTTGCTTCCACTTTTGTTCATCTGGATGAGATGAAACTTAACTACGCTGTTACTTCTCAATTTGTCAACTTTATTGGGCATTTATCGCGTCTACGTCACACTAAGGCCTGAACGGCCCATTGTGATATTTCATGCTTAGACCTACAGATTGTGGTTTCGCCATTGCCTGCCAAGATGCGTACTTGTACACTTTCGTATAATTCTCATACACTTCATATTGATAGTGAATATAAGAATGTTGTGAGAAAACGCTTTTAACAAAGAGTTTTTTAAAAGTCAGAATTATAAGTCCTCAAAAATTGTTTGCTGTGATTAAAATCAAATCTATATATCGCTACCTTAATTTTCTAAAGCCGTTTTGTTACTTCGAGTACTGCTTTGTGAATATTTAATTTAAACTAAAAGAAAAGATCGTAAGTTTTCGGTGCAGGTCTCTAAAATGTTTCTTGCAGACGAAAATGGGTATGCTTTATCATAATCGATCAAAAAATCGATATAGAAAAATTTGATGTTAGAGCATTAGCAAATTAAGGCAGCGATATGAAGATTGACAGTTCGCTTGACTGTTTACACATCATATCTCCTGCGTACCTTGTACGCATCTATTGTTTTTCTATTAGTTTTTTATGTAGAGGCTGCTATTTTATCATGGCAAACCCGTTATTTAACAATTGACAAATAAACAAAATCTAAACGAAGAACAGTTGCAAATTTTAATAAACTTGAAAACATTTTGTAAATGTTCACGTGAATTTGATTATTCTTTATCTAAATAATGAGTTTTTAAGTGCAACCTGTTGTTAAATTCGCTGACCCTTTTGAAGTGCGGCCTCTAAAAAAAAAGACAGGATGCTTAAAAAACTTTTGTAATGAATAAAGGATTTTTCTGAGAAAAACGATAATTCGTTGTTAATGATTTCGCGAATAATCAATTAGGACCCATTTTCAAAAAGTAAAGAATTAAAAGTTAATGAAATTCGGCGCGAATTAAATTAAAATTATTCAACTTAAATTTAAAGGGACATTCCAGTTTAAAATTTGAAGAATTTATTTTAAAAAAACTTTATACACGATTTTCTCAAAATGATGTTTTTTGAATTGGTAGGAGTGATATCTCGAGTTCTACTGAACTGATTTCGAAAAAGCAAAATGCGTTTGATTTGTTGTCATTATGGCAATTAGAGGAACCTGAAAGATTATGACTTTAACTTTTATTAGGAAGCTCGGAGTCCGTCCTACCACCAAAAATGGTAATAAAAAAAAAATAAAATTGCCCAAAAAAACTTATTTTTTTTCTAATTTCAAATTGGAACTGGAAGGAATGAACTGTCAAATTTTTATAAAACACAGCCCCACGGTAAATTACCTAATTACTTTATTTTTTGTTTAAACTTTTTGCATATTCATGTTTTTCATAATATTATAATATGTAATGTGTGGCATACCAACACGAAAACAGAAAATAATTAGTTTGGGTTAGAAAAATTGCCTCAGTCCTTTCTGGGCATTTTATCTAACTAAGGAATACCTAAGCTTATAGCTTATACTATGTTCCTGCTAAGCCTTTTTGCCTTTTGCATGGTTTCGATCATTTCCGTGGTTTCGTCTGAACAGAAATGAAGTGGTTTCAATGAAACCACATTTGAAACGGAGCAAGAATCTAATGCAACTTTGAATGTCTTCACTGAAATGAATTCGCTCTGATATTTCTATACAGACATTTATATTTTGCTTTGCGCACAACTTGATTAATATGGGGAAACGAAAATATAAAAAAAAATTTGTGGAGTGCGCGGGAAGAGGAGCTTATATCCGAGGTATGTACGGAAAAGGTGGAGGAGCTGCGTACGGCAAAAAAAAAATACGGTTATACGGTTATACTTAAGAACAAATGGCGGAGGAGCTGAGGCAGCAAGGCCCCATAGTGGCTGCGGTTGAAGTAAAACAAGATACATAACCAGCTTTACAATGTGAACGATTGCAGTTTCGTTCGAAACCATTTGCCGAAACGACGCGATTTCGTCTCAGTGGGAACATGGTATTAGGCAAATTGTTAATAAACTTAGGTGTTTTTACATATTTTCAACTTTATATAAAAAAATGTACCCAAGTTAATTTAAGCAAAAAAGCATAAGTTTTTTTCTAAATGTCAATTGCCAAAAACGAAATTTTAATAAAAAAATATATTTCAGAAGCGCCTCCCCCCCTCCCCTTTTTTATGCGTACGCGCTGACAAGCTCTGAACAATTAAAGTAATAGTTTTCCCTGATTGGCATACTTTGATTATATTAATTTTGAGATGAAAGTTATTTTCTGGGAAAAACTTTTAATAAAAAAAAAAGTTTTACTTATGGCAATATTTAACATACAACACATAAAATAGTTCATGGAAAAAATATTTGGGCTTCTTAATAGAACTATATGAATAAAACTTACCTCATCTGTATCACTTCCAACTAATAACAAATCAAAAGGTATGGCCGCAACCAAATCAATGAGAAACCAACCACTTAAATAGTGAACTGCTATTCGTCCAGGATGTGAAACTACTTCATCTTGACCATTAATAAATGTTGTTCGGAAGTTAATTAATATGTCAACTACAAATGTTACATCCACTGCAAAATAAAAGAAAAAAAATTATATTAATACGAAAATGGATATTTGTTAAAAATTAAAAACACCGAAGTCGGGCGGTTAAACATTATACGATTACAAAAATAAAACCCATGACAGGCTGAGAGCAAAACTAAAGTTTATCTAGTTATTGCGTACGCAAAAAAAAACACACAAAGGGCATAGCTTGGTTTTCATGTTGAAAATGCCCCCAAACCGAATCAAGTTTCACATGAACCCTTTTGATTTAGTTTAGTTTATTTTAGTCTATGGAATTACAGATCCTTACAGACTAATAGATAAAAACTATTCAATAAATAAAATTAATTCAGAATAGAATATAGAATTGTATTCTCTAGCTAAAGTTATATCCAAAGAAATATTTTTAAGACTAATTCTATTAAATTCAAGAGCTCTCGTGATCGGCTCATTAAGTGCATAGTTTGTTCTTTGCAATCCAACATTAAATAAGTCAGCATGACGCAATTTCCTTGAAGGAACATTAAAGCCAATGCGTTCTAGCGACAGAACTATTTATTTTACCACTGATAATATCAGTTATAAAAGTCAAGGATTGCACAGTTCTTCTGCACTCAAGAGAATTTAAATCTATAAGTAAGCAACACGCGTTGTAGGAAGGTAAAGGCTGAGAAAAATTAAGGGAACGTAAAGCAAAATTAATAAATTTTTTTTGTATCCGTTCTATTCTATTAATGTGAGTAGCATAAAATGGATTCCATATAAAAGAGGCATATTCCAACCTGGAACGAACAAAAGTTGTATAGAGAAGCTTTAGCGTATACGGATCAGTAAACATTTTACTATTACGTCTCACAAAAGCCAGCAGAGAACAAGCTTTAGGAATAGTAGTTTAAATCAGGGGTGACCACCAAAAATAATTTGGGAGCCAAGCAACAACAACAACAACGATGGAATGGAAGCAAAAACAAAACAGAGCACTCACACAAAAACAACAATATTCTTCTATGCGCACACTTGTATTATTTCAGTAGTGTGACAACAAAAATTTATCAAATGCGATATGAAGGAAATTAAATGATTTAAGTAGTGGGACAATAACAAATTAAAGAAATTTGATCAAGCAAAATAAAACACACAAGCAAGAATCCCTGATCGGGTGTTGCGAAATAAAAATAACAAAAATTTTCGTGTTTGTTGTAAAGAGCCAAAAGATCCCATTGAGCTACTGGCATAAGACATCAACAACACAACCAAGCGAAAAACAAAAACAAATATTCTTAGCGCGAGTTATGTATGTAAGCATGAATACTAACTCTGCTCTTGGTGTAGAACCAAGGCAGATTAGATTATTATAAGTAAATAAACAATTAAGCTAGAGTCGTAAAACTTAAAACCAAATCAGAAGGCCAAATAATAAATCCAATTCGAAGAATTGCAAAACATAAACGTATGAAAGTTGACATTGTTACTAAAGCAAGCACAAAGCCTTTAAGGGTGGCTGAAATTCGATCTTGTATTTCAATTTGCAAACTTCTGAAGTAGCAGTTTGGCAAATAGAGTAATTAAGCACGTAGAATAAACATTAAATCTTAAACATAAAATCATTGCGGATAATTAAATCGAAGAACAATGAAGCCTTTGTGTATAGCTTACATTTGATAATGCCTCCCAATCTGCAAAACTGTTGAAGCTGCAGTTTGACGAATGGGATGATGAAATTAAATGGAAGGTGACGCAAATTTCAAGAATTAGGGAAAGGAAGAATTAGGTTTGCTGTGAGTTGGTTTCAAGTTAAGAAGGGATTCTAGTTTGAGCTGTGCCATCGATCAAATATAACTAAAAACTGTTTAATAAATAAAATATATACAAGTTTTTAATATATAAATAAAAACTGTTTAATAATAAAAATATACAAAGTGTTTAATTTATACAATAACTAATAACTTTCACAAGGCTAGTGGTCACAAATACACTAGTACTTAATTCGCGCGACCGCAACAACAAATATTCATAGCAATGCAATGATTTCGGCATGTTATGTGATGTTAACTTCGAATCAGCAAGTTGATATGATGAATTAAGAGAACACAGAGATTTAGAAAATGTTCCAAAAAAGGACTTTTTTAAATTGAGATATAGAAGATTTTTGTCACACCATAGAACTACATTGTTAAGATCAGACTGTAGGCTACAAATGTCCAAAGCATTATTAACTCTTAAGAAGATTTTCAAATCATCAGCATACAAGACAAATTTTGTGTTGATAAAACAAAGAGAAATATCATTGATAAATAAATTAAAAGTAAAGGGCCCAAGATGCTACCTTGTGGGACACCAGAGGTTGCTTTGAAAAAATACGATTTAACATTATCCACCAGTACACAAGAATATCGATTGTTAAGGTAGGATTTAATCCAGTTAAGAAAAGTAGCAAGTTTTGCAATTAATATGTTGTGACAAACATTGTCGAAGACTTTAGAAAAATCGGTGTATACAGTATCTACTTGCACACCCAAATTAAATGACTTAATACAGTAATCAGAAAAAACGACTAAATTGGTTACTGTAGAGCGACCTTCAACAAAACCATGCTGGCAAGTACTAATTACGTTCTTTACTGCAAAATATAATTTGTCCTTAACTACTGTTATGAACCTGCCTGCTGGCTTTTAAGGGTAGAATGTATGCAATGTGGAATAAACGAAAAAAATTTTTTCAATTTGTATCTAACAGCTACATAGTGTGCACTGGCTTATCCCGGAACTTGAGTTGTGTGGGTTCGTTTGCAACCGCTTCGATGAAACATAACATTCTATTACCGTTAACAGATCATACAAAAAAAAAATAGTGATTGCACACAAGAGAAAAATGAATTATTAAAATTAGCAACAAGCAAAAAAAAAAAGACATACCAATCCTTACAAAAAAAACCCTGTTCTACCTGTAACCAATCAATAGCAACGCAATCTATTAATTTTTATGATTGCTCTTCACCCGCCCTCCCATGGCTTTCCAGGATGTTGTTGAAAGCCCCTTTACCCTTACCAACACTAGCCCCTAGATTTCAGACCAAAGATTTTAATTTAGAAATTCATTATAAAAGTTATTTATTCATATAAACTTATACAAAAGAAGTAAGATATAGAAGATATAGCTATCCATAATTAAAATTGAAGAAAGCGGAATAAGTATATTTTAAGTTAAAATTACTATCATCGAATTGTGCACGCTAATTTGACTTTAAAGAAAATAATGGCAAGAAAAAAATTCATATTTTACAAAACAGCTGATAGTATACATAAGCGAGGTCATTGACCGAGACTTGAATATATAGAATATATAATAGAAATGTTTCAAGTTTATACCATTCCAGAGGGGAATTAATTGGTTTTTGGTTTAGTAGTGGAGAGCAGCGTGGCCGTTGATAAATTTAAAAAAAAAATCAAGTAAAAAAGTCACATCCAATTTTTTTAAGTAAAAAGAGCATTTATTTAATTTCGCAGCAGTTTGCATTTAAAAAAATGTATTGATGTATTGAAAGTAAAAAAAAAAATCAATTACCCCAAGTAATTAATACATTAAGGTGCTTCACGAAAAAAAAGTTTTTGTACACCTCCAAAAATTTACCTCGGTTTATTTTATGATGATTCCCAAAATATTTCAGCTCTACCGATTACCGTTCCATTTTCGGCACCAAAAAGAAAAATCTTAAAAATCGCATTTTCTCGAGTCTGCTAGCAGATTTAAAAAAAATTGTATGCAGAACCTTAGCATTTTTCAGTATCTATCAATTGTGAACTTTTAATTGGCCAAACAATTTTCCGTAAGTCAGTGTGGCAAATTCGAAAATAGCAATAAGTTAGTAAAAAATCTTATAAAACGACAGTGTTGTAACTAAAAAGTATGTATGTAATTAGTGTTGCGAAATTTTAAGTTAAAGACAATGGATTTTTCGTATAATTTCATGTGAATATCACACTTTTTGCCAAAAATCTCAAAAGTTGCAAGGATTTTTAAAAAAGTCTCAAATTTTGGGTATTTTCGAAAAGTCGTGTCAAAGTCTCCAAGCAGTCAAAAAGGTTGCAAATTGCAACTTTAGTCTTATAACGGCCACGCTGATGGAGAGTGAGTTAAATAGAAAATGTACAAATAAAGTAAATAGTGGGTGATTTACGTGTTTTTACGCTGCATCGTTGAAAGGCCCTCCATCGAAGAAGCGCTGTTTTAATTGATTTACTATAATAAATAAATCACTAGAATTTCCATTTTTTCTAATTACTTAACGATTACCGCACTTTCCACCCTTAATTATAAATATATCTCCTAACCTTATTCTACTTAATTCATTACACGTGTTTCACTCATGCTGTATATTGAAACTCTCATTGGAGACTTTTTTCCTGCGTGTATGCGTCTATGACTCTCTCTTAAAATTGGAGATCGCTAAAAGATATTATCGAACACAGCATTTGTGAAGCCAAAAATATTGAATATAAAATTAATCTAGGTAATTTGCAAAACGTGTAAAATTAAAAACTATAATTATTTCAATTAAATTCTAATTCAATAAATTCCAATTAATATATCAAATTAGATATAAAAAAAATCAAACATGATCTAGGAGATCATTCGCCAACTTATGCTGCTTTACTTGCGTCGCAGCGCTGCTTCTCAAACTCGACAATCTTCTACACAAAATTTTGCCACATGGCTAACCGATTTTAACGAAATTTTAACAATTTTCGATTTAAAAGGAATATCTGTGATATTCCAGTGATACAATTTTAGTCTCTTTGTTAGTTTAATTTGACGTTTTAACCCCTTTTTATATTTAGGATTTTAGGATTTTATATTAGAGCTTTAATGTAATGGTTCATACCCTTGATTAAGCGTTAGGAGTTTGTTTAAATTATATCTGGTGCGTTTGATTTTATTTTGGAACTGCACAATTTTTATGTCATTTAAAAAAACACAACAGATTTTATTTTTAATCTTAACTTGATAATACAATCACTGATGACCAATTAGTTATCACCCTTTTAAATCACCAGGTCTTTCGTCCTCAAAGTTTCGGCACCAAAAAGAAAGATCCCTTTCCCGGAAATAATGATTATACCTACTAGAAGCAGTTTTTATCTTCGGTTAAATAAATGTATTTGGGTTTTCTATGTTTTACTACTACTTTTTGATGCGTTCGCAAACTAATGGTAAAAAGGATATTTAAAAGAATGTTGTAGCTTGCTACACTACGCACTCAAAAAGTTTAGAAATTGTTGAAAGCTTTGAGATTGGTATATAATTAAGGACATCATTCTTATTGCCATTTTTAAGAATTGAGGTAATAAAAGAAAATTCAAACTTATCAAACACCCGTGTGTAGAGATTTGTTGAAGATTGAACATATTTCCCCAATTGATATTGTTAAGTTTACTATTTAGATGAGACCAATCGCACAGACTATAATTAAAACTCGTATTGACGTTTAATGCCGGAATACTTAAGAATTTATAAAAGTTGATCTCTAAAATAAGTGGGATATGATCCATATCCGGTTCAGATATAGGTGAAGTACATTCAGTCAACTTATAATCAATATTATCACTGATAAAGTTGAGATCTAAAATTCTATTAAGCCTGTTTACCAAATTGTTGATTTGCATAAGATCTAAACTAAAAAGACTATCAATAAGATACATTTCATGCTGCTTATTTACATTACTGGGAACAAGTATATTATCATTGGTTATAAGAGACCAAGCAATTTTGCAAAGGTTAATGTCGCCCAGTACGCAAAGATGATGATTGTCCCCAACAGAGTTCAAAGAGAGGTGAGTTATATTGTCTACATGCGCGCAATATAAATAATCAGCGCTAAGAGGCGGAATGTATGACACTCATACGAATAGTAGACCTGAGCTTCCGTGTATGGACACACACAATTGATCCAACAGCATATCTGAGTTATTAAGGGCAAAAAGCTCTGAACGTACAGCGGTTAACCGCGATAAGAACACCCCCACCTCTGGAATAACCAGTCTTGATGGCATCCCTGTCCTTTCTGTAAACATTGTAAATGCTCAAATCGCAGATTTCAGCGTTGAAAATATCGGCATTTACCATGTTTCAACGGGAACAATGACGTCATAATCACAATGGAAAGCATCGATGGAACAGCCTGAGTGATAGACTTATGTATATTCATTTTGGCACTTAAGTGTTCGTGGCGCGTTGCTCCCTTCGTGGAAAAAAAAAACGAAAAGGCATCACTTTTACATTAGCTGGCCAAAGCGATGAATGCATCAGATGCATTCTTAAAATCTACCAGATTTACTAATAAATCTGAGTAAATCCTGCGGTATCAAAGATTTTTTTTCATAATAAAATTTTTTGTAAATTCGTAGTGGTCTTGCAGTGCAAAAATACAACGGCAAAACCCTATTTTAGATTTTGTATTGCATTTATGTATTTGATATGGGTGCCCGGACATAACGCCCTCGACCATAACGCCTAAAAAATAGTTTGAAAATATTTAAAAAAAACCGCGCGATTTTTCCGTCGGCGCTTCTTCCAATCTTACATTTTAATTAAACTGTATCAATAACTACATATATCCTATAATATTAAATATTTTATGTGCAAAATTTTATTCTGACTTACAGGTCTATTCTGTCCAAAGAAATTTAAAAAGAATAATATTGAATCTGATCGTCTAAGTTTCCTTAAACTAAGGAAGGAGTTTGATTGCCTTCATAACTTTTTGTTTAGGCAGTATATGCTTAATGTTGAATCAAAATTACAATCTAATCCCACGAGTTTCTGGCAGTACATTAATTCTAAACGGAAAACAAATGGATTTCCCACTAGTTTAGAGTTCGATGGTACGACATCAGATAACACACTCGATTCGTGTAATTTGTTCGCTAGATTCTTTCAGAGAGTATATGAGAAGCATGATGGCTTATCACACACAACTAGTACTATCATACCTTCGAACTCAATAACTGATTTTGATATTTCCGTAGATGATGTATCTTTTGCTATCGCAGACCTGAAATCCAGTTCAAATCCAGATATGGAAGGATTATCTCCTACATTTTTTAAACTTTTCTCGCATATAGTTGCTAACCCAATTGCTATGCTAATTTAATGCGTGTTTAAAAACTGGGGAATTCCTTGACGCCTGGAAGTTATGCTCTATAGTTCTAAAATTCAAAAATTCAGTGATCGCAATAATGTCTGTAATTATAGACCTATTGTCAAACAAAGCACTTTTGCTAAACTATTTGATAATATCATCTATACCAAATTGTTTGATCACATTAAAAATACTATTTCTAAATGCCAACATGGATTTTTTCCTGGCAGGTCGACATGCACTAATCTCGCAATAATGACAAATCAAATTTGAGTTACACGGTCAGATGGACGTTATTTATACTGACTTTTCTAAGGCGTTTGACAAGGTCAATCACCATATTCTTTTGAAAAAGTTGCATCACTATGGTATTAGTGGAATACTTTTGAAATTTTTTTTCTAGCTTTCTCAGTGATAGAACACTTTTTGTAAAAATCGGTCCAATAAAATCTAGCACATTAGTTAATGCGTTTTCTGGCATTCCTCAAGGTACCCATTGTGGCCCTCTTCTGTTTTTAGTCTTTATTAATGACCTACCAAATAAATTTAGAGTTTCTGAAATGTTTAATGTTTGCAGATGATATTAAACTCTTTTCAAGGGTCTGTAATATATCAGACTGCTCTAATCTAAAAAATGATCTAAGGGTACTTGAAGAATAGTGCATAGCTAACCACCTATACTTAAATATCAACAAATGTTGCGTTGTGTCTTATTCTAAAAAACCAAGTATTATAGTTTTTAACTATATTTTACAAAATTGTATACTAAATCGTAATGACGAAATAAAAGATCTAGGTGTAATTTTCAACTCCAAACTCACGTTTTCTAAACATGTTGATTATATAGTTTCTAAATCATTTGCAATGATCGGTTTCATTAGATCCACTAACTCTAAAATCTCTGTATATATCGTTAGTAAGAAGTCGCTTAGACTATTGCTTATTAATTTGGAGTCCTTCATTTAAAATTCATTCCAACAAAATTGAAAGAGTTCAAACATTTTTTACGAGATTTGCTCTATATAAACTGCATTGGTCAGACGGCCTTCCATCTTACAGCGGTAGACGTAAATTGCTTGGTCTACAGTCTTTGAAAGATAGAAGAACTTATCTTTCGCTAATTTTTGCATTTAATATCATTAATGGCAAATTAAATTGTTTAGAACTATCTAATTTGCTTAATTTTTACGTTCCACCTCGTGATTTAAGACACATAAGACTATTAATCGTTTTAGCACATAGCACTCTTTATGCTTATAATGAACCCATCACAAGATGTATTCGATTGTGTAATAAGTACTCGAGTGTTATAGATTTTAATGTTAATATAAATAGATTTAAGCTTAACTTGTTTGCAATTTTCAATTGAAATATAGTTTGTAAGTAATTTCTGTAGACTGAATAAATAAATAAATAAATAATAAAAGTATATTATAAGCAATTACTTATACCCACAAAATGGTAAGACCGAGAATGTAGCGTCAATTAAATAATGACGATTATTAGCCTCAATATAGTTCTTTTTTATATTCGCAATTGGCACTGAAAAGAAAAGCGTTTATACGACTGACACGATGCTAAGCCAAATTTTAGCGAGATGTTCTAAACGTAATACTGATTTCTAAAAGTAGCTGATTTTTAATCAAAGCACTATTTTCATTATTGAAAACCAAAAATAACAAGAAATAATTTTTGAGCCTTATGCCGCTTCTAAGGCGATCATAAGGCCTAGAAAAATTAGGCGTTGCGACCGCTTCTACACTAGGCGTTATGACCATTTTCATGGCGGTCATAGCACCTAAAATGATTTTGGGCGTTATGGCCATTTCTAGGGCGGTTATAACACCCAAAATTTTGTTTGGGCGTTATGGCCGTGGGCGTTATGTCCGGGAACCTTTGATATGGCAGCACTGGTTGTATATTTTGCATAAGTTTACTACAAATACACCACATCGTGAATACCGCTAAGGCTGTGGTTATGTTGCGAACACCATGAAATTGTTGTTGCACCGAACAGAAAGAGAGAGTCTTTGCTCATCTCACAGCGAACACGATATACACCGAGCACGCCGAGTATTCAGGGTGGCAATGAGTTATTTTAGTGTCATTACATACAAAATAGTGTTAAACAAACGAGTATAATTTGACAAAAATCAACTCTGCAACGAGCTGAATGTAACCACCTCGACCGGGAGAAAATGTTTTGTGTTCGTTGAACACCGAGCACCAATATAGCCAGTTATGTTATGTTATGTTCAGATTTTGCTCGGCGAACACCATCAAATTGTTGTTGCGCCGAACACGAAGTGAGAATCTTTATTCACTCTCTCAACGAACACGATATGCTGTGTGAAATGATCACCGAGCACGCCGAACATTCAGGGTGGCAATGATTTATTTTATTTGTCATTCCTAAGTGCCTGGTGCTCGGTATATTGGTGCTCGGTGTTCGACGAACACAAAACATTTTCTCCCGTGCTCGGTCGAGGTGGTTAAATTTAGCTCGTTGCAGAGTTGCTTTTTGTAAAAATATACTCGTTTGTTTAATACTATTTTGTATGTAATAGTACTGTTTTGTAAAATAACTCATTGCCACCCTGAATACTCGGTGTGATCGGTGTACAATACACCGAGCACATCGCGTTCGGTGTGAGAGTGAGTAAAGATTCTCTCTTTGTGTTCGGTGCAACAATTTCATGGTGTTCGCTAAGCATACTCGCAATATAACCACAGCCTAAGGATTTTGCAAAGCAACATGTATAAGGAAGTGTACGAACACCCCAAACATGTAGTTTTTGTTGTGAAATTTATATTACTCCGCCGAAATTGACACTTTAATAGAGGCTGCTCAAATGGGCTCAAGCATGGCTGCCTGTCTGAAAGAGAGAGGTAGAAAAATAGGTAGAGAGAAAGAGATAAGAAAGATGTGCCAAAAATCCAAATAAAATAATAATCTGCGCATTGATGAATGTTCCATGTTCATATTTTTTCGATTTTGCCACTTTCCCTCATAATTTTTTAAAAGTTGAATAGGCAAACAAACGATGCGCCTCTAGGGCACACAACATCTTAATTTTCTTGCTATTTTTTTTAATAAACTTAACTTAAGTACACATTTAAGGCACATAATTAAATTGTTTTTGCATTTTTTGCGAACAAAAGAACGTTTCTTCATGAGTACAAGAAAAATTGGCAAAATTCCAATTACACCGTTCCATTTTGATTAGAAAAAGTTCGTTATGGTTGTACTCATGTGAGCACGACCGTCCTGCCCATGACGCTCATGCTTACTCCCGTATGAGCAAACACACATATTATTCGTGGGACCATTAAACGCACTTTTTTTATTTGTTGGAACAGTAAAAGAAGTATTCAAGAATACAGCACTCACACAAGTTTTACGTCCATTATACTATATCTAATCTACCAGATTTATTAAAAAATCTAAACAGATCCTGCGGTGTTAAAGAGCTCAGGTGTTCTTCTCCCAACACTCCAGTGCCAAATATGCTTACTCTGATCTGGCAGAAAGCGGGGCAGACACTAAGAAAGTGGTCTGCCGTCTCTTCACATTCTTCCTCCAAACCACACGAAGCACAGAATGCACCAGCTCTTAGGACAATTATATTCAAATGTTTGGCTCAAGAGAAGTGACCTGTGTATAGTCCCATCAGCTGCATACAGCTCTTTCTATTAAGTGATAACAGAAAGTCTGTTAAACGCTTCGAGATAAAGCTAACATGGCCTTTGTCTGTCTAAAGCCCCTCAGTTCCTCCCAGTTACGATTGTGGGTCCACTGATTAATGGTGGTCTTGGTGGCTGTAAACGACAAAGAGAGTACAGGTTCTGGGCCCAGGAAACCAGTTTCCGAATCTTTTCAGGCCAGAAGGTCAGCAGACTCATTCCCTGAAATTCCTGAATGTTCAGGAACCCATATCAACATATTGTGCTTTCCAACACAATCAAGCCTGGATTTACAATGCATAATCAGTTTAGACGTGGTTAGAGGATTAAGCAAAGTTTTAAGCGCAGCTTGACTGTCACTAAATACACAAATACTCCTTTCTCTCCAACCATTAGCAATTACATGGTCCATGGCCTTGATGATTGCAAAAATTTCTGCTTGAAAAATTGATGCATACAACCCAAGAGAGAAGTGAAGGTGCACTCCACCATTTTCAGTGAAGACTCCAGAACCCGAACCGAATTCTGTTATGGAGCCGTCAGTGAAAATACGCTTACAATCAACTCCTGGCCCAGGTCCCGGCAAAAACCAAGATTGGGCCTCTGGAATTTGTATTGTATAACGCTGTTTTAAAACTGGAATTGTTAGCATTGTATCGGATGGCATTGATAGAACTGTTAGGTCCATATCAGTATCTTCAATAATTACACCAATATCGCTGCAAGTGTCCTACCAATACCCATTGCGTTGAAACCTACAGATGGCTTTGACAGCCTCTCCTTTAGCAAAAATATCAAGGCGTGATAAGTTGAGCAATGCATCCAAGGATAGGCCAGTTGTTGTAGGAAAAGCTGCCGTACAACAAATGGCCACAGTAGATGGCTTATTTGCTCCATACATTTTGCTAAAGTATTTCAGATCTTAATTGTGATAGCAGAATATGAAAATAGGGTGCTAAAAACCAATTAAAATGAAAAAAAAATTTTAATTTGAGAAAACTGGATGCGCTACTCCGAAAACCGTGATTTTTAAGGATGTTTTACAATAGGTTTGGGATTTTGTATGGAAAAAGCATTTAACTTGCATATAAAAGATTTTCAGATATCCATATCTATGTAAAAAATAACGCTAAAGTGAATGGCGTACCCAGTTTTTTGATACAACTGAACCCAAAGCCACCCCTAGCGCCTAAAAAGACCATTTAGCATTTTTTATACAAATTTTTAAATTCACACGTTAGCATTAAAGTACGTAGGATTGTAGGTAATTCAATTTATTTTATTTAAAGTACAAAAATTTTTCAAATCGAGTTATATTTGAACTAGTAAATTAACTTTTAGTGAACCAATGTCGAGTACAATCAAGTTCACCTTTGACCAATGTGTCAAAAAATTGCATGAAAAAACAAGGCAGGAGTTGAAAAAATTGTCTTATCGTGGAAATTTGTATTCTTTATTTTCGTCTGTCAATTACAGTATTATATGAACAGGTTTCCCACGTACAACACGGCAGTCGTAGAGCACGATTTCGCTCCAACACGATTTGTTGATAGCTGAATCCTTGGTATAACATGATTAGTGAAAATAATTTGGAAATTCAAATCGTTTTTTAAATTTGTTAATAAGATATTTAACTACAACTCTTATTTTTATTTGCTAAGTCTATCAAATTCCAGTTCACTCTGTGTTCTAGTTTCATTGTTATTTTTGCTTCTTAAATTCAAATTTTTTCTTTAAATCTTCCAATAAATTATCTGTTAAGTGCTTATTATTAAAAAATTTTTATATAAAATCAATATACTTACTTTCTGTTTTTTTACTTTTTACAATCAAAATTAAAACTTTAATTTATTAATAAAAGAGAGAAAATGTATCAAACCGTTAAATCCAAAAGTTAAAATATACATAAAGCAAATGAATGCCCCTGAATGTGACAGCTCGAACGAGCACTTACCCCAAAAAGTTTTTTTTTAAACTCTTGGAACATAACCCTATTTTTGTACTACTTGTACTACATAACCCTATTTTCGTACGATTTCGTATATAATACGGCAGATTTCTAAATTCTTGGAGCCTAACTCCGCTTTTTATACTGATTCCTTGTTCCGTATAACATGAATTCGCACAACACGATGCTTTTTTGGAACCTAACAATCGTGTTATACGGGGACACCTATATTACATATTGATATAAATCCACAATTTTGACGCAAGCGCTTAAGTATGGAGAACATTTTAAAAGTTAGTAGTTACTTCTTAATTGGTAAGTTTCATTAATTTAATGCAATTTTTTTCAACGTCTGCTTTGTTTTTTGCAATTTTTTGGCGACATTTGTCAAAGATGAACTTGATTGTACTCGTTCATTGGGTTCACTAAAAGATAATTTACTAGTTCAAATACAACTCGATTTGAAAAATTTTTGTTTTTTAAATAAACTAAATTGAATTACCTACAATCGTACTTACTTTAATTTTAAAAAAATTACCGCTATGTTCAAAATCCTAACGGGTGAATTTAAAAAATTAGTGAATAAAAGTGCTAAATGGTCACTTTAGGCGCTAGGGGTGGCTTAAGGTTCAGTTGTAAGCCATCTAGGCCACAGTCCTTTGAAGTCTGCCAAGAGCTTTCCAAACGCTATCAACAGTAGGTTTGCTCCACCAGACTATGAATGTATAGGTGATGATGGGTCTAACCATAGCCTTATAAAGCCATAAGACTTTATAAGGTGATAGACCCCATGTTTTGCCAAAAATAACCTTACATTGACAAAAAGCTGCCAGTGCCTTGGAAACCTTTAGCTTAACATGAGAACGCCATAGAAGTTTGGTATCTAGAATGACTCCTAGATATTTCATTTCTTGGGATAGCTGAATAGTGATTCCCCTGAGTACTGGTAAAACGAGACCATCAATTTTCCTTCTCCTGGTGAAAAGAATAATACCAGTATTAAGAGGGTTAACCGATAGCCCGTTTGAGCAACACCAAGAGTCAATCATATTCAGGGCAGTTTGGACCTTCCTACAAACATACCCGACAGATTGGCCCTTGATTAAGCAGGCAACGTCACCGGCATAGGCTTGTGTGTATATACCCGACTCATTTAGGGAAACAAGCAGATAGTCAACCAGCAAACACCACAGCAGTAGAACACACACTTGATTTATCAGAACAAAATTTATTGTATAACAACCCGTTAGTGCGTGGTTATATTGGTCAACGAACACAACAAATTTTCTCCCGTGCTCGGTCAAGGTGGTTAAATTCAGCTCGTTGCTAAGTTGCTTTTTATCAAAATGCTCTCCTCTATTTAGTAATATTTTGTATGTAATAATTCTATTTTATAAAATAGCTCATTGCGACCCAGAATACTCAGCATGCTCGGTGTGCAATACACCAAGCATATCGTGTGAGAGTGAGTAAAGATTCTCTCTTTGTGTTCTGTGCAACAAAAATTTTATGGTGTTCGGCGAGCATGTTCCCAATATAACCACAGCCTAAGAATCGCCGCGTGAGCTTCACATTATTATTACTTGGTAATAATAATTGTGATTTAATATCTCTTTTTTAGAATTTAACCCATTTTGAACGATTTGTACACTAACTTAGCAAATTCTTAGATTAGATTACTTAGATTTTTAAGTAATGTAAAAGTTACTAGTTAGATAGAAGTTTAGTCTTGACTAACAAAAAAAAAATTTGAATCGATTAAAAAGTAAAAAGCATTTACGCGCATCGAATCGTCACTAAGATCGTGGTAGCCGATAGCTTGAACGGTTAATTTTTTTAATTGTGTTAAACTCTGAAATATGGAACTTAATAACATTTATGTATTTTGTAAAGAATATGCTCCAAAGATTTTTCTACATAGTGCAGAAAATTTTAAAAAATGTCAAAATATACTTCAAATACGTGTGCACCCGAATTTGAAATACTGTGGCATTGTTCTACCTTCTACAATAAATACAACACATGGTTCAGTGCTATAAGAACTTCACAGCCTTACCGAAAAAATACTATAATAATAAAGCTCAGACATCAGTTACTGTCACATCGTCTTCACCCTAACCACTAATTTCCACCATCCACACAACTTCTTCAATTGCCAATACATTAACAAAATCTTTCCCTTTCACTAACACAAATTCGAAATTTTACACGATCTATTTTTAGCAAAAACAAAAAACTAAATTGTGTATTAACGAACACAAGGCAGAAGTGAAACTTCACAAGAAGTTAGAACAAAAATTGCAACTCTGTACCGGTAATGTCGATGACAATTGTAGAGACGAACTCTTTTTGTGTGCGATATCTTCATGTAATTCCTTGGACATTTGCGCCATCTGTATGTGAAATGTATAACTGTCAAAAACCTTAAGATGGCGACGCTAGACATTGTTCTTTCTGCCATAGGCGTGTGTGTAATTAATATGTTATATTGAATTAAAACTATTTGTGAATCGTTTATTATATAGTTTGCTCGTGAATTCAGTTACGGAATATTGATATTTAGACCCTCATGCACATTACAAAATCATGTCGCATTGCAAACTTACGCGCGACGTCACATCTGATTGGTTTTACTCTAGGACAAGAGAAAAGAAGTTTCACTTCAAAAAAAAAAAAAAAAAATTAAATATAAAACAATAAATAAAGATGGAAATATTATATTTTCATTTTTTTTATTTTTGTATAATGAAGTATTTGTTGTCTTAACTCTATTGTAATAACTAGGGCAAAGAAATTTCATGCACTAAAAAATCGAATATATGCGCATATAATATGCACTTAAAGTTCAAAAATATGCAACTAAAACTGCAAAAAATGCACTAAAAATATCTAAAATATGCAATTAAAAACCAAAAATATTTTGTTTTTGATCGCATATTTTCGGTAAAAAAAAAATAAATATATTGCATGTAATTTAACAAACAAAGGACAAAAACAATTAAATTTAAAATATAAAATGAACATAAAAAGTTTAACATAAATCGTAGTTAAGTAAATATGTAAATGATTATGAGATTAATCCTTATTTATTGTTTTGTTGGCGTAAACAATAAATAATAATGGCCATTTTGTTTTACCATTCTGACAGTCAGTGAGTAATGAAATATACCACTTTTAACCCTTCCATGCCCATGCTGCCATATATGGTCCCACCACTTTGGATGGCAATAGTGGCGCCATCTTACGTCCAACATAACGCCAACTGTCAAAAGTTATTGCCATTTTTATGTGAAAAAATACGTTTTTCACATGAAAAATAAAATAAAATTTTTGATTTTCTATATAGCTGAAAGATATTGTTTCCATAAATTTCAACTGAATAATTGGTATAAATATTAATAATTAAAAAAAAAGTTATTATTATGCATTTCTATTTTACTTGATACTGTCCAACGAACTATATATGGCTCACTAGGTTATTTCAAAGTTTAACACTTATAATTAAGATTTTAACCCACAGATTTACAACCGTACAAACAGTTTTCAGGGATTTTTTTTAACGAACAACCTGCTGGAGCTAATACAATTAGAGGCAGCAGAAGCAAGCCAAACTTTTTTACTTTTTAAGGAAGAGTTGAGCGTATTGAAAAGAAGCGTGAATTGTTAGAGAATCCGACATTTTCCATTACTGGCGCTCATTTTTTTTTTTTTCCTTTCAAGGAGGTCAAAAACATTTAAAATCGTTTTGGCTAAAATCGCTCTAGAATATACTTATGTGTAAAGGGATTCTTTGAAATTCACAGTCGATTGAAAGATACAGATGTTTATTTTCAGGCCCTGACACAGCAGTCATGCACATTTGAACTTTGAAACTAGTTTTTCTCAAAACAGCATTTTTCGAAATGGCTGCCACGATATCTCCAAAACTAATGAACTGATTGCGCTTAAATTTTCATCGTATCTTCATTGAATAAACTACTTCCCGTCATACTAGCCAGATAAAAAAAATAGCCGTGAGTAGCTAGGAATTTAAATTTTTTATACAAAATATTTAGTTATTTCAAAAAAATTGATAAAAAGTTTATTCAACAACAAATACTTTTAGGCATTCAACTTTTTCGGCTTCATAAAACCACGCCCATTCAATTATTTAGGGTATATGTTTGCAAAGGTAGAAACAATTTACTTTCAGATTTTTATTTTTTATATTTTAAAAATCCTTTGGTCTTCGGCTTCGGCCGAAGGTTAAATGAATGGCTTTGGCTTCGGCCAAAAAATCACCTTCGGTCGGACACTAGTCACATTACTACCACCACGGTCCAGCCAGACCGTCATATATTTATACTGCATTTATTTGAATTTTCAATAAAAACTGTACGGAAACACTACTATAACACTAGAATAATGTACTTATATGCACATTTATTGAAAAAAAATAAGTTTTTAATTTTTAAAAAATTTCACGTTTTGAAACAGCAATGAAGAAAAAAATCTAAATATATATATAAAAGAGAAAGTCTGTTTGTATGTCCGGCTATACTTCCTGAATGACATAAAAGTTTACATAATACTGCTTTATGTCTCTGACCTAACTATTGGCTTTGTAAAAGTTTGTAATTATAAATGGGCGTGATACCTCCCTTACAAACCTTATACTTTTTTTAGTATACCACTCATAGCACAGTACTGTAGTTTACTGTGTCCTGCGTGCAAGGACGCTGGCTGACAATACCATGCTACAGTAAAAATGAGGATGGAATTGGAAAAATGGGTGTGACACTTATTACATAACCTGAATATTTATTATGGGATATCTCAAGCACCATTTTATGCCTGGAAATATTATTTGCCGATTTGTGTTCAAATGGGTATGGCATCTCCCATGCAGTCTTAATGCTATTTTGAGTATATCTCCGAAAGCATTTGGTCAAAGCGACTACAAATGGGAGCGAAGTTTATGGAGTTTTGATATAATTGTGCGTTTAGTCAAGGCGACTAAAAGTAAATTTGTGCAATATTAGTAAGGTTCTGTTTCGAAGCAAGCAGTCAAGGCGACTACGAGTATAAGTGTGCAACCGATATGATCCGTAGTCGAGGCGACTACAAGGCAATTTAATGAATTCAATCAAAGGGATTGATCGTAGTCAAGGCGACTACAAGGCAATTTAAAGAATTCAATAAAAGCGATTGATAGTAGTCAAGGCAATTTAAAGAATTCAATCAAAGCGATTGATAGTAGTCAAGACGACTACAAGGCAATTTAAAGAATTCAATCAAAGCGATTGATCGTAGTCAAGGCGACTACAAGGCAATTTAATGAATTCAATCAAAGCGATTGATCGTAGTCAAGGCGACTACAAGGCAATTTAAAGAATTCAATCAATGCGATTGATCGTAGTCAAAGCGACTACAAAGCAATTTAAAAATTTCAATCAAAGCGATTGATCGTAGTCAAGGCGACTACAAGGCAATTTAAAGAATTCAATCAAAGCGATTGATTATAGTCAAAGCGACTACAAAGCAATTTAAAGAATTCAATCAATGCGATTGATTATAGTCAAAGCGACTACAAAGCAATTTAAAAATTTCAATCAAAGCGATTGATCGTAGTCAAGGCGACTACAAGGCAATTTAAAGAATTCAATCAAAGCGATTGATTATAGTCAAAGCGACTACAAAGCAATTTAAAAATTTCAATCAAAGCGATTGATCGTAGTCAAGGCGACTACAAGGCAATTTAAAGAATTCAATCAATGCGATTGATCGTAGTCAAAGCGACTACAAAGCAATTTAAAAATTTCAATCAAAGCGATTGATCGTAGTCAAGGCGACTACAAGGCAATTTAAAGAATTCAATCAAAGCGATTTTGATTATAGTCAAAGCGACTACAAAGCAATTTAAAAATTTCAATCAAAGCGATTGATCGTAGTCAAGGCGACTACAAGGCAATTTAAAGAATTCAATCAAAGCGATTGATTATAGTCAAAGCGACTACAAAGCATTTAATTATTATGCCGTAATCATGCATTTTGCCTTTTCTTTACAGATATTTACAAAGCAAATTAATTTTGACGTCGATCCTTAGGTTTCTTCACCCTTTGTTGCTTGAGTTTTGAAGAAAAAGTTATGCTACGTCGTACATCACCAATTCAAACACGTCGTAAGGGCACAGCGCGATTGGCACCCAAGCCGGTATCACAACAACCAACTGTCGCAAAGCGCGCAAAGGAAACCCGAGGGCAAAGGCAAAATGAAAATGCGGCAACAGCAAGCCCGGAGCAATCGCATTTGTCCATCATTGAAATCAATTCAAGGTTAACGGACCCAAACGTTATTGTACACCGCTAGCATATACGCGCTATTAAGGTAGATTGTGAGCACTGCTCTTCAGAATTGTTTATGCAAACCAATTTAGCTGAAACGCGGTTTCGATTAAATGTATTACATGCACGAATGAATAAGCTACGCAACATTAATGAGGCAATTAATGCAAAGCAGCTCGATGGAAATGTGGGGGTCGAATGCAACAACAATTTTATTGACATTGAGCCGTTATACGAAGGTGCCGAGCAAATGCTTCTAGATCGAGTCGTCGAGTTGCAAGATGAGGCACAACTACCTCTTTCTGCTAATGCCATAGCAAGTCTGCCACAAGCCGTTCGCATTGAGATCGATGCGCAAGAATTCCGGCACCCGCAAATTACAGCTGATAATTATGATAAGGCTTGGCAAAAGCTATGTGGAATTTATGACACCGATTACCTGATAATGCGAGCACATGCACGCGATATATTGCAAGTATCTGCGATTAACATTGTGACTGTAGATAACATGCGTAATATAGTCGACACGGTAACAAATGCGTCACAGCAGCTAAACGCGATGCAAGCCAATACAACAGAATTATTATTAATCACCGTAATGGAAGAAAAACTCGATGATGAAACAAAACGCCAATGGGAAATGGTACGGGACCCGTTAAAAATTCCTACGTTGAACGAATTCACAGATTTCCTTGAAAAACGTGTTCGCGTATTGGCTAATGAAAATCAGCGAAATCTCACATTTAATCTTCGCGCAAGACCAAATTTCCGATACCGGAATGATGCCCGTATGCTGCCATATAGTCGAAATGAGCGTGGTAATCAACGAAAGTCGCAGACATCTGATTCGTACATGCAAGCAAAGGATCAAAATCCAAGAGCATGTCGCTCATGCCAAGGTGATCATGCATTGTTTCGATGCCCATCGTTTCGTTCTATGTCATTATCGGCAAAAATTGCAAGGGTCAGGCAGTTACAGCTTTGTGAAATTTGTTTGGGTACCTATCACGAGCCGCGATACTGCCGTTTTGGTTATCAATCTTGTCCACGATGCGGCAATATATCGCATAATAGTGTTCTCTGCCCAAAAAACCCAACCAATAAAATTTTCAGTACGAATATTAGTGTTGTAGTAGATAATTCTCCCAAAGATGTAGAAACCAATGGTGAGGCTGTAGTTACTTATCATGATCCATAGCAATCCAGCTCGGTTGAGCAGCACAAATACAGCAGCAGTGTTGTTCAACCTATAGCTAATGTGAATGTAGCAACTCAATCAAATGCTGCTATTATTTTACCCACTGCAATAATTTACTTGAGTCATCAAAATAATCAATATGGGCCTTTCCGTGCCTTATGCGACACAGCATCGCATTTGGATTTGTTAACGTCTAATATAGCAATTCAATTCAAAATGCCGATTAAGAAATGCAACTTTAATATGTGGGGTGTGAATGATACAACACCAACGATGCTCACACAACGTACAACGATGCAGTTGCTAACGAATAAGAAGCAGTCAACCAATATTCAGCTTGAGCTAATTTGTGTGCCAAATATAACTGGCTTCTTACCAGTTAACTCAACGCCGTTTCCAAAAATTAAGCAGGAATTGTTTGCACAGTTCGCTGATCAAGCGTTTACTGTACCACAACCGGTACAGGTTCTTTTGGGGAATGTGACTTGGACAAAGATTATCACCAATCATATAGAACGCATAAGCGACGATATGATACTGCAAGCATCTAAATTAGGTTGGTTAGCGCTCGGAAAAAATTGTCAATTGAATATGGATTCTCATCATGGATCGCAAAGCCGCAGGGTTAATGTCATTTCTCAAGGAACGCATGTCTGTAGCAGTAAAACTCTTAGCAAAGACGCACAATTAGACGTCTTATTACGTAAATTTTGGGAAATTGAACATGAAACCATCAGGAAGCCCAGCAATGAGCAACATTATCGTGATCATACAGGCCGATTCGTTGTGATGATGCCACTAAAACCAATTATAAATGAGCTTGGTTGTACCAAGGATACCGCGTTACGTCGATTCTATCAATTAGAGTGAAGATTTGCTCGTGATCCAGATAGGCACGAGCAATACGTCGAGTTCATGAGGGATTATGCAAGCGCCGGCCATATGAAGCTGGCTAATGAACTACCAACGGGCACTACATACTACATTCCGCATCAATGCGTGAGGAAAAAATTTAGAGTGGTGTTCGACGCTTCCTGTCGTTCAGATACTGGCTTGACGTTGAACGATACGCAAATGATTGGTGAACGGCTACAAGGCAACGTAACTGATGTGCTGTTTCGATTTCGCTGTTTTAGATTTGGGATTAGCGCTGACGTGGTGCAAATGTACCGACAAATCAAGGTGAACGATAAACAGTGGAATTTACAACGTATATTTTGGCGGCCTCAACCAGATCAACCATTACAGGAATGCTGGTTAACGTGTGTGACACACACGTGCGCTGCCCATTGTGCAGTACGCGCTATGGTACAATGCGCACGGGATGAAGAAAATGATTATCCAATTGCTGCCAAGGTAATTCAGGAAAATTTCTACATGGACGATTGCACCACTGGCGCTGATGACATGCAATCCGCAATAAAATTATACGAGCAAACCACAAAATGTTTGGCTACTGCTGGCTTTTGCTTAAGCAAATGGAAGTCTAACAGCGGAGCATTCATGCAATTTATCAATGCTGGCCAGAACGATGAAAACGAAAAGATGCTCCGCAACGATAGCAATGCGGTACTGGGCTTAATATGGCAAATTGATGTTGATCAGCTCGCCATC
Organism: Toxonevra muliebris; assembly: GCA_963691655.1. NCBI lineage: Eukaryota > Metazoa > Arthropoda > Insecta > Diptera > Pallopteridae > Toxonevra > Toxonevra muliebris. The sequence continues at coordinate 46,504,310 of OY829328.1, read as the reverse complement.
AAGGTAAATTTAAACGAAATCGGCAGTGTCATTACAAAGCGCGATATATTAGCTGCGATCGCCAAGCTGTATGATCCCTGCGGTTATACATATAGCACCAGTAATAGCATTTTGCAAAATGTTAATGCAAGAAATATGGATTGCAAGAATTGGATGGGATGAGACACCCTCTGATGAAATAGCAGATCGTTGGCGCAAAATTCACCAGCAACTCAATCTATTAGAAGGGTTTAATGTACCTCGATGGTTACAGTGTAGCGGCACTTCCAACAATCAAATACATGGATTCGCTGATGCCAGTAGCCGAGGTTACGGCTGTGTGCTGTACATGAGGGTACAACAGGCAGATGGTGATATAAACACAACGTTAATTGCTTCAAAATCACGCATAGCACCTATTAAAACAATGTCCATTCCACGGCTTGAGCTCTGCGCTGCTGAATTGCAGGCTGAACTTGCAGCAACAACACTAAATGCGTGCATAATACCGATAAATAAAATTATGCTATGGTCTGATTCATCAGTAGTACTGCATTGGATTAAAAAATTACCAGTTGAGCTGCATGTGTTGGTGGCGAATCGTGTAGCTTCCATACAGAACAACTCAAATGGAATGGTTTGGCGGCATGTTCCTGGAAAGGACAATCCTGCTGATTTAATTAGTCGTGGTATGCTGCCAAAAGAGCTACTTGCAAGTGAAATATGGATAGCTGGGCCAAAATGGTTAAAGTGTGGGGAAACTGAATGGCCGAAAGGAAATTTCGAATGCACAAAGGAAGAAATGACGAAGGTTCAGGCCGAGTTAAAAGGTAAAAATTTAATAAATGTGAATTGTTTGGCAGCCAAAATTGTACAAGTCGGTCACACCGTAGCCATCGCTAAGAGCTTATTTGAGGTAGAGAAAGATTCCATCGCAAATCGTCGGTCAACGCTTTTTAGTTTATTACGTGTCACTGCATTGGTTTTTCGTGCTATGAAAAAATTTCGTAAAAAGGAAAGTCCTTCAGGTATTATAACAACTACAGAGTATGAAGAAGCATTGAGGGTATGGATAAAACTCGAGCAGCAAGCATCGTATCCGAGTGAACTGAAGGCGTTCAAGAGCGATAATCTCACGGTGATACGCAACAGTAAAATAGTAAAATTGACGCCATATCTGGACACTAAAGATGGTGTCCTTCGTGTAGGTGCCCGTATTAAACACGCCGACATAGCCTTCGAAGATAAGCATCCAATAATCCTTCCACAGGATTGCCGTTTAGTGGCATTAATCATTGAAAATACGCATAAGCTAACGCAACACGCCGATGTACAGCTGATGATTGCTACAATCCGTCAAAAATATTGGATTCCTAAGCTGCGACAACTTGTGAAGCGATGTGTTTCGAAATGTGTTGTCTGTGTGCGGATGAAAGCTAAAACAATGCAGCAGTTAATGTCCGATTTGCCACCAGAGCGTCTGCAAGTGACCAGATGCTTTCGAAATGTCGGCGTGGACTTTGCTGGTCTATTTACAATACGCGCTAAGCACGACAACCGGAATCCAAAATTAGCAAAGGGTTATATTTGTGTTTTTGTATGCTTGGCAACGCGCGCTACACACCTAGAAGTTGTTGAAGATCTATCGGCTAGCGCATTTTTGGAAGCCTTTTGTCGATTTACAGCCCGACGTGGCCCCGTAACGACATGTTGGAGCGACAATGGCAAGGGATTCGTCGCTAGTGCCAAGGAGCTTCGCGGTGTTGTCGACGTTTGGCAGGATGCCATCGAGCATCAAAAAATGCGAGCTCTGGGCACGAAATGGCATTTCATAACACCTCTTTCGCCACCAAGGTGGTATTTGGGAGAGCGCCGTCAAATCTATGAAATTTCATTTGAGAAGAATCATGAAGGACCAAGTGCTTACATTGCCAGCCTTGTCGACACTTACAGCGCAAATTGAAGCGTGCCTCAATTCTCGACCGATTACGGCTCTAAGTGATGACCCCAGTGATTTAGCGGCCTTAACACCAGCACATTTTATAATTGGAGAGCCGATTATACAGCCATACCACCCACATGTTGAGCACATACCAGACAATCGACTGAAGGCGCGCGCTTTAATTCAGAAGTTTGGGCAGCAATTCTGGAGGAGATTTACTGACGATTATGTTCGCACTTTACAGCAACGAAACAAATGGCAGACAAAGGAATGCAATATCAAGATCAACGATTTGGCGATCATTCAAAATGATCAACTACCGCCAACATTATGGCAACTGGGACGGGTTATTGCTTTGCATCCTGGTCAGGATGGTCTAATACGCAACGTAACATTGAAAACTGAAAATACACAAATACAGATATCTATTCAACGATTATGTATACTCCCGACCGAAGCTGAGAGTCTCACTTGAAACGATGTTTCAAGGGGGGGACTGTGTTCAAAATCATGAATCAAACTAGCAAGCATTCAAACTCACCACATATTCAACTCACCAAACGTAGAGACCAACAACAAGACTGCAATTGTGAATGAAGCAAGAGGAAGAAGAAGATTTTTTTTTGTACATAAAAAGTGAATTATAGAAGCGAAATATATAAGAACAAATTCTATAAATAACAGAAATTTGAGTGTCTTCTATTTACTTAAACAACAAAGTTGAAAAAGGTCTGGCCAGACCGTGGTGCCAATATAAGGATTAAAGGCTTTGAAAAATTCGGGAGCGTATCAAAACTAACTAGGTTGTTTGTTGTTGACTAAATTGGAAGCTACATTAAATAATGCCTGCCTAATAAGATAAAAATGTGGTTTTAAATTTTAATTAATGTGAGATACGTTTATAAATTTGAACAAATAGTGGATCGAAGGAAATACTGGCTGAAAAAGAACCGGATCTTCAACCCATTATGAACATAGTTGCCAGATTGCTTAGCGAAATACCCTGATTTCAAAACTATAAAATTTATTCCGACAATTTTTATACAATATTGCAATTACGGTAGAATCCCGATAATTCGTAATCTCAAGGGACCAGCAATTTTTTACGAATTTTTTTTTACAGGGGTTTTCGATTTAACGAGATTTCGATTTCACGAGATTGAAATAGAAAATACGAATTATTGGGGTTTATTCAATTTATTTAATAGAAAGAATAAACAGATATTCATTTAGCAGAAATATGTATGTAAATTTACCTGTGTACAAATATTGGGCACCATTAAAAAGTTTGAAAAGTCTAAAAAAAAAAGCACAAAAAAAAGTGAACGCTAAACACAGCCGTAGCTGTGTTATGATTGATTTTTTCGAACAAAAGTTCAATAAATTTTTGCTTTGCATTACGAATTCTAAGAGGTTGTCAACAATCAATTACGATTTATAAGAGGTTAAACAGACCTTGTATTGAAAAAAAATACGAATTAGCGAGGGGACCAAAATGTATGGAACTTTTTCGAATTAAAGCGATTTTTTCAAGGAACCAACAGTTTGTTACGAATTATTGAGATTTTCGAATTAACGGGGTACAAATTATTGCGATTCTGCTGTATAAGCATAATCACAAACAGAGTATACTTGCTGTATGCACTATTAGGCTCAATAGAATAGAATAGAATGCAAGCTCCATGCAAGCTGCAAGCAAGATGAGAAGGCAATTATGAAGTATGAACTTGGAACAAATTAGGAGTTTATTTCCAATATTTATAGTGTCAATGTTACAACACTGTTATGAAAATACAACTGAATTGTCAATCTGATATCTACTTACTTAGTCCTACCATAAGTTCTGTTACAAGTTTAAAACGCTGTTAAAGTTAAATGTAGAAACTTTTTGTACTTAAACAATTTTTAATTAGTTTATAATATAATTGTAAATACGAAAAACAAAAGTTCATTCGAAATGAGCCTTTTACTTTTGTACAGGCCTTTTAAAGGTACGGCCATTTGGCTATAGAAATACGCACGGTTTCTATCGATATCGCTGTCGCTGCTTGCGTTAAGGCCATGCCCTCTAATTCTGACCACAAACAATAATCCAATGTATTCAAATCTGGGTTTCCCAAAAGCCAATCTTCAGCTGCAATAAATGCTGGAATATTGCACCTTAGCCACTCTTGTGTTGTTTTAGCCTTGTGCGCAAGAGCAGAACCCTGCTAGAATACCCATCTTTCCCCATTGCATTGGGTAGGAATGTGCACTTCAGATGCCCTCTGCCGACGTCACGTGCATGAAGTTGATGGATGCAGGGCGTCAATTAAAAGACGAGCGGTGTTACTATTGTTGTGTGTACACTAGGATGCCCATTATATTTTAACTTTCAAAAAGTTTAGCTCCCAGAAAGTCATCCCGGAAAGTCATTTTTTCAGATAAATCAATTTTTTTTCTTGGATTTCTTGAACAACATCTTTCTATGAACAAACAACACAGAGATGATTAGCCGGAATTGTTAGAGTTAAAAATGATTTAAGCGCTCAAGATAAATCTTTCTTAAGACCAGTTTCAGTATTCACATAAGAGGAGAACTCTTAAAAAGAATTTGTATTTTTCTTGCTCGGGTGTACGTTCGTGTAGGCATTTGCAAATCGATTTCGACTTTAATCAACTTTTAGCTCAAAATTTCAACTTTTTATGATCGACTTTAAATTGCCAAACTTGATCGAAAGTCGACTTTTACTTTCGACTTTTAGTGTAAAATTTTTTTAAAACTACTAATTCAGTTCTCACATTTGTTTTAAATTTTACAAAATTTTTCTAACTGTGGATTTGTAGTACATGCATGTACAGCTTTATGTACTAGTAATTTTTGACATTTTATTTTAAAATAGGTCTAAAATAGTCTCCCTGTTTAGCCTACTATGTATTATTATACTTTACACATCCAGAGGCTATCCCATGGAAGAAGAATTAAGATGGTAGATGCATTTTGACAAGTAAGAGGAACTTTGAGAATTGGGAAATCATTTGTTTTGATACCATTCTTCTTTTTACAACAGCGTTGTATTTTTATGGTTCAATTTTTAAGTGAGAATTTATAGGAAAATAATTTGCATAGTATTGCATGTACGTAGGGAGAATTAGTTTCAGCTTTTTATATTATTTATTAATTCTTAATATGTTCAAGGTATTTGCTAATAAAGAAAACAAATTAAATACCATTAGTTGTATTTTTTATTGTAAATAAAATTTATAATTTAGTACTAAGTAATAAAAGTAGTATTAATAATCTACTATTAACTCTCTTTTTTGTACCCATTTCAAAAAATGCAGCTCTAAAATGTTCCTTTCATTTGTCAAAAATTCAAAAGGGCTACTGTTTGAAAAAATGCATCTACCTCTAAATACTTCTACAGCTCACTCGCACAAAATTCACATACGAAGACGAATAATAAATGTCAAATAATATCGCCGGAATAATTAAAAAGACGATGAACGGAACAATGGAAGGGTTGTGGGGAGAAGGGGTCGGCTGGTTGCACTAAGGTCATATAAACTGTATGCCATTTAAAATAAATCATTTACTTTAAATTACTTATTTTATATTCCACTCAATAAAAATAATAGGTGGAACATGTGTTCTATAAAGCTGCCTATAAATCTGGAAAATAAATTTTACAAGAACCTTACTTTGAACAGCACTTCTACAAAACCAATGTATTTCTAAAAATCTGATTTTCACTCGCACGCAACGGCTCATATATTGTAAATACATACACATACATAAATAATTCATATCAAAATTCTTTTGTTTCGATTTTTTTTATTCCATACAACAAAAATTCGAAAAAAGTCGATTAATTAAGTCGATTATTGACATGTACTCGCTTGTGAGAGATCTTAGTTACATCCCGTGGAACAAAATCTGGTACATGGTGTCAGTCGATGAGAAACTCCAGTTTCTCACTGACAACATTAATATTATTTTTAATTCTCATGTTCCACTTTGGGTAGTTAAAACTTATAATAGCGTGTGTCCTTGGTATACAGTCGATATTGAATCTGCTTTAAAGAAGCGTAGCTATCTTCATGCTTTATGGAAAAGAAATCCGACAAACAGCAATTGGACATCCTACAAAAGAGCACGTAACTATGCTACCCTTTTAACTCGTCAAGCTAAAAAGCACTATTGTGGTCCCAAATTAAATACCTCGCTTCCCACCAAAAAACTTTGGCAGAATTTGTGTAAATTCGGAGTTCACAAAAAAATATCACCTGAGTGCCAATTGAATCCGGACATTCTCAATAACTATTTTATTTCATCTGTTTCAGCAATCTCCGAAAATAATTTTGTTGCTGAAAACAAGATAGACCAAATTTTTCAATTTGAAACTGTGACTGAACCAGATGTTCTAGAATATGTGATGAAAATGAAGTCAAATGCAATTGGTGCTGATGGCGTTTCACCTAAATTTTTAAAACTCATCATACCCCTTATTCTTGGCCCCTTAACCCATATTTTGAACCATTGCATTACCACCGCCCCTCAGGATTATCGGCCGATAAGTATCTTACCAGCTTTATCAAAAGTGTTTGAATCTGTAATGGCTTCACAAATTTCTGACTACCTTAATAAATTTAAGCTCTTAAGTCCTCTTCAATCGGGGTTTAGATCTGGTCATAGTTGTTCTTCTGCAATGGTAAAAATTTTGGACGACATCCGAACTTCGTATGACAATAACTTACTGACTTTATTGTGCCTTTTAGATTTTTCAAAAGCCTTCGACACCGTGAATCACTCATTACTTTGTAACAAATTAAAATTTTTATTTGGTTTTTGTGGCAATGCAACTAATCTTTTGCGTAGCTATTTGTGTGGGAGAATACAATGTGTTAAAGCTGGTGATACTATTTCTGGTTTCAAGAATATTATTTCAGGTGTACCGCAAGGCTCAGTTCTGGGACCACTACTCTTCTCAATTTTTATTAATGATGTTTTCCTGCAGTGTAAATATGTTAACATACATGCTTATGCTGATGACATACAGCTGTATCTTTCACGTCGTATTGGTCTTATCGAAGATTTGTGCTTCAGAATTAATGGGGATTTATTAAACATTTGTCAATGAGCTACAACTAATGGCCTTAGCCTTAATGCCAATAAATCGTTTGTGCTTCCAATATTTAAGTGTAAAATTAACGTGTGTGACATTCCACCACTTTTCATAGATAAGGTACAACTTAACTTCGTTCATAAAATCCGTAACTTGGGTTTCATTGTAAATTCCTGTTTATCCTGCGTTGATCACGTTAATGTTACTGTGAGTAAAGTATATAATGCGCTGAGAAGTTTAAGATTATCTGCTAGCTTTACTCCACAAGAAACGAGGAAACTTCTTGCTAAGCAACTTATTTTACCTATGATATGTTTACCCTGAACTAGACTCATCATCTATGCTTAAACTACGGATTGCTTTTAACCACGTGACTAGGCATGTTTTTGGTTTGCGTAAATTTGACCACATTTCTCATTGGAAAAACAAAATTCTTAACTGTAACCTTGAAAACTTTTTCAAGGCTAGAAACTGTGTCTTTTTGCATAATCTTGTTCGTACTAAAACTCCTACTTATCTGTATGAAAAGCTACAATTTACAAAATCTAGCAGAACAAACGATTTTATCGTTCCGGAATTTAAATACCTAAACTCTAGCCGGTTATTTTTTATCAGCACCATAAGAACTTGGAATTCTTTGCCTGCAGCAATAAAAATACTTGCAAACAAAGCTAAATTTACAAACTCTATTTTTAATTATTTTTCAAAATCTTTTTAATGCTAATGAATTTTGTTAAATGTTCAGTGAGTTTTATTTGATTTACTTTACTTTTTGATTTTTAAATTTTAAATAAATAATTTAATTAAAATGTAATTTGTTTAATTTTAACTAACTTTTATTTGATATTTATTTGAATTTGTGATTTTTAACTTTAATTTTAATGTTAAATTTTAATTTATTTTTAAGTTCTTCCACTTGTTTGTACTGCTTGCTATTGTTGTGCAGCAAAAGACTAGTTTCTTATTGTACTAATTTGTGATACCCAATAAATAAATATAAATATAATCGATTTTCCTGAACTTAAAAATTCGATTAATCGACTTTGAATTTCTGATCAATTCAAAAGTCGAAAATCGATTTTTCTTTCCACTTGCACATCCCTACGTTCGTGCCTGGTTTTTGTAACCAGATGGAATTAAAGCACCTTCTCATTACTTTTTGTTCATGCGTCAATTGATAAATTATCAGGATATTGAACTAGGAATCGGAAAGGTCCTGCGGGCAAATTTACCACCCACCTCGAGTACTTAGCTCCCCAAACTTTGGCTCTATCATTATTTGATGAAAACGTTCTAACAGCGGTTAAGGCAAATAAAGCTTAAATTATATTGGAAGCAGGCTACAAAAAAATCATTTTTCTTTGTTTATAAACATCGAGTTTACGTTTCTTGTAACTCCTGGTACAAAATTTTCTTCGCGAAGTTTTCTATCGGCACTGATTTCTTCAACAAAAACTTTCAACATGAAAATATGATCCAGGTTACAAAAATGGGATTTGAAAAACATGAGAAGAAAAATGTTGTCGACGTTGCCGAAAAAATGTAAAACTCATTCAGGAATACAATATCATTTTCACACAAAATGAAGCTGAGAAACAATTTTTTTCACAAATCGTTGCCGAAGACCGTAAAAAATACCCACTACTAAATTCTTTCTTATAGTGCGAATATACGAGAGTGAATTTCGTTGAAATTTTGAATTTCAAATTTAGGTGAACACACGAAAAAAATGGAACTTCGTTTTTGACTGATTATAAATTTGTTGAAGAAGAAGAATTTTTGTGTGCTATAATTACACAGTGTTACAAAATTTAGTGAAGTATTTATGTATTTGTTGTAATTGTATACAAACAATAATAATTGTAATACAAACAATAATCTGTACTTGATATTTTCCAAACACCCCCAAAATCTTGATTTACCGTTAAAAAACCGGTTTTGGGTACCTTTGGGCACTTATAAGCCTGTAACTTGGTTAATTATCAATAGATTCTTACCGGTTTTAGAAAAAAGAAACTTACACCTTTCGAATAATATATATTTTATTTCAGAAGATTTGAGGAATCTGTGTGTAGTTGTCTAGCAAACACAATTTTTTTTTCTCTTTTTTCGCCTTTTCTGACGCTAGGTTCTTTCACGCTGAGCTACTTTCGGCATTTCAAGTGAATTTCATTAAAATTCTTGTGAATTTCATATTTGATTCTATAGATATTATTCTTGTAAATAAAAATGCGTTTCTTCTATAAAAGTTGTGGGGGACTATATTTTTCATGTTGTTTCAGGAATTGTGCGAATTTATTTTTAAAAATTTTATTCAGAAGGTTTTAACACAATTTCCTGGATGTTGCCAAATAAATTTCTCTAAGAAGAAACAAGAAAATGGTTAAGATAGGGAAGACTATACCGCTTTTTAACGGAGTTAAGAGTTGCGGATACTATGTTTCAACTTCAAGGCGTTTGACGGTCGCCTAAAAATTGTCCGGTGGAGCTGAAGTTTTGCACAGCCCGGTGTTTTCTTGATTGGAACAAGATTAGTGCAAGGGAGTAGCAACATTTTTACTTTTGAAAAAATACCTATAGCTAAGGACCACCCTAGTGTACACATTCACATTATTGTTGTTGTTTTGCCAAAAGTGTATGTATATGTGCAAAAAAACTAACATGTAGAAGAGAGTACACCAATTGGCGAATAAAAAAAATTAGGGGTCATAAGTATTAAAAATTTTCCGTATATTTAGAATTTTCATATCAGATATTACTATTTTATGTATTTGAAAATCTTTCAGGGGAGGGGGAATTACCCGCATACAGCTGCCACTGGCTTACACAATTGTGAAGCAGAGTGACCAGTTTATATTAAAACAACCCGCAAATTTCTTTTAAATTTAGCGACCAAAATATGTCCGATTTACACATTTATATTACCTTTACCAAAAGTAAATCAGCTTACAATTTAGAAAACATATCTTGTGATATAGAAAAAAAAACAATTAAAAAAACAAATAGCTCGATTAACGATAAATTGTTAACTTGGAAACACTAATGTGGAGAGTAAGTGATTATAATAGAGAGCGCTCTGGCTACTTTTGTAATGCATATCGTCGTCGTTCAAGGAGAAATCAGTCCAAATTAATTTTTTCAATTGGATCCATATTAATTATTTTCCATAATTCGAATAACTCAATAAATTATGTTTTTGAGGATCCAGTTGAAACATATACTAATGTGTACATATATCAATTAACTTCATCTCAGAAATTAAAAAAATAGATTTAATGAGTTCTGCCAGAACGCCGAAGATATGTGAGTATCGCCAGTAGAGATGCCAACTTATACGGAACTACCCGAATTGTTGGGAATCGACTTAAGTTTTAGTTAATTGTAGGGAATTAGGGAGTGAGATCGTTTACGTGGGCGACGGAAAATTCTATGAAAAGTATTTATTTTTTTGTAAAACCTTTTACTTCTATTATTCATTAATTTTGGTTAAATGTATGCATAAAAGTAGTTGTCGTGAACAAAAATATTATTTACTTTTTGTGTTAATTATTAATTGGATCTAAAATATTGAGTTGGCATCCTTGATCCGCAGGCAGCAGTGCGATTACTGCTTCTCTTTTTTCGATCTTTCAAAGTAACAACCAAGCAGGAAAATTACATATGAGTCATTCCATATAAAATCATCTAGTCGGCAAAGCCAGGTCACCTCGGATCTTGCTCAAACTTTGCGAAAATCTTCTTTAGGGTTCAAAAGAAGGAAATCCGACGTCTTCAATTTTTCTCATGCTCCACTTCTCGACAGAGCGAATTAAAAAATTTGAAATGTGTAATTTTAATGCTTTCGTTTTCTAACTGTAAATTTTTTTATTAAAGATATCTTCACGTTTGAGATGGCGTTTTTGCGAAAAAAATTTAAATCCACATATTTAATGCCTATGATTAATAAAACGAGGCTAAAAAAATGTGTATATTTTTCTGACTTTTTGTTCTTTAAGCTGACTCCAGTTTCTATATTGTTGAATGAATATTGTTCTCAGCCATCAAGGGCACATCTTTTAAAAGAAAATAAACTTACGATTGACTAGTTCCTCCTGTTCCTTATAAAAAATAACGGTACTTGAAATTTATGAATTTTAAAAACTTGCATACTTTAGTCTTTAAAATGAACGTGTTTGGGACAAAGTGCGAAACTGAAAATTACATAGTATTAAGTTCTTATCCCAAACTTCAATATCCTGTAAGCTAGTCTTGTTATTTTCATAGCTTGCGCGTGTACAGGGGGTTAAAGTAAGCAAAAATATCAGTAATTTTGTTGTCTTTGAAACAACATTTTATTTATATATCATCTCAACGTGAAGATATCTTTAATAAAAAAAAATTTACAGTTATAAAAGGAAAGCATTAAAATCCCACTTTTCAAATCTGGTAAAGCAATTACTAGGTTTATGAAAACAATCCAAAAAGCATGAGTAAGGTGTAACTAAGTACAATGTTTTCTTATGCATTCATGTTCACACTCTCTACAGGGTCGAAATCAATGAACTCATACAGATACCATATATACACAAAAGAAATCACATTTGCTCTCTCATACTAGTTCGTCTTCCCCTCAACACAGCGTTATCCTTACAGCATCTAGCCCTTACGGGCACAGCATCGACACATATGTGTTTGTACTCACATATGTCGAAGTGCACATCGCTAGCATAGGGTATTTGTTAAACCCTTTACTATAACCTCTAAAACATCTTGCTAGTACACTTTAACTCCTTTTTCGTAGAAATGAAGAGATGGAACACCTTTGTGAGATACTCCCCACCAAACCATTTGTAACGAACCTTCCTGGTTCCTTTTCTTTTAGCTAAGGTAAGCTCAGCGACTAACCAGGGTGCGTAAATAATACACAATAGTCCGTTTCGAATTCTTACGTTCACTTGTTTATTTATATTATTCACTGTTCTCTAGTATTTGGGTTCGTGGTGCCTCGTATAGTCTCTTTTCGTTCATTGTTGCCTCTCAATCGTCCCTCTCGGACGTTCGTTTGCCTTCGTTGGCGCTCGTTTGCCTTCCTTGGCGCTCGGTTTGGACTTGTTGGCGCTCGTATTTTTCCTTTGAGTGTTCTCGTGACACGGTGGCTAGGTCGTTGTCGTTCGTATGGTCCGGGGCAACTTCGTTTGTGGTACACCAGGGTACGTGGACACGACCCCCTGAGGCCCATTAATACCTCAGCGGTAACTTAATCCTGACGTAAGGGCTTACGCCAAGATCCAATTAATACCTTACAATTGAATAATGTATTACGAAGAACCTAGCATGCGGACGCTCTGCTGATATAAACTAACGCCTCTTTTGTACTATCCTTCCATGCGGACGCATCGGTTAGGTTTATTACATATAATCTAGCAAATAGGGGATAATATAACCACCAAGCTACTACTTTAGACCAAGGTCTAAGTTTGAGTGCCAGTTTAGTTTGAGACATGTCCTTTTACACTAATTTTCCTTCTGTTTTACCGTTTAGTTTCCGTTCTGTAGATGTGAATTGTTGGTAATATTTTAATATTTAAATTAATTACATATTTGTTTTAGTATGATTTATATAAATATACATATTAATATTAGAATATATGTCTGTATTAGTGGACTAGGGTTGTGCGATTAAAATTACAATAATTTTATGTCATCACACTTTACTGATGCAGGGTGATAACCCCGCTAAACCCTTGGAAAAACACTTTTTGCTTCTTTTGATATTTTAGCATAGATTTTATCATTTTGTTTGTTGTAAACTTCCTCCACATTAAGGATTTTTTTATTTGTGAAAAGAATATTTTTATGACCATTGCCCGCGTGCCACTGCAAGAGTCGTTTGCATTTTTCAAGCCTCATTTTTTTCAACCGTGATGTTAACAAATGTCCAGTTGACTGACGGAAAGCTTTCATATTCCGATCATTTCGAATAAGTCTAGACATGGATCTGGAGGAAATATCCAGCTCTCTGGACATTATTTTTTGTTTTCGAAGAGAATTTCTGCGAATTCGTTATCGTACAGCTTTTAGGATTACTCTTGTGCGGATAACGCGCGGACGACCACTTCTTAACCAGTCTTCTACTTTAAACGATTCAGAAAAACTATCAATAGCACGATAAACAAACATTCTTGATATCCCAAGGTTTTTCAGTAATGTGAAAATTTGACCAGCACTTTTCCAGCACTTGTATAAGGCAATTACCGCAATGCGGTTCTCTTTGACACCCCACTCCATTGTAATAAAAAAAAAGCTGAAATCAAACTGATTTGTTTTTGATGCTTATGATGCTATTCCTTTAGAGTTTCAAATAAAGCGGGCGATCGAAAACAGAATTTATGGCAAAACTAAGTACATTACCACTAATAATACACAGACGCAATATATAACAGTAAAGCGATTTGACAAAAAGGGCAAATCTACATCCAGAAAAATACCCATCTCTAAAACAAAGAAAAAGTTTCCTCAATTTGAATCCACGAAAATTTCTCTCGTTTATGTAAATTTTCCTCAAAATGAAGAAAAATGTATTCCTTTTAAACCATGGTGTTCAATTTGAAGTAAGTTATTTCTTCATTTTTGAAAATTTAGTGAAATATTTAAAACTAACATTAAAGGAAAGTGAGATAAAAAAGTATGTAGGTTAGGTTGGAGTGGCTGTCGACAGACACACTTAGGCCTGAACGGCCCATTGTGGTACCACATAGTTGGACCTACAGTTTAACGCCGATTCCGCGATTCCGAACGGCGGTGTGGCAATTTTTTATCGGCTTGGTGGTTTTGCCATTACCAACCAATGTGTGTACTTGTACACTATCTTATAATTCTCATACACTTCATATTGATAGTGAATATAAGAAAGTTATGAAAATTAACCACCAGACGAAGACGGGAATCGAACCCGAACCTCCCAGATGAAAGTCTAGTTCACTATCCACTAGGCTATCGAGGTCGTCAAAAAAAAGTATGTAAAATACAAGAAAATATGGGTGTGGTAAATGGGCATCTACATATATCATTTTTTTTTCTAAAACTTAGTTCTTACAACGCGTCGCTGCATAAAATTTCAACTCAATAGCTTTTACAAATTACTTTGTCTATTGTTAACACAAATGTGCACGTTTCCATTAACCTGTTTCTTCCAAAATTTAGTCGCATCAGCATATAAAAATTCAAGCACCATTTGGCTACGAAACAAAAGTATCAAAATACCAAAAAGGGACAAATTACCTTATTTAGAAACAAATTACCTTATTATTAAACTTACATATTCTTTATGCATAGAAAATGTAAGAAAGAGACGAATATACCAAAAATGTTTTCCAGACAAATCTTTTGAATTTTTTCGTCGGCGTCTCTATTTCAAGCAAAGCGAAGGAAAAAAATTTATATATATTGTGAAAAAAAAAAATATATATATATAGATTCGAAAGAAATAAATTTCAATAAACTTCAATTTATAATTTTTTGATGGACATATGGATCTTTTGATCATTTCAACGACGTCTATAGTGTATGTAAAAATACGTATGAATGTAAACCATAATACTTATTAAAAATAAAATAATAAATGAATACAAGTAATTCTATGCCTTTTAAAACAACATTGTAGAAAATATTCCATAAATTGAGGATTTTTTTTCTAAAAAGGTAGTAAATTTTTTGAAGTAAATTTATGGAAAATAATTCCTCAAACTGAGGAAAATTTTACCTAAATTATATACAATTTCTCATATTGAAATAAAATATTATTTATTTAAAAAACGCAGTTACTACAAATTGAAGACTTATTTCTTTAATTTATGGAAAACTTCCTTCTTTCAAAGAAATGTTTCTCTAAAATAAAGAAAAAATATTTCCTCAATTCAAAGAAATTTTGTTTATCTAAATGAGGAAACCATTTCTATGGCGCCAAACCATTCCCATTTTTCTTCAATTTGATAGCCGTTTTTCTTCAAACGAGGTAAGTATTTCTCAGGGTATTTTATCATCTTCTGGACATGACTTGTACAAATGTCTGAGAATAAACAAAGAACGACAAGGATCTAAAATTAAGTAAGTGGATTATAAGTTAGAGGTGGGTAATGCATTGTTTTCCAGCAATACACAAGTTGCTTTAGGACGTGGTCGTCCACCTTTTGAAAAACAAATCCAGAAAAAACGTTGCGAACCAAGTGTACTACCAGCTCTACCTAGCTCCAGACTAGACATGAGCTATCAAGGATGTTGAGTTTTTAAGGGTCAAATGAATGTGCTACTCGCTTTGAAGCAGCCAAAGTATGCATATGTGTACTATTAAAAATTATTAAAAAAAAAAAAATTGCAGCCCCTTTTTTTCTTTGAAATGAGTTCTTTAGCTCGTGTTTAACAGGAAACAAAAATTTTTAAATTTCAGATCGGTTCGGTCTCGGCACTGAAGAGGATAAACGCTAAAATTACGGATGACAGACCTCTACAGGTTTCGAAACAATTGTAAGCATAGCCTATCTGCATACTTGTTATTGTTAAATCCACTGATTTTGATCCAAAAATAATTCAAAAGTATAAATTTCGGAAGGACCACTTGATACCTCTTAAAAAGAAAAAATAGGATACCACCATTTCTTATTAATATTTTTTTTTCTTTATAATTTCTAGAAATAAAAATACAAGTTTTTATTTGATTTTATAATACTTACCTATTAAATCAACTATTACAATTGGATCACCATTTATATATTTGTTTGTCCTTCTTTGATAATCTGTTTCCCCAAGTAAAAAGGCAGCAACATATGGTGTAAATATCGCTGTGTAAATGACAAGTATTAAAATAATCCAATCCCAAACAGCTTTGAATGGTGAATAGTGCAATATCGTCCAACTGTGATCATTAGTATTATTGTCATATTTATTGTCTGGCAAAACTGTGGAGCCCAGAGAAAGAACCTTTAAAAAAAAGAAAAACGTGTTATTCATACTTTAAGTGACCAGATGAGCCGAAATTTCCCGTACTGCACCGAAATTTCATGCCATATATCGTATACAGAAGCGAAGCAAATATGGAAGAAAATATACCAAAATTTGAAAATATCTGTATCGAAATTTGATATAATTATTCAATTCAACTAAAAAATATCGATGTTTTCGTAAACTATAAAGCGGCGAATGCAGAAAATTCAAATCACACAACACCAACAATACAACGCAACTTCCTTAGTTTGAGCGTGTAGTGAATTCAACAGATTGTAGTTGATTACTCAAAAGATCTAACAATACCCTAGAAGAGTGAGCAGGATTGATGTTAAGGCGGTCATTGCTTTATAGCAGCATTGTCCACTGTAAGATTTGAGTCACTAAAAAAAAAAAAAATAATAAATTCATGGACGCGTGAATGTGTTGATAGTTGGAACCAGAAGCCTATTGATTGGTTTAGGCTGTGGTCAAGCTTATGTGAGAGAAAGCTTATGTCTCTGTGACGTAGATTGCCATTTTCTTTATTTGCATTTACATATAACCTTCATAGATCTCTTATCAATTTTCACACTACGGATATCCTAATTAGGCAAAGGATCTGGTTGTTCCATCTTAAGTTGCAATATCGTCTTGGTAGTATTAACTTTGATAACAAAATATTATACATAAAGTATTATAACGACGTCAGTAGTAAAGATAAACCTTTAAATTAAACTCATATTAAATAGATACTAGATTTACAGCGGCTGTAACTAGACTTTACATATAATTTTCCATAATATAATTTTTTATTCATGTTATATTTAATCCATCCTTGAAATGGTTATCAGTCAAAAATTGGTATACGGACTTAGTCTAAGACCTTATTGACACTGTATAAAAACCTTTTAATTGAACAATTGCCACACCAAATTTGAACCCATTGCAGATGATATAGTGTCATAATGTCAAAAATTTTCACTATCGGACCATAATCACACTTATCTCTTATATAAATAAAATTGCAAAATACTATTTTTGTTTTACAATAGCATTTTTAAAATATCACCAGTGTGAGAGGATATGTACGTAATTTAATGACTACTATGTATGTAATGAGTTCCAAGTTATAGAGTGGTGCATGGGAGGCGTTGCCATAATCCAATTAATTTTACTTTTGATACAATTCAAATTTTTTATTTCCGACCTGATTCAAAAAATTACAATACAATACGAACACGATATGCACGGTGTTTTGTACACGCCAAGTTTCTAGGGTGGCAATGAGCTACTTTACAAAACTGTATCATTACATACAAAATAGTATTAACGGAGAATTTGAAATTCGTTTTTTGTCGCGTGTCCACCTGAATTTGAATTACAGAATTTCGACGAAATGTACTCTCGTGTGTCCGCACTATTAAAGTTGTATAATTTCGTTACTTAGTACTTTTTATTATTATTATTTTTATTTTATTTAAATTCATAATCAAAAAAAAAAAAATTCAATTATAAGTACATTATGATTTCATTTAAATTAAATAAAAGAATAATGACAATGACTTTTTTGTCGTCTGTCATGGTACATTTAACATTTTCTTAGAGTTTTATATCTCATTTTCTGAATTTTATAGCATGGTATAATAATTAACTCATTTTTTTCAAATTTTCATTTTCCCCATTAAGATCATTTATTATTTCTTCCTCATTTAAATTTTATTTGCCAAAATATCTCTACCTCACCTTCCCAAGAACTGGACACTTCCCAATAAATAGCTGCATTGTTTCATCTTCTCCACTGTTGCATAAAGTACACCTCTTCAACGAGATTCCAAAGTTAGTGGCATTTAGTGCCAGCAGATCGCAACGCGCCTTAAAAATTATGGATATGTCGCTTATTCGCATTCCTTCTTTGATGTAAGCAAAACCTCTGCAATGATCTAAATGTAAAGAGTAAATGTAAGAGCAACCCCACAGCAGCATAAGAATGAACCGAGCTACAGACTCCTTGGAAAAGCTTCCATTTCTACTTAATCGGCGCAGTGGGTTTAGTTAAAAGTTGTTCCATGTGCAATTGTTGCTACTTTTCGCTGAAATATTTCTGGCTTCTACATGTTTTGTGAAGATCATTTGTGGTGTAAGAATCACGCCCAAATACCTATATTCTGCTACGACATTTACTTCATCACCTTTATACCACCATCTTTCATGTCTTGATATACAACTACCTTTTCTGAAGACCATCAATTCAGACTTGCTCGGATTTACTTCCATACTCCATCTAGTGCAGTATTTTACCATGTTTATATCAACCCGCTTTCAATGGTGTCTGCTGGTACGTGCCAAAGGCAAAAACCTTGTTTTGAGAAGAAGGGGTTCAAAGTTTTGGCCATCGGTTTTTAAATATATCGACGAATCCCAACGGACCTTCCTCCCGCCCAATACGACCGAGAGGCGCATCTGCATAACGCACAGATCGGTAACCGATGCAATCGCAGTCCGGAATTATTAATCAAGAGGTGTTGGACAAAGGCATAGCATAGCCTTTCTGAACGGCCGAAACTGATGCCGAACTGTTTTGACCTGACTGACACTCGCAGCTATAATCGTCTATACCAACGAAAGCACTTCGAGTTTCTCTCAAAAAATTTTTAAAATCAATTTCCCCAAACCAAGAAAGTGCAGGGCCCTCTTAAGAAGAGATGAAGATTATAAGACCCAAAATATGAAGTACTGCAAAAGTTAAACGATTTACATTACATAAAATTTGATAAAAAATATTTTACAGACTTTATTTACTACGAGGTTTCGAATTCCCCGCAAAAAAACAGCTAATTCACCGATTCCCCGTACCAAAGAGTATAGATTGCAAAGAGGTCGCAATTCGCTCTTTTCCAATTTGGAAAGTAAAAAGCTAGAAACCATTTATGAGGTGCCATACCGATGAAGCGAACGCAACGGTTGGCAACCGATCCACCGGACAAAAAGGTATGAATGGATGGGTTGAAGGTATTTGATAGAACAAATAGTTTACATTTCTTTTGGCAAATAACATTCAACATTTGCAGTTTTTTATATATTCTTTATATACAAATATGCAAACGTTTTGTTTTGATTTTATGTATTTTGATTGATTTCTTTCTTATCATGCACATGCATGTAGATACTTTTGAATATATTTTTCTGCTTTGGGGGAAAAAAAGTAGACCAAAAACGCGCATAGATTGTAATTTAAAATTTTTGGTTTGAAACTTTTAAATTTCATACTTTTTTTTAGTTTTGCTTTCTTTGTTTACATTATTTTTCAAATATAAAATAACTACACTCATGTGGTTTCTCACATGACATCTCATATATTTAACATAAAAAAAAATGTTAAATGCTTTGGCCCATACGATTTCACATTGCATCTCATATATTTAACATGATTTATTCTTATCAAAATTTTAATTTTTCTTATCACTGTTAAATCTATCGACGTCTCTGCCGTGGCCATACGATTTTAATGCAAATTTCAAAATCGCTGTAATGATTTATTCGGGTAAACAACAAGAACACAAAACTCTTCTTCTTATTTTAACATGAGGTGCAATGTTAATTCTTTTGCACATGTTAAATTCCATATATCGCTGATAAATAACATGTAAACAAGAAGTTTTTTTATTTATTTCTTCTTATGTTTTATTTATTATTTTTATTTTTATTTTTATTTTAATATTAACTACAAATGTAGTTATTTAAGAAAAAATTTAAATATTACATTAATACGATAACATGTCAACAAGAAATTCTTGTATTTATTTTACATACATACATATAAATTCTACAATACAAAGGAATACTTATACACATACGCCAAATCAATTTTAAGGCGACGATACATTTGCACATGCGACGGAATATATTTTTGCTTTACTTCTTTATTTTATTTCTTTTGCAAAAATCAAAGCATTTATAATTGATATTGGTAAATAAGTATATTATTTTGAGGTCCTACAACTTTGGCATCTGGGGCAAAGCTGTGTATTACAAAAAGATAAACATTTTTTCTCTCCACACCAACCCTCCACCTGCTCCTCGTACCTCTGTTTTAGACGATTTTTGGCAAAAATTTATTTGAAATTGTTCATACAGGCTAAATGGCTTGGAATACTGACATACTTCTTTTGACAAAAATATTCCCCATAAAAAAGTAAAAAGGGTATCTGAACACCAAAATTGGTGTTGGAGACATCTACTCCAAAAATCTCCCAAAATAGCGGTACGCCGAGACGTAGCAGCGATATATGAAATTTAACATGTACAAAAGAATTAACATAGCACCTCATGTTAAAATCGGATTGTAACAGAAAACCGAAGCAAAGAATAAGAAGAGTCGTGTATGTTTTTGTTATTTTCCCGATAGTTAACGAAGTTTAGCCATTACAGCAATTTCAAAATGAATGCACCTCATATGAAGTGTAGTTTTTCATATTTTATATTTTTATTTAATTTATCAATATTCAATACAATAAATGCATGTACTTCGGAAGTAAAGTATTTAAATTTTTCTTAAATAACTACATTTGTAGTTAATAATAAAATAAAAATAATAAATAAAACATAAGAAGAAATAAATAAAAAAATTTCTTGTTTACATGTTATTTATCAGCGATATATGAAATTTAACATGTGCAAAAGAATTAACATTGCACCTCATGTTAAAATAAGAAGAAGAGTTTTGTGTTCTTGTTGTTTACCTCATATGAGGAGCATGTTAAAATTGTATGGCCACGACAAAGACGTCGATAGATTTAACAGTGATAAGAAAAATTAACATTTTGATAAGAATAAATCATGTTAAAAATATGAGATGCAATGTAAAATCGTATAGGCCAAAGCATTTAAAATTTTTTTTTCATGTTAAAAATATGAGATGTCATGTGAGAAACTACATGAGTGTAGTTGATTTATATTTGAAAAATAATGTAAACAAAGAAATTGCAATTGTAAACAAAGGAAGCAAAACTAAAAAAGAGTATGAAATCTAAAATTTTCAAACAAACAATTTCAAATTAAAATCTATGCGCGTTTTTGGTTTGCTTTTTTTCCCCCTTATGTAATAATATGCAAAGATGATAAAAATATTTTGTAAGTTTTCATTTATTCATTGTTTATGAATTTATTGAATTTCATAAAATCAAAGCAGAAAAATATATTCAAAAGTATCTATATACATGTACATAACAAGAAAGAAATCAATCAAAATACATAGAATCAAAACAAAACGTTTGCATATTTGTATATAAAGAATATATAAAATACTGCCAATGTTGAATGTTATTTGCCAAAAGAAATGTAAACTATTTGTTCTATCAAACACCTCCAACCCATCCATTCATACCTTTTTGTCCGGTGGATCGGTTGCCAACCGTTGCGTTCGCTTCATCGGTATGGCACCTCATAAATGGTTTCTAGCTTTTTACTTTCCAGATTGGAAGAAAAGAGCGAATTGCGACGTCTTTGCAATCTATACTCTTTGTATCGTAGCAGCGATATATGAAATTTAGCATGTATAAGAGAATTAACACTGCATCTCATGTTAAAATATGATTGTAACAGAAAACCAAAGCAAAGAATAAAAACAGATGTGCTGTTGTTGTTTTCCCGATAGTTAACGAAAATAAGCCATTACAAAATTTCAAATTTAACATTTTCAATCGTTTTAACATTGCACCTCGTTGTGGTTCTACATTTTTTAACAGAAATGAGAAACGGCATTTGCCAAATATCATAGTAAGAAGAAGATTTGTTGTTGTGAATGTAAAAAAATGTACAAGGAGGATAATTTATTTAAAAGTTTATAAAATATAAAATAAGAAAAGTTCCAACATTTTAGCTAAATATATTCAACTAAAATATTTCAACATTTTATGTCCATTTACTTATTTACAAATATGTATTTAGGTAAAATGTTGAAAATAGTAATAACAATTTCTTCGCATTTTGATTTCATGAAATCAGTAGAAATATATTCCAAAGTAGTTATGTGAAATATGCAAAACCGCAACCAAACATTTACATATTTGTATTTAAAGAATATATAAACACTGTAAATGTTGAATGTTATTTGCCAAAAGAAATGTTTTATAGAACACGTCAAATTCATCCATTCATACATTTTTGTCTGCTGGATGTGTCGACAACCGTCGCTGTCGAACCATCGGTATTGCACCAGGTTGCTGGTTTCTGCGTTTCTTTGTTCCAATTTCAACAAGAGCGAATAGCGACCTCTTTAAAATCTATACTCTTCAAAAGAACGAAACACACCAAAGTATTGTATTCATCGTTGTAAAAATCATTGCTTTAGCGGGAGTAGAATATATATGTGTATACATTAGTGATGGGTTTTTCGATACGATCGTAATTTTTTCAGTACACTTTCAGGTTCGAAATACGTCAGTACATAAGCAAGATTTTCGGTACACTTTCGTACAATTCTTTTTATGTGATATTATTTCAAAGAAAAATATATCTGCGCTAATTTTGTTATGTTGTTATCGATTACACAGTGCAACACGGTAAATTTATAAGGTCTTAACCCTATATAGTTGTTGAATCGGCAGTAAAAAATTTCACACATACAAGACTAAAAAGCAGAAAATAATAATTTAAATAAAAATTTTTTTTTGATATACCACGTTACTAAAAAGTACGGACTAAAAAGTATAAAATAATTTCTTCTGGCCCCATGCATATTTATAACACCATACAGATTCATAACCCCATACAGATTGTCTTGAAATTTAGTAGGTCTGAAAATATTTGCATGATTTAAAACAAAAAACGTGGGTCGCATGCAATATGATATGATAGATGAATAGTTCACTTAAGTCGCTACCAATTTTATCTCTATCCATAAGCATGTACATGAGTACGTGCCGTAATTGAGTGGTCTGATGGAAGTGTGGGCTATCACCTCCTCGTGGTGACGGCTGGTAACAGGTGCATTTCAGTTAACTGATGCAACCTGTTAATGGTAAAATGCGGGTCAGTTGACTGATGTGCATCTGGCTAAGAAAGCCCATGCGGAGGAAGCAAACCCTCTTAAATAAAAACTCCTCTAACCCAAAGGTGTCACGCGACCCGTGCCTATTGGGTGAGTTTGGCAGCCGGGGGATTTAACCCGTTTTTCCACTAACGCGTGCGGGCATGCCGGTTTGATTCCACATGATGTATGTGGAGCCGATACGGCAGTCTCGCCTACGTTCAGTTTAAAAATGGGTTGAAAGTTAGGCACGGAGCCTCTCCGAGACCGGGCCGCCTCGGAGAGTAACGGTGGCTTTGCCATGGCATGGGGCGCTGCCATGGCGTACTTCCCCTTACTCCTCATTGGTCACCGTGCATACTAACTTGTCAGTGTGTACAGCCCTGCCTGGTCTGGGATCAGGTGGAGCAGGTGACCGTACGAAACAGATGAAATGAACCCTAGCAAAGACAAAAATTCGGATAACGGTAAAGAAGAGACGGACACGACGTCTCATAGGCTTAGTACAGATTTGACTGGAGGACGGAAGATGGACGACAAACGGAAAAGGTTGGGAACCGAATCCGAAAACGAACTCCTGGCTTCTAGGCAGGAGACATCAGCGGGCACTGCTGAGGCTGTGGGACACAGCACAGCGGCGACTTCTGCCATACCCGCTGAAGCCAAGGGGCCCAAGCGTGCAGGAACAAATAGAGGCCCGTCGAGGTACAAGCAGTACCAGAGAGCCCTAGCTATCCTCGGTAGGATTAGCCAAAATGAGGCCAATGGCACTGTTCATGCCAAAGAAGAGGCGGATAAACTCCGATTTCAGGCTGTAGTCGATGAGTACAAGGCGTACGAGGCACACTCCGAGAAATCGGTGGCAACGAAGCGTAACCGGTCGCAAGATGGAGCTGGCATGGTGCCAAAGAAGAGCAAGGTTTGTGGTGGAACCAAAACCCCTCCTGCTTCGACCAATATGCTAGGCAAAACCACCACGCGCAAATACGAAGAGGTCGTTAGGGACCATATGCAGGTTGCGCTGGTAGATGAAAACAACCGCGGGACCTCTGTGACGGAGAAGTGGGGCGAAATTGAGGCCCGGCTGTCACAAATGGTGATGGACCACGTCCTGGCAGATCCGGAAGGTCAGTTGCCCGGCTTCGACTCCGCAGAGGTTGTCTGCGGTTGTCGGGTCATCAAATGCGAAGATCAATTCTCACTGGATTATCTGAAGAGATACGTCCAACAGATTCACGACGCATGAGAAGGTTTAAGGATTAAGCTAATTCCCGTCAGTGAAATCCCAAAGAGGCCTAGGGCACGTATTTGGATACCAAATATGAAGTGGAAAGGCACACAACCAAAATATACCGATGAACGACTGGTCGGTCATAAAAGCGGAGGCTCCGCATAACAATAGCACGTCGTACCTTCTCCAGATTTCGGAAGAGAGTCTTGGACCTCTGGAGGAGGTCGACAATAAACTGTGATTTGGCATACGGAGTGCCAAGTTGAAGATCTTCCGTTCTGCGAATTCGGAGGAAGAGCAGGACGAGGTCGACGACGCCAGCAAGTTGCTGTATGGCATGCAACTTGATGACGCCGCCGCCAAAGGTTGCGAAACATAAGCAATGGTGCTGAAGGTTGTCCAAATAAACTTGCAGCATTCCAAAACTGCAACGGACAACCTTTCCGTCTTCCTGGTGGAGTAGAACGTTGATATCGCCATTATCCAGGAGCCTTGGGTGCGGAGCAACGAGGTGAAGGGATTTAATGGTAAGTACTACAATCTTTTTTATAAACGAACACTAGGCAAGCCTAAAACATTTGTACTAGTCAAGAGGCACCTTAATGTTTTTCTTAACCCACTCCACAGCTCTTCGGACGTGACGATGGTAGCACTGGAAGTTACTGACGGCGTCAGAATACAATTAGCTTCAGTGTACATGGCACACGACATACCAGCACCACCAGACGAGGTTCGTCAGCTGGTAACGCACACAAATGACCCCCTGCTTCTAGGATATGAAGCCAACTCGAGGCATGTACTTTGGGGAAGCTCGGAAAACAATGAACGAGGTGAATCCTTATTTGATTTTATAACTAATACTAACCTGCTAGTTTGTAACAGAGGTAGTACTCCAACCTTCACATTTTCAAGTACGGAGTACTTCAGTGGATAGGAGGAGGTGCTAGATGTTACAATAGTAACAGATAATAATTTAGTTAGAGTGAGTAACTGGGAAGTCTCCAATAAAAAGTCTTTTTTGGACCATAGTTGGATTCTTTTCAATCTGAATCTCAAGGTTGATCCTCCCACTCCCTACAGAAATCCAAAGAGAACCAAATTGGGTCGGTTCCAAAAAATTGTTGCCAATAAACTGGATAGGGTTCCACTTACTGATATTACTACCGTTGAATAACTTGAAAATAAAACCTAAATGCTTGAAAAGCTTTTGAGGTGTCGTGTCCTTTTAAATACAGCAAAAAAACCTTCCCACCCCGGTGGAGTAAGCAACTCTTGGAGCTCAGGCAAAAGGTGAGGTCGGCGTTCAATCTTGGCTATTCCACTGGAAATTGGCAATTGTATAAAGATAGCCGGCGGCGGTATAAAAAAGCTATACGGGATTCCAGGAGAAATAGCTGGAAAAACTTCTGCACCTCAATCAAAACCACTAAAGTCTCAGCTAGACTCAGCAAGATTTCAAAAGCGGAATCGCAGCATCATACCTCGAAAAAGCCAATTGTAGGTGGAATCGGCTAGCGGAATGCAGGACCAGCAGAGCACTATGGCCGTGCTACGATTGGAGAAGAACGGAGCAACTAATCAACAAAACCCGAAGGGATACTTCAAGACTGACGGCGGTCATCACAGGCTTCTGGCATATCGGAGTGCAAGCAGTAGCTGCAAACAACCAGATGAAAAAGAAACGGTAATCCACTTCCTCTGCGAATGCCCAACCCTGTGGAAGTACAGGTTAAACACTCTGGACGGATATATTAAACAGACAGAGACAACACAAAACTGACGCGCACGATGAGTTAGTTGGTTTTCGGGCGTCGGTGCACATATATATATCTTTCATTATTAGTTTTAAAATCATTTTAATTATTAATTCAATAAATTTAAATTAAATAAAATGGAACTGAAGTGCTAAAACAAAATGTAAATTAAATGTCAAATAAAACTAAAACTTTGAAACTAAAATGTAAATAAAATGCAAATTGAAATTAAACTTTAAATAAAACATAAAAGCCTTTTATTTCCCACATGTATTTTCATTACAGATGTATATTCACAGTTCCGAAGATTTGCCATATTACAACTCTATATCTTATCATTAATTTTCGGATCCTTCGTTGTATAGTTACAATATAGAAGAATTTCAAAATGATAACGATGTCTTTAGAGAAACCAGTAAACAACGAAAATGCAAATTCCCAAATGAAATATTACATGGGTCAAGTTACCACTACAGGTTTGTATAAGCTTCCAAATGTGAAAGCAAAACATGCTACTTCAGCAATTTTTTTTTATTTAAATTTTTTTTTGTCAGGTAACAATTTTCCATATTTTGAGTGTGTGTTAAACTCGATGAAAATAGTGGTGGAAGAAAATTTCATATGGTGAGAAAAATTTGTAATTTTGATGTGCGCAATGGAGATAAAATTTTGGCAGAGAAAATTTTGGTATTTTAAGCTGAAACAAATAAACTGTGTGAATTTTGAGAATAACAATATTTAAATTTTGTGTATTTTCATGTGATTATTATTGCAATGAGAAATTTATATTTTTTTCCTTATCAATTACGATAATGACGCAAGTACAAACAGAAATATGATTTAAAAAATTAAATATAACAAAAATTTAATTAAATCATTTACATCCAGGTTTTGTTGGAATCCACATTTTTCCTGTCTATAGTAGGGGTTCTAAAAGTAGGAAATTTTAGGAAAAAGACCGACACAAAAATCCTCATCCTGGGGACGTTCCCTTGTAAGTTGTATTTTGGGTTTCCGTGGTTAGCGACTCTCGTATACGGATTATAAGTAGTGTGAGTAGTGTCGTACAAAAATAAAATATTTGTGAAAATTAGGAATTTACAAATTTGCATAATAAACCCAAATCAGGAAAAAATTAAAGATGGCAGAAGCTGTTTGCAAAGTAAAGGATTGGTTTTGTCTTATTTATGGAAATTTAGCGCATCATCAAAACTGAAGGAAAATACGTAAGTAATTGACGAACCATATTTTTTTATTATTTTGGAACACGATTTTTGTCTAAAATTTTTCATACTACTATTATGGCACAACAGCCAATACCGAGTTTTTCATACCAAAAGTTATAAGTACAACTTGAGAAAGTGGGATATTGACCTGATATAAAGCCGGTGACAGAGCACTGGCATTTTCTACGTTCATGACTTGGATTTAACCGGCAGATCACATACCAAGCGCGTGCTAGTTCTGCGTAAATTACAATTTTTTTAGAAGTAAAAAACTATTTCCTTTTGTCAGCCGTTAACCGTTATATAAATGACTTTTATGTCTTTGGTGACCCCTAATGAAATTTTCTGGTAAATATTTTTGTTGAATATTTTAATCCTTAAATGCTTCTTTTGAAAGGACTTTTCAGGACTGAGATGTGCTGGACTATATGTTTGTTCTTAAAAATGGTCTATACAACATACCCTTTCAGGACTTTTCAGGTTTTCATCAAAAACGGGGTCAAATTGTCCCATAAAAAGAGGAACTAAAGGGTTAAAATTTTCTACAAAAATTACCCCTGTAAAATTCTACTGTACAACTTTGCCAATAAGATTTTCCTCAGACATCATTTTAATTTAGTTCTCACATTTATTTTAAATTTTACAAAATTTTCCAACTGTGGATTTGTAGTACATACATGTGCTGCTTTATGTACTAGTAATTTTTGGCATTTTATTTTAAAATAGTTCTAAAATAGGGTCCCTCTTTACCCTACTGTGTATTATTATACTTCACACATCCATAGGTTATCCCATGGTAGAAGAATTAAGATGGTAGATGCATTTTGACAAGTAAGAGGAACTTTGACAATTAGGAAATCATTTGTTTTGATACTATTCTTATTTTTACAACAGCGCACTATGGGGAATTGATCATTTTTTATGGCCAAAACCTCAAAATTTAATTCTTCAAAATAGCAATGCCTTTAACTTTTTTGTAAAGTAGACACCCCAAACCCAACGGACTAGTACTTGTTTTGTTCTTAAAACATCACTTCGCTAAACGGCAGGCATATGAAATTAAGATTTTAATTGAAAATAAATTTTTTTAAAACAAATAAATAAGTGTGCCTGAAAGCAAAAGGTTAATTTTTCCTTATATTCGTGCATAAAAAAATTTAAAAAAAAAACTAGATGATACTACAAATGTTAAAAAAATAAATTTCTGAGAAAATGCTAAATATTTGCATCATGTTAGCAATAAATTCAGTTTTTTTTGCAATGACCGTACTTACGTTCATCACTTTTTTTAGTAAACTTTGGGTAGGCCTACAAAAAAACGCACCTCTTTGCACCACACGCGATATATTTTTTTTGATTAAGCAATTAATTCTACATATAAGTAAACTAATTTGATCTGCATCTACTTGTATCTCTTTAAAAAAATTAAATTTTTCCAGGCAAGACCCATATAGAAAATAAAAAATTATTTGAAATATGGCATTCGAAAATGTTTAAAAATAGGCGAAAGATTCCGTTCTGTACTGCTATTTGTTAGAAAATATTAACCAGAATCAAAAGTTTGTCGTCCACGACTTGCATTCGGATCGTCGGAGTCGGACCGTGAAAATAGAAGATATGCATTAGAAGTGTGCAAGCAAAATCATAATGAATGTAATTTATTGAGTATTGCAGATAGTGCGTCAGCTTGTAAACAAGGTAATTAAGATTTGAAACTGTCTTGAAGAATTGTATTCAGTACTCAAACTGAGCTTCTAAAATTAGAAAAGTACTGTTCACGAAAGATAAATTACCTACACCGCTTTCTCTTAATGAGGCTGTACCATTCTTTTTGGATAATAATTTCGCAAAGCAGCAGTATTAGGAATCAAAATAAAATGAATATCTTAATACTTTGCAGAGTTCGCTATTTCACCACGTTTATATCAACTCGCTTTCAATGGTGTCTGTCTGTTTGTTCGGTACAAATTTTGCGATTTTAAACTAACTTCCCGATGAGCTAGAGACTTGAAATTTTAAATATAGTTCAGAACTGGAAGACAATGCAATATGAGATATCTAAAATATATATAAACATAACAATATTTAAAATATTAGCATCGGAAGTTTTTCAATTTTTTTCATAGATCAAAGCATTGCATTCATCGTTGTAAAATAATTTAAATGCAAAAAAAATTTTAGTATACCACGTTTTTAAAACTGACTAAAAAGTATAAAATAATTTCTCCTAGCCCCATACAGACGTATAACCCCAAAAAGATTGTCTTGAAAATACGTAATTGCGAATTTTAGTAGGTCTGAAAATATTTGCATGATTTAAAACGAAAAGCGTGGAACGCTTATGGATAGAGGTAAAATTCATCTGTCAATTTCATATTGCATGCGACCCACGTTTTTTGTTTTAAATCATGCAAATATTTTCAGACCTACTAAAATTCGCAATTAAGTATTTTTAGGACAATCTTTATGGGGTTATGAATCGGTATGGGGTTATACATCTGTATGGGGCTAGGAGAAATTATTTTATACTTTTTAGTCAGTTAGTGTTTAGTGTTTCGTTTAGTTCACAAGAAGTTTCACTTCTGCCTCGTGTTCGTTAATACACAACCATTTTTTTTTTTTTGATTAATGTTTGAACGAAAATTGCAACTCTGTACCGGTAATGTCGATGACAATTGTAGCGAACTCTTTTTGTGTGCGACATCATCATGTAATTCCTTGGACATTTACGCCATCTGTATGAGAAATGTATAACTGTCATAAACTTTAAGATGGCGACGCTACACATTGTTCTTTCTGCCATAGGCATGTGTGTGTGTGTAATTAATATGTTATATTGAATTAAAACTATTTGTGAATCGTTTATTATATAGTTTGCTCGTGAATTCAGTTACGGAATATTAATATTTAGCCCCTCATGCACATTGCTCGACAAAATTATGTCGCATTGCAAACTTACGCGCGACGTCACATCCGGTTGGTTTTACTCTAGGACAAGAGAAAATAAGTTTCATTTAAAAAATTTTTTTTTATTTAAATTATTTTTTTATATATACAGGGTGACAATCGTAAAGTGACGCACACATTTCAGCAGTTATTTTCAAAAGGACGTACTTCCATTAAGTACAATTAAGTGTTAACATTGCTGAATATATAAGCATTCATTTGAACCCCACCTCATTCAATATAACCTCCTTTAGCCTGCACACATGCCTTCAATCGATCCGGAAATCGTAGGACTGTTCGCCGCAGGACTTCCTGATCAATTTCAGTCCAGGCTTTCTCTAATGAATTTGTCAGCGACTCCAGACTGTGGTGTTGAGATGCACAAGCCTTACTCTCTAAAATACTCCAAATAGAGTAGTCCATTGGATTCAAGTCTGGGGAGTATGGTGGCCATTCTTCAGATGTTATGAATCCAGAAAAAATGTCTTTTATCAATGTTTGCGTTAATTTTGCCATGTGGGAAGGTGCAGAATCTTGCTGAAAAGTCCAGTTTTCATTTCCAAATGTATCTCGGTCCCAGGGAAGAACATGTTCATTTAAAATGCTCCGATAAACAACCTGGTCAATTTTAACACCCTCTTCAACGAATATTAGAGGGGTTCTGGCATTAGCGGAAACTCCAGCCCATACCATAACGGAAGCTGGCTTTTGAACTCGGCCAACAGTCCTATTTTGTTGCGATGATGATGTTAGCCACATTCGGTCATTTTGCGCATTGAAATGTTGTTCAACCGTGAAAATTTTTTCATCTGTAAACAAGATATTTTCAACATTTTTTAACACGGAGGAGCGTAGCAACGGCCTTGCATCTTTGCAGTCGCAAATATTTCTTTTTTTGTGTCAGATCTTGAGCTTTTCGGAGCTTGTACGGCTTAAGATTAAGCTTTGATTTTGCAATGATTCGCACTGTTTCACGGTTTACTCCCACTTCCTTAGCGATTTTTCTCATTGAGCGCCTTGGATTTCGCTTGATTCGTTTACGAATTTTTTCTGTTAAACCAGTAGTGGCAACTGTTGAAAATTTTCCCCGGTCTCTATCTCCAAAACCCCCAGTTTCATTATATTGAATAATAGCTCGGTCTACCGTACGACTTGACAAATTTAAGGCCTTTGCAATTTGACGGCTACTATAATTTGCCAAATGAAATTTCATAATTTCACGACGAATATTTTCCTTGTCCATTTTTATGGAAATTTCAAAATGTAATAACAAAAATTCAAATGAAATTAAAAGCAAAGCCAATGACGAATGAATTTGCTTTTTAAATTAAAGTAACGGTAAATGGCAAAGCTTGCTGCAGAGTATTAAACTTGCGTCACTTTACAATTGTCACCCTGTATAGCGATAATTCGTACCCCGTTAATTCGAAAATTTCAATAATTCTTAACAAACTGCTGGTCCCTTGAAAAAATCGTTTTAATTCGCAAAAATTCTACACATTTTGGTTTCCTCGCTAATTCGTAGTTTCTTTTTCAATACAAGGTTTGTTTAACCTCTTATAAGTCGAAATTGGTTATTGACAACCTCTTATAATTCGTAATGCAAAGCAATATTCTATGAAACTATGATAAGGTAGATCCCAATTTTAAGGGTATTATTTAAATACTTTAAGCTAAAATTTTAAGAATAAATTTTCTTTTTTTTAAATGGTCAAAGTTATTAAAATTCTGATTTTAAACTTTTACTCCGGTTTGGTGCATAAAAAAAAATTTGATTTTCGGTCTAATTCCATAATTGAAAAGAACAGTAAATTTCCTATTTAAATTAGCATGTTTAATATTTTATTGTAAATTTATTTGATTCTAAAAATTACTTTTGAAAAACCCATATTTCAATTACGTCAATTCTTTAAAAACCCATAACTTGTGCAAATACACTTCATAGAAATAAAAATGGGTGTGCACATTCATATTTTCTAGAAATTCAATGCATTTCTAGAATTTCAGAACATCACATTTTTTTACGTTGTCCACTTCACATGAAATGCCTCATATCGATGTCGAAGTCTATATTCTCTTCATTACTAAATGAATTTTGGTGTTTAAATCCATTTTTTATATGAATTTAAAGAATTTTTTGAATTGAGTGAGTTACGGTTACGAACTTTGGTTTTAAATAAGTTCATTGGTCATTATTTCTATCTAGTGTCTTTTAAATTGAAAAAACGCGTTAAAAACCCGCTGACCGCTAATTCACGTTTTTCCGCGTTTTAATTTAAAAAAATCACTAAATTTAGCGGGAAAAGCGCTGAGTTGGCCATACTAACCATGGGGGTTGGAATAAAGAAATCAAGCGGAATATAACCTTTGACACTGCTTTATAATATTAAAGCTTTAAATATATAAACAAAGAGTTTTATTTAACATTTAAGGTGTTTTTCGCTCTCATTGGCTTTATACAGCTGTCATTCGGTTAATTCTATTTTATGGTGCAATTATTTGGTGGGCAGCTCTTCAAAAGGAAATCCACAAAAAGTTATTGGGCAAGGTTCATAGAACGGCATCATTGTTGATAACAGGTGCCTTAAGAACAAACCCTTCCTTACCCATGAACACTTTTATCATCATCCATCTGGCAACGCCATACCTAGCGGACGTGTTTTTTAACTCTAGTTTTTTATCTCTACTTTAATCGGAAAATTATCATTTTAAATTTAATTAATTACTAAAGTATTTATAATTGCGGAGTTTTTATTATTTTTCAATTTATAAATACGATAAGATTGCTGTCACCGCGCGGTAGCTGCTACCATTGCTGGCGCTCCCGCTGCATCTGTCGCTGCTGCTGCTTCTGTTGCCTCTTTTTGCTGTCACTGCTTCGTGCTGTTTTGCAACTGCTGCTAAAATTTTATAACCTCAAATGGCAGCTTGTGGTGTTTGCAAGTCGGAATGGAGCACCTATGATAACTTTCTATCGTGTAATGGTTGTCACAATGTTTTTTGCATTAAATGTGTAAACCTAAGTGCAAGAATTGGAGATGCTTTACGTAGCCCCACCTACAATGGCTTACAATGGTTCTGTACTCATTGCCATAAATTCTCATCGTCTGTATTGTTGACTGAATTTCTGGGCGTTAAGAAAGATACGGCTATTATTGCTTTCGAAGTGTCTCAGCTTGGTGAGTCGGTTGTTAAATTATTATCCAAACTTAATACACTAAGTGAACTTGTTCAATCTTCTGTAAACGCATGCCACTCTACTTCAATCCAGACTTCGCCTATTGTGCTCAGGCGGAGCACTAGATCTTCAAAACAAACTTCTGCTGCTCCAAATGCTTTCTCATCATATGCTCCTGCTGCTGGCTCTGGTCCTGCACCAGTTATTCCTCCTATCGTTGAAGTGCTGGATTCAGCTCCTTTACTGGAAGTTCACGCTGATGCTGCTGCTAGTATTGTTGATGTTGCTTTGTCTGCTTTCTATGCTGATGTTGCCGCTGCTCGCCCTTCACTATCTAACTCTGTTACTATGCCCGACATTGAAAACTTAATTGTTCCTGATGCTCGGTCTGTTGTCTCCTCGCCTACTCCTTCACCCTGCGATGAATTGCTGCCTTCGTTCAAACTGTCGGTGGTTCTACAACGAAAATCTATTTTTGTTTCAAGACTAACCGGAGCGACTTCTGAAGCTGATGTTACCGCTTACATCAATAGCAAACTTGGTGCATCTGCGACTGATTTAAAATGTTTCAAACTTGCTGCGAAAATTGAGCGTGAAATTGCCGCATTCAAAATCATTCCTCCTGCATCTCTGTTTGACCGTATTGCGTCGAAGGATTTCTGGCCAGACCAAGTTGTGGTTCATGAATTTGTACCGCGCAAAAAAGGTAGATCTCTACCAATTTCATCACGTCCCTCTGGATCTCTACCTCCAAAAAACGGCTCGAGCCTGTTGAGAAATGGCCACTAACAGTAAACGACCATCTATCGGCAGCTGCTTCTAATCGCATCAAAATTTATTTTCAAAATATCGCTGGCATTAAAACGAAGTCTCGCAGTCTACGTGTTATAACCTCGCAATTGGAATACAGCATTATCGTCCTCGTCGAGACATGGCTTAACAAGGATTTCTATGATCAAGAATTTTTCGACCCTAACTTATTTAATGTTTTTCGAAAAGACCGTGATGCAACCAAAACTGGTTGCTCTAGGGGTGGTGCTGTCATTATCGCTGCGCAACGCAAGTTTCGTTCTTCGCTCGTTTTATTGGATAACGCTGATTCACTGTTAGATCAACTATGTGTTACAGTGCAAGGTCATCATGAATCTTTGTATATTTGTACTTCATATATTCCGCCAAATAGTGCGGACAGCCTTTATTGAGCGCATGTCGATAATATACTTAATTTTGCTTTAAATGAATTTTGTGATAATCACCTTTGTGTGCTAGGTGATTTTAATTTAAATAATGTTTCTTGGTCGTATCTAGATAGTAGATCCACATTAACTCCTACTAATGTAACTTCTCCTTCTGAAATGTATGTAGTAGATTCTTTTTTAAGTCTTGATTTGCTTCAGATTAATAATTTAATGAATAGTCTCAGGAGGATCTTAGATTTAGTTTTTATTAGCAGCAATGTAAATTTTGATTTGTTGCAATGTCTCTCCCCTCTTTCCTCTTGAGATATGCACCACGTTCCTTTGACTCTCGAACTTGATTTTTATGAATTTTTAACTTTGAGTCATGATAATCAGAATTCTTGCTTCAATTTTAAAATATGTGATTATCCTAAGATAAATCGTCTACTTCTCAATGTTAATTGGGATGTTTTGTTCTCTGATTTGGATACTGCTTCTTGCTTTGGTATTTTCAAATCAAAAATTTTTATATTTGCACAAACAATATTCCACTTGTTCCAAAGAAAGTGTATACACTTCCGTGGTATACCAAATCCTTAAAAAAAACTGAAGAATTTGAGCAACAAGTTTTACAATAAATTCAAGACCTCCTGTGCATCTGGCCAAATACAAACATTATGTGAAAGAGTTTAACTGCCTTGACAAATTTTTATATAAATTTTTTGAAATTTGAGGCCGAAATAAAGGCAAATCCTAAAGCTTTCTGGAGGTTTATTTATTCCAAAAAAAACATCTTCTAGTATTCCATCTTCTGTATTTTATAAAGAGAAACGTGCCAATTCTACAGCTGAAGCTGCCAATTTTTTGCTGAATTTTTTCTCTCTAATTTTGTCGATGACGGTGATTCAGATGTTTTTTCTGACCCTAATTCAAATGCATCCATTGATTTTGGATCGCTTTCTCTATCGTCTGATGATGTGGTTAATGCTATTATTAAGCTCAAATATTCTCACAAACCGGATATAGATGGTCTCTCTGCTTCCTTCTTTAAAAATTGCCCATCACTTGTATCCCCTCTCTTGATCATTTTCAATAAATCACTTGCTGCTGGGGTATTTATTGATGCATGGAAATTTGCATCTTTTACTCCAATATTTAAAAGTGGCAATGAAAATAATATTGAGAATTATAGGCCAATCTCGAAATTGTCTTTCACATCTAAAGTTTTTGAGTGCATTATAAAAGAAAAAATGTATTTTGTTATAAAAAGTTTGATTTGTGTAAATCAGCATGGATTTGTTTCTGGTCGGTCTACTATTTCCAGTCTTGCGATTTTTACGGATGACTGCATTTCTTCCTTTCATGACGGTTTCCAAGTTGACGCAATCTATACAGATTTCTCTAAGGCCTTTGATAGGGTAAGCCATGATATTTTAATCCACAAGTTAAAAAATATGGGTTTTCACTCTGTTTTCCTGGAATGGATCTGCTCGTACTTACGCAATCGTTGTTGTGCTGTAGTTATTGATGATGTCTCTTCGATGCCCTTTACCGCCTCATCGGGCGTTATTCAAGGTAGTATTTTGGGCCGCATCGTTAAGAACTCAGTTGATGCTTTGGAGCTGCAATATGAACTTGATAATGTGCATGCATGGTGCGAAAAAAATCGCTTATCTCTGAACGTTAATAAATGTTTTCAAATTTAATTTTCAAGATCCACTAAATTAATTCATACATCTTACCACATTGCTAACTCCCACTTAAAATCAGTTACTAAAATTAAAGACTTAGGTGTTATCCTTGATTTAAAACTTACTTTTTCCAGTCATCTTAACTTACATCGTTTCAAAAGCTTACTCCATGCTTCCCTCCTTTTACTCCTTTGTCTGTCGTAATTGTTTAGAATTTCTGATCCTTACACTGTTAAATTACTGTTTACAACTTTTGTTCGCTCGGTTTTAGAGTATGCCGCCTTTACTTGGAGACCATATCATGCCTGCCATATTAATCGTCTTGAACGCATTCAAAAAGTCTTCCTGTGATTTGCGCTTCGTTCACTGAATTTCTCTAAACCGATTCCACCCTACACTGCCAGCTTTGCTCTTAAACTTAAAAAAAACCCTTCAGAGTAGAAGATCCATTCTATCTATGTCCTTAATTTTTTATATTATCTGTGGTAATATGGATTGTCTCACCTTTCTTGGTCGGATTAATTTCAATATCCCAGCTAAAAACCTAAGGCAATTTAAATTATTTTATGTTGACCGCTATAAAACAAATTACGCCCATTGTTAGAACGTTAATTGAATTCAACTGTATCTCAAATTCTTCTGACATTGATTTTTCTTTGTCTAGGCCACAGTATACAGTATGCCAGATAGCAGAAAGTAATCTGAAATATTCTCAGGTCTTCTGAGATTTGACAATTATGACATATATTCGCTAAATAAATTTTGACAAATAATTTTGTTTATGAGAGAAAACTCTCTTAACCCATTTTCGTCAGCTGTACACAAATAAATAAATGAAATAAAAGTATCAAAAAACAATAAACCTTTCGTTTGTTAAGTTTAAGTTTTGGGTTAAATCCTTGGTTCATATTATGCACATGGTTGTTACAAACGCCTTCGAAGATCTCGTTTATCAATATCTAAAAATTTTTCTATTTTGTTTATATATTGTGCTGTTACCAATGGGTTAATATTTATTTATATTTACTTCTGAAATATAAAATTTTTGGGAGAAGTCAGAGAATAATTTTCAAATTTGGCAGACGTCAGTGAACAGAAAAGAGGGCGTCACTTCTATTTATTTCATTTTATTTATTTCACTATGGTCTAGGCATATTTTTAAGAGTATACTCAATTCAAAATTTTTATAAAATTTTTGAAGTGTAATTCTTTTTGGAATTTTATTATTATATATCTATCTTTAACTATTCGAACTAGTCTGAAAAAACATTGTATTCATGACCAATTAAATAAATAAATAAAAAAATAAGTAAATAAAAAAAATATACTTGACCCCTGTAAACCTCTTTGCGAAACAGTTCGCGGCCAACTCGGAACTGGAAAATTCTTTCGGGATTGACCGCTTTAACTAAGACCATTGACTACATCCTCACTAGAAGGATGCGGTGTGTCTTTACACCGACGGATCCAAATTGGATGGAAGGGTAGGTAAAGGGGTATTCTTTTGTCTGCCTGACCACTGCTGTGTTTTCTAAGCTGAGGGCATGGCCATACAAATAGCGGCAAACTGGCTGTCTGTTATATTTTCATTTCAGCTACAGCCAATCTGTTATCAAATCCCTAGCCTGTATATCGCTGACCTCCCAGGTGGCTTTTGATAGTCCGCGTAAACTTAACGAAGTAAGCAATGAACTTAACGTACACATTGTCTAGGTTCTAGTAGTAGTTTGAGTTGTGGTTAATATTTTCGTCTGAATTGGTTTGATTTTGATACTATTGTAGTCTGAACTTCGGACCGAAATCGGTCTGAATTTTGTTTTAAAATTTGTTCTGAATTCGTCTGGAATTTTGGCCTAGTTTTTGTTTAATTTAAGTTAAAATTTTTCGATGTAAATATTTATCAGATGTTCCTACTAGTTTTTGGTCTGAATTTCGGGTTACTTTCGTTCGGAATTTGGTGTTATTTTGGCCTAAAGTTTTGTCTAACTATTGGTCTGAGTTGTGGTCTAAATTTTTTTTTTTAATTTTGGAATGAATTTTAAAACTGATTTTGGTTTTGATTCAGTCTGAATTTTGGGTTTTCAGTCTGAGTTTTGACCTGAATTTGGTCGATTTTTATTGGAATTTTGGTCCGATTCGTGGTCTGAACATTGCTTTTTTTAATTGGTTGTTACCCGGTATCCGAAACCGTGTACGGATCTCGTTGAAATTTAAAATGTATTGATTTTTTGGTCAAATTAAGATATATTTACATTTTAAGTAATGTATAACAGGCTTAAAGAACGTATTTAATTTTTCATAAAAATGGAATGCTTGGTTATGGAGTTGTGAGATCGTAAACTCACCACCAGGCCGATATTACTTAATAGTGATATCGATGCTAAGAGTGATATGAATATATATTTTAAAAATTCGTTTAAAGTACCAACTGTTATCTTAATTTAATTTTTTTAGGGTTTTCGTTTCGACCAAAAATTACTCAAAAAATGGGGATGTATCAAATTGTTTCATCAACATTTTTTCTCAAAGGAAATTAAAATTCCTTTCAAATTGTTTTCTCAAAATAGATCAATATTTTCTCAAAATATAACAATATAAATCCATCAGAAAGTTCATAATCAAGATTTTGATCTAAATTTTTGATCTGAATTTGGTTCTTTTCTTGGTTTGAACTTCAATCTGAAAAAAATGTATGAGTTTTAGTTTGAAATTTAGTTAAAATTTTCGCCTAAATTTCTATCCGATTTTAGTTTGAATTTTGGTCTCAGTTTTGTTCCATTTATCTTTTAATTTTTGACCTGTATTTGGTAAAACTTTGGTCGATAATGAGTCTGATATTTATCTTTTAATTTAGTAAAATTAGCCCCCCCCCCCCCCAAACCTAAATCCTAGAACCGCCATTGTACCAGGCCATAGTGACATACTTGGAAATAATAAACCTGATGAATTAGCTGGATTTGCCATAAAAAGACGCTTCTATAATTTTAAAAAAATCCCAGTGACACCTCGCTTGCATGTCCAAACGGAGTTCTTAAACTAGGCAAAGGTGAGATGGCTGACTGAACACATATGCAAAATTACCAAGCAGGCATGACCAGAGTATAACACCAAACGCTCCACGGAGCTATTATCTTACGGTAGAAGGCAAATACATAAATCCGTGGCTGTAATAACTGGTCACTATCTTATAGTCACGCTTCTAAATTGGATGCACTCCCAAACGACTATTTATTACAGAAGTTGTAAAGATAAAGAAAAAGAGAAATCCATTTCTCACTACTTATGCTTCTGCGCAGCCCCAGCTATCCGTAGGATAGGTCAATATTTTCTAGACGACTTGTCTAACTTGGGGTCAACTAACCTAGGGGGCTTACCTAAATACATTCAGGTTCTAAATGGGGTGGATGAAACACCCACGTGGTAATACAACGGGCCGTAGTTGGCCTAAGTGTGTCCTGACGGACAGCCACTTAACCTAACCTTTCGCTGTTGATGCTTTGTTGTAATCCTCAGTATAGTGACCGAAGTCTTTATTTATGAGAGAATAAATAAATAAAAAGTTGAGGAAGAAAAGTGATATTCATACGATTTTTTATAAGTTACTATTTACTATTATTATATGACTTTGTAAACTCTAAACGTAAGACCAGCGATTTCCCCCCATTTATGCGGCTGGGTGATGTTGTGTGTAATGATGACATTAAAATTACGAATTTGTTCGCTGATTTTTTCAAATCTACATATTCCTCGTTGAGCTCTAATAAAAACGATATTTACCCCTTTTCTATTGATTCGTTTAATTCTATTTGCTCACCTATAATAGATCCTTTAGACGTGCTTCACCATCTTAAATCTCTTGAGCAGTCATTTGCTTCTGGTTCTGATAATATTCCAAGCTGTATATTAATAAATTGTGCTGATTATTTATATAAACCACTTTCAAAAATTTTTGACAAATCTCTGAAAACAGGTTATTTCCCAGTCTGTTGGAAATAATCTTTTATTGTTCCCCTTCATAAAAGTGGCACAAAATCAAATATTTCAAATTATAGAGGTATTGCCAAATTAAGTGTAATACCGCAGTTATTTGAGCTGATTGTTACTACTCAAATTATGCACTCTGTTACAGCTTTGATTAACACTTCACAGCACGGATTCCTAAAGGGGAGATCTACAACAACGAACCTTTTAGAATTCACCACATGTGTGATGAATGGATTTATTAATGACCAACAAACTGATGTTATATACACTGATTTTAGCAAAGCATTTGACAAAGTCAACCATGTTCTTCTGATTAAAAAATTGGGCCTAATTGGATTTCCGCCCATGTTCTTAAGATAAATAGAGTCATATATCAATAATAGAAAACAAAGGGTTATCTTCCGAAATGCCTTATCTAAAAACATTGATGTTACTTCCGGGGTTCCTCAAGGAAGCCATTTAGGACCTTTATTTTTTCTTCTGTTTATTAATGATTTGCCTTCTGTTATTCGTAATAGTAAAATTGTGATATATGCTGATGATGTAAAGCTGTTCTTATCTTATAATTCTATTATCCAGCAAAAACTTTTACAAAAAGATCTTGAAAGTTTTTCTAAATGGTGCCACTTAAACTTAATGGTTCTTAACATTGATAAATGTAAATTTATGACATTTGCGAGGAGGCAACCTATGTCTGCCGTATATTCTATACAGGGTCATACTCTGAATCATGTACTATTATTTGTTGATTTGGGTGTCACCATGGACTCCAAGTTAAGTTTTAATATGCATATCAACTCGTGTGTGAACAAAGCTAAAAGTGTTCTTGGGTTTATTAAAAGATGGTCCAAAGAATTTAATGACCCATACACAACTAAAACGCTATTCACTTCACTTGTTAGACCCATTCCAGAGTATGCATCCTCTGTCTGGAGTCCTCAATATAATTGCTACATAAATAAAATTGAGTCGGTCCAAAAACAATTTCTTCTCTTTGCATTAAGAAGTTTTTGTTGGAATCCACTTTTGAATCTTCCACCATATGAGCATCGGTTAAAACTTATCAATCTACCTACATTAATAAGCAGAAGAAAAATGCTGAATATAACGTTTTTAATAAAGCTTTTAACAGGAGTTTTAACATCTCAATATTTGCTGAGCGAAATTGACTTTAATATACCTTGTAGAAGCTCAAGATATTTTTTTCCTATTAAACTTTGCTTATGCAAGACGAACTATGCTCAAAATGATTCTTTTCGTGGAATATGTGGAGATTTTAACGAACATTATAACTTATTCGACATTTCCAATTCTTTAGAGTACACTAAAACATCCTTATTAATTATACTTAATAAATGAGCAACTGATGATTTTTATATCTGTAGTTGTATTGAATGCCAATTGGGATAAACGCAATTCATTCCACCTTTTCCGCGTAAGCAATGCAGTCCGGACTGCGATTGCATCGGTCACCGATCTGTGCGTTTTGCAGATGCGCCCCTCGGTCGTATTGGGCGGGAGGAGGGTCCGTTGGGATTCGTCGATAAAAAAAAAGATTGCAAGTTTTCAGTGTAGGTTTCTAAAATTTTCGGTACAGGGCACATTTTTATCATAATCCATCGAAAACTCTATACTAAAAAACTGACGTTAGGGCCTTAGCAAAATAAGGCAGAGATACATATATACCTTTTGAAGCATTTCCTTTGTATGCCAAAAAACTTCGACATTCTGCCTACCAACTACTACTAACCATCCGCCTTTACACACAAACTGCCAGTGTGTTCTTCGCAATGGTTTCTCAGGTATACAGTTTCAAATATTTTCTTTGCATGGGAGGTGTCACGCATATTTTATTTATTCCATTCATTTTTTTCTACCATTTTCCATTGGCAATCAAAGCTCTCTAACCACAAATAATTTAGTAAATATACCTTATAAAACCAAGGTGGAACAGTCACTAACTCAAGTGTACCCATACTTTACTCACCAAATTCCATTGACAAATCATATTATCATTCCAAATCTTAGTACTGAACTAAAAATAGTTTCTAAGAAATATATATAAAAGCATTAGAGTTGAACGGAAAAGGCCACGCCTATCCATATTTTTTCATAGAATGCCATTGACAAATAACGTTTTTTAGAGACGTGCCACAAATGAATACTGAGATATTCCATAGCTAAAACTCAGATTATATAGGAGATGCCATGTCCCATTTTTTTCAATTTCACAGACCTTTTTCCTGCGGCATTACATTGCCAATTAACATCCTTGTACTAAATCTCTGGTTGTGGAGATATACCCAAGAATTATCTGAAGTATTGATGGGCATATATCCATGAAATCAAAAAAGAATCACTTGGTGGGTTCATCTGTAGTGGGATTCGAACTCATGACACCAAAAAAACTCACAATATCTTTGCACAACCATAACTTTACCCTCCTTTTTAACTCACTAACCCACAAACCTTTACACAATAGCGTGATCATATTGGTAATATATAATAATGCCTTTTGTGTGTTTGCATGTTTTAT
The DNA here is from genome assembly GCA_963691655.1 of Toxonevra muliebris. Classification (NCBI taxonomy): domain Eukaryota; kingdom Metazoa; phylum Arthropoda; class Insecta; order Diptera; family Pallopteridae; genus Toxonevra; species Toxonevra muliebris. Next base: position 46,461,572 of record OY829328.1, on the reverse strand, counting down.
ATTCACCTTTGTCGGTATTTGTTTTTTGTTGTACATTTACTTTTTTCCACCACACCGATAAAAAAATAATATATTGAAAAAAAAAAGAAATTATTTGGTCCCGCTTCAAGTGGGATTCCAACTCACTATTTCACAACTCTTTTCTACACCAACCACTTTACCTTATCTTCTAACCAACTCATCCACACACCACTATGAAATACCGTGATCAAATTATAATTTTATTGTGATTGATTTTGATGTCGCGTGTTTGAAAAATAAAGCGAAAGCGAATGAAAAGTAAGTTGTGAATTGAATTAAAATATTTTTAAAATAACATTATCATTAAAAAATTTAAAAAAAAATAATTTTTTTTTTTTACCATATTTTTGTATGTGGAAGCAATGAAATCTGGGAAAGCTGAAGAGATTGGACGCAAAAACGGACAAGGACTTGTATTCTTCATGTAAGTAGTATGTTTAAAATATAAAAATACATATCGTCATTTATTTTCTTTTCTATCTGCATATCAATTTCAGATAAAAACCCAGCAAAACCGATGAAGATATCAAAACATTTATTGATAGAAAATAACATACATATATTTGTATACAAGTTTTTTATATAAAATAATAAATAAAATAAAAAATGGAAAAACAATCTGAAAATTCAATTTAGTCGTAGAAATATCTACCTGAAATATTACTAGTGCAGTAACAAGTTGCAAAAAGTACTACTTCTCTGACTAGTTCAAAGGTAGTGCATAAGGAGACAATTGTCTTCTCGTAGGACATTAACATTGTAAAAGAGGCAGTTGACAGCATGTAAATGGGGGTTGCGGTGGAACCAGTACTGGTTACTTTGCAACTAGTTGCTTTACTATTTATAGAACTAGTCGGCTTCACTGAAGGGTAGTAATATGTAGTTACATTCATGCAAATGAAAAATAATTTCAAACGCAAAGCTCATACGCATTCTTTTCTGCTTTGTATTTGTGTGGTGGAAATCACAGCTAGCGAAGTAAAAAAATCTAGGTAAAACTTAAATATTTACAAATGTAAGGGGAACAAATTTTTAATATAAAAATGCATTTTACAGGTAAACTATTAGCTTTAGATATATGCCACCACTGACTTCATTTTAGCAAACGATAAGATCTATAATCTTTCTATACAAAATTTTTATGCACCTCTTATAGTTTAAGCAGCATTTTGCATTAAGTAGCTAAATTTAAAAAAAACTGACTTTGGTCGAAATAATGGTCTATATTAAAGAAACTATTTGAAATTAACTTAAAATAAATATCGACTTAACTCGACAAATGTCCAAAGCAAATACTTACTAAATTTCATGATAATCCGTTGCGAAATATAGAAACCTATTAGGACTAAACATTTAACAGAGCTCTATTGTATATATATATAGATAGATTAAAGCATCCCATTGCGGCGGTACATGCAATTATCCAGGATTGTTTATTTTATATGGAAAATAGAGTTTAACTAATGCTTCATATTCACAACACTTTGGTTAACCACAACATTGAAGAAGAGAAAAATATGACAGCACGGCTAAATTTTGTGGATTTTGTTCGTGGATCTTGTAAAAACATATACATACAAATAAAAATGTTTGTTTATGGCTTGCAAAAAAAGTCACAAAAGAACGCACGTACAGCCAATTTTAGCGATTAAGAAGTAAAAAAACTTTTTAAAATGCAAAAAGATTTTGTTTAAACATTTTACAAATTAATTCTGAAATAATAATTAAGCAAATTTTTATTTTCACGAAACAATTGAAGATTCTATTTCATCAGCATTTGGTAAACTAATGGTTAACCAATGGCTTTAACTAATGATTAACTAAAGACTGAAAATAAAATGATATTAGTTAAACCCTTGTCATTAATTAGCTTTTGACTGTGAATCCGGGCTTAAGCGCTTTAACACTAAAATGTAAAAAAATGAAGTCAATCGCTTTGGCTTATGAACGATAAAACAACCTCTTTCTACTCACGAGATTTCATCTGTTCTTTTAAATTTAACGATCTTTTGCTTAAAGTTTCTTCTTTTGAACAAGAAAATTCAAATTTTAAGATAAGAGCAACATAACAGGTGAAACTCGTGTTTTATCAAACGGCCACTTCAAAGATTTATGTATTTTGTTTACTTACTGCCTCCACTGTTTCTGGTAATTTTAATTCAAGTTTAGGACCGAGTAATGGCTCTTTATCTGGTGTTTTGTCACAATGTTCTTTAGATATATGTCGTGGAAGCATTTTCCTGCCAAAATTATGAGAAGCCTTTTTTGTTCGCAAATTCTCACAAGTTAAGTTCCTTTCGAAATCATTTGTGCAGTTGTTTAAGTTATCCTTTGGTTTGATAAGCGTTGGTTCATTGATGTATGCCGTTAAAATTTTTTGTTTCTTTTTCTTTTCATTTTCAGTAACAGCGGAAAGTATTGTGCAAATATAATTATTTCTTTCACACTGAACGCAATTTGTTTTTTTAATTTTTATAGCAATTTGATTTGTTTCTTCCCTTTTAATAGAAGTTTTACTACAATTCACAGCTTGTTCATTGAAATTGCATTTCTTGTTTGAATTTGCATTTCTATACAAACAATTTGTTGTTTCATGATTAAATTTGTGTTTATTGAATTCCTCCCTTTTACTGGATCTTCTTTTACAAAAAAGAATATCTTCATCAGGTCTTAAATTTTTATGATACATAAATTGACCGATATATAAATTGGTTTCATCGCAATTAGTTAATAGATGGCGGTTGCGGTCAATTTCATCTATAAAAATTCCGGAATTTATAAGTATATCGGATACAAAGATATGCTTTTTTTCCATTGTTTTCAATTTGTACATGAAGGAAAATAGTTCTTTTTCAACAAATTTGTTTAATTTCGGTGGCAGAAGTGTTTTATTTAAATAGTTTCCTTTCAAATAGGTGTTGTGTTTACGATTGTGTAAATTTTCATGCTTCATTCTGTGACTGGAGACATAAAGTTCACATTGATGCAATATTTTGTCTAGTATGCGAATTTCACTCAATTCAAAACATGAATTGTGAGACATTGTGGATGGTTTGCTTTCACCTGAAATAAAAATGATACATATGTATATTAAAAAAAATTATGTAAATACTTGTGAAAATATAGAAAATTGTTTATATAGAAATAAAAATTCAAATAAAAAATGGAATTTTAAAATTAAAAGAGAAGAAAAAAATTAAATTGTCTGATACACGACTGGCCAATATAGTCTAGGTGGAGGGAGCAAACCTCCTTCAATAAATCTATCTGCGATACTCCGACGTTCTCCCCTAATTGGGGGCGTTGGGTGCCAAAACGGCACGGCCTCATTTGTCCACGGACAACTCCTTATATCCGCTTTCGTTTTAATTGTTCTGGGTCTGGTGGTTGTGGCTTCTGGATCTTATAGTAGCGGGGTGAAACCTTCTATGAACGCCTTCATAACTGTCTACGTGTCGTTAAAGCTCTCGCAGACCTCATGGTACGTTCGAGGTTCGTCTTTTTTGGTTGGCGGTGTAAGTTTTGTTGAGACTTACTCCCAATTAGCACTGATTTGGTTTTGAGAACTTGCTCCCATAAAGACTCGTGTGGCCTCGCTGCGTCAGGATAGATAATCTTGGGACCATTAAAGTGACTACACATCCGGACTAAGATGGCGGGCTTGACCGGGCATCCAATAATCATGAATACATCTATAAATCCAAAAATCTATGGCCAGATCACAAGGGGAGCCCAATCGCTTGGTTAGGGAATCGCCTGCCAACTTCTTACTACTCTCTAATTAAGGTACTTCATCAATCAGACCCCTTGACAGTTTTGACCAACAAACCATCCTCGTCGTCATTAACCACCACATTTTATTCGAGCATCCTCTGCACCCATGCAACTGTGTTAGGTGCGGGAGTCGCTCCCCTCGCTTGTCTGGTACAGGTAAGGCTGCGGAAACTAAGCAGGCCTTGCCCTTCACCGCCAGCTCTAGCACATCTCATTTAAATGTTCGATTGCTTGCTTCGAGTATCTCTTCCTACTACGGCAGCTGTTCCAGGTGCTAAGATTGCTCCCCCATCCGCTCTCCTGAATGGTGCAGTATAGGAATCGGCAACTAAGCCGTCTTCGACATCTACAAGCACAGTCCCCTACGCGGACCTACAGAAACAGAAGGTCCGCCTACAGGACTATGAGCAGACTCGAGCCCCTTATTCCCTCTTCGTTATTAGAGAGAGACCAGGCGGCTCTTCTATGAGCCCAGCACAATACTGGTAACCACCCCCTCCCCAGTGGAGGCTCTTCATAAACAATAAAGGTTGACAGAAAAAGCAGTTCAATCCATCCGTCAGAAGCATAAACGGCCAAGGCTGGCATCTGTTACTACCCCTTGTCATCGTACCTGATGTGGCCTTCCAGCTAGCTCAGAGTTTTCGGGTGGGGGTTCTTAACCCGCCACACCAGGTCGAGGGGATAACAATAAGTGTGTCTGCGGCACAGGTCACACTCATACAACTCAATAAATTGTTTTCCTCTCTATCCTGCAGTTCCGCTCCTACTTCCTTATTCGCCCTCCCAACCTTCGCTACATTATCATTACCTCGTTATCCTTTTTGTAGCGCCCTTAATTGGCCTATTAACCTTTTAAAAATCAAAAAAAAACTTAACTCCTCAAACTTTAGCACTTTCCTTTGTTTTGTACTAGGATTAACTCAATTTTCAGACCATGGTACCAGATACCCTAAATAACCGTTTGGTTTTTTGGCCTCAAGAAAATTTAACCGACACTTCACCCTACCTAACAGAGCTCTATTAAATATGGTCTCAGTATTTTACGCAATAGGCGTTATCCGGATAATCTTGTACTAAGTACGGGTATTTGGTTTGCCTGGCTTACGAAAATTTTCCAATTAGTTTGTTTCAAAAAAAAAAAGGAATGCAAAAAAAAATGCTAAAATTTTGTAGGATCACAAAATCTCTCACAAAAAAAACTTTAAATAAAAATAACAAAAAAAAACTAAATATATATATATATAAATAAATGAATAATGATCTTAATTTTAAATATGGGTATACGTCTCTTGGTTCGAATATTCTACATGCAACACAAAAGACTTAGCAGAAACGTGACGTCACTACGTGCACTTTAAAATTATTTCGTTACATACAATTTCGCTGATCTGTTTATGTGTGTATATGTGCTTCTTTATATAAATATTCACCATCCCCTTGGAATATGGGCTGCTGTGTTATCGTGCGGGAGGCCGGAACTCTGGATCCTCAATACCTTTATTGTAGCTCGAGTCCCTAATGCTTTCAAGAGTACACAGACTATTCTGTTATTATGTGGAGTCACTTCAGCTACCCGTACTTATTTTGGGTCTCTATGAAATACACAAAAAAAAACTTCTAATAAGTTCTCTTAACTACTTTACATACACTATCACTCACATTACTTGGTGCATAGATCCCTCGATAAATTTTCCTGGAGATGCCCACACGTTGACGATACAGCTCACTTAAAATTAATTTCTCACTTTTTTTTACATAACACTGAACACTTAACTCCTGGCACTATGGCCTTCCCGCATTTAATTCTCAGACAGTAATAATCCGTTTCTCTAGTTCTACCCTAATATATAACCTAATATTTCTATATACTTAAATTTAAACAAAACAGTTTTCTCTTAATTCCTATATATAAAACATAATCGTACCTTTTCCTTAGCAACCAAAACGGAATCACTATGATATTTTCTTTCCTATTTCCTTTTCATTCTATACGATCCACAAAAAGCTCATCTTACATCCACACATGATCCAGCCCTACCTTATCCAATCATCCCTGGTCTATTCCTACCACAAGCTCCACACATTTGACGTTTCGTGTTTTTGCTGTTGTTGTGGCTTTCCAACCACAACAGCGGCATCAAAAATTAACCAAAAAAAAAAAATAGATAAAAATAAAAAAAACATGCCGTCTATTTAGGCGACCTGTGCCGCTTAAGGGCCCAACGTAGGCTTTCCCCACGCCCTGTCCATAACACATCCCAAAGCCGAAATTTAATCTGCCTTTCAATGAGGCTGCAAAAGATAGTCTCCTTATGACTGGAGGCTAGTATAAGCTGCACCCCGCAACATCTATAAAAATTTATTATGTTTTTTTTGTAGACTATGAAAATTAAATCTAGTTGTTAATTTTCAAAGTCTTCACTACTCTTCCATGTTTTAGTTTAATTTTAAATTATGTATAACAGGCTACAGGGACAGGCAAATCAGACGGCCGTTTTGGAATCCACGACGATTCCTCATCAGTGATCTTAGTGATAGTTTTTGATCTTTCAATATCATATATTAGCTACTAATATTTTAAATCGTAACCCAGAATTACAGATTTGATTCCAAAAATCTTCACCCAGGCACCGTCGCCCAAATTTCGTAATGCCGGATGGCATCGGGATCACCTTATGCTGTTGATTTTTTCAGACCAACGCTTTGCAGATCTGTACAAGTCAGCCATTGCAATGTTGGGAGAGGTTTGGCCCGGTGACAAGCTCTCTGCTTTACCCAAGGACCAAATCCCCAACTGCCCACTAACTGCCCGCTCACCCAAGTGATGGTGAAGATTCTACTGATTTACCTTCACTGCTTCATCACTGCATCTGCAGCCCTGCGCCTATCTCAAAAAGAAGAGGAGTTCATTATTATTTTTTGAATGATGCGACGATCCGAAAGTCAGGCTTGGCGACCTATAAAATCTATTGAACTAAACCCCCAAGATATGAAAGGAAGAAAAATAGAAAATAAATCATACCTTAGCCGGAAACAAAACCCGGAATTCCCGAGACAAGAGTGTTTAAGCCACTACTTCTTAATTTCTATTCTATTTCTTTCTATGTTTGGACCCTTCCCCAACACTCTTTTTTCTATTTCTATTCTCAGTTTCTCTTCCTACTCAATTCTGCCGTTCTATCCTTTTCTATATTATATTTTCTATTCTTATGAATATTTTCCACTGTTCGGTCGCTCTTTCTATATTGTATTTTTCCATTTTCAAAATTTCCAATAAATTCTTTTTATACATTTTTTTTTTTAATAATTTGGTCCTTCAATCGGAAAAAGTGAACCTTTAATAATATCAGGTTAGTGTGGTGAAGTGATTTTTCAAATAACAAATAAAACGCTCAAGACACAAAACAATTAAAACGAGTAAATATAAAACTAAAACAGTGAAAATAAATAAAAAACACTGAACTTCTTCATTCGAAAAAAATATTCTTAAATAATCTTTATGAAACTGATGTTTAAATAAATAAATTAGATACGATGTTGCATTTGATGGACCCTATCAGTCAAAGAACAAGAAAAGGATAATGCCTTGAAGTTTTAGGAATTGTTCTTTCCGAGTTTTTTTTTTTTAATATTAACCAAAAAAAAATGGCCGAAAATAACAAAAATTCACCGAATAATAAATTTAAATTTTTTCAAATAAATATTATTCATTGTGAATTCCAATGCATTTTTTTAACGTCAAGGACATAATTTCGATAACTCCTTGACTTTCCATTACCCAAAGTTAAAATAATGACCAATAATGCTAAAAATATTCAGAGGCTAATTTATTCAAATGATTATCAGTGGGAATTCGGGCCATTATCAATTATGAGGAACCCGGATGAAGTTAGCATATTTGTATTCCCTAAATTCGTGCAGTCACAGCATTAAAAGGGACCTTCCGAGTCAGGGTGCTCTGAGCAATAATGGGTTAAAGAATTAATTACATTTTAAGATTGTCTCCAAAAACTTTGAAGCTGATCCAATAACACTGCCCTGCATGGGTTTGGCGAATAATATGGTTCCTAGCATTAATTTTTCATGCTGAAAATAAATCTGAGGTCAGAAACTTCGCATTACGTCACGTTTTAGAAAAATTGGGACTGAGATCACTAAAAATACCGTTTTTTGCCATTTTTGAGAGATTGTAGAGCTGAACCCTTACGTGCTAGAAACTTCGAAAATTAGGAATTAAAAGCAAAATCATGCCCTTTCCTTGTGTTTATGTCTACGGGTGCAGGAAAAAATTTACAAAGAACGGATTTTATCTTACTCAAACCCACAGCCAGACATAATGAAAAGTGCAATGGTCCGCAGTATTTTAAGAGGCGCTGATTACGAATCTGCAGTCAGATTTTAAAGATTCCAAATTCCGAATCAAATATGGCGGACAAGTTTAGCATAATAAAATGTTGCTTTGTATTACTTTTCACATAAGTCTAATTTTACAAGGATCCGACAATTTTTTTTCTATTTTTTATTAATTTTTAAACTTTTCAAAATGTTTCACGACGAAGCTTTAAATCAAAAACAATTACTGACATAGAAAAACTATGAATGCAGGATTGCTCAGCATCACCTTCTCTTTTTGAATCCGAAATCAGCCTCATGTCAAAGAAAATAAATCAGATTTAGTCGCATAGTGTAACTAAGATTTCAAATTTACTTGACTTTTTAGAAAAAACCGATGGAAGTAAAAAATATTAAAAAATCGTCCAATAGATTTTATTTTCTACTTTTTTCCCATCCACTGGAAATTAATATAAAAAATTAGAAGAAAGTTTCCACATTTCGGAGGGGGCCGTCAGAATCCTCAAAATCCCCCCCTAAATACGGCCTTGCACTTATTTATTAATTATTTAAAATAATTAAAATATACAGTATTTTAAATTTTTCATATTTAAAGTATTGTAATCTGTATTCATCCGTATATCCTCATATACTTTAAATTATATACAAAATCTCTTTTGTACATATTTTAAATAATAAATAAGTTCCGTGTACAACAACAAGTACACACTTATTAGTTTACAGCAAGTTCTATGCTATTCTTTCTCTGTGCTATATTCGTTGATCTCCAATCGAAATTAGTACACTGAGCTTAATATAAATCAGTCTACTTTTGACTTCGCTCAAATTTAGTGAATTATTATATTATATTTAATTCTTTTTTCACATTTATATATACAAACCATCTCGTGTTTGAAGCAAAATATCGTTTCTTTGTGCTATATTCGCTCACTCCTTAACGAAATAAGTACACTAGTGGCAATATAAATAGTTCCACCTAAAATTTTTTATTGACAATATAAAAAATAATTTAAAATTTAGAAAATATTTCTGGTTTTCTATAAATATTAAAGTTCCTCAAATAAATTCAAACTCGTTTTTTCTGGTTTATTGGTTAGGTATTGGCAAATTGCAAATTTCTATTACAAGTTATTTTTCTTTTTATTCTAACTTTATTAGATTAATTAAATGCCAGTTGAGAGATCTCCTCCAAGGCAAAAAGAATCTGTTGATTTATTTAAAAAACAAGTTTCAAAAATGTCAGAGGAAGAAATTTCCCAAAAACCAAGTGTTGCTAAATCACAAAAAAAGGCGAGCATATGATATTTCTATGCAGAAATTCATAGCCGAAAGTGACAATTTTGTGCAATACTGCACCAAATTCAGTACTTCTCCGATAGAAAATCACACCGAATCTCTATTGGTAGTGAAACGAAAAAGTTTAGAAAGCGACTGGACTCGACTCCAAAATTTAATTTAATTTAAAAGAGAAGCGTATTCTCGTCGATAACCAAATAGAAGCGCTACTGACTTTGCCAACTATTCATTCCGAGAATAGTGAAGCAATACAAAAACTTCAAATGACAATAAATAATTGGCTGTGTGTCCTAGCCTCTGAAGACGTTTCCACAGAAAACTGGGATCCCATTCTTGTTTATATATGTTCTACAAAACTACCGCAGGAAACATTATCTCTGTGGCAACAATCCCTAAAGTCCCGAAAAGACCTACCTCTATGGTCACAGCTAGATGATTTCCTGACGAGTAGATACGAAGTAGTAGAACGATTCAATAGAATTTATCCAAATAAGCCAAAGCCAAATTCAAATAACCAATTTACTCCTCAAAAGAAGGCAATAAGCCAAATTCATACTTTCGTGGCTGAACCCAAGAGGACATTTATATGTCGCTTATGTATTGTCTCTCATGCCCTGAAAAGTTGTCCCAAATTTAAAAAAGTTTCGGTACACGACCGAATAAAATTTGTAAAAGAAAATAATTTATGTGAAAATTGTCTCGCTTTCACACATTTAAAAAAGGATTATGTCAGTAATTTCTCATGTGTATATTGTCAAAGAAAGCATCATTCCATGCTTCACTTTACGACAAGGACACAAACTCCACAACCCAGTAGTCGATCCCAGACGACAACAACTCATGCGACAACTGCAACATCTCAGTTGCAAGAAAATGAAGAACGCCCCTGTTCCTCAAATACAGCGCACATCCAAGCGCTATATTCAAATAATGATGACACGGTTTTACTTCCCACAGCAATGGTTTCCATTGAATATTTGGGGGAATTATTCAAAGTCCGTGCGTCAATTGACCAAGGGTCACAAAGAACTTTTATTTCCTCAAAAGTTCAGAAACGTATTCGTCTTCCAACCGAACAATCCTGGTTCGAAATTTCAGGGATGGGAGGTGGAATTATTCAAAATTCCAACCGACTTTGTTCTTTTACAATAGTTTCTCCCAAAACTAACAAAAGAATAAATGCTCGAGCTATAGTCTTATCTCAATTGACTAAGCTTCTTCCCAATTTCCCCATAAGAAGATTTAACTGGCAGCAACTCGCTAAGTTAGATCTTGCCGATTCAAATTGCAATATTCCCGCGCAAATTGATTTAGTAATCGGAAGTGATTTACTCCCACAAATAATTTTAGAAGGATTACAAAAGAATATCTGTGGTAATCTCTTAGCCCAGAATACAATATTTGGCTGGATCATAAGTGGTTCAGTGAGAGAACAAGTGTCTTCCCACTCGACACAAGTAGAACCAATCTCCAATGAATTGCTTAGTTCTCAACTAAAGCAATTCTGGGAGCAAGAAGAAATCCTTCAAGCTCTTCCACTCTCGCCTGAAGATCAAGCTTGTGAGGATTTATACAATTCTACGACAACACAAGATTCCGATGGTCGATACGTTGTCAGATTGCCATTCAAAGAAAGTTTTCCCAAAACTTTAGCATTAGATCATTCAAGGACTACCGCACTCCAACAATTTCTTGGAATGGAGCGCAGTTTGCAAAAAAAGGGTGATCTGAAAAACGTATGTGACGAAGTATTAGAGGAATATCTCACCTCGATCATATGGACCTAATTCATTCTCATGAAATAGTGTCCCATGGAAAATACTTCTCATTTTATTTACCACACCACGCGGTAATTCGACCTGAAAAAGTAACTACCAAAGTTCGTGTAGTTTTCAATGCTTCAAAGTCTACTAGTTCAGGAAACTCTCTGAACGATATTCTCTATACTGGTCCTACTCTTCAACCAGATCTCATGCTTCTCATTCTTCAATGGCGGATATTCCGATTCGTTTCCAGTGGAGATGTGCAGAAGATGTATAGGCAAATTTTGGTTCATAAAGATGATCAAGATTTCCAGCGAATTCTCTTTCGCAGCTCACTGAATGCTCCTATTCAGGATTTCAAACTCAAAACGGTGACTTTTGGAGTTAATTGTGCTTCGTATCTAGCCATCAGACCTCTCCATCTGTTGGCGAAAGATACACAAGAGCAATGCCCTCTCGCGGCAAAAATTCTAACTGAAAACACCTACGTCGATGACATCCTCTCTGGAGGTCATGATGTAGATTCTGCAATCGAATCACTTTCCCAAGTAATTCATTGTCTTGGCTCAGCTGGGTTTCCTCTCAAAAAAATTACAGCGAATCACCCTGCCATATTAGAAAAAATTCCAGTAGGAGATCTCTTGGATTCCGATTTTCTACGGTTTCAAAGTAAAAGTTCTACGAAAACTCTCGGAATTCGTTGGAATGCTCTCTCTGACACTTTTTCTTATACCATTTCACCAATTTCATCGGTGAATGCGGTCACAAAGCGGCAAATTCTCTCTTCAGTCGCGAAACTTTTCGACCCGGCAGGATGGCTTTCTCCAATTATGATACAAGCCAAGATGTTATTGCAGAAGTTGTGGTTAGATGGAACTGACTGGGATGAATGTGTGAAGCCTGGATCCCTTTCAGAACAATTCGCAGAACATCACCCAGCGGTTACCAACATCGAAATCCCTCGATGGGTCGGGTTCTCACCCAATCTACAAATTCAAATCCACGGATTTTGTGACGCTTCAGAGAAAGCGTATTGTGCCACTCTCTATCTTTGAACTTCTTTCTCAACTCATCTCTTAGTTGCTAAAGGAAAAGTGGCATCCATAAGAACTGTAAGCCGCTCCCTAGCGATTACCCGAAACAAGCGAGCGATAGCAGCCAGGCCACACGGATACTGCCTCAATTGCCTGGTTACCACTCACGCCTCACTCTCATCCATCCGATGTCCAGGCCCGTACCATCGAAGAAGCGTGCGAAGACCGGAAGAGAAGCCAAAACCAGAACTCAGGCACCTCGTCGGCAATCCACCGCCGACAGCTTCTTACAACGCCTACAGGATATGTTGATGTTGCACCCGTGCAAGGGGGCCGGGATGTTTAAGCCACTACTTCTTAATTTCTATTCTATTTCTTTCTATGTTTGGACCCTTTCCCAACACTCTTTTTTCTATTTCTATTCTCAGTTTTTCTTCCTACTCAATTTTCCCGTTCTATCCTTTTCTATATTATATTTTCTATTCTTATGAATATTTTCTAACGTTCGGTCGCGATCTCTATCCTTTTGTATATTCAAAATTTCCACTTTCCATCCTAATAAACCATTTATAATTTAAAACCGAATTTCCACCGTGTTTTTCATTTCAAAAAATATAATTCATTCCCGAATTATACAAAGAGTATGGCTCGCTGCCACTAGACCACAGAGGACTTACAGTTTAACGCAGGTTCCGAACGGCGGTGTGGCAATTTGTTATCACTTGGTATGGTAAAATAATGGTAAAACCATTGCCTACCAAGAAGTGTACTTGTACACTTTAATATAATTCTCAATCACTTCATATTGATATATGACAATAATGTCTAATGCATTATCCACTAGACCATCGAGGTCGTCGAATTACCGGTTTTGCGGACTCAATATTAATGGATACAATACGGTATACGCTGAGGGTCAGAGTAAACCCATATCCTATATCCTAATCAACAAGATTACATTCAAGATCTTCTACTCCACAGTCACTTGGTTCGCCTCCAGCTATATCGCACACCACCAGCTTTCATCACTCCCGCATGTAACATTGAAAATTCTGGTTGCTAAAACTAATCGCAAACGGGTTCCAGTCATCATAGGTACCGACGCCAATGCCCACCACGAAATGTGGGAGAGCTCGGATATAATTGAAGAAGGTGGATCCCTCTTTGATTTTATTCTATACAACGACTTAGTCATTGCTTATCAGGGGAACCAGTCAACCTTCCTTACCTCAAATAGAAGGGAGATCCTCGACCTAACGCTAGTAAGTGAATACTCGTCCTATTTCCCAAAAAAAATGCAGTGTCTCATATAAATGCTCCTTTTCCGATAGTAAGTATATAACCTTTACTGACTGGACAAAGTTCAGAGCTATTTCAAATAGTAAGGAATTGAAAATATTAATTACCAATTACAATTTCTTATAATGGAAGTAAGGCCAAAAGCCAATTCCATTCTTGTGAATTAGTATTGGTAATCAATATTTCAATTCTTTAGTAGTGGAAATGGAAAAATGTTCAACTCCATTACTGGAATGTGAGATTTGAGAAATCCAGCAATGCAAGAAATGATCCGCAGAGGAATAAATGAGCTACGCCAAAATAATGCATAGAACCCTCTTGCAGTCCTTATAGAGCTCCAATTGTATTAGTAACAAAAAACAGGTGCATGGCGATTATGTATAGACAATTGTCAACTGAAAGCAAAGTCAATTCCAGACGCATGTCCTCTTCCAAGGATATAGCACATCCTAGAACACCAAGGTGGTGCAGCATAATAGCAAGCAATACACAGCATTCACAGTACCACGAGAGGATTATTCCAATGGCATGTCATGCCATTCGGGCTTCATTCAGCATCAGCAACATTTCAAAGAGCATTAGACCAAGTTATAGATCCAACCATGAAACCACACGCATTCATAACAGGGGAAACACTAGAAGAACACATGACTAACCTTAGAGGAGGTACTACGTCGGCTAAAGACAACAAATTTACGTATTAACCCAGACAAAAGCGAATTTTTCAAACATTAAATCAAATATCTGGAGCATGTCTCTAGCAGTGTAGGAATGCACACAGACCCCGACAAAGTAGCAGCTATACGTGAGTTACAATCAACCCACAAATGTACGTGAGCTGTGGCGCTGTCTTGTGATAGCAGTGTGGTACAGATGATTCGTATCCGACTTTTCAAAAGTGGTACAGCCACTAACTTCGCTCCTTAGAAAGGGTAAGCATTGAAAATGGACAGAAGATCAACAGGTGGCATTCAATACACTGAAACAAAAGCTAAAAGGAGCACCCGTATTAACCTGTCCAGATTTTACAAAGAAATTCATACTGCAAACAGATGCTAGCGACTATGGCCTGCGTGCAGTAATCACACAAGATATTTAAGAATAGAGAAAGAAAGAAATCCAAGCCGATATTTAAATAAGGCAGAACGCAATTACTTACCGACAGAAAAAGAGTGTTTGAAAATCATATGTCCATACGAAAAATGAGGGCATATCTATAAGGTTATAAATTCACGATAATCACTTGCCACTCAAATGGACAAATTCCATCAAAAGCCCGACTGGCAGAATAGCTAGATGGGCATTGGAGCTATAGCAACATTCTTTCGACATCCAATACAAGCGTGGGAAGTTAAATGTAATCATAGACCAAAGTACCCACGGTGGAAGAAAAGACTTCAATATTGAAGAAGGAGAGCTGTATCGACATATTCCAAGCAAAACTGCAGACGAAGACAACGCCCCTTAGAAGTTAATGTTCTCACACCACTACGCAACAGAGTGATGTTTGAAAATTAGAATCAGCCCAGTGCAGGTCAAGTAGGAATACGTTCAATTATTGCACGAGCAGCAAATCGATACTATTGACCAGGCATGTTTCGAGACGTAAACCAGTATGTACGTTAATGTACCACCTGTCAGCAGTACAAAACCAGTAGGGTATGCGCTGACTTTGTGGGTCCTCTACCACGATATGCACATGGTAACAATATGCTTCTCGAGTTCTTTGACAGATTTTCTAAATGGACCGAACTCATCCCTCAACGTGCTACATGTGAAACTCTGAATAAGGCTTTCAGAGAAAGAATTCTAGCCAGATTTGGAGTACCGGAAGTTATAATAATCGACAATGACGAACGCTGTGGCAGGTCGTCCGGTTTCAGAACTTGAACGAGCCGTATATTATACGGTTATAGACCTACATCCTTGCTTCGAATCTTCCACGTAGTAACACCATCCGAATTGCAGCGAACGGCAACGGATAGATAAATTACGGTCTTCATCAAAACTGGTGGCTACGGTCGCAATATTATCCCCTGCCAGCACTCTACGAACACGGGATTGATATCCAATTGCGTAAAATTGGTACGAAATTTTGTTACTACGTCTTGAATTACTTGCTCAGTAGGTCAATTGTGACCACCATGAAATGGTCAAAGTCTGCGAAAAACATTTCTCACAGAGTACGATTTTTGATAATAAAATTCAATAATTTGTAAACGTTGTTCGGTGTAAGCAGTGTTGCGATTAACAAATTTTGAAAAATGCCGAAATTTGGGGCAAAAAGTAACTTTTCAATACTAAAATGTACTTCCCAAAAATATTGTTGTATCAGTATCAGGGTACGGAGAACCATTTTTTTTGATTCGTTCGTTTGCGATTCGTTCGCATACAAATTTTATTTTTAATTTGTTCACGAATTATATTTCTTTGATTTGCGAATTTAATTTTTTGGTTCGTGATCCGAAATAAAAAATATGGCTCGTTCGCGATTTAATCTAAAAAGAATAGTTCGCGATCTGAAATTTGCACTCAAATTATTTTGCTTGTTTTAATTAAAAACGAGAGAGATTTTATCTTGCGTGAAGTAGGGATGTGCAAATCGATTTCGACTTTAATCGAAATCGATTTTTAATCGACTTTTAGCTCAAAATTTCAATCAAGTCGACTTTTACTTTCGACTTTTAGTGTAAAATTTTTTAAAACTACTAAATCAGTTCTCACATTTATTTTAAATTTTACAAAAATTTTCCAACTGTGGATTTGTAGTACATGCATGAGCTGCTTTATGTACTAGTAATTTTTGACATTTTATTTTAAAATAGTTCTAAAATAGTTTTCTCCCTCTTTAGCCTACTGTGTATTATTATACTTCATACATCCATAGGCTATCCCATGGCAGAAGAATTAAGAAGGTAGATGCATTTTGACAATTGGGAAAATATTTGTTTAGATATATTCTTCTTTTTACAACAGCGTTGTGTTTTCATGGTTAAATTTTTAAGTGAGAATTTATAAGAAAATAATTTACATAGTCCCAATTTAGATTCGACAATAAAAATTGCGCAATTCTTATTGATTCTCTTTTGAACTTGCCATTAGCATTTACATTGGCGATTCTTATTTTTGCTGCTTCTGTAATTTTGAAAATTAAATAAATTCATGATAAAAGCTGAATGCATTTAAAAAAATTTTTATATTTATAATAACCTTCGTTTTAATTTATTTGTTAATAAGACACATGTAATTTCAACGCGCATTTAAAGAAATCAATGGTTAATAAAAATCAAAAATAAAATGGCAGACAAAAAAGCGGATGTCACCAAAACGAATTGCTGGCGAATTGTCAGTACGAGCAAGTCTGTACTCTTCCCATTTCGTTTCTCCTCTCTTCCGCACAAAGACATGAATTGCGCAATTTTTATTGTCCAATCTAAATTGGGACATAGTATTGCATGTCCATAGGGAGAATTAGTTTCTGCTTTTTACATTATTTATTAACTTTTAACATGTTCAAGGTATTTGCTAATAAAGAAAACAAATTAAAGAACATTATTTATATTTTTTATTGTAAATTTATAATTTAGTACTAACTAATAAAAGTATTATTAATAACTATTAACTATCTTTTGTACCCATTTCAAAAAATGCATCTCTGAAATGTTCCTCTTACTTGACAAAAATTCAAAATGGCTACTTTTTGAAAAAATGCATCTACCTCTAAATACTTCTACCATGGGAATCCCATTCACTCGCACGAAATTCACATATGAAGACGAATAATAAATGTCAAACAATACCACCGGAATAAGTAAAAAGACGATAGATTTTGAAAATCTTTTGAGGGAAGGGGTGAATTTCCTCCAAACATGCCCCCACTCCTCCTTTTCCCTTTGTATTCGCCACTGCTATATATCTTAGTATATTATAAAAATAGCTGAAACAATTTTGCTTATTTTGCCACACAAATTTAAAGCTTTAGTCTTTTTATATACATGTATAACATAAAAGCTACCCAACGGGGAAAAAAAGCACTCCAAAAGGCCTTTCGGAGTGCTAACAAGTCAAATGTAGGCGCTTCCTCTCCGTATGACACACCATTACGTTTTTAACATTGCACGACATTGGAAAAAAGCACACCGTTTTACGCTCCTTGTGGAGTGCTTCGAAAGACCTCTCATGAAATCTTTGCGTCAGCAGTTCGTTCGCTTTTTTCCACTGCCCTGCTCTACAATATTCTTCTTCTTCTTTTCGAAATGCTTCAAAAGACCTCTCACGAAATCTTTGCATCAGCATTTTTGTTATTTTAAATTACGATGATCTTGTCGTCGTTTGATTTGGAAACCATTGCTTTTCGGCAGCAAATGTTCGTTAACAAAACAAAAACAACAAGTCTGACCTTATACTCCTCAGGCGAGCTGCTGACAATCGGGTCCGTTGGATACATATGCACATTATAGTGCCATTAATTTTCTAAAGTCGGAAAATTTTCCGCGGTTCGTTTTACTCAAAAAATAATCTGTATAAAATTTCAGGTCAATTGGATAACGGGAAGTGGTGCTCCAAGAGCTCCGACAGCTTCTTACAACGCCTACAGGATATGTTGATGTTGCACCCGTGCAAGGGGGCCGGGATGTTTAAGCCACTACTTCTTAATTTCTATTCTATTTCTTTCTATGTTTGGACCCTTTCCCAACACTCTTTTTTCTATTTCTATTCTCAGTTTTTCTTCCTACTCAATTTTCCCGTTCTATCCTTTTCTATATTATATTTTCTATTCTTATGAATATTTTCCAACGTTCGGTCGCGATCTCTATCCTTTTGTATATTCAAAATTTCCACTTTCCATCCTAATAAACCATTTATAATTTAAAACCGAATTTCCACCGTGTTTTTCATTTCAAAAAATATAATTCATTCCCGAATTATACAAAGAGTATGGCTCGCTGCCACTAGACCATAGAGGACTTACAGTTTAACGCAGGTTCCGAACGGCGGTGTGGCAATTTGTTATCACTTGGTATGGTAAAATAATGGTAAAACCATTGCCTACCAAGAAGTGTACTTGTACACTTTAATATAATTCTCAATCACTTCATATTGATATATGACAATAATGTCTAATGCATTATCCACTAGACCATCGAGGTCGTCGAGAGAATCTCATACAGGTCCAACGACCATGCGTCGTTAATTACCGGTTTTGCGGACTCAATATTAATGGATACAATACGGTATACGCTGAGGGTCAGAGTAAACCCATATCCTATATCCTAATCAACAAGATTACATTCAAGATCTTCTACTTCACAGTCACTTGGTTCGCCTCCAGCTATATCGCACACCACCAGCTTTCATCACTCCCGCATGTAACATTGAAAATTCTGGTTGCTAAAACTAATCGCAAACGGGTTCCAGTCATCATAGGTACCGACGCCAATGCCCACCACGAAATGTGGGAGAGCTCGGATATAATTGAAGAAGGTGGATCCCTCTTTGATTTTATTCTATACAACGACTTAGTCATTGCTTATCAGGGGAACCAGTCAACCTTCCTTACCTCAAATAGAAGGGAGATCCTCGACCTAACGCTAGTAAGTGAATACTCGTCCTATTTCCCAAAAAAAATGCAGTGTCTCATATAAATGCTCCTTTTCCGATAGTAAGTATATAACCTTTACTGACTGGACAAAGTTCAGAGCTATTTCAAATAGTAAGGAATTGAAAATATTAATTACCAATTACAATTTCTTATAATGGAAGTAAGGCCAAAAGCCAATTCCATTCTTGTGAATTAGTATTGGTAATCAATATTTCAATTCTTTAGTAGTGGAAATGGAAAAATGTTCAACTCCATTACTGAAATGTAATTTAATATATGCGATGCGTTTGAGAAATCCAGCAATGCAAGAAATGATCCGCAGAGGAATAAATGAGCTGCGCCAAAATAATGCATAGAACCCTCTTGCAGTCCTTATAGAGCTCCAATTGTATTAGTAAAAAAAAACAGGTGCATGGCGATTATGTATAGATAATTGTCAACTGAAAGCAAAGTCAATTCCAGACGCATGTCCTCTTCCAAGGATATAGCACATCCTAGAACACTAAGGTGGTGCAGCATACATATCAAGCCTAGACCTTAAAAATGGCTAAAGACAAATAACAATGGAAACTAATAGCAAGCAATACATAGCATTCACAGTACCACGAGAGGATTATTCCAATGGCATGTCATGCCATTCGGGCTTCATTCAGCATCAGCAACATTTCAAAGAGCATTAGACCAAGTTATAGATCCAACCATGAAACCACACGCATTCATAACAGGGGAAACACTAGAAGAACACATGACTAACCTTAGAGGAGGTACTACGTCGGCTAAAGACAACAAATTTACGTATTAACCCAGGCAAAAGCGAATTTTTCAAACATTAAATCAAATATCTGGAGCATGTCTCTAGCAGTGTAGGAATGCACACAGACCCCGACAAAGTAGCAGCTATACGTGAGTTACAATCAACCCACAAATGTACGTGAGCTGTGGCGCTGTCTTGTGATAGCAGTGTGGTACAGATGATTCGTATCCGACTTTTCAAAAGTGGTACAGCCACTAACTTCGCTCCTTAGAAAGGGTAAGCATTGAAAATGGACAGAAGATCAACAGGTGGCATTCAATACACTGAAACAAAAGCTAAAAGGAGCACCCGTATTAACCTGTCCAGATTTTACAAAGAAATTCATACTGCAAACAGATGCTAGCGACTATGGCCTGCGTGCAGTAATCACACAAGATGTTGAAGAATAGAGAAAGAAAGAAATCCAAGCCGATATTTAAATAAGGCAGAACGCAATTACTTACCGACAGAAAAAGAGTGTTTGAAAATCATATGTCCATACGAAAAATGAGGGCATATCTATAAGGTTATAAATTCACGATAATCACTTGCCACTCAAATGGACAAATTCCATCAAAAGCCCGACTGGCAGAATAGCTAGATGGGCATTGGAGCTATAGCAACATTCTTTCGACATCCAATACAAGCGTGGGAAGTTAAATGTAATCATAGACCAAAGTACCCACGGTGGAAGAAAAGACTTCAATATTGAAGAAGGAGAGCTGTATCGACATATTCCAAGCAAAACTGCAGACGAAGACAACGCCCCTTAGAAGTTAATGTTCTCACACCACTACGCAACAGAGTGATGTTTGAAAATTAGAATCAGCCCAGTGCAGGTCAAGTAGGAATACGTTCAATTATTGCACGAGCAACAAATCGATACTATTGACCAGGCATGTTTCGAGACGTAAACCAGTATGTACGTTAATGTACCACCTGTCAGCAGTACAAAACCAGTAGGGTATGCGCTGACTTTGTGGGTCCTCTACCACGATATGCACATGGTAACAATATGCTTCTCGAGTTCTTTGACCGATTTTCTAAATGGACCGAACTCATCCCTCAACGTGCTACATGTGAAACTCTGAATAAGGCTTTCAGAGAAAGAATTCTAGCCAGATTTGGAGTACCGGAAGTTATAATAATCGACAATGACGAACGCTGTGGCAGGTCGTCCGGTTTCAGAACTTGAACGAGCCGTATATTATACGGTTATAGACCTACATCCTTGCTTCGAATCTTCCACGTAGTAACACCATCCGAATTGCAGCGAACGGCAACGGATAGATAAATTACGGTCTTCATCAAAACTGGTGGCTACGGTCGCAATATTATCCCCTGCCAGCACTCTACGAACACGGGATTGATATCCAATTGCGTAAAATTGGTACGAAATTTTGTTACTACGCCTTGAATTACTTGCTCAGTAGGTCAATTGTGACCACCATGAAATGGTCAAAGTCTGCGAAAAACATTTCTCACAGAGTACGATTTTTGATAATAAAATTCAATAATTTGTAAACGTTGTTCGGTGTAAGCAGTGTTGCGATTAACAAATTTTGAAAAATGCCGAAATTTGGGGCAAAAAGTAACTTTTCAATACTAAAATGTACCTCCCAAAAATATTGTTGTATCAGTATCAGGGTACGGAGAACCATTTTTTTTGACTCGTTCGTTTGCGATTCGTTCGCATACAAATTTTATTTTTAATTTGTTCACGAATTATATTTCTTTGATTTGCGAATTTAATTTTTTGGTTCGTGATCCGAAATAAAAAATATGGCTCGTTCGCGATTTAATCTAAAAAGAATAGTTCGCGATCTGAAATTTGCACTCAAATTATTTTGCTTGTTTTAATTAAAAACGAGAGAGATTTTATCTTGCGTGAAGTAGGGATGTGCAAATCGATTTCGACTTTAATCGAAATCGATTTTTAATCGACTTTTAGCTCAAAATTTCAATCAAGTCGACTTTTACTTTCGACTTTTAGTGTAAAATTTTTTAAAACTACTAAATCAGTTCTCACATTTATTTTAAATTTTACAAAAATTTTCCAACTGTGGATTTGTAGTACATGCATGAGCTGCTTTATGTACTAGTAATTTTTGACATTTTATTTTAAAATAGTTCTAAAATAGTTTTCTCCCTCTTTAGCCTACTGTGTATTATTATACTTCATACATCCATAGGCTATCCCATGGCAGAAGAATTAAGAAGGTAGATGCATTTTGACAATTGGGAAAATATTTGTTTAGATATATTCTTCTTTTTACAACAGCGTTGTGTTTTCATGGTTAAATTTTTAAGTGAGAATTTATAAGAAAATAATTTACATAGTCCCAATTTAGATTCGACAATAAAAATTGCGCAATTCTTATTGATTCTCTTTTGAACTTGCCATTAGCATTTACATTGGCGATTCTTATTTTTGCTGCTTCTGTAATTTTGAAAATTAAATAAATTCATGATAAAAGCTGAATGCATTTAAAAAAATTTTTATATTTATAATAACCTTCGTTTTAATTTATTTGTTAATAAGACACATGTAATTTCAACGCGCATTTAAAGAAATCAATGGTTAATAAAAATCAAAAATAAAATGGCAGACAAAAAAGCGGATGTCACCAAAACGAATTGCTGGCGAATTGTCAGTACGAGCAAGTCTGTACTCTTCCCATTTCGTTTCTCCTCTCTTCCGCACAAAGACATGAATTGCGCAATTTTTATTGTCCAATCTAAATTGGGACATAGTATTGCATGTCCATAGGGAGAATTAGTTTCTGCTTTTTACATTATTTATTAACTTTTAACATGTTCAAGGTATTTGCTAATAAAGAAAACAAATTAAAGAACATTATTTATATTTTTTATTGTAAATTTATAATTTAGTACTAACTAATAAAAGTATTATTAATAACTATTAACTATCTTTTGTACCCATTTCAAAAAATGCATCTCTGAAATGTTCCTCTTACTTGACAAAAATTCAAAATGGCTACTTTTTGAAAAAATGCATCTACCTCTAAATACTTCTACCATGGGAATCCCATTCACTCGCACGAAATTCACATATGAAGACGAATAATAAATGTCAAACAATACCACCGGAATAAGTAAAAAGACGATAGATTTTGAAAATCTTTTGAGGGAAGGGGTGAATTTCCTCCAAACATGCCCCCACTCCTCCTTTTCCCTTTGTATTCGCCACTGCTATATATCTTAGTATATTATAAAAATAGCTGAAACAATTTTGCTTATTTTGCCACACAAATTTAAAGCTTTAGTCTTTTTATATACATGTATAACATAAAAGCTACCCAACGGGGAAAAAAAGCACTCCAAAAGGCCTTTCGGAGTGCTAACAAGTCAAATGTAGGCGCTTCCTCTCCGTATGACACACCATTACGTTTTTAACATTGCACGACATTGGAAAAAAGCACACCGTTTTACGCTCCTTGTGGAGTGCTTCGAAAGACCTCTCATGAAATCTTTGCGTCAGCAGTTCGTTCGCTTTTTTCCACTGCCCTGCTCTACAATATTCTTCTTCTTCTTTTCGAAATGCTTCAAAAGACCTCTCACGAAATCTTTGCATCAGCATTTTTGTTATTTTAAATTACGATGATCTTGTCGTCGTTTGATTTGGAAACCATTGCTTTTCGGCAGCAAATGTTCGTTAACAAAACAAAAACAACAAGTCTGACCTTATACTCCTCAGGCGAGCTGCTGACAATCGGGTCCGTTGGATACATATGCACATTATAGTGCCATTAATTTTCTAAAGTCGGAAAATTTTCCGCGGTTCGTTTTACTCAAAAAATAATCTGTATAAAATTTCAGGTCAATTGGATAACGGGAAGTGGTGCTCCAAGAGCTCCGACAGCTTCTTACAACGCCTACAGGATATGTTGATGTTGCACCCGTGCAAGGGGGCCGGGATGTTTAAGCCACTACTTCTTAATTTCTATTCTATTTCTTTCTATGTTTGGACCCTTTCCCAACACTCTTTTTTCTATTTCTATTCTCAGTTTTTCTTCCTACTCAATTTTCCCGTTCTATCCTTTTCTATATTATATTTTCTATTCTTATGAATATTTTCCAACGTTCGGTCGCGATCTCTATCCTTTTGTATATTCAAAATTTCCACTTTCCATCCTAATAAACCATTTATAATTTAAAACCGAATTTCCACCGTGTTTTTCATTTCAAAAAATATAATTCATTCCCGAATTATACAAAGAGTATGGCTCGCTGCCACTAGACCATAGAGGACTTACAGTTTAACGCAGGTTCCGAACGGCGGTGTGGCAATTTGTTATCACTTGGTATGGTAAAATAATGGTAAAACCATTGCCTACCAAGAAGTGTACTTGTACACTTTAATATAATTCTCAATCACTTCATATTGATATATGACAATAATGTCTAATGCATTATCCACTAGACCATCGAGGTCGTCGAGAGAATCTCATACAGGTCCAACGACCATGCGTCGTTAATTACCGGTTTTGCGGACTCAATATTAATGGATACAATACGGTATACGCTGAGGGTCAGAGTAAACCCATATCCTATATCCTAATCAACAAGATTACATTCAAGATCTTCTACTTCACAGTCACTTGGTTCGCCTCCAGCTATATCGCACACCACCAGCTTTCATCACTCCCGCATGTAACATTGAAAATTCTGGTTGCTAAAACTAATCGCAAACGGGTTCCAGTCATCATAGGTACCGACGCCAATGCCCACCACGAAATGTGGGAGAGCTCGGATATAATTGAAGAAGGTGGATCCCTCTTTGATTTTATTCTATACAACGACTTAGTCATTGCTTATCAGGGGAACCAGTCAACCTTCCTTACCTCAAATAGAAGGGAGATCCTCGACCTAACGCTAGTAAGTGAATACTCGTCCTATTTCCCAAAAAAAATGCAGTGTCTCATATAAATGCTCCTTTTCCGATAGTAAGTATATAACCTTTACTGACTGGACAAAGTTCAGAGCTATTTCAAATAGTAAGGAATTGAAAATATTAATTACCAATTACAATTTCTTATAATGGAAGTAAGGCCAAAAGCCAATTCCATTCTTGTGAATTAGTATTGGTAATCAATATTTCAATTCTTTAGTAGTGGAAATGGAAAAATGTTCAACTCCATTACTGAAATGTAATTTAATATATGCGATGCGTTTGAGAAATCCAGCAATGCAAGAAATGATCCGCAGAGGAATAAATGAGCTGCGCCAAAATAATGCATAGAACCCTCTTGCAGTCCTTATAGAGCTCCAATTGTATTAGTAAAAAAAAACAGGTGCATGGCGATTATGTATAGATAATTGTCAACTGAAAGCAAAGTCAATTCCAGACGCATGTCCTCTTCCAAGGATATAGCACATCCTAGAACACTAAGGTGGTGCAGCATACATATCAAGCCTAGACCTTAAAAATGGCTAAAGACAAATAACAATGGAAACTAATAGCAAGCAATACATAGCATTCACAGTACCACGAGAGGATTATTCCAATGGCATGTCATGCCATTCGGGCTTCATTCAGCATCAGCAACATTTCAAAGAGCATTAGACCAAGTTATAGATCCAACCATGAAACCACACGCATTCATAACAGGGGAAACACTAGAAGAACACATGACTAACCTTAGAGGAGGTACTACGTCGGCTAAAGACAACAAATTTACGTATTAACCCAGGCAAAAGCGAATTTTTCAAACATTAAATCAAATATCTGGAGCATGTCTCTAGCAGTGTAGGAATGCACACAGACCCCGACAAAGTAGCAGCTATACGTGAGTTACAATCAACCCACAAATGTACGTGAGCTGTGGCGCTGTCTTGTGATAGCAGTGTGGTACAGATGATTCGTATCCGACTTTTCAAAAGTGGTACAGCCACTAACTTCGCTCCTTAGAAAGGGTAAGCATTGAAAATGGACAGAAGATCAACAGGTGGCATTCAATACACTGAAACAAAAGCTAAAAGGAGCACCCGTATTAACCTGTCCAGATTTTACAAAGAAATTCATACTGCAAACAGATGCTAGCGACTATGGCCTGCGTGCAGTAATCACACAAGATGTTGAAGAATAGAGAAAGAAAGAAATCCAAGCCGATATTTAAATAAGGCAGAACGCAATTACTTACCGACAGAAAAAGAGTGTTTGAAAATCATATGTCCATACGAAAAATGAGGGCATATCTATAAGGTTATAAATTCACGATAATCACTTGCCACTCAAATGGACAAATTCCATCAAAAGCCCGACTGGCAGAATAGCTAGATGGGCATTGGAGCTATAGCAACATTCTTTCGACATCCAATACAAGCGTGGGAAGTTAAATGTAATCATAGACCAAAGTACCCACGGTGGAAGAAAAGACTTCAATATTGAAGAAGGAGAGCTGTATCGACATATTCCAAGCAAAACTGCAGACGAAGACAACGCCCCTTAGAAGTTAATGTTCTCACACCACTACGCAACAGAGTGATGTTTGAAAATTAGAATCAGCCCAGTGCAGGTCAAGTAGGAATACGTTCAATTATTGCACGAGCAACAAATCGATACTATTGACCAGGCATGTTTCGAGACGTAAACCAGTATGTACGTTAATGTACCACCTGTCAGCAGTACAAAACCAGTAGGGTATGCGCTGACTTTGTGGGTCCTCTACCACGATATGCACATGGTAACAATATGCTTCTCGAGTTCTTTGACCGATTTTCTAAATGGACCGAACTCATCCCTCAACGTGCTACATGTGAAACTCTGAATAAGGCTTTCAGAGAAAGAATTCTAGCCAGATTTGGAGTACCGGAAGTTATAATAATCGACAATGACGAACGCTGTGGCAGGTCGTCCGGTTTCAGAACTTGAACGAGCCGTATATTATACGGTTATAGACCTACATCCTTGCTTCGAATCTTCCACGTAGTAACACCATCCGAATTGCAGCGAACGGCAACGGATAGATAAATTACGGTCTTCATCAAAACTGGTGGCTACGGTCGCAATATTATCCCCTGCCAGCACTCTACGAACACGGGATTGATATCCAATTGCGTAAAATTGGTACGAAATTTTGTTACTACGCCTTGAATTACTTGCTCAGTAGGTCAATTGTGACCACCATGAAATGGTCAAAGTCTGCGAAAAACATTTCTCACAGAGTACGATTTTTGATAATAAAATTCAATAATTTGTAAACGTTGTTCGGTGTAAGCAGTGTTGCGATTAACAAATTTTGAAAAATGCCGAAATTTGGGGCAAAAAGTAACTTTTCAATACTAAAATGTACCTCCCAAAAATATTGTTGTATCAGTATCAGGGTACGGAGAACCATTTTTTTTGACTCGTTCGTTTGCGATTCGTTCGCATACAAATTTTATTTTTAATTTGTTCACGAATTATATTTCTTTGATTTGCGAATTTAATTTTTTGGTTCGTGATCCGAAATAAAAAATATGGCTCGTTCGCGATTTAATCTAAAAAGAATAGTTCGCGATCTGAAATTTGCACTCAAATTATTTTGCTTGTTTTAATTAAAAACGAGAGAGATTTTATCTTGCGTGAAGTAGGGATGTGCAAATCGATTTCGATTAAAGTCGAAATCGATTTGCACATCGACTTTTAGCTCAAAATTTCAATCAAGTCGACTTTTACTTTCGACTTTTAGTGTAAAATTTTTTAAAACTACTAAATCAGTTCTCACATTTATTTTAAATTTTACAAAAATTTTCCAACTGTGGATTTGTAGTACATGCATGAGCTGCTTTATGTACTAGTAATTTTTGACATTTTATTTTAAAATAGTTCTAAAATAGTTTTCTCCCTCTTTAGCCTACTGTGTATTATTATACTTCATACATCCATAGGCTATCCCATGGCAGAAGAATTAAGAAGGTAGATGCATTTTGACAATTGGGAAAATATTTGTTTAGATATATTCTTCTTTTTACAACAGCGTTGTGTTTTCATGGTTAAATTTTTAAGTGAGAATTTATAAGAAAATAATTTACATAGTCCCAATTTAGATTCGACAATAAAAATTGCGCAATTCTTATTGATTCTCTTTTGAACTTGCCATTAGCATTTACATTGGCGATTCTTATTTTTGCTGCTTCTGTAATTTTGAAAATTAAATAAATTCATGATAAAAGCTGAATGCATTTAAAAAAATGTTTATATTTATAATAACCTTCGTTTTAATTTATTTGTTAATAAGACACATGTAATTTCAACGCGCATTTAAAGAAATCAATGGTTAATAAAAATCAAAAATAAAATGGCAGACAAAAAAGCGGATGTCACCAAAACGAATTGCTGGCGAATTGTCAGTACGAGCAAGTCTGTACTCTTCCCATTTCGTTTCTCCTCTCTTCCGCACAAAGACATGAATTGCGCAATTTTTATTGTCCAATCTAAATTGGGACATAGTATTGCATGTCCATAGGGAGAATTAGTTTCTGCTTTTTACATTATTTATTAACTTTTAACATGTTCAAGGTATTTGCTAATAAAGAAAACAAATTAAAGAACATTATTTATATTTTTTATTGTAAATTTATAATTTAGTACTAAGTAATAAAAGTATTATTAATAACTATTAACTATCTTTTGTACCCATTTCAAAAAATGCATCTCTGAAATGTTCCTCTTACTTGACAAAAATTCAAAATGGCTACTTTTTGAAAAAATGCATCTACCTCTAAATACTTCTACCATGGGAATCCCATTCACTCGCACGAAATTCACATATGAAGACGAATAATAAATGTCAAACAATACCACCGGAATAAGTAAAAAGACGATAGATTTTGAAAATCTTTTGAGGGAAGGGGTGAATTTCCTCCAAACATGCCCCCACTTCTCCTTTTCCCTTTGTATTCGCCACTGCTATATATCTTAGTATATTATAAAAATAGCTGAAACAATTTTGCTTATTTTGCCACACAAATTTAAAGCTTTAGTCTTTTTATATACATGTATAACATAAAAGCTACCCAACGGGGGAAAAAAGCACTCCAAAAGGCCTTTCGGAGTGCTAACAAGTCAACTGTAGGCGCTTCCTCTCCGTATGACACACCATTACGTTTTTAACATTGCACGACATTGGAAAAAAGCACACCGTTTTACGCTCCTTGTGGAGTGCTTCGAAAGACCTCTCATGAAATCTTTGCGTCAGCAGTTCGTTCGCTTTTTTCCACTGCCCTGCTCTACAATATTCTTCTTCTTCTTTCCGAAATGCTTCAAAAGACCTCTCACGAAATCTTTGCATCAGCATTTTTGTTATTTTAAATTACGATGATCTTGTCGTCGTTTGATTTGGAAACCATTGCTTTTCGGCAGCAAATGTTCGTTAACAAAACAAAAACAACAAGTCTGACCTTATACTCCTCAGGCGAGCTGCTGACAATCGGGTCCGTTGGATACATATGCACATTATAGTGCCATTAATTTTCTAAAGTCGGAAAATTTTCCGCGGTTCGTTTTACTCAAAAAATAATCTGTATAAAATTTCAGGTCAATTGGATAAGGGGAAGTGGTGCTCCAAGAGCTCCGACAGCTTCTTACAACGCCTACAGGATATGTTGATGTTGCACCCGTGCAAGGGGGCCGGGATGTTTAAGCCACTACTTCTTAATTTCTATTCTATTTCTTTCTATGTTTGGACCCTTTCCCAACACTCTTTTTTCTATTTCTATTCTCAGTTTTTCTTCCTACTCAATTTTCCCGTTCTATCCTTTTCTATATTATATTTTCTATTCTTATGAATATTTTCCAACGTTCGGTCGCGATCTCTATCCTTTTGTATATTCAAAATTTCCACTTTCCATCCTAATAAACCATTTATAATTTAAAACCGAATTTCCACCGTGTTTTTCATTTCAAAAAATATAATTCATTCCCGAATTATACAAAGAGTATGGCTCGCTGCCACTAGACCATAGAGGACTTACAGTTTAACGCAGGTTCCGAACGGCGGTGTGGCAATTTGTTATCACTTGGTATGGTAAAATAATGGTAAAACCATTGCCTACCAAGAAGTGTACTTGTACACTTTAATATAATTCTCAATCACTTCATATTGATATATGACAATAATGTCTAATGCATTATCCACTAGACCATCGAGGTCGTCGAGAGAATCTCATACAGGTCCAACGACCATGCGTCGTTAATTACCGGTTTTGCGGACTCAATATTAATGGATACAATACGGTATACGCTGAGGGTCAGAGTAAACCCATATCCTATATCCTAATCAACAAGATTACATTCAAGATCTTCTACTTCACAGTCACTTGGTTCGCCTCCAGCTATATCGCACACCACCAGCTTTCATCACTCCCGCATGTAACATTGAAAATTCTGGTTGCTAAAACTAATCGCAAACGGGTTCCAGTCATCATAGGTACCGACGCCAATGCCCACCACGAAATGTGGGAGAGCTCGGATATAATTGAAGAAGGTGGATCCCTCTTTGATTTTATTCTATACAACGACTTAGTCATTGCTTATCAGGGGAACCAGTCAACCTTCCTTACCTCAAATAGAAGGGAGATCCTCGACCTAACGCTAGTAAGTGAATACTCGTCCTATTTCCCAAAAAAAATGCAGTGTCTCATATAAATGCTCCTTTTCCGATAGTAAGTATATAACCTTTACTGACTGGACAAAGTTCAGAGCTATTTCAAATAGTAAGGAATTGAAAATATTAATTACCAATTACAATTTCTTATAATGGAAGTAAGGCCAAAAGCCAATTCCATTCTTGTGAATTAGTATTGGTAATCAATATTTCAATTCTTTAGTAGTGGAAATGGAAAAATGTTCAACTCCATTACTGGAATGTAATTTAATATATGCGATGCGTTTGAGAAATCCAGCAATGCAAGAAATGATCCGCAGAGGAATAAATGAGCTGCGCCAAAATAATGCATAGAACCCTCTTGCAGTCCTTATAGAGCTCCAATTGTATTAGTAAAAAAAAACAGGTGCATGGCGATTATGTATAGATAATTGTCAACTGAAAGCAAAGTCAATTCCAGACGCATGTCCTCTTCCAAGGATATAGCACATCCTAGAACACTAAGGTGGTGCAGCATACATATCAAGCCTAGACCTTAAAAATGGCTAAAGACAAATAACAATGGAAACTAATAGCAAGCAATACATAGCATTCACAGTACCACGAGAGGATTATTCCAATGGCATGTCATGCCATTCGGGCTTCATTCAGCATCAGCAACATTTCAAAGAGCATTAGACCAAGTTATAGATCCAACCATGAAACCACACGCATTCATAACAGGGGAAACACTAGAAGAACACATGACTAACCTTAGAGGAGGTACTACGTCGGCTAAAGACAACAAATTTACGTATTAACCCAGGCAAAAGCGAATTTTTCAAACATTAAATCAAATATCTGGAGCATGTCTCTAGCAGTGTAGGAATGCACACAGACCCCGACAAAGTAGCAGCTATACGTGAGTTACAATCAACCCACAAATGTACGTGAGCTGTGGCGCTGTCTTGTGATAGCAGTGTGGTACAGATGATTCGTATCCGACTTTTCAAAAGTGGTACAGCCACTAACTTCGCTCCTTAGAAAGGGTAAGCATTGAAAATGGACAGAAGATCAACAGGTGGCATTCAATACACTGAAACAAAAGCTAAAAGGAGCACCCGTATTAACCTGTCCAGATTTTACAAAGAAATTCATACTGCAAACAGATGCTAGCGACTATGGCCTGCGTGCAGTAATCACACAAGATGTTGAAGAATAGAGAAAGAAAGAAATCCAAGCCGATATTTAAATAAGGCAGAACGCAATTACTTACCGACAGAAAAAGAGTGTTTGAAAATCATATGTCCATACGAAAAATGAGGGCATATCTATAAGGTTATAAATTCACGATAATCACTTGCCACTCAAATGGACAAATTCCATCAAAAGCCCGACTGGCAGAATAGCTAGATGGGCATTGGAGCTATAGCAACATTCTTTCGACATCCAATACAAGCGTGGGAAGTTAAATGTAATCATAGACCAAAGTACCCACGGTGGAAGAAAAGACTTCAATATTGAAGAAGGAGAGCTGTATCGACATATTCCAAGCAAAACTGCAGACGAAGACAACGCC
This sequence comes from Toxonevra muliebris, assembly GCA_963691655.1. Taxonomy (NCBI): domain Eukaryota; kingdom Metazoa; phylum Arthropoda; class Insecta; order Diptera; family Pallopteridae; genus Toxonevra; species Toxonevra muliebris. Next base: position 46,429,466 of record OY829328.1, on the reverse strand, counting down.
CCTTAGAAGTTAATGTTCTCACACCACTACGCAACAGAGTGATGTTTGAAAATTAGAATCAGCCCAGTGCAGGTCAAGTAGGAATACGTTCAATTATTGCACGAGCAACAAATCGATACTATTGACCAGGCATGTTTCGAGACGTAAACCAGTATGTACGTTAATGTACCACCTGTCAGCAGTACAAAACCAGTAGGGTATGCGCTGACTTTGTGGGTCCTCTACCACGATATGCACATGGTAACAATATGCTTCTCGAGTTCTTTGACCGATTTTCTAAATGGACCGAACTCATCCCTCAACGTGCTACATGTGAAACTCTGAATAAGGCTTTCAGAGAAAGAATTCTAGCCAGATTTGGAGTACCGGAAGTTATAATAATCGACAATGACGACCGCTGTGGCAGGTCGTCCGGGTTCAGAACTTGAACGAGCCGTATATTATACGGTTATAGACCTACATCCTTGCTTCGAATCTTCCACGTAGTAACACCATCCGAATTGCAGCGAACGGCAACGGATAGATAAATTACGGTCTTCATCAAAACTGGTGGCTACGGTCGCAATATTATCCCCTGCCAGCACTCTACGAACACGGGATTGATATCCAATTGCGTAAAATTGGTACGAAATTTTGTTACTACGTCTTGAATTACTTGCTCAGTAGGTCAATTGTGACCACCATGAAATGGTCAAAGTCTGCGAAAAACATTTCTCACAGAGTACGATTTTTGATAATAAAATTCAATAATTTGTAAACGTTGTTCGGTGTAAGCAGTGTTGCGATTAACAAATTTTGAAAAATGCCGAAATTTGGGGCAAAAAGTAACTTTTCAATACTAAAATGTATCTCCCAAAAATATTGTTGTATCAGTATCAGGGTACGGAGAACCATTTTTTTTGATTCGTTCGTTTGCGATTCGTTCGCATACAAATTTTATTTTTAATTTGTTCACGAATTATATTTCTTTGATTTGCGAATTTAATTTTTTGGTTCGTGATCCGAAATAAAAAATATGGCTCGTTCGCGATTTAATCTAAAAAGAATAGTTCGCGATCTGAAATTTGCACTCAAATTATTTTGCTTGTTTTAATTAAAAACGAGAGAGATTTTATCTTGCGTGAAGTAGGGATGTGCAAATCGATTTCGACTTTAATCGAAATCGATTTTTAATCGACTTTTAGCTCAAAATTTCAATCAAGTCGACTTTTACTTTCGACTTTTAGTGTAAAATTTTTTAAAACTACTAAATCAGTTCTCACATTTATTTTAAATTTTACAAAAATTTTCCAACTGTGGATTTGTAGTACATGCATGAGCTGCTTTATGTACTAGTAATTTTTGACATTTTATTTTAAAATAGTTCTAAAATAGTTTTCTCCCTCTTTAGCCTACTGTGTATTATTATACTTCATACATCCATAGGCTATCCCATGGCAGAAGAATTAAGAAGGTAGATGCATTTTGACAATTGGGAAAATATTTGTTTAGATATATTCTTCTTTTTACAACAGCGTTGTGTTTTCATGGTTAAATTTTTAAGTGAGAATTTATAAGAAAATAATTTACATAGTCCCAATTTAGATTCGACAATAAAAATTGCGCAATTCTTATTGATTCTCTTTTGAACTTGCCATTAGCATTTACATTGGCGATTCTTATTTTTGCTGCTTCTGTAATTTTGAAAATTAAATAAATTCATGATAAAAGCTGAATGCATTTAAAAAAATTTTTATATTTATAATAACCTTCGTTTTAATTTATTTGTTAATAAGACACATGTAATTTCAACGCGCATTTAAAGAAATCAATGGTTAATAAAAATCAAAAATAAAATGGCAGACAAAAAAGCGGATGTCACCAAAACGAATTGCTGGCGAATTGTCAGTACGAGCAAGTCTGTACTCTTCCCATTTCGTTTCTCCTCTCTTCCGCACAAAGACATGAATTGCGCAATTTTTATTGTCCAATCTAAATTGGGACATAGTATTGCATGTCCATAGGGAGAATTAGTTTCTGCTTTTTACATTATTTATTAACTTTTAACATGTTCAAGGTATTTGCTAATAAAGAAAACAAATTAAAGAACATTATTTATATTTTTTATTGTAAATTTATAATTTAGTACTAAGTAATAAAAGTATTATTAATAACTATTAACTATCTTTTGTACCCATTTCAAAAAATGCATCTCTGAAATGTTCCTCTTACTTGACAAAAATTCAAAATGGCTACTTTTTGAAAAAATGCATCTACCTCTAAATACTTCTACCATGGGAATCCCATTCACTCGCACGAAATTCACATATGAAGACGAATAATAAATGTCAAACAATACCACCGGAATAAGTAAAAAGACGATAGATTTTGAAAATCTTTTGAGGGAAGGGGTGAATTTCCTCCAAACATGCCCCCACTCCTCCTTTTCCCTTTGTATTCGCCACTGCTATATATCTTAGTATATTATAAAAATAGCTGAAACAATTTTGCTTATTTTGCCACACAAATTTAAAGCTTTAGTCTTTTTATATACATGTATAACATAAAAGCTACCCAACGGGGAAAAAAGCACTCCAAAAGGCCTTTCGGAGTGCTAACAAGTCAAATGTAGGCGCTTCCTCTCCGTATGACACACCATTACGTTTTTAACATTGCACGACATTGGAAAAAAGCACACCGTTTTACGCTCCTTGTGGAGTGCTTCGAAAGACCTCTCATGAAATCTTTGCGTCAGCAGTTCGTTCGCTTTTTTCCACTGCCCTGCTCTACAATATTCTTCTTCTTCTTTTCGAAATGCTTCAAAAGACCTCTCACGAAATCTTTGCATCAGCATTTTTGTTATTTTAAATTACGATGATCTTGTCGTCGTTTGATTTGGAAACCATTGCTTTTCGGCAGCAAATGTTCGTTAACAAAACAAAAACAACAAGTCTGACCTTATACTCCTCAGGCGAGCTGCTGACAATCGGGTCCGTTGGATACATATGCACATTATAGTGCCATTAATTTTCTAAAGTCGGAAAATTTTCCGCGGTTCGTTTTACTCAAAAAATAATCTGTATAAAATTTCAGGTCAATTGGATAAGGGGAAGTGGTGCTCCAAGAGCTCCGACAGCTTCTTACAACGCCTACAGGATATGTTGATGTTGCACCCGTGCAAGGGGGCCGGGATGTTTAAGCCACTACTTCTTAATTTCTATTCTATTTCTTTCTATGTTTGGACCCTTTCCCAACACTCTTTTTTCTATTTCTATTCTCAGTTTTTCTTCCTACTCAATTTTCCCGTTCTATCCTTTTCTATATTATATTTTCTATTCTTATGAATATTTTCCAACGTTCGGTCGCGATCTCTATCCTTTTGTATATTCAAAATTTCCACTTTCCATCCTAATAAACCATTTATAATTTAAAACCGAATTTCCACCGTGTTTTTCATTTCAAAAAATATAATTCATTCCCGAATTATACAAAGAGTATGGCTCGCTGCCACTAGACCATAGAGGACTTACAGTTTAACGCAGGTTCCGAACGGCGGTGTGGCAATTTGTTATCACTTGGTATGGTAAAATAATGGTAAAACCATTGCCTACCAAGAAGTGTACTTGTACACTTTAATATAATTCTCAATCACTTCATATTGATATATGACAATAATGTCTAATGCATTATCCACTAGACCATCGAGGTCGTCGAGAGAATCTCATACAGGTCCAACGACCATGCGTCGTTAATTACCGGTTTTGCGGACTCAATATTAATGGATACAATACGGTATACGCTGAGGGTCAGAGTAAACCCATATCCTATATCCTAATCAACAAGATTACATTCAAGATCTTCTACTTCACAGTCACTTGGTTCGCCTCCAGCTATATCGCACACCACCAGCTTTCATCACTCCCGCATGTAACATTGAAAATTCTGGTTGCTAAAACTAATCGCAAACGGGTTCCAGTCATCATAGGTACCGACGCCAATGCCCACCACGAAATGTGGGAGAGCTCGGATATAATTGAAGAAGGTGGATCCCTCTTTGATTTTATTCTATACAACGACTTAGTCATTGCTTATCAGGGGAACCAGTCAACCTTCCTTACCTCAAATAGAAGGGAGATCCTCGACCTAACGCTAGTAAGTGAATACTCGTCCTATTTCCCAAAAAAAATGCAGTGTCTCATATAAATGCTCCTTTTCCGATAGTAAGTATATAACCTTTACTGACTGGACAAAGTTCAGAGCTATTTCAAATAGTAAGGAATTGAAAATATTAATTACCAATTACAATTTCTTATAATGGAAGTAAGGCCAAAAGCCAATTCCATTCTTGTGAATTAGTATTGGTAATCAATATTTCAATTCTTTAGTAGTGGAAATGGAAAAATGTTCAACTCCATTACTGGAATGTAATTTAATATATGCGATGCGTTTGAGAAATCCAGCAATGCAAGAAATGATCCGCAGAGGAATAAATGAGCTGCGCCAAAATAATGCATAGAACCCTCTTGCAGTCCTTATAGAGCTCCAATTGTATTAGTAAAAAAAAACAGGTGCATGGCGATTATGTATAGATAATTGTCAACTGAAAGCAAAGTCAATTCCAGACGCATGTCCTCTTCCAAGGATATAGCACATCCTAGAACACTAAGGTGGTGCAGCATACATATCAAGCCTAGACCTTAAAAATGGCTAAAGACAAATAACAATGGAAACTAATAGCAAGCAATACATAGCATTCACAGTACCACGAGAGGATTATTCCAATGGCATGTCATGCCATTCGGGCTTCATTCAGCATCAGCAACATTTCAAAGAGCATTAGACCAAGTTATAGATCCAACCATGAAACCACACGCATTCATAACAGGGGAAACACTAGAAGAACACATGACTAACCTTAGAGGAGGTACTACGTCGGCTAAAGACAACAAATTTACGTATTAACCCAGGCAAAAGCGAATTTTTCAAACATTAAATCAAATATCTGGAGCATGTCTCTAGCAGTGTAGGAATGCACACAGACCCCGACAAAGTAGCAGCTATACGTGAGTTACAATCAACCCACAAATGTACGTGAGCTGTGGCGCTGTCTTGTGATAGCAGTGTGGTACAGATGATTCGTATCCGACTTTTCAAAAGTGGTACAGCCACTAACTTCGCTCCTTAGAAAGGGTAAGCATTGAAAATGGACAGAAGATCAACAGGTGGCATTCAATACACTGAAACAAAAGCTAAAAGGAGCACCCGTATTAACCTGTCCAGATTTTACAAAGAAATTCATACTGCAAACAGATGCTAGCGACTATGGCCTGCGTGCAGTAATCACACAAGATGTTGAAGAATAGAGAAAGAAAGAAATCCAAGCCGATATTTAAATAAGGCAGAACGCAATTACTTACCGACAGAAAAAGAGTGTTTGAAAATCATATGTCCATACGAAAAATGAGGGCATATCTATAAGGTTATAAATTCACGATAATCACTTGCCACTCAAATGGACAAATTCCATCAAAAGCCCGACTGGCAGAATAGCTAGATGGGCATTGGAGCTATAGCAACATTCTTTCGACATCCAATACAAGCGTGGGAAGTTAAATGTAATCATAGACCAAAGTACCCACGGTGGAAGAAAAGACTTCAATATTGAAGAAGGAGAGCTGTATCGACATATTCCAAGCAAAACTGCAGACGAAGACAACGCCCCTTAGAAGTTAATGTTCTCACACCACTACGCAACAGAGTGATGTTTGAAAATTAGAATCAGCCCAGTGCAGGTCGAGTAGGAATACGTTCAATTATTGCACGAGCAACAAATCGATACTATTGACCAGGCATGTTTCGAGACGTAAACCAGTATGTACGTTAATGTACCACCTGTCAGCAGTACAAAACCAGTAGGGTATGCGCTGACTTTGTGGGTCCTCTACCACGATATGCACATGGTAACAATATGCTTCTCGAGTTCTTTGACCGATTTTCTAAATGGACCGAACTCATCCCTCAACGTGCTACATGTGAAACTCTGAATAAGGCTTTCAGAGAAAGAATTCTAGCCAGATTTGGAGTACCGGAAGTTATAATAATCGACAATGACGAACGCTGTGGCAGGTCGTCCGGTTTCAGAACTTGAACGAGCCGTATATTATACGGTTATAGACCTACATCCTTGCTTCGAATCTTCCACGTAGTAACACCATCCGAATTGCAGCGAACGGCAACGGATAGATAAATTACGGTCTTCATCAAAACTGGTGGCTACGGTCGCAATATTATCCCCTGCCAGCACTCTACGAACACGGGATTGATATCCAATTGCGTAAAATTGGTACGAAATTTTGTTACTACGTCTTGAATTACTTGCTCAGTAGGTCAATTGTGACCACCATGAAATGGTCAAAGTCTGCGAAAAACATTTCTCACAGAGTACGATTTTTGATAATAAAATTCAATAATTTGTAAACGTTGTTCGGTGTAAGCAGTGTTGCGATTAACAAATTTTGAAAAATGCCGAAATTTGGGGCAAAAAGTAACTTTTCAATACTAAAATGTACCTCCCAAAAATATTGTTGTATCAGTATCAGGGTACGGAGAACCATTTTTTTTGACTCGTTCGTTTGCGATTCGTTCGCATACAAATTTTATTTTTAATTTGTTCACGAATTATATTTCTTTGATTTGCGAATTTAATTTTTTGGTTCGTGATCCGAAATAAAAAATATGGCTCGTTCGCGATTTAATCTAAAAAGAATAGTTCGCGATCTGAAATTTGCACTCAAATTATTTTGCTTGTTTTAATTAAAAACGAGAGAGATTTTATCTTGCGTGAAGTAGGGATGTGCAAATCGATTTCGACTTTAATCGAAATCGATTTTTAATCGACTTTTAGCTCAAAATTTCAATCAAGTCGACTTTTACTTTCGACTTTTAGTGTAAAATTTTTTAAAACTACTAAATCAGTTCTCACATTTATTTTAAATTTTACAAAAATTTTCCAACTGTGGATTTGTAGTACATGCATGAGCTGCTTTATGTACTAGTAATTTTTGACATTTTATTTTAAAATAGTTCTAAAATAGTTTTCTCCCTCTTTAGCCTACTGTGTATTATTATACTTCATACATCCATAGGCTATCCCATGGCAGAAGAATTAAGAAGGTAGATGCATTTTGACAATTGGGAAAATATTTGTTTAGATATATTCTTCTTTTTACAACAGCGTTGTGTTTTCATGGTTAAATTTTTAAGTGAGAATTTATAAGAAAATAATTTACATAGTCCCAATTTAGATTCGACAATAAAAATTGCGCAATTCTTATTGATTCTCTTTTGAACTTGCCATTAGCATTTACATTGGCGATTCTTATTTTTGCTGCTTCTGTAATTTTGAAAATTAAATAAATTCATGATAAAAGCTGAATGCATTTAAAAAAATTTTTATATTTATAATAACCTTCGTTTTAATTTATTTGTTAATAAGACACATGTAATTTCAACGCGCATTTAAAGAAATCAATGGTTAATAAAAATCAAAAATAAAATGGCAGACAAAAAAGCGGATGTCACCAAAACGAATTGCTGGCGAATTGTCAGTACGAGCAAGTCTGTACTCTTCCCATTTCGTTTCTCCTCTCTTCCGCACAAAGACATGAATTGCGCAATTTTTATTGTCCAATCTAAATTGGGACATAGTATTGCATGTCCATAGGGAGAATTAGTTTCTGCTTTATACATTATTTATTAACTTTTAACATGTTCAAGGTATTTGCTAATAAAGAAAACAAATTAAAGAACATTATTTATATTTTTTATTGTAAATTTATAATTTAGTACTAAGTAATAAAAGTATTATTAATAACTATTAACTATCTTTTGTACCCATTTCAAAAAATGCATCTCTGAAATGTTCCTCTTACTTGACAAAAATTCAAAATGGCTACTTTTTGAAAAAATGCATCTACCTCTAAATACTTCTACCATGGGAATCCCATTCACTCGCACGAAATTCACATATGAAGACGAATAATAAATGTCAAACAATACCACCGGAATAAGTAAAAAGACGATAGATTTTGAAAATCTTTTGAGGGAAGGGGTGAATTTCCTCCAAACATGCCCCCACTCCTCCTTTTCCCTTTGTATTCGCCACTGCTATATATCTTAGTATATTATAAAAATAGCTGAAACAATTTTGCTTATTTTGCCACACAAATTTAAAGCTTTAGTCTTTTTATATACATGTATAACATAAAAGCTACCCAACGGGGGAAAAAAGCACTCCAAAAGGCCTTTCGGAGTGCTAACAAGTCAACTGTAGGCGCTTCCTCTCCGTATGACACACCATTACGTTTTTAACATTGCACGACATTGGAAAAAAGCACACCGTTTTACGCTCCTTGTGGAGTGCTTCGAAAGACCTCTCATGAAATCTTTGCGTCAGCAGTTCGTTCGCTTTTTTCCACTGCCCTGCTCTACAATATTCTTCTTCTTCTTTCCGAAATGCTTCAAAAGACCTCTCACGAAATCTTTGCATCAGCATTTTTGTTATTTTAAATTACGATGATCTTGTCGTCGTTTGATTTGGAAACCATTGCTTTTCGGCAGCAAATGTTCGTTAACAAAACAAAAACAACAAGTCTGACCTTATACTCCTCAGGCGAGCTGCTGACAATCGGGTCCGTTGGATACATATGCACATTATAGTGCCATTAATTTTCTAAAGTCGGAAAATTTTCCGCGGTTCGTTTTACTCAAAAAATAATCTGTATAAAATTTCAGGTCAATTGGATAAGGGGAAGTGGTGCTCCAAGAGCTCCGACAGCTTCTTACAACGCCTACAGGATATGTTGATGTTGCACCCGTGCAAGGGGGCCGGGATGTTTAAGCCACTACTTCTTAATTTCTATTCTATTTCTTTCTATGTTTGGACCCTTTCCCAACACTCTTTTTTCTATTTCTATTCTCAGTTTTTCTTCCTACTCAATTTTCCCGTTCTATCCTTTTCTATATTATATTTTCTATTCTTATGAATATTTTCCAACGTTCAGTCGCGATCTCTATCCTTTTGTATATTCAAAATTTCCACTTTCCATCCTAATAAACCATTTATAATTTAAAACCGGATTTCCACCGTGTTTTTCATTTCAAAAAATATAATTCATTCCCGAATTATACAAAGAGTATGGCTCGCTGCCACTAGACCATAGAGGACTTACAGTTTAACGCAGGTTCCGAACGGCGGTGTGGCAATTTGTTATCACTTGGTATGGTAAAATAATGGTAAAACCATTGCCTACCAAGAAGTGTACTTGTACACTTTAATATAATTCTCAATCACTTCATATTGATATATGACAATAATGTCTAATGCATTATCCACTAGACCATCGAGGTCGTCGAGAGAATCTCATACAGGTCCAACGACCATGCGTCGTTAATTACCGGTTTTGCGGACTCAATATTAATGGATACAATACGGTATACGCTGAGGGTCAGAGTAAACCCATATCCTATATCCTAATCAACAAGATTACATTCAAGATCTTCTACTTCACAGTCACTTGGTTCGCCTCCAGCTATATCGCACACCACCAGCTTTCATCACTCCCGCATGTAACATTGAAAATTCTGGTTGCTAAAACTAATCGCAAACGGGTTCCAGTCATCATAGGTACCGACGCCAATGCCCACCACGAAATGTGGGAGAGCTCGGATATAATTGAAGAAGGTGGATCCCTCTTTGATTTTATTCTATACAACGACTTAGTCATTGCTTATCAGGGGAACCAGTCAACCTTCCTTACCTCAAATAGAAGGGAGATCCTCGACCTAACGCTAGTAAGTGAATACTCGTCCTATTTCCCAAAAAAAATGCAGTGTCTCATATAAATGCTCCTTTTCCGATAGTAAGTATATAACCTTTACTGACTGGACAAAGTTCAGAGCTATTTCAAATAGTAAGGAATTGAAAATATTAATTACCAATTACAATTTCTTATAATGGAAGTAAGGCCAAAAGCCAATTCCATTCTTGTGAATTAGTATTGGTAATCAATATTTCAATTCTTTAGTAGTGGAAATGGAAAAATGTTCAACTCCATTACTGGAATGTAATTTAATATATGCGATGCGTTTGAGAAATCCAGCAATGCAAGAAATGATTCGCAGAGGAATAAATGAGCTGCGCCAAAATAATGCATAGAACCCTCTTGCAGTCCTTATAGAGCTCCAATTGTATTAGTAAAAAAAAACAGGTGCATGGCGATTATGTATAGACAATTGTCAACTGAAAGCAAAGTCAATTCCAGACGCATGTCCTCTTCCAAGGATATAGCACATCCTAGAACACTAAGGTGGTGCAGCATACATATCAAGCCTAGACCTTAAAAATGGCTAAAGACAAATAACAATGGAAACTAATAGCAAGCAATACACAGCATTCACAGTACCACGAGAGGATTATTCCAATGGCATGTCATGCCATTCGGGCTTCATTCAGCATCAGCAACATTTCAAAGAGCATTAGACCAAGTTATAGATCCAACCATGAAACCACACGCATTCATAACAGGGGAAACACTAGAAGAACACATGACTAACCTTAGAGGAGGTACTACGTCGGCTAAAGACAACAAATTTACGTATTAACCCAGACAAAAGCGAATTTTTCAAACATTAAATCAAATATCTGGAGCATGTCTCTAGCAGTGTAGGAATGCACACAGACCCCGACAAAGTAGCAGCTATACGTGAGTTACAATCAACCCACAAATGTACGTGAGCTGTGGCGCTGTCTTGTGATAGCAGTGTGGTACAGATGATTCGTATCCGACTTTTCAAAAGTGGTACAGCCACTAACTTCGCTCCTTAGAAAGGGTAAGCATTGAAAATGGACAGAAGATCAACAGGTGGCATTCAATACACTGAAACAAAAGCTAAAAGGAGCACCCGTATTAACCTGTCCAGATTTTACAAAGAAATTCATACTGCAAACAGATGCTAGCGACTATGGCCTGCGTGCAGTAATCACACAAGATGTTGAAGAATAGAGAAAGAAAGAAATCCAAGCCGATATTTAAATAAGGCAGAACGCAATTACTTACCGACAGAAAAAGAGTGTTTGAAAATCATATGTCCATACGAAAAATGAGGGCATATCTATAAGGTTATAAATTCACGATAATCACTTGCCACTCAAATGGACAAATTCCATCAAAAGCCCGACTGGCAGAATAGCTAGATGGGCATTGGAGCTATAGCAACATTCTTTCGACATCCAATACAAGCGTGGGAAGTTAAATGTAATCATAGACCAAAGTACCCACGGTGGAAGAAAAGACTTCAATATTGAAGAAGGAGAGCTGTATCGACATATTCCAAGCAAAACTGCAGACGAAGACAACGCCCCTTAGAAGTTAATGTTCTCACACCACTACGCAACAGAGTGATGTTTGAAAATTAGAATCAGCCCAGTGCAGGTCAAGTAGGAATACGTTCAATTATTGCACGAGCAGCAAATCGATACTATTGGCCAGGCATGTTTCGAGACGTAAACCAGTATGTACGTTAATGTACCACCTGTCAGCAGTACAAAACCAGTAGGGTATGCGCTGACTTTGTGGGTCCTCTACCACGATATGCACATGGTAACAATATGCTTCTCGAGTTCTTTGACCGATTTTCTAAATGGAGCGAACTCATCCCTCAACGTGCTACATGTGAAACTCTGAATAAGGCTTTCAAAGAAAGAATTCTAGCCAGATTTGGAGTACCGGAAGTTATAATAATCGACAATGACGAACGCTGTGGCAGGTTCGCCGGTTTCAGATCTTGAACGAGCCGTATATTATACGGTTATAGACCTACATCCTTGCTTCGAATCTTCCACGTAGTAACACCATCCCAATTGCAGCGAACGGCAACGGATAGATAAATTACGGTCTTCATCAAAACTGGTGGCTACGGTCGCAATATTATCCCCTGCCAGCACTCTACGAACACGGGATTGATATCCAATTGCGTAAAATTGGTACGAAATTTTGTTACTACGTCTTGAATTACTTGCTCAGTAGGTCAATTGTGACCACCATGAAATGGTCAAAGTCCGCGAAAAACATTTCTCACAGAGTACGATTTTTGATAATAAAATTCAATAATTTGTAAACGTTGTTCGGTGTAAGCAGTGTTGCGATTAACAATTTCGTGATCCGAAATAAAAAATATGGCTCGTTCGCGATTTAATCCAAAAAGAATAGTTCGCGATCTGAAATTTGCACTCAAATTCTTTTGCTTGTTTTAATTAAAAACGAGAGAGATTTTATCTTGCGTGAAGTAGGGATGTGTAAATCGATTTCGACTTTAATCGAAATCGATTTTTAATCGACTTTTAGCTCAAAATTTCAATCAAGTCGACTTTTACTTTCGACTTTTAGTGTAAAATTTTTTAAAACTACTAAATCAGTTCTCACATTTATTTTAAATTTTACAAAAATTTTCCAACTGTGGATTTGTAGTACATGCATGAGCTGCTTTATGTACTAGTAATTTTTGACATTTTATTTTAAAATAGTTCTAAAATAGTTTTCTCCCTCTTTAGCCTACTGTGTATTATTATACTTCATACATCCATAGGCTATCCCATGGCAGAAAAATTAAGAAGGTAGATGCATTTTGACAATTGGGAAAATATTTGTTTAGATATATTCTTCTTTTTACAACAGCGTTGTGTTTTCATGGTTAAATTTTTAAGTGAGAATTTATAAGAAAATAATTTACATAGTCCCAATTTAGATTCGACAATAAAAATTGCGCAATTCTTATTGATTCTCTTTTGAACTTGCCATTAGCATTTACATTGGCGATTCTTATTTTTGCTGCTTCTGTAATTTTGAAAATTAAATAAATTCATGATAAAAGCTGAATGCATTTAAAAAAATTTTTATATTTATAATAACCTTCGTTTTAATTTATTTGTTAATAAGACACATGTAATTTCAACGCGCATTTAAAGAAATCAATGGTTAATAAAAATCAAAAATAAAATGGCAGACAAAAAAGCGGATGTCACCAAAACGAATTGCTGGCGAATTGTCAGTACGAGCAAGTCTGTACTCTTCCCATTTCGTTTCTCCTCTCTTCCGCACAAAGACATGAATTGCGCAATTTTTATTGTCCAATCTAAATTGGGACATAGTATTGCATGTCCATAGGGATAATTAGTTTCTGCTTTTTACATTATTTATTAACTTTTAACATGTTCAAGGTATTTGCTAATAAAGAAAACAAATTAAAGAACATTATTTATATTTTTTATTGTAAATTTATAATTTAGTACTAAGTAATAAAAGTATTATTAATAACTATTAACTATCTTTTGTACCCATTTCAAAAAATGCATCTCTGAAATGTTCCTCTTACTTGACAAAAATTCAAAATGGCTACTTTTTGAAAAAATGCATCTACCTCTAAATACTTCTACCATGGGAATCCCATTCACTAGCACGAAATTCACATATGAAGACGAATAATAAATGTCAAACAATACCACCGGAATAAGTAAAAAGACGATAGATTTTGAAAATCTTTTGAGGGAAGGGGTGAATTTCCTCCAAACATGCCCCCACTCCTCCTTTTCCCTTTGTATTCGCCACTGCTATATATCTTAGTATATTATAAAAATAGCTGAAACAATTTTGCTTATTTTGCCACACAAATTTAAAGCTTTAGTCTTTTTATATACATGTATAACATAAAAGCTACCCAACGGGGAAAAAAAGCACTCCAAAAGGCCTTTCGGAGTGCTAACAAGTCAACTGTAGGCGCTTCCTCTCCGTATGACACACCATTACGTTTTTAACATTGCACGACATTGGAAAAAAGCACACCGTTTTACGCTCCTTGTGGAGTGCTTCGAAAGACCTCTCATGAAATCTTTGCGTCAGCAGTTCGTTCGCTTTTTTCCACTGCCCTGCTCTACAATATTCTTCTTCTTCTTTTCGAAATGCTTCAAAAGACCTCTCACGAAATCTTTGCATCAGCATTTTTGTTATTTTAAATTACGATGATCTTGTCGTCGTTTGATTTGGAAACCATTGCTTTTCGGCAGCAAATGTTCGTTAACAAAACAAAAACAACAAGTCTGACCTTATACTCCTCAGGCGAGCTGCTGACAATCGGGTCCGTTGGATACATATGCACATTATAGTGCCATTAATTTTCTAAAGTCGGAAAATTTTCCGCGGTTCGTTTTACTCAAAAAATAATCTGTATAAAATTTCAGGTCAATTGGATAAGGGGAAGTGGTGCTCCAAGAGCTTCGACAGCTTCTTACAACGCCTACAGGATATGTTGATGTTGCACCCGTGCAAGGGGGCCGGGATGTTTAAGCCACTACTTCTTAATTTCTATTCTATTTCTTTCTATGTTTGGACCCTTTCCCAACACTCTTTTTTCTATTTCTATTCTCAGTTTTTCTTCCTACTCAATTTTCCCGTTCTATCCTTTTCTATATTATATTTTCTATTCTTATGAATATTTTCCAACGTTCGGTCGCGATCTCTATCCTTTTGTATATTCAAAATTTCCACTTTCCATCCTAATAAACCATTTATAATTTAAAACCGAATTTCCACCGTGTTTTTCATTTCAAAAAATATAATTCATTCCCGAATTATACAAAGAGTATGGCTCGCTGCCACTAGACCATAGAGGACTTACAGTTTAACGCAGGTTCCGAACGGCGGTGTGGCAATTTGTTATCACTTGGTATGGTAAAATAATGGTAAAACCATTGCCTACCAAGAAGTGTACTTGTACACTTTAATATAATTCTCAATCACTTCATATTGATATCTGACAATAATGTCTAATGCATTATCCACTAGACCATCGAGGTCGTCGAGAGAATCTCATACAGGTCCAACGACCATGCGTCGTTAATTACCGGTTTTGCGGACTCAATATTAATGGATACAATACGGTATACGCTGAGGGTCAGAGTAAACCCATATCCTATATCCTAATCAACAAGATTACATTCAAGATCTTCTACTCCACAGTCACTTGGTTCGCCTCCAGCTATATCGCACACCACCAGCTTTCATCACTCCCGCATGTAACATTGAAAATTCTGGTTGCTAAAACTAATCGCAAACGGGTTCCAGTCATCATAGGTACCGACGCTAATGCCCACCACGAAATGTGGGAGAGCTCGGATATAATTGAAGAAGGTGGATCCCTCTTTGATTTTATTCTATACAACGACTTAGTCATTGCTTATCAGGGGAACCAGTCAACCTTCCTTACCTCAAATAGAAGGGAGATCCTCGACCTAACGCTAGTAAGTGAATACTCGTCCTATTTCCCAAAAAAAATGCAGTGTCTCATATAAATGCTCCTTTTCCGATAGTAAGTATATAACCTTTACTGACTGGACAAAGTTCAGAGCTATTTCAAATAGTAAGGAATTGAAATTATTAATTACCAATTACAATTTCTTATAATGGAAGTAAGGCCAAAAGCCAATTCCATTCTTGTGAATTAGTATTGGTAATCAATATTTCAATTCTTTAGTAGTGGAAATGGAAAAATGTTCAACTCCATTACTGGAATGTAATTTAATATATGCGATGCCTTTGAGAAATCCAGCAATGCAAGAAATGATCCGCAGAGGAATAAATGAGCTACGCCAAAATAATGCATGCAAGTGTTTTGTTAACGAACACTTGCTGCCGAAAAGCAATCGTTTCCGAATCAAACGACAAAAACATTACCGTAATTTAAAATAACAAAACTGCTGACGCAAAGATTTCGTGAGAGGTCTTTTGAAGCATTTCGAAAAGAAGAAGAAGAATATTGTAGAGCAGGGCAGTGGAAAAAGCGAACGAACTGCTGACGCAAAGATCTAATGAGAGGTCTTTCGAAGCACTCCATAAGGAGCGTAAAACGGAGTGCTTTTTTCCAATGACATGCAATGTTAAAAACGCAATGGTGTGTCATGCAGAGAGGAAGCATTTCGAAAGGCCTTTTGGAGTGCTTTTTTTCCCGTTGGGGTGGTTTGAATAAATTCACTAGTTCGGTAGTTAGTTCCTAATTAAATGCAAAGATTCACCAGTTGAAACAAAACGATTTTCTTTTTTTCTTGAACTAGTGCATATTATGGTGATAAGTACATCTATAGATTCGCCAGTTCAAAGTTTTAAGTGATCGGTATGCTGTGTCGTTTTACAAAAACAAAAAAACGTTGCTTCGTAATTATTCTTCGTCATTTACTGCTATTTTAACAGCTATTGAATTTGTCTCCAACTAATTTTGCTTGGTATTGTGGAATTTTTGGAGCAAGTCGGACGCAAGAGGTTAAGTGAGTTTGTGAAAAAGTAATATTGTATAAAACAAATTAAAAAAGATTTGTAATTTGCTGAAAGTGTAATTACACAGTGCAACAAATTTTCAACTTTTGTCTTATGCGCGAGATTTTCCAACGGTTTTATAGTAATTTAGGGTCGCTTATCACGACTGCGTCCTCAGATTTTCTCCATCATATCTAGTTTTCCCACAATATGGACCTGAAAAATGGGGTCTTCAGGGGCTGTTAAGAATTTTTTTTATTTCAACAGATACGAATTTGATGTCCGAAGCAAACTTGTTAAGCACAAAGAGATAGACAATTTTTATGCAAACACTTTTCCTTTTTAGCCACCTTTTTCAATAAATGGCCCATAAAACAGAAACCGTTGAGAAAACTATTATACTGTTTTCGGAGAAAATGTTTCTTGTTAGAAATTATAGAGGGTGCCAGAACATCATTAATGAACTAGTGCAAGAACTAGTTATTGAAGGACTAGTCTTCAGGTAATGCATTAAGTAACCAATCAACACCTCCTATACAACGCCATGTTAAATTCACCAGTTGTAGCAAAGCAAAGTAGATAGATGTGGAACCAGTCACTGTCCCTTAAGAACTACTGAATTCGCTAGAACTTTCCACTGCAGGGTATGAAGAGAAGAGAAATATGTGAAGCACAGTGTGGCCAACTCAGCGCTTTTCCCGCTAAATTTACTGCTTTTTGAAAATTTAAACGCGGAAAAAAGTGGTTTAGAGGTCAGCGGGTTTTTTTAACGCGTATTTTCAATTAAAAAGACACTAAATGCTCCGCTAAATAATCCATTTCCTGAATAATCCTAACAACATTTTTTATCGAAACAATGAGCAATGGACTTATTTAAAACCAAAGCTCGTAACCGTAATTCAAGGCTATCATGCCATCAGCCACTTAAGGGGACCAACGCACATTTCGATGTGTGCCGTAATGAAGTGATATGATGGAAGTGTGGGCTAACACCTCCTCATGGTGACGGCTGGAAACAGTTGCATGTCAGATGACTGATGCGCAAACTGTTATCTGGTAACAGGGCACATCAGATGTCTGATATCCAACTGGCCAAGATAGTTCAGGCGGAGGGAGCGAACCCTCTTAAATAAAAACTCCCCTAATCCAGGATGTCACGCGACCCGTACGTATTGGTTTGGCAGCCAGGTCATTAACACTAGTAGACTGGTGTGCGGATCCTATGTCTGTTTTTACACAGGTACTTGTACTTATTTGAAATCAGCACATGGGACCCGTGTGCGTCTGATACTAGTGTTAAGAATAGGCTGTCTTTGAACGGAGCCTCCTTGATACACGGCCGCCTCAAGGAGTAACTGTGGCCTTACCATGGCAGACGGGCTATGTCATGGTGGACCAACCCCTTCCCGCTTCTATAGTTGACTGCCAAGCCCGCTCAGGCAGGCTAATGGTCGTATTTTAATATGAGCAACAAAAAAAATAATAAAACGAATTTAAACCAGCGCGGATTAATCGCAACGGAACTCGCAGATCGAGTGGAGCATACGTGATAAAGATCTGCGAGCTTCCACAAGTAAGGGTTCACCCAGGTCGAGAGGGCCAGCAAGGTGTCAGGCAACGACTGCACCTATGCGAAGACGGAGCTTTGAGGGTATCCATTTCAGGCCGGGGTATCTACTCAATAAAGATGAGCAGTCAGCCGAATGGCTGAAAGGAGTAGCTCCGAAGCTAACGGCCTGGAATGGACCCCCTCTCATTTCATGTGTAGGTGATGATGTTCCCAAGTCGCACGTGGTTATTATTTTCTTCCCAGGAGCTTGGGTCAGACGTCGGAATGGATACTTGCCCTACTCAATGCTCGAAACGGGGGCCTGCGAACGAACCTCTGAAAGGCATTGAAGGCTCGTGAGGAAGGAAATGGTTAGTTATTGACGAAAAGTATGGATGAGCTGTCGTTTGAAACCATCCGTACTTCCGGAGGTGTCATCAATTACAGGTTTAGTGAGGTCACGGTGCATGGAGTACACAGAAGGGCCACGGAAGAGGACACCTTGAATTCCGAACCAGAGGCTCCAGTCAGCAATGACGAGCCGAAGATAATGGAAGAAGTGCCCTCAGCCGTGGTCGAGGACGATACTCTACCCTCATCAGCCGCTAGCGAAGTGGAAGGCATAGTACTCTCATATTCAACCACGACTAAAGTTGAGGGTATCGACCTCTCCCTCCTCAATATGGACTGCCCCATAGATGAGGAGGAAGAAGAAAGGATGTCGCTGAGTGGCAGTAGTAGGGGCAAGAGCCCCTTTAAGTAAGCTCTATGAGCAGTGGAACAGGCATTAAATGTGCCCAGGTAACGTCCACCACGCAAGAGCCGCCTCGGCGGTGATTGGAAGGACATTTACAAAATTTAACCTGGGCCTGATTCTGATCCAAGAACCCTGGCACCACCAAGGTGCAATCAGAGGAATGGCCTGTAAAAACGGTAAGGTAATTTGGGATAACAGGCAGGATAATCCAAGGGCCTGTATTCTAATTAGAAACAACATTAATTATGTTTGTCTTATAGAATTCATGACGAGGGACTTAGTTCCAATTCAGGCCCACCTTAACATCGAGGACAGCGAACGCGCCATAGTGGCATCGGCATATTTTCCGGATGAGGAGTCGTCACCACCGCCGTCAGAAGTGAAGCAACTGATGGATTATTGCAACAGGCACAGACTGCCGCTGCTCCTCGCGTGCGACGCGAACGCTCACAGTACCATATTGGGCAGCAAAAACGACTACAGCATAGGTGAGTACCTTTTAGAATTTATCTTATCCGCTAATCTAGAAATATTAAACGTAGGGAATGAGCCTACGTTTGTAACTAGAGTTAGGAAAGAAGTACCATATTAGGCATGACAGTATGCAGTCAAAATATAGTAGGACTAGTCAAGAACTGGAGGGTATCCAAAGAGGACTCACTCTCTGATCACAAAATCATAGAATTCCTCCTAGAGGGCACAAGTATGTATTCTGTCCCAGGAAAACAAACTGGACAGAATACATGGAAGAACTTAAGAGTAAATTAGAACTTAAGAAAAATCATCATGAGCTCGAATATTCCGTAAATGAACTTAACGAAGCAATACTAGATGCTTTCGAAGGACGCCATATGGTGAAATAGTACCCGAAGTGACATTAGAACCGAAGTACGTGAGCTCCATAAGGGAGCAAAATGGAGCGGACAAGCTTACAGGGATAAACTAACAGCAACACACTTCCCTGGAAGTGTTGGGTACAACCAGTAATCATACAAGCGGAGCTCCTACTTGATCGCGATTTAACAGCGTAGTTGCTCCTCCCGTGCCAAGTGTAACGTCTCTTCGTGATCATCTGATCACCGCCAATAACATACTTTCGACTTCAAAAAATTATCCACGCATTGGTGAATAATTTTGTGATTAATAGAATCTTTTTATTGTCGTATAAATTTGATCTAAATAATTACAGTTTAATTAATTTCCACTCAAACCCGAAAGTGACTGCTGCTGAAATAAACAACAGCATTTTGCAGTGCTACCAAATTGAACCAAAAAAGTTCCAATAAAGAAGCGAAAATTTAAGACGTCTCCACACTATTCTGCCTTCAGCGTAATTTCGTCATTATTTCAAAACACCAAGGATAAACAATAGTTTTCTTACATTTTTATTGCCATTTCGACATGAATGCAATTAATACACACTCTAAAAACCAAAAAAGTGCAGCCACAGCCGTGCCCACGCACCTGCTAAGCGGTTCTCTTACACCAAAGAACGTCGTTTCCCCACCATCAACAGGTGCAACCTCACCCCGACTAAGTAACAACCTAATTCCTAAGAATGTTGCTCCAATACCGTCAACAGCACTGACGACCTTTGAACTGGAACTGCATCTAAACAAGCATACCGAAGCTATCATGAAACGGTTTTCTGCTGAAATGATCTTCGCACCGAATTCATGATTCAGATCACACTCATTAACCAAAAGTGGTCAAACAGCATTAGTGTATTTGAGCAGTCACTTAAAGACACGTAGTTACGGATGGAAAGTATCGAGATGCATTCAAAGGAACTGGCTACTAATAAAGACTTAGCAGCCTGCAAAGAAAACCTTGATAAACTTGAAATTCTTATCCCTGAATGAGAAGAATTTGGTACTCAACACACTGGCGGAACATCGTCGAAAAGGAAGGAAGCAGCTTTCTCTTCTTGATGTTGGTTTAGATTAAATTAATCTTCATGAACGAAGGCCTAACCATCAGGAACCGTACTCTTCTTCAGAAGGCTGTCAGAATGAAATCTCACCAGCTGCTATTCTCGGTTTTCACAAAAAACGGGACAGTCATGGTCAAAAAATGCAGGAACGGGAAAAACAAAAGAATTGAAGATGGAAAAACTTTAAACACCATCGCCGCTCAATTCCAACCATATGCCGTTGGTCCCAATGGTGATTCCTTTCGAGCAGTCACGTAAATTATTGCACACTAAGCTATAATGTTTAATAACAGCACAGCATGGGGTAGCTCCATTGATGGCACCAAAACGCTTCTTAATATCCTTAGTAAACATCAACGTATGCCATTTAAATGCGCAAAGCTTAAAATATAAAATTGATGACTTACGTCTTCTATTTGATGAAAGTATGATCGGTATGATATGCATTTCTGAGACGCGGTTAAAGCCGGAGTTGTGTTCTAGCTTTTTTAGTCTAAATAACTGTAAAATTATGCGTGCAGACAGGTACAATAAAATAGGAGGAGGTGTTTGTATTTATATTAAAAATTGTTTTAAATTCCATGTCGTAAAAAAATCTAGTCCGAATGATCGTATTGAATATTTGTTTGCTGATGTAGCGCTTCCCTAAGAGAAAATCCTAATTGGCTGTGTGTATATGGCCCCCAACGTACAAACTACATCTTAATACATGTCGTGCTAGAGGACTTAGCACCCTCATACACAGAATTGGTAATTTGTGGAGACTTTAACATTAACATTCTTGACTGCAAACATAAGAACTTTGTGGTAATGGTTGAATCATTTAATTTAACTCATTTACTCATTTTATGCTCAATAAAACGCCATCTCAACTTGATTTATTCTTAGTCTCAGAACCTGACCTCATAATGTTTAATGATCAGCTGTGGCACCAGCCTTTTCTCACCATGATTTGATTTTTTTTAACCCTTAATGTCTTCCCTTTGTGTTCAAAGAATACTTCTCAGCTTCGCTACAATTATTCCTCAATCAATTTAGATTCGCTCTTAAGTGATTGTCACAATTTTAACTGGGCTCCAATCTATGAAACTAATGATGCCAGCGGCCTAATAGTCCTCTTCAACAACAATATTCACTATCTGTTTGAAAAACACGTACCCGTCAAAATTAAAAAAATAATAAAATCAACTGCCCGTGGCTCACCTTTGAAGTAAGTGGCCTAATTAGAAGGCGTAACGTACTGTATGCTAGATGGCGAAGATACAAATGTTCTTTCATTTATAATGAGTACAAAGTAGCGCGCAACACTATTACCTCAGAAATAAAAAATCATTTTATGAAAGCAAATTCCGTAATAATCAATCCAGTCCCACGTTTTGGAAAAGGATCCCCGAAATTGGTCTTAGGCCCGACAAGAATTCTCTTCCAGATAATGTTGATCTTGATGAGCTTAATATTAAATTCATTCAACCTTCTACCAATTCTAACCTTTGCAATGAGCGCTTTTCACTTTCCGGTGTAGATGCAATTTCTGTGGGTAACTCAATATTAAAGATAAAATCCAAATCGGTCGGCTCAGACAATATCCAACCCGACTTCATTAACTTGGACTTCTCTAACGCCTTTGATTCAGTTAATCACAGCACATTGTTAAATAAATTAAAATCAAGCTTTTCTTTCGATGACTCTATGTGTAACCTTATGTCATCGTACTTCTCTAATCGCTGGCAATATGTGTCCCAAATATGTTTCCAAAATCTACGGTGCACTACGAGGATTAAGCCCCACCACTAAGTACCTCCCGTCCAGTGTTAAGCTCCAACTTGTAAAGTTTTTTATTCTGCCTATTATTCTCTACGGCTGCGAAATTTTCACAAACATGGACCATGACTCCAAAAGAAAACTTAACGTCGCATATAATAACTACGCCAGATTATCTTTGGTATTAAAAAGTATGAACACATCTCCGACTATTACAAACAAATTTCAGGCTGTTCTTTAAATAGCTTATTAAATTGCAGAACTTTGTTATTTTTATTTAAATTAATCATCTCCAAAGAACCAGCATATCTTTTTGATAAAATATTCCTGGCCAGAAATCAAAGAACTTTACAATTGATCGTGCCAAAACATAGCTACTTAATCTCAAGTCGTCAACTTTTCGTGCATGCGGTCCATCTTTGGAATTCTCTACCCCCACATCTAAAGAGAACAGTTAGTACCTTCAAAGATAAAGTTTTCCAACATTATGCTGCAATGATGGTTTCTTTCTTCTGATTCACCCTCCCCTATCTCTCAATCTCTTTTTAGCTATTTTCACATATTTCTCTATCTCTTATCCTAGATTTATATATATTTGTTTTCTTTGTATACCTCTTTTGTTAACCTTTTATTGTATTAAACCTGCGTTGATCGCCAATATTAGTTTTAGTTATAAGTATTTTTGTTTTCATATCGTTTTTTAAATATATTATTTAT
Source organism: Toxonevra muliebris (assembly GCA_963691655.1). Classification (NCBI taxonomy): domain Eukaryota; kingdom Metazoa; phylum Arthropoda; class Insecta; order Diptera; family Pallopteridae; genus Toxonevra; species Toxonevra muliebris. The sequence continues at coordinate 46,406,409 of OY829328.1, read as the reverse complement.
GTTATATAAATCAGATTGTGCATTCAAAAAAAATTAATCTTACATGTGCAAGATATATATTACACCTAATAAATAAATAGAAGGAATTCAGAGGGGCAGCCTAGAAGAATAGACAGAGTAGACAGGAAGGTAGCAGCAGAAATATCTCTCTCTGCGCCTAGATTGGAATGGGCGTTAAACCATTTAAATCACCTGGTCTTGACGGCATATTTCCTGCCTTCTTACAGAAGGGCATTAAGGAAATATTGTCATTCCTTATTAATATAGGGAGAAGTAGCCTGGCTTTTGGGTACATACCAACAGCTTGGCGAAGGGCAAAGGTGGTATTTATACCAAAAGTGGGCAAAAAAGATACCACCAACCCTAATTTCTTCAGATCTTTAACCTTAACATGCGTTTATGTTGAAAATACTTGAAAAGGTGGTTGACAACTACATACGTTGTAAAGTCTTAGACATAGCTCCACTGCACCCCAACCAGCATGCATATAGAGCAGGCAGGTCTACCTAGACAGCTCTGCATGACTTAGCGTGGAAGATTCAAGGGGCACTAGATGTGAAGGAAGTAGCAGTATGTGCTTTCCTGGATATAGAAGGAGCTTTCGACAACACCTCACACGAGGCTGTCAGTAACTCTCTAAGGCGAAGAGGAGTAGATAACACAACATATAGATGGATTTCAGAAATTCTCTCCTCTAGAACAGCTGAGATGAATACAGGGCTAGGTACCATATCAGTCAGCACAACCAGTGGATGTCCACAGGGAGGAGAACTACCTCTAATGTGGAGCCTGGTAGTATACGAACTTTTAATGAAACTCTCAGAGGCAGGCATAGACTGTCAAGGGTATGCGGACGATATCGTCCTCATAGCCAGAGGGAAATTTGAAGAAACTCTTTGTGACATTATACAAAGAGGGCTAGGTATTACTAGGAGATGGTGCATATCGGTAGGGCTAAATATTAACCCTGCAAAGGCCACTATAGTTCCATTTACCAGGAAAAGATCACTCCCGCGCTGGAAACCGATATCACTAGCTGGGGAGGTTATTGAACAAAAGCAAGAGGTAAAGTATCTGGGCTTAGTATTAGATAGTAAACTCACATGGAAAGCTCATGTTGAGGCAGTGACAAGTAAAGCCAATCGCGCTCTAATGGTATGCAGAAGGCTAGCAGGGAAAACTTGGGGATGTAAACCAAGTGTACTGCGCTGGATGTACACAATGATGGTAACGCCAATCATTACATATGGAGCAGTAGCGTGGGCAAGGAGAACTCAACTAAAAACAGTGAAAGCTAAATTAGGAAAAGTTCAAAGGTTGGCATGAATCTGTATAACGGGAGCAATGAGAACATGTCCGACTGCTGCATTGGAGGAACTATTGGAGCTAACTCCATTACACCTCGTGATAGAGGTTACCTCCAAGGCAGCAATCGTAAGAGTAACAAGAAATAAAAGGTTAACGGGGCGATCTATAGGGCCTGAAACCCGAGATAATCCGGCGAAAGACAACTATCTCTTGGACTGTCCCCAGGAGAGAATGGACAAACAGTATAGTTTTGAGAAACACTTTGTTGCAAAACTTAGTAGTAAGATAGAATGGGAGAGTGTAGAACATAACTACACACTCAAAGCGCACACGATTAAGTGGTATACAGATGGGTCACGAACCGAGGATGGAAGGAGTATTTGGACCAAGAATTAAACACTCTGAGCCGATGGGGAAGTATCCTAGCATCTTTCAAGCTGAAATTCAAGCAATCGATATATGTGTGCAATTCAACCTGAATAGGAAGTACAAACAGCAAGATATCGCTATCATGTCGGATAGCCAGGCAGCCATTCGAACATTATGCTCCTCTGAGATCACCTCTAAACTGGTGTGGGACTGTTTGAGCAAGCTCAATCAGCTGGGCAAGGACAATAAAGTCACCCTATGTTGGGTTCCTGGACACTTAGGAAGAGAGGGCAATGAGCAGGCAGACCTGAAATATCTGTGGAATAGGAGATAGCGTAATCAGGGAAGTACTCAGGCAGGAAGAGAAGAACAAGAGGCAAGAACTCTTTAATAATCTTCCGGGACAGAGGCAATCCAAAACGCTTCTAGGTAACTATAACAAGAATAGATACGCATTCTGCATTGGTCTCAACTAAAACAGTCTGCGTATATTAGCCTGTATTCTGACTGGGCACTGCGGGCTCAAAGAACACCTTTGCAAAATAGGAGTTGAAGAAAGCTCAATATGTAGGTTTGTAATGAGGAAGATGAATCATCAAAACATATCTTAACTGAGTGTGGAGCACTGATCCACAAAAGAATGAAATATCTGGGTATGTCCGAAGTGCCCAGTATAGAACTAGCATCCATAGATCCGGACGATGAGGCACTCTAGGCAAATCAGACTAGATAGAGAAGAGGGACGTACAATAGATCTTATAGGTCGCGGTACAAATACACAAACCTCTCTATTACAATACAATACAACCGTAAGTCACTGAATCCAAAAAATTCTTTACTTCATATAAAAAATGGATTAAAACACCAAAATTCATTTAGTAATAAAGAGAATATAGACTTCGACATCGATATGTGATAGTTATAAATTATTACTCTGTAAATTTTTTTGTGATCAAAGTGTATAAAATACTCTTTCCATTATTTCGTTTTAGTTTTTCTTGTGATTGTATAATTTAGAAATGCTGTGAATTAAAAACTTTAAAAATACATGTCTTTAATTTATTTTCCTTTTAATATAGCAGAATCCCGATGATTCGTAATAGCAGGGGACCAGCAATTTTTTACGAATTACAGAGGTTTTCGATTTAATGAGATTGTGATTTAACCCTTTCAACCCGAAGTTTTTCTTCAAAATCTGGTTGAGTTTCTTCAACATTTTATGCAAATATTAATATAAATTTAAAAAAAATAATATGTCCGGGACTCTTAATCCTTATAGTTATCCTTAAGTTTCCTAATGGAGTATAATGTCTGCTATAACCTTTATAACCAGGAATTATAGCAAAGCCAATTTACGGCGATGACACTGCATGTATACAATCCACTCATTGATAGCCAGCACCCGTATTTTAAAGAAAACTCAAATAAAATGGGAACCGTATCTCCCATTTTACTTGAGTTTTCGAACATTATTGGGATAAACAATCCCAGGGTTAACGAGGTTAAAAGAAGAAAAATACGAATTAACGGTTTTGTAGTTTAAGGCTCTTCTCGCGTATTTTGTCAACCACGAAAAACACAAAAATTTTCTTAAAAAAGTGAACGTAGTCTATCTCCAATGATTAATTTTTTTCGAATCATAGTTCCGTAGAATTTTGCTTTGCATTACGAATTATGAGAGGTTGGCAACAACCGATTTCGAATTATTAGAGGTTAAACAGACCTTGTCTTGAAAAAAAAAATACGAATTAGCGAGTAGACCAAAATGTGTAGAATTTTTGCAAAATAAAGCGATTTTTCAAGGAACCCGTAGTTTGTTACGAATTATTTATATTTTCGAATCAACGGGGTAGGAATTATCGCGATTCTACTGTATATAAAAAAATTTGTGTTTAAAGAAAATTCGCGTTTTTTTTCTTCATTTTGGGTGTGTGTGAAACGGTAACTTTTTACTCGGAAAAGAAAATTTTGACAGTTCGAAAGAAAATATTGACACTATTGAGGTGGATATGAGCTCACTAGCTCACACAGCAATTAATAAAGAAAAATATATATGTAGGTATACTTCTCATTGCAATAACATGAAAAAAAAACAAAAATTTAATATTTTTATTCCACACAGTTTATTTGTTTACAACCTCAACCGGAAATGTCAATTTTCTCTGTCAAAATTTTATCTACATTTCGCACAGCAAAATCAAAAATATTTCTCACCATAGGAAATTTTTTTTTACCCCTATTTACATCGAGTAAAAAGTTACCGTTTCCCTTTAGAGGATTTTGAAAAACAAAAGTTGGCCACACTGTTTATTTGTATTGTCAACAAATGGTTCGCTTTTAAAACCGCACTGGCATATGGCCTGCCAAACAAAAATTTGTTTTTGAAAATTTGCCGAGATCTTTATTTTTTAAATTTATCGGCAACATTGCCTCTTTTGTTTGCAGTGTAAAATTGACGTCCTCGAATTTATTTAAAGCCCGATTTTACATGTGATATAACAGAGCAGTGTTGCCAAATCTTAGATTTCAAAATCCACCAAAAACTCCTAAAAAAATCGCGTTAATTTTTTGGAAAAAATCCACTAGATTTAATTAAATTATTGATATACCTACGAGTATATTTATAGCTTTTCATATATGAATATACACTTGTGGCTCTAAAAATTGTATTTGCTTATGATATTGCCAGATCAGTTTTTAAAAAACTGAACTAAAAAATAATGGGATAGACCCAAATCATACCAACAAATTTTAGTGTCAATCAAATGTAATTGTTATTTTCAGAAGTGAATACTGGGCAAATGAAAATGAGCACTCAAAATATGAGAAAAAATATTATTGAGCGACGTAAACAGTGTCTTCAAGTCGAAAAAGTACTGAAAGAAAAAACATTTGAAAAATTTTTCTCGTTTTTTTCGTTAAAAAAAATGTGAGGAATAACGCGTGAAGGCGCAATGCCCTCTCTTACCTTTATGGAGATACAAAAACATTCTAAGTACAACATTTTTAAAAGAATATCCATCTGCCATTTTCAAATGCGTTGCACAGTGTAATTAGTAAAACTATAGTAGCAACGATTTTGCAAATAAACATAACCGAAGGCCCTGGTAGCCACTGTTCCGTAATATAATTATTTATCATTATTTTTCTTTTTATATATTTTATTAAATTTCTATATTTCGATTATAGATACCTAATATCCACAAATATAAACCAAACATGAAGTAGACAATTTTCACTCACATTGCTAAAATATTTTATACATATTTCCGTATGTATACCACGTATGAATTTAAATTATTTTTAGATAGTTTCCATTTAAGATGATTTCTTTTGACTTTGTTTAAGGAAAGTGTTCGTGCTTTCCTTATTTTAATTGAATAATTTTAATTGTCGCAGTCTATATAAAAGGTAGCACTTGCAATGTCTCTCACGAAAGTACACTCGTTACTCAATGAAAAATCAATAACTAGTGCACACTCATTGAAATATGGTTATAAAGAAACAAGAATTGACTACATGCGTACATATGTAAGTACAGTTTTCCAAGTTTTTAGTTAAAAACGGTATACTATATTAATTAGTAACCCTATTACAGCTCGAGTGTTGTCTGCTTTTCGCCTATTATTGCAGGTCAGCGAATGTTTATCGGAATATTTTTGCCGAAGAAAGAATTTCATTATTTCACACAGTTTACTCTCTGATATTTTTAGAAAAATTTGTACAGGTGTAAAACAACCATTTTTTACCTTTTCATAACAAGTAAGTTTGGGTAAAACTTAAAAACTGTCGGAATTTAAAATAATACTTACTCCCGATTTCTATCAAATAACTTTAAATTCACCGTAAAAAAAAATTATCAAGTATCGGCCTATATGCATCTTAGGAGCATACCCTTGTATTAGAAAATATATTTACAAACATATACTGGCGGTTATAAAAACTGTACCACGCTCCAATTTCAAGAAAACCGTTTGTCCGAATCGGCCGTCTGATTTGCCCGTCTCTATATACATTGTTGTTGTGATGACTACATTTGTTCATTAACCTGTTTATATATAACTTCAAATAACGAAATTGACATAAACTTAAGTCATGACTTTGAAAATTAACCTCTAGATATAATTTTTATAGTCTCCTAAAAAACTATCATAAACTTGATTTTGTTTTAATGAGTGTAATTTTTTGTTTGTTTTTTTTTTGGAAACAGAATGGGCAAAAGCAAAGTCACAAACAAAATTATTTAGTATGATGTTGTCGCTCTCTCGGCGGTTATTATGATCGTTATGTAGAGTAGCCAGACGTCCTAATTTGATCAATACATGTCTTGATTATTTTTTTAAATACTGATTTTTTGGAATCTCGAAATGTACTGATTTTTGTATTTTGTACTGATTTTTACAAACTAAGATCCTAAGAATTCTTGTGCTTAATCTTAATGTTCTTAAAATCGTTTTTGCAGACAGTCTTAACCTATTTATTTTCTTTTCTGATATGCTTATATGCGAAAGTGCCCCTAAAAAATTTCTCCCATTTTTTTGGGAGTTGACAGTCCCTTCAATAGGATGTAGTAGGAGAAACAAATCCACATCATCTCTGATTTTGTGGAAATGTGACTATTTTCGCTATACAGTTAACCTCCTTTCGTTCCCCATCTGACCGACGCACATTAGGGATGGCTGATACATGCAAGAATATCGATATTTATATATCGAAGCATTTAGAGCCTTTTTGCCGATATCAAAAATATATCATTCAAAACAATATACATATATAATGAAAATTGTCGATTTAATTCTTTTTTTTAGTGGCTGTGCAGAGACTTACTCAGGCTAGAACGGCCTATTGTTATATCACATAATTGGACCTACAGTTAAACGCCGGTTTGCTCGTTTGCTGCAAGACTGTCATAAGTCAAAAAAAAAAACAAATATTCGAGAAAATCCCGTTTAAAGATTTCAATGAACTAACACTTTGTCTAACGATTCATTTTCTTCTCACGAGGAGAGTTCATATGATACTGGGTGACTTTTTTGCACAAGAAAAGTGTTAAATAATAGTTTTCTCTGCATGCTCAAAATTTTTTTTTTTTTTTTAGAAAAAGAGTCTCATTTAAAGTTATCAATGATCTACCAGTCCGTAGAACACAATACCCAGTTGCACAAACAGTGAGTACTCCTCAAACGATTAATGATTCCATTACTCAAAAAGGAGGGATAAACGAGCAACTCCAATACAGTAGCAAAATTTTTAAATTTCACTAACACAATTTCATAATTTTATATGGTCTATTTTTAGAAATAATGATAAACAAAGATAGCCTGATTGAGTAGCTTAAATTTGTATATCTTACTCTCTCTTGCCCAGTTAACCCTTTACGGTAGGTAGGGTAAAAACTGCCCCTCATATTTTTTTATGCATAGTGATATATATTTTAAGCCACCTCGAAAAGTTGAAATTACTTATAGTCACACAGTTTAATATTTTATTTACAGTTTCTCATTCTGCTGATAATGATATAAACCAAAAAAATTTCTGTGCAACTGGTGTTTTTATTTTCTTCAAAATCGTGTGCATCAAAGAGTTAAAAATCAGTAATTAGTGTTAGAATCATTGCAAGAGTAAAAGAAACAAAATTCAATTACAGTAAATATGCTTGTGTGGCTCAGTTGGTAAGCGCGTCGTGTCCTCCTTTATTACTCCTTTTGGAGGCTAAAACGACATGCAATGTTAAAAAGGAGTACAAAATGCAAGAGCTCTGGAGCAATAGGGAGTAATCGATTGCTCGCTTTGGAGCGCTCAATGATTACTCCTACGATCATCCAAAGTTCAACTGGGTAAAAACAAATAAACTTTTCACGAGAAAAGTTTATAAGATACCGTTATGATTTTTTACAGACAGTAAAAAATTAAGCATACTTAACTCGATTTTTTCGGATTTTTACAGTGTTGCAGAAAAGGAGTGATATATCGAATACATTTTTTTATGACCAAAATGTTTTGTAAGTTTATTAACTGAACATACCTAATTTTTAAATTTCATTAGAAAACCCACACGTATACGTTTTTAACTTTTAAGTACACATAAATGTATATTTATTTTAATATATATTTTTTAAAATAATACATTTTATTATAACAAAAAACATATGTAGGCAAGTTTAAAATCACAAAAATAATAAGTATAAAAAAAATAACTCACAACTTTTTGGGGCTTTATTACTTAGGCTGTGAGCTACTGTATTTAAATTTATTGAAAGAAACGAATTAAAATGTATTAAGGTTTAAGTGATTCCCAGATTTTTGGGCTTATATATCTACATACATAAATGTAAAAGTCTCTTTACACTATCTGAGTTTCTCATATGATGTGTTCATATGAGAACCACAGAAGATTAAATACATAAATACATTAAATTCATATTATAACACGCATTTTCCATATAAACAGTTCACAAAAACGAAAAATTACCTAAAATTTATATCAATGAGTGTTATTTTAAGGCGACCCTGAACTTTCTCGGTCCAAAACTTAACCAATTTTTACGGGACTGGTAGATTAATAGAAATGTAATTTCTGACTCCGGAATTCTTTTGGCACATGGGAGACTTCACTTCAAGGGAACCCACTCTCAAAATCGATCCGACTCAAGCTTGCACCAAGTTTAATCTTATTGGGTAGTTGTTGCCACACCAAATTTGAACGAGATGGGGAGTTTCGAGTTACCAGACGTTCAGCCCACTTTTGGATATCAAAGTTCTCAAAAAAGAAGCCAAGGTCTCTCTTTTGACTCAAATAAAAAATGACAAAAACCTTGTTTTGAGAAAAGCGGGTTTAAAGTTTTTAACATATAAAATATATTTCATCTTCTTTATGATGGCTGATCGTAATTTGTAAGTTTACAGATTAGTCAGCAAGGATTAAGAGTTATTAATCAGGAGGTGCTGGACTAAGGCATAGCTTTCTGAATGGTCGAAAGGGAAGTCGAAGCGCCGCGCGACTGTTTTGGCTTGAGTGATACTCCGCGCTATAATCGTCTTTATCTACGAAAGCATTCCTCGTCTCTCTGAAATTTTCACAAAATACTTTCGAAATACTTATAATACTTTACAAAATATCACTCTTTTTTAAAAATCGCTTTCTCCAAACCAATAAATCGCAGGGCACACTTAAGAAAAGACGAAGATTTTAAGACCCAAAATATGAAATATTATATAGTTAATATAAGTTAAACGTTTTACATTACATAAAATTGGACAAAAAATATTCCACAGACTTTTATGACTGAAAGCTGAACGACTTCAAATTTCCCGCAAAAAACAGCACATTTCCCGCACCCAGTAAAATTCCCCGCAAATCGGATAATTCCCCGGAAGTTGGCATCGCTGATTATAATTGTTTCTAATTTGAAATGAGAAATCATATGAGAAATTTAAATTTGACAGTTCGGTGCTCATCAATTCACATCTCTATCTCTCTCTCACGTATTACTGTCAAAAAAAGCAAAACAAAAAACAAACTTCCACGCGCCGAAATAGATAAACCAAAGCAGAAAATGAATAAAGTAAGTATAAATGTTTTACTTGCATTTTTTATACAATATCAGCTCTATATTTATTTATTTTTCAGGTTGAATGGAGTAAAGATACAGTGCTTCTATTAAAAGAGAATTGAGAGGCTTACCCGTGTCTCTACAATACGAAGCACCCACTTCATACAAAAAGAGGACAAAAATAGAAGGAGCCGTCGTAGAATCAAGATTGGTACAAGAGTTAGGTTAGGTTAGGTTGGAGTGGCAGCCTTCTGCTTGAAAGCAAACTTAAGCACATTTAGGCTCATTGTGATACCACAGTACGGCGCGACTCCCCCAATTACGGATTGGAGAACCATCAGGATTCCATAATGAATTTGGCTATGTCCTTAATATTTACGGATGATAGCTCGGAAAGACTAGTGAAGAAAGGTGAGCCCAGGAGTTTTAGTCTCCTCCTGGGCAGGGATGGGCATTCGCACGTGAAATGGAGGACTGTTTCTTCCTCGTCATCAGAGCCGCAGCCCCGACAGAAGTCATTGAATGGTGTCCTAGTCGTGCAGCATGTCTCCCCATTATGCAGTGTCTCGTGAGCACCGAAGTCGTAATGCTGATGGAGTTTCTGCTAAGGTTGAGTAGCTGTCTAGTTCGTCTATTGTCCATAGTGGTCCATGTTAGCCTGGTAATACCACAGGTATGCTCCGCTACCCAGGATCTTTTTGCTTCCTCAAGGTAGTTTTGCTTAATGGCTAATTTAATAGACGTAAGAGGGACACCAATTGTGCAGGAAGGTGATATATCTGTAAGCTGCGAGCCCTGTTTTGCTAACTCGTCGGCATTGCAGTTACCTGAAATATCCATATGTCCAGGCACCCAATATAGGTGGACCTGCGAGTGACTCGACAAAATGTTGAGTGAAGATCGGCAGTCGAGAACAAGCTTTGATGTAGTGAAAACACCGGCAAGGGACTTGATTGCTGCTTGGCTGTCCGTGTAGATGCAGATATTCTTATCGAATGAATCATTGCGAATAAGCCACTTGGACGCTTGATAGATAGCCATTACTTCCGCCTGAAAGAAATGTGCCATTACTAACGATGAAGTTCACTCTATGGAGCGTGAAATAAAACTATTGCAGCTGCGCCGTGAAATTAATAATTTGCAGCAGGAGATAAATGTAATGGGAGCTGAAATCAAACCTGCAGAAACCAGACGTATTAACTTCGAGGAACTGGACGCTGCAATACCCAAGTATAGTGGGGATAACTCCTACGACATCGTCAAATGGTTTGAGCAGTTCGAAGATGACGCTATGGTATATGGTTACAATAGTCGCGAAAAATGTTTAGCTTTGAGACGACGCCTTGAAGGTACAGCTAAACATTATGTTTTCAATTTGGGACTTGTGGATTACGACGGTTTAAAGCGAAACCTCATAAAGACATTTATGCGAGCAACAACACGTCAAGAAATCTACAGGCAGCTAAGAGCTCGAAAGCTAAACCCAAAAGAGTCATGTCTTAGCTATATCATTTCTATGCAGTCAATTGCAGCGCAGTCGGACATTGGAGGGCAGGAACTGGTTGACATAATTATTGACGGGATTCCAGATAAAGGTAATAGTATCACTTTATTGTATGGGGCAACGAATGTGGATGAGCTAATTCATGGCGTGCATCGTTACGAACAATACCGTGCAAAGCAGGTTGCCAAAAATAATGTGAAAATTACGAGTGTAAAAGGCGAAATACGATGCTACAACTGCTCGCAATTTGGCCACTACCAGAGTGCATGCCCGAAGCCACGTCGTCCACCAGGTTCCTGTTTTACTTGTCATCAAATGGGACACTTTCACCAAGACTGCCCGAAGTTAAAGCGCCAGCAAGGTCGCTATAGTAGTGCTGGTGCAAACAAAAATGTGTTTATATCTAGCGTAGGTGATACTGGGAACAATGATGTTTGTTTTATGGCAATGGTGAGTGTGGCTTTTTATTAATTTAGAGAAGGTAGATGCATTAATTTTTCTCATTGATACCGGTAGCCCGATAACTATTATTAAACGGTCATTGGTGCCTGACGATGCGATTATAACAGAAGATATACATCCAACTAAATTTTTCGGTCTTGGAAAACAACCGATTTATAAATATTGTTTTATTAAATGCTTAATACAATTTAGAAAAGAAATTAAATGTATTCGTGTCATGGTTACACCTGACGAAACTATGAAAGTGCCATTAATTTTAGGCCGAACTTTTATGTTCAATTTTTGAATTAATTTAACTCAAAAAAATAATTTGTTTATGAATACTGAATTAAATAAAAATTTAAGTTTGAAGATATTGTGTACTGATGCACTCCACTGAAATGTATGATTCTAGTAGCGCATCTCAGAATCTCGATGCACAAACTTCTGCGAATGTAAATGATATAGATCAAACTGTATTGTCACCTAATGGTGACTTAATTGTTGACCGCAGCAACAGATTTTTTTCTGAATTATGTGCTGTTGCTATAAACAATGGCAATGAAGAATTATATATTAATCCTCGGCTTCAAAGCAAAGAGAATTCTGAGTTGCAAGCTGCAATAACTGATTGCTACTTGCAACCGCAAAATGAATTAAAGATATCTTATGACTACAAAAAGAAAATTCGTTTGGTAGACGATACTCCTTTTCATTGTTCACCATGTAGACTATCATTTCATGATAAAGAAGAGGTTCGAAAAATAATTGATGATTTGTTAGCTAGAAATGTCATTCGCCCGAGTCAATCACCTTATGCATCTCCTATAAAGATGAGTTTAACCAGTGTAAGATGGATGAAGATTCAATCCATTTAACGTCGTTTGTATCTCCGCATGGTCAATTTAAGTATTTAAGGATGCCTTTTGGCTTAAAAAATTCTCTTGCTAATTTCCAAAGATTCGTGTACAATATCTTTAGGGATTTAATTGACGAACTTAAAGTTATAGTTTACATTGATGACATTTTGGTTGCTTCTGTTGATTTTGAAAGTCATGTTAGGGTAATCAGGGAAGTCCTGCGGAGAGTGTATGCAAGAGGTCTAAAATTGAAACTAAAAAAGTGTAAATTTGGATATGCAGAAATTGAATATTTAGGGTACTTAGTCAATAGAAGTGTCATTTGTACAAGTGAAACACATATAAAAGCAATTAAGTCTTATCCAGTACCTGGCTGTCACAAGGAGCTGCAGTCTTGCATTGGTCTGTTTTCGTACTTTCGGAAATTTGTTCCCGATTTTTCCAGGATAGCTTTAAAAATTTAGTTGGTTTCTAAATTTGTAAAGAAAAGACTCGTCTTACAATTTTTCGGAAGAATGTTTGAAATCATTTTATTATATACGTGACCTAATAGCGTCTTCTCCAGTACTAGTAATATACAACCCGAAGCGAGAAACTGAACTTCATTGTGATGCTAGTAGCCATGGGTTTGGTTCGGTATTGTTGCGTTGGTGACGGTAAATTTTACCCTGTTGCGTATTATTCAAAATCCACATCAGTTACTGAATCAAAATATCACAGTTTTGAATTAGAAACGCTTTCGATCATTTCGATCAAGATCGTAACGGACTGTAACTCATTGGCGCTTACATTAAGTAAAAAACAAATTAATCCACGTATTGCCAGATGGGCATTAGAACTGGAAAATTATAATTATACGATTCAGCATCGTAGTGGTAGTTCAATGGGTCATGTAGACGCATTAAGCCGGCAGATTCCACCTCAAACCGACGGCGGTAAAGATTTGCATATAAGATGTCATGATAAAGTTGCATTTGTTGCTGCTGTTGATAATTGTGATTTGGACTTTGAAATACAAGCCGCAGAGAGCAGAGAAAAAAATTCAGGGTTTGTTAAAAGAATTGGAAAGGGGTTTTGTTGATGGATATCAGTTAGAAGATGAAATAGTTTTTCGTAAAAGCGAAAATGGCAGATTACTTTTATACGTGCCAAAAGAATTGGAAGATAATATTATTAGACTAATACATGAAAAAATAGGTCACATGTGAATTGAGAAAACCTACGATCAGATAAAAAAGATCTATTGGTTTAAAAATATGAAAACCAAAATTGCATATTTTATTCAGAATTGCATTAAATGTATAGTTTACTTCGCCCCGGCCAGAGTGAATCAACGAAATTTACATAACATACCTAAAAAACCTATTCCTTTTGACACAGTGCACATAGATCATTTTGGTCCACTTCCATCCATTAAATCTAAAAGAAAGCACATATTGGTAGTTGTAGATGCCTTTACAGAATTTGTTAAACTGAACCCCGTGAATTCCACCAGTACGAAAGAGGCTTGCTGTTCACTAGAAAAATATTTTAGCTATTATAGCCGACCTAAACGTATTATACCCGATAGAGGGATTTGCTTTACTTCATGTGAGTTTAGCGATTTTTTAAGCAAAAATTCTATTGAACATGTTAAAGTATCAGTAGCATCACCTCAGGCCAATGGCCAAGTTGAACGGGTAAATAGGGTAATTAAAGCGATGTTGGGGAAGCTTAGTGAACCCGTTCAGCATGCTGACTGGTCATTGAAGTTGTCACAGGTAGAATATGCTATCAATAATACAGTGCATAGTACAACTAAGCAAACCCCCAGTGAATTGCTATTTGGAATTAAGCAAAGAGGAAGTATAGTTGACGAATTAACAGAGTACATTGATGAGCGGTGTAATGACAGTAAAGAACGTAACTTAGACGAGATGAGAACGAACGCACGAGGCTATTGAAAAGCTGCAAGAATATAATTTACAATATTACCTAAAGCATAGCATACCAGCGAAAGCATTTTCGGTGGGAGATTTCGTAGTAATTAAGCATACAGATAATACAGTGGGGAAAAACAAGAAATTTGTGTAAAAGTACCGGGGACCATATATTAAACAGTGTGACAATTGTAAAGTGACGCAAGTTTAATACTCTGCAGCAAGCTTTGTCATTTACCGTTACTTTAATTTAAAAAGCAAATTCATTCATCATTGGCTTTGCTTTTAATTTCATTTGAATTTTTGTTATTACATTTTGAAATTTCCATAAAAATGGACAAGGAAAATATTCGTCGTGAAATTATGAAATTTCATTTGGAAAATTATAGTAGCCGTCAAATTGCAAAGGCTTTAAATTTGTCAAGTCGTACGGTAGACCGAGCTATTATTCGATATAATGAAACTGGGGGTTTTGGAGATAGAGACCGGGGAAAATTTTCAACAGTTGCCACTACTGGTTTAACAGAAAAAATTCGTAAACGAATCAAGCGAAATCCAAGGCGCTCAATGAGAAAAATCGCTAAGGAAGTGGGAGTAAACCATGAAACAGTGCGAATCATTGCAAAATCAAAGCTTAATCTTAAGCCGTACAAGCTCCGAAAAGCTCAAGATCTGACACAAAAAAAGAAAGATTTGCGACTGCAAAGATGCAAGGCGTTGCTACGCTCCTCCGTGTTAAAAAATGTTGAAAATATCTTGTTTACAGATGAAAAAATTTTCACGGTTGAACAACATTTCAATGCGCAAAATGACCGAATGTGGCTAACATCATCATCGCAACAAAATAGGACTGTTCAAAAGCCAGCTTCCGTTATGGTATGGGCTGGAGTTTCCGCTAATGCCAGAACCCCTCTAATATTCGTTGAAGAGGGTGTTAAAATTTACCAGGTTGTTTATAGGAGCATTTTAAATGAACATGTTCTTCCCTGGGCCCAAGATACATTTGGAAATGAAGACTTTCCAGCAAGATTCTGCACCTTCCCACATGGCAAAATTAACGCAAACATGGATAAAAGACAATTTTTCTGGATTCATAACATCTGAAGAATGGCCACCATACTCCCCAGACTTGAATCCAATGGACTACTTTATTTGGAGTATTTTAGAGAGTAAGGCTTGTGCATCTCAACACCACAGTCTGGAGTCGCTGACAAATTCATTAGAGAAAGCCTGGACTGAAATTGGTCAGGAAGTCCTGCGGCGAACAGTCCTACGATTTCCGGATCGATTGAAGGCATGTGTGCAGGCTAAAGGAGGTTATATTGAATGAGGTGGGGTTCAAATGAATGCTTATATATTCAGCAATGTTAACACTTAATTGTACTTAATGGAAGTACGTCCTTTTGAAAATAACTGCTGAAATGTGTGCGTCACTTTACGATTGTCACCCTGTACATAAAGTATTATTAAATGATCGTTATGTGGTAAAAGATATTGAAAATTGTCAGATGACACAATTACCGTATGACGGCGTCATAGAAGCCGCAAGTGGGTTGTGCCGAGAGACTCTGCGCATGTTTGCATTTTACTACTGCCATCTGTGTGTCAAAGTATTAATGATATGTATTGTAACTAAATAGTTATTTTAAGGTATGTTTACATTTTACTACTGCCATCTATATGTCAAATACTGGAATAGGCAAATGGTTTCTAAGAGGAAATGGAGAAGCAGAAACGATTTTGTTTTTCCGGTGACGCTAAGAGAGAAGAGAAGTGCCAAATCGAAGGCAAAATATAAATCATTGCGCATCGATAAATAGAATTTATAAATAAAATAGATATTAAAAATAATAATATATAATAATTTATTTAGCAAATTTCTTACCCTTCTTCACTTGATGTGCTGACATTGAAATCTTCAACACGTAGGTTAGTGCGCCTTCCATGTTTGTGCAAGTTAGATGTGTTTTCAAAATACTTCACCACCGTTTGACAATGTTTACAGACAGCATCATTCTCATTCTTTTTTTCATAACGTCGCCAAATTTTGGATATAGGCGGCATTTCTAAAAGATAAAGAAAAACAAAATTAAAACCTCCGAAGAAAACACACACGCGACGCTCAAAATATAAACGCTTCAAATAAGTGTAATTAAAGCATTGTTGCTCATTGCCTTACACGCTTATGTACATAACGGTTAAAAAACGAAAAAAGCGAAAACACATACGCTTGCGTTGTCGATACACATAATATAACACAAGGAATTTCATATGAAAAAAGTCCATTCCCACATTGGTTCTCTATTCCCACATAGGTTTCTATTTAATGCAGACTTCGTGCAGTGGTGCATACCACGCTATAGTTGCTTTTTAAACGAAAAATCTTTTTACGTACATTAAATTAAATTCTGTGCTAATTATGGTTAAAAATCTGAAAATTTTATTGTGTTATTTCTTAATTGTGAAAGGTTATGTTGAATTTTCTTTGAAACTGGTATCATGAACTAAAAACATATTTATTAGTACTTGCTTCATTAATACGTAGAGCAATTACACAAGAAATGCCACGCCTACTGCTGTGATCACTACTAGAACAAACATTTAAATTTACTAATCAAAGTTTCTCGTTACATTTAATCTTTAAATTTTGATTAATATCGAAATTATAGCATTTATACGAACCATCACTGTATGGAAGGAGCCACGCCCCTATTTTTGGGGCAAATATTGGTGTTTGTTGTGTAAACTTCTACCTCAAATTTCATCTTTATATAATGTTTCATTAATGAGGTGAAGTCTTGGCTTTTTAATTTTAATCATAATGAAATAAACTCTGATAAGTATACTAAATTAAAAAAAAAATCGAATTACAAAATTTTGCAAAAATTGTCATTCACATATTTACTATGGTTTACTCTTAAATTACCTGTTAATACTTTTACGTTAGTCCTTTTGTGTATCTGACCCTTTGTATTGATTTGTTTAACATCTGCGTATAAATATTTAACATTCGCCACTAGTTCTTTTAGAGCTACAGAATGTAAGTAAATTATTATCAACTTACTATAACACATGTGTATGTGTATCTTAATTAAATTGTAATTTATTTATTAATAATAACAAATAGCAAAAAAAAAAGTTATAGACTTTATTAAAATCAATATAGTGGGATATGCCACGCTCTCAAATTGAAAATATTTTACGACTAGTAGATTTTTTACGTCCATTCAAATAAGGACAACATATTTTTTAGTTTAAATTTTCAAAGTTTTCTTTAAAAAATATCAAAACTTTTCATTTTCTAAGTGTTAATAATATATTAAATTTAAAAAAATTTATTTTTTTTTAATTTTTATAGCCTTGATATTTAAGATTTAAAAAAAATTTTAGAATTATCTCCAGTGGATCAAAAGTTATAGAATTTTTTCCAAAAATACCCTCTTTTTGACCACTGTGCAGCGTGGTGGTAGTGACTTTTCAACGTAATTTTGAACTGAAAATCTGACGCTAAAATCTAAGAGCATCAAACTGAACGATGTACTGAAATTTCCGTAAGTTTTTTTTCTTGCATAACGGTTCTAAAGAACGGTTTATTTACACATTTTTGAATAGGAGATCGATTAAAACTACTATTTGAAAATACGTTCACAACAGCGTATGAAGTAAGTATGTGCTGTGTATCGAGGCATATGGCCCCGCGCGACCGTAGTCGAGGGGTATGGCTATGAGCGACTGTATCATTTTTGAAATTATGAATAAATGATTTCTTTTTCCATTGTTTTTTTCAACGGATTGCGTTTTGTAATGATTTCATGCGTATGTCTAATTATTTTCAGATTTTTGTAAGGCGGAGAGCATTACTGAAAAACAATTATTTTTATAAATTATCTTTAATTTTTGATAAAAATCTTATAATTTTGGTTGGTCAATAAATTAAATTGTTTAAAGCTATAGCAAAAATAAAAATTTTACTATACATATAACTTATCAAGCTTATTTCTACCATAAAAAACTATCGATTTAGTTACATGCGGTCAAACAAAGAAACCAATAATTTTTTTTGTGCATGGAAGATGTCACGTATACTTTATTTCGTCCATCCATTCTTACGGCATCCTACTGGCAACCAAAATTCTTGTGCCAGAATGAGCAGGCCATTTTATACGAACGTGCTTGACGTCTATGGTGCCAACACAGTTCAAAAATCCCACAATGTCCAAAACTCCTTTGAGACATTTGTAAATATTTCCTTCGTAGACTCTGGCATGTGAGTAGGCTGCAATATATTCCAGAGTGCTATACAAGTAGCTTTTACAATTCACTGAACCGTTGACTTCCCTACTCTGAATGTAAATGCAAGTCCTCGAAACCACATTTCAGTTGCAAGATAACTAAAAATAAAAAAACTCACATGCGCAACTTAGTGCACTCGATGGAAGTGAATCTTCTTTGGTAGGTTTGTGACTGGGAATATGTAAGTGCAATAACAGCAGTCTGGGAGAGATAATTGTATGTATGCACATGGCATTTAAATAGTTAATATGAGTCGGTACATATCCAAAGTGCCAAGGCCATAGACGAAAATTGTCGAGATTTTTAATGCAATACACACTGACCGTAAAAATAAATAGTTTAAACAAAAGAACAAAAGCCTAATTAATGTTAATTAAATTAAAAAACCTATTTACTTTAACTATTTTTCCAAAAGTGACTAAGTCCCATCGTAAGTGTAAATCAAAATTGCTTAAGTCCCTTTCAGCCAATCGAATTCTTTCCTTGTTCTGCTACTGCATTGTAATAAATTTAAATTTTTGGCTTTGCACATGGCCGCATTCATACAGATGCTTTATGTTTTCTTGTGCTTACTTTATCATTGTTTTTTCTTCGAAAAATGTCTCCAAAAACAGTTTTCTAAATACTTTTACCCATGTTACAAGTATTTAGAGGTAGATGCTAGTAGCCATTTAGAACATTTTAGAGGTGCATTTTTTTAAATGGATAGAAAAGAGTGAGTTAATAAAAGATTATTAATACTACTTTTATTACTTAGTACTAAATTATATATTTTATTTATAATAAAAAACGTATAAATAATGTTATTAAAATTAGTTTTCTTTATTAGGAAATACCTTGAACATGTTAAGAGTCAAAAAAATAATATAAAAAGCAACAACTATTTCCCCTATGTTCATGCAATACTATACAAATTATTTTCTTATAAATTCTCACCTAAAAATTTAACTATGAAAGTACAACTCTGTTGCAAAAACAAATGTTTTCCCAATTGTCAAAGTTCCTCTTACTTGTCAAAATGAATCTACCTTCTTAATTCTTCTGCCATGGTAGAAAGTGTGGATTTTCACGCACACCAGCTTGATTGCTACCGAAATTTTGTTGAGATTGATTTTTTTTTTCTCTTTATTTATGGTTATGATTTTATATACAATTAACATGCCCGGGGCTCCATTACAAATTGCATTATGTAGTAGTACATTTTTTAAGAAGCAAGAATGAAAAATTAATTAATTACAATAAAATTAATAAGTATGTATTTAAATTGAAAATTTAAACTGAAAATTTAAACGCTAGTGTAGTGCATGTTTTTATCTGAAATTAGGCCACATTTCATTTGGTAGAGCATTTAATATTCGATTTTTTGTTATTGTCAATGAACTTTGAAGTAGGTCAACCGTTGCAAAGTGCTCGTTGTGTTGGGGTTTTAATCGAAGTGCAAGTGAGTAAAATTCCACGTTAGAAGTTACTGGTGGCAGATAAAAAATAGGCGCGTATCTGGTTGGTCTGCTAGGAATGTGCAAGAGAAAACAGCCAACAAGGCTAGTAGCCAATTTACCGGATACGATTTTATATAGAAGCAATTCATCAATAAACAGCCTTCTGTGAAATAATGAAACAATTTTTAGATATTTCAATGGCGACTGGTAGGTACCCCTAGGTATTTTGAATTTATAACAACTGTTTTCTTTTTAATGTAAACGAAAAGGTAGATTCAAATATATTTATATTGTTTATGTTTTGCATTGCGATTTAAAAGCAACAGATGACGTTGCTATTGATATATTCGTATTTATGTTTTTCAACAGATGGCGCTGCTATAGAAAAACTACTTTAATAAAATATAATAAATAGTTTTCGATGTATTCTTGTATTAAACAAGTCATAACGCGCTGTAAATTTGTTATCTTTTTGTCGCACTAAATATTTGAGAAAACGTTTTGTTTTTGACGTTATTTTCATAATAGTAATACATTCGAATATATTTATATTGTTTATGTTTTGTATTGCGCTATAAAAGCAACAGATGGCATTGCTATTGATATATGCGTATTTATGTTTTTCATAGTGCCAACAGATGGCGTTGCTATAGAAAACTACTTTAATAAAAGATAATATATTTATTATGAGGTTTTTGATGTACAACACTTACTTGTATTAAACAAGTCATAGGTTAGGTTGGAGTAGCTGTCGAGAGACACACTTAGGCCTAAACGACCCATTGTGATACCACATAGTTGGACCTATAGTTTAACGCCGACCTCCGAACGGCGGTGTGGCAATTTTTTATCGGCTTAGTGGTTTTGCCATTACCAACCAATGTGTGTACTTGTCCACTATCTTATAATTCTCATACACTTCATATTGATAGTGAATATAGGAAAGTAATGAAAATTAACCACCAGACGAAGACGGGAATTGAACCCGAACCTCCCATATGTAAGTCTAGTGCACTATCCACAAGGCTATCGAGGTCGTCAAACAAGTCATAACGCGCTGTAAGTTTTTTATCTTTTTGTCGCATTACATATTTGCGAAAACGGTTTGTTTTTGTTGTTCTTTTCATTATAGTAGTAAATTCAAATATATTTGAATTGTTTATGTTTTTCATAGTACCATGAAGTCAACAGAGGGCGTTATTATTGTATCGAGTCATCTTTTTCTCACTCATAGCAGATCTGTCATTATTGTGAAAACAAATAGTCTTCCTTGTTTGTACACAAATAACGCGCACACGTATTCTTAAAAATAATCACTTAAAAAATTGTTTTCAGTAAATTAATGTTTAATATACCAAACCAATTTGAGGGATTTTCAACATTTTTCGTTTTCATCTCTTTTGTTTTTCACTTCGCTATTTAATAACACCAAATGGAAGCATTGTGGTTGTGGAATTGAATAGTTTCCGTCCCCGTTCTTTTTATTTTAACGGCTTCCGTCCCCGCTTTCTGTTTCCTATTCCGTTTACCCCTCAAAACGCCGCCAAAGAAGTTTCACTTAAAAATTTTTTTTTAGGTGCAAAATTAAAGAAAAAATGGAAAAGTTTGAGGGATCATTATCGCATCGAGTTTAATAAGATTCCATCAGCACAATTTGGTTATGCTGGAGGTAGCGATATGTACATGCCCACATGGAGATTTTTTAAGCAGATGAACTTTTAAAAATCCCAAATGAAATGTCGTTGGGTTAGCGGCTGAAAAATACAAAGAAAATTAACATAAGTTATCTAGTATTGCATTGCATTAAAAATAATCTTCATCTTTTTAATCATATTTTACTCCATTTCGACGATTTAAATAAATTAATAGTCGAGTGGTGAACACACTCATCTAGCTGAATGACGCCGTGGTTAGAACTTAACGAAGAAAAGACAACGAAACCACAAGCAGATGGCGGCGAATTACAGCAGCAGCAAGCAGACGCATATTTAGGTGAGTGTCTCGTGACGGAACAGTGAAGGGAATGAAAAGTGACTGGGGAAGCCATTTTTGGGACATCAACGCTCCTCTGTGCCACGCACCAGGAGGATCACCGGGATAGGCCACGCCGTCCACCCCACTCCATATAAGTGAAATACAAAAGAATAAATTAAAGTTAAATAAAATAGAAATATTAATAAAAAAAATTAAAAAAATAAAAGAGAAAATAAAAACGAAGTGAGTTTGTGTTCTTTTTTTTGTTCGTCACCTTTTAGTGCTACGCACTAAAGGGTCCATTTGCCATTTGGATTTGGATCGACGCTCCTCTGTGCCACGCACTACAGGGGATTCGAGAGTAGGCCTCGCCATCGTCCAGCGGAATTTAAGGTGCAGCGCACCTTACGATATATTGTGAATAGGTGCTCCCTAGTGCCACGCACTAGGAGGAACCACGAGGCCACGCCTTGAGGTAACATAATAAGAAAGTGAAATTAAATAAAATAAACGGGCAAGATCACCAAGTGAGTGTTGTGTAGTGCTCGTAAATAGAAGGTAGTTCGCCCCGGTCCCTGTAACAAATAAATTTCTGTAGCCTCGAACCCTGGATTCGGTGAGTGATACCCAGGCTAGAGCGTCGTTACAATGGCGCCCGAGCAGGGACCGCGTGGTCGACAAGAAATAGTTACAGCTACCAACTTAAAATAATAAAAAAAAGAAAGGAAAGGAAACAAACTACCATCTTAAAAAAAAAAAACAAAATTCATTTTTTTTTGTAAAACACTACCAACCAAAAATTAATTAATTTTTTTATTTAGTTCCTAAAATTTTCGTGGCGAGCACAACGCATTAGCCTCTTTAATTGCAGGCCTATTGTGAAGACAACAACCGTGGGAGGCAACGGAGGACCTGACATGCTTACGACATCATGGGTCTACTACCTAAAGTCAGCTGAACTCACCACATATGCACACGAACTAGGTGTGGAGTTAAATGGAACCGTAGAGGAATAGCGCAAACAGCTTTCATAATTTGTCAGTGGTGGAAACCACACTGAAGGGAAACTGGCCCACTTACGAGAACTACAGACCAAGCATACGAAGAAAAAAACAACGTCCCGGACGCCAAGTGAAACCACAATGGAACTGACTCACTCAGGGTTCCTGGTGAAACCCACAATGACAGCTCCCTCGAAGTTGATGCCAAGAGCCCTACAAGACGAAACTGCTACCCGCTGAGAATTCCAAGTCACGGGCAAGAAGCTGCAGTAATTATTCAAGACCCCGTTTCGGTTGCCCATGGAAAGGTCATGGAACAAATATGGAAGTGGTCCGCGAGGTATGACGGGTTTTTTTTGTCTTTTGTTAATTAAGGACTATATTTTATTTAATTTAATTACTGAATGTTTTACAAATAGTATTTACTGTAAGTTTTAAAATGTTATGATATCTTTGTAATAATTGTAGTTTTTTAAAAATATGTAAATTTTCTCAAAAAACAGATAAATAAATAAAAATCCCCAGAAGAAGGCCTAAAATTTGTGCCGAAACGTTGGGAAAAAAGTATGAAATAGTTAACTATTTGCGTATGAAAATTTCGACCAAAAACCCTGTCATTATAATCTCGTTAACAATACATAAATTGGTCTAATAGAAAATTAGAAAAGTAATTCATTTTAGTTTAATATATTTAGGGTGGTCGCGAGATGACGGAATGGATGATGGTGGGGACGGTTAGTGCAGGGAGCACTAATCAAACTCAATGAGGGGCTCCTCCACAGGGTCCCCAACATAGCGGACCCTTTGAACGGATTGGCCGTTCAACGTCAGTTGCACCTCCTCAGCACCATCACCACTGCTGTCAGGAGCTGATGATGCTTCGGTCTTCGCCCTTTGCTAGATCGCACGCTTTGACTTGGCTCTGGCATGGGCTGTCGAGCGGTCCGTTGGCGGGGTCGCTGGGCTGGCTGCTAGGTGGATTGATGGGTGGTCTGGCGTGCTAGTTGCGATTGCGTTCTTACGACAGCCGAGCGCAGGCGTTGCTGTACGGTAGACACTGGTGTTCTGCGAGTGCGTTGACCTATGCGTCGACGTTCGTCATTCGATGCGTGCAGAAGAGTATGGTGCCCTAGACAGCAGGCATCGCAGCTCTACAATGACGTGCAAGCACCGGTGATGTGGGATTTTGCCGGGCAGTTAACGCAGTACTGATGACTCCTCACTGCTTCATATCGCTCGTCAGGGGTCATCGCGAGGAATCATCGGCAGTATTTTAATGGCTCATACACACCCGGCAGTGGAAGAGTTCGCTTTGTGGATATCTGTAAATATAAGACAATTATTATTATCTCATAAAACAAAGCGGATATGGTGAAGTAATGGTGAATTATTGAATCAAGAGTTATTGAGATTGAGAAGAGTCGAATGGAGAATCAATGGGTAACACGCAGAGCTTTACAATAGGGCGTGTAAATACTCCACTCTGGGTTCTGACATCAGTAGAGCGGCCATTATTTGGGATCGGACCCGTTGCTTGTATAAAGTGCAAGCTTTGCTTTAAAATATGCACTTTTTCACCTAAATTTTTAGGCGGGGAATATAGTACTCTTGCTGCACCATTCGAACCATAAGCTGTTTTTCAGCATGCAAGAGAATTTTATGGAGAAAATCTAAGTATAATGAACAAAAACGAGACGTATCGGGGATGATAATAGGATGGCATTCATTATAGCTTAGAGCAGCATAAACTAAGCGTCCATTTACCCTCATAACGCCTTGAGTATCCAGGAATGGATTCAGAGAGAGTAATGAACTTTTCTTGCCAATCGGCTTTGAAGCCGAAAGCGCTAAGTACTCAGTATTAAAATACTGAGATTGAGTGAGTTTTATCAAACGAGTTTTGACAAATTGTACTTCTAATTGGGTTATGATGCCGACCTCAGAAATAGAAGCTTTCTTAAGCTTATGGAAAAAGCGAAATACGAGGCAAAGAACACGTAATGCACGAGAGAACGAAGAGAACTGCTCGAGGATGCCGGCACGTGCAACTGCATGGAAAACATCTACCTTACGTACTTCAGGGGGAGATTTTGTGGATTGAGAGGGCTGTGGCCATAGAGAATGGGTTCCTAAGTTTTGTAGTTTGCATCCACGAGTATCTAAGTCAGCTGGGTTATCTGCACTTGCGACAGACGCCAAGATGTATTACCAACATTTTTTAAAATTAGAGATGTACGATTCGCTACATATGTTTTCCAAGTGCATGAACGATATCAGAGTCTAACCAAAGGACGAGTTCCTGGTTCTCCAGATTAAGATAGGATCGAACATGTTTAATTTTGAGAGTAAGACCGCTCCACACAATTCTAGCCACGGAAGGCTTATCGTTTGCAGAGGAGCCACTTTACCTTTTGCAACTAAAAGATGAGAGGAAACGGGATTGTCCTTCTCTTTTGTGCGAATATAAAGGCAAGCACAATAAGCTTTTTCCGATGCATCACAAAATCCATGGAGTTGGATGTTTGTTCGGCGAGAATTGGATCAATCGAGGGATTTCGATGTTGCGGATTGTAGAGAGGTTTGCTACAAAATTGTTCCATTTTTGGAACGAATCTGGTTTTACACATTCATCCCAATCTGTACCTTCCAACCAGAGTTGTTGGAGTAGGATTTTCGCTTGAACCATAACTGGCGATAGCCATCCTGCCGGGTCGAAAAGTTTCACAACAGAAGAGAGAATCTGGTGTTTCGTGGCAGAGGTTGAAGCTGGAATGGGTTCGAATGTGTACGAAAATGAATCTTTTATTGCATTCCACCAAATGCCTAGAGTTTTTGTGGATGACGTGTCTTGGAAACGTAAAAAATCAGAGTCTAGCAGGTCTTGAGTTGGAACCTTATCGAGAATAGTGGGATTATTTGAAGTTATCTTTTTCAAAGGCAAACCTGCGGAATTCAGGTATTGAATTACCTGACTCATGGATTCAATGGCTGACTCTACATCATGACCACCAGAAAGTATGTCATCGACATATGTTTCTTCAAACAGAATATTAGAAGCGAGAGGAAATGTTTCTTTAGAATGATATGCTAATTGATGCAAAGTTCTTATAGCTAAATATGGGGCGAAATTTAAACCAAAAGTCACCCTTTTTAATTTGTGGTCTTCTATTATACTTTGTGGAGATTTGCGGAAGAGAATCCGTTGAAAATTTTGATCGTCCTCATGAACAAGGATTTGCCGATACATTTTTTCAATATCCATCTTAAAATGAGAAGCATTAAGTCGGTTTTAAGGGTAGGGCCGGTGTAGAGAACATCATTTAAGGAATTCCCTGAACTGGTAACTTTGGACGCATTAAAAACTACTCGAACTTTTGTGGTTTTCTTTTCTGGGCGAACTGCTGCATGATGTGGCAAATTAAAAGAGAAATATTTATCGATACTGTTTCCCATGAAGTGGTTTTTTCCATGTGGTTCAGAGAGAGATATTCGTCAAGTACTTTCGAGTAAGTATCTTGCAAATCCCCTTTCTTTGCCAGAGTGCGCTCCATACCTAGAAGTTGGTGGAGCGCCTGAGTTCTGGAATGTCGTAATACCATGGATTCTGGAAATGCTGGCTTAAAGGGAAGTCTTATCACATATCTACCATCAGATCGTCTTGTGGTTTTTTCTTTGTACAACTCTTCACAAATTTTGTCTTCTTCTAAAGCTGCTGGGGAATCCAGTATTGCTCCCAGAATTGTCTTAATTGAGCAGTAAGACCATTGTTTGAGATGGGAGATACTTACGTCGTGAATGCCGTTACGTTTTCTGCGGTGGGTCCGCTTAAGATCCATCCAAAAATCGTATTTTGTGCAAGCAAACTTCCGCAAATATTTCGATGCGAGCCTTGTAATAGGATATGAGGGGTCAAATCGCTACCAATAACCAGATCGATTTTAGCAGGAGAGAAACATTGTGGATCAGATAGCTCTAACCTCGAGAACTCCTTCCACTCAGGATCTTTCACCTTAAATGTGGGCAAAAAGTGGGTTAATTGTGGGAAGACTATTGCGTGAGCTGCAATTTTCATATTTATGTTTGAGGAACATAGTGTGAGAGAGCATATTTTATTCGATTTTTGAACCATTCTGCTTCCCATACTAGAAATTGAGTAATGAACTTCTGCTGTGGGGAGTGCTATGGTTTTTTGAATTTTTGATGATATAAAGGTTTTCTGGGAACCTGGATCTATTAACGCACGGACCTTATAAATTTCACCTAAATGTGAGATTGAGACTATTGCAGTGGGAAGCAAAATTTTTTCTCCAATATTGGAATGGTGAGCATGAACTTGCTCACTATTGGGTTCACTAGGCTTTTTTTGAGGGTTAGCTGTAGTGGAGTGAGCATTCGTATATGCATGAGAGCTGGGTCTGGTTTGATTATATCTGGGCCGTGAATTTTGTGGACTGCTGGACGTGACATGGAGCATTGAGTGATGCTATTGCTGGCAGTATATACAAGTGAATTGACTTGAACATTCATTTATCATATGTGAATATAATAAGCAATTTTCACAATATTTATTCTCCTTTACGATCTTCAATCTATCGAAAATAGACAGGCATTTAAATTTTTGGCAGTATTTCAACGCATGATATGCGTTGCAAAGCTTACATGAGAATTGCTACCTTTTTTCAGAGTGATATGATTGAGTTCGATTCTGAGTTCTATTTTGAGGGCGCTCTATGTTTCGAAGGCCGATATCGTGTTAGACGCTCAACTACTTCGAACCTACTTGTAAGAATCCATCCATTTCAGGCCAAGTTGGGAGCTATTTCCGAGATGTAATAGATTGTTCCTATAGAGCTAGAGTCTCTTTGGGTAATTTTGAGGAGCAGATATATACTAGGATGGGATCGTATGTATTCACTAAAATCCCCTGTGTCTTGAGAATCGACAAACTGTGGTTGATAGTGTTTTGAGTTTTTTGAATTGCTTGTATTTGATTATCCACTAAAATTCTACGATTTTCGTAACGCGATTTTAGTGCTTCCCATGCTAGATCGAAATTGTCATCGCTTAAGGGGTATTGTTTAACAATGGCACCAGCTTTGCCTTTTGTCTTATAGCGAAGATATTTGCTGATCCAATTTAATCTGCGCGTGAAGTTTGGGTATTGGAACTGGAGAGTGGTTGAGATTTAGTGTTTGAAGTATAAATCTTCAAAACCTCATTTAATTGGGCTTTGCAGCTTTCGAAATGATCGCTGCAATTCCAGAATTTCTGTTCCGCTGGACTTCTAATGTTTTCATCGTCAGTAGCATAAACATCCTCATATGTTTGCAAAACGCGAGCCCAGCTTTGCTCAAGCTCTTTTAATTTTACTGCTAGAATGCAGTTTGATCTTCAACTGGGGTGTTTATATTTTGTAGAGCTTTAAACTATATATATATCGTTTAGCGAGAATTGCTAAATTTTTCCATACATATGTATTATGTATATAATAATTGGAAATTATTTTTAAATACTGCAAAAAATTTCGAAATTTCCTTTGCAATATTTATATATATATTAAAATTGAGAACGATACAACTTACTGCGACATCTTTATGTATTATGAGATTTATGGAGTGATGGGTGCTGTATGTTAGATGAAGAGATATGTGTTGTATGTGATGTGTTCTTTGTGATGTATTGTGTGTGATGTTTTATACTTGTTTTATGTATTGTTACAAACTTTTCTTTTTTAACACTTTTTTTCAAATATTTCTCTTTTTTTCAGGTTATTTATGATATATATTTTTTTTTTCAGGTTTGGGTAAGTATATAAAAGTTTTTATTTTTTTTATATTTTATCGTTTATTTTTTCACTGTTCACTTTCTCACTGGGTTGTGATTTTTGTTTTCACTTTATGTTGGGATATATGTTTTCCCCACTGGGTTATGTGTATATAAATTTTTAACTGTTAAATTTTTGTTCACTTCTGTATATGGTTTTTTTTTTCAATTTTATGTACATATATAATTAGTATTTTTTGTTCTATTTGTATTATTTTAGTTAATATGTTTTATCTTCTGTTATTTATGTTTTAGTTTTCACAGTATGTACGTGTGCATGTTTTATATGTTTCATATCGTCGCCTGAGAATTGATTTGGTGTATAGGCATAGGAATACTTATACACATACGCCAAATCAATTCTCTGACGACGATATATGTTGTGTTTTACATATTTTGGTTTTTTCACTTTTTGATTTTTGTTTCTGTTTTCGAGTATCTGTTTTTTTTAAAGTTATATGTATAATGTAAAATTTTTTTTGTGTTCACTTGTAATTAATTATATACTTTTCACTTTTATTGTATGTGTTAAATGTACTGTTTTTTAGTATTTGTTTGTTACTGTTTTTTTTCCACTTTTAACTTTAAGCACTGCAAAACCGATTTTGCGACCGTATTGTCGACAGTTTACTAAGGACTGATCGTCTAGTTAAGACCAGAGGTGCCAGATCAGAATTTTGTTGGATCGAAGGACCATGATCAAATTATCGTGATTTGAGAGAGAGAGGGCTGAAAAACTAGAGATTTTAAATAATAACGCACGAAATTAAAACTTTACAGTATTTCACGGAGCTTGAGAGTTTATTGAAAAAACTGTGATTGATTGTGAGTAAGGGGTACAAAGACTATTGTAGATTTTCTCAAGCAATGGGATTTTATACTGCCTAGCAACTGGTATAATCCCATGGATTGAGAGAATCTATTACAATATTTTTGTATATAAAGGGAATATATACATAGATATTACATTGTAATAGATAAATACCAGAGGGGTATTTCAAAGGAAATTTACAATTCAAATTAATACCAGAGTAGTACTTTATGGAAATTCAAAAATTCAAAGTTATTCATTTTAGTTTAATATATTTAGGGTGGTCGCGAGACGACAGAATGGATGGTGGTGAGGACGGTTAGTGCAGGGAGCACTCAAGCAAACTCAATGAGGGGCTCCTCCACAGGGTCCTCAACAATAAGAAAGTGAAATTAAATAAACGGGCAAGATCCCCAAGTGAGTGTTGTGTAGTGTTCGTAAATAGAAGGTAGTTCGCCCCGGTCCCTGTAACAAATAAATTTCTGTAGCCTCGAGCCCTGGACTCGGTGAGTGATACCCAGGCTAGAGCTTCGTTACAATATATATAGTTTTTTGTTTTTCCGAATGAGTAGTTTTTAAGGATGTTTCGGCCTAATTTTTAAGGTTATTTCGGGAATTTTTTATTATAACAAAATAAAATACAATAGGGTGATTCTCTACGTCTAGTATAATTGCACCATAGCACGAAATGCAAAAATATTATCTTAAATTATACTACCATTAGAGAGCGCACATTGTACGATGGAACGAAATGCAAAAATATTATACTAAATTAAATAAACTGAAATATATTAGAAAATGTTAACACAGAGAGTGAGAGAGGGGCAAAGAGTTGCATTTAATATACTACACTTCATTGCATTGAACATATACTTGGGTATCGCCGTAGGAAATGTTTTGAAGTGTTGCAGAATAGATTGACGTGTATTTTGTTTTTGTATCGTTGTACGGATTGGAAAGTTTTACAATTTGTGCTATCGTGCTACCGTGCAAGGGCATATACTAGACATATCACCCTAATAATTTAAATTTTTTTATAGCTACAAAAAAATATTTTTGGAGTTTGTTTTACGATTTTTGATGTGTAAACATTTTAGCTCACGGTATGGACAATAATTTCAAATGTGTAAAATGTAAGAATAACTGTAACGTAAGATAACTGTGACGTCCAGTATTGAAGCCTCCAGTATTTTTTTTCTTAATGCATAACTTTCGTTAAGTTAGCTGTTAACAGCTATAAATAATTCTTTTGTAGAATTGTCGCTCTGGAAAGAAGAAGATAGATAAGCAGTTCTAATTTTGATTGGCTTTTCTCTTTTTTTTCAATTATAACGTAATTAACTGTCTGCCATGCTGCATAACTAAACTTAACAAAATTGTAAAATAAATTTTCTAAAAACTATAATCATACTCTATAAATAATAAAAACTGAATTAAAGTAAACCGAGTGGTGGTTTTAATACTCATAAAATGACTGTGCTACTCTAAACAACAAAGAGAAGAGAGAAGATAAGAAGAGAGGGAGAAATTAAAATACGAGAGGAGTTTGTTTATGTTTCGATCAATTTACTCACACATATATGTACATATGAAAACAAATTGTGTTTGTACATTTATTCGTGGCAGAATTATTTGTTGGTGTTAAACGTGTGGAGATCGACTATACCATACAAGCAGAGAAGTCGCCGTAGCAAACACAGGCGTTTAACAGGTTTTGCATTTAGTAAGTTAGATTGGAAATTAAATATTTTTTAAAATATAAAAACAATACAAAATGATAAGTAATAAAGAATCTAGGTTTCAATAAATGTATAAACAAAATGTTATGTAAAAGATAGCAAACCACGGCATTCTAAAAATTTTGCTTTGCGCATTCACCTAAGAAATGCAACACTTTTTTATCTATGTAAATAGCAAAAATGTTAAACAGAAAAAATCGAACTTATTTACTTCAATAAAAATGCATTGTTTCTTATTTTTATTAAATGCAGTTAAAGCAAATCTCTTTGCGTTGCTTTTAAAAAGTAGTGGGGTGACTGGTCACCCCTGTTGCCTTTCTAAGGTTAAATGCGGAAAGCACTTATGTAAAATTTTCACATCTAATAAAATCTCAAATCGACTGGAGGAAAAACTTAAAGTCCATTTGCAATTTGTAGTGAACTGAGTGAAGTTTATAAAAGAATTGTTTTAATTTGAATTATTTACCTAAGCATATAGATTATACATCAAATCCCTATATATGCCTATACATATGTGAGCTTATGTATATGGCATGCAGTTGGCTCAACTATTTACACATCAAATATCTTGCGTGCCTTGTAAGCATCCATTTTTTTAGTGTTTTTTACGCCCAAAGTGGACATCTAAAAAAAAGATGGGGGGAAAAATAGGAAATAATGATTACAAATAAACAATTCTACTACCTGTGAGAGCCATTGGTATGTAAAATAACATATTAACATTTCAGACCCCTGGGCCGTTCAAAAAAACGTTGTTTCGAGAAAACGCTTTTAAAGTTTAAGCAACTTACAGTGCGCAATTATGAAGCGTTCTCGATTATGTGCTGTAACTTTGTTAATATTTTGGTCAGAAATTTTTACAATATACTCGAATATATATTGTACTTTCGGAATACATTTAAAAAAAATAATCGGTTTGTTGAAACTTGAACACCAAACTACATCCTTAACCCTGGAAGGACATGCTTCGTCGAATCGACGACGCATGTTTACGTGTTACAGTTTCTTTCTAAATTTTGTTCGTATTGAGCTGGTTTTTCATACAGCGCCAGTCGTAGGCAAGCTGTTGCTGTGTGCAGAAGTTCAACTGAATATACATTATAAAAGTATGATTTTTTTTAAATGTGCGTCGTAGAAACGAAGCATGACCTTTGTGTAACTTTTGCAATTTGAGATGGTGTTTCTTATGTTATAGTTTTTGTTGTTGGAATGCGAAATGAGCACGATAAAGTAATTGAATGATCAGGAAACTGAAAAATTTGTTGTTGATGAGTGACGAAGACCACCAACCGGACAGGGGTTGAAAGTTTGGAAGATGCAGGTTTGTCAATGGAGGCATCCGATCTAGACTAAAACGATGTGCCTCTATGTAGAGGTATATCATTATTAAAGACAAAGTCGAAAATAATTTTGTTAATCACATCCATTATTTACAGAAAACAACCATAAAATGTATGTACAAAAAGCAAAATCATGGGAAAAATATTGTGCATCAATTTCGAGTACCCATTCGGCAATGCAAAAATATTACTGAATATTTTAGAATGTTAATTTTGGAATGTATAATTCCGGGTTAAATTATATTTGTTGAAATTTATATTGAAATTAGACACTTGAGATTCGGTTTTAAATGTATACAAAAGAATTTATTTGATTGAAAAGGAAACTTTGAAAAGTATACAAAATATATTAAAATAGGGAAAATAGCGACCGGCACTGAAGAGAGTATTCATAAAAATAGGAATAATGATAAAGAAAAGAACAGAATAGAGCGGTGAAAATAGAGTAAGGAGAGAAAAAGGAAGAAATAGAAATAGAAAAAAGGAGTATTGGGAAAGAGCCCAAATATAGAAAGGACTAGAATAGAAAAGAAAATAGTGGATGGCTTAGACATCCCGGTCCCCTTGCACGGGTGCAACATCTATGACGTCTTGAAAGCGTTGTAAGGAGCTCACAACATCGCCCAGCAGGCTTCTAACTCTCTGGCCTCTGAAATGGACGTCTCAAGGCTTCGATATATAGTCCGGTTGGTGGTCGAAGCACGTGGAGGTGCACGCACAACTGCATTGGATGGCCGTCGAGGTGCTTGGTTTCGAGGTCTAGTGACTCTTCCGGTCAGCACGTGCTGCTGGACTTGCACAGATCTGGACACCGGATGAAGGAGCGTATGGTGGTCCCAACCGTGTTAGTTGTAGCCAGGCAATTAAGGCAGTAGCCATGTGCCCTAGCTACTTGCGCTTGTTGGTTTGGGGTCATCGCGAGGAAGCCACGACAGAACCGCAACAAGTGGAAGCGGAAGCATAATCTGCACTGGCGTACGTTTGCAGACTGGCTCTGAGTTACATGAGATGCGACTGCTGGATGCGGTTATTGGAGCGCAAGACCTGCGTCTGCAGATTGGACCAGTGGAGTACTGCAGAAGTTCGGGGGAAGAAGTTCGTTTTTATAACTGCAAACTCTCCTGCTACAGTATCTTTCTGCGGATGTTTCCATTTATACCGTTTTTGAAGATCCCTCAGGTATTCATCTTTCCAGCGGCGGCTGAATTGATGATGTGGGACCTTGAGTTTTTCCAAACGGTTAATGAGAGAGAGATTCTCAACGTTATGTTCGGGTGGAGCCAATAGAGGTGCACCTCGGAGAAAGTGCCCAGGGGTAATTGAAAGTGGCCGGGAATTGAGAACGGCCTCTATTTTTGCGAGTAGAGCAGAAAACTCTTCGAATGTGAATTTATGGTTACCAGCTGTCTTTTTGAGATGAGTTTTGAAACTCTTGACAGCTGATTCCCATAAACCACCCATGTGAGGAGCACTTGGAGGAATAAAGTGTCAATTATGTCTTGAGGCGCATATTTTTGGGAGATATCAATGGTTCTTCTTTGAGGAATATTAAGAAGTCTTTACTAATGGCGCGTTGAGCACCGACAAATGTTGTGCCATTGTCGCTCATCATTTTTTCTGGAAGCCCTCTACGTTCAACAAATCTAGCGAAACATGCTCGGAAGGCGTCAGTCGTTGAATTTGAACAGAGTTCCAAATGAATTGCTTTCGTGGAGAAGCATACAAATACTGCCACGTATCCTTTAAGGAAAATGGACGAGCGTAGGACGGAAGCCTTTATTTGAAACGGTCCGGCAAAATCTACACCTGTGGTAGAAAATGGAAGAGAGAAATTACAGCGCTCAGGAAGTAGAACAGCCATAATTTGAGACGCATTGTCTGCTTGTAGATAGGACCAGCTTTACACTGGAAAATACACTTTTTAACTTTAAGTTTCAAGCGAGGAATGAAATATTCTTGTCTGACAATGCCAAGCATGAGGCTGACTTCAGCATGCAGCAGTAGATTATGGAGAAATCCAGGTAGAGAGTGCAGTAGCGAGGATTCTCAGGAATGATTATTGGGTGGCGTTCGTTATAGCTAAGGGCTGCATGAACGAGACGACCATTCACTCTCAAGATATTCTGCTTATCCAGGAAAGGATTGAGCACGAGAAGGGAGCTTTTCTTCTCTATGGGGTTGTCATCGAGTAATGATGTTCTTTCTCGTGGATAATAACGAGATTGAGCCAAGAGAATGAGACGTGTCTTCACAAATTGAATTTCGGCTTGAAGAGAGAGCTTGTAGCTGGGACATTAGCTTTGCTAACCTTTGCCTTCACATTATGGAAAAGCGATGCACATATGCTAACACTCGAAGAGCTCGAGTCCTACCAGAACGTTCTACTACTTCGTATCTACTCGTCAGGAAATCATCTAGCTGTGACCAGAGAGGTAGGTCTTTTCGGGACTTTAGGGATTGTTCTCACAGAGATAATGTTTCCTGCGGTAGTTTTGTAGAACATATATAAACTAGGATGGGATCCCAGTTTTCTGTGGAAACGTCTTGAGAGGCTAAGACACACAGACAATTATTTACTGTCATTTGAAGTTTTTGTATTGCTTCACTATTCTCGGAATGAATAGTTGGCAAAGTCAGTAGCGCTTCTATTTGGTTATCGACTAGAATACGCTTATTCTCATAACGAGCTTCCCATGCGAGAGAGAAGTTTTCGTCACTTAAAGGAAATCGTTTGACAATATCTCCAGCTTTTCCTTGCATTTTATACCTGAAATGGTATAATTTCTGAGCGGAAGTCAGTTTTTGATGGTTAATATAACGAGGGTCTCGGAAGGCCGGCCATTCTTCATAACCACCAGAAAAAATTTCTGTATCGCAAGGAGGAACTTGCAAGCATGGCATATTAGAAATACTTGCTTGCTCTTGTGATTGTTCCTTACTAGATGCTGAACTTGAAGTTGGAGGAGGTTGAAGTAATTTCAACTGATCTTCTATTCTAGCCATCGTGTCTTCGAAATTGTCTTGATAAAGACAATATTTATTACTTGCCGATGCTTTGAATTTATCGGGCAAGTCATTATCATTTGCTTCGATAACCAAATCATAGACTTTTTGGAGTCGAGTCCAGCCGCTTTCTAAACTTTTTCGTTTCACTACCAATAGAGATTCGGTGTGATTTTCTAGCGGAGAAGTACTGAATTTGGTGCAGTATTGCACAAAATTGTCACTTTCGGCTATGAATTTCTGCATAGAAATATCATATGCTCGCCTTTTTTGTGATTTAGCAACACTTGGTTTTTGGGAAATTTCTTCGTCTGACATTTTTGAAACTTGTTTTTTAAATAAATCAACAGATTCTTTTTGCCTTGGAGGAGATCTCTCAACTGGCATTTAATTAATCTAATAAAGTTAGAATAAAAAGAAAAATAACTTGTAATAGAAATTTGCAATTTGCCAATACCTAACCAATAAACCAGAAAAAAACGAGTTTAAATTTATTTGAGGAACTTTAATATTTATAGAAAACCAGAAATATTTTCTAAATTTTAAATTATTTTTTATATTGTCAATAAAAAATTTTACGTGGAACTATTTATATTGCCACCAGTGTACTTATTTCGTTAAGGAGTGAGCGGATATAGCACAAAGAAACGATATTTTGCTTCAAACACGAGATGGTTTGTATATATAAATGTAAAAAAAGAATCAAATATAATATAATAATTCACTAAATTTGAGCGAAGTCAAAAGTAGACTGATTTATATTAAGCTCAGTGTACTAATTTCGATTGGAGATCAACGAATATAGCACAAAGAAAAAATAGCAAAGAACTTGCTGTAAACTAATAAGTGTGTACTTGTTGTTGTACACGGAACTTATATATTAGTTAAAATATGCACAAAAGAGATTTTGTATATAATTTAAAGTATATGAGGATATACGGATGAATACAGATTACAATATTTTAAATATGAAAAATTTAAAATATTAAATATTTTAATTATTTTAAATAATTAATAAATAAGTGCTAAAATACTTTTTTATGGAAAAAAAAGTCTTGTAGTTACTGCACTGTGGAAAAAAGGGAGAGATTTTTTTCCTGAGGTTTTTGATACTTGATAGGTGTTGATTTTGGTGGTTGATTTTTCTTGTGTTGTTGTTACTTTATTTGTTTAGTTCAGTGTTTTTTATTTATTGTCACTGTTTTAGTTTTATGTTAGCTCGTTTTAATTGTTTTGTGTCAATTGCATGTAGTTTTTTTGAGCTTTTTTTGTTTTATAAAACCACTTCACCAATCGAGGTCCAGGATTTAATTAGTGACTGTCGTCAGTCCAACCGTCAATTTGTTGTTGGCTGTAATGCTAATGCCCATCATACCATCTGGGGTAGTAGCAACATCAACGAACAAGGTGAGTGTCTTCTAAATTACTTAGTATCTAATAGTGTAGATATTGTAAATAGGGGATGTAAGCCTACTTTCATTACTGCAGCCAGGGAAGAGGTGCTGGACCTCACCCTAGCTAGCAGGATATTGTCCGATTCTATTGTGAATTGGAGAGTCTCAGATGAAGCGTCCCTGTCTGATCATCAACACATAGTTTTTGACATTCCAGGACGTACTGAACTCCTTGCTAATGTAATTAATCCTAGAAGGGCTAATTGGAGTCTGTTCCAAGCCATTGTGGGCACAAAGATAGATTCCATTGCTACCTCCATCAGCTCAGTCGATGAACTGGAAGAGGTAGCAACTCAGCTCAATAATGTGCTAATTTCTTCCTATCAAGACAGCAATTTCGTTCCTACAACTAAAATGGTGCGCAAGGTACCCTGGTGGAACAATCAGCTGTCAGATATGCGCAAGCATGTCAGGAAGTTATTCAATACATCAAAACGTACAAAGCAGTGGAATGAATATAGGGTTGCACTGACGGAGTACAATACAGAAATTAGGAAGTCAAAAGCGATTGCTGGAGAAGACACTGTGAGAGTATCTCCTCGCTGCCTGAGGCAGCACGTCTTCAAAGGGTTTTCGCCAAAGACTCTTCTAATGGGGTTGGTCTCCTCAAAAAGCATGATGGCACTTTTACTGCCAATCACCGCGAGACTCTGGAAACTTTACTTCATGTTCATTTTCCGGGGTCTTCTACGGAAGTTACTCCGTCCTCTCCTGAAGTACATGATCATAGTATCTGCTTCTCCAATAGGACGAAGAGCCTTTCAGGGGTCATTTTTGACCGGAATAAGGTTAAATGGGCAGTGGCCTCTTTTAAACCTTATAAATCCCCAGGGGGTGACAGGATCTTTCCAGCAATGTCGCAGAACTGTCTGGAAACCATCCTTGACCACCTAGTTAAATTGTTTAGGGTAAGTTTCAATTGGGGATACATTCCAAGTTCTTGGAGGAAGGTGGTTGTCGTCTTCATTCCCAAACAAGGCAATAGGCCTCTGGAACTCCCTAAATCTTACAGGCCTATAAGCCTCACGTCTTTCCTGCTTAAAACCATGGAAAAACTGCTTGATTTACACTTTAGAAGCAAACTTGCAAGCTCGATACCTCTTCATCGCACGCAGTTTGCTTACATTAAGGGTAAATCGACCGAAGTCGCATTACATTGCCTTGTCAGTAAAATTGAAAAAACCTTTCGATCCAAAGAGATTGCGCTCTGTGCTTTCCTTGACATTGAGGGTGCCTTCGACAATACTGGATTCTGTTCTATTTCCAAAGCTCTGGAATGTAAGGGTATTGATTCCCAATCCATTGCCTGGGTGGATGCCATGCTGAGGAAGCGTGAAATCTCATCCACGCTAGGCAAAGCCACTGTGTGCACTAAGGCTGTAAAAGGCTGCCCACAAGGTGGTGTTCTATCACCTCTGTTGTGGTCCTTAGTTATTGATGACCTTTTGACCAAACTAGATGAGTCTGGTTTTGAGGCCATCGGTTATGCGGATGATTTGGTAATCATCGTCTCTGGAAAGTATGATTCAACTATCACGGAGGTGATATTGGTTTCAATTTGGTGCGCCGTAGAAGGCCTATCAATCAATCCCAACAAAGCAGTTCTTGTTCCCTTTACTAAGAGATACAAACTGGACCTCGGTCCCATTTCCATGCAAGACACTGTTATTGTGTACTCTGATGAAATCAAATATTTAGGCATCACGCTTGACAAACGACTAAACTGGAACACTCACTTACATACTGTCCTCTTAAAAGCCACTAGGGCTTTCTGGGCCTGCAAGAGACTCTTTGGTAAAACATGGGGTCTTACTCCTAAGATGATCTTTTGGCTCTACACCATGATAGTTAGACCTGTCATAGCCTATGCGGCTCTAGTGTGGTGGCCCAAAGTCATGCAGGGCTCGGCCATCACCAAACTTAACAAGCTTCAAAGGCTTGCTTGCGTCTCCATAACCGGAGCTATGCGCACCTGTCCAACTCCTGCCATTGAAGCGTTGATTGGCCTGGTGCCATTACACATTTTCATCAAGAAAACAGCTGCAAATACTGCTTTGCGGCTGCGTATATCGTCAAGCTTACTGGAAGGCAACTATGGTCAC
Organism: Toxonevra muliebris; assembly: GCA_963691655.1. NCBI lineage: Eukaryota > Metazoa > Arthropoda > Insecta > Diptera > Pallopteridae > Toxonevra > Toxonevra muliebris. The sequence continues at coordinate 46,367,476 of OY829328.1, read as the reverse complement.
CTGAGCATTCTTGACGAAATCCCTAGCACTCCAATATGTACTGTATCGGATTATATGGTTAGGGATCTATGTTTCGGTAGGAAATTCAACATCATTCTTCCTTCCAGGTCCGAATGGGATGGCCAATGTCCCGATTTCGGTCCCTTTGCTCTCAATTGGTATACAGACGGCTTGAAAATGGACTGTGGTTCTGGTGCCGGAGTTGCTGGACCCAATACTAGAATCTCAATCCCTCTGGGTATTTGGCCCAGTGTCTTTCAAGCCGAAATATACGCAATTGAGACCTGCGCTAATATAAACCTGTATAAAGGTCTTAAAGGCGCAAACATTGTAATTTTCTCAGATAGCCAGGCGGCTCTCTTAGCACTCTCTTCATGGAGTTTTTCATCTAAACTGGTGAAAGAGTGTTTTGATAGTCTCCAGCGCTTGTCTACCCGTAACAAAGTTACGCTTTGTTGGGTACCCGGCCACCGTCACATTGCTGGTAATGAAGCCGCCGATGAACTGGCTAGGCAAGGTTCATCTACCAAGCACTTCGGCCCCGATCCGTTTTGCGGAATCGGCTGGGCCTCTACGAAATCTATCGTTGAGGAGTGGTCTAAGGCAAAATGGCTAGAGTATTGGAACTCTATCCCGGGTTTAAGACAGGCAAAAGCTCTCACCATTCCGCTTGCCCAAAATCAGCCCATCTCTTATTCCAAACCTGACCTTAGGCTATTGGTGGGCTACATGTCTGGACACCATGGGCTCAGATATCACCTAAGCAAAATAGGTCTGTCCAATGAGACAGAATGTCGTCTATGTATGGAAGATGACAAGACGACACTTCACATTCTGTGTGAGTGTCCGGCCTTGGCTCGGCTCAGAGGAAGAATCTTTGACTACTTGTTTTTGACGGCTGATCACATGAAATCTTCTTCTACGAAAGATGTCTTGACTTTTATTAGGTCAGCCGAACGTCTTTTGTCATAAAATGGGGAATGGCACAAAAGATCTTTTAGGTCGCAGTGCCTGCCTGGTTGGGCTCCTCTAATACTAATAATAACCACTTCACAGCACTAACCTCATATTATTTAAAAAAAAAAATGTATAATTCCGGGTTGAATTATATTTTTTTAAATTTATATTGAAATAAAACACTTGAGATTCGGTTTTAAATGAATACAAACGAATTTATTGGATTGAAAAGTATACAAAATATATTAAAATAGGGAAAATAGCGATCGGCACTGAATAGAGTTGTTGAGGACCTTGTAGAGGAACCCCTTATTGAGTTCGACTAAGTGCTCTCGGCATTAGTTGGCGTCACCATTACTGCTTCCGTCGTCTCCTGACGGATTATTAGTTATAAGTAAATGAATTATTGAATTTCCATAAAATACCACTCTGGTATTAGTTCTGCAGTAAATTGAAGTTCCTTCGAAATACCACTCTGGTATTTATCTTTTGCCATGTAATATCCATATATACACTCTTTATATCCCAATATATTGTAATAGATTATCTCAACCTATTGGATTATACCAGTTGCCAAACGGTATTAAATCCCATTGCTTGAGAAAGTCTGCGTTAGTTCTTGAGCATCCCTTGCTTACAAAAGTACCAATAAACTAAAGTCACTCTCCGTGGCATTTTATACATTTAAAACGAACATCAAAGTTGTGTTCTTATTTCTACGCCTTCTCCTCTTTCACTTCATATGGAAATATTCATGGTCCTTCGAGCTATTTGTATTGTCGTCTCGGTCGGTCTCTTCGTCTGGAAGAAGTTCCAATATAAACTCGCCTAAAACGGTTACGCGAAAATTAAGTTTTTATGAAAAAAGTCACCTAAAAACTAAAATATAATATATGTACACATAAACTATATAGTGAAACATAAAAACACTTAAAACAAAAAATATTGAAATATAAAAAGTTAAAAACCAAAGTATATAAACAAAAATAAAAAACAAATTCACATGCAAAATAACAAAAACAAACACAAAATCCCCCCAAAAAAATGTGCAGTGAATACGGTATTTGTACAAATATGTGTATGTACAAAAATACAAAAATTAAGTGGGAACAAATTTTTTCAGACAAAAATATATACATAAAAAAAAAAAAAAGAAGAAAACCCAAAACATATATGGCTGCTCATATAAAACTGAAAAAAAAAGTCCAGTGAACAAACCAAGAAACTTGTGAGAAAAAAAATCTATGAAAACTCCAAAAATACTAATAACAAACACTCAAAAATGCAAGTAAAATCAACATAGACATTAAAATCAAACAGTGAAAAAACCTAACATATCAGAAACATAAAAAACATATATAAAACAATCTACTAAAACACAGGCAAACATATAGTGAAAATTAAAATATGTAAATCTAATAACCACATTTACCTATATATACGATACAAAACATTAAGTGGAAAATATATATGTAAATAAAACATAAAAAAAAAAAAATAATTAAACAATTAGAATAGAAAATAAAATTACATTTATACAACATTAAACTAAAATTAAACAAGTGACAAGTGAAACATAAAATTTGTATATACAGGGTGACAATTGTAAAGTGACGCAAGTTTAATACTCTGCAGCAAGCTTTGCCATTTACCGTTACTTTAATTTAAAAAGCAAATTCATTTTTCATTGGCTTTGCTTTTAATTTCATTTGAATTTTTGTTATTACATTTTGAAATTTCCATAAAAATGGACAAGGAAAATATTCGTCGTGAAATTATGAAATTTCATTTGGAAAATTATAGTAGCCGTCAAATTGCAAAGGCTTTAAATTTGTCAAGTCGTACGGTAGACCGAGCTATTATTCGATATAATGAAACTGGGGGTTTTGGAGATAGAGACCGGGGAAAATTTTCAACAGTTGCCACTACTGGTTTAACAGAAAAAATTCGTAAACGAATCAAGCGAAATCCAAGGCGCTCAATGAGAAAAATCGCTAAGGAAGTGGAAGTAAACCTTAAAACAGTGCGAATCATTGCAAAATCAAAGCTTAATCTTAAGCCGTACAAGCTCCGAAAAGCTCAAGATCTGACACAAAAAAAAAAAGATTTGCGACTGCAAAGATGCAAGGCGTTGCTACGCTCCTCCGTGTTAAAAAATGTTGAAAATATCTTGTTTACAGATGAAAAAATTTTCACGGTTGAACAACATTTCAATGCGCAAAATGACCGAATGTGGCTAACATCATCATCGCAACAAAATAGGACTGTTGGCCGAGTTCAAAAGCCAGCTTCCGTTATGGTATGGGCTGGAGTATCCGCTAATGCCAGAACCCCTCTAATATTCGTTGAAGAGGGTGTTAAAATTGACCAGGTTGTTTATGGGAGCATTTTAAAATAAATGAATGATAAATGAATGTTCAAGTCAATTCACTTTTATATACTGCCAGCAATAGCATCACTCAATGCTCCATGTCACGTCCAGCAGTCCACAAAATTCACGGCCCAGATATAATCAAACCAGACCCAGCTCTCATGCATATACGAATGCTCACTCCACTACAGCTAACCCTCAAAAAAAGCCTAGTGAACCCAATAGTGAGCAAGTTCATGCTCACCATTCCAATATTGGAGAAAAAATTTTGCTTCCCACTGCAATAGTCTCAATCTCACATTTAGGTGAAATTTATAAGGTCCGTGCGTTAATAGATCCAGGTTCCCAGAAAACCTTTATATCATCAAAAATTCAAAAAACCATAGCACTCCCCACAGCAGAAGTTCATTACTCAATTTCTAGTATGGGAAGCAGAATGGTTCAAAAATCGAATAAAATATGCTCTCTCACACTATGTTCCTCAAACATAAATATGAAAATTGCAGCTCACGCAATAGTCTTCCCACAATTAACCCACTTTTTGCCCACATTTAAGGTGAAAGATCCTGAGTGGAAGGAGTTCTCGAGGTTAGAGCTATCTGATCCACAATGTTTCTCTCCTGCTAAAATCGATCTGGTTATTGGTAGCGATTTGACCACTCATATCCTATTACAAGGCTCGCATCGAAATATTTGCGGAAGACACGTCATCCACAAAAACTCTAGGCATTTGGTGGAATGCAATAAAAGATTCATTTTCGTACACATTCGAACCCATTCCAGCTTCAACCTCTGCCACGAAACACCAGATTCTCTCTTCTGTTGTGAAACTTTTCGACCCGGCAGGATGGCTATCGCCAGTTATGGTTCAAGCGAAAATCCTACTCCAACAACTCTGGTTGGAAGGTACAGATTGGGATGAATGTGTAAAACCAGATTCGCTCCAAAAATGGAACAATTTTGTAGCAAACCTCTCTACAATCCGCAACATCGAAATCCCTCGATGGATCCAATTCTCGCCGAACAAACATCCAACTCCATGGATTTTGTGATGCATCGGAAAAAGCAATCCCGTTTCCTCTCATCTCTTAGTTGCAAAAGGTAAAGTGGCTCCTCCGAAAACGATAAGCCTTCCGTGGCTAGAATTGTGTGGAGCGGTCTTACTCTCAAAATTAGTTAAACATGTTCGATCCTATCTTAATCTGGAGAACCAGGAACTCGTCCTTTGATAAAACTCACTCAATCTCAGTATTTTAATACTGAGTACTTAGCCGATTGGCAAGAAAAGTTCATTACTCTCGCTGAATCCATTCCTGGATACTCAAGGCGTTATGAGGGTAAATGGACGCTTAGTTTATGCTGTTCTAAGCTATAATGAATGCCATTCTATTATCATCCCCGATACGTCTCGTTTTTGTTCATTATTCTTAGATTTTCTCCATAAAATTCTCTTGCATGCTGAAAAACAGCTTATGGTTCGAATGGTGCAGCGAGAGTACTATATTCCCCGCCTAAAAATTTAGGTGAAAAAGTGCATATTTTAATGCAAAGCTTGCACTTTATACAAACAACGGGTCCGATCCCAAATAATGGCCGCTCTACCGATGTCAGAACCCAGAGCGGAGTATTTACACGCCCTATTGTAAAGCTCTGCGTATTACCTACGACTCTTCTCAATCCCAATAACTCTTGATTCAATAATTCACGATTACTTCACCATATCCGCTTTGTTTTATGAGATAATAATAATTGTCTTATATTTACAGATCTCAACAAAGCGAGCTCTTCCGCTGCAGAAATTATAGGATATAGTAATACCATGGCTGGGGTTGTTTTATAGGGCATGCGTAAAACTTAATTACATACCATAGAAAGGATAAAGTAGTTTTCATCCCTAAGGCAGGGAAAATTGATCACGAGTCAGCTAAGGACTTTAGATCGATTAGTCTTACCTTGTTCTTGCTTAAGACGATGGGAAGGGTCATGGAAATTCATCTCAGGTCTATAGTAGAACGCTATCAAATTTGCAAAAGCCAACACGCGTATCTCAAGGGCAGATCTACGGAAACAGCTCTACATGAGGTTATTCGCACTGTTGAAAATTCCATTCACCACAAACAATACTCGTTAGCAGCCATTCTAGACATTGAGGGGGTTTTTAACAACGTAAGCACGAGGGCTATCCAAGACTTTCTTATCAGGGTTGGATTAGAAGAGGAACTTAGAAACTGGATAGTAGTGATGCTTAAATCTAGGTCAATTCATTTAGAGTTGGGTAACACCACTCTTGTAAAACATGTTAGTAGAGGAACACCACAGGGAGGAGTGCTCTCACCACTAATGTGGCTACTAGTCATAGACAATATTCTTAACGTTTTAGACAAAATGGGGGTGAAGGTGGTAGCATATGCGGACGACGTGGTGTTGGTAGTATCAGGAATGTTCCCAAGCATAATGAGCAAAATTATGCAAGGGGCCTTGGATAAGCTATGCACATGGGCCACGGGATGTGGGCTTGGTGTAAATCCAGGTAAAACGGAACTAATGCTTTTTACCACTAAGACCAAAATTCCAACCTTCCTTCACTTAATGGACAACAACTGACACTATCAGTTCAGACCAAATACTTGAGGGTTTTGCTCGACGCAAAACTAAATGTGAGACCCAATATAGAGTTACGGGTGAGGAAAGCTTGGTTTGAAAAGTTTGGTGGCCAGCTCTAGGTAAGAGCTACATTGTTCGGAAGCTCAGTAGAGTTCAGAGAACAGCATGTGTTGGTATTACAGGAGCCTTACGTACTTGTCCTACGGATGCTCTGAACGTAATGCTACATCTCCCTCCTATTGACCTTCACATCAAAACTATTGCCTTCAATAGCGCGGTAAGGCTATTGAAGGCAATAGCCGAACGTACTTACGAGCACAGTAAAGTTTTAGGTACTATACCGAACTTTGTATTCAGAGGAACAGATTACATCATACCACAACTGTATTTCAAAAGCGATTTCAAGGTAAGATTTCCTACGAGGGCAGAATGGACAGAAAAAAGCTTTTTAACAGAATATGGCATTCCCATTTTTACAGATGGTTCAAAAATGGCCTGCGAGGTGGGTGCGGAGATGCACTCACCGCAGGTGGAAATAAACCAATGTTTACGTTTACCTATTGATGCTTCGGTTTTTCAGGCTGAAGTTTTGGCTATTAGAGAGGCTTGTCGACTAATAAAGCGTCATATCACAGACAGGTGTAAAGTCGCTATTTTTATCGACACCCAGTCAGCAATAAAATCGTTTCAATCCACCACCATAAAATCAAAGCTAGTTAAGGAGTGCAGAGAGGTAATGAGCGAGCTAAATCACTATGCTGACATCACTCTTATCTGGATTCCCGGCCATAGGAACATTGAAGGGAATGAGAAAGCTGATGAATTAGCGCGCTCAGGAGCCTCTCTTGACGAATCTTTGGGGGTACCGGTTCTAGTCCCCTTGGGAGTCGTCAAGAGAGGCATGTACCTGCACTGTCTTCAACTGGCTAATCGAAAGTGGAAGTCATTAACAACCTGCACTACCTCACAGGCGACATGGCCCTCATATAATGAGGGTCGGTCTCGCGAGCTTTTAACCAGAGATCGTACCGGCACTGATAGGTCAACAGCAGTCTACACCGGCCACTGGTGTATAGTTACCCACGCAAAAAAACTGTGCATCCCATTTAACACCCACTGCAGAAGTTGCGGAAACTTAGATGAAAAAGAAACAATCTCCTATTTTCTTTGTGAATGTCTAGCTTTGGCGAGGACAAGATAGGTTCCTGGGGAAGTATTTCCTCGATGGCTTGTCTGATTGGTCGGCAGTCAGCCGACCAATATTTTTTTATTTAAAAGCATAAATATCAACGAAAATTAAAAAAAAATTTTAAATCAATTTCATTAAAAAAATATTAATTTATCTTTATTTTATGGTGTATAGCAAACAATTTATCAACTTTTAAAAAACTATATGAGACCGTTTGAAATTTTGTTAATTATTAAAAATTTATACCTTTTATTCCTTAAAAACACCATGAAGTACCACTAAAAAGTCAAAAGTGTGTATGAAAAAAAATTGACCTTTAAATTCTATGCAAAAATGTTTTGGCGCACATATCACCGAAATTATTATTTTAAGAGTTAAAGTTCAATAAAGTTGTGTATCGATTAAAGTTAGTTTTTCTAGTCTTTAAATCGAAACCGACTAGATTTTTCCACTCGGCATTAGAATTTTTTCTGCCAAACCGTATTTTTTTTCTTAAGCTTTCTGAAAATGTGCGGGGAGCAAAGAAAAACACAACTTTGCAAACTCCATATATTTTATTGGTGCTCTAGTGCATATGTACATAACACATGTGCATTGACTTACCTTTATAAGGAAACTGCTTTTGCCACATATTAATAAAACTATTTAAAAAACTAATTTTTGGGAACCAATAAGTTGATGGCTCTTATAATTCCTCAGTTCCCATACTACTTTTCAATTTTTTTTGTTCGCTGCTATACTGCCCACGCAAGTACGACATCTTGGTCTTGATATCTTCAGTAGAAATGAAAGAATATTTTTCCTGAAGAAAAAAGCAACAAAGCGTCGCACAGTGGTTGAAAAGTGGACAAAAATCATTTTTTTCATTAGCTCCAATCTTCGTTTTTTTAGTTTTACTAATAAATATCTGAGTGTCATGTCATCTGTTTAAGATTTTTATCTGGGACCTTTTAAAGACGATCAATGTTAGAACGCTTGGTAAGAGAAAGCAATCAAAGCACCATTTGAGAGCTTATCACTCCAAAATTACTAATAGCATGCCAAATTTATATATATTATTAATTAAAAGCATTATCATAGATAACGATTAGAAAAAATAATTGATTTTGGTTTTTAAATTGGCTGTTCGCGCTACTAATATTTTTATATGTTTTGCACCTACTATGTAGCTGCATCACTGAGCGATTACCCGTCCCCTACTATGTATTACAGTAAATTTAGTCTCAGTTATTCACGTCACTCGAAAAACTAACTTTCAAGCGAATATGCGTGTACAGTTCGCTTTCAATCACATTTTTAAACCGCGTTATTTAAAAGTACTAAAAAAAATCAGTTACATCATTTTTGATAGATCATATCTAATGATCGACGTCGACCGATGTTTTATTTTACACTTGGAATGGGGGAGTAAATTTACATACATACATTAATATAAACTGTTATAGTGATTCTCAGCGATAAAAAGGGAAATCAGCCATTCCAGATTGAACGTAACGAGCGATCGACTTCATCCTTTCAGATTTGGCTTAAATTTTGCCTATGGTTTTATTTTAGACTAAACCCAACAAAAAGGTATATGCCGGAACCAAAATTCGAGGTGGTGACTCAAATAGTGCAGGAGAAATGAGTATTTTAATATTTTAACACTGCATAAAATTAGAAATTAATATCTTTTTTATTTTTCAAACGTAATTTTTGTTTTGGCTTAATTAGGAATGATAAAAATTGTTAATCAATATTGAAAAGTGCCACTTAAATTTATGCCCTGAATGTTCTAGTAAGACGGCTGAAAAGAAATACCTTGCAGACATTTCAATAAATTATATTAAAGCATATTATGCAGACAATGGATGAATATTGGCGGTATGCACTAATTTTGTTGCCATTACATAAGTTTTGTTTGCTATACCATCAAAATTCTTTTTCTGTTTTTATAATTCTAATTTGCGAATTATGTAGACAGATTTTCTTTGGAAAAAACTTGGAACAACATGCAGATGATTTGATTCTGAATTCAGCCAAAATCCATTCCACATGACTACATTGCCAAAAGACAGGCAGATGATCTCGCTTTTAAGAAAGTACAACTTCAACCAAATGAATTTGTCGTTATCGCGGATTTTTCGGAAAAAAGAACTATTTATTTGTAGTCCGGGATGCTGATCTTTGACCAGCGTCCCGGCATTGGTCAATTGCACAATGCAAGCCAAAAAAAAAATTTGGTTGAAACATAAAAACGATATTAATTTCTAATTTTATGCAATGTTAAAATATTAAAATACTCATATCTCCTGAGTTATTTGAGTCACCACCTCGAACAAAAAGCCAAAAAAAAAGGTAATTTAGTCTTCTTAACGGAACACAAAATTTTAAGTTTTAATTTTCGGGACTATAATACGAACTTTGCAAATTAAATTCTAATGAATTAATTTAAAAAGTAATTAATTTTAAAAATTAATAAAATTATATTATGCTGTATTTTGTAGCCCGTCTTATTACCTTTCCAACAGTACCTTATACATGCATGACTATATAATGACAGAGTTACAGTAATTTTTGGAGATTTGGTTCACTCTGGTAACTCCGGTGAAAGCCGTATCGGAAATTTTTTGTATACCTTTTTGTTGGTTTTGGTCTAAAATAAAACCATGGACAAAGTTTGAAGCAAATCTAAAATGATCAGGCCGAGATTTGGTTTTTTTGTTACGTTCAATCTGGAATGGCTGAAATATTAATTTTTTACAATCATATTGTATGGGAGGTGGGCGTCAGGGATGCCAACTCATTTTTTCTTTCTTCCCGATAACCCTCGAGAAATCCCCCGATTTTCGATCGAATCCCCCGCATCGAATAACACGCATTTTCCATTTAAACATTTCACAAAAACGAAAAACTACCTAAAATTTACATCAATGAGTGTTATTTTAAGGGGACCCTTAACCAATTTTTACGGGAATGGTAGATTAATAGAAATGTAATTTCTGACTTCGGAATTCTTTTGGCACACGGGAGATTTCACTTCAAGGGAACTCACTCTCAAAATCGATCCAACTCAAGCTTGCACCAAGTTTAATCTTATTGGGTAGTAGTTGCCACACCAAATTTGAACGAGATGGGGAGTTTCGAGTTACCAGACGTTCAGCCCACTTTTGGATATCAAAGTTCTCAAAGGAGAAGCCATCTGCTCTCTTTTGACTCAAATAAAAAATGACAAAAACCTTGTTTTGAGAAAAACGGGTTTAAAGTTTTTAACATATAAAATATATTTCATCTTCTTTATGATGGCTGATCGTAATTTGTAAGTTTACAGATTAGTCAGCAAGGATTAAGAGTTATTAAACAGGAGGTGCTGGACTAAGACATAGCTTTCTGAACGGTCGAAAGGGAAGTCGAAGCGCCGCGCGACTGTTTTGGCTTGAGTGATACTCCGCGCTATAATCGTCTTTATCTACGAAAGCATTCCTCGTCTCTCTGAAATTTTCACAAAATACTTTCGAAATACTTATAATACTTTCAAATATCACTCTTTTTTAAAAATCGATTTCTCCAAGCCAATAAATCGCAGGGCACACTTAAGAAAAGACGACGATTTTAAGACCCAAAATATGAAATATTATATAGTTAATATAAGTTAAACGTTTTACATTACATAAAATTTGACAAAAAATATTTCACAGACTTTTATGACTGAAAGCTGAACGACTTCAAATTTCCCGCAAAAAACAGCACATTCCCCGCACCCAGTAAAATTCCCCGTAAATCGGGGAATTCCCCGGAAGTTGGCATCGCTGGTGGGTGTATTACATTGTATTGTATTGTATTGACATAAGCAACTCCAATATCAAAATTTGTAACTCTACGACTACTCCTATTTGTATCCAACTTTGGTTGTAGGGAAGGTGGGCGTGGCAGTGGGCGTATTATTTTAATTTTTGTACCCTGACGATGTATTGACATAAGCAACTCTTGTACCAACTCAACAGAATTCTGGAGCCCGTCCACCCCCGCCATCCCCGAAGGCTAATCAGAAACGACAGAGGTCGACTGAGCAAGCCGCCCATACTGTCCGTCAAGACCATAAACGGCCAAGACTGGCATCACCTAGGCCGAAACTAAATCGGCCTTTCAATGAAGTCGCGAAAGATCGTCTCATCTCGACTCCAATAATAGCGACGGCACCATATCTCCAGACAACTAGAGATTGGTGCAAGCGGCCCTCCGCAACATTTACAAAGATGTTGTTGCGGCTAACCCAGGTCCGTCGCCCAGTTGTCGTGATGCCGGTTGTCATCAGGGCCATATTAAATTGGTGGCTTGTACAGACCAACGCTCCGCGGATCTGTACAAGGCTGCCATTGCGATGTTGGGGGAGGTTTGGCCTGGTGCTAAGCTTGCGGCTGTACCAAAAGACCAAATCCCCAATCGCCCACGCTCCAAGGCTTGGATTCCCGAAGAGCCCTCCTCGCCGGAAGAAATCGTGGAGCTCATCAAATTAAGCAACCTTGAGCTTCCCACCCACGGTTGGTAGGTCGCCAAGGTCAGCGATCCAAAGGGCCACCTTCGTGAAGCGCTCATCATTTTAAATGAAGAGTCGTTATCGCCTCTCAATGCCAGCAAGGGAGAGATCAACTACGGTTTCGAGTCGATCTCTCTCAGAGTCTATAGATGCGACAAGTTAGTTGCTGGGCAGGAAACCAATGAAGAGCCTTCAGCAGAAGCTGCGGCGTTCTTGGAGACCTTGCCTCAATTAGAAATCGACACTCTCTCCGATGATGGGAGTGTCATGTCAACCTCCGAACTAGTTGGCGACTTTTTCGGAAAATGAGGCTTGTCGCCACAGACGCCGATGCTCCTCCTTTGTCTGAAGAGGAGGACATCGACGTCACCATGATCGCTCACCCTAATGATGGTGAAGGTTCTACGGATTAACCTTCACCACTCCATCACTGCATCTGCAGCCCTGCTCCTCCGCCTGTCTCAAAAAGGAGAGGAGCTCATACTGGTCCAAGAACCATGGGTCGTTAATGACTGGGCTTGCGGACTCAATATTAATGGATACCGCACAGTGTATGTGGAGGGTCAAGGTAAACCCAGATCCTGTCTCCTTATCAAAAATAGCATTAACGCTCTTTTACTCTCCAGGTTCAGCGATAAAGACAACGTGGCCATGGTTATTGTGATCAACGCCATGGCCACCTGGATCGTCTCCAGCTACATGGCCTATGACCACGGTACATCACCGCCGCACGATATGTTGAAGCTTCTGGTTGCAGAGGCTAACCGCAAACAAACCCGGTTATCATCGGTGCCGACGCCAATGCCCATCACGAGATGTGGGGCAGAACGGACACAAATGAACGAGGTGAGTCCCTCTTTGATTTTATCCTTACTCATGACTTAGTTATTGCTAATAGGGGGAACGAGCCAACCTTCATTACTTCAAATAGAAGGGAGGTTCTGGATCTCACTCTAGTAAGTGAACACTTGTCACACCTACTAAAAGAGAGTGCTCCTTTCTGATCATAATTATATTAACTTCACCATTGATAAACTAGATCCTACAGACTCTGCAGGTGCTACTAGCCTCATCAATAGGAATCGTACAGACTGGACAAAGTTCCATGCCATTACTGAGTCTGGCATACAGCCTGCTCCACCCACTATTAATAACCACTGCGATATTGATCGAGAGGTAAACTCCATTACAGCACTTTTTAACACTGCTGCCAAATCGGCATGCAATTCTTCCAAACCTAGAGGTAAGAACAAACCTTTATGGTGGACCTCGGAGATTGCAGAGCTACGAAAAGTATGTAGAAGACTCTTTAATAGAGCCAAGGCTCTTAATGACTGGTTTCCCTATAAATCAAAACAAAGGGAACTTAAGTACGCTATAAGAAAAGCCAAAAGGGCGTCTTGGAGGAACTTCTGTGGTAGCATAGAAAGCTCTTCCGAGACCAGCCGACTTCGAAAACTCCTCAATACTACTCCTAAGGCTCTCGACTGTATCCAAAAAGCTGATGGTCACTGGACTGTTTCTGGAATCGAGACCTTAGAGGTGCTCCTGAATACTCATTTTCCGGGGAGTGAAACCTTCGTTGATCATAGTCCTCCTGTGATCGATCATCCTTTAAGTAACCCCTCCCCTTTCCAATTGACCGACACTCTTTTAAAGTGGGCCATCAAATCCTTCAGCCCCTATAAATCTCCAGGGCCAGATGGTATCATTCCCGCGGATATTCAACAAGGGGGTGAACACGTAACATCATGGCTATTGCAAATTTTTAATGCTTGCCTAAAATTCTCGTACATTCCCAAAAGCTGGAGAGAGGCTCGTGTAGTCTTCATACCCAAAGCAGGGAAGGCGTCCCATACCAACCCAAAGGACTTCAGACCGATCAGTCTGTCCTCCTTTCTCTTAAAAATATTAGAAAGGGTTCTTGATTTTCATATCAGGAACTCTATCAATCCCACTCTTTTATCCAAATCACAGCATGCCTATACTAAAGGGAAGTCTGTGGAAACAGCGCTGAGAAATCACTTTCCAACAAAGAATACACGCTTGCAGTGTTTCTCGATATCGAGGGGGCTTTCAACAATGTCTGCCCCGACGCTGTCGTTAATGCCCTAATAAATCTTAATCTTGATGTTAATCTGGTTAGATTTATAGGACAACTACTTAAACTACCTAAACTTCAATGGAAAGCTAACATAGCCCTGCTGTAAGAGGGCATTAGAAACAAGATGGGGTCTTCAATCTCGAGTCACTTCCTGGCTCTATTCAGCAGTGGTCGAGCTTAGTCTTCTTTATGGATCCGTCTTCTGGCTACTGCAAAGGCGGTCAACCTTAAACCACTGGATAAGGTTAGAAGAACGGCAGCCATATTGATTACTGGGGCTCTCCGTACTACCTCCACAAAAGCTCTCTTCGCAATCCTTCATTGGTTGCCAACTTCACTTCTGGTTAAGCAACAAGCTAAGTGCTCTGCTGTCAGACTCAGTGCCCTAACTCGCTGGACCCGGTCAAACCTAGGCCATGCCAAGATTTTAATCCACGGTACGTCCGTACCAACTAACATAGACTACATTTGCTCTACTCCTAATTTAAACCACACGTTCTTCACCCATATCCCCAGTAGAGAGGAATGGGTTAATGACGAGGTGGTCACTGACAATTCAATTGACATCTATACAGATGGATCCAAATCGGAGGAAAGAGTCGGCTGTGGTATCTGCTCTAGTAAGTTAGATCTCAGACTCTCTTTCCGACTTCCTGACCATTGCAGCGTCTTTCAGGCGGAAGTAATGGTTATCTATCAAGCGTCCAAGTGGCTTATTCGCAACGATTCATTCGATAAGAATATCTGCATCTACACGGACAGCCAAGCAGCAATCAAGTCCCTTGCCGGTGTTTTCACTACATCAAAGCTTGTTCTCGACTGCCGATCTTCACTCAACATTTTGTCGAGTCACTCGCAGGTCCACCTATATTGGGTGCCTGGACATATGGATATTTCAGGTAACTGCAATGCCGACGAGTTAGCAAAACAGGGCTCGCAGCTTACAGATATATCACCTTCCTGCACAATTGGTGTCCCTCTTACGTCTATTAAATTAGCCATTAAGCAAAACTACCTTGAGGAAGCAAAAAGATCCTGGGTAGCGGAGCATACCTGTGGTATTACCAGGCTAACATGGACCACTATGGACAATAGACGAACTAGACAGCTACTCAACCTTAGCAGAAACTCCATCAGCATTACGACTTCGGTGCTCACGGGACACTGCATAATGGGGAGACATGCTGCACGACTAGGACTACCATTCAATGACTTCTGTCGGGGCTGCGGCTCTGAGGAGGAGGAGGAAACAGTCCTTCATTTCATGTGCGAATGCCCATCCCTGGCCAGGAGGTGACTAAAACTCCTGGGCTCACCTTTCTTCACTAGTTTGTCCGAGCTATCATCTGTAAATATTAAGGACATAGCCAGATTCATTATGGAATCCTCATGGTTCTCCAATCCGTAAATGGGGAGTCGCGCCGTACTGTGGTATCACAATGAGCCTAAATGTGCTTAAGTGTGCTTTCAAGCAGAAGGCTGCCACTCCAACCTAACCTAACCTAATGGCACATTGTGGCTGCGCTACAGAATGAACATCGGCATCCGTATCAAGTGAGTTAACAATAGCGACCGATGCCGAAGAATTATTTGTATTAGTAGGTGAAATGTTGGCATAAATATCAGATAGTGTCGGGGTGACCACGACCCTGGGAAGCACATCGGTAACGTTGATTCCAATTGATGATGAAGCACTGGTGGTGGATGTAGTAACAACAGCGGCAGATGCAGTAGTAAAATCATCAACGGTGGCAGCAGAGTATTCAGCAGCAGCGTTGAGTAACAGCGGAAGATGCTGCATTGATGACAGCAGAAGGTGCAGCAATTATCGTACCCTTGGGTGGTGCAACGGTTACAGCAACAGCAAGAGTTACTGCGGCATCAGATTCAGGGCATTCTGCAGCAGAAGCGCGCAAAGCCATACTTACTGCTTTTCTAGTAGTTCGGCGATCCATTTTCAAAAAAAAAATTTTTTTATTGATTTTCGGGCGTTACCCCTCATCTGAGGTTTAATATCTACTTTATTTATAAATTCTATTTATCGATGCACAATGATTAATATTTTGCCTTCGATTTGACACTTCTTTTCTCTCTTAGCGTCACCGGAAAAACAAAATCGTTTCTGCTTCTCCATTTCCTTAGAAACCATTTGCCTATTCCAGTATTTGACATATAGATGGCAGTAGTAAAATGTAAACATACCTTAAAATAACTATTTAGTTACAATACATATCATTAATACTTTGACACACAGATGGCAGTAGTAAAATGCAAGCATGCCTTAGATTAGTTACATGTAATGTACAAACATACCTTAAACTACTTCTACAGTAACAACTTATATCACTACATATTACATATTTTTATAACTTTTATAGATCGCGAGATAGTACAAGCTCAGGTGCTGTGATTCCACCTAAAGAGGACATGCCGCCGCCGCAAAATGTCAGGACCTCATTCTCAAATATTGTTGCGGATAGAGGTAAATAATCTTAAATTACATGTCTTTCATGCACTTAATACTTATACATATGTATGTACATTTCTTTATTCAGATGGTGGCCAAAAGTGCACGAATATATCACAGGCTATTCTCTATTTTATTTGCAAAAACATAAAACCATTTTATGTAGTGGCAGGTAAACAAAATACATATTTTCCACAGTTTTCACATATTAATTTACAATAAATTTCATAAATTTCTCCTGAAATTAATGAAGGAAGTTGCGCCTTTATTTAAAGTTCCTGGACCGAAATACTTTAAAGAGCAATTAAAATCGAAGTATGAAAATAAGAAACGCTAGCGACTTAAGTATAACCATGGATATTTGGGCAGGGAAGAGTTACCTCGGCGTAACTCTTCACTTCATCGATGGAGTCAACATAATATGTTTAAACCTTGCCACTAAGGAGCTTCGAGTAAGACATACGGGGGAAAATATTGCTGATACACTTAAGGAAATTTTGACTATTTGGAAAATTCAAGGAAAGAAAATTCGTAGTATTGTTACCGACAATGGGCAGAACATAGTAAATGCTGCAATTTCAATTGTTGGGAAAAACAAGCATTTGCCATGTTTTCCGCACACCTTAAATTTAGTGGTCGAAGCGGGGCTAAAACTTGGTGGTACGAAAGAAATTGTAAACAAAATGCGAGCCATTGTAATTTGGATAAAGAATAGTGTGAAAAATTCAGACGTTTTTAGAAAAGCGCAGGTAGAAGCAAGATCGGCTGAGGGTGCGACTAAGACATTAATTTTAGATGTGAAAACGAGGTGGAACTCCACGTTCTATATGATTCAAAGATTTGTTGAAATTATACCTTTTTTTCACAAATGCTGATTTTTTGTACTGACGGTCCTGACATGTTAGCGGGTAGTGAAGTTGAGTGCGTAAAAGAATTATTACTTCTACTAAAGTCTTTCGAGTTCGCTACTAGGGAGAGCTCTTCTGAAAAATATATTTCTATTTCCAAAGTTATCCCAATTATTAATTGCCTTATATCTAAGGTTAATAAGCTTTTCTGCGAAACTCCCATGCTCTCAGCTTTAAAGACACTTTTCATATCAGAACTTCAAAAACGATTCGGTCAAATAGAATGCAATTGCACCATTGCCATAGGTACCATTTTGGACTCTAGATTCAAACGAATTCATTTCAAAGACCCTATAGCTTATTCTAAAGCTGTAAAAAAAACATCATCGAGAGCTGGTGATTGGTCAGAGAAAAACTAAAGTGGATTTAGATGAACTTTCTCGATACTTAGCCTTGCCATTTTCGGCCCTCAAAAGCAACCCTCTCGAAGAATGGGAGGAAATGAAGAGCAGTTTTCCAATTTTATACAAAATAGCACGAAGTTTCCTTTGTGTGGTGGCAACATATGTGCCATGCGAGCGCCTATTCTCTAAGGCAGGAACCATAGTTTCTCAAAAGCGAAATGTCCTTTCGCAGTCTCATATTGGTAAGCTTCTTTTTCTAAAATGTATTTCCCATTCTGAGTTTTTCAACTAAACCTATGTTATTTATTTATTTTATGAGTATTGATTACATAATAAATGTATTTTTTTTTTTTTAAAGCAAAGAGTATAGATTACAAAGAGGTCGCAATTCGCTCTCAAGGTTTTTGGAACGTAAAAAGCTAGAAACCATTTATGAGGTGCCATACCGATGAAGCGAACGCAACGGTTGGCAACCGCTCCACCGGACAAAAAGGTATGAATGGATGGGTAGAAGGTGTTTGATAGAACAAATAGTTTACATTTCTTTTGGCAAATAACATTCAAAATTTGCAGTTTTTATATATTCTTTATATACAAATATGCAAACGTTTTGTTTTGATTTTATGTATTTTGATTGATTTCTTTTTTGTTATGCACATGCATGTAGATAATTGATTTTATGAAACACAATAAATTCATAAACAATGAATAAATGAAAACTTACAAAAAATTATTATCCTCTTTGCGTACAATTACATAGAGGGGAAAAAAGGCAAACCAAAAACGCGCATAGATTTTAATATTATATTTTTTGTTTGAAAATTTTAAATTTCATACTATTTTTTTAATTTCGTTTTCTTTATTTACAATTGCAATTTCTTTGTTTACATTATTTTTCAAATATAAAATATAAACTGCACACATGTAGTTTCTCACATGACATCTCATATTTTTAACATGAGATGCAGTGTTAGTTCTTATAAAAAAAATGTTAAATGCTTTGGCTCATACGATTTCACATTGAATCTCATATTTTTAACATGATTTATTCTTATTAAAATGTTAATTTTTCTTATCACTGTTAAATGTATCGACGTCTCTGCCATGGTCATACGATTTTAACATGGACCTCATATGAGGTGCATGTTAAATTTTCTCAAAATGTTAATTTCAAAATCGCTGTAATGACTTGAGTAAATAACAAGAACACACAACTCTTCTTCTTATTATTTTAACATAAGGTGCAATGTTAATTCTTTTGCACATGTTAAATTTCATATATCGCTGATAAAATAACCTGTAAACACGAAATTTTTGTATTTATTTCTTATGTTTTCTTATCTATATTGATGTGTAAACATTTTAGCTCACGGTATGTGCAAAATTTCAAATGTGTAAAATGTAAGAATACTGTAACGTAAGATGTAAGATAACTGTAACGTGCAGTTCCCCTCTCGCTCGCACTACTGTGCGGCATGACTGTGCAGGGCTTTGGAGCAACCAAATTTTGAGGTTGCTCCGCTCCAGTTCCTCTCCGATCTCTTAAGTATAGCTCCTACTCTGCTCCGTGCTCCGCTCCGAGCTCCAACTATATATAATTTTCTCAATAAAAATAAATTTTTTTATTTTAAATTCGTCTATGTGTATCGCTACTATAATTTGCTGAAGCCCTAACACCCATTTTCCGAATTTTACAGGAAAAGCAAAAATTATTTTGATATTTGGAGTACTGCTTCCAGAATTTGTAATTTGAGCTGAAGGAAAAGATCGTAAATTTTCGGTGTATATCTTCAAACTTTTCGGTACAGATGAAAGTGAGCCCGACTTATCATAATTCACCAAAAACTCTATATTGAAAAATTTGATGTTAGGTGACCAATTCTGGGAAGTTCCGAAAATATGTACTCTTTATTTGGCTCAAAACTCGACATGTTTACCATACGAAAAATATAATGCTAAGTTGTACAACAACTATATCGTTTTGAAGGCTGCTGTCATAGCAATAAAACCAGTTAAAATTGTGAACTCCTTATTCTAAGTGACATCTTCTTAAAAAAATTAGGAATTATTAACACACATTAGCCCTATTCAATGCAAATTTTTATTGCATATCGCATATATTTGTTATTATGATAGCAGAACTATTTTACATTTGCAATGATGCAAAACCATTTGTGCGAAATCGTGAATACGGCTATTGTAATTAAAATTGTATATTTCATTACTGCAATGGGAATGGCACTACTCAGTTCAAATCCGTTGCAATGAATTTGTAATTAATCAATAAATGTAATGAATTTATTTTAGTACTAATTCATTCCGATGGATTTGAACTCAGCATTGCCATTTGCATTGATTAATGGAGATGGTAATGGAAAAACTTCATTGCCTGTAATTGTAATAGTGTGCAAGTTTTCAAATATAATGTCAAGCAACAATAGTTAGAAAATTATGAATCGGAGCAGCGGAGCGGTTAAATTTTCATTGCTCCAGCTCCGGTCAGAACAGTGTGCTCCACAGCTCCTTGCTTCAGCTCCGCGCTTCGCTCCAAAGCCCTGTGACTGTGCTACTCTAATCAACAAAGAGAAGAGAAGAAGGAGAAATTAAAATACGAGCGGAGTTTGTTTGTTTATGTTTCGATCAATTTACTCACACATATATGCACATACGAAAACAAAATGTGTGTGTACATTTATTCGTGGAAGAGTTATTTATTGGTGTTAAACGTGTGGAGATCGACTATGCAATACAAGCCATACAAGCAGAGAAGTCGCCGTAGCAAACACAGGCGTTTGATAGGTTTTGCATTCGGTTAGTTCTAACTAAAATTAAATATTTTTTAAAATATAAAAACAATACAAAATGATAAGTAATAAGGAATCTAGGTTTCAATAAATGTATAAACAAAATGTAGTGATAATGATAGCAAACTAAGGCATTATAAAAATTTTGCTTTGTACATTAACCTTAGAAAGGCAACACTTTTTTTATCTGTGTAGTGCGGTGACTGGTCACCCCTGTTGCCTTTCTAAGGTTAAATGCGGAAAGCACTTATCGTCGATTGAGGATTGATTTGACGTATGTTTGTACAAATTCATATACCTATACGCCAAATCAATTCTCAGGCGACGTTATGTAAAATTTTCACATCTAATAAAATTTCAAATCGACAGGAAGAAAAACTCAAAGCGCGGAAAAAAGGATGCAATTGCAGCTGCGTATATGCGAACATATCGTGCCCGATGCATTGAGTAAAAGAAAAATAATGCAACCACAACATATCAGCCCTATTCACGATTTGCTGCAAATGCTAAATATTTCTGCTATCACAGCAACAAATATATGCGATATGGAATAAAAATTTGCATTTGCAATGATGCAAGACCATTTGCAATTTATGGTGAATTGGGCTGTTATATATAAAAGATAATGATATCTAATAAAGTTTTAAGTTTGTAAAAGAATTGTTTTAATTTGAATTATTTACCTAAGCTTTTAGATTATACATCAAATCCTTATATATGGCTATACATATGTGAGGTTATCTATATGACATTCAGTTGGCTTAACTGTTTACAATATAAAAAAATATAATATAAAATTCTACACCTCATAATATGAGGTGCATGCATTTATTGTATTGAATATTGATAAATGAAATAAAAATATATAATATGAAAAACTACACTTCATATGAGGTGCAATGTTAATTTTTTTCACAAAATGTTTATTTTGAAATTGCTGTAATGGCTTATCTTATGAAATGTAAATTTTTATTTCATTTATCAATTTTCAATACAATAAATGCATGTACTTCGGTAGTAAAGTATTTCAATTTTTTCTTAAATAAATACATTTTTAGTTAATAATAATAAAAATAATAAAACATAAGAAATAAATACAGAAATTTCTTGTTTGCATGTTATCGTAGCAGCGATATATGAAATTTAACATGTACAAAAGAATTATCACTGCCACTTCATGTTAAAATCAGATTGTAGCAGAAAACCGAAGGAAAGAATAACAAGAGGAATCGTGTGGTTTTGTTGTTTTTGCGACAATTGACGAAGATAAGCCATTACAGCAATTTCAATATAAACCACGGTTGCCACTTTGGTACAATTCTACCAAAACTGGTACATTTTTTTCCATTTTTCTATGCTTGGTACATTGGTACATGTTTTTAAAATCTGGTACATTCTGTGGGCAAAGTTGGCTTTTATAATAATTAAGAAGCTTATTTTCAAAATATTTGTTTGTTAAAAAGGTAAAATTTTAAAATACATAATATATAATGCTTTCAAAAGAATTGTGTGTCTGACGGTAAGAGTCTCATTATATCTAGTCGGCCTAACACTATTTTTAAGATACAAAATATATTTTAATAAATGTGTTACTTGTTGTTAGTCTGGTGTTCCGCCTAATTTATAATTATTTAACTTTTTTTATATGTTATTATTGACATCTTTAATTGTAAAAAAAAATAAATGTTTGGAGTTTATTTTACGATCTTTTTTTTTTAGCGTTTTTTTACGTCCAAAGTGGACACCTAAAAAAAAGTGTGGAGCTGGCCCGGGTTTAAACATTTTGATTAAAAACCAACAAAATCGCGTTGTTTTCTGTTGAAAACCGATGTAAAAAATGATTAAAAATAAACAATTCTACTACCTGCTAGAGCCATTGGCGTGTAAAATAATATATTAAAAGTTCAGTCCAATCAGTTCGATAGAATTTTTTTAGACCCCTGGGCCGGTCAAAAAAAACTTGTTTCGAGAAAAACGTTTTTAAAGTTTTAACGAGAGATAAAGTTTACTTTCAAGATTTTTTGAAACTCGAACACCAGACTACATCCTTAATAAATACCATTTAATGTTACTTATTATATTGGTACATTTTTTCCCCATTTGGTATATTTTTTTGGGAAATATTGGTACAAAATAAAATGAGTAAGTGGCAACAGTGAAATAAACATTTTGTGAAAAAATTTAACATTGCACCTCATATGAAGTTTAATTTTTAATATTACATATTTTTATTTCATTTATCAATATTCAATACAATAAATGCATGCACCTCATAATATGAGGTGTAGAATTTTATATTATATTTTTTTATTTTATTTATCAATATTAATGTAATATTTAAATTTTGTCTTAAATAACTACATTTGTAGTTAATAATAAAATAAAAATAAAGATAAGAATACATAAGAAATAAATACAAAAATGTCGTGTTTACAGGTTATTGTATCAGCGATATATGAAATTTAACATGTTAAAATAAGAAGAGAGTTGTGTGTTCTTGTTGTTTACCCGGATAAGTCATTACAGCGATTTTGAAATTAACATTTTGAGAAATTTTAACATGCACTTCATATCAATCAAAATACATAAAATCAAAACAAAACGTTTGCATATAAAAAATATATAAAAAACTGCAAATGTTGAATGTTATTTGCCAAAAGAAATGTAAACTATTTGTTCTATCAAACACCTTCTACCCATCAATTCATACCTTTTTGTCCGGTGGAGCGGTTGCCAACCGTTGCGTTCGCTTCATCGGTATGGCACCTCATAAATGGTTTCTAGCTTTTTACTTTCCAAAAACCTTAAGAGCGAATTGGAACCTCTTTGTAATCTATACTCTTTGCTCGATGTGTCCTTGAACTCTTCAACGCTTTCAAAACCGCATTGTACCTAGAATCTTCTGGTGTACAAGCACCCTTGCACTATTCACCTGGGAACAATTTTGTATCTTTTTATTACAGAAACAAGAGGAAAACAAACTTACTTGTTCAGAAATAACAGAAGCTCCTACAGCATCAGAAGTTGAACAGATACTTGCGTCATTTACCTGTGGAAAATGTAGTTAAAAAATTCACCTATATACAATTAATACATTTTCAAATATCTTTTCAACAATTTCCATTTTAAATAAAACTTATTTTTCTAAAAATTCCTTATTTATTTTGAAATTTTAAATATTTATTCGCAAAAGCAAAACAGCTGATAAGCACAAACATAGATTGTTTGATACTTTTACCATTTTTACCCGAAGAAAGAAGAAATTGCGGGCTATTTCGTGCAAGAAGAAGAAGACAATTACTCTGTCATCTTCGCTCTCAATTGCAATTTTTTCGAGTACGGAAACGCTTTTAGGCTGTTTTGGTTAAAATCGTGGTCCCAAGGTAAAGTACGGGAACGGACCTAGTATTGCGAAATCAACAACAAAATTGGTGAGTTGCGCAGATTTGATAAATTAAACAGATTTTGACCGCTAATTTATTAGATAAAAAATCCATATTAAAATGAACACATTTTTATGACGATCTTTCCATTGCAATAACTTTATCCAGCCAGGTTCACTTTCAGAACCACTGGATATCAGTTCGATTTTGGTCGTTGCTATCCCTCCAATTGTGTTCGGCATCTTGATGAAAAAAAAATTAATTTCTACTTGTACATATCAAAAATTAGAATATCAAAGCTGAGTTAACAGTTAACCCAAAAACAATAAATATTAAAGAAAAGATCAGTATTTTCAGTAACAAAATTTATCACATGCTAATTTATATATTTATTGAAATTTGTGTATATATGTTAAGGTCACTACTTACTTTAAAAAATTATTTAGTTACATACGTCTTTCATA
Source organism: Toxonevra muliebris (assembly GCA_963691655.1). Classification (NCBI taxonomy): domain Eukaryota; kingdom Metazoa; phylum Arthropoda; class Insecta; order Diptera; family Pallopteridae; genus Toxonevra; species Toxonevra muliebris. Next base: position 46,343,365 of record OY829328.1, on the reverse strand, counting down.
ATGAATAAATATATATATAACTTCAATAATATTAATTAGTGATGCTCCTATAAATAGTCCAATTACACCACCAACTGAAACTGAAATAAGAAACTTTGTCAGTTATGATAGCTAGCAATAGGTGCAAACGGGGCTAAAATTAACACTTGACAAAAACTAAAATTTTATTTACTCTAAAAAAACAAAAAATATGCGAAAATGTAGTTAGAGAACGTTATTAATTAACCCGAAAATGTAGTTAGAGAACGTTATTAATTAACCCGAAAATCCTTTGCCGAATCAAGGAATACAAGGTGAGTCAATCTTTGAATTTATCCTTTCGTCAGGTCTTATTTTGTGTAACAGGGGTAATCACCCCACTTTCCATAATAAAATTAGGGAGGAAATTCTGGATCTTACCTTTACGAATAATAATGAGCTAGCCAACGTCAGCAATTGGAAGGTATCACCTAAGGATTCTTTCTCAGACCACCTTAGGATATTCTTCAATATTGACTTTGAGCTGGAAACTAAAACTTTTATAAATTCGGTTAGAACAGACTGAGGTAGCTACTCAAAGTGGATCAGTGAAAAGGTAGGAAATCCGGTGACAGATCTCCTGTCCGACACTACTTCCATTAACTCCGCAGTCAACCTTTTAACTCGGCAAATGAACAAAGCCTTTTGTAAATTCTGTCCCATCTCTAGCAAATCGCAAATCCTCCAAAAACTTTTAGTGGACATGCGAACTCAAAGAGCGTAGAACAGAGGTCAGAAGTTTGCATCATAAGGCCAAAAAGAGCAAAAAAGAATAAGACTGGATTATTTATAGGTCCAAACGATGTTAGGATAGCAAAGCGGGAATCCTGGGCTAGTTTCTGTGAATCTCTTGAGAGTACCAGTGAGACAGTCAGATTGCGCCGTATCCTATCCAAAACCCAGTGGTCCCAGGATACTTGCGGCGCTCTGACAACTCTTGGACAGACTCTAGTCAGGAGACCCATTCGATCTTAACTGAGACACAGTTTCCTGGTTGTACAGAACCCATTATTGTTTCAACTGTTGACCAAGGACTTTGTGAACTAGAATCCCATGAATGGATAAACAGCATAATTACAGAGAGAGCTGTGGTGTGGGCGGTAAAGTCGTTCAGACCATACAAAAGTGCTGGACCAGACGACATCATACCGGTGATGCTACAGTTTTCTATTCCGACAATACTACCCTGGTTCATTTCAATCTTTAAAGGCTGCCTGAGGCTTGGTTTTGTGCCGGATAGCTGAAAGGAGGTGAGAGTAGTATTCATTCCCAAGGCTGGGAAAGCAGTACACTCCACCGCAAAAGATTACAGACCGATCAGTCTCTCCTCCTTTCTTTTGAAAACTCTGGAAAGAATAATCGATCTGATCAATACGCTTATCTTAAAGGTAAGTCAGTAGAGACTGCTTTACATGAAGTTGTCTCTTTCATTGAAAGGAACCTTCACTGCAAAGATTATATACTAGCGGCTTTTTTGGATATCGAGGAAGCATTTAGCAATGTGAAGACGGAGTCCATTAAAGCAGCACTAGTCAGATCCAAAGTGGAAGAGGGGTTGATTATTTGGATCAATGAAATGCTAAGTAACAGAATAATTAACGCCCAAATAGTAACTAGTACAACAAGGAAACTGGTCACACGAGGGGTACCACAAGTCGGGGCCATATCACCTCTACTTTGGTTACTTGTCGTCAACCAGATTCTTACAGTATTTGACAATACTGTAAAGGTAGATTCGTATGCAGATGACGTGGTAATAATGATAGGCGGGAAATTCTTGCCGACAATCAGTAAACTAAAGTCCTCTGCACTAAAGGAGCTTTCAATGTGGGCGGAACCAAACGGCTTGGGAGTTAACGCCTCCAAAACCGAACTTGTTCTGTTCATAAAGAAATATAAGGTACCACACTTCGAACTCCCGAAACTTGACGGTATAACTCTAGAACTTTCATCTGAGGCAAAATATCTTGGAGTTATTCTTGATAACAAGCTTAGCTGGAGGAACAACATCGAAGAAAGGAAAAAGAAGGTGCTATGCGCTTTCTACGCATGCCAGAAAACCTTTGGTAAACGATGGGGCTTACGTCCGCGTTTAATCCATTGGATGTACATGCTGCAAACAAGATTAGCTATCTCAACCAGCTTGTAAAAGTTCAGAGATTAGCATGCTTAGGAGTTACTGGAACTTGGAGCAAAACGCCTCAAGCTGGGTTGAAAATGATTCTTCACTTTCCACCCCTGGACGAATACCTCAGGTGTACAACAGCCAAAACAACCATCCGATTAAAGGAATCGCAGTTTTGGAACAAAAACTCTTTTGGACACGCATTCATCCTAAACGACTATAGCACAGCAGAAACCAAAAGAACTACGGACTATATCACAGCACGAGTAATAGTAGAAACTTCTTGACCATTATACCCAGCAGACAGGAATGGAAAGATAATGCGGTCATTACCAGCAACGATTTTCATTTCTACACTGATGGGTCTAAAATGGATGAGGGTGTTGAATCTGGAGTCTTTTGCGATTCACTAAAAATCATGGATTCTCATAAACTCTCGGATTACTGTAGTGTATTTCAAGCAGAGATCCTCGCTATCGACAAAGCTGCGCAAGGCATCATCACAAGAAACCTTGACTCCTAGCTGATCACTATCTTTGTGGACAGCCAAGCAGCAATCAAGGCACTGGATAGTACGATTATAAGATCTAAAGCAGTATTAAGCTGCTTTAACGCACTTAAGGAAATAAGCAAAACCCATCAAGTCAAACTCAGCTGGGTTCCCGGACATAGTAATATCGAAGGAAACGAAAAGGCTGATGAACTAGCGAGAATGGGAGCAGCCTTAGATCCTGAAAATAAACTGGTGACATTAAATATACCAATTGGAACCGTGAAACGTGGACGCTCAGTTTCTCTGAGCACATCCCTTTAAATCTAACCTACATATAGCTGATAGTGTTTTTACAATAGTCATGAGCGCTCGTCAGGGCAAAAATAATTCTGGAAGATTGACCAAGTCTACTGATAAGGCTCATGAGACTCGTGAGAAATTATCTAAACTGTGTGATGCTCAGATCCAGGAGTTAATGGAATCCGCTGAAACGGATTATTCTAGCGAAAGTGACTTTGACAGTTATAATAGTTTCATCGATCCGGATTTCGATCCAAAAGAAACTGGCTTCGACATCTCTGCAGATGAATTTGATAATGAAATATCGAAATATGTGGGGCAATTAGCTGCATCAAGCGACAATGTTGTAAACGAAATAAACACTTCACTCAACGTCAGCAATATCGCTCAAAACGATAACGATAAAGTAACAGCTGCTTCAATTTTACCTCAACCATTTAAACCGACAAAAAGAGCTCGATCGCCATTGCCAGAAGTGGATAAAGATTGGTTAATTCTTTTTTAGCCTTACAAATTGATTTACATCGATGTAAAATCAAAAAACTTTACTGAAATCACTGAAAAAAAAGGAATGCAACGCCATGTTAACGAAATCGCATTCCTTGGTAACAGTAATTTGCCTAATTGATTCAAAAGTCTTAAAACTCCAGTAGACTGTTTCAACTATTTTTTCACTGATGATATTATCAAATTGGTAGTTGAAGAAACTAATCGGGCAGCTGTACAAGAAAACGTAAACTCAGGGTTCAAGGTAAACATAGTACAAATTCGCCAATATATTGGAATATTATTCTACATGTCTCTTTATCGTTATCCACTGTTGGAAAGTTATTGGGGTAAAAACGCTTTTGAGCCAATAAGCAGCACAATGGGCAGTAAGCAGTTTTAAAAAATAAAAAATTTACCTGTTTTGCGAATGATACCAAATCGTATACCAAAAGGCCAACCTGGCTACGATCCTCTTTTTAGAATCAGAGCAATTACCGACAAGCTGAACGAGAGTTTTGATTATTTCCCCAAGACGCCACGTCAATGTGTAAATGAACAAATGTGTTCGACGAAAATGAAGCATCACCTACGACAATATATGCCAAACAAACCTCATAAATGGGGAATAAAATTCTTCCTGCTTTGCGATTCATACGGATTTTCATGCCGATTTGAGATTTACAATGGAGCTGGTGATAACGTGGTGTTACCTGGCACACCAGATCTTGATGCTACTTCTAACGTAGTCATTCGGCTATCTCAAACTATTTCGAACTTTATCAACCATATCATCTTTTTTCATAACTTATACACGTCTATACCTTTGTTAGTGCGCATGGTATCTATTCATTGGGAACTATTCGAGCAAATAGGATTCCTCGCTGCAAGCTTACTGCCGAAAAGCAATTGGCAAAGGCTGAGCTCGGATATTTTGGAGAATATAGTGGCGCGGCGTATGGAATCGAAATATCAAATGTTTTATGGAAGGATACAAATGTGGTTCGTCTAGCTTCTGCTTACGTGGGCATTGAGCCATTTGCTCAATCGAATATATCCTCATAAGTGGGCAAAATAGCCCGATATGATCGGAAGCGAAAGCAATATATCGAAATAATAAAAGAATATAACGCACATATGGGTGGCGTAGATCTAATGGATGGATCGATGGACAGATATCATATTCGATTAAAGACCCGTAACCCCATGCTAAGTCTTTTCTATCATCTATTAGACATGGCAATGACAAATGCATATATACTGTTTCGAACGATGAATCAGGATGAGAAAACAAAATGTATTTTACCTGTGTTTCGTGAAACCGTAGCAGTAGGTCTTTGTAAATATAAATCTATAGCTGTTGGTAGGCCATTTACAGCAATACCTTGTCTTCCGCAGGTATGAAGGCCAAAATACTATGCGATGAAGAAAGGTATGATGATCACGGACATAATCTTGGTATGACCAACTCGAAAGGTAAAAAAAGATGTAAACACTGCAAGCAGTCGGATATTCAGGTTTATTGCATGAAATGCAACTTGAACTTGTGCATTACACCTTCAAAATTTTCATCACCACAAATAACTTACAATTTGAACTTTATACTTTTGTTTTACTTTTAACTTTATTAATGATGACAAGAAGTCAAACAACTATTTTAAGTTGATAATCCGACTTTTAGACTTTTTTATCCTTTAACCACAAAGACCGTCTCTAGACGGTCTTTTGCTTATAATTACTAAGCCGTCACATGAATCTAGAGTTTGACCGAACGTCAATTTTTTGGCCGAAGCCGAACCGAACTTCGGCCAAAATTTTAATGTTCGGCCGAAGCCCGAACCGAACATTTGAACAGAAACTGAATTATAAAAAGTATAAAAATATATCAATAATTTTTACTTTTTAAATGATAAATTTGGCCTAATTTGAAATACAAATGTTTTGTATATAATTTAAATTATATTTTTTAATTTTTATAATAGTACCACGTTTAAAATTTAGAGCGTTGACTTAGAAAAAACCACTTATTTTTATATTTCATTGAACACAAAATACAAACACTAAACACTAGATGGAGGAGCGATAAGATTTTGGGTTGCAATTATTTTTAACCATAATTTCTGGCAGTAGTGCCAATATTTTTGTGTTCGGCCAAATTTTGGTATTTTGCTGGTTAGAGGGTTAAGAATATAGCTGGATAAAATTCATTGTTTAATCTTGCAAGATATTAGGTAAATTTACCGTGCTATTCTTGCGTTGTTATGAAAAGTGATTTGTCATTGAAATTAAAATGTTTTCGTATCACTGGGTTTCAATATTTGTATTCTTGTATAAAGATAACACGAGAAAAGCTTTAGCAATTACCACAATCGAGGTGAAAGCTTTTTGATTTAAAAATCGCAGTTAATTCTTGTTCTTCTTCAAAATAATAAATAAAATGGAAAAGAGTAAAGCAAAAAAGTAAGTATTTCTGCTTAATTTAATATATTTATGATTATTTATTAATTATTCTATGTTATTTACATCCTTAGAGACACCAAGTTTGAGCGGACTACACATGCTTTAATGCAATTCATTAGTGAGTGTTACTGCGGAATCGTTGGGAAACTGCGCAGTAGAGTGCCATTAATTTTCGAAAGTCGGAAAATTTTTTGCGGCACCCCCTCGATCGGTTCGTTTTACTCAACAAATTATCTGTATAAAATTTCAGGTCAATTGGATAAGGGGAAGTGGTGCCCCAAGAGCTCCAAAATTTGGAAAAAAGGGGTTTTGTGCACAAAAATATTTGATTGCTTATATCTCAGACTCATAAAAACTGTCTTTACAAAATTTATAGATCTATCAAAGAGGAATAATTCAATCATATAAATTTTTTCGGTATTTCTAATTACTATTGAATAAAAGAAAAAATATAGAAACACGTAGATAGTTGTTCATTGGAATATGAAACCAATTTTTTCTGTCCAAAAGTGGGCTGAGACTTGTTTATCTATCAAATGTCGAGTAACTCGAAACACACCCTAGCTCTCGAAAGCTGCAGTGGCCTGTTCTCATGATTCCCTCTCCAAATAATGGTGAAGGTGAATCTTCTAGTAATTGTGCCAGTCCCAGTTAGTGTTGATTCGATACCCATATAATATCGATACTTTTACTCATTACTTGTATCGAATAAAAGTATCGATGCTACCGAAAATATCGGGAAAAAGTATCTAGTACGTACTTGTATCGAATACTCGTTTAAAGACACAAATTACACTACTCAATAGGAAATTGGCGTCAGGCACATCATATAGCTTTTCTCTGATCTCGTTGGCGTACTCAGTTTTTCGTTATTACTTAATGTTTTTAAGATATTTAAACTTGAAACACATGTATCATATAGAAATGACGTATGAACTGCCTGACGTAAAAGAAAAGTTGCAATTGGTTGAGTAGTGGTAACTTATATAATATTTATTAGGCTAGAAAATTTATAATAGCAGGTCAACTATTCAACAGATTATAGCTAGTTAAAAATATTTTTTTTTAATGAAAAGGTTTCAATATATTGTATATTATCATCTACATACAATGGGCGGCAATATTTTCTAGAACTTCAATACTGAACTGCAATATTTTCATTCTGTATTGAAATATGAACTGAAATATTTTGAATATGCATATTGAATAATTCTGCAGTAGCATTTTGAAATATATTATTAATTGCTGTAAAATATTGCAATCTTAAAAATCGTATAGCAATATTTCAGTTTTATTATTCAATGTTTTCCAAGAGTATCGAGTATCCGATACTGACCCTTTTCTTCGATACCAAGTAAAATACTTATAGTGTGGCATCGAGTAAAAAAAGTACTTGAATCGAATGAAAAGTATCGAGTATATACTCGTATTTACTTGTATCGAATCATCACTAGTCCCAGTCACTGTAATTGGTAAAAATTTTGTTAATAATGTTTTTTTGATATACTTTTTTGGGTCTTTCTGTTTTTTTGTTTCTTATAGCCAACACAGACTGAAATTATAAAATTTGAAAATCAAAGTTTACTAAATTGTGTCTGCAATTGTGAAAATGAATACGATGATACATTTAATGGACCATACCAAACGCCAGAAAATTTTGCTTAATGGAAAACGACGATTTAGAATTAAAGAATAAAATTTTATGATTCCCTTTTCAAAATTTTGAAGTTGATACATTAGTTTATACGAAATTTTCTTGTTTCTCAAAACTTTAAACGTGTTATTTTCTAAATGTTGCTTTCTTAAGAACTTTTCAACCTATCAAGCTGAAATGGTTCACATATTATTCTGATGATTACATTTCTGAAAAATACACAAATTAATTCCAATTTATATGGCACAAAATTCCCAATTTTTTCGAACCAATTTTTTGTAAACGCTCTTCAAAGTTGAGAACTCTCAATTTGAAATATTAATCCTAGTACCACTAGATTTAAAAAGTTAAAAAATTAATATGCCATATCATAATGCATCCTCCACCATGCTGACGACGCACATTGGGAAAAATATAGACAAAACCCTCGCATTAAGGGTTTTTCAAAAGTTACGGGGTTTACTTTTTTCTCTACTTTTTGTAATCTAAATATATTCAATATATGGAAAACAAGTTTCTGAAATCAATTAAATTAGTCAAAACTTACATTTATGATTAGAATACTTTAAAGATGCAACCAACCAATTTCAGCTAAATTTATTTGGCTAAATACGGGTTTCCGAAGTTATGTTAGTTTTTTTGAGCTTTTCCTAATATTTTCAAATTTTTGTTAAGCTATAACTTTTTTAATTCCACTGTCTTCCTCGAAATATTCCGGATTTGATTACTAGGGGCTTTTATCTAATATACAATACCAAAATTTATCTGCGACAACTTGAGATCAAGTTTTAGCAGAGAACTCACATAAGAAAATTTATAAAAAAATTTAAAAATAGCGTTGGTGTGATAGTTTGAAAAAAATTAAATGGCTTAAACACTTCTTTACATAATTTAAAGGTAAGTATTTAACGTAATTGGTAAAATTTCGTGATCCATTATAACGGTAAAATGCTAACATAAATTATATGCTATACACATACATAAATTTACTGAGTGAGTAGTCACCAACTTTAAAGTTACACAAATTTCCTAATAATTTCAAGAGAAATATTCTCTTTTTGTGAAATATTTTGAGTGGTTATCTAAAAAACAGTGAAAAATGTGAGAGAAGTGAAATATCTGTTTGTTTTACCATGTCTGCAAAAATTAAGCACCTACACATATAAACATATTAGTGTTTATTAATAAAAAATAATGGGACTAAGATATACTAACCAGCCGAGTGATTTGCCAAAACCTTTTACGAGGGAAGTGTGAGAATTATTTTGAAAGGGAACAAGAAATTGATAACTTTTTGATTTGTCCAGTCGGTGGAGAAAAAATCCACCAAAAGTTCATAATAATTCTTATCTGAGATTTTTCTTAGTGAATGTATAATAGTTGGAAAAACCACAAAATCAGTTTTGGGGTTGCAGAAAAAAACTTTGTTGAAAAATAAACTTAGTTATAAATAGTTGTTATCTGACAGTTCGTGCTCTATGCGTTTTAAAATTAAATCAGAGTTTTCAGAGCATGCTCTGTGTGCTCGTGCTCTACTCTACTCAGTGCTCTGAGTTAAAAAAGAAAAACGCCAATTGCAAACTTTGTACTTTGGATGCGCGCTCATCAGTGTGGCCAACTTTTGTTTTTCGAAATCCGCTAAAATGAAGAAAAAAACGCGTATTTTCTTTAAAAAGCGCTAAATTTTTTCCTTATAAAAGTGTTAAACACAGTTTTTTTTATATACAGTAGAATCGCGATAATTCATACCCCGTTAATTCGTAACAAACTGCTGGTCCCTTGAAAAAATCGCTTTAATTCACAAAAATTCTACACATTTTGGTCCCCTCGCTAATTTGGATTTTTTTTTCAATACTAGGTCGGTTTAATCTCTTATAAATCGAAATTGGTTGTTGACAACCTCTTATAATTCGAAATGCAAAACAAATTTTATGGAACTATGATTCGAAGAAAATCAATCATTGTAGATAGCTACGTTCACTTTTTTTATGGAATTTTTTGTATTTTTCGTGGTTGACAAGATACGCTAGAAGAGCCTTAAACAACTTAAAATTGCAGGCTTTTCAAAACATAGTTTTTAATGTGGTCCAATATGTGCATACATATTTCAATTAAATGAATAATTGTTTTTGCTTTTTTCTTTCTATTAAATAAATTAAAAAAAAAACGTCAATTCTTATTTTGCTCATTTTAACTTCGTTAACCCTGGGGTTGTATGTCCCAATAATGTTGGAAAACTCTAGTAATATGGGAGATATGGTTTCTATTTTAATTGAGTTTTCTTCAAAATACTGTGCTGGCTATCAATGAGTGGATTGTATACATGCAGCGTCATCCCCGTAAGTTGCCTTTGTTTTAATTCCTGGTTATAAAGGTTATAGCAGTCATTAACCCCATTGGAAAACTTAAGGATAACTGTAAGAGTCCTGGACATACTATTTTTTAAAATTTATTTTAATATTTGCATAAAATATTGAAGAAACTCAGATTTTGAGGAAAAACTCGGAAGTGAAAGGGTTAAATCGAAAAAATTGCTGGTCCCTTGCGATTACAAATTATCCGGATTCTGCTGTATTAAAAAGAAAATTAATTAAAAACATGTATTTTTAAAGTTTTTGATTCACACCATTTCTACATTATATGTACAATCACAAGAAAAACTAAAATAAGATAATGGAAAAAGAGTATTTTATAAACTTTGATCACAAAAAAATATACAGGGTAATAATTTATAACTATCACATATCGATGTTGAAGTCTATATTCTCTTCATTACTATCAGCTTCTTCTGGCTATAGCACACTCTTTAGTCTGAATTTAGAAGCATTATAAACACTAGTGCTGTTTATTTACGTCATCAGGTATTTTGTAGTTTTCAAAAAATGAATTTTGGTTTTTGAATCCATTTTTTATACGAAGTAAAGAATCTTTTGAACTGAGTGACTTACGGTTACGAACTTTGGTTTTAAATAAATTAATTGCTCATTGCTCGATAACAAATGTTTTTGGGATTATCCAGGACATGGATTATTTAGCAGACCATTTAGTGTCTTTTAAATTGAAAAAAAACGCGATAAAAAACCCGCTGACCGCTTTTTTCCGCGTTTTAATTTTGAAAAAGCACTAAATTTAGCGAGAAAATCGCTGAGTTGGCCCAACTGGTGCATATCTTTGTTTATTTGAATTATATATAGCCTATAGGAAAAACTGAATTACTCGAAAACCAAACAAGTTAGGAAGAAAAATAAAAGGAAGGGAATATAAAGTACAAAACTCTCTGCCATTTTCATTGACTACGGATAATTTTTAGTATATAAACATAATAATATAGTTTTTGCTACTTTAACTATTTGCAGGCCTAATAAAAATAACTGGTTTCATTATACATATGTTATAAATTTATTATCTTTTAGTTCAAGACATTACTTCTGAAAATGCTGAAAAGTTAGAAATAAAAACGTAGTCATATTTTGCAACTTTATCAGCACATTAAAATTTGCCAAATTTTGGCTAATTTTTTATTGTTTATATATATGTATATAGTAGCTTGCCTACGAGATATATGAAATGTGCAAAGTTCGATTTTTTCCTGCTACTAGTGGATTTTCTGAAAGATTATATGAGAAAAATAAGATTTAAAAAAAATATAGAGGTCTCTAGTGGAAAATAGCCAGTCGGTTTTGAACCAAAGGCTTAAAAATAAATATTTGAATATAAATATATATGAATATGAGAATAAATATTGAAAAGGTAAATAGCTTCTTTTTTTTTTTTTTTTTTTTTTAACGAACGAATCCCAGCGGACCCACTTACCCGCCCACCCGACCGAGGGGCACATCCGCAAAGCGAACGGATCGGTGACCGAAACAGAAACAGCCCGGACTGCCTGTGTAACGCAACTCGTGAATGGGTGAAGTAATATATCCCAATGGTTTTCAAACAGCTACAGATTAGGATCATCAGCTGTTTAATCATTTAAGGAATTTAAAATTGCTTGTTTTATAGAAAATAAGGAATCAGTTATATCAAATAAGCCATGTTGGTTGTTGAAATCATTGCACATGCAACGTAATGGATCATTTTGGGCATAGTTAGATCGGCAAGTACTCAATTTAATCAAGATAGGATACCTTGAACAACGATTTGGGATATTTAAGTCAATTTTATTTAGTAGAAATTCAGAATGAATGTCACCGTTCAGTAATTTAGTCATAAACATAACATTCAGCATAGTTCTTCTGCTGTCTAATGTCGGTAGGTCAATAAGTTTGAGACGATGTATGTAAGAAGGTAAATTATGTAATGGGTTCCAACGTAAATTTCTTAACGCAAACAAGAGAAACTGTTTTTGAACTGACTCAAGTCTGTCTTTATAGCAATTATATTGAGGACTCCAAACTGTTGAACCATACTCCAAAATAGGTCTTACCAGTGCCGTAAAAAGTGTTTTTGTTATATACGGATCACTAAATTCAATAGCCCATCTTTTAACGAATGCAAAAATTCCCTTTGCTTTATTAACACACATATTGATATGCAGATTAAAACGCAATTTAGCATCCATAACTATACCCAAATCAGTAAAAGTGTTCACTACCTCCAGGGTATAATCATTTATAAAGTAATGTGAAGGAATTGGCTGACGTCTCGAAAAGACCATAGACTTACATTTCTTTAAATTTAAAAACATTAAGTTTATCTGACACCAATGTGATAATGCCGTGAGGTCAGATTGAAGCAAATTGTACGCCTCATCAGAATAGTGTGAAATAAACAGTTTTACATCATCAGCATACATCAAAATTTTTGAGTGACGGATAACAGATGGGAGGTCATTAATGTAAATAAGGAACAAAATGGGACCAAGATGACTACCTTGAGGTACACCAGATGGAACTCCAATAGCGAATGATGTTGAGCCCTTGAACACCACTCTCTGATTTCTATTTCTTAAGTAAGAATTAATCCAATTTAACAGCAATATTGGAAAACCAAGTAAATCAAGTTTTTAAATTAGTAAATCGTGATTAACCTTATCAAACGCCTTACTGAAGTCGGTATATATTACGTCGGTCTGTAAGTTATTAGAAAATCCACTAATAATGTGAGTAGTGAATTCCAAGAGATTTGTAACTGTAGACCTACCCTTAAGAAAGCCGTGCTGAAATGGGGAAATCAACGATCCAATAGAGTGCTTTAACTGATTTGTAATGATTAATTCAAATAACTTTGGTATCACACTAAGTTTAGCTATACCGCGGTAGTTTGAAATATCGGATCTTGAACCACCCTTATGCAAAGGAATTATAAATGATTCCTTCCACACACTGGGGAAAATACCTGAACGTAGTGAAGCATTAAAAATTTCGGAAAGTGGTATAAACAAAAACTCCGCACACATTTTTAAAATGCAGCTTGGAATTTCATCTGGTCCACAGGTATAGGCCAATTTTAGTGATTTAAGCTGATTAAAAACGTAAGCTGATTTAATCGTTTATAACTTCTAAAATATTGAATTTTGAGTAACTGTTTCAAACGCAAATTTTTTTAAGAATAACTTGGGCAATATTTTGTTCTTAGAAAGTTTTGATCTACGAGTGAAATTTAACCATGTTTTGATCGAAAATCTCTCAATTTTGTACAAAATTTGCATGGGAAAAATTCTTTAAACGAATTTTTTTTTCAATTTTTTAGAGGTGGTATTTTCTGTTTAAAACTTTTATATTATAGAGGAATAGCTGGGCTTCGCCCAGCTTCGTTATCCGGACCTGGCAAAGTAGGGGTAATGTAAAAATTACAACAACTAAAACTTTTGCAAGAGATATATCTATATGAGAGTCTCCGATCAAAATCGAATCATTACACTAATCACATCATTTACATGAGTAGTTCCACTTCCACGTGTTTAATGGTGTCAACATTCTTCTCAGTTATTGCTATCAACAACCCATCTTAACATACAAACCTTCACCATCTTTCTTACTAAGGCTCTCTAATAACTATCAACATACATCCTTTACAAATAAATTTGTATTGCTTGTCTTACTATGGTTCCCCTTATCGCTGCCTTGATTTGCTAAAGCCTTAACACGCATTTTTCAAATTTTACAGGAGAATTTCGAGAATTTGTAATTTAAGCAAAAAGAAAAGATTGCAAGTTTTCAGTGTAGGTTTCTAATATTTTCGGAACAGGGAACATTATCATAATCCATGGAAAACTCTATACTGAAAAATGGATGTTAAGGCCTTAGCAAAATAAGGCAGAGATATATACCTTTTGAAGCATTACCTTTGTATACCAAAAAACTTCCACATTCTGCTCAACGACTACTACTAACCATCACACACAAACTGCCAGTGTGTTCTTTGCAATGGTTTCTCAGGTATACAGTTTCAAACATTTTCTTTGCATTGGAGGTGTCACGCATATTTTATTTATTCCACTCATTTTTTTTCTACCCTTATCCATTGGCAATCAAAGCTCTCTAACCACAAATAATTTAGGAAATATACCTTATAAAACCCAGGTGGAACAGTCACTAACCCAAGTCTACCCATACTTTACCCACCAAATTCTATTGGCAAATCATATTATCATTCCAAATCTTAGTACTGCACTACAAATAGTTTCTAAGATATACAATAATGAAAATTCAGGCTATATGGAAAGTTCCTCGCCGTCTTTTTCAATCCTAACCACATTTTTTTTTGTGGCGTGGATTTGTCAACCAACGTGGGTTCTGGTTCTGGAAATATATATAGAAGCATTAGAGTTGAACGGAAAAGGCCAATCCATATTTTTTCATGGAATGCCAAAATAACGTTTTTTAGAGACGTGCCACAAATGAATACTGAATATTCCGTAGCTAAAACTCAGATTATATAGAAGATGTAATGCCCCCTTTTTTCAATTTCACAGACCTTTTTCCTGTGGCATTATATTGCCAATTAATATCCTTATACTAAATTTCTGGTTGTGGAGATATACCCGAAAATTATCTGAGTTATTGATGGGCATATTTCCATGAATAATAGTATGAAAACAAAATAATTATTTGTATAAAAAAGAATAACTTGGTCCACCTGTAGTTGAATTCGAACTCGCGACACCAAAAAAACTCAGAATTCCTTTGCACAACCACAACTTTACACTTCTTTTTAACTCACTCACCCAAACACATTTATAAAATAACGCGATCACATTAGTAATATGTATTTGATAATGTATTATATATGTTTGCATGTTTTACATATATTTACCTTTGTCTTTATTTCTTGTGTATTTATTTTTTTACACCAAAAAAAAAAAAAAAAAAAATTTGGTCCGCTTCAAGTGAGATTTGAACCCACTATTCAAAAAAACTATTTCCGGCATCCACTACTTTACCCTACCCTAACCAACTCATCTTTTTAGCTTCTTGATGCACTCGATGGCATCTGCATGCTTTGACTGCAGCGTAGATTAATAAGGCTAAAGTGGTATTTGAGTTAGAAGTTAATATTTTCAGTACTTCCAATTATTTACCCTGATGAGCTTGAATTACATTTTTAATTTCCTGATCATGATTATAATACATTTTAATATCTAAGATAGTACTATAGTTAAATTGTATAAGGTTTGGACTGGTAACATATTGCCCATTCTTTATGTGTTCTCCATCAATGATTATATTCCCATGATCTGGTACAAGTGGTAAGTTGTTTTCTTGAATAATAATGCATTGTGCCTTTTTGTTCTCAAGCAAAGGAATAGTACAATTGTCGGGGGACTCTTGTTTACAAATAATTAATCCTAGATTAGTTTTACATTTGAAAAATTTTATGAAATTTCCTTCGCACCTTGCAACTTGTGTATTTAATTGGACTTTGCCGTGTTTATATGTTAAAGATGTTAAATTATAAAGTTGTATGTTGAAATCTTCTGTGGATACAATTAATAGTATTTGTTATTATTTCTAATTTTTTATAAACTTCTGTAATAATTAATTCTTCAGTAATGGACTTAGGGTCTAATGTTTCTAATATTTTCTCAAACTGTGAGTTAATTTTACGCTGTTGATTGTTATTTTCTATAAAATGGTTGAATCCTGTCTTTATTTCTATGAGATCGTCGTTGTCAGGAGTATCTGTAACAAACTTGAGAATAAAACCTAGAAAGTTCAGTGAGCGTCGGAGTCTATGGTTTGAAGGAATCAATTGCGTCTTGAGCGTTTCGATTTTATTAATTAGGATTGATTCCTCCTGGTTTTCCTCAGTACTGTATTTAGACTTCATGATATTCTCGTATGGAGTGAGGATAGTCGTCAGGTTCGTGATGTGGTACAGATACGTTGTGTTCTGTGTTCTCAAAGAGGTAAACCGGATCCGTCTCTGTCAATACATACTTCTTGTCCTTATGGTCCGTGATTAAGTCGGAATAGAATGTGGCAAAAATTAAAAATAATTTAACTTATCCTGTGGTAAAGCGCATTGTGTGGCTTGTTTGGGAATACTGTCCTTATGAATAGTTCTCCCTCTTATTGTATGAATCGTATCCCCGCGATCTTCTTTAACCTTGTATTTATTATACCGTGAAGCAATTTTATTCCTGCGGTCTGTTTTGGAGTAGACAATATCACCAGGTTTATATGTTATGATCTTTCGTCCTTTGTTGTGATGTTGTAGTAACTTTTCCTGGTTGCCCTGAAGGATTTCTTTAATCTCAGGGTACTTCTCGCGATTGAAAAAAACTTCCTCAGGTTTGAATCCTGTAGACGAGTGAATAGTTTTATTATGTTGGCGAATGGCGTTAAAAAGTTCTTCACCAGGATCTGTATTGTTTTCACTAGCTAGAATTGTACTGATTTCTATCAAAGTACTATGCAACAGTTCCACTTGAGCGTTAGTTGTCGAATGATTTAGTGGTGTGGTCGTGTGTTCTATTTGTAGTCGACTGTACACAGCTTTTGCCATATTGCCGATGAACACATTTTCATTGTCGGTCATTAAATTCTTAGCGGTCGGGTAAACTTGTGTAAGTATTTCTTCTATGTATTCGTGACAATCTACTTTTGTCTCAAGTTTGCGAAGATAACCATACTTGGAATATTTGTCCGTAGAGCTTAAATGCATATTATTATTCATGTGGAATATATCCATCTGTATATATTCTCCTACCTTTGTTGGTATTGGTGTTTTTCCAATGGGTTGTTTATTTGGTTGTCGTTCGTATTTGTTGGTCAAGCAAATTTGACAATCTATTGTCTCTTCCTTACTCATCTTTTTGATGTTAGGCCAAAAGTGAGTAAGCAATATTTCTTGTTCATTATTTTTATAATTTCGGTGCGCACGTCTGTGGGTTTTTCCCACTAATTCTTTTTGCTTGTTTTGATTGGTGACGTCAACTAATAAGTTTTGTGCTAACACAAAGGTACAGTTGGGGAAGTGCAAAATAATGTCATCCTTAAAATGAAATAGTATCTCTTCGTCTATTTTCAGTGCGTTGGTTACCGTTGGTTGGATCACTTGTTTTAACTTGGATAAAAGATATGGCCTATCTTTGTAATTGAGTGTGTGACGTGACCTACCAGGGAATGTAGTTTGCGAGGCTATTGTGTCCTTTTGGGGATCATAAATGGGTACGATTTGATTTTTAAATGAGTTCAAAGGTTGGTTAACTTTTTTAATTTGGTCAACTGTAGAACTTTGTGCAGAATGTTGCAAGCTGTCTGTTGTATTGTTAATTTGTTAACGGGACAGCGCGTCGGCTACTACATTTTGGTGACCAGGCTTGTAGACAAGCTTGGAACTAAATTCTTCAATAAAATTCTTCCATCTTTTTAATTTGGTGCTCGGATTTTTTTCCGAAATATAATAGAATAGTTTTTTATTCTGTTTAAGGCAGCAAGTGCCGCTTTTTCTAACTTCACTTCTGCTCGTGCACTTTGATTCTTGGAAAACTCAGAATCTCCTCGCAAGTGAATAGTCAGTGGTTTAGTAACTTGCACAAAGTTTTTAATAAATTGCCTATAATAACTTGCTAATCCTAGAAATAATCTTAGTTCTTTCAAAGTCTTTGGGACTGCATACTCTTTTATAGCTTGGATCTTCTTTGGGTCAACTGTCACTCGGATATGTTTAATTATATGGCCAAGGTACTCAACAGAGTCTTGGAAAAAATGCGATTTCTCGTCTAAAATTTTCATATTGGCTTGAGGCAGTGCGTTGACTATAGTTGGAATATGCTCCATATGTTCTTCGGGCGTGGAAGAAAATATAAGCACATCGTCTATATAGACGTATGCGAACTTGCCAATATACTCTCACAAAATATCGTCTACGCATCGTTGAAAGATTGAGGGTGCGTTCTTCAGTCCGAACGACATCCTAACAAACTCATACTTCGCGCCATTGACTGCAAAAGGGTTTTTTTCAGATCAGATTCCTATATAAAAATTTGGTGGAATCCCCATTCTAAATCTATAGTTGAGAATATCCTAGCTTTACCTAAATTTTGAATGGTCATATTAACATCAGGTATTGGGTACCGGTCAGTTATGGTATGAGTATTTATTTTCTGATAATCGATTACCATCCTCCTCTCCCTCTCCTCCTATGGTAAACCCATTCTCGTCGAGTCCTTTCTTTGGAACAGTCCAAATGGGGGAGTTATATGGACTCTTGCTTCTCTGAATGACTCCATTCTGTAGAAGTTTCTTTATTAACGAAGTCATGGTCTGCCACAGGATAAGGGTATTGCTTTGTCCAAATAGGATCTTCTGTTTGTGTTCTAATTGTAGCCTGAATAGTCGTTGTAAAGGGTAAAGTATCACTAATATTTTCATTATCTAGCATTATTCTTTTAGTTTCGTCCTCGTACTGTGAATTATTTATTGTATAATTAATACGCGGTTCAATTTTCTTAACTACTTCCTTCTGGTACTTTAAACTGTAATCAAAGAGGTCAATCTCTGCTTTAATTAATCTGAGGCCATGTTCGCCTAAAATCATATCAAATGCTTTTTGATTTCAAAATACACTAAATTATGTCCTAACATCGTAATCACTTTTTTTGATTTTATCACTGATATTCCATGTAATGTTTTTGCTTTAAATGGTTTTATAGGTACAGAATTTCCTATATTACATTTATAATTATTATAATTATTAGTAGATCCTGTGTCCACTAATATTGTAACGGGTGTACCAGTCATGCCACAATGTGTCTGGATGCATGGTAACCCGTTCACACGCCTAAAACAGTACTGCCTGTTTCATATTGGTCTTCGAAAGTTTCAACTTCTTCTGGCTGCAATTTCTCATGGCTTGTGTTGTTGATTCGCTGCATCTTGTGTTTATCAAAGTTTTGGAATGAAGGATTCCTGTCACGTGGATGGATTGTCATATGCAGGCAGAGGACCATTTCTTGGTGAGAATTGTCCACTTCCATAGGGACTGATGCTTGTTGCTCTGCGATAGTTTACTTATCAGCTTACCATCATTTCTATTGTATTCTCATTGCTAGTTACGCTCTGGAGAGTTAAAATGTTGGCGTTCAAATCTGGATGTTGATGGTTGTGAATCGAACCGTTGGTTCGCATTATCGTGATAAATGGTACTTGCAATGGCAAATGCTCTCTCCAAATCCTTTGGATTGCGGCTGTTGGCTGTTGAGTCCAATGATAAATGTGCGGACTGCTTCAGCTGTAACGTAATCTGTCATAGAACTTTCGGTACGAGACATCTCAATCTTGGATAATGTCAGGTTGAGAGCCTTGCTGACTTCACAACGAAATTCTGATAATGTGTTCCTTCCTTGAGTGATTCTCTTCATTTCGTCTAACAGGACATATGCCGGACGTCGGTCAGCAAACGTGTCATCTAGGCGGTCGATTATAGCATAGAAGTTCATCTTAGTGTTATGGTTCGTGAGGACATCTCCAGCCGTGCCAGTAATCTTTGTGCGAACGATGCCCAGGACACTGTAGTAACGTGGATGTGCGCAAAAGTGTTTTATGATGTCTATAAAAGTCCAAAAGTCAGCAAACGTGTAATCTAGGTAGGCGATTATAGTATAGAAGTTCATCTTAGTGTTATGGTTCGTGAGGATATCTGCAGCGGTGCCAGTAATCTTTGTGCGAACGATGCCCAGGGCACTGTAGTAACGTGGATATGCGCAAAAGTGTTTTATGATGTCCATAAAAGTCCAAACTTGAACTCGCCAAGATCGATATTGCAATTTGTCGCCGTCAAAGTGTGACAATGATTTAAAAAGTTCTAAATCAATATCCTTTGGATCTGTGATGTTCGAGTGTCGATAATTGTGTATCGAAATTTATTTCTTTAAATGGATACCGACGTTTTGTAACATTTAAATTCATAACAAAAATTGAATTTTCGCCGTTTATTTGTTGTGTTGCAACCAACTTCAATTCCGAACGCTCTGCCAAAATTGAAAATTCGAATAGGTTGGCGTTATCGCATTTTTTCGGGTTGCTCCATACAAAATGTATGTGCATGAGCGTATTTTGACAGATAAAAACGCTGACGCTCCAATTTAGGGACCAAAGTTAGGTTAGTAATCGTATTTTTTTGGTTAGCCGCTGCTGAAAGCTTCCCTGTTCCTCCTCTCACCCAAAACTGACATATATTTATGTATAAAAAAGATCGGATTTGGGATTAAATTGTAGTTTCTTTCCAATCGTGTATAAATATAATACGCACAGTATGAATGGATACGAAGAGCTATAACTAGGTCTTCAACGGGTTAATGTGGCACAAAATTGTTATTCTGAAATACCGGGTACCGGTGCGAAAAGGAGTGAAAAGTTTAATAATTAAGATTTTTTTCAAATTAAAGGATGGAAGTGCAGTTTTTAAAAGAAGTAGTACGCCCTCGTGCAAATTAATGTAAACAAGAGAATTTTTCTTTCAAAATGTGTTTAATATATACAAAAAATTAAATCGGTAACAAATCGGTAGAAATAATATTTAGTATGTCCACCCTTGACTTCCAGCATCATCTTAATGCATTTTGGCATAGATTTTACGAACAGTTTGAAAGTGTTAAAGATTTTCTCATATCGGTACCACACTTTATTCACTGTTAGAGTAACTGGATTTCGTTTGTGCAATCCATCTTTTTTAGTATTGCCCTGCAAATGGACCTCAAATCCTCTATTGGATTGAAGTACGGAAAATTGTCAGGTCAATCCAAAAAGGTTTCCCAGCTGTCTTTGTTCAAGGCATGCGTCACTACTCTGTTCGCTAGTGCGAAGATGAGCAACAGCTCACCTTCAGCAATCATACAAATACCCCAAGCAACAAATGTTTTGGGGCAGCTTTACCATTTTTGGTTCTGGATTATTCGTACCTATAAAAGGGATGATGAACAGCGAAAATGACATAAAAGTTTTGCAAGATCGACTGTTCCTTGAACTCTCAAAAATAAATTTCGGAAGCCCAATTTTTTAACAAAACCTGACAGCCTGCCAAGCAAGTTAATGGAGCAGTAAATGGAGTGTAGTAACGAGATAAGAAAATCAATAGTCAAGAGTGGATACCCTATTACGATATGTCACCGATTTTATTTTTTGAACTAATTTTCACAAGGGTACGTTTAGTACTAATAAAATATATTTATTAATTAATAATACCTCCTATTATTTCTTTCAGTAGTTACATAAAATTTCAAAAATTAATTAAAATTAGGCTCAATAATGGAAAACATTTTTTTCAACCCCAAAACGATGTAAAGAGAAGCTTAAATTGGAATTTTTAAAGCAAAAACTCTTGCAATCCAAAAACTCTCTCATATAGTAAAAAGAAAGAAAGGTTTGAAATTAAAATTATTGGAAATGTATACATCTATATTACTAACTTCACAGACCCAATCAGTTTATTACACAAAATTTTAGAGAAGTAAGATGGTCTGGAGACGCGAGTGACTAATTTTGAAAAGGTGTTAAGTGAAAATGTAAGTAGAGGCAACTTTAATTATTATCAAATATTTCAATTTTTCTAAATTTGTAGTTACTTTAGATTATTGACAAAAAGTCAAGTTATGGCACAAATTACCATTACCATTGTCGTCAGTCTTTCATTCAAAATAGGCCTTAAGACCTACTTTTCATGTCAACAAACTTTTTTTTAACTTTTGTCGTTTCAACGATATAACCAGTTTTATGTTGTCTTTAACGTTACATTTTTTGGAAGTGATTTTGAGGTAGCTCTACATTTTGAAAAAAAAAAATGCGAAAGTAGCAATGAACAAACCTAAACTAAAACACTATATTGAATATGAGGGATCAAATAAACTACTTAAATCAAAATAATACTAAAAAAATATTTCTCTTGCACTTCTAAGATCCAAAATGTCCGGTCTTTAACTGAACACAAAAAAGTCTATAACGTTACATAGCGATTTTATTTTGAGGAACAAGAAAATATGATGCAATAAAAAACTAAAAATTGCTAGAAGGTGAAAAAAACAAATATTTATTGAAAATATCATCGTTCTGTTTATTTTTCACTGGTTTCCAAAAACCAGTCTTGCAACATCACATTGTAGTACTCTGCCATCACGGTGTATTTTGCATACCACTACTTCTTACACTGTAGAACATTACGGGTTTGTTTGATTGATGAAACTAAGTTCTTCTGAAAGCTTTGGTTGTATATAGAAAAGTAGTTTCTCAGTTTTCCTAGGTTGGCGATTTTTTTTCAGTTTGAAGTTGCTGCTTCTGTCTATGGTCGCGTCGGAGTAGTATCATTTAAATACAAATATTTCTACCATCAAAAGGTCTTCCTGGGTTTTTCGGATACGAGGAATCGGAATCTGCAGTTTATTTTTACCAATAACGGCCGCTAGGGTGCGTTTTGGTGCAAAAAAAAAAACATATTTTTAAGGTTTTTCAAGCCAAGAAAGTCATAAAATCAGATTAAATGTGCGTGATATTCATTTTTTTTATTCTTTTCATTAAGTTAGATCGACTGATGAGATTTTAAAGTCAGTCTTTATTTTTATCTAGAAAATCAGTATATTGGACTTGAATTAAATACAAAAATCAGTACATTTTCCAGATATATATAGATTTTTACTTTTGATTATAAGCTCACTTTATAAACTCATTAAGGAAAGTCTGTTTCGTTCCTTCCTCTAAAAAGTGAACAATAAACTGATACTTCTTTCAGTGGAATTGAAAAAAGTTTACATTTTTTCTACAGTTGGGAATTTTACAAAACCTGTCTAGTTTTCATTAAAAGAATTCAAAATAGATAAAAATTTAATAAAAAGACCAAAAATGTTATTAAGATTACAAAACTCAGTACTAAAATAATGCAAAATCCAAAAAAGTACATGTACTGACTAAATCAGTACTTCTGGTTGCTCAATGCGCGGCTAAGTGGTTTCTGAGAACAGTAAATTATGTTTTAATGCCGAATCACAAAGTACAATTTTTTCAGCGAAATTGGTCTTTAACGTTACACAAGTTTGATGGCCAATACAGCGAGCAAATTGAATAATTTTCAAAAAATGCATTTGTATCTAGAATCTAGGTCAAAAGTTCTCGAAAAAAAGTAGATCCTTTCCAATTTTTTTCCAAATAAGTCTTTAACGTTACATGAAATTTGCGGTGCATTTCAAAGCCATCACAATCAACAGGAAAAAATGAATTGTTTCATAAGTTTAAGTCCTTTTCTATTATACAATAAAAAAAAATTTAATAATATAATTAAATCTCCTTTATAAAAAAGAAAATTAAAATAAAAACGAATGTGTATATTTAATAACTTGTATTTATCTGACTAGTTATTTCAGTGGTGTATTATCTGGTTAGTTGACTGGTGAGTTAACTAGTTATTCGAATATTTGAAGTAACTAGTTAGTTAACTGCTAGATTGACCCTTCAATTGGTTGATTATTTAAATGGTCAATTGACTGTATATTTCCCTAAGACATTAGGTCAATTAACTAGTTAAGTCAATAGTAGCAATAACTAGTGTGAGCGAAATAACTATAAGGGTAAGAAAGAAATGAAAATCACACGTATAGAAGAATTTCAGTCATATTTGCCCGAAGCCCTGTATAATGTGATGGGAAATTTGACTGATACTTTCAAAAATGCTACTTGTTATATTTCGAATCATATAATCAGTACAGTTCTTGCAGGGATATTTCTCAACATTTTATGCCTTCCCAGCGTTGCCAGAGCGTACTTTTTAGTATACAATGCGCCTTTTTCGATCATCTGTCATACCATTGACATATTCCATTCGTTAGTGGCTCTTCACACGGATGCAAGCCACGGTTGGCAACCGTTTTTAATTTTTTAACTTTTTCTAGTTGCAAATGTTTTGACCTCTTCAATTCAGACTTTAATTTAATATTACTTCTTTATTTTTTTATTTGAAAAGTTATTTTGTACTCTAAATTTTTTATAATAACTATAATAATAATGGCAATAAATAAACTTTCTTATGAATAAAAGAGATTTTTGATAAAAATTATTTTAGTGATAACAAAATTCGAGGTCGCTGAATATAAAAACCATATTCATTTTTTTCAGTTGGTAAGTTTTTGAGATAAGACAAAATGACGATTTTTTGGGTTACAGTTGTACTTACGGACAAATATCTCGTCAACTAAAATTTCGATCGAGCCAAGCTATTAATCACTGCATAATAAAATGCACGAAGTTGAATTATTACGCATGAGTGGTTCGCCATTTCCAACAGCAGAATGAATTTTGAGAAAAATTTCGAATTTTTTGTTTTAAAATTTTTGTTATGGAATGGCCTATTAAAATAATAAACTTGAGATTTTGTAAGAAAGAACTACGACTTGTGTGAAAATTGCCCAAAAATCCCACCAAAATTAAATCACATCCATACCTCAGCCATTTATAGAAAAAAGCTTATTAAATTATATTTTCAATGATATATGTATACATAGGTTGGTTCAGCTGAAACTATAGTTGATAAGATATTTTTCAACAAAGTTTTTTCAATCGTTTTGAATTGTTTTGCAAAATTTCAAATTTTTGGGTATTCTATTCCAAAATATTTTTTTCAATCGTGCTCTGTCTGCTCAGATAATTTCTTCTGAGCACGCTCTGAGAGCGCTCTGATCACAAAAAGAAACACAGTTACGTTTGGTTTGAGTGCTCAGAGCTAAAAAGAAACACGATCACGTTTTTTGACAACTCTTGCTCTGCTCAGAGCTAATAAAGAAAAACGCCTACTTAGGAGCCAAGACCTACCGTTTTATTTAATTTAGTACTATTTCAGGAACGTACTTAACCGTAAACCGCTACTGGCAGCACTGTTTCTTATGCGTCCCTGAATCACAAAAAAAATGTTATGTTCTTAGGGGCCGTTCATATAATACGTAACGCGCGAGGGGGGAGGGCGGGTCCGACAATACTATCAAATACAGATGACCTCAAAAATTCACTCGTTTATAAAATTAATTTTCCCTCACTGAATTCGAAAATCATGGCTAAAGCTTTTTTATGGATCATTTTGTGAGATATTTTAATTTTTTTAAATTTAAAAATTATATCTCGGGCTAGAAATATCCAGTTGTTCTTGAAACTAAATGAAAAGTATTGTGATAGGACATATGTATTATCGGATCTTTAATTGGTTAGCTGATTCAAAAGATATCGATATAAATAGGTAAAATTAAAAAAAAAAAGCTAATTGCACAAAAAAAATGTGTTACGTTACTAGGGGGAGCCGTTTTGCTACGACCAGAGGTCGGGAGGGGTCAAAATTTATCAAAAATTGCGTTACGTATGTCATATTATAATAGCCTTACCCACGAGATCAAGATGTGTTTGTGTTACAACCCTCTTATAGCGAGTAGACGGAGCGTTAATAACTTCTATCTCTACGAAATAAAAACCATCACGGGATGCATTCTTGACTTCGCTTGACCTGAAAATGAACAAAGTAAAAGCTAGAACCGAGTTTTTAAGAAAGTTAGGTTCAAAAGAGAAAATTTTTTTATATGAGGACCAATCCATTCAAATCAAAATTTCAAGTACATATTTTTAAAGTTAAATGTCCCGATAGTAGTGATAACAACTATTGAGTGATTTTAACTACCGATAGTTAGTAACTGAATTGACTATCGAACGATTTTTTCATTAATTCATTTATTCGAACTAGATAATGGGGATAAAAACTATAGAGTGACAGACTGAATGAATAGCTGTGTTCCTGTAGACGTTGACTTGGATCTGCGTCACGGGATCGACATTGGATTCATTAAAATAAATTTAGCAGCCCTGTTTTGAAATCAACTGTGAAAATATAAGCAAAATTTAATTGAAATAAAATAAAATTTAAATTTTATTTATAACTCAATTGTGTGTTCAATTTCTTTTTTTCGCTATTAGAACTGTATAAAATATAATTACAGTTGCTAACTGTATATTTATATTCAGTATTTACCTTATTTTTTAGAATTTTCCATTTTTATTGCAATTATTTCCTTTGAACATTTTTTTCAAATATATGTAAATTATATGTATTTGGCAGCTTTTTGTATGTTACTCAAAAACAAATGTCAAGTGTGTTGAATATGATATTTACAATAGATAATTTTTTTTGCCTGTGCTGCCTATTATTGCTATTCACAATAGTTGAATTTTTAGATCCATCGGTTGAGCTGGATTGAAAGCTAGATCAGCTTTTTGTATGCAAAATGGATCCGAAGTTCAAGATCAGCGACGACGGGAACACAGCTAATGATTTTAGCGATCGAACGATTTGTTCAGTTAAATTCATTTATTCGAACAATTCGCTTACAGAAAAAAATCGAGTATAAACTATGAATATTTGTGAAGGAAGAGTGCGGAAGAGAATTCGCAGTCATTACCTTGCAACCTTGGTGACTTAAATTGCAACTCTGACCACTCTGTTATAATAGCTGCGTTTTGTTCGCCAGCTAGTTTGACATGTGCAAATAAATCGACCAAGCTGTTAAGTCTCTTCTTCAGTATATTGTTATTCACAATGAAACTGCTCAGCGACTAGAGGTGAAACATCCAAGCGATTACGGTAAATCGTGGGCATTGTTTTAGTTTTTACTCTTTACCATGATTTTAACATATTTTCCGCGGCAGACATTTCGAATCTTTTCCTTTTTTTTTATTTGCCAAACAAAGTTCACAATAGGATTAAATGTAGTTAAACAACAACGGATGTACATAAAAGTATAAATGAAATGAATGGACATTACAAAAGCTTTCCATACAGTAGACCATAACATCTTATTGGACAAATTATACAGGTGTGGTTTTAGAGGTGTTTTTCACAAATGGCTTACTTCTTATTTATCTGATAGAATACAAAGAGTTAAACTTGATAGCGCATTCAGCAGCTACTTGAATATTAATGTTGGTGTTCCACAAGGCTCGGTACAAGGCCCGATTCTCTTTCTAATATATATAAATTCCATCTTTTCAGAATATTTTTTAAGTAATACTATAGTCTTTCCTGATGATATGGTCTGTACTTACTCTAGCAACTCGGTTTTTAAATTGTGGTAAACATTAACCATGATCTAAGTATTTTAAGGCATTGGCTTGAGATTCATAAGTTAATTTTGAGTGATAAAACGAAATTAATGTTTTTCAATATATCTGGTAATGAAATTAAAACCAGTAACTTTACTTTTCACGGTGCCAATTGTAACGAATTATTGAATTCAAAAGATATTTGTGGTTCTCAAAATGTAATGCATACTTATAATAACAATTGCAATTCCAAATGCTTTATAATTCAACGTTTACAGTCCTTCAAATTACTTGGGCTTACTACTTGATTGGAAATTAAGTTGGTGTCACCATACAATAGCTCTTAAAAAGTTCCTAAGAACAGCATTAAGACGAATCTACGTGATCAAACCGTTTCATTCTGTGCAATTGCTAAAATGTGTTTACTATGGCATCTTCCATTTCAAACTTGAATATGGTCTGACATGTTGGGGCGGAACAAACATGAACAAGATGCTCCCATTAATCACAGTACAAAAACACGTAATTCGCGTCATCAGCAAGAAATTCTTCCATTGAAACATTTGTATTATTTTAAAGTATTAAAGGCGTTTTTTATAAAATCAGGTTATCTGTCAAATAGAAATAGTATGAACTATGGCCTGAGAATAAATACGATCAATATAGCTGTCGTCCCACCTCATAACCTTCAGCATTTTCATTCCTTTTATGTTTCAGTCGCTCCAAGACTTTTCAATGGACTTCCATTTAAAATGAGAAGTATTCGTAATGAACGGGTTTTCCTCAGAGAAATAAAATCATGGTTGTTTACAATTGATTCGCTCGTTCGTGTGGTTAAATAATTTTGTTAATATTTTACTTCGTTCTGTTTCTTATTCTTTATTGTTTTCTTATACTATTATAGTTTATCATTGTTGTTCTGTTATATGATATCTTATTACAATCTTTGAATCCGTTTGAATGTCATTACACCTTTTGAATATTTATTTTATTTTTTTATTGTTTTTTGATTTCTAGTGTATGACCCCACGTACTCTTCAAATTAAACTAAATTATATATAACTGCATTCGCTACTAGTTCCACCAGAACTACAGAATGCAGACATTATTAAACAATTATTAAATTATAAGTGTTGTCTGTGCGGCTTTGTTGTAATTATTTTATTGATTTATTTATTTGTTACAGCTTCTTAAGCCTAATTAAACATAATCATTATTTACCACAAAGTATTATAAAAAACTTTACTTAATGAAAAATTTTTTCCATAATCACATAATTTTTAATTAAATTTTTTAAATTCCCACAGGAAAGTTATGTGGGGATAAATGGGAAGAAGAAAGGTCTAGGGTCCCTCAACCTCAAACTTCTTTGTTTTACTGAAGAACCTTAGAAGCTCAGGAAGAGGGAAAGAAATGGACATTATTCATACTCAAGACATCACTACCCAACAATCTCAATCTGATTCTCGCGAACGCTGGACAGCTACAAAGATAATGCTCTAATGTTCCGTAGTATCGTCGTCCTCAAGATACGATTGGAAAAATGGATCGGTGATGACGCCCATGTTAGTCATATGCTGACCACATGTGTTGTGCCCTGTGATGACACCCGCCAGTAATCCCACGTCCTTTCTTCTCAATTAAATTTATACATCTACTTACATCTACCATCCATAATTCTTTTTTTCTTTCAAAAAAATTTATATAGCCTTTTTTGTTATTTATTTAAAAATTCACTTATTATTATTATTATTAATAGTTCGGGGATTAGCCGAATCAGACCCAGGTGGGTCCCTTTTCGTCCCCTACCGCCTGATGCCTCTACTCTAAGCACTCGTAAACAAGCATGCTCCGAGTATTGGCATCCTGCGTCAACGCGAGCATATCCTTATAGGCTAGGTGGCCAATCTCAGATTCATCAACGTATCGATGACCCAAGATTGCCAACCTTCTGCTCGCCAATGCTGGGCATTGGTTCTGGTTGAAGAATCCCGGTACCTTCAAAATGACATTGATAATATATACCAATGGTGCATTGTCAATAATCTCTTTTTTAATATTAGTAAATGCAACATTCTAACGTTCTCTATGAGTAATAATAATTTATTGTATAACTATACCATTGAAAATACAGGTCTCACTCGTCTAGATTCAAAAAAAGACTTAGGCATAATTTTTGATAGTAAAATTAGTTTTGCTGATCACTACAATTATATAATTTCTAAGGCAAATGCCCTGATAGGCTTCACCCGTCGAAATTCTAATGATTTTAAGGACCCGTTCACTCTAAAGACAATATATGTTTCATTGGTTAGATCGGTTGTGGAGTATGGTTGCATAATCTGGGATTCTGCTTATACTTGTCACAACGAGAGGGTTGAGAAAATTCAAAAAAGATTTACTCGATTTGCCATATCAAAGCTTAACTGGAACTTCAAACCATCGTATTCTAGCCGTTGTGCTCTCTTGGGCTTAAAACATTTGATGACAAGAAGAAACTATTTTCTGGTATTATTCGCAAGGGATGTGCTCATGGGTCATATTGACTGTTCTCCCCTTCTTGCTCTTTTTAGCTTATATGCACCGGAAAGGCCAATTAGGCAAAGGCAATTTTTCCACTTGGCATATCACAGAACCAATTATGGTCGTAGTGAAACTGTTCACAAGTCGTGTGTTAAATTTAATAATATTTGCAATGTAATCGACCTCAGTGTGACAAGAGACGTTTTTAAGTCAAATTTAATGAATTTATTGTAGTAAGGTTTTCAGTTTTGTTTTATTAATTGTTATAAGTTACTGCTTTAGTTTTAAGTTTATATTTTTTTAACTGTAAGTAATCTGATAGAAATTGTTTCGACAGATTAATAATAAATAAATAAACATATATATTTAAGTTTCATCTTCTTGAGGTGATACCTGAAGGGACCGTGACCCGTAGTCAGCGCTGTTAGCCAGCTCAAGGTCTTCCGGTTTAGTCCGACGACTTTGGCTGACTCACTGCACTACCACTTCACGGCCGTCTTTGTCTGCCTGCAGTTAGTGGCCCCTTTCCATCTTTTACAATGTTCAGATTTAATCCACTGTCTTATCAGGCCTTCCACCAATCCATCACCAATGGCGATGCATGGTTCTGCTGAACCTTTTTTAGCCAAAAGATCAGCAGTTTCATTTTGCCCTATGCCTGAATGTCCCCTCACCCACATCAATGTAAGCTCGTTTACACGAGCGCACTCGTTGAGTTTTTGGACACACTCCATGGCCAACCTAGAGGTTATATCTGTCCGCTGTATGCACTTAAACACCGACTTATTATCAAGGGCAATGACAATTCTCTTGCCATTGACCTGGTTCTCAATAAGGTGGTCCAGTGCATGCACTAAAACCAGCATCTCTGCCTGATAGACGGACACATATTTTCTCAACCGTAGAACACAGGACAAATTTAACTCATCTGAGAGAATACCTGCCCCAGCTCTACCTTCCAGCAGAGAACCATCAGTGAAAATGCTGATATCGCTATCCACGTTGACGGTTCCATCCGCTATCCGAGTCTTATAACGATTCTCAGTTATTTTGACTTTTTTCATGCCGTCCATAGGCATACGCGTCTCCTGAATATTTTGGATAAGATATCCAGGATTCGCATGTGTCCATGCAGGCATTCCTCAACATTCTAAGGGCTGTAGTTGCTGCCATTTTCTTTATTGCTAAATCCATAAAGCCTATCAGCCCCTCCATCGCGCTCGTTGGAGTGGTACGCATTGCATCAGTTATACCAATACACGCCAACCGTTGGACTCTATCCAGCATCCTTTTAATGGCTATCTGGTTTACTTTCGGCCACCAGATCACAGAGGCATACGTAATGATAGGTCTAACCATCATAGTGTATACCTATTATGAGGCCTCAGAGGATATACTCCTTTTGAGACCACAAACTCGTCTACACTGAAACAAAACCCTCTTAGCCTTCTGAATCTTGTCCTTAACATGATCGTTCCAAGTTAGTTTACTATCTAAGGTTACCCCAAGATATTTGACTTTCCTGGAAATGTTAATTTCAGATCCAAAGAGTCTGAATGGTTCTCTATTCAGGCCAACTCTCTTACGAGTGAAGAGTAAGTCTGTCTACCCTGCGTTGATGCTGAGCCCTTGTTCCCCGCACCATTCCTCCACCATTTTGAGTGTTCCTCTCATGATGTCGGATATGGTGTCAATAAACTTGCCACAGACAACAACCGCAATATCGTCGGCATACCCAATAGTGTGTATGCCTGACGGGTCCAGTCTTACTAGAAGAATGTCTACAGTTGCACTCCACAAGGTAGTTTTTTCTCTACCATGCTGCATATTAACCGCCCTCTGCCTGAGCATGCTGTCCACCCAAGTTGTTATAATTGGATTGACACCACGCTCGGTCAGAGCTCTATGTAGCCTACCAAAGCTAATTTTATCGAAAGCACCTTCAATGTCCATGAAAGTGGCCATTGCGATGCCTCTAGAAAATAGCTCCTTTTCCACTACTTTAACTAATTCGTGCAGGGCAGTCTCCGAAGATTTGTCAGCCCTATAAGCCTGCTGGCATCTACTCAGTGGCTTATACAGTAACGAGGTACTCTCAAAACTATACACCATTACCCGCTCCATCGTTTTCAGAAGGAACGAGGTAGGTCTGATTGGTCTAAAGGACCTTGCCTCTGTATAGTCTTTCCTCCCTGATTTTAGAAAAAATACCACTTTGGCTTCTCTCTAATTCCTTGGGAGATATCCAGTCGCTAGACAAGTGACGAAAATACCCCATAGCCTTGATACAATGAGATCCTCCCTCCATTGCATCAATGCCGGAAATATTCCGTCTATCCCTGATATTTTGAACGGATCAAATGAGCGTATGGCGCTC
The DNA here is from genome assembly GCA_963691655.1 of Toxonevra muliebris. Lineage (NCBI taxonomy): Eukaryota > Metazoa > Arthropoda > Insecta > Diptera > Pallopteridae > Toxonevra > Toxonevra muliebris. The sequence goes on along the minus strand of OY829328.1, from coordinate 46,311,424 downwards.
CTTACTCCATCCATAGTGACGATCCTTTCAGCTTCCAGTCTGTCTTCTCTGTTCATCCCCTTGTTCAGGGGTGGCCAGTAGTCGTCTGACCTAAAGCTTCCAGGAAAGTGCACTTCCATCAGGGCTTGCAGCGATTCATCCATATTCTCTGCCATAGTTTTGTCCGTTTTGCGGATCAGACCCAGTTTAGAGAATGGATCCTTCGAAACCATTTTCTGAAGCATACAAACTTCCGAAGTAGTTTCCATATCAAAGCAGAAATCTCTCCACGACTGCCTTTTCTGGCGTCGTTTGAGTTTCCCTTTCGCATGTGTCGATTAAAGGCCTTCCTGACCTTCTTCTTTATTGACTCAAGTTCCCTACACCTTTCTTCTCAGTTTGAGGAGAAATTCCGCTGATTTCCTGGTAGGTTGTCTCAAGAAGCACTTTGCGGTTCTGCAGGAGTCAAGCTCGGACCATCTTTCTCTATGGATAGAACCCACAAAATCGTTGATCCAACGCATGATCTCCCCAAAACTTACGCCAAGAAAAGGTCCCGGACCCAATGGTGTAATTGCAGAGCTACTTTATCAGCTGCATCATTTCCAGCAATACCACACTGTCCTGGAACCCATATAAGGCATAACTTGTTGTGTTTTGCAACACTATTTAGTTTTGCCTTACACTCGCTGACCAATTTTGAGGAGCTGACAGGGTTACAGCTTGGCTATCACATGCCACCTCTTCTCAATTATCCAGCACACCACGTCTAGGAAAGCGAAAACCACCGTTAGGAAGACTGATGCCATCATTCCAATGGAAACAGAGTACTTAGTCTCATCGTCCAAGTACCAACCGGATCCAGTACCGTTTAAGGTGTTGGATCCGTCGATATAGAAAACATGACGAAGACCCCGGAGTACGATCTCTGGACTTAACCAGTGCTTTTACCGGAATTCACTGGAAGACCCTGCAGATCGCACCAAACCTCGATCTTGTCCAAGACTTCTTGCATTTTGATGCACACCGTCTGTAAGGACCGTTCCGAGATTAGTACGCACACATCGTCAGCATACGCTTGAATGTGAACACCAAAATTTTGCAAATCAATAAGGAGAGAGTCCTCCATGAAGCACCATAGAAGAGGAGAGAGTACGCCTCCTTGGGTCTTCCTTTCTCAACCTCGACTATAACACTGTAATCTTTTTCTCCCCCTGTGATAAGCAGCCGTTTGGATACCATGGTATGAATCCATCGAATGACGGCTTCTTCAACAACATATTGTCTGGCCGAAGAGCACATCGAGTCGAAGGTAGCGTTGTCAAAAATCCCTTCGATATCGACAAACACTCCCAGGGTGTAGTTCCCTGCTTCCAGCCCTTGTTCAACTGTACTAACACAGTCGTGATGAGGTGATTCACAGGATTTTCCCCTCTGATAAGCATGTTGTCGAGAATTGAGAGGGTTTTGGCTTAGAACCTTCAGCCTGATGTGCTTCTCGACCATGCGTTCGAGACTTTTAAGCACAAACGATGTCAAGCTTATCGGTCGGAAACTCTTCGGTAGAGCCTAGTTATCCCTCCCCGGTTTAGGAATAAATATAACTTTAACCGAGCGCCAAAGACGTGGAATATATCCGTGAGCGAGACAAGCCGTGAAAATTCTTTCCAGAACCTTCATAAGATTTGTCCCTCCCGCTTTAGCATGATTGGATAAATGCCGTCGGGTTCAGGGGACTTAAAGTCACTCTGAGGAGCAGCTACCTTGCAACCCGGGAAGCGCGTTACAAGGAGTATGTCATTAACTTCTGACCTAGAGTTGGTGTAGGAGCCATCGAGCTTCAGAAGTGAGTCCAGCTTAGCCGTCCGGTCCCTTTGAAGAACTTTGCGTTGCCTCGACGAACCCTTCTGATCTACCTTTTCACTGCAAAAATTTCTATAAGAAACTTCTAACTAAGAAGGCTTCCAACCGAGATTGGAGGATTTCGGCCGGCAGGAATCAATTCTAGCACAGCTGCAAGCTGAAACTCTATGTAACGGTGGTCCGAAAGGGAGTCATCTCTAAGAACTCACCATCCGGTGACTTGATCAGTCACTATAGTGTTTGATAGTGCCAGATCGATCACCTCCTGTCTCCTACTAGTAACAAAAGTCGGGCTGGTGCCAACATTTTAAATTACCAGTCGGGATGACAGAATGAAATCCAACAGCTTATTCCCCCTGAAGTTACACTTGGTGCTTCCCCAGATTGTTTTCTGAGCGACACAGCCCACTGTTAGTCCTAAGCCATTTGATTCCGCGTATCGTACGACTTCCATCAACTCCCTCGTTGGAGGGGGCATAATAGAATCGTAGGGAAGGCAAGCCGAAACAACAATAGTCTCCACCACACCTCCGCCATAACTCTACTTTATTTTAACTGCAGCGAGGTCTTGACAGCAAAATTGTCTTAACGTCGTGCCGTCAACCGCTTTCGGCACAATCATGCAAGAACGCTGATGAACCACTCTTCACAATGAAGGATGGAACCCCACTTATCTCCTCCCAATTCGCTTACGCGTCTGTTAAGCACCCATGGTTCTTGGATTAAAATTATGTGGGAATTTATATGCAGTTCGGCAGTAGCCGATTTGCTATGTTGCAAGTTAATTTGTGAGAAAGTAATGCTGAACGACATAGAGTTGGTCATCATCACCTATTTCACCTTGCCTTCATCTGAATTCAGTAGCGTAACGAGTACGCGTCCCAAATTCAGATAAAGGCGCATACCGTACCTAGATCGTATGACCTTCAACGACTCCGGATCGACACCAATAACCAAACGGGAAGCGTTTCCAAGTCTTGGATCCGATCCCACCTTAGTATATTGATACGTTCTCCAGTGCGTCGTATCAAGCCCAGCGTTCTGGGTACGGATTCGGGTGATTATGGCATGGGGCTCCCTTGGGTGCTCGCCCGCGTCAGTCTTTGAATTTTGTTAGTTTGTCTAATGACAAATTTGCAGCCTTCAAAGACTGGCATTCCAAACACCGTCTTAGTAAGCCACTCGAGCGAAGAAGAGTTGGAGCACTGCACCTGCAAGATACCGTGATCCGCCCTCATCCGCTCAAAACTAGGGGCCTCTTTCGAGGTCCCTATGCCCTTCCAGACTGAGCTGTCGACAAAGTCTATCTGTTGTAGACCTTGTCCGACGTCACCATGGATCTAAACCGTCAGCACGCTGCGGCAAATTGCATCCTTTAGAGCGCCCGCTATCGTTCGCTTCTCCTGACGCTACCTACATTCTTAGTGGCCAACGCAGTCATCATGTTACACTCACTAGTGGACGTAAACCCACCAATGAATCCAACAAAGCGACAGCCTGAGGCCCCTCGTCCTGTAACAGCGCCCGACTGTATAGAGTTGACTACTGAGGATTCTTGCTTTTCAGCCTTCCTCCTTTTTGCCTTGCTCATTTTAGCCGGAGCAGACACCGACGCTTCCCCTGTCAAGTTGACCAGATCAGACGGGTCATCATTAGATCTGTTCCTCTTGCCAGTTTCAGCAACAGGGGTAGAACATAGGAGAGACGAAACGGCAACTTTCGCAGATGCATCCTCCGCAGTCTTGATTTGGGTTTCCACAATAGCATCCACCGGAGTTTCTTCCACTGCTTCATCCCGAACCATAGCTGCAGCTCCCGCATCCTTGAAAGCTTTCGCCAGTCTCTGCCTTATCCTTTTGATCTGTCTTTTGGACAGACCGACCCCTGAACCGGGAACTGCTTCTGTATCCATCGGCTCTTTGGAACGGTCCGAGCTCGCTCTGGGATTAACCATCAGACCAATGGAAGGCATAAGCGGTGCCTGGAGAGGAGCCGTCCTGGTTTCCTCCAAAACGATACCTGGATTTGCATGGGTTCCATGCACCTCGGGGACCATATTAGATTCCACCTGTCCGGCCCAAAGCCCATCGACATGCTAGTATTTTCCATGTTTGCACAAGGATTAACCATAATGCCGGCTGACTTCGGAAGCTGCGTCGGAGCGCTGCTGCGGTAATGAGCCGTGCCAGTCTCCTCGAATCCAGCCTTCTCCGATTCCTCTGCTCTTGCATCGTCATCGCACAGTAACAGGCTCTCCAGCGATTTGCTGATAGAACCAGGCGAGAGCACTACCTCCAAAAAGGGAATGTCCTCAACCAGTAGCTTGCTACCTACGGGGCCCTGATTTTCAACCCCGGTCATATTAGTCTCCAACGAGTTCCGAGCCTGCACAGTCATTTCCCGACCAGCGACTCGAACCAGCGAGGGAATTACCACCAGTGTGGAAGCCCCGTGCAGAGAAAATCTGGTTTATACTCATTCTTGACGTTTTCGGCCCTATTTGATACCCTTCAAGAAGGGTTACCTCGAGCAGAGTGGGGCTCTTCACCACGCACTAAAGGTCCTGACTTAGTAGAGACTAGTGAAGCTAAGCACAAGCTCCTATATTCGCATACCAAGCCCTGCACCCTATTCACACTTGCCAAAGAATTGGTTCGTGATATAGGATAACTTAACCCCTACCGTACTATGAAATTTATCAAAAATATAATAGACGGTAATCTGCCAGAATATTTACGTGCTAACATTAACTATAGTAATGAAATGCACTCAAAGAACACAAGATTTAAAAATAATTTCAGTTTGCACTTTTTAAAAACGAATCGGACAAAAATAACTTAAACTTTAAACGACTTAAGAGCTATTACGAATGTCCAGTGATGCAAAAAACTGTAATAATATTACCAAACTTAAACACACATAATTCAAACCCAAGAACCATGGGTGTTTAACAGACGCGTATGTGGATTGGGAGGAGTTAAGTGGGGTTCCGCCCTTTGGCGTTCTTGCATGATTGTGCCGAAAGCGGTTGACTGCACGACGTTAAGACAATTTTGCTGCCAAGACCTCGTTGCAGTTAAAATAAAATACCGTTGTGGCGGAGGTGTGGTGGAGACTATTGTTGTTTCGGCTTACCTTCCCTACGATTCTATTATGCCCCCTCCAACGAGTAAGTTGATGGAAGTCGTACGATACGCGGAATCAAGTGGCTTAGGACTAATAGTGGGCTGTGTCGCCAATGATCAGAAAACAATCTGGGGAAGCACCAAGTGTAACTTCAGGGGGAATAAGCTGTTGGATTTCATTCTGTCATCCCGACTGGTAATTTAAAATGTTGGCACCAGCCCGACTTTTGTTACTAGTAGGAGACAAGAGGTGATCGATCTGACACTATCAAACAGTATAGTGACTGATCAAATCACCGGAAGGTGAGTTCTTAGAGATGACTCCCTTTCGGACCACCGTTACATAGAGTTTCGGCTTGCAGCTGTGCTAGAATTGGTTCCTGCCGGCCGAAATCCTCGAAAAGCGGATTGGACACGATTCGTGAAGTGAGTTCCTAAACTCCGGACAATAGAGTCAATCGAGGAAGGCTCTAATACATTAGGGCGAATCTTAGTTATTTGCTATGAGATGGTGTGCCCGGAACGTAGGAGTAGACAAGATATGGCGGTCCCTTAGTGGAACGCTGAGCTTTCGAAACTTCGGAAAAACTCTAGGAAGCTTCTGAATCGAGCTCTTAAATCTCGGTTGGAAGCGGACTGGACTGCCTACCGTCAGTTGCAAAATGACTATAAGAAGAAGGTGAAATATTTAAAACTGTACTCTTATAGAAATTTTTGCAGTGAAAAGGTAGATCAGAAGGGTTCGGCGAGGCTATGCAAAGTTCTTCAAAGGGACTGGACGGCTAAGCTGGACTCACTTCTGAGGTCCGATGGCTCCTACGCCAACTCTAGGTCAGAAGTTAATGACATACTCCTTGCAACGCACTTCCTGGGTTGCAAGGTAGCTGCTCTTCGGAGCGCTGTCAATACTCCTGGTCAGTTTGGCTAATGTGCCAGAAGGCTCGACTTGTTTATAGCCTCTAGGATGGTCACCAAAGAGACATTAAGCTTTGCCTTTTCGTCATTCGATGACTTTAAGTCCCCTGGAACCGACAGCATTTTTCCAATCATGCTAAAGCGGGGAGGGATAAATCTTATGAATTTATTCCTAAACCGGGAAGGGATAACTACGCTCTACGGAAGAGTTTCCGACCGATAAGCTTGACATCATTTTTGCTTAAAAGTCTGGAACGCATGGTCGAGAAGCACATCAGGCTGAAGGTTCCAAGCCAAAACCCCTCTCAATTCTCGACAACATGTTTATCAGAGTGGAAAATCCTGTGAATCACCTCTTCACGACTGTGTTAGTACAGTTGAGCAAGGGCTGGAAGCAGGGAACTACACCCTGGGAGTGTTTGTCGATATCGAAGGGACTTTTGACAACGCTACCTTCGACTCGATGTGCTCTTCGGCCAGGCAATATGGTGTTGAAGAAATCGTCATTCGATGGATTCATACCATGCTATCCAAACGGCTGCTTATAATGGGGGGAGAAAACGATGGCAGTGATATGTTCGAGGTTGAGAAAGGATGCCCCCAAGGGAGCATACTCTCTCCTCTTCTATGGTGCTTCTATGCTGACGGTGTGTGCGTACTAATCTCGGGACAGTCCTTACAGACAGTGTACATCAAAATGCAAGAGGTCTTGAACAAGATCGAGGCACCTTAGTGCTCTTCATCAGGAAACGCAAGAAGGATGGCCTGTTACTACCAAAAATGAAGGGAGTAACACTGCAGTTGTCTTCTGAAGTTAAATATTTAGGAGTAACCTTAGATTGCAAACTGTTATGGAAGACGCACGTCGAGCTGAAGGTCTCGCGTGCACTAAAGGTTTTCTGGCAGTGCAGGCGAGCTTTCGACAAGACTTGGGGTCGGAATCCAGCTCTAGTATGCTGGGTATAAATTGCTCTTGTGAGACCTATTGTCACGTATGCCTCTGTAGTATGGTGGAGACGAACTTTAGTTAAGTCCACAGTATCCTCTCTGACCAGGCTTCAGAGAAGTGTGTGCCTGGGTATCACTAGTACAATTTGTACTACAGCTAGTGATGCCCTCTTGACGACCTCGATAGCCTAGTGGATAGTGCACTAGACTTTCATCTGGGAAGTTGGGGTTCGATTCCCGTCTTCGTCTGTTGGTTAATTTTCATTACTTTCTTATATTCACTATCAATATGAGTGTATGAGAATTATAAGATAGTGTACAAGTACACACATTGGTTGGTAATGGCAAAACCACCAAGCCGATAAAAAATTGCCACACCGCCGTTCGGAATCGGCGTTAAACTGTAGGTCCAACTATGTGGTATCACAATGGGCCGTTCAGGCCTAAGTGTGTCTCTCGACAGCCACTCCAACCTAACCTAACCTAGTGATGCCCTCAATGCTTTGCTTGACTTGCTTCCTCTGGATCATCAAATCCGTAAAGAAGCGATGAGAGAGGCCTAGAGACTCCACCAGTTATCAGTGCAGTGCCCACTGTTCTTGATGCCCATGGACAATCATATGTCTTGATGCCGCTTCGGAAGAAGATATGAAGTCAGGTTCCCGAAACGTGATCAATGGTTAAGTCCAGAGGTCGTACTCACGGGTCTTCGTCATGTCTTCTATACCGACAGATCCAAAACCTCAAACGGTACTGGATCCGGTTGGTACTTGGACGATGAGACCAAGTACTCTGTTTCCATTGGAATGATGGCATCAGTCTTCCTAACGGAGGTTTTCGCTATCCTAGACGTGGTGAGCTGGTCAATTGAGAAGAGGTGGCATGGGAAGTGCATAGATATCTGCAGTGATAGCCAAGCTGCACTGAAGGCTCTTGCTAACACTGCCAGCTCCTCAAAATTTATTTATTTATTTAAGTCTATGGACAAAAATTCCTTACAGACTATAAAAATTGCAGTACTTCAGTGTAACTTAAAAGTAAACTAAATTTACGAATAAAAAGAATTAAGCATATTTTTAAATGCTGATTTAGAAACAGTGAAATCTAACGCTAAAGAATTTGAGACAGAATTAAATTCTATTGAAGCTCTATGGATAGGAGCAAAAAAACATAATTTGTCTTACAAACCCCAGAATAAAATAAAACACAGTGGCGAAGACTTCTCGTAGGTACGTTAAAGTGGATCAACTCTAAGAGAGCTGGACAATTCACAGACCCACTAATAATATCATATACAAACAATAGGGACAGAATAGATGTAAGACTCTGTAAAGATCTTAAATTAATCAGTTTACAGCGGGCTACATATGATGGATGGAGTAGGATCTACAAAGGGCAAAAAACGCAAAGCGTAACGTAGGAACATTTTTTGAATCCGTTCAAGACGGTTGATATGGCATTGATAATGCGGCCTCCAAATGAAAGCCGCATACTCAAAGATTGATCTCACGAAGGAGGTATACAATACTTTCGGTGTGTATGGGTCCAAGAAATCGGAACTATTGCGACGAATGAAAGCAAGTAAAGAGTAAGCCTTCGGTATTATATAGTTCAAGTGAGAAACAAAAGAAAGCTTCTTGTCAAAGACAACTCCCAAATCTTTTATTTCACATACAGATTTTAGGTTTGAATGACCAATATGATATGAAGTAGGAATGCTTCTATTTAATTTAGAAAACGTCATGTGGAAACACTTATTTGTATTTAACAATAAACGATTTATGTCACTCCAGAACTTTGTCCAAATCAGATTGCAATGTTAAGGTGTGAGAGTGATTTTTTATTACTGAATAAAGCTTCAAATCATCCGCATACAATAAAAATTTTGCATTAGAAAAACAGTTACTAATATCATTAATAAATAGGACGAACAGTAATGGACCTAAAATACTACCTTGAGGAACACCAGAGGTGGCCCTAAATAAATCTTATTTTTTACTATGCTTTCAAAGAGTTAAGAGGCTGTAGTTAACTTAGAAATAGGCCTATAGTTAGAGATATCATTATTATTACCATTTTTAAAAATAGGAGAGATAGCAGTGCTTTTCCAATCATCAATAAAAACACCAGAGGACAATCATTTATTGAAGAGGAGTCTCAATGGTTGGATGATAGATGATGTGCAGTTTTTAAAGAATAGAGCTGAAAGGCCGTCGAAATCAGTTTGAGCTGATAACTTAAGATCAAGAATACCATTTATAATATCATCATCTGTCAACACAAGGGACCCAAAGTCAATTGAGCTATCAGACCTATAAACGAAACTATCATCTATCTCAGTTGCACCATCAAAATTACATTTAAAGAATTCTGCAAAGAGATTGGCCACATCCTCAGAAGAGCAAGCAAATTTCTCACTTAGGAAAACTGTGGATGGAATAGCAGATGAAGATGTTCTGGATTTAACGTCCACCAAAAAGCCTTCGGATTGGTATTAATATTGATTTCAAACTGTTGAATGTAATTATGATAAAGATAATTATTCAGAATACTGAATTCCAATTTATAATATTGATACCTAGAGAAGTAATAAGAATTATTGGTACTTTTGAAATTTTTATAGTTCTTATTTCTCAAATTCTTTAGCTTTTTTAGCTCTTTAGTATACCACGGTAATTTATGAATCTTTCTGGGAAATCTCGGAATATTATTCATACAAATATCACGTAACTTAAGTTTAAAAGTCATATAACAGGCAGACAAATCAAGATTATTAAATAAATCAGCCCAACAAATGTCTAAAATTAACCGATTAATATTATTGAAATCGCATAATCTATAATTGAACTTAATTTTATCATTATCATTGTAAATATATGGAAAGTCATAAAACTCAATATCAAAAGCAATCGGATTATGATGCAAACCAGGGTTGGAAAAAGGGACAGCGCAATCAAGAAAATTATAATTTATATTATATATTATTACTTAAAAAAATTAGATCAAGAAATCTATTTAATTTATTAGGAGAGCAGTTAATTTGCAAAAGACCAAGGCTTAAGAAACTGTCAATTAAATAGATTTCACTAGTTACATTAGATGGAGTTAAAATATTAGTAATATTAAGGTTACGTCAGTCAACCTTACATAAATTGAAATCGCCCAATACACAGATGTGATTATCGTCAGGAATATTCAGCGCGAGGTGAAGTATATTATCTGCACACTTCATATATAAGGAATCACTGCTATTCGGAGGAATATAAGATGCGCAGATATATATTGCTCCAGAAGATCCTTGTACTAAAACACAAATCTGATCAAGAAGAGTGTCAGTATTGTGAAGTATGTGAAGTGAAGCACGAAGATTACGACGAACTGCTATTAATACTCCACCACCCTTTAAACAACCAGATCTAATAAAGTCTCTATCTTTACGGAACACATGATATAGATTTGGTTCAAAAAACTCAGAGTCGGAAAAATTCGCATTGAGCCACGTCTCAGCAAAAACTATGACATCATATTCAATAAGGGAACTTAGACTCCAAATATTATGCGATTTCGTTCTAATTCCAGAACAGTTTTGATAGTATAACTTTAGAGGAATGAGACTATTGGCAACCGACGATTTCAAGTAGGTAATTGAGGAACCTGTCTCCTTGGAAAAAACTGGAACGGTTTAACATTTACTCCAACTGGCCTGATCGATGGATTAAGTAGCTTTTCATACATTGTATCACAAACACCGACCTTAAAGTTAATGTTGCGTAGAGAATTATTAGGAGTATCCTTCTTAACCAATTTGCGACAGCTAAGGAGACTCTTATCAATAGAGGCTTGATGTGAGATATAAGTCATGATGTTATCTTCCGTAACCGAGTGTTTAAATGATGATAAGTGAAGCCATTTTTTCCTAGTTGCAACATCAAGATCAACATTTGTGTTCTGGCCAACAACCACATTTTGCACATGATTGTTGTTGTTGTTGATATTGTTACGAGATTTATCGAAAACTTTAGGTTTGATTTTATTCACATTAGTGAGAATTTTAGGAATATCAGTCGAACAATTAATTGATGGACGAGCAGCACGATTAGAGTTCAGACGAGCAGTCGGTGGATTAGGCGGAATGATCGGCGATGCCATGGCAACAGTTTTAGCCCATGTAAGAGTTGGCGATAGAGACGAAGAGGCAGGAGAAATAGCAGCAGAGCAGCGATCAGCAACAGCAGCGCAACGACCAGCAACTGCCAAGCGATTACGTGAGCAGGATGGTACATCAGGAGAAATGACTGGAGAACAGCAATCAGCAACGTCAGCATGAGTAAGTGATAAGTCTAGAAATGCAGAGGCAGTACCATATGAAGAAAGTGAAACAGTATTATCCACACCATCTTTGTTGTTTGTTGCATGCCTATTAATCTCAGCCACGCAGAAACCTTTAAGGTCAGCAAAGTGGGCGGTGAATTAATTGGATAGCGATTTATTGATAGCTTGATGACTATTGAGCTCAGCCTCAAAGAGACCTTTAAGGTCAGCAAATTGATCACTAAGAGATCACGGAACTGCACGGAACAACAAGGCAATCATTTCTGGAGAATCCTTTGTCACATTTGCCACAGAAATCATCCATAGTGATCCAAAAATTAGCAGAAGCACACGAAAACCAAATTGAGGTTATGTGCACAGCAGAATTTTTCCTCAAACTGAGAAGAAAGGTGTAGGGAACTTGAGTCAATAAAGAAGAAGGTCAGGAAGGCCTTTAATCGACACATGCGAAAGGGAAACTCAAACGACGCCAGAAAAGGCAGTCGTGGAGAGATTTCTGCTTTGATATGGAAACTACTTCGGAAGTTTGTATGCTTCAGAAAATGGTTTCGAAGGATCCATTCTCTAAACTGGGTCTGATCCGCAAAACGGACAAAACTATGGCAGAGAATATGGATGAATCGCTGCAAGCCCTGATGGAAGTGCACTTTCCTGGAAGCTTTAGGTCAGACGACTACTGGCCACCCCTGAACAAGGGGATGAACAGAGAAGACAGACTGGAAGCTGAAAGGATCGTCACTATGGATGGAGTAAGGAGCGCCATACGCTCATTTGATCCGTTCAAAATATCAGGGATAGACGGAATATTTCCGGCATTGATGCAATGGAGGGAGGATCTCATTGTATCAAGGCTATGGGGTATTTTCGTCACTTGTCTAGCGACTGGATATGTCCCAAGGAATTAGAGAGAAGCCAAAGTGGTATTTTTTCTAAAATCAGGGAGGAAAGACTATACAGAGGCAAGGTCCTTTAGACCAATCAGACCTACCTCGTTCCTTCCGAAAACGATGGAGCGGGTAATGGTGTATAGTTTTGAGAGTACCTCGTTACTGTATAAGCCACTGAGTAGATGCCAGCAGGCTTATAGGGCTGACAAATCTTCGGAGACTGCCCTGCACGAATTAGTTAAAGTAGTGGAAAAGGAGCTATTTTCTAGAGGCATCGCAATGGCCACTTTCATGGACATTGAAGGTGCTTTCGATAAAATTAGCTTTGGTAGGCTACATAGAGCTCTGACCGAGCGTGGTGTCAATCCAATTATAACAACTTGGGTGGACAGCATGCTCAGGCAGAGGGCGGTTAATATGCAGCATGGTAGAGAAAAAACTACCTTGTGGAGTGCAACTGTAGACATTCTTCTAGTAAGACTGGACCCGTCAGGCATACACACTATTGGGTATGCCGACGATATTGCGGTTGCTGTCTGTGGTCAACGCAGGGTAGACAGACTTACTCTTCACTCGTAAGAGAGTTGGCCTGAATAGAGAACCATTCAGACTCTTTGGATCTGAAATTAACATTTCCAGGAAAGTCAAATATCTTGGGGTAACCGTAGATAGTAAACTAACTTGGAACGATCATGTTAAGGACAAGATTCAGAAGGCTAAGAGAGTTTTGTTTCAGTGTAGACGAGTTTGTGGTCTCAAAAGGAGTATATCCTCTGAGGCCTCATAATAGGTATACACTATGATGGTTAGACCTATCATTACGTATGCCTCTGTGATCTGGTGGCCGAAAGTAAACCAGATAGCCATTAAAAGGATGCTGGATAGAGTCCAACGGTTGGCGTGTATTGGTATAACTGATGCAATGCGTACCACTCCAACGAGCGCGATGGAGGGGCTGATAGGCTTTATGGATTTAGCAATAAAGAAAATGGCACATGGCATAACTCGACGGCCCTGCATGGACACATGCGAATCCTGGATATCTTATCCAAAATATTCAGGAGACGCGTATGCCTATGGACGGCATGAAAAAAGTCAAAATAACTGAGAATCGTTATAAGACTCGGATAGCGGATGGAACCGTCAACGTGGATAGCGATATCAGCATTTTCACTGACGGTTCTCTGCTGGAAGGTAGAGCTGGGGCAGGTATTCTCTCAGATGAGTTAAATTTGTCCTGTGTTCTACGGTTGAGAAAATATGTGTCCGTCTATCAGGCAGAGATGCTGGTTTTAGTGCATGCACTGGACCACCTTATTGAGAACCAGGTCAATGGCAAGAGAATTGTCATTGCCCTTGATAATAAGTCGGTGTTTAAGTGCATACAGCGGACAGATATAACCTCTAGGTTGGCCATGGAGTGTGTCCAAAAACTCAACGAGTGCGCTCGTGTAAACGAGCTTACATTGATGTGGGTGAGGGGACATTCAGGCATAGGGCAAAATGAAACTGCTGATCTTTTGGCTAAAAAAGGTTCAGCAGAACCATGCATCGCCATTGGTGATGGATTGGTGGAAGGCCTGATAAGACAGTGGATTAAATCTGAACATTGTAAAAGATGGAAAGGGGCCACTAACTGCAGGCAGACAAAGACGGCCGTGAAGTGGTAGTGCAGTGAGTCAGCCAAAGTCGTCGGACTAAACCGGAAGACCTTGAGCTGGCTAACAGCGCTGACTACGGGTCACGGTCCCATCAGGTATCACCTCAAGAAGATGAAACTTGTTGAAGATAATACCTGTAGGTTGTGTCTGGAGGAGCTGGAAACGGCGGCGCACTTACTGTGCCAATGCCCAGCATTGGTGAGCAGAAGGTTGGCAATCTTGGGTCATCGATACGTTGATGAATCTGAGATTGGCCACCTGGCCTATAAGGATATGCTCGCGTTGACGAAGGATGCCAATACTCGGAGCATGCTCGTTTACGAGTGCTTAGAGTAGAGGCATCAGGCGTCCGATCCATTTTTCTAATCGTGTCTTGAGGACAACGATACTACGGAACATTAGAGCATTATCTTTGTAGCTGTCCGGCGAATCAGATTAAGACTGTTGGGTAGTGATGTCTTGAGTATGAATAATGTCCATACTCTCCCTCTTCCTGAGCTTCTAAGGTTCTTCAGTGAAACAAAGAAGTTTGAAGTTGAGAGATCCTAGACTTTTCTTCTTCCCATTTATCCCCACATAACTTTCCTTTCTCTCTACTCTCTTCCACTGGTTCTATCCTTGGGTGTATCACACTGTTCCTCGTTGACTGAGTGCTTTGGTTAAGCCCAGCCCACCCACAACACTGAACTCTAATGGTAAAAAATTTGTTGCTTAACACTCAACCAGTTACGACTTTTAAGCATTTCAGAGATAGATGTATCATAGCGTTTTTTAAGAATTAATCTCATCACTCTGTTTTGCATTTTTTTTTTTTTAATATGAAGAAGATCTTTGAACAATAGATGAAGAGTGGTTCAATAACGGATCTGTTTACCAAAATTTTATAATTTCGTTTTAGGTTTTTGCATGTTCTGTGCATGAAATATATTTTCGTTGCGATTTTGTTCACTGTATAGTCGTCGTGCTCATTGAATTGTAGTTTATTATCTATTTTTATTCCCAAATACTTTATCATATTTTATTTTTCAATCGTTTCATTATTAATTTTTAGCTCTTCCATCTCACAGATATTAAAATGTTTTCTTATAAATTTCCTTTATATCGCTTTGAAGTTTGTGTGATTTATCTGATAAATTGGTTCCGCCAATCAAAAAGTTTAATTTCGCAGTGTTTCAATGCATGAACAATGTCGTTTATGTATATGATAAATAGTGTTGGTGACAATACAGATCCTTGCGGCAGACCAATAGCAACCTCCTTTTCGTCTGAATCTGATGATCCAATCACTGTAGTTTATTTACGGTTTTTTAGGAATCTTGAAAACCAACTAATTTCAACACCACTAATTTCTATATTACATAGTTTTTTTAATAAAATATCGTGGTCAATTGTCTCAAAAGCTCTTTTAAGGCCTATAAATATTGCTAGTATTATTTTATTGTCATTTAAATCTTCTTTCCAGCTAGAAATTATCATATTTAATGCAGTTTCGCATGAATGTTTATTCTAAGCACAGATTGTTGTGAAATTATAATGTTATTATCATCTAGGTATTGCATCACAGTTTCGAGTATTTTCTCATCGCAGGGCAGGGTATTTATTGGTCGTAATTCTTCCGCTTTTATTGTTTTAATTACTTTTTCTATTGGTACCACAGTCCATTTTTTTCATATGTTCGGCACAATCCCATTTGTCAAGCTTTCGTTTAATATTTTGGTATAAAAATAACCGATATAATTAATGGAGTCCTTAATTACTCCTTCTGACTCCTTCAGGTGAAATCAGGTTTTGTAATTTTGCACCCTAGAAACGCACCCAATGTGTGAAAGCAGCTTACCCAATTTTGACATTTGTTATAAATTCAAAAAAAATTGTAAATGCGGATGCGAATATTTCGAGTGCCTCATGCGGCAATTTACAGTTGGAGTAAACGCACGGTTGCCACTTTGGTGCAATTCTACCAAAACTGGTACATTTTTTTTTTTATGAATTTTGCTTTTCTTTTTCATTTTTGTTTTTTTTCATTTTAAACTTTTTCAAACAGAAAGCTTCAATTGCATACTTACAAAATAAAATTTGTATTACACACCAAATATTTCCCTAAGTGAAAGCACTACTACATACACATATTGTTGTAGTATTCGTGTGGCCATCGCTGTTTGGCTATGATCATAGAGCACATTAGACGAGTGCTGTCGCTGTTACTTCGATTGAACTTTTTCACTTCACTTTCAAGCCTGACACTTCGTCACTTCCTCCTTCATAAAAACACTTAGATTTTCCAGTTTCAATGAAAAACTAAAATCGATAAAAAAAATCTCTGTATATGCTCCGACTGTAGCCAGATCGGTGTGTGTGAATTCCCTATAAAAAGTAAAAAGATACCATTTAGCATACATACTTTAGTACATTTATAGACCTTTTGTGTTTATTTAAATACCTATGTAGCAATACTGATGACGAACTGTCATATAATTTATTAAAATTTGGTTGAAAATGAAAAGGTAGACGATTTAGTAGGTCAGTGGTGGATTTTATTTCTAAATGATTTTATGCAAAAAAGCGACAGTTTCAAAGAATTCTGCCATTTGGTTTTTGGCGTGAAAAATTCCTTAAAACAAATTATGTACCCTCATGCAAAAAGTTTTTTCGGAGCCTTATTTTGTCTGCCACACAGTAGAGTTCCACTAAAAGTTTTATTTATTTTATATATCGATTGATACTATCGAAATTGATATGTACACCTGAAATTTGAAAAAATTTACCAGAAGCGGTTATAATATCAGTATCGATAAGACTTTTTTACACGGAACTTGAAAAATGAATGACTGATACTCAAGAGCACGTTATCGATAAAATTCTCGAACTTTTTTGGGTAAAATCAAAAAGTAAAGTATGGTAACATCGTTTATATTGGAGAATACATTTTTCTGCCTTTTTGTGGAGAATACTATGATTCTCAACTGGAGTTACTGTTGAGAATTAACGTTTGAGATTGGAGAATCACATTAATTCTCAACATGACCTCAAGTTGAATTCCAGCCTAAATGTGAATAGTGTGGCCATAGCTGATCTACATACATCCCAATAAACATTTAGGCTGGAATTCAACTTGAAGTCAAGTTGAGAATTAATGTGATTCTCCGATTTCCAACGTTAATTCTCAACAGTAATTCCAGTTGAGAATCATAGTATTCTCAACAAAAGCTGCATATTTTCATATATGAAAAACGGTATGATTTTCAAGTTGAGAAAATTATAATTCTCAATTTCAATTCCAATTTAATGTGTCATTGCCATTTGCCAGAGTTGCAAAAAAACAAATTATATTTATTTTATATTTTATTTTTTTTCATATTTAAAATTCATATTTAATTTTTTTAACATAAAACATATACATTAATTAAAATATATAATAATTAATAAATAAAAGTGAAAATAATACTAAATAAGCATATATACATGTCTTGAATTAATTTTTTTTAGCACATAAATAAATAAATTAATGTTTTAATTATATTTGTAAAAAGTAATGGTCATATGGAAACTATGCAAAATAATGTATTAAAAGGCAAAGTGGATTTAGTTTTCGTTAAAAATATTCCAATAAAAGCTATTTTCAAGAACATCATGCAAAGCAAAAGTCCCCGATATGAGATATAGGAGAGTCAAAAGAAATTTCACAATCAAATATTTCATTTTTTATCAAAAAGTCAGTCAGGGTATCTTTTAGCTCGTAATGAATATATTCCCCTGTACCCATTTTCTCTACTGGCGCTACTTTGGGAGTAGATTTCAAAGTCCTTACATGCCATTTATATGATGGCCCAAAATTTGCAGAAGACTATTGGCAGCAGCGCTTGAAATACTAAATTCAACCGCCAATGCCGCAAGTTCCACCTTTAAACTTTTGGTCAAAGATTTTAATTCATCTTCTTCCACATCTGTATTTGCTTCCGACTCTGACTCCTCAGACTCGGACGCTTCACTAGCACACTCGAACCTATCATTTTGTGGGGCATTTGAAGTCAAAGGAAAAATTTCAACAATTTGTTGGTTCAATGGGCGCTCCGATAACAAGGCCACAATTTGCTTCCCTTCACTTTTTATTTTTTTTTGTCGGTGGCATTTCATTTTTTAGAGCTTCACAATAAAAATTATACTTATTTCACTTATTTTGCGTTTTTTATCACGTTTATATCAACTCGCTTTCAATGGTGTCTGTCTGTCTGTCAGTCTGTTCGGTACAAATTTTGCAATCGATTTTAAACTATTTTCCCGATGAGCTAGAGACTTGAAATTTTAAATACAGTTCAGAACTGGAAAACAATGCAATATGAAGTATCTAAAATATATATAAATAATATAATATATATATATATATAATAATATTTAAAATATTAGCATCGGAAGTTTTTCAATTTTTTTCATTGATCAAAGTATTGCATTCATCGTTGTAAAATTCATTGCTTTAGCGGGAGTAGAATATATGGATGTGTATATATACTAGGGATGCCAACTCATTTTTTCTGTCTCCCCGATAGCCCTCGAGGAATTCCCCGATTTTCAATCAAATTCCCCGCACCGGTATAATTTTATATTATAACACGCTTAAAATTAATTAAGGTTAATGTTATTTTAATGCAGAGCTATTAACTACCAGACCTGGTAGGTTAATAGTAAGGTACTTTTTGACTCCAGAATTCTTTTGACACATGGGAGATTTTATCTCAAGGGAACCCATTCTTAAAATCTATTGAGCTCAAATGAATCCGGTGTACCGAGTTACTCGACGTTCATTTTGATAGATAAACACTCAACGGAAAATACATGGGCTTTCTTTTGACCCAAATAAAAACAAAAAATGTTTCTCACAAACACACACATTCTCTCATGTACTAGACTTTCAAATAACGAACTGTTATGCAGACTAGCTACAATGGAAAAAAAACAACAACATAAGTATGTAGAACGGTAGTTTCTTTCAATATCTCTATTCAGTGAAGATATTTGGAATCAACTCCGTAATTCTGGGTTATGACTTCAAATATTAGTAGCTTATATAGGATATTGAAAGATTAAGAACTATCACTAAGATCACTGATGAGGAATTGTGGCGGATTCCGAAACGGCCGTCTGATTTGCCCGTCTCTATATACATTGTTGTTGTGATGACTACATTTGTTCATTAACCTGTTTATATATAACTTCAAATAACGAAATTGACATGAACTTAAGTCATGACTTTGAAAATTAGGTTAGGTTAGGTTAGGTTGTTGGGGCTGTTCATGAAAGAACACACTGAGACCTATTGGTCCATTGTGATACCCTTGGGGCGAGTGTTACCTCTTGATCCCCTCCTAATTAAACCAATTTGTGCTTGCAATAAAACGTGATAAGTCTCTAATGTCAGAGGTTGCCAGTTCTGTGAGTCTACCATAGAAGGGTGCTCCCAAAGTTTTGTGTCTGCGTGCTGCTAAAGCAGGGCAGTTACGTATAAAGTGGAAAATGGTCTCTTCTTCCTCTTCATTTCTACAGCTTCTGCAGAAGTCGTTATAAGGAAGACCTAGTCTACGTGCATGGCTGCCTATGAGGCAGTGCCCGGTTAGAATAGGAACTAACCCTACTTATGTGGACACGGTCCAGATTAATGAGCGCTTTAGTGCGTTCATGGTCAGGCATTGGCCAAAACTGTCTGGCGATAGCGTAAGTTGGTTCCATTCTCCATCTGCTCTTCGCAATGTGGGAGAAGTGGTCTTTAATTAAAAGTTTACACGTGGCAAGCGGTATACCTGCATTACCAGTAATAAGTGAATTGCTGAGTGTCGTACCAAGTTTGGCGAGGTCATCAGCCTTACAGTTTCCCTCAATGTCGCTATGCCCTGGCACCCATATAAGGTGCAGGTTGTATGCCATGGCTGTCTCGTTCAGAGACGATCTGCATTCTAGGGCAACTTTAGAGTTATTAGCTGTACATTGGAGGGATTTTATTGCCGCCTGACTATCAGTGAAAATGCAGATATCATCGCATCGCGGTATCGCATTACACCTTATCAGATTTGCGGCTTCAGTGATCGCAAGCAGCTCTGCCTGAAAGACGCTGCAATGATCTGGAAAACGAAAGTGCGCCGAAATGTTCAGGCGCTCAGAGTGAACCCCACCCCCAACCCTACCATCCAACTTTGAACCATCAGTATAAAAGTCGATGATATCAGGGCGTACCACATTACTCGCACTCCACTCTTGTCGAGATGGAATATATGTGCTAAAGCTGTTGCCAAAGGATAGCGGGGACAGGGTGAGATCGACAGAGAGTGGAAGAAATTTAGTTTCACTAAGTATCTTACCATGACCATAATTTGTGTGGGACCACCTACGAATCGCATTCAGTCTCACTGCAGATATTGACGCTGAGGTCTTTTCGACTAGATCTATTGGAAGAAGATCCAAGATTGTGTATAGCGCTTTTGAAGGTGTCGTTTTCAGTGCTCCTGTAAATAACATTGAAGCAAGTCGCTGTACTTTATCTAATTCTTTGTGATGGATGCTCTTTGAAATGACTGTCCACCATACTACTACGCCGTAGAAGAGAATAGGACGTATAACACTGGTGTACAACCACATGATTACCTTGGGTTGTAACCCCCATTTCTTGCCTATAGCTGACCTGCAAGCATAGAGAGCTATTGTGGCTTTACGTACTCTTTCTGACGTGTTGGCACGCCAGTTGAGTTTTCTGTCTAGGATGAGGCCAAGGTATTTGGCTTGTTCCGAGACAATAAGTGAACTACCATTTAGAGTTGGTGGATCGAAATTGGGTATAGAGTGCTTTCGAGTGAATAGAACTAATTCCGTCTTGGATGCATTGACCGATAGTCCTCGGTGATTGCACCAGGACTAAAGGAGATTCAGAGCTCGTTGCAATAAGTCTACAAGTGTACAAAGAAATTTCCCGGAAGTGGCGATGACAACATCATCCGCATAGGCAATTACTTTGCACCCTGTTTTTTCAAGTTTCGTTAGGAGATCATTTACAGCAATGTTCCAGAGGAGTGGCGAGAGGACACCACCTTGCGGAGTGCCTCTGGCCGCAAACCTTCTAATGGAAGAGGTTCCTAGCTGTGCATTAATGATCCTATTCGTTAATAGAGTGTCGACAAAGGCCGCAATAGAGTCATCCCCCCCGAGATCAATCAGTGTTGAAGTGATAGCTGAAGGGAGGATGTTATTGAATGCACCTTCTATATCGAGGAAGGCTGCAAGTGCAAATTCTTTGAAGTGTAGGGATTTTTCAATCGACTGCACTAATTCATGTAACGCTGTCTCAACAGATCTGCCCTTCATATAGGCATGTTGGGAGAGTGTCAGTTTCATTTGGATATTCGTCCTGATATATGTATCTATTAATTTTTCGAGTACCTTTAATAGAAAAGATGTGAGGCTTATTGGTCTAAAGTCCTTCGCTTTTGTGTGAGATGGTTTACCCCCTTTCGGTATGAAAACTACGCTCACTTCAGTCCATTGCTTTGGTATGTATGTGAGACGTAAGCTTGCCTCGAAAATGGGACTTAACCAGGCAGTGAATACGTCATCTACGTTTTGCATTTCTGCAGGTATTATGCCGTCAGGTCCAGGAGACTTGAAAGGCTTGAAAGTGTGTATTGCCCATCGTATTCTATCTAAGGAAATTATATCGGGTGGTACACGTTTAGAGCTAGTATTCCCAGCAGAAGATGGGCTTACTGTCTTCCTGCAGCAGGGAAAGTGTGTGTCGACTAGGAGTTCAATTGTCTCTGCACTAGATTTAGTCCAGCTACCGTCGGCTTTCGCTATGAACGATGGCATGTTTGGGCTAGTGGAGAGGATTCTTCTCAACCGACTTGATTCTGAGTTACTTTCTATCTTGCCGCAAAAAGTTTCCCAGGAGGACCTTTTTGCGGTTCGAATTTCTCTCTTAAATTGGCGACGCATTCTTTATATGCATGCCAGTCATTCTGCCTTTTAGCTGCATTGTAAAGTCTGCCACATTCCTTCCTTCTAGCGGCAATGCTTGTGGACCACCATGGTGGTTTCGACTTGCCTCTAGAAGTTCTAAATGGGCAGGACATATTTGTCGCTTTTTCACAAGCGGATGTAAGTGTCTCTACCACACTATCTAACTGTTGTATAGAGTCAATATTGCTTGGCGGATCGTTTGGTAGTCGAGCAATTAGGGATGTTCTGAATACACCCCAGTTTGTTCTTCTACGATTCCGATAGCGTATAGGTTCCCCTTCACACAAGTTAATATCGAATGTGATATATTTGTGATCAGAGAAAGAATTTTCTGGAGATACTCTCCAAGAAGTAATATAGCCGTCAGCTCTTGCATTGGCTATAGTGATATCTAGTACTTCAGATCGATTGGCAACCTGAAAGGTTGGTGTATCTCCCTGATTACATATTCTAAGATTTTTACTCATGATAAATTCAAAAAGCGACTCACCTCTTTTATTTGTGTCGGTGCTATTCCACACCGCATGATGTGCATTTGCGTCAGCGCCGATCACGAGAGCGATCTTCATCAACTCTGCATCGACGGTGGCTTTCAAGATTTGTGGCGGTGGTGGTGCTTCTGCAGTTGAAAATTAACATCTAGATTTATTTTTCATAGTCTCCTAAAAACTATCAAAAAATGTTTCCTTGCGAAAAAAAAATCAAAACTATTTTTGATTTTGAAAAAACAAATGGTCACATTTTGAATTTTTAAGATTTTTTTTTTTCATTTTTCGAAAGATTAAATAAAAAACGTGTTCGATAAAAATTTCCAAATGCAATAGGTGATTATTTACATGGGTCCCAAACTGGGGCTGTTTGACCAAAATATATAAATTCTACCGCCCTCCAACTACACGAATTTTGGCGGACAGGCAAAATTAGTTTTTCCAAAAATTGGACTTTTTTCGAAAGTATAACATTGCAAATTAAGGAAAAAATTTACCAACCTTTTTTTTCTATTTGTGTCTCCATAACGCACAGATCGGTGACCGATTCAATCGTAGTCCGGAATTATTAATCAGGAGATGCTGGGCAAAGGCATAGCTAAGCCTTTCTGAACGACCGAAATTGATGCCGAAGCGCTGTGCGACTGTTTTGCCCTGACTCACACTCGCCGCCATAATCGTCTATATCTACGAAAGCGCTTCGAGAGTCTCTCTGAAATTTTTACAAAATACTTTTGAAATATAATACTTTCAAACTACACTTTTTCAAAAATCGATTTCTCCAAACCAAGAAAGTGTAGGGCTCTCTTAAGAAGAGATGAAGATTATAAGACCCAAAATATGAAGTATTGCAAAAGGTAAACGATTTACAATACATCAAATTTGACAAAAAGTATTCTACAGACTTTATTAACTAAAAGCTGGACGGTTTCAAAATTCCCCGCAAAAAACAGCTCATTCCCCGTACTGAGGAAAATTCCACGTTTTAAAAACGTGGTATATTAAAATTTTTTTTTTATTTAAATTATTTTTTATATGTTTTCTCCGCTTTCTTTTTTTTAGCTCGCGCTGTTAAACAAAGTTTTCATAAAACTGCTCACAGTGTTGCCATGGTAACTTTTTAAATGTCTATTGGGTAATACCCACGGTTGCCACTTACTCATTTTATTTTGTACCAATATTTGCAAAATAATTTACCAAATGGGGGGAAAATGTACCAATTTTTTTTTAAATGTATTTCAAAACTACAATATATTGAAAGTATACTGTAAAAATTTCAGACCAAAACTCAAAATATTAACGAAGTTATAGCTCATAGTCGAGACCGCCTGTTATGAAAACTTTATCTGTTGTTAAAAAGCGTTTTTCTCGAAACAACGTTTTTTTTGGCCGGCTCAGGGGTCTGAGAGAATTTTATAGAACCGATTGGGCTGAACTTTTAATGTTTTATTTTACACGCCAATGGCTCTCGCAGGTAGTAGAATTGTTTATTTTTAATCATTTTTTTAAATCAACACGATTTAAAAAAATAAATAAAATTTGGAAGTCCGCCATTTTGTTATTTTTCAATGCAACTGTCTAACCCTTAAATACCCACTGGTCACTGCAGTGACCAACCACTTCCGCGCCTGCCTGTGCCGCCATTTTACGTTCGCCATTTAAAATAAACATCTGATCTTACTGTCTAAAGTTTTCTTTATCGATATGTATAAATAAGAATGGAAAAATGACAACTGTCGTACAGTTACAGTTATTTTTAGCTCGAAAAGCATGTTTTGCAAAAATTTTAAACAACTAACTAAAAAGAATTAGTTTTTATTTTCGAATTTTGTGTAATATATATATTGCCGTGTAAACAAATTTGTGTCACACGGTATGGGATAACACCAAATAACTGTTTTTAAAACTTATTGCTAATGTATTCTCCAGATAATCGCCAAAGGTTACTACAGAGGTTGTGACGGCACAATTTTGGGCCAACCAAATTGTCCCGCACAACGTAGCATTGTTCCCACTGGGCAGGGGACGACACAGGGTTTTCCCCCCTGGGACAACCACAAAGAATAAGTCATGTACACCAAAAGAAACCAACAACACTGCCATGGAATATCACATACTTAAACCAACAACAAACATTTTGGTTTATGCTGCTAGCTAGGATCATCATACGAGGCAGAATGCCTACTGCGATGATAATTAAAAATTTGAATTATGAATAACACGCGATCGAGCCAGCCAATAAGAACAAGACAGCGACACTGCAAATTCCAATAGCGACAGTGTCGGCTGGAATTTGAGGAAAAAGAAGCAGGCTGCGTATAAAAGGAGCTGCACAAGACAAATCGGGAGAGAGTTTACGCAGACCGGCAAGGCGACTACATCGAGGGATCATAGTACGGGTGAGTAGAAGACAAATAGGTAAAATTAGAAGCATAGGGAAGTAAGTAACCAAGCGCTTAGTAATGTATTGTTGGTCTAACCACCACGATGCAGTACTAAACGCTTTAACCAGACTGTGTGGTGCCACTTGGATGGTATAGTCCCTATCGTATGACCCCAGACGGACTATCGGAAGCTTGAGGTAGCGTAGAGAAAATAACAGTACAATTACGGACGCTCTACTCCACCCGCGTCTCGTAGTCGCTGCGCCGCCAGTATACTGTACTTTAATATACCGTAACCGTCACCAACGCTCAGCAAGTTTATTGCCAACGCTCAGAAAGTTTATCGTCCACGCACAGCAAGTTCGCCTCATCAGGCGTAGCATCCATCATCGTCCACGCACAGTAAGTTCGCCTTATCAGGCGTAGCATCCATCGTCTACGCACAGCAAGTTCACCTCATCAGACGTATCATCCATCGTCGTCCACGCACAGTAAGTTCGCCTTATCAGGCGTAGCATCTATCGTCGTCCACGCACTGCAAGTTCACTTCATTCGGTGTATCATCCATCGTCGTCTACGCACAGCAAGTTCGCCTCATCAGGCGTATCACCCATCGTCGTCCACGCACAGCAAGTTCGCCTCATCAGACGTTTTATCCATCGTCGTCCACGCACAGCAAGTTCGCTCATCAGGTGTATCATCCATCCTCGTCCACGCACAGCAAGTTCGCCTCATCAGGCGTATCATCCATCGTCGTCCACGCACAGCAAGTTCGACCCATCAGGCGTATCATCCATCGTCGTCCACGCACAGCAAGCTCGAACACGAAAGAATAGTGCCATTAGTTTATTAATTTATATTATCGTTATTGTAAACATTAGAATCAAAATGTGAATTAAACATTATTGAATTGAAAGAAATGTGTCTCAATAAAAAGTGAGGGTTCCCCTGCAATCAAAAATTCTGTAGCCAACGAACCACTGGAGCCCGCTGAGCTCTACCCCGGCCTGTGGAAGAACGTTGCGTTACAAGGTCAACCATGTAAATTAAAATAACTACACCTTAAACTAATTTATTTGAAAACACGTAGAACAAACGTTGTTCGGAATCACAAATACTACCTCTAGGTATGTTTTTAATTGAAATCGGACGTATTGGGCGTTTAAGGGTTAAACCTACTACTAGAATGACAAACGTACAAAACAATAATCTATTAAACCTTTTTTTTAGGTGCCCACTTTGAACGTAAAAAACACTACAAAAATATCGTAAAATAAGCTCCAAACAATTTTTGTTGTACAATTTAAGATGTCAGTTATACTAGATATAATGAGACTCTTAACGTCCGACACACAATTTTTTTGAAAGCATTATATATTATATATATTTAAATTTTATCTTTTTCAACAAAAAATATTTTGAACATAAGCTTACAATTCTTAAATATCATAAGAGCTAACTTTGCCTACAGAATGTACCAAATTTTAAAAACATGTACCAATGTCCCAAACGCAGAAAAATAGTAAGAAATGTACCAGTTTTGGTAGAATTGTACCAAAGTGGCAACCGTGGTAATACCACGTAGTGTGTATGTAGTAGTGCTTTCACTTACAAAAATATTTGAAAATTTTCATTTTGTGAGTATGCAATTGAAACATCCCAACAAGCACAAAAAAAAAATTTCTTCTCGAACCTTTGAGATATATGTATAATTCTCAAGTTGATATCCAACATGATTCTCCAATCAATATCAAATATTTTTCTCAACATTCGCTTTCAAGTTGAGAATGAATTGAGATATATTTGAGAAAATATTTACATATTTTATTTTGGCAGCACTGCTATTGGATTTGATATGTATCTGGCAGTGATTGTGAATAACATGTCTTTCGACAAAAGTGAAGAAAGAAAATGAAGTGAAAAAACTTCAATTTTAAAAGTAAAAAATTAAAAAGTGAAATAAGGCAGGAAGTGGAGTTATTGTCGGAGCGCTCAAAGCTGCAGAAGCTAGAGCCTTCCACTTCAACTGCCAACCAAAATTGTTTACTCTCAAGTGATATTATATAGACTGAATTTGTTATTTTTTTAAAAGTTTTAATTTTACTATGTATAATTGAAGTGTTAAAACAAAATACCATTTGTAATATGAAATTGTTAAAATTGTAAGTTGCTGGTGAAGTTGAAAAACGAAGAAATAAAAAAGTCATTTAAAATTTCCTTTTATATTTTCTGTTTCAATTAAATAGAAATAATTATTACTTGTGGCAATACTGTAAATTTCCTTTGAGACCAATTGGAGAATTACGTTGGAGCTCAAGTGGAGAACTATAATTTTCTCAAGTTGATAACTATAATTATTACCATACAAAAAAAAAATGCCCTTTTTGTTGAGAATGCTATAGTACACCAATGGAGATGCTATTGAGGATTAACGTTGGAGATTTGAGAAAGGTATTTGATATCAACTTCACCTCAAGTTGATCTCAAACCTAAATGTTTGTTGGGATGTTCGTTTGAAAAAGTTAAAAATGAAATTAATAGAGAAAAAACACTGCAAAGATGAGTTGTAATATTAAATCTTTTCTCTCCTCATTCCTAATAAATTCATACTCATTTTGATTTGCCTATGATGTCTTTCTAGACAAGACGGACTAGCGCTTGGCAATGTGAGTTAACATACTTAGCATTTAGGCTAGCCGAAAAATTTTCCAGTAAACAAGAGCGCGAGTACTACCTATTCGCTTGAAGTTTTGTCGTATATGTTTTGTTATAATAATATATAAAATGTGTTATTTTAAAAAATATATATTAACATAAATATAAATTTATGTGGTTTTTCGAATGAGATATAAAAAGTAAGTGTGTTCATATTAATAAACTTACAAAACGTTAATTTTTTAACTTTTCATGGAACAAATGTATTCGATATACA
The DNA here is from genome assembly GCA_963691655.1 of Toxonevra muliebris. Classification (NCBI taxonomy): domain Eukaryota; kingdom Metazoa; phylum Arthropoda; class Insecta; order Diptera; family Pallopteridae; genus Toxonevra; species Toxonevra muliebris. The sequence continues at coordinate 46,283,915 of OY829328.1, read as the reverse complement.
TATGATATCGACAATTTTCATGCTGAAACTTTATGTATATTATATGAGAAAACGTGCATAAATAATAGCCCTTTAAGAGTGTTCATAATTTTACTGCTGGTTAGGTGATATAAATAAATTATATGCAAAATTCTTACCCAACATATGTCAACTGCTGTTCTATACAAGACGGGTAGCATACATATTTTCTGCCAACAATCTCTTTAGCTTTAAACGATAAATCAGCTGAAAATAGCAAACAAATTATAATATAAGTAGGTACATCAGTGAGTTCCGGTGGCATAACAATGAAGCATGGTTTCAAAGGGACCCTCAACTGAATCTCATATACACATACTGAATTAATCAAACAGAAATAAAGAATAGAAGAAAAATATAATGAACATAAATTTTATTAACGTTTCTGACAGTTTAAAACAAATCTAAATGAATAAAATTTTTTGACATATTTAGATCTGTTTTTTGCGAACTTTTGTTTCGGCAAAGGTGCTAATGTTGTCGAAGTCATTCCTTAAATTGTTTGCAACTGGATACTCTATAGAGAGAATACTCAAATTACTCAAGCTTTCTTTAGTCATGCTACTGCGCAAATAAATTTTTACTAGTCGGTAAGGCCCCAGTAACTGGGACTAATTTTTTTGCTTAACAAATCTCTTTTTGAAAAAACAAATATCAAAGGAGAACCAAACTACTCGTTGGTGTTTGTTTTGTTATTTGTGTATGCAGATCAGCGATTCCAACTTGCGGGGAAATTCCCTATTTGCGGGGAATTTTTGTGGGTGCGGGGAATTTTTGTGGGTGCGGGGAATCGGGAAACCCGCTGTTTTTTGCGAGGAATTTGAAGTCGTTCAGCATTTGGTCATAAGAGTCTGTAGAATATTTTTTGTCAAATTTTATGTAATGTAAAACGTTTAACTTACGCAATATTTCATATTTTGGGTCTTAAAATCTTCGTCTTTTCTTAAGTGGGCCCTGCGATTTTTTGGTTTGGAGAAATCGATTTTTAAAAAGGAGTTCTATTTGAAAGTATTTTCTGAAAATTTCAGAGACGCGGAGTGCTTTCGTAGATATAGACGATAATAGTGCCGAGTGTCAGTCAGGCCGTTCAGAAAGCTATGCCTTAGTGCAGCACCTCCTGATTAATAACTCTTAATCCTAGCTGACTAATCTGCAAACTTACAAATTACGATCAGCCATCAGAAAGAAGATGAAATATATTTTATATGTTAAAAACCGATAGTCAAAAGATTGATCCCGTTTTTCTCAAAATAAGGTGTTTGCCATTTTTTATTTAAGTCAAAAGAGAGCCCATGCCTTCTTCTTTGAGAACTTTAATGCCCAAAAGTGGGCTGAACGCCTAGTAACTCGAAACACCCCATTTTGTTCAAATTTGGTGTGGCAACTACTACCCAATAGGATTAAACTTTGTGCAAGCTTGAGCCGTATCGATTTTGAGAGTGAAATCTCCCATGTGCCAAAAGAATTCCGGAGTCAGAAAGTACATTTCTATTAATCTACCAGTCCCGTAAAAATTGGTTAAGTTTTGGACCGAGAAAGTTCAGGTTCGCCTTAATATAACACTCATTGATGTCAATTTTAGGTAATTTTTCGTTTTTGTAAAATGTTTATATGGAAAGTGCGTGTCGCGCTGTTATAATATGAAATTATAGCGATGCGGGGAATTCGTTCGAAAATCGGGGAATTTCTCGAGGGCTATCGGGGAGAAAGAAAAAGTGAGTTGGCATCCCAGATGCAGATAATCCATTAGATAATTCTGAGAAATGCCGTTACTCATGTCTTTTCTCTCTCTCTCTCTCATTTGTTATTTACTTCCGCTTAAACAATGATTTTTACAACGATGAATGCAATGCTTTGTTCAATAAGTGAATTTTAAAGAACTTCCCGATATTAAATCTGATAATTTTTGGCTAACTTACTCGTCAAGCTCTTTAAATTGATGTATGATATGATAGTGTAGCATTTCTAAATCTTCTGGAATAAAAATGTAGTTACGCTAATAAATGTATAGATTAGTTAAAAAAAAAAACGAACATTCTGCCAAAGCAACTATAACTGGAATGGTCAGAAACGAAATTAAAACTGTGCAAACTTCGGGACAGCTGGCAGATAATACAGCGGAATTTTGATAATGTTATTTATATATCTAATAATAATTGTCGAAATATCACGAAAAAAAAATATTTTTTTCTGCTTTGTTGGCAAACCATCTTTATGTAACGCGCTTACGAATTTGTAATACAAGAACTGTAAATTTTTTGCTACTGTACACAAGAAAAATTTCTGTTTTTCAACAAATAAATTTTTTAATTCATACGTATTTTATAAATTATAAATTATAAATTGAACTTTATTGAAATTTATATCTTTTGAATATATTTTATTTTTTTCAAAAATTATATCAATAGCCACAAACCACTTCGCTTGAAATAGAGACGCCGACTTAAAAATTCAAAAGAAAAACAAAGCGTACGCGATTATCTGCTAAGGCCAAAAGAGTAAAGCTAGTTTTTTGTATATACAAAAATTTTGTATGGAGAACATTTTTGGTATATTCGTCTCTTTCTTACATTTTCATTTTTTATGCAAAAATAGTATGTAAGTTTAATTACCTTATTTTATTCTAAATCGCACATTTACCACACCCATATTTTCTTGTGTTTTATTTATTTTTTTATCTTACTTTTCTTTAATTTTAGTTTTAACAATTTCATTGAAACTTGGGATTTGATTTCAATTGGTGGGCAGCACCGCAATTAAATTTCCAAAAATGAAGAAAAAACTTACTTCAAATTGAACACCATGGTTGCATGAAAGGAGCACATTTTTCTTCATTTTGAGGAAAATTTACATAAACGAGAGAAGTTTTCGTGGATTTAAATTGAGGAAACTTTTTCTTTGTTCTAGAGATGGGTATTTTTCTGGGTGTACTTCCTCAAAAAAAATAATATGACCCATCTATGGGACACATTAAATGCTGAAAGCTGGTTAAACCAAAACAAAAAAAAGTTGCATTTGAGCGTTTCGATCGGAATTTAAAATTTCAGGACGTCCTTAGTTGCGCCAATAGGTCTTCTCTAGATTGCAAAATTTTGAGGTCACTTCAGGATAAGACTCGGCTCTATGTTTCATATAGTAGTCATTTTTACATGGTCAAGGTATTTGACCAAATACGTTTATCTTCCAAGTATATTACGTTTTGCATAAAGGGTGAAATTCACAAAATAGATCAAAATAATTTATGTACGGTTTGTAATACATCAAAAATTGAAAAACTTGGCCACTTCCTTTTTGAGTGTCCAATATATTCTGCAGTTCCGGAACAATACTTTAAAAACTTGCTGGCTATATCGCTCATTTACTAAAAAACTGTCATAACTCAAAAAACGCGATTTTGCAATTGATTCCCACTCTGCAAAAAAAAAGAAGAAATCTTATAGTTCTCACGCGCTGAGTATACAAGATATTAACCCTTAAACGCCCAATACGTCTGATTTCAATTAAAAACATACCCAGTGCAACTTGTCTTGATCATATGTTTGTGCGTTTAGAAAAGTCTAATCATATATCTGTTTGCAGCTCTGTTTCAAATCTGATCACTTTTAACGTGCCAGAGTTTTGATAATATTATTATACATAAGTACTTAAAACAAACTACCGACCATGTTATATCTAAGACTGACCTTACCGCATTAAACAATTACTCTTATTTGAACCTTGGGACAATATCTATAATGAACAAAACCCTTCGGTTGCTTTCGTCATGTTTACTAACACCTTGACAAATTTTACTGATCTTTGCACAAAGAGAGTTAGCAAGAACTCAAAGTTAAAAATAATTTAAATAAAATTTTTTTTTTTTTAATATACCACGTTTTTAAAACGGACTAAAAGGTATAACATAACTTCTTCTTGCCCCATACATATTTATAACACCATACAGATTCATAACCCCATACAGATTGTCTTGAAATTTAGTAGGTCTGAAAATATTTGTATGATTTAAAACAAAAAACGTGGACCTTATAAATTTCCCGTGTTGCACTGTGTAATCGATAACAACATAACAAAATTAGTGCAGATATATTTTTCTTTGAAATAATATCACATAAAAAGAATTGTACGAAAGTGTACCGAAAATCTTGCTTGAACTGACGTATTTCGAACCTCAAAGTGTACTGAAAAAATTACGATCGTATCGAAAAACCCATCACTAATGTATACACATATATATTCTACTCCCGCTAAAGCAATGATTTTTACAACGATGAATACAATACTTTGGTGTGTTTCGTTCTTTTGAAGAAAGAGTATAGATTTTAAAGAGGTCGCTATTCGCTCTTGTTGAAATTGGAACAAAGAAACGCAGAAACCAGCAACGTGATGCAATGGTTCGACAGCGACGGTTGTCGACACATCCAGCAGACAAAAATGTATGAATGGTATACAGTGTTTATATATTATTTAAATACAAATACGTAAATGTTTGGTTGCGGTTTTGCATATTTCACATAACTACTTTGGAATATATTTCTACTGATTTCATGAAATCAAAATGCGAAGAAATTGTTATTACTATTTTCAACATTTTACCTAAATACATATTTGTAAATAAGTAAATGGAGATAAAATGTTGAAATATTTTAGTTAAATATATTTAGCTAAAATGTTGGAACTTTTCTTATTTTATATTTTATAAACTTTTAAATAAATTATCCTCCTTGTACATTTTTTTACATTCACAACAACAAATCTTCTTCTTACTATGATATTTGGCAAATGCCGTTTCTCATTTCTGTTAAAAAATGTAGAACCACAACGAGGTGCAATGTTAAAACGATTGAAAATGTTAAATTTGAAATTTTGTAATGGCTTATTTTCGTTAACTATCGGGAAAACAACAACAACACATCTGTTTTTATTCTTTGCTTTGGTTTTCTGTTACAATCATATTTTAACATGAGATGCAGTGTTAATTCTCTTATACATGCTAAATTTCATATATCGCTGCTACGATACAAAGAGTATAGATTGCAAAGACGTCGCAATTCGCTCTTTTCTTCCAATCTGGAAAGTAAAAAGCTAGAAACCATTTATGAGGTGCCATACCGATGAAGCGAACGCAACGGTTGACAACCGATCCACCGGACAAAAAGGTATGAATGGATGGGTTGGAGGTGTTTGATAGAACAATTATTTTACATTTCTTTTGGCAAATAACATTCAACATTTGCAGTATTTTATATATTCTTTATATACAAATATGAAAACGTTTTGTTTTGATTTTATGTATTTTGATTGGTTTCTTTCTTGTTATTCACATGCATGTAGATACTTTTGAATATATTTTTCTGCTTTGATTTTATGAACTTCAATAAATTCATAAACAATGAATAAATGAAAACTTACAAAAACTTATTATTATATTTGCGTATTATTACATTAGAGAGAAAAAAAGGCAATCCAAAAACCCGCATAGATTTTAATTTAAAATTTTTTGTTTGAAAATCAACACTTTTAAATAAATTTTCACCGAAAATTGTGTGAAAACAAAAAATATTTTATCATTTCATAAAAAACCACTTTGTCTCAGACATCAACGACGTAGGACTTCAAATTAATATACTAACCCACTAAAATCCCATCACAACACGCACAATCCCATATTTACATTTTTCATTTTTATTCAAATTTCAGCAAATTTGTGTTTTAGCGCGGTGTTGCCGATTTTCTCTGCTGCAAAAAAAAAAACAAAATTGAATTTGGTTTGAATTGAATATTTTTCATTTTGCCAGCGAAACTTATGATCATTGTTTATGTTTGTGTTGGTGGTAATCGATGGGTGGTTTATTAGTTTGTCATCTTACATCATTGATGTCTGAGACAAAGTTGTTTATTATGAGAAGATCAATATTTTTTGCTTTCACACCAATCCTCCAGAGTCTCGGCGTACCGCTATTTTGGGAGATTTTTGGAGTATATGTCTCCAAAACCAATTTTGGTGTTCAGATACCCTTTTTCCTTTTTTATGGGGAATATTTTTGTCGAAGAAGTATGTCAGTATTCCTAGCCATTTAGCCTGTATGAACAATTTTAAATAAATTTTTGCCAAAAATCCACTAAAACGGAGGTACATAGAGCAGGTGGAGGGTTGGTGTGGAGAAAAATGTTTATCTTTTTGTAATACACAACTTTGCCTCAGATGCCAAAGTTGTAGGACCTCAAAATAATATACTTATCTACCAATATCAATTATAAATGCTATGATTTTTGCAAAAGAAATAAAATAAAGAAGTAAAGCAAAAATATATTCCGTCGCATGCGCAAATGTATCGTCGCCTGAGAATTGATTTGGCGTATGTGTATAAGTATTCCTATGCCTATACGCCAAATCAATACTCAGGCGACGGTATGTTTGTAGAATTTATATGCATGTATGTAAAATAAATACAAAAATTTCTTGTTGACATGTTATCGTAGCAGCGATATATGAAATTTAACATGTACAAAAGAATTAACATAGCACCTCATGTTAAAATCGGATTGTAACAGAAAACCGAAGCAAAGAATAAAAAGAAGAATCGTGTTATTTTCCCGATAGTTAACGAAGTTTAGCCATTACATCAATTTCAAAATGAATGCACCTCATATGAAGTGTAGTTTTTCATATTATATATTTTTATTTAATTTATCAATATTCAATACAATAAATGCATGTACTTAGGAAGTAAAGTATTTAAATTTTTTCTTAAATAACTACATTTGTAGTTAATAATAATAAAAATAATAAAAGATAATAAATAAATACAAACATTTATGAAATTTAACATGCACAAAAGAATTAACACCGCATCTCATGTTACAATCTGATAGTAGCAGAAAACCGAAGCAAAGAATAAGAAGAAGAGTTGTGTGTTTTTGTTGTTTTTGCGACAATTGACGAAGATAAGCCATTACAGCAATTTCAAAATAAATATTTTGTGAAAAAATTAACATTGCACCTCATATGAAATATAGATTTTCATATTAAATATTTTGTATTTCATTTAGCAAAATTCAATATAAATAAATGCATGCACCTCATAATATGAGATGAAGAATTTTTTATAATATATTCTTTTTTATTTCCCTTATCAATATTAAATTTTTTCTTAAATAAATAACTATTTAACATGCACCTCATATGAGGTGCATGTTAAAATCGTATGGCCACGTCAGAGACGTCGATAGATTTAACAGTGATAAGAAAAATTAACATTTTGATAAGAATAAATCAGGTTAAAAATATGAGATGCAATGTAAAATCGTATGGGCATTTAAAATTTTTTTTTCATGTTAGAAATATGAGATGTCATGTGAGAAACTACATGAGTGTAGTTATTTTATATTTGAAAAATAATGTAAACAAAGAAATTGCAATTGTAAACAGAAAAAGCAAAACTAAAAAACAGTATAAAATTTAAAATTTTCAAACAAAAAATTTTATATTAAAATTTATGCGCGTTTTTGGATTGCTTTTCCCCCCCCCCCCGCCCCCCCTCCCCCCCATGTAATAATATGCAAAGATGATAATAATTTTTTGTAAGTTTTCATTTATTCATTGTTTATGAATTTATTGAATTTCATAAAATCAAAGCAGAAAATTATATACATAAAATCAAAACAAAACGTTTGCATAGTTGTATATAAAGAATATATAAAATACTGCCAATGTGGAATGTTATTTGCCAAAAGAAATGTAAAATAATTGTTCTATCAAACACCTCCAACCCATCCATTCATACCTTTTTGTCCGGTGGATCGGTTGTCAACCGTTGCGTTCGCTTCATCGGTATGGCACCTCATAAATGGTTTCTAGCTTTTTACTTTCCAGATTGGAAGAAAATAGCGAATTGCGACCTCTTTGCAATCTATACTCTTTGTTATTTGTTTTTGTTCTCTGCTTATATCTTCTCTCTCTCATTTGTCTTTGAATTTGTGTATGTATCAGGGATGCCAACGCATTTTTTCTTTCTCCCTGATAGATCTCGAGAAAGTCCTCGATTTTCGATCGAATTCCCCGCATCAATATAATTTCACATTAAACAGCGCGAAACGCATTTTTCATACAAACATTTTACCTCAATGAGTGTTATATTAAGGCGACCCTGAATTTTCTCAGCCCAAAACTTAACCAATTTTTACGGGACTGATAGATTAATAGAAATGTACTTTCTGACTCCGGAATTCTTTTGGCACATGGGAGATTTCAAGGGAACCCCCATCTCAAAATCGATCTGGCTCAAGCTTGCTTAAAGTTTAATCCCATTGGGTAGTACATAGTTGCCACACCAAATTTGAACGAGATGGGGTGTTTTGAGTTACTAGATGCTCATATTAATAGATAAACAAGCCTCAGCCTACTTTTGGATATCAAAGTTCTCAAAGGAGAAGGCATGGCCTCTTTTTTGACTCAAATAAAAAATGACAAAAACTTGTTTGAGAAAAACGAGTTCAAAGTTTTGATTATCGGTTTTTAACATATAAAATATATTTCATCTTCCTTATGATGGCTGATCGTAATTTGTAAGTTTACAGATTAGTCAGCAAAGATTAAGAGTTATTAAACAGGAGGTGCTGGACTAAGGCATAGCCTTCTGAACGGTCGAAAAAGAAGTCGAAGAGCCGCGCGACTTGATCTGACTGATTAATCGTCTATATCTACGAAAGCACTCCTCTCTCTGAAATTTTCACAAAATACTTTCGTAATATAATGCTTCCAAATAAATAGCACTCTTTTTTAAAAATCGATTTCTCCAAACCAATAAATCACTGGGCCAACTTAAGAAAAGGCCAAGTTTTTAAGACCCAAAATATGAAATATTTCGTAAGTGTTTTATTCTATAAAATTTTACAAAAAATATTCTAGACTTTTATGACTAAAAGCTGAACAACATCAAACAACACAAACATCATCAAATTCCCCGCAAAAAACAGCTCATTCCCCGCACCCAGTAAAATTCCCCGCAAATCGGGGAATTCCCCGCAAGTTGGCATCGCTGGTATGTATACACATATCCATATATTCTACTCCCGCTAGAGCAATGAATTTTACAACGATGAATGCAATGCTTTGAACAATGAAAAAAATTGAAAAACTTCCGATGCTAATATTTTAAATATTATTATATTTATATATATTTTAGATACATCATATTGCATTGTCTTCCAGTTCTGAACTATATTTAAGATTTCAAGTCTCTAGCTCATCGGGAAGATAGTTTAAAATCGATTGCAAAGTTTGTACCGAACAGACTGACAGATAGACAGACAGACAGACAGACACCATTGAAAGCGAGTTGATATAAACGTGGTAAAAAGCTCAAGCCTTGGATGACTTTAGAATTGGTGAAAAGAATTGATTATAAGAATAAGCTTTACAAAAAAGTATGAAATACCCATTTGATGTAAATCTAAGGACATGCTATAAAAATCTATGCAAGGAAATTTCAAAGGAGACATCAATCTGCAAACAGGATTATTATTTTAATGAATTTAAAAAAATTAAAGGGGATGTTAAGAAAGAATGGCAGCTTGTCAATAATATTTTAAACAAGTCTAAATTAAAAGAACAAATACGTAACTTGAATGTTGATGGTGAAATTAAATCGGAACCAATTAATAAAGTTAAGCATTCAACAAATATTTTGCTAGCATTGGTGCCAAAGTAGTTTTTTATGATGGCCTTAATAATTGTCCTTGTGATTGCGCATATAACGAAAGTTTTTGTCCCCAAAGTCTATATTTCGAACCCATATCCTCCTGGGAGCTATTTAAGAATATTAACTCGTTGAAAAATTCACATTCCAGCACAGAAGGAAGTTTCTCAAGTACATTTATTAAACATATTGTTTATAATGTTGTCGATGTACTTTGTGCTTTAATCAATAAAAGTATATAAAGGCATTTTTGCCAGAAGAGTTAAAACGAGCTGAAGTTATACTATTATTTAAGAAGGGAGATAGAAACTTCCTAATAACTATCGACCAATTTCACTACTTTCTACGTTTTCCAAAGTTTTTGAAAAATCAATTCAAATGAAAATGGTTAATTTCTTAAACAAATCTATGTTTTTCAGCGACAGCCAGTTTGGGTTTAGAGCAAGTATATCTTGCGAAGGTGCTCTTTTGAAATTTTGCACAAGTATTAACCATAGCTTAAACAATAAAAAAACAGCTGCTTTATTTGTGGGCATTACTAAAGCCTTTGACACAGTTAATCACAATATTTTGTTAGGTAAACTGTATAAATGTGGTGTCGGAGGCTTTGTACATAAGCGGTTTCCATCGTACTTATCAAACCGGGTACAAAAAGTGAAGCTTGACAATAATTATAGCACTTTTCTAAACTTTAATGTAGGTGTTCCACAAGGTTCAGTCCTGGGTCCAACATTATTCTTAATATATATTAATTCTCTTTTTTCACAAAAATTTGTGAGTAATTCGATAGCATTTGCAGATGATATGGCATTTACTTTTAAAAGTGATACCTCTTTCAACCTCATAGCTAATATAAACCATGATTTAGTTATTTTACTGCACTGGTTTGCTGCTCACAAATTGGTCCTGAGTAATAAAACAAAGATTATTCTTTTTAATGTGGCGGGAAAGGAGAGCAAGCTTTGTGATTTTAATTTTCATAGCGTTAATTGCGATAAATACATAATCAGCCGTACTTGTTCCTCAAATTGCTTGCAATTGAAAGCGTGAAATCATTCAAGTACCTGGGTCTTATGCTAGATTACAAAATGAATTGGTTTAATGGCAGCTATACGACAACTCTATCAGCTAAATGCTTTCTGTTCGATTAATGCTTTCTGTTCGATTATTTAATTTTAATTTTGTTAAGAAGCGCAGCCGCGTGCTGCACTTCCTACCCTTTTTCTTTCTTCTCTCTGTTTATCTTTTTTTTCTGTCATTCTTCCTCTTCTTTTTGGCCGATATCCACATTCACAATAGTAAAAGAGTACCATTTAGTACTAGATTGTACTACTGGGAATGGGGATATGGAGACTTCTGTAAGAGAGCGCAGAGGTGTATTTGTTGTAAATTTGCGGAAAAACGGGGAAACTGTGGTTCTCTCGTTTTGTTGATTTTTTAGTGAGAATTCAACGGTATGACTCCGCTATGCACTAATACAGGTGCATTGCCGCCAATTCTCATACAATTAGTTGGGTCGGGGACTTTGTCCAGGGTGTAATCATGTACACCCACACATATATGGGTATGATGATTTCCCGTTTAGAGACCAGTTTCTTGGAGAAACTGCATTGTGTCCTGCTGATGTCAGCAGCGGACGAAAAGATAATGTATGTGGCTGAATATAAGTGGTACATATTTTTGCACCGTACTTATATTCAGTTCTGTGCTAGCTTTCGAGAGCGACTACCAAAATTTTTCTTATTGCGAATATTTAGAGATTTATTCTAAATTATATACTTTTTTTTTAATCTTGTGCGATTATTTTTAGTGCGAATTTTTAAATTTTGTTTTGTGTTTTTTTTGCGTTCAATTAATTTTTGTGTACTTTGGTATCACCAAGTCGGGTGAACCAAAGTATTTTAAGTGAATAATACTGTAATTGGTACCCCTAAGTCGGGGTGGACTAATAGTGTTAAATTTAGTGATTTGTATTAAATTTTGAGCGCGGAGCACCGAGTCGTGGTGCATTGGTTATTGTAAATTTAACTTCAATATTTTTTTTGTCGTGTCGCTAATTTGTAGCGACAAGTGTGAAGTAAATTTAGCCGGGTTACTTTGTGTTCTAACTTGCGGGAATTTCTTTTTCGGGAATTAATTTTCGGGTCGCAATCCTTGTGCGCGAATATAGAAGGGTTCATAAACCCAGTATCTCAGGGAGTATAATTTTATTTTATACTTTTGTAGTGGTCACTTTTTGGCAGTTGGTGCTAACTGCAAGTGACTATTGTGTTTGTGGAGTAGGCCGAAATCGAGCATTTTTCAAAAGATATTTTCATTTTATTGTGAACCTGCGACCACTTCTCCACTGAGATAGCTGGCAACGTAGGCTTTGTTATCCGGTTTCGTTTGTTTGTAGCAGAGTGTATTTATCCGTTCGTACGGGTCTCGTGATAGTTCTCCGCTTTCTTTATTACAACTGACTTGACAAATATTTATAGGCATAACTTAGATCTACGAGCATATACAAGCTAGCATAACTTAGAACTAAGAAACTAAGAGCGTACGCTAACTTACGACTAAACCAAAGAGAGACCAAACATCGAACAAGTTGTAGCAACCTGTAAGTATATGCACAGTGGGCACATGGCCTACTACAACTCGGCCGTCCTGACGAATAGATCTGCTGATCTCTTTGAATTACAAATTCGTCGTATTCGGTTTTTTTTGTTACTTTTCTTAAACAATACTTCTACAATATTTTTTTTTTTTTTTTTTTTACATTTTTTCTTACTTTTAATCCAAGGCCTAATACTTTGGGCACTCCAAACACCTTGATAAGGATTACGAGAAACCTGAAAACCTTCTACATCCCTTAAAATGAATCTGTCATTTTTTAAAACTTTAGATATCATATAAGGTCCCTTACATTTTGGTACAAGTTTTTTAGATACTCCTACTGTGCAATCAAAATTTTTAGCCATGACATAGTCACCTATCTCATACCCGGTGGACTTTTTTCTTTTATTATTAAAATAAGATTCATTATAGGATTATGCTTTTTTCTGGTTTAGCTCTGCCTCTTTTCTGATTTCATTTAAATTAGTTTGAACTGTTTCCTTTAACTCTTCTTTTTTCTCTTTTAACTCATCAATAACTTGCCCCTTTTGCTCTACTCCGAACAACATTTTACTTGGATATTGTTTTATACTTCTATGTTGCGTATTATTTAACGAATACTCTACAGTTTCAACTACCATATCCCAATGTAAACCTCTTTCAGGATCTGTAAGCTTAGCTATCATTGGTCCTAAGTTCCTATTTATTCTCTCAACCTGCCCATTAGCTTGAGGGGACCCTGTTGCTATTTTAATGTGTCTAATATTGCACTTATCCATAAAGGTTGCGAAATCACTACTTGTAAAACAGCTACCTCGATCTGAAACAATAAACTTCGGTCTACTGTAAGCTCTAAAATAGTCTCTTAACGATTTAATAACTTCTTTTGTGTTTGTCGTCTTTGTAGTATATAATCTAACAAATTTCGTAAACCCGTCGACCACCACTAGTATATGTTTTTTTGCCCTTCCAGAATCCACTGGTCCATAATGGTCTATGTGTATTAAGTTGAAGGGTTTGTTACCTTTTGGTATGCTATGTAGGACTCCTTCTTCTTTTCCTGTTTTTGGGGAAAAAGCTACACATTTGAGACAATTCTCAATATGTTTAGACGCTTTTTCTTTGATATTTGGAAACCAGTAAGATTTAGACATGGCGCAAAACATTTTGTCTCTACCAATGTGTCCCAACTCATCATGATACTTGTATAACACACGGTCTTCCATTTCTTCCGGAACACAAAACAATAACCCATCATCATTAGTTTTTCTGTAAACAATACCGTTTCTCATTTCGAACAATTTGTGCTCTGACTTCTCTAACAATCTCTTAATTTTTTGCAACTTTACGTCTTTTGCCTGGAATATAACCAAATTGTCTTCAAACTTATTTGTTTCTATTACCAATATGTTCGTGCATCTACTTAGAGCGTCAGCATGTTGCATCCTACTACCAGCCCTATGAACTAATTCGTAATCGTAATTTTGTAACTCTAGTGCCCACCTAGCGATCCGAGGATTTAATTCGATCTTATTTAGCGTAAGAGTTAAAGAATTACAATCCGTAACGATTTTAAAGCGTTTTCCTTGGAGGTATACACGAAAGCGTCTTAAAGCGTAAATTATGGCCAAGGCCTCAAGCTCGAAGCTATGGTATTTTGATTCAACAACTGATGTTCGTTTAGAAAAGTAGAAGACCGGATGTAATTTTTTATCCTCTTTTCTTTGCATCAACACAGCGCCGAACCCGTGCGAACTAGCATCACAGTGTAGCTCTGTCTCGTCTTTATAGTTGTAAATTGCTAACACCGGCGATTGGACAAGTTTTTCTTTAAGATTGTGGAAACATGCTAACTCATTTTCTCCGAACTGAAACTCTTTATCTTTTTTTATGAGCTCATATAGTGGCTTGGCTATAATTGAAAAGTCTTTTATAAATCTACGAAAATATGAACAGAGTCCAAGAAAACTCTGTACTGTATGGGGTTTATCAGGGACTGGAAATTTTTTTATAGCCTCGAGCCCTTTTTCATCAGCTCTAACGCCTTCTTTTGTTATCAGAAATCCCAAATACTACACACTCGGTTGCATAAACTCGCACTTGTCCAACCGTAATTCAAGCTTATTTTGAACTATTCTTTCAAAGACCTCTTTTAATATTTTTAAATGCTCAACCTCATCTTTTGTCGCAATCATTATATCATCCATGTACACAATAACTTTGTTTTGCCTAATCATATCTGCGAATATTTTGTTTACAAACCTCTGGAATACTGACGGAGCATTTTTTAGTCCAAACGGCATCCTTAGAAATTCATATTGTCCGACTGGAGTAACAAAAGACGTAAATTTAATCGATTCTTCATTAACAAACACATGAAAGAAACCATTTTTTAGGTCAAGTTTTGTGAATATTCTCTTTTCTACAAGAGTATCTAACAAGTCATCTATCAGTGGTAAGGGATAGTTATCTTTCATTGTAATTTTGTTTAACATCCTGTAGTCCACACACATTCTTAAGTCTCCTGTTTTCTTTTTAACTAAAACTATTGGTGACGCATACTCTGATTCGCTTGGTCGAATAAACTTTTTTTCCAAGTATTCATCTAACAACTTTTGAAGCTTGTCTTTTTCTACATAGGACAGTCGTCTCGGCGAACAACTAAATGGTTTTGAATTTTCTAGACATAACTTGAATTCGCTTCTAATTACCGGCTTGTCTGGTCTTTTTGCATTTACGTAAATATCCTTAAACATTTCGATAAGTTTGCATCTTGTGCTATAACTAACCTTATCCCCAATATTACATTCGTCTCTATCATCGTCTACATAACTTATTTCTAACATGCCTCTATTAAAATTATCTAACAGTTGTCCGTTGTCGAAACAATCCTTTCCAACAAATTCCTTAACAATCTCTTTACCTAACAATTGTCGACTAGCCTGCCCTTCTTTCCTAACAGTTTGCCTAACGATTTCTTTTTGCTCTTGCTGAACTATTTTATTTGAATTATTCTCATTGATATCTGATTCGTCATGTTTTGCCTTCTGAGCTTCATCTAACAATTTTTCATCTTTAGTTTTCTCCAACGTAATCATTTTCAAGGCATTTAAGTCCAACTTCAAATCACAAGCATTCATAAAATCTCTGCCAAGAACAACATCGCAACTCATAGACTCATTTGACACAATTATTAAATTAAAGAAAACTTGTATTAATCCATTTAAAACATAACATAAGGTTTTTCCATGTACTTTTAGAATGCTTTTATTTAAGCCAAAATATGAATTAGTAACAGGCTGCAAGTTAATTTTCTTCGGAATGCATGATTTTTTTATAAATGATATTGGACTACCGGAGTCTATGAGGCACGTTGAAATTAATGGCGAATTAATATTTTCTACAAAAAATACCTTAAAATACCTTACGAAGTCGTTGGTGCTGCTCGCGCTCTTTCTTTCTGGGCATTGCGCAACCAAGTGATTAAAACTGCCGCACGCGTAGCAGGATCCGGGTTCCCTCTTTGGCTTCTTGCAGTCTCTCGCGAAATGACCTTTGGAGTTACAATTTAGGCAACGAAAATTTTTGTCGCCGTAGTTTTTCGTGGTTGAAGCTTTAGAAACAACAGCTGATTCGTTTTCCTTTGGCAATCGTACACCAGCGAACGAGCGAAGCATGTGCATCGGATCAGAGAAACACTGTATGCGCGCCTGTGTTCGCAAGCTTTCCGAAGGGATGCCCTCAATTATTCGATCTAGGAGTTCATCTGCATCGATATTGACATCATGTGACAACATCATTTTGTCTTCGAAGTAGCTGGAAAATTTTTCGTTGACTTGCCACTTGCGAGCCTCAAACTTGCGTCTCATTTCAGATTTCGACATTTTCTCACCAAACGCTAGTATTAGCTGCTCGAATAATTGGTTTATTGGGTCCAAGATGCGATCTGGGTCAGCATGCAGCCAGCGCTGTGCTGAAGCTTTTAGCTTGCTTATAAAAAGCATACGCAAATAGTTGTCTTGTACATTGTAGACTTGTGCGATATTTTTCAGTTGAATAATCCAAGCTTGTGCACAGGAATCGCCGTTATAATCTTGCATTACCTCTTTAGCCAGAGCGAGTGACGTTGTTGGTGATTCGTTTTCCATTTTTTCTTTTCTGTTGCCCTCGTTTTGCGGTTGTTGCGGAATATCTAGAGTTTTCGGCATTATATCGTCTCCTAGCTTTGACTGCTGCAGCGACAAAAGTTCGGTTTTCTCCTCTTCTTCTTGTTGCTTAGAAGTGCTGTTAGTTCTTACGATTTCTTTTGATTTTGGTGCAGAAAAAATTTTTTTGTCAGCTTTTTGTTGTTGCTGAGGTGCTGCGTTACTTTTTACCGTTTCCTGATCGGCCATTTCTGTATCACTGAGTTGTTGTTGGTTAGCGTCTTCAACGTTCAGCATTAGGTCTACAACTGGACAGGCACCGAGACGATCTGGTGGAATGGCATTTAGACGCGTCACCAAGTCCATTTTTGAACCTTTGGTTGGTAGGTCCAGTGCCGCACACCACTTTTTTAGCGATACATATGAAAGTTTGTTTAGCTCTTCCATGACGTAGAGTCCGACCACTTCTGATATTGTAGCAGAGTGTATTTATCCGTTCGTACGGGTCTCGTGATAGTTCTCCGCTTTCTTTATTACAACTGACTTGACAAATATTTATAGGCATAACTTAGATCTACGAGCATATACAAACTAGCATAACTTAGAACTAAGAAACTAAGAGCGTACGCTAACTTACGACTAAACCAAAGAGAGACCAAACATCGAACAAGTTGTAGCAACCTGTAAGTATATGCACAGTGGGCACATGGCCTACTACATGTTTGAATTTTATATCGTTTGTAAAGTAGAGTCTCGGTAATTATTATCATTATTTTTTTGATAAAATTTAAAGAGGCGAAAGTGACGGTGACAAAATGCATATATTTCGGTATTTTTCACTCAAAACCAGAGTATGGACTGGTGTGCTGGGGAGAACACACGGTAATAAAATCAATCCAACTCTAATAGCACAAAAACATGCTATTCAAATTATCAATAAAAAATGTCGACTTAAAAATAGTTTTCCACTTATTAAAGAACTGCAAATTTTGCCGCTTAAACACCTGTATTTTTTCAAAGTTTTAAAAGTTTATTTTATCAACTCTGGTTACCTTTCTAACAGCAGATCTAATTATAAGTTACGAATAAACTATCTAAACATGGCTACGATTCTATCGCATAATCTGCAGCACTTCTTGCACACTTATACTTCAGTAGCTCCTAGGCTATTTAATTGCCTTCCTGGCAAAGTTAGAAGCGTTCACAATAAACATGTTTTCCTTAATGAGGTGAAGTCTTGGCTTTTTAACTTTAATCATAATGAAATAAACTCACTTATCAGTATACTAAATTAATAATTAATAAAAAAATATAAAAAAATCTAATTACAAAATTTTGCGAAAATTGTCATTCACATATTTACTATTGTTTACTCTTTAAGTACCTATTATTACTTTTACGTTAATCCTTTTGTGTATTTGACCCTTGTATTGTATTGTTTAACATCTGCCTATATATACTTAACATTCGCCACTAGCTCTTTTAGAGCTACAAAATGTAAGTAAATTATTATTAACTAATTGTAACACATGCATATATGTATTGTTAATTAAATTGTAATTTATTCATTTTGCCTTTTTTGTTTTTTTGCTATTTTTCAGAAATTTTGCCTGTTTCACTGTTTTAGTGCTTTTTCAAATTTTTTCTAAGTAATAAATGCCTTTTTTGGGGTTTTCTACCCACTGTACCTTTTTAATCTTTTACCATTTTCATTTACCTATTTTGACATATTTTGTAAATGAAATATTTAGAATAAATGGAAATTTTTATTTTCTTTTTTGCTCCGTATGTCACGAAAAAAATATTACGTGCAGCAGGAAGTAAACCGATAAAAACATATTGAGACGGTGAATTTAAGTAAGCAAATGATAACTTCTAATGTTGGGAGCAAAATAAATGCATTTTACGGCGACCCTGCCAAAATATTGCTGACGTAAGACATACCGTTGAAAAAGCTCCATAGTCCAAAATTCAAAAGCTGTTTTGAATTCGGACAATGCGACTTTGTTGGCCTTGCTTCCTCTAACTCCATTTTTTTGCTTTAAAAAATTTAAATTTTTATGTAAATAAGCTCTTTAATGCCTTTAACTATACGAACTACGATTTTCTTTAAATAAGTACATAATATATAAACTCCTATATTTCGACAGATGTAAAACTTTGTTTTAAAGAACATTTTAGTACATTTTCTTTAATAAAATAAAAACATTTTAGATTGTAACTGGTTTTCCAACTCGTCAAGAGTGGAGTGCGGGCAATGTAAAATGCCATGATGCCATAGAAGTGTATGCAGATGGCTCAAAATTGGATGGCAAGGTTGGGGGTGGAGTTCACTCTGAGCGTCTGAATATTTCAACGCTCCCCTGATTACTGCAGCGTCTTCCAAGCAGAGCTGTTGGCGATCACTGAAGCCGCAAATCTGATAAGGTGTAATGAGATATCCTGCAAGGATATCTACATTCTCACTGACAGTTAAGCAGCGATAAAATCTTTCCAATGTTATGCTAATAACTCAATAGTTGCCCTACAATGCAGATCGTCTCTGAATGAGACGGTTGCAGCACTCAATCTGCACCTCATTTGGGTGCCTGGGCACAGCAACATTGAGGAAAACTGCAAAGCTGATGATCTTGCCAGACTTGGCACAACCCTCAGCAATTCATGCATGACTGGCAACGCGGGTATACCTTTTGCCACATGCAAGCTTCTTATCAAAAACCACCACTCCCGTATTGTGGAAAGCAGATGGGAAATGGAACCAACTTACTGCATTGCTAGGCAATTTTGGCCTCGGCCAAACCCAGAACGCACTAAAACTTTCATAAACCTGGACCGAGTCCACATAAGCAGGGTAATCTCTATTCTAACCGGACACTGCCCTATCGACAATCATGCCCGGAGACTAGGTCTTCCCTATAATGACTTCTGTCGAAGCTGCAGCAACGAAGAGGAAGGAGAAACAATCTTCCACCTTATATGTTACTGTCCTGTTCTAACGGCTCGCAGACAAAAAACCTGGGAGAACCTTTTTATGAAAGACTGACAGAACTTGCATCCTCTGAAATCAGAGACTTCAATATCCCCTACGTACATAAATTACAATTTAAATTAATACTAATATTAAAATGTTTCTTTTACTCATTTACTCACTTATGACGAAAGATCTAAGCCTTAAGCTACCAAGTATAAAGTTATATAATGATTTTATTGTCCGTGGATCAGTACAGTTTAAGATAAGTGCCTTGTTTTCTCCAAAAGAGCTAAGCAAATGGCCCAAATTGTGGGTTCAAACTGCGGAATAGATAGGGCATTCAAAAACAAAATGGTCGAGCGTTTCTTTTTTGTGCAAATCGCATAGCGAACATATGTTATCTATTTCAATGCGATGAGTTTGGCCTTTAATACAAAATCTAGTAGTATGTTTAGATTATAATCGTAATTGAGCAATAACTTTTGCCATATGGAATTGGTTCCGATAAAATAAATAGGACGCGGTCGTATCTTCCAGTGATCTAGGTATTCTGCAGTTCATATTATTTGAGTTTGAAGCGCTTAAAACATCTTGGAATTTCAGATGGCGTTCAAAACGCTCAAAGGCTAATATTCGGTTTGCAACCCAATTTAGCTCAATATTTTCATTACTATTAATATGTAGATGAGTTAAACGGAAAAGACATAGTTTAGGATAGCGGCTTTAGTGCTTGCTTAAATACCTTAAAAGACATTTTCAAAGTTCCCATCTCCAATCTAAGCGACGCATTTAGGGTGGATTTTGGTAGCGCGATTAAACGTTTGAAATAGGTTGATTGTATTATTTCAAGCTGCTAGCAATACCTCAAGCCCCATACTTCGGCTGAGTATAGAAGCGTTGTTGTAATTGTACTATCAAATATTTTTACTCTGCCTTCCCAAGAATCAGATTTGAATTTATTAATTGTTTGCAAAGCTGAACCCAAAGCCATTCTGCCCTTATTCAAAGCAGATTCCATTGCACATTTGCCAAGCGAGGAACTTTAGACAGTTACGCCTAGGTAAGGATATGTTTTTACTATGGAGATAGGGTGGCCTTTAAAAAAGAAATTCTCTGAAGAAAATCTTCCTCCTCTTCTAAAATGAACGATCTGGGTTTTCTCTGTGTTGACAACCAGTTTAGCCAGAGCTAAGATGATTTTTCGTAAAACTACGGTAGAACGAAATTGCAATTGACTTAACAATTTAAAGAATTTCAAATTTGAAAAGTGCAGTGACTGGTGAAATAGGACCCTGGACTAAGAAAAGGGAGTTTAAGAGCGAAAACATTTTTTCGAGATAAACGAACTTGAAGTTTTTTGGAATTTTAACGGCTTGGTTGTATATCGAAAACGAATAACTCAGCCGCTGAATTAATACGAAACTGGGATGGGATTCATTGCAAAGGGTGTACTTTTCTCTATAAGGACTGTACTTATAGTGAAAATATGGCATGAACCAAAGTATGTTTTCTAAGCTGATTCGAGGACGCTGAACATTAAAACCACATTCATTTTTGTTTCCCATAGAAAGTTTTCAGATAAGGATTTTTCAAGTTTTACTTACATGCAAATATCACGTCAACTATAGTTTCGATCGAGACAAGTTAAATATCATTCGTGATGGAATTTTCTACCGATTAAGAAAACTTAAGATATTGTAATTACTTTTTGTGAGAGAGAAATACTTAGCCTACGACAAGTGTGAAAATTTCCCAAAAATAACTCCAAAAGTGAACTTTTAGCAGCTATATCTCTGTGCATTAATAACACTGCACAGCGGAATTTACCAAAATATATATATAACTTATTATAACTGTTTAAAAAAATCATATATGTATAAAAACGCTGCAATGACCAAAAAGAAAAGCTCAAGAGTTTTGAAAGTGGATTTCAAAACTCTTGAGCTTTTTTGGCCGTTGTACAATGTAATCCATTCGAAACAATCTTAATATCGTTGGACGCATATGAAGTTAAATTAATGATGCTAAATTGACTGAATGATGAATTAAAGTTTCCAAAAATATTATAACGAAAAACGTACTTACTATAACTCAAACATAATAGTCCTTTGATGTCACAGTAATACTTGGAATCTGCAGAAAGAGAATAGTTTATAATAGAGGAGTAGATAACTTTATATAACTTTATTCCATTTTTTTAACAATGGGTTTTTAGTGATCATTAAACATTGAACATTTCTGTTTATTAAACACAACATTTATTTATAGTTATTGTTTCTTTAGAGGCAGTTTTGACCAACGCAAAGATGATCAACATAGGGATGACTGTCGTGTCTACACTCGCGCTGATTTGTTGCAACAACGGACTAAAGAGCTTTGGCGGCATAAAGACTCCCAAAATTATAAATCTTCAAATTAAAAGTTGGCAGCGGTGTGCTTGTTATCAAAATTTTATCACGCTTTTAGGGCGAATGTTCAATACCCATATTGTATGACTGAATTAATTAGTATATGAACGAGGCGAATCTTTTGATTCGATTATAATCGAAAACGCTGCTTTATCTGACAGCTTACCAGAAGTTTGCATAGTTTTAATTTTGTTTCTGACTATCCCAGTCAATTAAAAATTATTTGCGTAATAGTATGACTCCAGAACGCTTGAGTAATTTGATTAATCTGTTTAATGAAGGGAATGAGAGAGAGGCGACACAATGCATACGTTGCCAACGTATATACAATTATACACAAAATTAATCAGCTGATAGCTGCAACACTTTCAACGTACGACAAAAGTTGAGAGTTGTTCAACTTTTAGCCTTAGTTCGACGTATACGTTGTGTATGGGCCACAACACATACGATTTCATATATTTTATAGTAGTTGTCAGTTGTATCCCAAAGGGAAACAAAGCGCTGCAAAAGCGCTTATTTAGCTACACTGGAGCGATTTTCTGTCAGCAGTAGTTCCTCCTTCTTTATAGAACATTTTATATATTTTTTACATTGCATGTCATAGGAATTAAATGCTAACGTCAAGCTTCCCGGAAGAGCTGAAAGAGCACTTCTAAGAAGCGTAAAAAGAGAAATTTTAGAAGAGGTTTGGGAAGAACAATACTGTGTGCTGTTCTCTTTTTTTATTGACTACATATACTACCTATATTTATTATTTTTATTTATTACTGTGTTTTGTGAAAATAAAACAAGATAAATTGAAAAAGAAAAAACAAATCATTAAGAGCTTTTGGGGCACATTTGAGTTTCACCAAAGGGGCACATTTAACATATATCAATTGTTCGCTATATAACAGATTTACGTACTTACAATACAATTGTTATATTTTCTGTCTATAAAATTTTAAAGATTTGGTGCGTAGCTAAAAAGAAGAGAGCTATTTCAGATATTAGAAATAAACATGAAACGGTGACATCAGCTTCTGAAACATATGGGGTAAATAGGACAAGATTTAAGGTCCTTCATACTAAATCTTGAAGTCGTACCACAAACCCCACGCACGTTTTTCCCGTAGTACTACATTGTCAATCAACATCCGTGCGCGAAATTTCAGAATGGTTGTAGATTTATACCCATAAAAGCGTATAGTTTGTATAAGAGGTGCCACACCTACTTGTAATTATGAAATTTTAAATGAAAATTTTGCTAAATAGGGAGCAAATAATAATAATAATCAGAACAGAAAAATAAAATAATAGTAATAAAATAATGCATTTTTGTACAAATTTGTGTAAATCTCTGCTTCAGTGTTATTTCAAGACATACACACATATTTTAATTTTTTTACATATATATATAAGTATGACAAAGATATTGACCTTTGTCAAATGTGCTCCTTATAAAGTCAAATGTGCCCCGTGCCTGGGGCACTTTTGACAAAATGGTTTTTTTGGAAAAAGTAAAAAAAAATAGTGAGGCAGTTTTTATAATAATATAGTTTTGAGGGGTTTGATCTAGAAAAATCAATGTCTTAAAATCAGTAACATCTTTTGAAACCTATAAATAATTTTCAGAATTACAGGCCTTTGCAGTTAAATGTCAAAAGTACCCCGCTTTACCCTACTTTCCCTACCCTTCCATGGGAAGCTTAATGTCAGCTCTTCCTTATTAATTTCTACGAAAGCACAAAAATTGCACACCAAAGCTACTTCCCAACGGGAAGAAAAGCACTCCAAAAGGCCTTTCGGAGTATTTACAAGTCAGCTGTAGGCGCTTCCTCTCCGTATGACACACCATTACGTTTTTAACATTGCATGTCATTGAAAAAAAACCACTCCGTTTTACGCTCCTTTTGGTGCGCTTCGAAAGACCTCTCACGAGATCTTTGCGTCAGCACTTCGCTCACTTTTTTCTTCTACTCTGTTCTACAATATTCTTCTTCTTTCTTTTTTTTCAAAAGACCTCTCACGTAATCTTTGCGTCAACAGTTCATTCGTTTTTACCTCCACTCTGCTATTTTATAAAGCAAAATTAGTTTTTCATGTTTTAATACTTTCTATTTTAAATAACCAAACATATATTACTTATAATTATAACTAAGTTTATAAGATTAGGGTTTAATTTATTGCGACTGAATTTCTTGCGGCATCATCTATAAGATAGGATGCCGTCTTTCTCATCGCTGTTTCAAATTGGTTGAAGCCAAAATTTTCACTTTTAACACTATCTGCAAATACAAAACACATTAAATTTTTTCATTTGTTATATTTTTTCAATTTATTTTATATATACGCTCATACCTTTAAATTTGAGTTCTTTGAGTAGCCCGCCAAATTTTCGCATTAGGATAATTCGCTCTCACGAAAGAAAATTATTTCCTTCCAAATTTTTTGCTAGAAACCTACCAACTTTTTTTTTACCACTAAAAAACACATATTTTTACAGATTCTTTCATAAGTACAAAAAAATTACAAGCTTTTTTTATAATTAAGTTACTTATCAATAATCCATTTGCATTGAGACTTTCGCGTGTTCCACAGACATTTTTTTTCTTCATATTAATTATAGGTCTGTTCCCTTACTATAAAGTTTTTACCATTTTTTTCTTGAAAATGTTCCGTACACAAAAATCTGGTAAGTGAGAGAGTAAATGATTTCCCCTCCATGTCAGAAGTTTAAAGTTATAACCCAAGAAATTTCTGGTGGAAAAAACTTGAAAACTGTCAAACTGTCTAACAAATTATCAGCTGACGATAACAAAAAATACGAAACATAAAATAATAAAATTAATGATTGTGAGAAAGCAATATTTTTCAAAATGATGATTGGCAAAACAATTTCCAAGGGTTTTGTGATTTTTTTTTTTGAATCATATTACTTTAAATTATTTAATTTTCTTTTGTTTTTATTTGAAATATTTTCTTTAAAGAAGAACATTTTGTCAATAACAACATTTTTGGTTTTACGCGTTCCCATACTTTTGAAATTTTTTCTCTCACTGGGAGAATTTTTTCTATTTGCTCATATTTGACACACTTTCAAGTTTTAGTCCAAAATGTAAGGGAACAGACCTTATGTTGCAATTATCTCATATGGGCACAGTGCCCACATACTTTTTAAAAGCAGGGTAATCAAAAATTTTGATAAAGATGCAAATAAAGTATTGCGTATCAAAGTTTTTATTTTCTTTCAAATCGTTTTGGATACTATTTTTCTTTAAATTTTAATAATTCCATTTTACTAAAACCTATCAAAAATCGAGCGCGAGCAGCACTTAAGCATTAATATTCTTAACTAGTAATTTACATTTAGTACTATTTTTGCAACCATGTCATTTTGACATTTCTTTTTGTTTCTAGTTTATTATTATTATTCGTTGGTTTTTTGAATTGTTCGGTTGAGTTTTTTGGTGCGCAAGAGCGCGGACTAATAAATATTTGAATTTTAAATTTGTCGTGTTTTTGTGTGTGGGTGAATTCCTTTCTTGCGTGTACTGGGAGGCTTTGCACTCGCCCTCATACATTTTTTGGTGCCTCCTGTGAGGAAAGGAAAAGTGAAGTTTAGAAAATTAATATTTAAATGATTTGTGCAATTTGTCCAACACAAATTCATAAGTTTCGTACAAAAATACATAGTTGAGACATTAGTCAAGTGAAATTTTCGCGATCGGAAAATTCCAGAAACATTACGGGGCACTGTGAAATAGTTAGTTGGCAACGCGAACGTTCTAGAGGACGCTATTCGAATGCGAACGTTTTTTTTATAACGGATTTTTTGCTTTTTTTTTGTTTGAAAAAACAATAAGTATACGAGTTTGTGCGTGCTTTAGTAGCTGAGCACTCAAAATTGAATTTCACGATAGTTATATTGCGCATGGTTGTCTTCCAGCGAGAACCCGACATTAAATTTTATTACTGGATAAATAATGGCTGATTTAAATCTACGTACATGTGCAGTGCGTTCGATTGTGAGAGTTTTTAACAAAGTCACTGCAGGGGATTGGGCACCTGTGGATGATTTTGAAGTCGACACTGAATTGCGAATGTTATAACAGCATTTCGATCGGTTTGTCAATAACCATTAGTTTAAGCTTCAGGTGGTGATGAAGAAATGCAGGAACATGAAACTCTCTACGCTTCTACTGAGGAGAAATATATGGCAGCTTACACTCTGTTAGAACGTGTACGAAAACCAAAACAATCTGATCCAGACTTCGAATCAGTCCGGAGTCAGGTCATGGACATGCGTTTGGCTGAAACAATGGGTAATCAGGACATGAGATTAAACCCATTACAAATTCCCACTTTTGGTGGCCGTCATGAGAATTGGTTGGTATTTAAAGACATGTTCGAGACTCTTGTTCACAATCGAAAAGATCTTGAGCCAGCATTTAACTTGGCAAGCAGCGTCAGTGCGTTCAGGCTGATCGGGTTCCAATGATTCACGGATTTCACACTGATGGATACGAGCAGGTTTGGGAAGAGCTTAAGCGCCGATACAATGACATAACTTGAGTTTGCCCTCGGTGTGACGGACCACACCGCATTTCCAAATGTGCGGAATTCAAGAATATGAATGTGAATCAACGACAAGATGTCGCACGCAGTCTCTCACTCTGTTACAATTGTTTGGCACACGGCCACGGTGTCAACTAATGCTCCTTTGTCGACAAAATCAGCAAACAACTGCATCAGCGATGGTAGATACGCCTGCCTCCAGTCAGCTTCAAACTACACCGGTTGTGCAAGGAACATTTGGCGCATTTCCGCCTGTGGCATCGACTCTGGGTGTGTCTGGTCCACAGAATTTTCCACATCGATCGCAACAATGACTACTCAACAGCGTTCAGTCATTTTTTGTCCAGAGCAACAACATTGTACTGCTGGCACCCGCCTGGGATAATATGAGAAATCCACATAGATACAGAATTCTGCTTGATCTCGGGTCTCATCACTGAATCCTTGTTCAAGTCATTGTCTCTCTCTAAAGAACGCTTTGAGTTGTCCGTCAATGGTGTTGGCGGTCACACTACTGCTCGTACACGTGAAAAACCACTGTTACTGTCCAATCAACATTGAAAAATAACTTTGAAGTACAATTCGACGCACATATCCTACGTTCAATCACATCAGATTAACCGCTAGCGTCAGTCGACGCATCTCGATGGAAACATTTTGGCAACTTAACACTGGCTGATCAAAACGTTTGGCACACCCGGTAAAATCAATATGGTGATTGGAGCCGACATCTGGAGCATAATTATCTTAGACGGAATTATCACAGGTGAGCCCGGTGAACCAGGTGCAATGCGTACGCACTTCGGTTGGGTGGCAGTTGGTCCGGCAGACACAGAACCTATTGCAAACGACTCGTTTCATTTTCTTCATGTGGTGAAATGTGACAATGAGTTTCAGTTCAACGGACATCATACTGTGTTCAAATTCCGTTCCGTCCTGATGCGCCTGCACTTGGAAATTCTCATCCTATCGTCTTACGGCAATTTTATCAGTTGGTGCGCAAATTGACTAATAACCTGCAACTCAAGCAGAAGTACATTGAGTTCATAAGAAAGTATGTCTCTTTGGGGCATATGGTAAAGGTTGACAATCCTGTCTGTAAGCCTTCACAATGTTATTACATACCGCACCATGCTGTCACGATCAAGTTTCGCATCGTATTTAACGCTACCCAACTGGTTGGACCACAGCCGCAAGATGTACTTGTAAACATCATATTTCGTCGCTTTCGGGTCGCTATCACAGCGGATGTTGAGAAAATATTCCGCCAGGTGCGTGTTGATACGCGTCATCACTGCTGGCAACAAATTCTATGGAGAGAGAATGCACATGACACTTTACATACCTATCAGCTCACAACAATCACATATGGCATGGCATGTGGCCCTTACAACGCTATTCGGGCATTGCGACAATGTGCAGTAGACAATAAAGACGTAATCACTGATCCTAGCCGGGCAGAACCTGGTATGAAACTTGCTGCTACGATAACGATGCATGGATTTGGTGACGCTAGTAGTAAAGCTTATGCAGCTGTGATTTACGTTCGCACAGTCGATATCCACTGTAACATTTGTGTTACACTTGTTGCAGGCAAAACTAAGGTTGCCCCGGTAAAAGCTCTCACCATTCCACGTCTGGAACTAAAAGCAGCTCATCTTCTGGTGAAGACTTTTGAGAACGTGCGAGTGGCACTACGGTTAAAAGATGCACCGTACACATTATGGAGCGATTCAAACATTGTACTATGCTGGCTAAAGAAACCTGCATCGACTTTGAAACAGTACATTTCAAATCGAGTCAGTTATATACAACACAACACTAATATCAACAATTGGCTTCACGTCCGGACTGACCAGAATTCAGCGGACTGTGCCAGTCGTGGCATATCTTCTTCGGAACTCCTACATCATTCATTGTGGTGGAATGGTCCACCTTTTCTTCACCACAGAAATGCTGCAGCAGAACCACCTCCTGCACTTTCATCGTCGGACAAGGAAGCACCAAACTTTGAACAGAAGTCATTGCCGGTACACATGACAGTCCGACCAGCATTGCAATTGATGACGATTGGCGTCAATGGTAAACCGATTCCACTCAACGAACGGTTTAGTACTTTACAGCGACTATTACACACAACAGCTATGGTGATGCGAATTCATCCAAAGTATCGAAGGTTCTGGCGTAAGAATTTCATCGCTGCTGAGAAAGTCGAAAGAGCTCTACACTGGCACAAGGTAATTCATTTCCAAACGAAATTAATCATTTTAAATCTCGTTGCAGGGATGAGCTATCAATCCCATTGCTCCCCCTCAACGCTTTCATGGACGAAAGGGGAATTCCACGGGTCGGTGGTCGCCTTACAAATTAATTGCTTCCATATGATCAACGACATCCTATGATTTTGTCAAAACATTCAGCGCTTGCTACACTTATCGTACACAACGCTCATTGTGTCACTACGGAGGTATTCAGGAAATGCTACAATACATTCGGCGTCGATTTTGGATCATACACACTCGAGCATTGGTGAAAACATTAGTTCATCGTTGCGTTATCTGTCGTCTTCATCAACGTAACATGATTCAACAACAGATGGGATCACTACCAAGGTCACGTGTGCTCGTGTCACCCCCATTCACTCACACTGGTGGGAAACGAGTAATTACTACGACAAAAACATATGGTGTCATCTTTCTCTGTATGGTTACAAAAACAGTACATATCGAATTCGCTGACAAACTATCCACCAGAGCATTTCTCGATGTCTTCGGTGGATTCGTTAGTTGACGAGGGCACTGTACGCATTTGTACAGTGATAATGGTACTCAGTTTGTCGGCGCTAATCGACAGCTGCAGCAAGATCGACAACAATGGATAAGTACGATAGTACAGCAGCACTTCGCCGACTTCGATATCACTTGGCATTTCATTGCACCGGTCTCCCCACATTATGGTGGACTGTGGGAAGCAGCTGTTAAATCTGCCAAACGGCATCTGCTCCGCATTGTTGATGAGCAAACACTTCACTATCAATCACTGAACACTCTTTTAATTAAAATAAAGGCGTGTTTAAATTCGCGACATCACTTTCTTCAGATGACTTCCTCATTGGCAGGCCAATTGTTGTACGTCCAGAACCAGCAGTACCTGACGTACCACAGAACCGTTTGAAATATTGGCAACAGCTCCAGCCGATGTACCAACATTTCTGGACCAAGTGGCAGGACGATTACTTGATACTATTACAGGTGCGAAGTAAATGGGCACGAGCGCACCCCAACTTGAAGATAAATGACGTTGTCGCTATCCAACATGAGAATCTACCACCAACGAGATGGCGCATCGGTAGAGTCATCAATGTTCATCCAGGTAGCGACGGTTTAGTTCGGGTTGCAACGGTTGAATACAACAGCGACAAGAAATCGGCAGCCGGTACTTTTATCAAACACCAGTGCCAACGGCTAGTCCCAAAGCTATGTCGACTCATTGAAGCAGAAGATCTCCTGAACCGCGAGGGTTCAGCCAGGCAGGATGTCTGAGAATGCAGCATACGAGCGCGAGCAGCACTTAAGCATTAATATACTTAACTAGTAATTTACATTTAGTACTATTTTTGCAACCATGCCATTTTGACATTTCTTTTTGTTTCTTGTTAATTATTAGAAAACCACAAAAGTAAAATTTGAAGCCTAAATAACCTTACAAGAAAAACCCGATAATAAAATACATTAAAAAATATACCTTCAAAATATGCTTTAAAATTTTTAAAACCATCTTCACATACTTCTAATAGCGTTTTCTTTTCTTGACAAAATCTTGCATTTTTTTGCCTGGTGCGATGGCAACAATTTCTAATGTTGCCCTCAACCCTGCCAAAATGTTACCTTTTTAGTGTAACAGGGCAACATTCGCACCCTGTCCTTTAATTGAGTGCAAAGGTGTTACATTTTTCCCCACTAAGAAGACAACATATTTTAGAAAAGAACACAATACTATCTGAAAAGGCTGAGTCTTCCCCAAAAAAGAACACGTAATTTACAACCTCGCACGGTGCAGAAATACTGCAACATTTTATCGAGAAAAGAAAACGCTATAAGTTTAAAATGTATTTTTAAAATATTATACCATATATAACAGTCTAAAGGAGTGTTTCTTTTAGAATACACTCTAAGTCGTTATAAGCATTGTTTATAACTACGAAAGTTTAACATAAAAGTCAAAAATGAAGAATGTGGTCATCTTGACCATGGAGCCAGCCGAACAATTTCCGCGTTGTCGAAATGGCTAGCTCTAGAAATATCGAATTTCCACAAGCTCCATATGTAGAACTTAGCCATTCCTTTCAAGAGGATACTTTATTTACTGGAAAAAAGGTGAAGTGTGGCAGATCTCATGCAAAATAAATTTTCCTTAACATTTAAAATTTTTTTTCTTAATATTTATCAAAATACTCACATTTTGGCGGTGCAGTGTAAATTGTGCAGTTGCACATTTTCAACTCTAAATGGATTCTTAAGTCCGTCATACACGTTGAGTAACTATAGGAACAATTAAATTTCTATTATATCACAGAGCGTTACAATTTTGCACAAATAATAACTTATGTAATGCTTTAAAAACAATTGCGATGGACGACGGTAATCAACTGCAATTTCCTATTTACAAAAAATTATTTTTTAACTTAAAAAATGCACGTAAAAAGTTAAAAAAAAAGTGAACACCAGCATTGTCAAGCTAGTGCGAATAATAAAAATTATTACCATCATAAATTTGAATAATAATAAATTGAGAATTAGCTAATCAGATATAAAACCTTGTTCTGTTGCCGCTCGATGGGAAAATATAAATAAAACTAAGTCGATGGGCTCCCGTCGCAGGGAAATTCATCCTCGTCTCAACGCCATGGCATTTCACAGGATTAAATGCGCTCTAATTTGGCAGCGGGTACCCGTCAGCGGATTTTCCGTCATCCGTCGCAATTGTGTTTAAGGTACAAATTGTAGAAATGTCTTGCACCAATCAACATAAAAATTTCTACACAGATAGGTCTGAGGTCTGACAGAGTTGGTGGTATAATTTTTACTGAAAAGCTGTTTAAAATGTATTTGTTTGGCTTGCCTGACCCCTGCAGTTTATGTATATAAAACAGAAGTTATTACAATTACCCGCCATATTGAATGTTCTAAAAAGCCAGATAGCTATCGAAAGTATACACTTTAACAAAAATTTCGAGCCACGAAAATGTGTCAATAACTCTCTACTTTGTTCCCATTGACGTGAAACGTCCCATATATTTTAATTGAGTTTGATTACATTAGGAAATTGTCTCTGCTGCTGGAGATAAATATGAATAAAGAATATAGATTACACAGAGGTCGCAATTCGTAAATTCTCAGGAACAAGTTATGAGGTGCAATCAGTGATGTTAACTCTACAGTAATTTCGAGGCTCAAACTATCACACAGTAATGGAAAATCTACCGTTATTTTCAATGATTACCTTATTTATTTTCATAAATTTCAGATTTTAATTAAGCAATGGCATTCTGAACATAAATTTATTTATAACTACTTTTTTGACTTTTTTATTTGCATTTTTCATAATCATTCATCTTTAAAGATGAACATATCTTGTTTTGATGAGCAAAACTTACTTACTGCACTTTCCATTATTCGGAGGTTGAAATTTTTATAAACGTCAAATGTCATATATTTTCCCACCTTTTTATTTCTTAATAAATATGTTAAAAAATATGTAAGCGATCAGATATTTGCTGTTTATTATATAAAATAACCTCTTTTTTAAAAAAATTTCAGCTCGTGAGTTTTGCTTATTTTACGATATATTTCCTCAATCAATAATTCATTTGTTTGCAATCAAATTTTAATTTAATTCAATTAAATGCAATAGAAAATTAATTTGGATGTTGGCAAGATGTCGTACACTGTCATATAGTTGTAAAGTCTTATAATTTTGTATGAAAAATAAGAGAATTTACGACAAATGAGAGTATACGACGCCAAATATTTAAATAAAAAAAAAGGTTTTAGTTCTTTTTATTAAACTAAGATAATCTTCGATTATAATTTTCGATTTTGTAAATTTTAAGGGAAGGACTTTTTCCTTTCAAGCGGAGGATTTTGCTTTACTGGGAAGGAATTTTTCAAAATGTCTCACAAGTTTTCAAATAAGTATTACTTAGATAGTTGGGGTTGCAATCCTAAAATACTGCGATGGATGTATACAATGGTTGTACGCCCTTTGATTACTTATGGATCAGTAGTCTGGGCGGAAATAACAAAGCAGCAGACAGTCATCAACGCGCTTAATAAGCTGCAGAGATTGGCTTGTGGGTGCGTAACTGGCGCCATGCGAACTTGTCCATCGGCATCCATGGAGGTCTTATTAGAACTTACACCTCTTCATATTCACATTCAATCCTAGATGAAGAGGGCTATCCTAAGGATGTCTGGTGAAGATGTCGGGCCAATGGATGGCTTAATCGAAAGTAGTTTGATATTCTAGAAAGACAGCACCCTGAAATTGCTATACCGAGGGACAACATGCAGCCAAAGTTTAGTTTTGAAAAACGATTCAAAACAGAACTTAGTAACAAAAAGAAATGGGAAAGTATATCTAAAACCTATAACATAGACCAGCATATGGTTCTCTCATTGAAGAAGGAACCGGTGCTGGAGTATCTGGGCCGAGGATAAAATATTCTGAGCCCATGGGTAGGTACACCAGTATCTTTCAAGCGGAAATATACGCAATTGATAGGTGTGCATACTTTAATCTCAAGCGCAACTACAGGCGGCTATAAATGCACTTAAGTCTCACCAGGTTACCTCAAAACTGGTGATGGAGTGCCTTGATAAACTAAATACGGTTGGGTTATATAATTTGGGTTTGGATCCTTCAAGGAATGTATGAATTTGTGAAAGAATAGTCTAAGAATCATTACAGGAATTCTAACAGGTCATTGTAGGTTGAACTATCACCTAACAAAACTGGGAATTACAGCTAATGAATCGTGTAGGTTTTGCAGAGAAGATAGGGAATCTGCTAAGCACATCTTAGGACAGTGCCCTGCACTTATGCATATTCGTAAAAGAAATCTGGATGAAGAAATCGATTAGAGGCTGGACTTATGGAAATACTATGAGTCCATGAAGGGGCACAATAGATCTTAAAGGTCGCAGTGCGCTGACCCAATAACAATAATTACTTAGATAATTGCTAACAGTTGCACTAATGTGTAGAAATTTTATTGGAAAAAATATAATTTTTAATTCACAGCTTTTTTACAACTTCCAGCTATAAAATTTATGAAAATAAAACAAATTCATATAAAAACCAAATATTCCTTCTTTGAAAACAAACGGTAGTATCAGTAAATAATAATAAAAATAGATTTAGTAATATTAGTTAATAAAAAAAAAACCATAAAGATTAAAAAACTACAACAAACTTATCTTCCTTCTCCTCAAAAGCGGGTATAAAAAAATAGAATGTTATTTGTGGTATTTTGAACCAGCTTAATCGAAGGAACCTAGTTGGAGGCATCATTTTTTGTAGCATTTCCTTTCCAACCATTACTGCATTAACAGTTACAGTCCGCAAGTAATTTCGTTTTTTGTCTTTTATTAGATTTAATTAAGAAAATATTCTATATGCCGCTGCACTGCTATGTTAAAAACTTAAAATTGGCCCAATAAGTTTTCCCAGTTTTGAAAACACTTTTTCTTTCAAAGCATTCTTTAAATGAAAAATTTCACACCAACATTTTTCCAGTTCCAAACCTAATAAATATATAAATTCATTACTAATTAATTGATATTTATTAAAATGCAAACTTACTTTTACGCGGTTTTTCTGCTATTGATTTCAATTGTCAAAAATTACAAGCATTAATACAAAGATAAGCAAAAGCTTCTGGAAATGAAACCGAAGTTTTAAATTTTGACAGTAACCCAGCGATAAATAAAATAGAGCTAGTCATAGTGACAAATGTTTCACAGACAGAAACGAAAATAACCACCAAATTCAAGAATAGAACGCAAATTCAAGAATATGAAATAGGAGGATTTCTTCCGATTGGGGAGGACAGTAGGATTGAGATTTAAACGGAGTAGGCATACTCCAATCGAAGTACTTTCGACAGCACTGGTTGGGAGTGTTTGATAAAACAAATATTTTATAATTCTTCTGGGAATTAAAATTCAAAATTTGATGTATTTTGATATCCTTTATACACTAATATGTTTTGTTTTGATTTTATGTTTTTTGATTGATATTTTATTATGCATGTAGGTACTTTTGAATATATTTTTCTGATTTTATGAAATTATTTTTATTATTGTTGTTGTAAAGGAAATCAAGAATATTCGAAATTGTAAAATATACCCATGTATTTATATTTTTACATTAGTCACAATGGTTGCATATTTTATAAACAAAACATTTTATATACACTTCCCGTCTTCTTTTTCGCAGTTTTGTTGAAGGTTAGTTTCTTTTTGGCCTGGTATTACTGATCAGCAAAAACCTAGAGAATTATGTATAAATTTTGCACATTAATTTCATAGCATCATTTCAATGAAAACATGCCTTCTTCCACATTTGTCCGGTTTCTGTTGGTGGCCCTATCGCTTTCAGCTTCTTCGCCAATTCCTACTGCAGTAGGTAGGAGGCAGCTTTTTCTTGCATGCACTTTGGAAGCAAACTCTTGGTGAAGTTGGGGTGCCTTAACATTTATTTGGACTTGGTTTATTTTGTTTGCAAATACCCTGAAATATTATTGAACTAAGAATTAGGTTGTTTATTTTTTTTTTATAATATTGCTCACATATTTTCAATTTTCTTTCGAATTTTGTTCGCATACGATTAATATCAACTGAACTTATGACAGTTGATAAGAATGGGTACGTTCACGTATTCGCTCACTGAATGCATCATACCCAATTACGAAATGTATTATTCGTTCATGGGTGTCATAATACCGAATACACTTTTTTACGTATCGAGTGGGAGCAGCGTACTTAAAATACTTTAAATTAAGTTCATTTCCCCTGCACTAAAAATCTTTTCAAGCTGTTTGTTTTTTTTGTAGCTAACTACGTACGAATATGTAATCCGGATGAAGAAACCAGTTACTTAGTGTGCGATTAGGTGAGTCAATCAGAGAAACGCATTTCTCTGTGTGACCAGAAATATACCTTTATAAAGCTATAACCAATCTTATTTTTTTGAAACAACAAATTTTTTAGAAAGATACTGATTAAACCTTTTTTTCACACTTATCTCTAACTACTAACATTTTTAAGCTTTACTTACTCAAAAGTGAGGCACAAAATAAAAACACAGTTTCAGATAGTCTCAATTTTCTTAAAATTACACGTAATAGTTATTAAAACTAATATGGGAATTTTATTAGTCAGTGCTCTCTCTAATCTCAAAAATTAGTGGCTTTTTCGTTTTGACTTTGCTTCATTTGGCATCAGCGTAGCCGTTGATAAATTTCAAAAAGTTGCAAAAAAAAAGTGCCACTGAATAAAAACGTCTCATCCTTTATCATCATTTTATAATAAAAAGAACATTTATTTCATTTCACAGCAGTTTGCATACATAAAAAATGTATTAATGTATTGAAAGTAAAAAAAGAAATCAATTATTCCAACCAGAGAATACAAAAAATTGAAAGTCTTTCATCAGCTGATTACTCACACATGGATTTTGTTTAGTAGTGTGCATTCTCTGCCCAAATAAATACCCAAGATACACCACGATTTTGTTCGCATAGTGCTGCTGAGTTGCCGCTTTTTTAGTACCTGCAACAAGGTTAAGTGGCACACTGTGTCGAATGCCTTAGCCAGGTCTAGTGCCACCAAAATGGTCCTATCGCGTGGCTTCCGCTGGTTCATACCTCGAGAGATTTGCGCCTGTATCGTGGTCAGAGCAGTCATGGTGCTGTGTTGCTTACGGAAACTATGTTGGTATGTTGGTGGACTGCAAGTGGGAGGCAGTCGACTAGAGTAGGCAGTAGGAGTTCTTCGAGCGTCTTCACAACTGGGGAAAGAACCGAGATGGGCCTGAAGGCCTTGCCTTGGTCCGGAGGTTTGCCTGGTTTGGGAAGCGGAATGATACGCCCGATTATCCAGATGTCTGGGATGATCGATGTTTCAATTGAGAGGTTGAGAATCCTGGTGAGAAACTCTAACCCATATACGTCCAGGTTTTTTAGCATAATCATGGAAACCCTGTCCGGACCAAGCTCTTTGGACGCTTTGGCGTTTCTAATGGCATTGGCCACATCAGAGGTGGTGAAGTTGTGCTCGCTATCGGATTTTAGAGCATCCTCCTGATCGTCGTTCTCTTGGTCTTTTCATTTGTTGCAGGGTGTTCAACTGTCGTAGCGTCCTCCATAGCAGGTAATTGGTAGGAGATCGCGGGTGAGATCTTTCCGTCTCCGAGGGTGAGAGAGGGACTCGATTGTTGACCAGAGTTTCTTCGAACCATTTCCGCAGCTTAACAAGTGTTCCAACCATTTCCTTCTTCGGTGTTCGTCAACTTGCCGCTTGATTTCTGCGTTTATTTCTTGTATTCGCTGGTCGTTAGTGTCGAATGCAGGCAGATTGTCTCGCTCTGCAGCTAGTGTAGCGGCTTCTCTAGGAAAGTTTGGTCGAACTCTTGGAATTCTGCCTGCTGGGATGCACCTGGCTGCGGCCGTAGTGATCGCTTCGCGGCATCGTTTTCCGCCGATTTGTTCGTCCACAGGCAAAGAGAATAAGGCTTTGAACTCATCCCAATTGACCTTGTTGTAGCTTACGTAGGTTTTCTTCTCAGCTTCCGGGCTATCAATGGTAATGGTGATTGGGAAGTGATCCAACTGCAGTCTGATGTTTGTGGTCCAGTGCGCGCTTATAAGCAGGGGCGAGCCGGCAATGCTGATGTCTGGTGAGCTGGAATAGCTGGCCGTAATTCTGGTTTGTTGGCTGGTGTTGAGTGTGGTAAAGGTAGCGCTGTCGATTTGTTCGGCGATGTGTGTGCCGCGTTGGTCATTGTTCAAACTCGAATTCCACATTTTGTGGTGAGCATTGAAGTCGCCTAGAATTAGACGATTGTCGCCCACAAGTAGCTGGTCAAGTTGTGGCAGGTATCCAGCTGCTTGGTGGGATGTAGACGTTGATTAATTCGATTTCGGTTCCGCCGGACTGGACTGCAATGCTCTGTAGCTCAATGAAATCATCACTGGCGTACGATGGTAGGGTGAGCTGACGGTATTTGACGTTATTATGTAGAATAAACGCGGTACCGCCGCCACTATTTCGCAAGCGATCGAGCCTGATGATGTTGTAGACGCCCGAATGAGTTAATTTGGAGCGAGGAGACAACCTAGTCTCCTGAATCGCAGCAATAAAAATATTGTTCCGATCCATGAAGTCAATGATTTCGTTGAGCTTGCTCCATAACCCATTGCAATTGAATTGCGTAATGTGGAAAGAGGCCGGTGTTGATTGCGTCGCTGTCGGTGGTGCAGTTATTGCTCTACCTTGTGTGGTGCCGGTGGTGGTGGTTGACGTTGTGCACGGTGGTGGTGGCTGGTGTGCCGGTGGTGGGGCAGGAGCTTGCTGTTGGTCGTTGGTGCAGCAAAAAATTACTATTCCAGTCGCGGTGTGTGTGTAAGTTAGAGCATGTTCTAAGATGGCACCAGCCTCTACATGCAGTGCACATTACTGAGTACTGGCTTCTGTGTATGCGCATTTGGCTCACCATGCAGAGCCATACTCTCGGTCCTGGGTTCTGTTCGATTCCGGCACGTATGAGTAGCATCTGGAGCAATGGTGCCGAATAGCATTGCCGCATGAGTGAAAAAACATTGTACCGGTGGTATTGATGACGTTGTTGTCGTTGAGATTGACAGCCTTTGGTCGAAACATTTGACTCGAGTCGCTTCGAGACGTAGACCCAGCTGTCGTGGAAGCTGTGCGGCCTTCGGTTTCGGACGAATATTCAAATTTTGGCCAAAGTTCGTTTCGGCCAAAAAATGAAAAGCATCGAGTATTTACTCGTACTTACTTGTATCGAATCATCACTACTCACTACCCAACATCTTTAATCTGATTCTCGCGAACGCCGAACTGCTACAAAGATAATGCTCCGTAGTATAGTCGTCCTCAAGACATGATTGGCAGGTTGCGTTGGTGATGACGCCCATGTTGCTCATGTGCTAAGCACGTGTGTTATGCCCAGTAATGACACCCACCAGTAATCTTAGGTCCTTTCTTCTCAGTTTTAGAAGAACTCCGTTAATTTCCTGTTGGGTTGTCTCACGAAGCACTCGGCAGGAGTCAAGCTCGGACTATCTTTCTTTATGGATAGAATCCACGAGGTCGTTGATCCCGCACATGACCTCCCTAGAACTTACGCCATCTCCTCTCAATTATCCAACCCGCCACGTCCAGGATACCGAAAACCTCCGTTGGGAAGACTGTCGCCATCTGTCCAGTGGAAAATGAGTCCAGTGGTCCCATCGTCCATGTACCAACGGGATCCTGTACAGTTTGTGGCATAGGATCTGTCGGTATAGAAGACATGACGAAGACCCCGGAATACTACCTCTGAACTTAACCATTGATCACGTTCCGGGAACATGACTTCATATCTTCTACCGAAGCGGATACAAGACACATGATTGTCCACGGGTATCAAGAACAGTGGGCACTGTACTGACAACTGGTGGTATATCATACTGTGCTTTACATCCGCCTTGATATGACAGGCTCCATTTAACCGGAGTCTGTAGGTCGCTCTCATCGCTTCTTTACGGATTTGAAGATCCAGAGGAAGCAAGTCAAGCAAAGCATTGAGGGCATCACCAGATGTAGTACACATTGCAGCAGTGATACATAGGGACACACATCTCTGAAGCCTGGTCAGAGAGGATACTGCGGACTTAACCAAAGTTCGTTTCCACCATACTAAAAAGGCATACGTGGCAATAAGCCTCACCAGAACAATGTATACCCCGTATACCAGAGCTGAATTCAGACCCCAAGTCTTGCCGAAAGCTCGGCTGTACTGCCAGAAAACCTTTAGTGCACGCGAAACGAAGTGTTACTTCCTTCATGGTTGGTAGTATCAGACCATCCTTCTTGCGTTTCCTAGTGAAGAGCACTAAGGTGTTTTTACTAGGATTCACTTAAAGACCGTGCAGATCGTACCAAACCTCGATCTTGTACAAGCCTTCTTGCATTTTAATGCATACAGTCTATTAGAACGTCCCGAGATTAGAACGCATACATCGTCAGCATACGCTTGTATGTGAACTCCAAAATTCTGCAAATCATTAAGAAGGGAGTCCACCACGAAGCACCATAGGAGAGAGTACGCCTCCTTGGGGGGCATCCTTTCTCAACCTCGACCGTAACACTGTCTTCGTTTTCTCCCCCCATGATTGCATTTGGATAGCATGGAGTAAATCCATCGAATGACGATTTCTTCAACAACATATTATCTGGCCGAAGAGCACATCGAGTCGAAGGTAGTTCCCTGCTTCCAGCCCTTGTTCAACTGTACTAACACAGTCGTGAAGAGTTGATTCACAGGATTTTCCACTCTGATAAACATGTTGTAGAGAATTGAGAGGGTTTTGGCATAGAACCTTCAGCCTGATGTGATTCACAACCATGCGTTCCATACTTTTAATCGAATTAATGACGAAAAAGGAAACCTTAATGTCTCTTCGGTCACTATCCTAGAGGCTATAAACCAGTTGAGCCTTCTGGTACTGGAGCCAATCTGACCAGGAGTATTGACAACGCTCTGAGGAGCAATTACCTTCATCTTCTTCTTATAGTCTTTTTGCAGCTGACGGTAGGCAGTCCAGTCCGCTTCCAATCGAGATTTAAGGGCTCGATTCAGAAGGTTCCTGGAGTTGTTCCGGAGTTTCGAAAGCTCAGCGTTCCACCAATAGACCGCCTTACCTTTTCTACTCCTACGTTTCGGGCACACCATCTCATAGCAACCAAGATTCGCCCTAAGAGGCTTCCTCGATTGACTCTATTGTCCGGAGTTTAGAAACGAAGAGAATTCTTTCTTCGACCAGCTCACCGAATCGTGTCCAATCCGCTTTTCGAGGGTTTCGACAGACAGGAACCAATTCTAGCTCAGCCGCAAGTCGAAACTCTATGTAACGGTGGTCCGAAAGGGAGTCATCTCTAAGAACTCGCCATCCTCAGCCATTTGGCCATTGATAGTGTCAGATCAATCACTTCCTGCCTCCTACTAGTAACGAAAGTCGGGCTGGTGCCAACATTGTGAATTACCTGTCGGGAGGACAGAATGAAATCCAACAGCTTATTCCCCCTGAAGTTACACTTGGTCCCAGATAGTGTTCTGAGAATTGACGTCTCAGTCCACTATTAGTCCTAAGCTATTTGATTCCGTGTATCGTACAACTTCCATCAACTCCTTCATAGGAGGGGGCATAATAGAATCATAGGGAAGGCAAGCCAAAACAATAGTCTCCGCCACACCTCCCCCATAACGATACTTTATTTTAACCGCAACAAGGCATAATCAAGCAAAAACGCGGACGAACCTTTTCTTCACAATAAAGGACTCAACCCCACTTAATTCCTCTCAATCCACATACGCACAGTGGTCTGACTGGTTCATTTAGCGTCGCGAAAATTAAAAAATCAATTGCATCAATATGAATAAATTTTGAATAAAAATACCAGAAAAATTACCATAGTAAATACTTGTACCATTTTTGGCATTTTTCGTTGTTTTTTTAGCAGTCAAAGTCGCTGAATTATTTTACAATTAAAGTAAAGAAAATTGTACTGGCTTTTTGTGAATTTTTAAAATTCGTATTAAAAAAATATAAACGAAAATGCAAAGATTTTTTTAGTGTATCTTCAGGTATGTACTTAACTTTTTTATAAAATTTGGATCAGTTTGTTAACTTATTTTTGACTAATAAATCAATATTGTGAACATACAAAATCGAAGAAAAAATTTCAGGACGTTTATATCATTATATCACACTGAAATTACTAGATAATAAAAGCTTAAAAACTGTACTGATTTGTATTGATTTTCACTGCTTTACAATGTCTAATGTACGGATCAAAAATTTAAAAAATCTGGTTACCCTTGCCTAAGCCCACTAATGAATCCAATTTAGCAAACGCTTAAGGCTCTTCGTCCTGTAGCGTCCGGCTATATAGAGCTGGCTACTGAGGACTTTTGCTTTTCAGCCTTCCTCCTTTCCGCCTTGTTCATTTTAGCCTGAGCAGACACAGACGCTTCACCTGTCAAGTTGGCCAGATCAGACGGGTCATCATCAGATCTGTTTTCAGCAAAAGGAGTAGAACAGAGCATCCATCGGAGTTTCTTCCACTGCTTCATGCAACCATTACTGCAGATCTCGCATTTTTGAAAGCCTTCGCACGTCTCTGCTTTATCCTTTTGATCTGTCTTTTAGACAGACCAACCCCTGAACCGGGCACTGCTTTTGTATCCATTGGCTTGATGGTACTGTCCGAAGTTGCGCTGGGATTAATGGAAGGCATAAGCGATGCCAGCAGAGAAACCGTCCTGGTTTCCTCAAACACATTTCTAGGATTTGCATGGGTTACGTGCACCTCCCGGACCGTATTTGACTCCACCAGTACGGCCCCTAAACCA
The DNA here is from genome assembly GCA_963691655.1 of Toxonevra muliebris. Taxonomy (NCBI): domain Eukaryota; kingdom Metazoa; phylum Arthropoda; class Insecta; order Diptera; family Pallopteridae; genus Toxonevra; species Toxonevra muliebris. The sequence goes on along the minus strand of OY829328.1, from coordinate 46,241,818 downwards.
GGCGCAGCTCCAAAGCCCTACCACATACTGGTACTTTCCAAGTTTGAACCTGAATTAACCATAATGCGGGCGGAACCCAGAAGCTGCGGTAATGAGACATCCTAGTTTCACCGGATCCTGCAACAGCTTTTACAGAGGTTTTCTGCACCTCTTAAGCCATTTCCGATTCCTCTGTTCTTGCATTGTCATCGCACAGCAACATACTCTCAAGCGATTTGCCGATAGAGCTCGGCGAGGGCACGCCCTCCGGGGCCCTAATATCGGTCTCCAACGAGTTTCGAGCCTGCGCATCTATTGCTTGAGCCGCTGGCAAACCAGTGCACATAGCTGTTTTTATATGAAAAACCTGGCCAAAACTCAGAACTAAAAAGTTTGTACCTGTGCAAAACAGATGTATCTTTTTAAAGCGCAATAAATTTGACATTAAGTAACGGATAAATTTTACCGTTACAGATTTTTATAACCGTTGGCACTAGATTGAAATCATATGTTCTCTGAATTTCATGCCAACTAATGTAATTTTTATTCGTTTCGTGCGCGTGTTGAAATCTTTAATTTGAAATAGTTTGTAATGAATGTAGAAATCAAAGCTTTATATTAAATTTTTAATTGAAAATGCACCATATTTGAGGGTTTGGTGTATATTTCGAAGTGTTTTTCCGAAATATTCGTTTTTTAGTTATATTGTTCAGCCGTGTCCAGGAAAAAATTGATACCAAGCTGTGCTTAAGTTTAAGCGCCAATCGTTGTAAAAAAAATAAATTGCGCAAAGTTGCGCTATTTTGTTTTTTTATCATTTGACGTTCAATATTTTGATCTGAATGCACTCACGAGTTTCGCGGGTTTTACATTGACGCAAGTGAAGAAAATATTAAGAAGATAGCTAGAAGAGAACTCTACGCCTTTATTAAATAATGTCAGGAACGTGAAATAGGAAAAATGTTAAGTTATGTGGAGAATCATACAAACTTTTGCTATTTAAGTTTTTATCAGCGAAACATGTATCAAAGTGACGAGACGACTGTAATGATTTGTCTACTATAAAAACTATAAAATTGCATCGAATAAAGATGATAATTATCGAAAAATATTTTGGCCAGCTTTTTTATGTAAATACACATATGTGCTGCGAGGGGATTATCACCAGTGTGATTGCCCCGTGCAGAGAAAATCTGGTTTGTACTCATTTTTGGCATATTGATACTCTTCAAGGGAGCCACAGTTGAAGAGGAACCAGTTTTCGACTGTTCAGGTCTATTTCCGCAGTGTTCCGTTAAAGCAGGGTTACCTCGAGCAGGAAGTGGCTCTTCACCACGCATTGACGGTCCTGGCCTAGTAGAGGCTAGTAAACTAAGCAGAAGCTCCTATATTCGTATACTGAGCCCTGTACCTTATAACACACTTGTCAAAGAATTGGTTTAAAGGTCAATGGTTTTGAAAATAGACGTAATAAACCTTGACCAATTTAATTTCACTACTGGGTGATGGTGTCTCAAGTATTCCAAAAATTAATAAAAGAACCAAAATAATATTTCATCAGAATGAACATTTTTTTATTTGTTTAGTTACAAATTATACAGGCACTAAATTTTATCGAAAAAAAATATTTTTTATTATTTTTTTAAAAGTTATTAACAATTGAAGCTTTTCATATGCTTTTCTTATCAGATTGATTTCTCGTAAACGGTTGATCAGAAATCAGCGATTGAGACATAAAAATTTTTGTTAAAAAATAAGATTTAGTGACTGTATAATTTGTTATTATTATTTAAGTAATTTAAATAATAACACAATCCAACAAATTAAGACTTTTTGGCCGCAACAAAATAGCCACCCTATAATCCTGGAAGGGTATGTTTTATAGGCCATTTTTGTAAAACAAACTTATAGTCCAGCACGTCTCAGCTTTTTATTACAGTGGATCAAAGTTTTCTTATTTTGGAATCTGAATACTAAGTGTAAAAAGTGTTATAAATGAATGTCTGAGAAAAAATGTTATCGGTGAAGTTGTATAGTAGACTTTTACAGACTTTTCTGTAGAACATATTAACCCTTTAGTTCTTCTTTTTATGGGACAATTTGACCCTCTTTTTGATGAAAACCTGAAAAGTCCTTTCAAAAGAGACATTTAAGGGTTAAAATATTTGTCAGAAAATCTCACTAGGGGTTCACCAAAGACATGAAAGTCATATATACAACGGTTATTTAAAGGAAATAGCCGCCTACCCACAGAAATAAAATATACTAGATTATATTAGATTAGATTAATACGGAGGTGGGCAATAATTTCCCAGATCACTGCGGCAATCTAGGGCCTATTGTGACATACCTCAAAGATTTATTGTGTTTATAGTTCTCCTATGAGTTTATTTCCTTTGAGGAAATTTAATATCTCTCGCGGTTGTAGGATAGAGTTTCCGAAGTAACGAAGTCGGGTCCTCATTAGACCTTCACAGTGGCATAAAATATCTTCTGCTGTTTCTTCCTCCTCGTTACATATTTGGCACGTATCGTCTTGTGCTAGACCCAAGTTCGATAGGGGTTTTTTGACCCTACAATGCCCTGTATAGAACCCTGTGGCAATTCGGATTTGTGACATTAAAGTTGTGGCAGAAGTTGTAACGCGGAAGACATTTATCGGTAGAAAGAATACTAAAGCTTTCTACCTGCTTAATTTCTTGGATTAGATCCGGATGAATAGTTTTACCCGCCGTTCCTTCTGATTCTGAGATGAGCTTACAGGTGAACTGTAGAACTTCTTTCTTTAAGAATAAGTGTAGCGGTGGTAGGTTTAGCAATGTATTCAATGCCGCGGAGGGCATTGTTCGCATTGCTCCTGTGATACAGACGCTAGCTAGTCTTTGAAGTTTGTTGAGCTTGGCCCGCGCTGTTTTTTGTTTTGCCTTACTCCACCATATTGGTGCAGCATAGCTGATTATTGGTCTGGCTTTGGCTGTATATAGCCAGACTGAGAGCTTAGGACTGAGTCCCCAGTTCTTGCCCACTAGACTTTTGCTGGTCCAAATGGCTTTTCTGGCTTTATCTAGGGCCCTATCTAGATGTGAGTTCCATGTTAGTTTTTCATCGAGAATCACACCCAGATATTTTACTTCTTTTGAGAAGTTAATGGTTTCACCAAAAAGTGTTGGTTCTTTTAAATGATCCCTGTTTCTTCTTTTGGTAAATACCACTATGTTGGTTTTCTTGGAATTAACGTTTAACCCTGAGTCCCTACACCACCTTGCCACAAGGTTCAACGCTCTCTGGAGGAGATATGAGACTGTGTCTTCATATTTACCTCTGATTAGGATAACAATGTCGTCAGCGTATCTCTGTGCGTCAAAACCATTACTGCGCAGTGATTCTAAGAGAGTATCTACTACTAGACTCCAGAGCAGTGGTGATATTACTCCACCCTGTGGACAGCCTTTAGCGGCGGATACTTTGATTGTTTCCCTACACAGAGTTAAGCTTATGTTCCTAACTCTGAGTACGTTATTTATCCAATCACATGTTGTATTATCTACACCTTTGTTTTGGATGGAGGTTTTGATTAGGGAGTATTCGGTATTATCGAATTCACCTTCAATATCAAGTAAACATCCAATAGCTAGCTCTTTGTCTTCAAGTGATTTTTCAATTCTGCTTGTGAGAGTCTGAAGGGCATGTATTGTGGATTTTCCAGGTTGGTAAGCATATTGGTAGTAATTTAAGGGGTTTGTGCTTAAAGTGTTCTCTCTGATATGTCTATCAACCAATTTTTCCACCGTTTTTAGAAGGAAAGAGGTGAGGCTAATTGGGCGGTAAGATTTGGGTAGATCTGTTGGTCTGCTTCCCGCTTTGGGTATATATCTTACCTGAACCTCCCTCCAAATAGTAGGAATGTATCCCCACGCAAAGCTAGTTCTAAATATATTAATAAGAAATGGCATTAGGTAGGGAAGCCCCTTTTGTAGGAGTGCTGGTATAATACCATCTGCTCCCGGGGTCTTGTAAGGATGAAATGAGTTGATAGCCCACTTTATTCTGTCCTCGTTGAAGATTTGCTCTGCCCTACCCTGCAGAAGATTGGTTTGTGGGTCTGTTTGTAAAATTGAACCAGGAAAATGTGTTTTAGCGAGGAGTTCAAGAGTCTCTTTGCTATTGTTAGTATATGAGCCGTCATCCTTTTTGTGGAGGCTTATATGATTAGTGTGCGTTTTCGAGAGTACTCTGTGGATTCGTGAGCTACTGCTAAGGTTGTTTAATCCCTCGCAGAAGTTCTTCCATGATGCTCTCTTAGCTCTTCTAATCTCTTGGTTGTAGTTGGTGAGGGCTTCTCTGTATCTATCCCAATCACCAGTTAATTTAGCTCTATTAAAGAGTTTTCTAGTACTGACTCTTAATCTTGCTAGTTTTTTGTTCCACCATAGGGTCTGCCTGTTACTTGTTTTAGTAGTTTCTGGGCAGGCCTGATGGTAGGTTTCAATAATTGCCTTATTTAAACTATTGCAACCAAATTCTAGGTCGTCAATATCTTTTATGACTTTCTTACAGCTGCTTAAGTTATCCATGAGCGCCCTTTGGAATGAGTTACCAGTCTGTGGATCTTGGCTGTCTGTAAGTGTCAGAGATTTTGATACCTAGGTCGAGATTGAAAATAATTTTTTGGTGGTCAGACATCGAGGTTTCTTTCGAGACCCGCCACCCATTGACAAAGTTTTTTATAAATGGAGTGCAAAGGGTGAGATCTAAGATTTCTTCCCCTATTCTGTTTATAAAAGTTGGGCTACTCCCCCTATTTAGAATTTCTAATCTACTATAATTTAAAAATTCTAATAAACACTCACCTCTAGGGTTTATGTTGGTACTACCCCATAGCGTGTGGTATGCATTTGCATCACAACCAACAATTAACTGCAATTTGTTTCTGCTGTAGTAGTTCACTAGTCCTTGCAGCGGCAGAAATTCCAGGTCGTTGGAATCACCTGGCAGGTATGCTGAGCATAGGACTATCTCTGTCATACCTGTTGCGGTTGGTATTACAACCCTGATCGCAACCTGATCCTTCGTGGTGTGCTCTGGAATGAGAAGAGAGTTAATACCGGTTTTCTTAAGAATGCAAGCTCTAGGTCTGCCTACATTGTAGGAATCATAGAGTAACTCACCTGAGAGGCACTTGATCTGGTCGTTGTACGAATACGGCTCTTGGATCAGCGCCACATCTAGGTGATCCGCACTAAATCTCTGTGCTAAGACTGCCGAGGCAGCCTTAGCATGATGTAAATTAATTTGGATGCATCTAAAACCCATAGCTTACTTGGGTTTGTCAGGCCGCTTATCGGACCTCATCCATTTTGGTAGTTTAGTGCCGAAAGGTCGCAGCTCTACCTTGGGATGTTAACGTAGTTGCCCTGGGTATTGTAGCGGACCGGGTAGCTAGTCCCCGATCTTGCCCAGTTGCACCTGACGTTGTTGTTTGGCTGCTGGGTTTACGAGCTTTTGCAGGCTCTTTAGCCCTTGCAACCGTACCCTGGTCCTTCTGTCCCTTGGTATTAGTTTTAGGTAGATTAATCCTACCTATCAGCGTCTTACTTTCTCCTTTGATCCTAATCTGTATCTGAGAAAAGTTCAGGAAAAGTTTTCCCGCCTGAGCCTGAATTCGGTTCTTGGATTTCTCATCTACAGAAAAGGTCACTGTTTCCCCGCCGCTGGTGTCCCTTGCCGTCTTAAGCACTAGCCAACCGGCAGTTAACAAACCCACATTTTGTTTGACAAGCCGGTCCAGCAGTACATTAACCGGCGCAACATCATCGGCTGGGATGAAGGTAACACATACAAATGTCTTGGGAATCGCTTCGCCCTGTGACATTTGTATGTGTGCATCGGGAAATGGCTTTATCTTCCCTATCACATTTATGAGCCATTGCTTGGTCTTTGTATTGTGACAGGTTAGAGAAAGCCATCCATCCCTTACAGCGCTCGTAACAAATCCTAGGTTTGTAGTGAGATTTTCGGTTTTATCCATCTCTGCTACCAAACGTTTTTTTATCGCTTGGATTTGCTCGTTGCTAAGTGTCTCAGATGGATGCATGGCATGAGTGATAGCAACCTTACATGCCATCGCAACATTTCTGTAGGATTGCTTTGATGAGCATGGATTGTCCTGTGCCATCGCAGCGTTCCTAAGAGGTTCTTCAGGCATGTTTGTTTGCTCCCCTTTAGCCACCGCAACTATTTTAAGAGCCTGCTGTCACGTGCAAGGTTGCTCTTCCTGTGCCTCCGTCTGAGTTGGGTCCGTCCGTGGTTTGTTCGTCTTTGTTGGTCCAGTCCCTGTTATTTCAGTACGTGGTAGGTCCGTTTGTGTTAGGTCAGTTTGTAGTGGGTCCGTTAGTTTAATGAAGGGGGTACTCGGCGCCTGACCTGTGCTTCTGCTTGGTTTGATACCTTGCTTCGGCTTCTTGGTTGGCTGCTTTTAGTCGAGTGGAGAGCTGTTCTGTGACCTGCACCTTTTACTAGTGCTGGGCCACTGAACAACTTCTCCAGCAGCGAGGCTAGCCTTGTATATTGCATACCTCTCTCGCTCATTTTGTTTGGCCTTTTCAGATTCATAACCGTCCCTGATTAAAGTCTTCTGTGCCCCTGTGAAATATTCAAATTTCTGCAGGGTGTCTCGCACAGCTTCCGTGCTTGAGGCTGATAGCTTTTGAACACTTAGCTGCTGAACGCATTCAGTATCAACCGGTTGTTTAACTAAGGAGTCGGCCGTATCCATGCCAACAATTAGTCCCTGAGCTGACATTTCAACGCCCTTCTCCTTAGTGGGTGAGCTTTGGATATTGAGTGAGGTACGGAACTTCTTCTCAATATCCATTTCAGACTCTTCTGGCGTACAGAGTAGAGATTCCTCTTCTGACTCCGTAATGTTTTGTTTTTTGTTTATGTTTAAATCCATAAATAAGTTTTATACAGGCGAGAAAGGTTGGTCAACATCTGTAGAGCTCCCGTGCAGATGCAAGGCTAATTACAATGTGAGAGCGCCAGTATCACAAGGGCTCCGTTAGCAGACAGCCTAATTTTTAACACTAGAAGGCGATGCACTAGGGTCCAATGTACTGATTTCACATTGGAACATATACCAATATGAAAACAAACATTGGATCCACATGTACCGATCTTCTAGAGTTTATCCCCTGGCTGCCAAACCAATAGGCACGGGTCGCATGACACCCTGGATTAGGGGAGCTTATATTTAAGAGGGTGCGCTCCCTCCGCCTAGTCTATCTTCGCCAGGTGTATATCAGACAACTGATGTGCCCTGTTACCAGATAACGAGTTACGTCAGTTATCTGACGTACACCTGTTACCAGCCGCCACCACGAGGAGGTGATAGACCACACTTCCATCAGATTACTTAATTACGGCACGCACCTAAATGCATGTTGGTTCTCTTTAAGTAACTGATTGCATGACGACCTAAAATATACTATAACTTGAACTCAGCATTATGATTAATTTAGATAACTGTATCATTAATTTTAACTAACAAGGGAACATCCCCAGGTGTCCGACACCGATTTTTCAGATTTTCATAAATGTTGTAGGGGACAGAAATATAAGAGACATGTAGGGTATGTTCGGTTATGCAATACTCCAACATTTCCAGAAGCAAAAACGTTAAAAACGCCATATTTGTCTGCTGATCACATATTTAACAGCAAGGGACTGTTGTAGCGATGCTTCTTGGCGCCGCTGATGCGTGACCGGGAGCCAGATATTTCATTTTGAACGTTTTTGTTTCTGCAAATGCTGAAGTAATGCATAACCGAACATACGCGTGTTTCTTTTATCGGCGGAAAAACTGTTTTAAGAGTAGTTCCACCTCCCAAAGTATTGGTGTAAAAGTAGGAAGTTCTAGAAAAAAGGCCGAAACAAAAATCTTCATCCTAATGTGAGAAACCTGGGGGCGTTCCCTTGTAAGTTATATTCTGGGTTTCCGTGGTTAGCCACTTTCGTATACGGATATGTTGTGAGTAGTGACTTACAAAAACAAAATATTTGTGGGAATTAAAAATTTACAAATTTGCTTAATAAACCCAGAAAATTAAAGATGGCAGAATTCGATTTCGTCATCTAAAAGTAGTAACTAGTAAGGTGCACATCCCTACATACGAAATGCTTATTTTGTTGTTCTAAACATTTCATCCTGAATTGTCAAAATTTACAGTAGCCCTTAACTAGTGAAAATTTTGGAAGCCTCAATAGTGTCAATATTTTCTTTCGATCTGTCAAAATTTTCTTTTCCGAGTAAAAAGTTGCCATTTCACACACACCATTTAATATAAAACTGAAAGTAAGGCTGATTTCGAAAGTGCATTAATGCAAAGCATCAGCTTGTTTTACTGCTAAATTGTTCGTAAGAAAATTGATTGTATAGCGCAACTTTGTTGTAAATTTGCGCTACAGCACAGTGGCGGCGTAACAAATGGTAACTTTTGTGCAACTGGAAAGAAAAATCAATTTTCGAGTTTTCAATTGATCGGAAATTCAAAGTCGATTAATCGACTTTTGAAGTTCATGAAAATCGTTTAATCGACTTTTTTCGAATTTTTGTTGCATGGAATAAAAAAAATCATTTTTTCAAACAGTAGCCCTTTTGAGTTTTTGGCAAGTAATAGGAACATTTTACAGGTGCATTTTTTGTAATGGGTACAAAAAAGAGAGTTAATAGTAGATTATTAATACTACTTTTATTACTTAGTACTAAATTAAAAATTTTATTTTATTTAATTTGTTTTCTTTATAAGCAAATACCTTGAACATGTTAAGAGCTAATAAATAATATAAAAAGCAGAAACTAATTCTCCCTATGTATATAGTTACATTGAATCATGAAACTCTTGTTCATAACTGAATGTTGAATAATGAAACTCTTGTTCATGACTGAATCTTTATTGTAGAATATAAATCTTAAATATAAAATTCTTATCCTAGTTTTGCTTATTCTTAATTTTCTTAATCTATAATTGTATGCTTACGCATTTACATACATATGTATTTACATAGCGATAGAACTATAACTTAAGGTTTAGGTTTACATAAAAATATAACGATAGCATACCATATAATATGTGTTTACATAAAGATAGGAGTATAACATACATATGATATATGTTACCCTCATCAAAGTGGAAGTGCGAAGTGCATTGCCAACGATCTCATGCCAGAATTGGATTACGTGATGATCGTATAGTTTTAAATAAGGAAGATAATGAATAGTGTGCCTATTCAAATAATGTTTCTTGTTACATTATTTGAATGGGCCGGATATAATTATATGCAATACTAAGCAAATTATTTTCCTATAAATTTTCACTTAAAAATTGAATCATGAAAATACAACGCTGCACTATGGGTAAAATTCTGGCTAAAACCTCATAACACACTTTTTCTTAGATTCCGAAAATGTTATTTATTTTTTCGTGACGACTAGGTCTACTGAGATATTGAAAAAATAGCGAAATAGGGAGAACTAAGTATTTAAAAATATTATTGCGCTCCTCGGCACCTCTAAGAATCCTTAAAAAATAGCGAACTCTGTAAAGTATTAAGATATTCATTTTATTTTGATTCCTAATACTGCTGCTTTGCGAAATTATTATCCAAAAAGAATGGTACAGCCTCATTAAAAGGAAGCGGTCTCGGTAATTTATCTTTCGTGAACAGTACTTTTCTAATTTTAGAAGCTCAGTTTGGGTACTGAATACAATTCTTCAAGACAGTTGCAAATCTTAATTACCTTGTTTCCAAGCTGACGCACTATCTGCAATACTCAATAAATTACATTCATTATGATTTTGCTTGCACACTTCTAATGCATATCTTCTATTTTCACGGTCCGACTCCGACGATCGGAATGCAAGTCGTGGACGTCAAACTTTTGATTCTGGTTAATATTTTCTTACAAATAGTAGTACAGAACGGAATCTTTCGTCTATTTTTAAACATTTTCTAATGCCATATTTCAAATAATTTTTTATTTTCTATATGGGTTAATTTTTTTAAAGAGATTCAAGTAGATGCAGATCAAATTAGTTTACTTATATGTAGAATTAATTGCTTAATCAAAAAAAATATATCGCGTGTGGTGCAAAGTGGTGCGTTTTTTTGTTGGCCTACCCAAAGTTTACTAAAAAAAAGTGATGAACGTAAGTACGGTCATTGCAAAAAAAACTGAATTTATTGCTAACATGATGCAAATATTTAGCATTTTCTCAGAAATTTAGTTTTTTCACATTTGTAGTATCATTTAGTTTTTTTTTAATTTTTTTATGCACGAATATAAGGAAAAATTAACCTTTTTCTTTCAGCAAAGAGTATAGATTACAAAGAGGTCGCAATTCGCTCTTAAGGTTTTTGGAACGTAAAAATCTAGAAACCATTTATGAGGTGCCATACCGATGAAGCGAACGTAACGGTTGGCAACCGCTCCACCGAACAAAAAGGTATGAATGGATGGGTTGGCGCTGTTTGATAGAACAAATAGTTTACCTTTCTTTTGGCAAATAACATTCAACATTTGCAGTTTTTTATATATTCTTTATATACAAATATGCAAACGTTTTGTTTTGATTTAATGTATTTTGATTTAATTCTTTTTTGTTATGTATTGGTTACGTTGACGGAACAGAACTGAAATTGGCAGAATCACCAGTAAATAATCAAACAGTTTTTTTTTGCAAGGAATCATGTTTACTCGATTAAAGCCCAAGTCGTATGTGAGTATAAACTTCGAATCCGTAATGTGGTAGTGGGTCATCCTGGTAGCATTCATGATGCCAGAATTTTTCGAAATTGCGCACTTTTTACAGCAAAGGAAAAGTTTTTTTCTATAGATCAGTAGATAGCTGGTGACTCGGCATATCCTTTGTCCGAATATGTAATTACTCCATACAGAACTAATTCGCAGCATCTGAATAAGATAAGCAGAAAAGAATTTTACTTGCGACATAGTAAGTACAAAGTCGGGGAGAGCATTGCTTTGGCGTATTGAAAGAAAAATTCGGCAGTCTTGCAGAACTACGAATTTTGTTGCAATTGGTTTCTGGTCTGTTGCATTCTTCACATTGTTTTAATTTCAGACTCTGATATAGAGGAGTATGCAAGAAATATTGACCCAGAACAAAATGAAAATTCTGAGGAAACTAAACAGAGTGAAATCAAGAGACAGGTGTTATTCTCTCTCAATTAAATAAATTTACCAATTTTCCTCTTGGCATGTTTATCATATGGATCGGTTGTGTCACGTCTACTTGCCTAAAATATCCCAGAAAACTTACGCGACCTTTCTGGTTTGCCCAGCACAAATCCTAATTTTGATCGATGTAGCTGTGTAAAGTTGCATTCAGAAAAAAAACATGCATTGACTTTTATTTATTTTTATATTTCATTTCAATTTCAAACATTAATTTTTTTCGATTTCAAGTTTCTTTAACTCAAACTCCTGTTGTTTCCATTCTCTCTTCGACTGCAACTTTTCTTTTTCAAATTTTAATCGTTTATGTTGTAGTTCCTGTTCTTTGTCGAATTTTTGTTGATCGAAATCAAATATTCGATTTTGAAGTTCAGTACGTTGTATTTGAACTGCACTCAACTGCGCCTTTGACACTGTAGTTGTTGGATTTGTAGCAGCTTGTTCTGGTTCATTTGGTGATTGCTGTAATAGAAGTTCTTCTTCTAGTGGGAAAGTGTCCGCATCATTAAAATATGAAGAAATGGAGACATCCTCTATTCCTACTTCCGCACTATCAAACACTTTTTCTGCGTTTCTGGCGCCAGGCTTTTCTCCAAATATTTCCTTTAGCTGGTTGTAGTGTGGCCACATACGCAATATTTTTTCTGCATATAAATAATAGTTTTGAAACTTTTTAAATTTCAATTAAATACAGTTTGATTACTTTCAACGCTCGTAACTCCTTCATCGCACTCGAGAAGACCAGCACCAGTTGATTTCCGCCAATCACTAGATTTATTAAACGAAATCCTTAAATTGCGCACCTTCCATCTTATCATGCTCCACGATGCCTCGATCCCTTTCTTTTCAATTAGTTTATTATAAAAATACTGTACTGTAGGCATCTGTGAAAACGTAATTATTTGTTATTTTTAGCAATTATTTGCTATAAATAGCGCCACCAAATAAATTCCGAAAGCAAACACTACCTCAAACTCCAGCGCTTCATGTAAGTATTCCAAAATTTTTTCTACATCATTCTCCGTCCACTTTTTATTAGCTTTCCATATTTTCTTCCATTTTTTCGGGCCAAGTTCTAATTTTTCTTTTTATTTTACAAATTTGCTACTTCTTCAAACAGCTGTCAAATATACACATACAATTTACAACTTAACAATAGGCCCAGTTGAACTTTGGATGATCGTAGGAGTAATCATTGAGCACTCCAAAGCGAGCAATCGATTACTCCCTATCGCTCCAGAGCTCTTGCATTTTGTACTCCTTTTTAACATTGCATGTCCTAGGTCATGGAGTACTCGTTTTAGCCTCCAAAAGAAGTAATAAAGGAGGACTCGATTACGAGCATGAGATCATTTGCATCTCATAGAAAAACAAAACTCCGAAATAGTTTCTCACAAAATTCATAACGCCATAGACTAGTTGTTTAAACCGACAGTAAGCCCTTGTGTGTGCCAAGGTTCAAATCCCACAACATTTTTTTTTTTTTTTTTTTAATTATAATGTTATCTTCATTTTTGTTCATTATTTTTTATTTTTTTTTTTATTATTATTTACTATTATCGTTTTATAATTTTATTATTTTCTTGAGTTGCCTTTTTCCAGGCTCGAATAGCGAATATTAAACGACGCGCTTACCAACTGAGCCACACAAGCATATTTGTTGTCATTGAATTTTGTTTTTTTACTCTTGCAATGATTCTAGTACTAGTTACTGATTTTTAACTCTTGATGCACACGATTTTAAAGAAAATAAAAACACCAGTTGCACAGAAATTTTTTTGATTTATGTCATTATCAGCAGAATGAGAAACTGTAAATAAAATATTAAACTGTGTGACTATAAGTAATTTCAACTTTTCGAGGTGGCTTAAAATATATCCGACTATGCATAATTCAAAGCATGCATTATTTCAAAGCATTCCAAATGCCACAAGATTTACATCTTATATATTACAGGCATTAGTTACATATATGAATTTTTAAGATTAGATATGCGGGGCAGTTTTTACCCTACCTACCGTAAAGGGTTAACTGGGCAAGAGAGAGTAAGATATACAAATTTGAACTACTCAATCAGGCTGTCTTTGTTTATCATTATTTCTAAAAATAGACCATATAAAATTATGAAATTCTGTTAGTGAAATTCAAAAATTTTGTTACTGTAATGGAGTTGCTCGTTTATCCCTCCTTTTGGAGTAATGAAATCATTAATCGTTTGAGGTGTACTCACTGTTTGTGCAACTGGGGGGTTTTGGCGTAGCAGTTTTTGTTAGGGTTGTAAATGTAAGATACGTACATTTTGTTGTTGTCGTAGCAGTTATAGCAGAAATATGCTACTATTACAACGATACACCCAAAATGCTACGAAGAGTGAGAACCCCTATTATTTTGAGATCCTACAACTTTGGCATCTGAGGCAAAGTTGTGTATTGCAAAAAGATAAACATTTTTTCTCTACACACCAACCCTCCACCTACTCTCTGTACCTCTGTTTTAGAGGATTTTTGGTAAAAATTTATTTAAAATTGTTCATACAGGCTGAACGGCTTGGAATACTGACATACTTCCTTCGACAAAAACATTCCTCATAATAAGTAAAGAGGATGTCTGAACACCAAAATTGGTTTTGGGGACATATACTCCGAAAATCTCCCAAAATAGCGGTACGACGAGCAGCTGAAGGATTGCTGTAAAAGCAAACAATATATATCTTTTCATAATAAACAACTTCGTCTCAGACATCAATGATGGAAGATGACAAACTAATAAACCACCCATCAATTACCACCAACACAAACATAAACAATGATCATAAGTTTCGCTGGCAAAATGAAAAATATTCAATTCAAACCAAATTCAATTTTTTTTTTTTTTGTTGCAGCAGCAGCGAAACTCGGCAAAACCGCGCTAAAACAGAAATTTGCTGAAATTTGAATAAAAATGTAAATATCGAATTGTGTGTGTTGTGATGGGATTTTAGTTTTTGCCTCAGATGCCAAAATTGAAGGACCTCTAAATAATATACGTATCTACGAATATCAATTAAAAATGCTATGATTTTTGCAAAAGAAATAAAATAAAGTAAAGCAAAAATATATTCCGTCGCATGTGCAAATGTATCGTCGCCTGAGAATTGATTTGGCTTAGCTGTATAAGTATTCCTATGTCTATACGCCAAATCAATTCTCAGGCGAAGGTATGTTTGTAGAATTTATATGTATATATGTAAAATAAATACAAAAATTGCTTGTTTACAGTTATCGTAGATATATGAAATTTAACATGTACAAAAGAATTAACATAGCACCTCATGTTAAAATCGGATTGTAACAGAAACCCGAAGCAAAGAATAAGAAGAAGAATCATGTGGTTTTGTTGTTTTTGCGACAATTGACGAAGATAAGCCATTGCAGTAATTTCAAAATAAACATTTTGTGAAAAAAATTAACATTGCACCTCATATGAAGTGTAGAATTTTTTATAAAAGTTTCATTTATCAATATTAATGTAATATTTAAATTTTTTCTTAAATAACTACATTTGTAGTTAATAATAATAAAAAAAAATAATAAAACATAAGAAATAAATACAAACATTTGTGAAATTTATGAAATTTAATATGTACACAAGAATTAACACTGCCACCTCATGTTAAAATCAGATTATAACAGAAAACCGAAGCTAAGAATAAGAAGAAGAGTCGTGTGTGTTTTTGTTATTTTCCCGATAGTTGACGAGGTTTAGCGATTACAGCAATTTCAAAATGAATGCACCTCATATGAAGTGTGATTTTCATATTATATATTTTTATTTAATTTATTAATATTCAATACAATAAATGCATGTACTTCGAAAGTAAAGTATTTAAATTTGTTCATAAATAACTACATTTGTAGTTAATAATAATAAAAATAATGAAAGACAAGAAATAAATACAAACATTTATGAAATTCAACATGCACAAAAGAATTAACACCGCATCTCATGTTAAAATCAGAATGTAGCAGAAAACCGAAGCAAAGAATAAGAAGAAGAATCGTGTGGTTTTGTTGTTTTTACGATAGTTGACGAAGGTAAGCCATTACAGCAATTTCAAAATGCACATTGTGAGAAAAATTAACATTGAAATGTAGATTTTTATATTATATATTTTTATTTCATTTAACATTATTGAATAAAATAAATGCATGTACTTTGGAAGTAAAGTATTTAAGTTTTTTCTTAAATAACTACATTACAAAGAGTTCGCAATTCGCTCTTGAGGTTTTTGGAACGTAAAAAGCTAGAAACCATTTATGAGGTGCCATACCGATGAAGCGAAAGCAACGGTTGGCAACCGGTTCACCGAACAAAAAGGTATGAATGAATGGGTTGGCGGTGTTTGATAGAACAAATAGTTTACATTTCTTTTGGCAATTAACATTTGCAGTATTTTCTATATTCTTTATATACAAATATGCAAACGTTTTGTTTTGATTTTATGTTTTTTGATTGATTTCTTTTTTGTTATGTACATGCATGTAGATGCTTTTGAATATATTTTTCTGCTTTGATTTTATGAAATTCAGTAAATTCATAAACAATGAATAAATGAAAACTTACAAAAAATTGTTATTAACTTTGCGTATTATTACATTAGAGAAAAAAAAAACAATCCAAAAACGCGCATAGATTTTAATTTAAAATTTTTTGTTTGAAAATTTTAAATTTAATTTTTTTTAATTTTGCTTTCTTTGTTTACATTATTTTTCAAATATAAAATAACTACACTCATGTAGTTTCTCACATGACATCTCATATTTTTAACATGAAAAAAAAATGTTAAATGCTTTGGCCCATACGATTTCACATTGCATCTCATATATTTAACATGATTTATTCTTATCAAAATTTTAATTTTTCACTGTTAAATCTATCGACGTCTCTGCCGTGGCCCTACGATTTGAACATGCACCTCATATGAGGTTAAGAAAAAATTTAAATATTACATTAATATTGATAAAGGAAATGAAAAAGAAAATATTATAAAAAATTCCACATCTCATATTATGAGGTGCATGCATTTATTTATATTGAGTATTGATAAATGAAATAAAAATATATAATATGAACATCTACATTTCATATGAGGTGCAATGTTAATTTTTTTTCACAAAATGTTTATTTTGAAATTGCTGTAATGGCTTATCTTCGTCAATTGTCGCAAAAACAACAAAACCACACGATTCTTCTTCTTATTCTTTGCTTCGGTTTTCTGCTACAATCCGATTTTAACATGAGGTGCTACGTTAATTCTTTTGTACATGTTAAATTTCATATATCGCTGCTACGATAACATGTCAACAAGAAATTCTTGTATTTATTTTACATACATGCATATAAATTCTACAAACATACCGTCGCCTGAGTATTGATTTGGCGTGTAGGCATAGGAATACTTATACACATACGCCAAATCAATTCTCAGGCGACGATACATTTGCACATGCGACGGAATATATTTTTGCTTTACTTCTTTATTTTATTTCTTTTGCAAAAATCAAAGCATTTATAATTGATATTGATAGATAAGTATATTATTTTGAGGTCCTACAACTTTGGCATCTGGGGCAAAGTTGTGTATTACAAAAAGATAAACATTTTTTCTCTCCACACCAACCCTCCACCTGCTCTTTGTACCTCTGTTTTAGAGGATTTTTGGCAAACATTTATTTAAAATTGTTCATACAGGGTGAACTGCTTGGAATACTGACATACTTCCTTCGACAAAAACATTCCTCATAATAAGTAAAAAGGATGTCTGAACGCAAAAATTGGTTTTGGGGACATATACTCCCAAAATCTCCCAAAATAGCGGTACGCCGAGACGCTGGAGGATTGGTGTGAAAGCAAAAAATATTGATCTTTTCATAATAAACAACTTTGTCTCAGGCATCAATGATGTAAGATGACAAACTAATAAACCACCCATAGATTACTACCAACACAAACATAAACAATGATCATAAGTTTCTAACCAAATTCAATTTGGTTTTTTTTTGCAGCAGCAGCAGAGAAAATCGGCAACACCGCGCTAAAACACAAATGCGGATTCCGAAACGGCCGTCTGATTTGCCCGTCTCTATATACATTGTTGTTGTGATGACTACATTTGTTCATTAAGCCTGTTTATATATAACTTCAAATAAAGAATAAATCATGTTAAAAATATGAGATGCAATGTAAAATCGTATGGGTCAAAGCATTTAACATTTTTTTTTTTTCATGTTAAAAATATGAGATGTCATGTGAGAAACTACATGAGTGTAGTTATTTTATATTTGAAAAATAATGTAAACAACGAAAGCAAAATTAAAAAAAAGTATGAAATTTAAAATTTTCAAACAAAAAATTTTAAATTAAAATCTATGCGCGTTTTTGGATTGCCTTTTTTTTGTTTTTTCTTTTTCTCCCATGTAGTAATACGCAAAGATGATAATAATTTGTTCTAAGTTTTCATTTATTCATTGTTTATGAATTTATTGAATTCCATAAAATCAAAGCAGAAAAATATATTCAAAATTATCTACATGCATGAAGTCAATCAAAATACATAAAATCAAAACAAAACGTTTGCATATTTGTATATAAAGAATATATAAAATACTGCAAATGTTAAATGTTATTTGCCAAAAGAAATGTAAAATAATTGTTCTATCAAACACCTCCAACCCATCCATTCGTACCTTTTTGTCCGGTGGAGCGGTTGCCAACCGTTGCGTTCGCCTTATCGGTATGGCACCTCATAAATGGTTTCTAGCTTTTTACTTTCTAGATTGGAAAAGAGCGAATTGCGACCTCTTTGCAATCTATACTCTTTGGAAAAAGTGATTAATTTCCCCATCGCTGTTGTTAAAATAAGTATCAAAACAAATGATTTCCCAATTGTCAAAGTTCCTCTTACTTGTCAAAATGCATCTACCATCTTAATTCTTCTACCATGGGATAACCTATGGTTGTGTAAAGTATAATAATACACAGTAGGGTAAAGAGGGACCCAATTTTAGAACAATTTTAAAATGAAATGTCAAAAATTACTAGTACTTAAAGCAGCACATGCATGTACTACAAATCCACAGTTGGAAAATTTTGTAAAATTTAAAATAAATGTGAGAACTAAATTAGTAGTTTTAAAAAATTTTACACTAAAAGTCAAAAGTAAAAGTCGACTTTCGATCAAGTTTGGCAATTTAAAGTCGATCATAAAAAGGTTAAATTTTGAGCTAAAAGTCAATTAAAAATCGATTTCGATTAAAGTCGAAATCGACATGCACATTCCTATTTGTATGTTAATAAGAATAGCCATAGCCATAGCAATATAATCCTGAAAGCGTATGTTGTATAGACCACTTTTGTAAAACAAACTTATAGTCCTACACGTCTCAGTTTTTTTTTACAGTGGGTCAAAGTTTTCTTATTTTGGTGAAGGGAGCTGAATACTATGTGCAAAAAGTGTTATAAAATGATGTCTGAGGAAAATCTTATTGGCAAAGTTGTACAGTAGAATTTTGCAAGGGTAATTTTTGTAGAAAATTTTAACCCTTCAGTTCCTCTTTTTATGGGACAATTTGACCCCGTTTTTGATGAAAACCTGAAAAGTTCTGAAAGGATATGTATATACCATTTTTGTAAAACAAACTTATAGTCCAGCACGTCTCAGTCCTGGAAAGTCCTTTCAAAAGAAGCATTTAAGGATTAAAATATTCCACAAAAATATTTACCAGAAAATTTCATTAGGGGTCACCAAAGACATAAAAGTCATTTATATTACGGTTAACGGCTGACAAAAGGAAATAGTTTTTTACTTCTAACAAAATTGTAATTTACGCAGAACTAGCACGCGCTTGGTATGTGATCTGCCGGTTAAATCCAAGTCATGAACGTAGAAAATGCCGGTCAATATCCCACTTTCTCAAGTTGTACTTATAACTTTTGGTATGAAAAACTCGGTATTGGCCCTACAGGGGCTGTTGTGCCATAATAGTAGTATGAAAAATTTTAGACAAAAATCATGTTCCAAAATAATAAAAATATATGGTTCTTCAATTACTTACGTATTTCAGTTTTGATGATGCGCTAAATTTCCATAAATAAGACAAAACCAATCCTTTACTTTGCAAACAGCTTCTGCCATCTTTAATTTTTTCCTAATTTGGGTTTATTATGCAAATTTGTAAATTCCTAATTTTCACAAATATTTTATTTTTGTACGACACTACTTATAATCCGTATACGAGAGTCGCTAACCACGGAAACCCAGAATACAACTTACAAGAGAACGTCCCCACGATGAGGATTTTTGTGTCGGTCTTTTTCCTAAAATTTCCTTTTTTTAGAACCCCTACTATAGACAGGAAAATTGTGAATTCCAACAAAACCTGGATGTAAATGATTTAATTAAATTTTTGTTACATTTAATTTTTTAAATCATATTTCTATTTGTATTTAGGTAATATTTTTCTACTTGCGTCATTATTGCAATTGATAAAGAAAAAAATATAAATTTCTCATTACAATAATAATCACATGAAAATACACAAAATTTAAATATTGTTATTCTCAAAATTCACACAGTTTATTTGTTTCAACTCAATATATCAAAAAAATGTTCTCTGTCAAAATTTTATCCTCATTTCGCACAACAAAATTTTTCTCACCATAAGAAATTTTCTTCCACCACTATTTTCATCGAGTTTCACACACACGCAAAATATTGAAAATTGTTACCTGGCAAAAAAAGCTTGCCTTTAAATAAAAAAAAAATTGCTGAAGTAGCATGTTTTGCTTTCACATTTGGAAGCTTATACAAACCTGTAGTGGTAACTTGACCCATGTAATATTTCATTTGGGAATTTGCATTTTCGTTGTTTAGTGGTTTCTCTAAAGACATCGTTATCATTTTGAAATTCTTCTATATTGTAACTATACAACGAAGGGTCCGAAAATGAATCATAAGATATAGAGTTGTAATATGGCAAATCTTCGGAACTATGAATATACATCTGTAATGAAAATACATTCAAACTTTAGTAAGCTATATATAAGTAATATTAATTTATGAGTTATGGTAGGGATTAGAGATAGGCGCAAGTTTGCTCTTGGCTTTGAAAATACTACTCACGTATGTTCACGTACGTTAGCATCTTTAAAAAAACCACACATGTCCACACACGTTGAAATTTTTCCTAAAAATTTCATGCATGTTCCCGCACGCACAGCTGATATGTAAGTAATGCGCTTTTAAACTAAGTATTTACATGTTTTCATTTAAAAATAAAATGTTGGCCCTCATTTTCACTGAGTATTCGGGTTTTTAACACCAAAATTAAATGTTTAAGGAATTGTGAATTATAAATACGTCATGGTCAAAAGCAACTTTCACTTAGAAATTGTCTATATATCAAACATTTGCGTCATAACTTTTGAACAGTAAAATATATTGACTTAGCTTATTTGTTTTATTTTTTTTTGAAATATTAGCCCTATTCACTCTTTATAGTACGTACACACGAGAGTGAATTTTAGCCAAATTTAGCATTTCGTTGAAATGGGTCTGAAATGCCAAATTTCGCATTACAAAAACTGTCAAATGGAATTCTGAATTTCGCACACATTTCAACAAAATGCACTTGAATTGCAAAAAGTAACTAGCAATCCTCAAACACAAGGTTATAAAAAAGGGAAAGTATAAGATCTATTACTTTTTTTTGACATTTTGCAAATAATTGTTTTTGTTTTCATAACAGCTGCTACATTAAAAAAGAAGTTAGGTGAAAAAATAAAAAGGATTCTGGTTCTGGTAGAGCTGTGGCAGGATAAACTAAGTGACCTCCATGGGGCACAAAAAAATACACATGTATTAGGAAATGGCGCAGGGGCCATTTACTTTAGTCTGAAAAAAAAGAAGCCATAAAATAACTTCTTTTTTTTGGCCAGAAAAATGATGTTGTTATTTTGTGTATACTTGCAGCGTGTAAAATATTAAACCCTTCCCTGCCCATGCTGTCATATATGGTCCCACCACTTTAAATGGTAATAGTAGCACTATCTTACGTCCATCATTCAAACCCAATATGAGTTTCGTAGATTGTAGCTTTCTTTATCGATGAGGATATATAACGGAAAACGCCAGCTGTCAGCAGAAAGTTATTACCATTTTTATGTGAAAAAATATGTTTTTGGACACAAGTAAAATTTTTGATTTTCAAACTAACTATAAGAAATTTTCTGAATTTCAACATAAAAAAAATATTGCTGTGTTGCTAAAGGTGTGCTGATTGGTATGGTTTACTTCGAAATAATATTAAAAAAATATATTATCAAATTGTTGTTTCCAACAATTGGGACCATATAAGGTTCCTTAGGCAGTGCTTAGTGTTAGGTAAACTTAGGTGCATTTTCCAGTTTTTACTACAAATTCGGAATGGAGCGACTTATGGACGATGAAGAAGAAGAATATGTGAATGATTATGACTGGTGTGAAAGTGAAGATAATGAAGGTTTTTCGAAGGATGATTTTTACAGTTCGAGGTCGTCCTTTGGAAGGAGCTGTAATGCAAAACGATCCAGACCAAATACATACCATATTCCACCAGTAGATATTAAACTGGATAGCATAAAAAACCTCCCGGAAATGAAGCCAGCCTCTGAGGATCAATTCAAATACAAAGTTCCTGGTTATGGTAAACGTGTTCTTACGTATTGTACTAAATGTAATGTTCGCTTATGCTATAAAGGCGAACAAAATTGTTTCCACAAATTTCAAATAATTGGTATAAACTTTCATTTTTGGTTATTTTCCTCAATAAAGTGTTTTTTTTTTTTTAAAAAAAAGCTATGCATTTCTATTTTACTTGAGACTGCCCAACGAACCATATATGACGAGCTCAGAGGAAAAGTGAGAAATAAAATTTACTAGAGGAAAGCTGATCTAGAAAATTTCTTAGAACCAAAACGAAGTTTCGTTCTGCTTTGCTTATTTGATTTTGTATGTGTGCGTAAAGGCTCAATTATGCATAAGTAACGAAACGTAGCGTAATGGAACGTAAAAATCTATCGAAGATAGAACTCTACGTTGCGTTACTATTTCGATAAAACTTGCACTCACTAACCAACCATATCACAGATATTTATGTGACAGTTGGCAACGTTACGTTACGTTCCGTTACTTATGCATGATTGAGCCTTAAGTTACAACTCATCGTGCGTACTCGGCTATACCGTTGTAGTCTGCAAGCACCCTGCAGTAAAATAAACATTTAGTAGCAAAAAGCAACTAGTTGTATGTATAGTGCAAAAGAGACTGGGGCAAAAGTAATGCAGCTAGCAACCAGTTTAAAGAAGAAAATGCTGTTTCTGCTTGTGTTGAATTAAAATTAAGGCACAAAGAATACAGCAAAAAGAACAAAGACAAAGTTTTGCAAAAACAAATTGCATTGGTAATATAAAAAAAATGACTTAATATAAAAAAAAATTGAATTTCTCCATTTACATCTGCCATCACGATATTGCCATCAAAATGCACTCTTGAAGATCAGTTAACAAAAGAAAAAGCATTTTAAAAAGAATACATTAGAGCGACAATCAGGGTCTTATTCATGGATACTTTTTTAACATTTTAACTTTCTTTATTTTAAAACAAATGTCAAATAAAATAATTTTAGTGCACGAATCGCTTAATCAAAAATTACATCTTTAATGTACAACTAATAAAATATTTTTATACCAACAAATTTTTTGAGCTAATAAATTAAATAAAAAATTAACACCGATCGTTTATTTACTCGTAGAAATAGTACATTTCGCTACTGGCTATATAATTAGTAACTACGAAACTAGACTTATGACTACACCAAAAAAGTAAAATCAGGGAACTAGTTCTGATTTGCCCGAAATGTTATTAGTTCAGTTACCAGTTGCAAAAGGTAGGAGAAATTGGCTTCTCGTATGACATTATCATTGTAATAGAGGCAGTTGACAGCATGTAAATGGGGGTTGTGGTGAAACCAGTAATGGTTACTTTGCAACTCGTTGCTTTACTATTTATAGAACTAGTCAGCTTCACTGAAGGGCAACAGCTACAACTGATATGTTTGTATCAAAGAGTATAGACTACAAAGAGGTCGCAATTCGCTATTAGGCTTTTCGGAACGTAAAAAGCTAGAAACCATTTATGAGGTGCCATACCGATGAAGCGAACGCAACGGTTGGCAACCGGTCCACCGGACAAAAAGGTATGAATGGATGGGTTGGAGGTGTTTGATAGAACAAATAGTTTACATTTCTTTTGGCAAATAACATTCAAAATTTGTAGTATTTTCTATATTCTTTATATACAAATATGAAAACGTTTTGTTTTGATTTTATGTTTTTTGATTGAGCAGATTGTTATGCACATGCATGTAGATACTTGTGAATATATTTTTCTGCTTTGATTTTATGAAATTCAATAAATTCATAAGCAATGAATAAATGAAAACTTACAAAAAAATTATTATTATCTTTGCGTATTATTACATGGGAGAAAAAAAAAACAATCCAAAAACGCGCATAGATTTTAATTTAAAATTTTTTGTTTGAAAATTTTAAATTTCATACTTTTTTTTAATTTTGCTTTCTTTGTTTACATTATTTTTCAAATATAAAATAACTACACTCATGTAGTTTCTCACATGACATCTCATATTTTTAACATGAAAAAAAATGTTAAATGCTTTGACCCATACGATTTTACATTGCATCTCATATATTTAACATGATTTATTCTTATCAAAATTTTAATTTTTCACTGTTAAATCTATCGACGTCTCTGCCGTGGCCCTACGATTTGAACATGCACCTCATATGAGGTTAAGAAAAAATTTTAATATTACATTAATATTGATAAAGGAAATAAAAAAGAAAATATTATAAAAAATTCCACATCTCATATTATGAGGTGCATGCATTTATTTATATTGAGTATTGATAAATGAAATAAAAATATATAATATGAACATCTACATTTCATATGAGGTGCAATGTTAATTTTTTTTCACAAAATGTTTATTTTGAAATTGCTGTAATGGCTTATCTTCGTCAATTGTCGCAAAAACAACAAAACCACACGATTCTTCTTCTTATTCTTTGCTTCGGTTTTCTGCTACAATCCGATTTTAACATGAGGTGCTATGTTAATTCTTTTGTACATGTTAAATTTCATATATCGCTGCTACGATAACATGTCAACAAGAAATTCTTGTAAAAAAAATGTAAATTCAAATAACGAAATTGACATGAACTTAAGTCATGACTTTGAAAATTAACCTCTAGATTTAATTTTCATAGTCTCCTAAAAAAAAAAAAAGAAATCAATCAAAAAACATAAAATCAAAACAAAACGTTTGCATATTTGTATATAAAGAATATAGAAAATACTGCAAATGTTAATTGCCAAAAGAAATGTAAACTATTTGTTCTATCAAACACCGCCAACCCATTCATTCATACCTTTTTGTTCGGTGAACCGGTTGCCAACCGTTGCTTTCGCTTCATCGGTATGGCACCTCATAAATGGTTTCTAGCTTTTTACGTTCCAAAAACCTCAAGAGCGAATTGCGAACTCTTTGTAATGTAGTTATTTAAGAAAAAACTTAAATACTTAACTTCCAAAGTACATGCATTTATTTTATTCAATAATGTTAAATGAAATAAAAATATATAATATAAAAATCTACATTTCAATGTTAATTTTTCTCACAATGTGCATTTTGAAATTGCTGTAATGGCTTACCTTCGTCAACTATCGTAAAAACAACAAAACCACACGATTCTTCTTCTTATTCTTTGCTTCGGTTTTCTGCTACATTCTGATTTTAACATGAGATGCGGTGTTAATTCTTTTGTGCATGTTGAATTTCATAAATGTTTGTATTTATTTCTTGTCTTTCATTATTTTTATTATTATTAACTACAAATGTAGTTATTTATGAACAAATTTAAATACTTTACTTTCGAAGTACATGCATTTATTGTATTGAATATTAATAAATTAAATAAAAATATATAATATGAAAATCACACTTCATATGAGGTGCATTCATTTTGAAATTGCTGTAATCGCTAAACCTCGTCAACTATCGGGAAAATAACAAAAACACACACGACTCTTCTTCTTATTCTTAGCTTCGGTTTTCTGTTATAATCTGATTTTAACATAAGGTGGCAGTGTTAATTCTTGTGTACATATTAAATTTC
This sequence comes from Toxonevra muliebris, assembly GCA_963691655.1. Classification (NCBI taxonomy): domain Eukaryota; kingdom Metazoa; phylum Arthropoda; class Insecta; order Diptera; family Pallopteridae; genus Toxonevra; species Toxonevra muliebris. Next base: position 46,216,311 of record OY829328.1, on the reverse strand, counting down.
ATAAATTTCACAAATGTTTGTATTTATTTCTTATGTTTTATTATTTTTTTTTATTATTATTAACTACAAATGTAGTTATTTAAGAAAAAATTTAAATATTACATTAATATTGATAAATGAAACTTTTATAAAAAATTCTACACTTCATATGAGGTGCAATGTTAATTTTTTTCACAAAATGTTTATTTTGAAATTACTGCAATGGCTTATCTTCGTCAATTGTCGCAAAAACAACAAAACCACATGATTCTTCTTCTTATTCTTTGCTTCGGGTTTCTGTTACAATCCGATTTTAACATGAGGTGCTATGTTAATTCTTTTGTACATGTTAAATTTCATATATCTACGATAACTGTAAACAAGCAATTTTTGTATTTATTTTACATATATACATATAAATTCTACAAACATACCTTCGCCTGAGAATTGATTTGGCGTATAGACATAGGAATACTTATACAGCTAAGCCAAATCAATTCTCAGGCGACGATACATTTGCACATGCGACGGAATATATTTTTGCTTTACTTTATTTTATTTCTTTTGCAAAAATCATAGCATTTTTAATTGATATTCGTAGATACGTATATTATTTAGAGGTCCTTCAACTTTGGCATCTGAGGCAAATTAATATACAACCCACTAAAATCCCATCACAACACACACAATTCGATATTTACATTTTTATTCAAATTTCAGCAAATTTCTGTTTTAGCGCGGTTTTGCCGAGTTTCGCTGCTGCTGCTGCTGCAAAAAAAAAAATTGAATTTGGTTTGAATTGAATATTTTTCATTTTGCCAGCGAAACTTATGATCATTGTTTATGTTTGTGTTGGTGGTAATTGATGGGTGGTTTATTAGTTGGTCATCTTCCATCATTGATGTCTGAGACGAAGTTGTTTATTATGAAAAGATATATATTGTTTGCTTTTACAGCAATCCTTCAGCTGCTCGTCGTACCGCTATTTTGGGAGATTTTCGGAGTATATGTCCCCAAAACCAATTTTGGTGTTCAGACATCCTCTTTACTTATTATGAGGAATGTTTTTGTCGAAGGAAGTATGTCAGTATTCCAAGCCGTTCAGCCTGTATGAACAATTTTAAATAAATTTTTACCAAAAATCCTCTAAAACAGAGGTACAGAGAGTAGGTGGAGGGTTGGTGTGTAGAGAAAAAATGTTTATCTTTTTGCAATACACAACTTTGCCTCAGATGCCAAAGTTGTAGGATCTCAAAATAATAGGGGTTCTCACTCTTCGTAGCATTTTGGGTGTATCGTTGTAATAGTAGCATATTTCTGCTATAACTGCTACGACAACAACAAAATGTACGTATCTTACATTTACAACCCTAACAAAAACTGCTACGCCAAAACCCCCCAGTTGCACAAACAGTGAGTACACCTCAAACGATTAATGATTTCATTACTCCAAAAGGAGGGATAAACGAGCAACTCCATTACAGTAACAAAATTTTTGAATTTCACTAACAGAATTTCATAATTTTATATGGTCTATTTTTAGAAATAATGATAAACAAAGACAGCCTGATTGAGTAGTTCAAATTTGTATATCTTACTCTCTCTTGCCCAGTTAACCCTTTACGGTAGGTAGGGTAAAAACTGCCCCGCATATCTAATCTTAAAAATTCATATATGTAACTAATGCCTGTAATATATAAGATGTAAATCTTGTGGCATTTGGAATGCTTTGAAATAATGCATGCTTTGAATTATGCATAGTCGGATATATTTTAAGCCACCTCGAAAAGTTGAAATTACTTATAGTCACACAGTTTAATATTTTATTTACAGTTTCTCATTCTGCTGATAATGACATAAATCAAAAAAATTTCTGTGCAACTGGTGTTTTTATTTTCTTTAAAATCGTGTGCATCAAGAGTTAAAAATCAGTAACTAGTACTAGAATCATTGCAAGAGTAAAAAAACAAAATTCAATGACAACAAATATGCTTGTGTGGCTCAGTTGGTAAGCGCGTCGTTTAATATTCGCTATTCAAGCCTGGAAAAAGGCAACTCAAGAAAATAATAAAATTATAAAACGATAATAGTAAATAATAATAAAAAAAAAATAAAAAATAATGAACAAAAATGAAGATAACATTATAATTAAAAAAAAAAAAAAAAAAATGTTGTGGGATTTGAACCTTGGCACACACAAGGGCTTACTGTCGGTTTAAACAACTAGTCTATGGCGTTATGAATTTTGTGAGAAACTATTTCGGAGTTTTGTTTTTCTATGAGATGCAAATGATCTCATGCTCGTAATCGAGTCCTCCTTTATTACTTCTTTTGGAGGCTAAAACGAGTACTCCATGACCTAGGACATGCAATGTTAAAAAGGAGTACAAAATGCAAGAGCTCTGGAGCAATAGGGAGTAATCGATTGCTCGCTTTGGAGTGCTCAATGATTACTCCTACGATCATCCAAAGTTCAACTGGGCCTATTGTTAAGTTGTAAATTGTATGTGTATATTTGACAGCTGTTTGAAGAAGTAGCAAATTTGTAAAATAAAAAGAAAAATTAGAACTTGGCCCGAAAAAATGGAAGAAAATATGGAAAGCTAATAAAAAGTGGACGGAGAATGATGTAGAAAAAATTTTGGAATACTTACATGAAGCGCTGGAGTTTGAGGTAGTGTTTGCTTTCGGAATTTATTTGGTGGCGCTATTTATAGCAAATAATTGCTAAAAATAACAAATAATTACGTTTTCACAGATGCCTACAGTACAGTATTTTTATAATAAACTAATTGAAAAGAAAGGGATCGAGGCATCGTGGAGCATGATAAGATGGAAGGTGCGCAATTTAAGGATTTCGTTTAATAAATCTAGTGATTGGCGGAAATCAACTGGTGCTGGTCTTCTCGAGTGCGATGAAGGAGTTACGAGCGTTGAAAGTAATCAAACTGTATTTAATTGAAATTTAAAAAGTTTCAAAACTATTATTTATATGCAGAAAAAATATTGCGTATGTGGCCACACTACAACCAGCTAAAGGAAATATTTGGAGAAAAGCCTGTCGCCAGAAACGCAGAAAAAGTGTTTGATAGTGCGGAAGTAGGAATAGAGGATGTCTCCATTTCTTCATATTTTAATGATGCGGACACTTTCCCACTAGAAGAAGAACTTCTATTACAGCAATCACCAAATGAACCAGAACAAGCTGCTACAAATCCAACAACTACAGTGTCAAAGGCGCAGTTGAGTGCAGTTCAAATACAACGTACTGAACTTCAAAATCGAATATTTGATTTCGATCAACAAAAATTCGACAAAGAACAGGAACTACAACATAGACGATTAAAATTTGAAAAAGAAAAGTTGCAGTCGAAGAGAGAATGGAAACAACAGGAGTTTGAGTTAAAGAAACTTGAAATCGAAAAAAATTAATGTTTGAAATTGAAATGAAATATAAAAATAATGCATGTTTTTTTTCTGAATGCAACTTTACACAGCTACATCGATCAAAATTAGGATTTGTGCTGGGCAAACCAGAAAGGTCGCGTAAGTTTTCTGGGATATTTTAGGCAAGTAGACGTGACACAACCGATCCATATGATAAACATGCCAAGAGGAAAATTGGTAAATTTATTTAATTGAGAGAGAATAACACCTGTCTCTTGATTTCACTCTGTTTAGTTTCCTCAGAATTTTCATTTTGTTCTGGGTCAATATTTCTTGCATACTCCTCTATATCAGAGTCTGAAATTAAAACAATGTGAAGAATGCAACAGACCAGAAACCAATTGCAACAAAATTCGTAGTTCTGCAAGACTGCCGAATTTTTCTTTCAATACGCCAAAGCAATGCTCTCCCCGACTTTGTACTTACTATGTCGCAAGTAAAATTCTTTTCTGCTTATCTTATTCAGATGCTGCGAATTAGTTCTGTATGGAGTAATTACATATTCGGACAAAGGATATGCCGAGTCACCAGCTATCTACTGATCTATAGAAAAAAACTTTTCCTTTGCTGTAAAAAGTGCGCAATTTCGAAAAATTCTGGCATCATGAATGCTACCAGGATGACCCACTACCACATTACGGATTCGTAGTTTATACTCACATACGACTTGGGCTTTAATCGAGTAAACATGATTCCTTGCAAAAAAAAACTGTTTGATTATTTACTGGTGATTCTGCCAATTTCAGTTCTGTTCCGTCAACGTAACCAATACAGAATGGTAGCTCATGAGAAGTGGCCGCAACAATTTCAGCACGCTCTGTTTGATTTGGCCAATAAATGTTGCAGTTTTAAAACAGCCCGGAAAACACGGTTGGTAGTTTTAATTATTGTGCCACCATCTCCAATGCCGAAAATTGTAGCAATTTTTTTAAAAGTAGCATTTTCACCTGATGAGCCAAGGCGGAATAGTACAATAGCCACCTGTAATTCAACACTAAATTGCTCACAGGCATGTGGCTTTTTGAATTCCATATCATCGGCAATCAGAGCACACAACTCAGGAAACTGCTTTCTATTTACCCTTAGTATATGTCGAAACCGCTGATCATCAATTGCTGTCAGAATTTCATTGCGCCAGACAATTGATTTTGGAACAATGTTTAAGATTCCACGACGACACAACAATACACAAAGAATATCCTCGTCCAGTTTTTCGTCGGCAACGTCATAGTTTTCTTCCATTTCTGGAAAACTTTAAAGATAAATTTTCAAAAATATATTTTTATTTATATTTTTACGGACCTTCGATGAAACTCATTTCATTTAAAAAGTTTTCAATCAAACATTGTATAATTTTAGATTTTTCACTTTCTTTGGGCATCGCGGCAATATTATTTAAATAAATGTGGATGAGTAAACAAAACTCAGCTGCATTTTCAGGTTTGCTACAAGCACAAAACAGTTTTTTGCTAAGGTATACTCACTCTTTGGTGTAAACATTTACAACTTTTACAATCTACAATGCCAAATACAACGAAGAGTGAGAACCCCTAATATACTTATCTACCAATATCAATTATAAATGCTATGATTTTTGCAAAAGAAATAAAATAAAAAAGTAAAGCAAAAATATATTCCGTAGCATGTGCAAATGTATCGTCGCCTGAGAATTGATTTGGCGTAGGTGTATAAGTATTCCTATGCCTATACGCCAAATCAATTCTCAGGCGACGGTATGTTTGTATAATTTATATGTATATATGTAAAATAAAAACAAAAATTGTTTGTTTACATGGTATCGTAGTAGCGATATATGAAATTTAACATGTACAAAAGAATTAACATAGCACGGACTGTAACAGAAAACCGAAGCAAAGAAAAAGAAGAAGAATCGTGTATGTTTTTGTTATTTTCCCGATAGTTAACGAAGTTTAGCCATTACAGCAATTTCAAAATGAATGCACCTCATATGAAGTGTAGTTTTTCATATTATATATTTTTATTTAATTTATCAATATTCAATACAATAAATGCATGTACTTCGGAAGTAAAGTATTTAAATTTTTTCTTAAATAACTACATTTGTAGTTAATAATAATAAAAATAATAAAAGATAATAAATAAATACAAACATTTATGAAATTTAACATGCACAAAAGAATTAACACCGCATCTCATGTTAAAATCTGATTGTAGCAGAAAACCGAAGCAAAGAATAAGAAGAAAAGTTGTGTGTTTTTCCGATAGTTGACGAAGATAAGCCATTACAGCAATTTCAAAATGTACATTGTGAGAAAAATTAACATTGCACCTCATATGAAATGTAGATTTTTATATTATACATTTTTATTTCATTTAACAATATTGAATAAAATAAATGCGTGTACTTTGGAAGTAAAGTTTATGTTTAAGTTTTTTCTTAAATAACTACATTTGTAGTTAATAATAATATTTATTTATTTATTCAAAAGTAACTAATAATAATGAAAATAATAAAACAAAAGAAATAAATACAGAAATTTCTTGTTTACATGTTATCGTAGCAGCGATATATGAAATTTAACATGAACACAGGAATTAACACTGCCACCTCATGTTAAAATCAGATTGTAGCAGAAAACTGAAAGAAAGAATAACAAGAAGAGTCGTGTGGTTTTGTTGTATTTGCGACAATTGACGACGATAAGCCATTACAGCAATCTCAAAATAATCATTTTGTGAAAAAAATTAAGATTGCACCTCACATGAAGTGTAGTTTTTCATATTATATATTTTTATTTCATTTATCAATATTCAATACAATAAATGCATGCATCTCATAATATGGGGTGCAGAATTTTATATTATATTTTTTTATTTCATTTATCAATATTAATGTAATATTTAAATTTTTTCTTAAATAACTACATTTGTAGTTAATAATAAAATAAAAATAATAAAACATAAGAAATAAATACAAAAATTTCGTGTTTACAGGTTATTGTATCAGCGATATATGAAATTAAATATATGGAAAAATTTAATATTAAAATTATGCGCGTTTTTGGTTTGCCTTTTTTTTTCTCCCATGTAGTTGTACGCAAAGAGGATAATAATTTTTTATAAGTTTTCATTTATTCATTGCTTATGATTTTATTGTATTTCATAAAATCAAATCAGAAAAATATATTCAAAATTATCTACATGCATGTGCATAACAAAAAAGAATTAAATCAAAATACATTAAATCAAAACAAAACGTTTGCATATTTGTATATAAAGAATATATAAAAAACTGCAAATGTTGAATGTTATTTGCCAAAAGAAATGTAAACTATTTTTTCTATCAAACACCTTCAACCCATCCATTCATACTTTTTTGTTCGGTGGAGCGGTTGCCAACCGTTACGTTCGCTTCATCGGTATGGCACCTCATAAATGGTTTCTAGATTTTTACGTTCCAAAAACCTTAAGAGCGAATTGCGACCTCTTTGTAATCTATACTCTTTGGCAGTACCGATGGTTCGACAGCGACGGTTGTCGACCAGCGATGCCAACTTGCGGGGAATTCCCCGATTTGCGGGGAAGCCGAAGATTATAAGCATTTTATTTTATAATAATTTTTACTATAGATTTGTGTTTATATAAAGTATTTACATTACAATTTCTGTGTTATATTTTTTCCGTTTGCTTGCTCCATTTTTTCTTTTGAATTAACAAGCCAAACTTTTTAAGAAAGACTTGAAGCGTATTGAAAAGAAGCGTGAATTGTTAGAAAAGCCGACATTTTACATTACTGGCGCTTCACTTTTTTTTTTGCTTTCAAGGAGGTCAAAAAAATTTAATATTGTTTTGACTAAAGTCGCTCTAGAATATATGTGTAAAAAGATTCTTTGAAATTTACAGTCCATTGAAAATTACATATGTTTATTTGCAGGTCCTGATGCAGCAGTCATGCATATTTGAACTTTGAAACTAGTTTTTCTCAAAACAGCATTTTTCGAAACGGCTGCCATGAACCAAAACTAATGAACTGATTGCGCTTAAATTTTCATCGTATCTTCAATGCATCTATAGTTCTACTCCGTCCTAACCACGATTTATTGTGATATCAATGTTTTCTATTTAACCTTTAACTGTGGAGGTGGTGGTAAATTTTACACCAACAAAAAAGTTTTCAAATTTTATATTTATTTTAATTAAAAATGTTATTAGCTTGTTTTCAAAATTTGTTAGTAAAGCTAAAAGATAAAAAATTCACCCCCATAGTTAAAGCTTAAATTGAAATAGTTAAAAAAAATGACAAAAATCAAATACTTATTTTTAAAACTAGATAGATAAAAATACAAACTTTTAATGACTTAACTAAAAGAACATAAGTACAATAAAACTATCCCAAAAATTAAATTTTCAATATTTTTACTTAACCCTCTAGTTTCCAAGCGTGCCTCTAGACAGCCTTCATCAAAACGGGTGTAATTACCACCTTAATAGTTTTTTGTTGCTAAATTTTATCACATCGTTAATGGAATTTCCCAAGCTTTTAAAAAATGCATTAGTTATGAATTATGATGCGTATTACAGATTAGCGACAAAGTTAAAATTTGTCAAAAACAGCAAAAGTAATTATTTTGTTTGAATTTGAGATAAAAAAAAAAAAAAATACTTCCCGTCATACTAGCCAGATAAAAAAACTAGCTGTTGCTAGGAATTTTTTATACAAAATATTTAGTTATTTAAAAAAGATTGATAAAAAGTTTATTTAACAACATATACTTTTAGGCATTCAACTTTTCCGGCTTCATAAAACTACACCCATTAAATTTTTTTGAGATCAGATTTATGCTTTTTACATTAAAATTTATCAATCCCAATTTTTTTTAAATCAATCAAAAATTTGGGAACTAGAGAGTTCTGGTTCCGGCTATAGGTCTATCGATTAATACGCTGATTCAATCTTTGATTTTACATAAGCAGAATCATGGCAGCCATCGGCCAACTTTTTTTTTGACACAGGTTTCGTTGAACGACAGTCGCTATACAGATATATAGTCGATGTTACTGTATATTTTGACGTAAACTAATTTTTAAATGATTCTTGAGATAAATAATATTTGTCAGCTCCTTCGACAGTGAACAGTTATTTAATGTTACTAGTCAGCTTTTTATTTGGAGTATCTACTATTTATATTTTTCTGTATACTTATACATATTTGAAAATACATAGGTAGAAAAAATTTACTTTCAAATTTTTATTTTTTATATTTTAAAAATCCTTCGGTCTTCGGCTTCGGCCGAAGGTTAGATGAATGGCCGAAGTTCGGCTTCGGCATCGGCCAAAAAATCACCTTCGGTCGGACACTAGTGTGTACATTTATTCCTGGCAGAGTTATTTGTTGGTGTTAAACGTGTGGAGATCGACTATGCCATACAAGCAGAGAAGTCGCCGTAGCAAACACAGGCGTTTGATAGGTTTTGCATTCGGTTAGTTACATTGGATTAAAATTTAATTATTTTTTAAAATATAAAAACAATACAAATGAATCTAGGTTTTAACAAATGTATAAACAAAATGCAGTGATAATGATAGCAAACCACGGCATTATAAAAATTTTGCTTTGTGCATTAACCTTAGAAACACAACACTTTTTTATCTATGTAAATAGCAAAAATGTTAAACAGAAAAAATCAAACTTATTTATTATAAAATTTTACTTCAATAAAAATACATTGTTTCTTATTTTTATTAAATGCAGTTAAGGAAATCTCTTTGCGGTGCTTTTAAAAAGTAGTGGGGTGACTGGTCACCCCTGTTGCCTTTCTAATGTTAAATGCGGAAAGCACTTATCGTCGCCTGAGAATTGATTTGGCGTATGTGTGTACAAATTCATATACCTATACGCCAAATCAATTCTCAGGCGACGTTATGTAAAATTTTCACTTCTAATAAAATTTCAAATCGACAGAAAGAAACACTTAAAGCGCGGAAAATGATGCAATTACAGCTGCGTATATGGGAACATATCATGCTCGATGCATTGAGTAAAAGAAAAATAATGCAACTACGATTTGGTGCAATTGCAAAATATTTTTGCTATCACAACAACAAATATATGCGGTATGGAATAACAATTTGCATTTGCAATGATGCAAGACCATTTGCAATTTATAGTGAACTGGGCTATTATATATAAAAGATAATGATATCTTATAAATTTTGAGTTTATGAAAGAATTGTTTTAATTTGAATTATTTACATAGCATATAGATTATACATCAAATCCCTATATATGACTATACATATGTATATACATTATGTATATAGCATTCAGTTGGCTTAACTGTTTACATATCAAATATCTTGCGTGCCTTGCACACATCCATTGTTTTATTTCACTTATCATTATTCAATATAAATAAATGCATGCACCTCATAATATGAGATGTAGAATTTTTTATAACATTTTCACTTATCAATATTAACGTAATATTTAAATTTTTTCTTAAATATCTACATTTGTATTTAATAATAAAATAAAAATAATTAAACATAAGAAATGAATACAAAAATTTCTTGTTTACATGTTATTGTATCAGCGATATATGAAATTTAACATGTGCAGAAGAATTAACATTGCACCTCATGTTAAAAAAAGAAGAAGAGTTGTGTGTTCTTGTTGTTTACCCGAATAAATCATTACAGCGATTTTGAAATTAACATTTTGAGAAAATCTAACATGCACCTCATATAAGGTGCATGTTAAAATCGTATGGCAACGGCGGAGACGTCGATAGATTCAACAGTGATAAGAAAAATTAACATCTTTGATAAGAATAATCATGTTAAAAATATGAGATGCAATGTGAAATCGTATGGGCCAAAGCATTTAACATTTAACATCTCATGTTAAAAATATGAGATGTCATGTGAGAAACTACATGAGTGTAGTTATTTTATATTTGAAAAATAATGATAAAGAAATTGCAATTGTAAACAAAGAAAGCAAAATTAGAAAAAAGTATGAAATTTAAAATTTTCAAACAAAAAATTTTAATTTAAAATCTATGCGCGTTTTTGGATTGCCTTATTTTTTTTCCCCCATGTAATAATACGCAAAGGGCAAAATAATTTTTGTAAGTTTTCATTTATTCTTTGTTTATGAATTTATTGAATTTCATAAAATCAAAGCAGAAAAATATATTTAAAAGTATCTACATAGATGTGCATAACGAAAAAGAAATCAATCAAAATATATAACATCAAAACAAAACGTTGCATATTTGCGTTTGCTTCATCGGTATGGTACCTCATAAATGGTTTCTAGCTTTTTACGTTCCAAAAAGCCTAAGAGCGAATTGCGACCTCTTTGTAATATATACTCTTTGGTTATTGCTTGTAAAAAAGTAAAAAAAAACTGTACCTACGTTATTCTGCTTATTTGTTTGTTTTGCATTTGAGTTTATTTTGCCGATGTTTCTGTGTGTTTTTAATAAAATAATAAATTTTATAAAGTTTTTAAAATGGAAATCGACAGCGACGGTAAGTGAAATGGTGGTAAATAATAAATTTTTCTTACTTAGATTAAATTTTTATAGTTAGTCTTAATCCCAAAAAATGAATGTTAATGAATTTAACATTTTTTATAAACATATCTTTTGTTTTTTATGACGCATTATTTAATTACTCTATAAAATTTTCTAGATCAGCTTTCCTCTAGCAAATTTTATTCTTCAGTTTTCTTTTGAGCGCGTCATAAGTTCCACAAGTAATTTCAGATTTTAACATTTGTAATTAAGGTACTGAAAAATTCATAGAACGAAAGTTGTTCAGAATGAAGAATGCTAGCCCTTAATATTTTTTTAAACAAAATTTGCCTTGTTGAGCAAGGAAGGGTTAATCTTCGATAGCTGCGATAGTCTGTTTATGTTTAGATTTATTAATATAGATTCGAAAGAGCGGGTGTTTGGTAATATGCATTCAAAGGCAATCGTGTTCTTTACATATATCGTTATGCCTAGAAAGATTGTTGTAAAGTTTTTGCGTAGTGAACGGTTATTTAAATAAATAAAGTGATAACTTGAGAATTCTGTTTTATCTATTTTTTGGAAGTTTGTATAGCGTTTAGTTATAATACTGTTTATTTTTGTGATTTTGAGATCGATATCGCATTCAGAAAAGATTTTTATTACCATACAAATTTCCATTTTGAAGTTTTTGTAAGCCAGAGTAAGCGACGCACAGGGCTCCGTCTCCATATAAATGATGGGCCATAAATAGGGTTTTGGTCAGAAATGAAAGAAATTTGGTTTCTTGATGGATAATGACACGAAAATTCAAAAAATTTAATCGGCATTTTCGTAAACCTTACAGTTTTTTAAAAAATATAGATTTTTGGATGAATTTATGTAGTTTTAAAGAGCATTTGATTTGTTTGTTGAAATTAAAAAAAGCTGTAAAAAATTTGTTTTTTTTTTAGTAAGTCTCTTTGCTAAAAATAAAAACAAAAAAATTAATAAAAAAAATATGAGTTATAGTTATCAAATTATTAGTCAACCTTAGTGTAGAACCTTTTTAAATGCTACATATTCCTTACGATACTTTAAAATTTAATACAATAAAAAAATATTATGATTATTTTGTTTAAAAATTAATTTTTTATTCATCACTGCTTTCGGAATTTTCTTCAGAAGACCTTAAACATATCCTTAGCGATTCATTGAGGGGACATTCGAGTTTAAAAATACTCTTCAAAAATACTCTTCTAAAATATTAGTGAAAAATTCGAAGTAAAACGAAGGGAGATTGAAAAAATCTTAACACACGTTTTACCTAAAAATTTTTTTTGGGTGTAAAATTTAAAAATTTCTTTGATCTAGTTATCTTTGCAAAATATGTCAGTTGTTATTTTTAATGACAAACATGTTGATTTATTGTGAGTTTGATCAAAATGAGTGAAGAAAAGGAAGTACGTCTCAAAATTATTAAAAATTTTAAAAAAAATCAAATTGGTCCTACAAAAAATTGGCCAAAGAATTGAAGGTCTGCCGTCAAACTGTTTCCAATGTTATTAAACAGTTTCAGGAGATTTTGACTGATTCGGAAAGAAAACAAGGACCACATGATATTGGGAAAGCCAAGAAAATAGATTGAGAATCCAAAAACAGACAAAATTTCCTAAAAAAAATCCTGGTATGGCAAGCTATATGCAGTTGCGGCAAAATAAGCATGTCATTTGTTACAGTGGGCTCTATAAATACCGAAATATACATCAAAGAATGTTGGCCCGATTTGGCATCATGTCACATAGTTTATGTACCAAGAGAGTCCAATCCTCCAAATTGTCCGGAGCTAAGACCAGTGGAGAGATATTGGGCTCTTGTGAAAAGAAACTTAAAGAGCACAAAAAAGGTGTCCCAAAATATCGAAAATTTTAAAAGGAGATGGGCAAAGTGTTCCAAAAAGGTGTCTGAAACAATTATCAAATCTCTAATGGAAGGCTTACCAAAAAAGGTCCACGAGTTCATAAATAATGGTTAGAACTATAAAAGTTATATTGTATTTTTCTGTAATTTGTAAAATATTATCAATTAAATTAAAAAAAAAATCAAAACTCTAAGACCGTTTAAAAATTATTGAATTTTATATATGTTAAGATTTTTTGATCTCACTCCTTATGCATATAATTGTTCTTTAGTGCACTACAAATGAGACCTAATGTTCAACAACAAGTTTTCGAGAAAGAGATAAATTATTTGGCTTCAAAATCGTTACTCAAGGGGTTTTCAGGGTCGCTGATTACGAATCTGATATACGATTTTTAAAATTCAAAATGGCGGATCCAATATGGCAAAGAATTTTAAAAAATTGAGAAAAAATACCATAAAAAAAGTGGGAGAGGAAATTTTGACTTTTTATGGTTCCATTTATAGAGCAAACAAAATCTTGTTTAATTTATGCTTTAGTCTTTATTAGGAAGCACAGAATCCATCCTACCACCAAAAATTAACTTTTTGGAGATGACCTCTACCGCCGCCATCTTGGATTAAAAGTCGTGAAAATTTTTTTTTTTCCAATAAGATATTTATAACATCTTCAAGCAATTTTGTAATAATATATCAAAGTTTCTTAAAAAAATTCTTCAAAAAGTAAATTTTTTCCAATTTTAACTTCTACTGCTGCATTATCTGATTGATAGTTATTACCTTAACTAATATGTTTGTCAATCTAATCCTTTTTTTTATTCGTGTTTTGTATTTTAGACAAAAGCATAGGATCCGACGACAAAGGTAGATGCCGTATAAGATCTATATTAGTATCTTCTCCTCCAGTTTGTCTAGAATGTGCCAATCGATTTCAATCGAACAAAATAGCAATAATAGCGTGAATACTTAGTAGCACTTAAGTAAACAAGATAATTACAAATTTTGCAAAAGAAAGAAACGAAATGGTACCAATATTGCTAACTTTGCCGATACTCATTTTTATTATTTTTGTCAACCGACGGAGCACTGTGCGACGGTTTGAAACTGTCAGTATCACTGTTGTTGGTGGTTTTCATTTTGAGTTTTGAGGTGTTTTTTGCATTAGTTTTTGTTTAATGCAAATTGATGAAAATTTGACGATGATGCTGTTGCTCTTGCGTTTTGTGCGTTATGCGTCAACTATGTCATTATCAGGTTGTTTTTACTTAGGACCTGCAGCGTTAATTTCTCCATAGAATCGCTCATTTTCTATAAAATACTTATCGTTCGATGATGCAATATTATTGCTTAGCTGTTCGATGATCCGTTTGTCCTTCGTGTCTGTCTCAAGTTCAGACACATTCAATTGCAATGCGCTAACATCTAAATTGATCGAACTCGGTAGATCACCAATTTCTTCGTCATCCTTTCCTCGTGATTTTGCTGAATTGGTTGCCACCACCTTACTCCTTTACCCGCAGGTTTGGCACTTCCACTCAAGTTCGTCGGTCGGTCGTCATTCGGCTGTATGTAATTTTAGAGACAGTAAGACAGTGCAAGGAGAGAAGTGATAGTTTGATCTGCAATTATGGCAAATTAAGAAGTCACCTGTTGCTGGGATCATCGCTTATTTTGCAAATAAAAAATATGAAGAAATTATTAAACCGGAACACTATCACTGTCACTACCAAAATTTAACTTTGGTTTTCTTTGGTGAAGAAGAAGTGTTCCCATATTTTCGTAGGCAGAGATGCGTCTGTCCACAGCGAATATCAAAAACTGCTCGATACTGTCAAAAATAGAAAATAAAAATTTTTGTACACGGCAACAACCTCTTAGCTGGCAATGGAAAACCACCAAGATTAAAAATTGCTTAAGAAAGCTTTTTATTCTTACAAATATAACTCACACAACATGAATGGAAAAGTTTGGTCCAGCCTCTTCATGGGTTGTTGTGCCATAAAAGACGAAGACGTATACAAATTAACAAACCCAGAAAACAATTCTATGGTGACGTAAAAAACCCGGCTTTTGGTCCTGAATCCATTCCAATTTCTTTAAATTGACTAGACCTACAACCTGCACTAGTTTAACTAGATCATTTGAAAAGTATTTTCATATTTTTTGGGTTTTGTGACATTGTGTTATTGCTCATTATAAATAGGCAGTTAAAGAAAATTCGAGTGCACGCCAAAACTTTTATAGTTGCTTATATCAAATTATTACTAACCTCGTAATTGTAAAACCTTGAACGCTTCAGAAATAATTTTAGAGTTTTTCTACCATCAGATCTTTCAAATTTTAGTGGCAGATTTTTCATGGTATCACTGAAAATGTTAGAATATAGATTTGATATTATTATATTAATATACATAAGCACTTTGTAATATATTATATTTATTAACTCTTCAAGTTGGCCACTCGACTTTCAAAAAGCGAAAATTTCTGGCCCCATGTTGCACTATTTGGAAAATGTTAAATAGGACGTTTTACCCCGCTCGCTGTAGTCCTTCCGACTAATACTTGGTTCGATCGCCGCAGCACGGACTTTCGGAAAAGCAGTTCAGTTCGTACGTAGAAGTAAAAAATTGGCTTGATGAATGGTTAGCCTCAAAAAATGAGAATTGATAGTTGCACGGAATTCATCATTCAAAGTCATAGCTAACTACAGCCAACATTTTGATTATTGAGTTCATTCATTTTGTTAATTAAATAAATGCCTTTTAAAGCAGGGAGAAGGACAGCAAGTGGTTGATGTTTGACAAATCAATCTTTCACTTTTTGTATTATGATTAGATCATTCACCTAAAAACTTAAATGAAGTCGGACAGTTTCAACTGAAGAACAGCCTCCATTGGTACACCCATGGACGTCACTATATTTTTAATAAATATGGGCATATTCTTATATATCTTGCTTATACGAACACTGGTATTAAAAAATTATAGCTTATAAAAAAAATCATGATATGCTAATTCTAATTCTAATCTTCCATTTTAATTTTCTATGAAAAATGGCAGTACTCCGATTGAGTCCATTTTAATAGCATTAGCAGGTGCACTCATTTTCAAGTCTCTATCTGGTCTGGTTGATTTTTGACCGCAGAAACAGATCATTGAATAGGATTCAAAGACATGTAAATTTTTACTATAGGCCGGTGAGCACCAGAAAACTCAAAATTAAGTTTTATTATACCTAAAAAAAAATATTAAAATCTTTTCTCTACGTAAAAAAAAAAAAAATTTATTGAATTTTTTCGTAAACATATTCAGTATACCGCCAAACCATTCGAAACACTACAAAATTCCTCTAAGTTTGTTTGTAAATGCAGTGAGTTTTCTGGTGACTATATGAGATCGTTTTGTCAAGTAAAAATTTAAAAACTTTTCCTTAATGCGAACATATATTCTTCTTTCTACCAAAAACCAAGCCTATGTTTTTTGAAGTATAGTAGGCGCTCTCAAGTTCGGAAATATTAATTGCTCAGAAAACTTAAGCAATGTACAACGTACATTTATGTGTATGAAAAGTATGTTACATGTGTATGTATGTATGTATTTCTAAAATATTTCACGCCTATAATCATTTATAATGACTATGAAGCTTAGAAAAATTACACTGTGCCACAAAATTGAGTTTTTTCCATCGGACTGGCAATTTGGCAAATAGTTTTATATGAAATTTGACTTTTCCAAGAACAAGGGGGTGGAGGGTGTTTTGATGTTCGAGAACCCCCTATACTTTTTGATAAGCAAACTTTTTCTCAAACAAACTATAATACTTTTATCATTCTTTTAGCTTGTAGATAATATTGTTCAAAGCTGTACTTAAAAATTTCCAAATTTTGAGGAATGGAGCTTAGATGGAGGATGTCCTGGTACAGTCTTAATAAAGCCATTTTCATGATTTCATGTACCTTTATCTCGAAAACCTGACACGATGGAGCAAAATGGTCTTCAGATTCGAGCTCAGCGACCCCAAATTACTGAAAACTACGTTTCAAATCGCAAGTCCGATTTTGGCTATTGCACAGTGTTATTAATAAATGCAACGGCTATATAGCATTGTAAAAAAGGTACTTTTCTTGAAAAAAAATTGATTTTAAAAACCGTCCAGAAGTCTTAAGAATTCGAAATTCTTAAGTAGTTTGTTCTTGGACTACTTATGATACATCCAAACAAAATGAGAAATAGTCAGGGTTAACACTAATTTATACCATAATACAGTGGTCGCTCGAAATTCTTATGTAGTTTGTTCTTGGGCTACTTAAGAATTCCGATTTTTTAAAGTCAAAGCCAAAACTTTTAAACTTTTTTTAAAAAAACTTTTCCATTATTACTTGATAAATCGACCCCAAATTGTCAGCAGAAAACAATTCGCGAAAAAAAGTTGTCAACATCTTTTTGTGACGAGCAAAAATTTGGACCACAAATTTTAGCCGCACAATAACACCGTCCTCCAAACACCGCATGCCGCATAAAGAATTAAAAACACAATAGCCTGCCCCAGCATAGGCTGGGAGAAGATCACCGCAAAGGCGAAATGGACAATAAAGCGCGCAACAACAACAAAGACGCACACAGTTAGCACAAAGAAAAGGAAAAGCACAAATGCGCTACACTAAGTGTGCTACAACATCAAAAGATGTATACTAACATCTACGTGTGGGTGTATACTACAAAAAACTACAATTGGGAGAGCAACAAAACAACAACACAATGCGTTCCAGTGGCGACAGTCTGCACAATGGAATAACTGTATGGCTTGCTGTGAGCTATAAAAGGGCAAACAGAACAGAGATCTTTTTTTTTTTGGCTGGCAGCTGGCATCGGAGCAACACGTACCCTGGTAAGTACAAGTAGTGGGTTAGTGAGGAAAATTTTAATTCGACCAGACGGACAAAATTTGGGAGGACAGAGAAAAACTCCAAGTCTTGTAACCTGCGAAGACGTGTGCGGCTTGCCGTTGATCGTCGGAGGAACAACAAGCCGACTTGGTCAATAGTCAGGTAAAACTCCAAGTCTTGTAACCTGCGAAGACGTGTGCGGCTTGCCGTTGATCGTCGGAGGAACAACAAGCCGACTTGGTCATTAGTCAGGTAAAACTCCAAGTCTTGTAACCTGCGAAGACGTGTGCGGCTTGCCGTTGATCGTCGGAGGAACAACAAGCCGACTTGGTCATTAGTCAGGTAAAACTCCAGGTCTTGTAACCTGCGAAGACGTGTGCGGCTTGCCGTTGATCGTCGGAGGAACAACAAGCCGACCTGGTCTAAGAGGCAAGATATCACGACCGACGCAAGACGCCGCATGGTACGTCCGTTGTACACCAGTCTAGCCACAGCCGCGCTACATCAGCACGATCCATTGCATCCGTCAGTTATACTCCAGCCTACGCTCAGCAGCACTACGCCAGCGCAATCATTTGCATTCGTCAGTTACACGCCAGTCTACGCACAGCAGCGCTACGCCAGCGCGATCCTTTGCATTCGCCCGTTGTACACCAGTCTACGCACAGCAGCGCTACGTCAGCGCCATTCCATTGCATTCGTCAGTTATACTCCAGTCTACGCACAGCAGCGCTACGCCAGCGCGATCCATTGCATTCGCCCGTTGTACACCAGTCTACGCACAGCAGCGCTACGCCAACGCGACCCATCGGATTTACCCGTTATACGCTAGTCTACGCACAGCAGCGCTACGCCAGCGCGATCCATTGCATTCGCCCGTTATACACCAGTCTACGCACAGCAGCGCTACGTCAGTGCGATCCATTGCATTCGTCAGTCACACGCCAGTCTACGCACAGCAGCGCTACGTCAACGCCATTCCATTGCATTCGCCAGTTATACACCAGTCTACGCACAGCAGCGCTACTCCAGCGCAATCATTCGCATTCGCCAGTTATACGCTAGTCTACGCACAGCAGCGCTACGCCAGCGCGATCCATTGCATTCGTCAGTCACACGCCAGCCCATTAAATATTAAATTGAATTATTCGAAGTAACATTGATAAGTGTAATTAATATTAAGTGAAATTAAACTTGAATTATTGTTATAATAAAAAAAACCTGTGTGTCTAAATAAAGTGAGGGTCCCCTGCAAAATACAAATTTTGTAACGCAAAGAACCTCTGGAGCCCGCTGAGACTACCCCAGCCTAAGACCGGGAAAACGGTTCGTTACATTTTTAAAACTGGTAAAATTTACTGCAAATTTTATTGTATTATAAAATTAGTGAAAATTTGTGGTGTTTCTAATGGTTTGGCGGTATACTGTACATCCTCAACAGTGGTTTATATTTGTGTAGAAATACAAACAAATAATACTTACTAATCCATTATGTTGTTAGCTAAAAAACAGTAGCCCATCTCCAGTTCATGAAATTTAAATATATTTAGGCAATTATAGTGGGACCTGTATTCAAGATCAACCATAAAATCTTCACAAGATCTTGGTATTAACTGAAAAGAGAATATTGTACGATATAAAAATTAGGTTTGAAATTTTGGGATAAATAAAAAACAATATGACTGAATTTTTGACAATTCTGAACAGAAATAGACACTGGGAAAATGTAAACCAGCCTTCTTGAATTGAAAAATAATGGAAATAAAGATTGTGCAGGTCCAACATCTTTGTTATTACCAGGGCTCGAATTTTGTTGACCTAAAAAAACTTAAAAATTTAGCAATAAAATGCCCTAAAAAACTATTAAAAATTACCTTAAAAATTATTAAAATTGATCCCCGATTTTCAGCCCGAACAACAACATTGACAAGGATGCAATTTTAAATAAAGCTATATCGTTGGAGCTTAATTCCATGTCCGATTGTAACGCATTAAAATTTTCACCTAAGAGAACTTTAGATTTCTTTTTCAAAACCAACAACATCTTGAATTTTTGCTTTTATTTTTTGTCAATTGGCAACATGAATAAGAACAAAATGAACTGTACGATCAAAAATCAAATCCAACAGCATATTCTTGATGTTAGAAGTTGGCGCTCTTATTGTGATTATTCTTTCAGAAAAAGTCGGCGGTCGAAAGTCGGATGCTGGGTTGTGTTTAAAGCATAAATCTCAGTTTTGTAAATAAAGTTCACTTCTACACGAGCTTACAAATGGAATACACTATTGGAATTAAAATGATTAAAAATGTATGTAATAGTTACATATTCTCAGCAGAATCCACTTTCAAAATGTGAAAAATATTTAAAATAAATTTATAAAATTGCGCAATACTTATCCCAAAAATAGAAAAAATTACCTAAAAGCTAAAAAAAAACATCCAAAGATGACGAAAAAATTACCTGAAAAATTTGTAGATATCTAATTCTAAGGTCATACACGGAGTTTATATGCAACGTAGAGCTTTCTCCGATAAAGTAAATAAAATGACAAATCAACAAAATACGTGCCCTGGTTATTACTATGCATAGTTGTTGAAATCTACCATATCACTTTAACACATTGATTGTCAAGCCAATTTTGGGAAAAAACTTGAAGACGAAATAAAATGTTCTTCTTTTTTATGTTTGCTAAATACATATGGGACATTTTCTGTCAAAATTGGTTAACGTATTTCAGGGCATATTTTGGGCTCAAATGAAAGCTTATTGTCTCTAGTTTCGAATGTAACAAGGCCTTTTTTGATTTGGCATGATAGCGGACCAATATGGCGGCTGCAAGTCTACCACCTCACCTTGAAAGAATAGTTTTATCAAGCGTACGTTTACCCAAGTCATCATAAAAGAATAGATGAAGCTTTTTTTCATATATTTTTTTTTTCGCTAAATATGAATCCAATATTATTTTTCACGGGAAATGCTGCGTGTTGTTCCTAACCTCAAAAAGGTCCAAAAAGGCTGTTTTTCGAGTCTCACGCTTACTCAAGTCATCAGAAAACTTCCCAAAAAACTTATTTTCAATTTGAATGACGCTGGGAAACAACTGAATAGAAGTTTAAAGGCTTGGCCTCTGGTGATCATTAAAGTGCACTTCGTTAGGGTAAATTTGCTAAATGTAACTTTTATTGCAGAATAAACTAAAAATTTGCTAAATCTGCAAGAAATTTTATTTTGGAACAAAAAACTTTAAACTTAAATTACAATTCATACAATTGATTACAAATGGAGACCGTACAGTCGAAATCGTGCTCGCTATCGTGCTCTACTTCCTTGGGTGTTAGTCTACGTCCCTTGCTCATCTTTTCCTAATGTTCGATCTTGCAAATCAGAAAATTAGTAAAAAAAAATAGATCAGTATACGTGCCATAGCCGTCATGGCCTCTGATGTAAAAATTTATCGAAAATTTCATGCAGAGCAACGTCTTTCATATACATATGAATGGCAGTAGTCTGCACATCTCACAGTGGTTTATTGTTTATTTTCAAAAGTGTAATGATGTAGTTTTTTAATTCAATATTAAGATTATTGAAAATATCAATTTTTTATTGAATATTTTTAGCAGTGTAAATATGTGTGACTTTGACGTCACAAAAATGGACGAAAAATACCCTAAAACGAAATTATCTTCCAAAAACATTTACATTTTTCAGTCTTTATTTTTAAACATTTGCTAAGATTGTTATTCCTATATTTATTCGAAGCATAATAATTGAACATACCATACACAATTTATTAAAGCACTACGTTTAGTACGTTTAGTATTTTTTGAGTTTGTGTATACTTAGCGACCTGCACGAGTACGTAAAAATGTAATCTATACATTTATTAGTGTAACTACAATTTTATTCCAGAAGATCCAGAAGTGCTACACTATCATATTATATATCAATTTGAAGAGCTTGGTGAGTAGGTTATTTTTATCAGATTTAAAATCGGTTAAGCCAATTCTAAAATATTAGCGTCGGAAGTTTTTTAAAATTCGCTCATTGAACAAAGCATTGCACTCATCGTTGTAAAAATTATTGCTTAAGCGGGAGTAAATAACAAATGAAAGAGAAAGAAGACATGAGTAACGGCAATTCTCAGAATTACCTATCGAATTATCTGCATACACAAAAAACAAAACAAGCACCAACGAGTAGTTTGGTTCTCTTTTGATATTTGTTTTTTCATAAAGAAATTTCTTGAGCAAAAAAAAAAAAAAATAGCCCCAGTTACTGGGGCCTTACCGACTAGTCAATTAATAATCGCCGAGTACGATGCGAAGCGATGCGAATACGTAACTGTAAATCCAGCATCGTAGGCATCGCTGTATCGCCGCATCGCATCGTATTACTCATTAGTAATCGTTTATTGCGTTCTCTTCTTTGCAAATTCAATTTTGCATATAGATGATTGAGTGCTCTATATTGTGAAGGAAAATATCAAATTGAAACCAATTGTAATTTGCAGTCACAGCAAAAATAGTACAATTATTATTATTTTAATTAAATTTCCTAAATAAATTAATTATTTCACTATTTTTGCATTCATATTAAAATTAATAAAAATGTACTTTTTTCACATCGATTTAAGTTTTGTGAATAAATTAATTATTTCCTATTTTAACATATATATTAAAATCAATAAAATTAATTTTTTTCTGCAACTAACTACTTTCAATTCAAATGAAAAGAAAAACATTTCGTTTGTATAAGTTTGAAAATTTCCTAAGACGATGCCGATTAATAATCACACGATGCCGATTACTACACCAGAGTTGCCACTGCCTAAAAAGTTTTGTAATCAAATTCTTCTAAAAATGTTAACAATTTGAAAAAAGTAAACAACCATATATAGTAGTAATAAGACAAGGAATGCTTATATATATATGGGGAATATGTTCCTAGTAGGCCATTCTAATGTTCCAGAACCCTTCATAGTTTTCAACAAGACACATTTTCTCCAAAAACAGTACAATAATTTTCTCAACGGTGTTTTTTTATCTGCCATTTATGGAAAAAGGGGGTTTAAAATACCATTTTCAAGAGGAAGGCTAAGGTTGGAAGAAAAGTGTATATTGTTTATCTCTTTGTGATCAACCACTTTGCATCAGACAAAAAATTCGTATCTGCTGAAATAAACAAATTTCTTAATAGCCCCTGAAGATTCCATTTTTCCGACTTCAGGTGGGAGAACTAGAGGTGATGGAGAAAAACTGTGATCAGCGACCCCAAATTACTATAAAACCGTTGGAAAATCTCTCGAAAATTTAGTTGAAAATTTGTGGCCCTATGCAATTTTGATACTACTTACATTTTTCAATCGATAACTTGCAGGGATGACACCAAGCATGCATGAACATAATTAGTGCTTCCCATTCTTATCGAATGAAAAAAACGAAATAAATGGAGTAATAAAAAAATTATGCCAATATATCAAAATTTTCTTGCAAAATTTTAGTTCAAATTAAATTAAAAAAAAAATAAAATAAAATAAGAAAAAAGTACACGTGTGCACAATCGTAAAAAAAGTAAGCAAATTTGCTTACAAATAAGCAAAACGGCAACCCTGATTACTACTCGTAAATGCGTAGACGATTATGCGAGAACATGAAAGCATCGTTGTATTCGTCAAATTATACCTGGGGTGCGATTCTGTAACTCGTTAGCGACAATTTTCGGATCGCTAAGTGAAGTTAACGACAATAGTAACGATACTGCGATTCTGTAACAAATTTTTAGCGATATTTGTCGAAAAGTTTGACATTTTGTTTACGACAATTGTCGTTAACTTCGCGATGAAAGATTTGATGTCGTTAAGCTTTGCGACAATAATCGAAACAAATTTTTATTGAAATTTAAAAGCGATTTTATGAAATATTTAAGGTGAGTTGCTTAATTAATTAATAAACAATCTAATTTCATTGAAAAAATTTTATTTTTCCTACTCCGGAAGATTTTCTCACAAGAGAAAATGACAACGTTGTGGTAGATCGGGCAAATTTACGTCTTGTTGATGACCCTTTCCGTTTGGATGATGAAGAGCTTAAAAAGTTGTACCGGAAAGAACTAAAAGGACACAGAATTACTGCATTATTTGCAGAAGAGCAAGTAAAATTTGTAGAAAACTAGCTGACATGGCAAACTTTGTTGTGCCCAATTTATGTAATTTTTCTTTAATAAAAATTCTTCCAGAATAAAACGTATTAAAAAGTCAACTTTTGGCTGTGATCTATAAATTATTTTCTTAGATAGGGCATGTGTTCATTTGGACACGTTAAGAGATTTTGGGTTAATGAAAAAAAAAGATTTTTTTCTATGTAGCTGACATATCGCTCATTTACAAAAAGACTGTCATAACTCAAAAACGCGATTTAGCAGAAAACGCGTTTACAGTTTTCAATTCACTCCTACTTTGCGGAAAAAGAAGAAATCTTATAATTCTCACGCGCTGAGTATACAAGATATTAATATGAAATTTTTACACAGTATGAAGCGTGACATAATGAATAATTCTGCATCATTAACTCAAAAATCGTGATTTTTGACTTATGACAGTCTTTTAGTAAATGAGCGATATGTATGTTAGATGGCTTATGTGCTCTATACATTTTGCTAAAGTATTTCAGATCTTCATTGTGACAGCAGAATCTGAAAATAGGGTGCTAAAACCCAATTAAAATAAAAAAAATTTAAATTTGCTAAAACTGGATGCGCTACTCCGAAAAGTGTAATTTTAAAGGATGTTTTGCAATAGGTTTGGGATTTTGTTTGGAAAAAGCATTCAACTTGCATATAAAAGATTTTCAGATATCTATACCCATTCAAAAAAAAACCGCTAAAGCGAATGGCTTACCCAGTTTTTCGATATAGCTAATCTGAAAGTCACCCCTAGCGCCTAAAGTGACCATTCGGCACTTTTTGATGTGTAAACATTTTAGCTCTTGGTATGGGCAAAATTTCAAATGTGTAAAATGTAAGAATAACTGTAACGTCCAGTTCCCCTCTCGCTCACACTACTGCGCGGCATGACTGTGCTACTCTAAACAACAAAGAGAAGAGAAGAAGAGAGGGAGAAATTAAAATACGAGCAGAGTTTGATTGTTTATGTTTCGATCAATTTACTCACACATATATGTACATACGAAAACAAAATGTATGTGTACATTTATTCGTGGCAGAATTATTTGTTGGTGTTAAACGTGTGGAGATCGACTATACCATACAAGCAGAGAAGTCACCGAAGCAAACACAGGCGTTTGATAGGTTTTACATTAGGTTAATTAGATTGGATTAAAATTAAATATTTTTTGAAACATAAAAACAATACAAAATGATAAGTAATAAAGAATCTAGGTTTCAATAAATGTATAAACAAAAAGGAGAGAAAATGATAGCAAACCACGGCATTATAAAAATTTTGCTTTGTACATTAACCTTAGAAAGGCAACACTTTTTTTATCTATGTAAGTAACAAAAATGTTAAACAGAAAAAATCAAACTTATTATAAAATCACTTATTTACTTCAATAAAAATACATTCTTTTTTATTTTTATTAAATGCAGTTAAGACAACTCTCTTTGCGGTGCTTTTAAAAAGTAGTGGGGTGACTAGTCATCCCTGTTGCCTTTCTAAGGTTAAATGCGGAAAGCACTTATCGTCGCCTGAGGATTGATTTGACGTATGTGTGTACAAATTCATATACCTATACGCCAAATCAATTCTCAGGCGACGTTATGTAAAATTTTCACCTCTAATAAAATTTCAAATCGACAGGAAGAAAAACTTAAAGTGCGGAAAAAAGATGCAATTGCAGCTGTGTGTATGCGAGCGTATCGTGTCCGATGCAATAAGTAAAAGAAAAATAATGCAACTACAACATATCAGCCCTATTTACGATTTGGTGCAAATGCAAAATATTTCTGCTATCACAACAAATATATGCGATATGGAACAAAAATAGCACTTGCAATGATGCAAGAAATTTTTAAGTTTATAAGAGAATTGTTTTAATTTAAATTATACATCAAATCCCTGTATATGCCTATACATATGTGAGCTTATGTATATAGCATTCAGTTGGCTTAACTTTTTACACTTCAAAAATCTTGCGTGCCTTGCACGCATCCATTGTTTTTTTTACTAATTTTCAAATTCAAATTTAGGATTTTGAAGATAGCGGCAATTTTTTTAAAATTAAAGTACGTAGAATTTTAGGCAATCTAATTTAATTTATTTGAAGTTATATATAAACAGGCTTAATGAACAAATGTAGTCATCACAACAACAATGTATATAGAGACGGGCAAATCAGACGGCCGTTTCGGAATCCGCCACAATTCCTCATCAGTGATCTTAGTGATAGTTCTTAATCTTTCAATATCCTATATAAGCTACTAATATTTGAAATCATAACCCAGAATTATGGATTTGATTCCAAATATCTTCACTGAATAGAGATATTGAAAGAAACTACCACTACCGTTCTATACACTTATGTTGTTGTTTTTTTCCCATCGTAGCTAGTCTGCATAACAGTTCGTTATTTGAAAGTCTAGTACATGGGAGAGTGTGTGTGTTTGTGAGAAAATGATTCTAGGTGTCATTTTTTCTGAACGGTCGAATGGGGGATCAGTTCATGATATAATTTAATTTAGTTAAAATACAAAAATTTTTTAAATCGAGTTATATTTGAACTAGTAAATTAACTTTTAGTGAACCCATGTCGAGTACAATCAAGTTCACCTTTGGCAAATGTCGTCAAAAAATTTCACGAAAAAACGAAGCAGGAGTTGAAAAAATTTTGTTATCGTGAAAATTTGTAATCTTTATTTTCGTCTGTCAATTACAGTATTTTATGTACAGGTTTCCCACGTACAACACGGCATTCGTAGAGCACGATTTCGCTCCAACGCAATTTGTTAATAGCGGAAGTCCCCATATAACACTATGGCACGATTTCCTTCCAACACGATTTTCGAATAGCTGAATCCCTACTTTTTCCATCCAAAATCCCAAACCTTTTGTAAAACATCCTTTAAAATCACCCTTTTCGGAGTAGCGCATACAGTTTTGGCAAATTTAAAATTTTTTTTTTCATTTTAATTAGTCTTTAGCACCCAATGAATATTCTGCTGTCACAATGAAGATCTGAAATACTTTAGCAAAATAAGATCAGAATATATGTACATTAGATTAGCGATGTGCACTTCGACACATATGGGCAATAAACACATATGAGCTGATGCTATACTCATAAGGGCTTGACGAGGGGTAACGCTGTGCTAAGGGAAAGAGTAACTAGTATGAAAGAACAAATGTGATTTCTTTTGTGTATATATTAGTACATGAATTTATTGATTTTGTCCCTGTAGAGAGTATGAACGTGAATGCATAAGAAAACTTCGTACTTAGCTATACTTTACTCATGCTTTTTGGATTGATTTCATAAACCTAGTAATTGCGTTACCAGGTAAATAAAGAATTTTTCAATTACCTTTGTATTGTGGAGCTTTTTAATTATATTATTGAATGCATATATAATTTTCCTGCTTGGTTGCTACTTTGAGAGATCGAAAAAAGAGAAGCAGCAAACGCACTGCTGCGTGCTGATCAGGGATGCCAACTCTATATTTTAGATCAAATTAATAATTAACACAAAAAGTAAATAATATTTTTGTTTACGATTACAACTTTTATGCATGTATGTAATATATGTAAATTAAAGAATAATAAAAATAAAAAATTAATAAAAGGGTTTACACAAAAAATATATATGAAAATATCTACAAATTGACAAAAAATTAAAATTTTCAGTTGCCCACTAAAACGGTCTCCTAAAACTAACTAAAATTAAAGTCGATTCCCAACAATTCGAGGAATTCCTTATAAGTTGGCATTCCTACTGCCAATGCTCACATTTCTTTGGCGTTCTGGCATTAACCAGGGCGCTCTCAGTTATATTCACTCACTCTCCACATTAGTGTGGCCAAGTTAACAATTTATGGTTATTCGAGCTATTTTTGTTTTTTTAATTGTTTTTTTCTATCTCACAAGATATGTTTTATAAATTGAAAGCTGATTTACTTTTGGTAATGGTAATATAAATGTGTAAATTGGACATATTTCGGTAGCTAAATTTAAAAGAAGAATGTGGGTTATTTTAATTTAACCTGGTCACTCTGCTTCACAATTGGTTAGGCCAGTGGCAGTTGCAAGGGGCTGAATGGGGCTATTTCCCATTCCCCCCGCCCCTCCCCCGAAAAATTTTCAAATACATAAAATAGTAATTCTGATAGTAATAGTAAATCTGATATAAAAATTCTAAATATATGGAAAATTTTTAATATTTATGATCCCCCAGAAAATTTTTGTTTGTAAAAAATTTTATGTGTATGTGTACACACAATAAAACCACCACCGCTCGTCTTTAAATTTACACCCCGCTTCTAGCACCTTCTTACACACGACGTCGGCAGAGGGCAACTGAAGTGCACATCCCTACATTAGATGATATTCTGAATATGAATTAAATCAGACCATAAATAAAATTTATCAAAATATCTTGGTTCCAGCGCCACCTACCGGGTCTATTTTTTGCAAAAATATTTTTTTTGTATGTAATTAATACATATTCTAAATATGAGCTAAATACGACCCAATAATTATTATTTTATTGAATCCTTACCGAAAAATATAACCCAGCAAAACGAAAAAAGGAGCAACACAATTTATATCTGGCAGTTGTCACAGTAAATGGCAGTACTGCCTGAAAATGGTTGTTTTATTGATTGGAAAAATACGATGGAGATTTTCGTGAATTGAGAGAGATTTTCGTCTAGAAAACAATTTAAATGATTTTTTTGATAATATACTACCTAATTTGTTAGACTAAGTGCAGATGTGAAAGGAAGTTCTTCGTTCTTGCATATATAAGCTGAAAAGGCAAAACAGTGTTCAAAGTGACCATCTCTGCATAACTTTTGAGCTAGATTATTAACCAGGCAATTTTTGAATAGGTAATAGCTAGCTAATTTGTTAGATTTACTCAATTTTCCGTTGCAGGGTATGTACAAAAGTGAAGTCTGCTTTTTTAGTTTACTTATTTATGTTCTCTATTTATCTACAATAAATGAAATTGTTTATTTTGATTTTAAAATAATAATTGAATTTTTATTAAACATTTAGAGTATGAAATGAATTAAAGGGCATTAGCTTTATCGTCTCTGATCTTTGGCCTTCGTTTTGTAGGGTTACATTGGATGGCACTGCAAAACTATCTTCGTAAGACTCGTTAGAAGAAGCAAAATTTGCAACATCAGTGCACTCAATGTTGCAACGTCGGCAGATATTGTGCAGTGCGCAGCAAACGTTAATGATTTTTACCACCTTTTGTCGGCGATAATGCAATGTGCCTTGCAAGCAACGGAATCGACTTTTTAATACTCCTATCGTTCGTTCTACTATGTTACGGGCGGATGAATGCGCCATATTGAACTTATATTGTTAGGTACCATATCGAAGGTCTCTATATGGCGTTAGCAGAAATGGTTCAATACCATATACACAGTTGCATAGCAGTCTGGACGTTCGGTCGCCATTTTCGTATTGCCCAACAAAATACTGTCTAGCGCTACTGATGTTCCAAAGAAAAGAATCATGACTAGAACTAGGATATCGTGAATCAACTGCACGAATCATCGTATTACTGTCGCAAATCTGGAAAATAATATTTTGTTTAACTCTGATAATTAATGACATTTTTTTTACTTACAATCGTATTCATACTAAAATATCCTTTTCTATTAAAGTACAAATGTTCGTCAATGTGAGGCTTTATTTTTTTTATATGTGTGCCGTCGATACAGCCTGTGATGCCGGGGATTCTGTACTTGCTGTAAAAATTGTTCCTCTATTCCTGTTTTTCATTCAAATCCATGTCGAGTTTTACAAACTGACGGCAAATAAATCGCTCCAAAAGTGCTAGCGTCTGTGTTAGAACCTCAGATACAGTGCTTCTTCCCAAGCTTATGTTCGCATCATTCACAACGAATCGTTGATAAGATCCTTTTGGTAAGAATCGAAGCGTTGTGGCTAGTTGAAGCACAGGGGGAACCGTCGATGGACGCAAGTTCTTTTCAATCGCATTCAATACCATGACAAATGCTTTTTTGTTCAACCAATATTTGCAAATAAATCTGGACAAAAAGTACGATTAACTCAGCATATGTACATCAAAACCAAAATTGTGCTTGCGATGACTCCGGCAGCTCCAGGGTATTGCTGTTGTCCTTTCAAATCCTCCGTTTTAATTTTTCAGTATGCTCTTCTCCCATCAATAAAAAAGCTAAAACACCAGAGCTCATTTTACATTTATTTTATCCACCTTTTTGTATTTACACACACAAATTTTAGGCAATATACGCAAAAATGTAATAATTTACTGTCAAAGACAATTTTATTTCAAATATGAACAGAACTGCTGACTCGAAAATCGGTTTTGTTTACCTTCAAAAAATTGTTAATCGAATTGATTTCCACGACACCATTTTTTATCGGAATCGGTTTACAATTCCGATAAAAAGCTAAGCCGAGTTGGATTCCACGACAGACCTGATTGTACCCATTTCATTTAGGTTTACTGCTAACAAAACAACATTTAGAGAAGTTTGAGCCTTTCAATATGACATTGTCGAGTATGCATTTAACATTCAATCAAGTTCTGAACTTCTTTGTGGAACACATAGCTCAGGAAGTAATCAAATTTCCAGAACAAGACGAAGCAAAAGAAACCATTTCCAAAGAATTCGAAAAGGTATAGCGACTAACTATTACCTGCTCAAAATATTTTAACATACATTTTTTTTTTTTTACAAATTTTCCAGATGGCAGGGGTTCCCAGCAAGATTCATGATTCGCGAGTGCTGAAATTATCCTTCATCTTGGAAAAACTACTGAATTTATGGGCACAAAAGTATTATTTATTAGGCTATGCTGCGTATCCTCTTCGTGAATATTTGATAACGCCATTCCGGGACTATGGCAATTTAAAGGCTTAATTATGCATAAGTAACGGAAAGGAACGTAACGTTGCCAACTGTCACTTAAATATCTGTGATAAAGACAATACGTGTAAGTGATTACCGAAATCGTAACGCAAAGTAGAGTTCTATCTGCGATAGATTTTTACGTTCCGTCACGCTACGTTGCGTTACTTATGCATAATTGAGCCTTAAGTAAGGCAGAAAAATTATACAACAAATTTTGCCAAACGCGAGTAAAAATTGAAAACGCATTTGGAGTGCTCAAATCGCGCTTCCGGCGGTTAACGCGTTTAGATTTTCATGATGTCGTAACAATGACAAAATTTATTATAAGCTGTTGCACTTTACAATATTTGTGTTGAAAGGAACGATTTGTGCGATATGGAATCAGGTTATGATGAAACTGAAAGCACGCCTATTGAGGGAGGTACAGAAGAGAACACTTACTAACACAGTTGGGGTAAATCAAGAAAAACGAAATCAAAAACAGTTTTTATTATAGAGCACATGAGCCGACACTAAGAGAGCAAGTGTCGGTGTCGAGCTCATAGAGCACATGAGACGACACTGAGAGAGCCACCACTAATACTACCACATTTTCGCTCTCCCTCGGTGCAAAGATGGCCGCCATCGATCTCGGCTGATTCTTAGCAGTTGATACTCGATTCCATATGTTTCTCAAAATTACACCACACTTTCAGTGATGCCACTCTTTTAAATGTGAAATTCTCCTAATTAACTGAAAATCTCTTTATTTCAGTATAAGTAAAATTTAGCGATGGACGGATATTTTCAATAATCGGCCCGTAGTATATAATATCTTTTAGCATTGTTGTTCATTCAAAGCTTACTTATTTTAAATATTTAAATAAAATATGTTTTAGTTAAAACCAAACCTTAAATTTCAATGTCAATTATAATCGTTTAAAAGCAAGTTTTAAATAAAATAGAGTTGTACAGAGTCATAGTGAAATAAATAAAGTGAAATAAATAGAAGTGACGCCCTCTTTTCTGTTCACTGACGTCGTCTGACGTAATTGTGAAAGTATTGTATTTTGCTTATTTAAATATTTTATAGAACCACACTCTACAAAATATTTTGAGAACTTTTATTTCACAAAACTAAAACAACAAACGAAAAGTTTATTGTTTCTTTGTTTTTTGATACATTTATTTCATTTATTTATTTGTGTATAGCTGACGAAAATAGGTTAAGAGAGTTTTCTCTCATAAACAAAATTATTTGTCAAAATTTATTGAGCGAATACATGTCATAATTGTCAAATCTCAGAAGACCTGAGAATATTTCAGATTACTTTCTGCTATCTGGCATACTGTGTGTACAGAGTGAAATATATAAATATTTCAATAAACTATAAGAACAATTTATTAAAAAGGTCTTCCTGTGTAAAGCAGCACTTGCTCTCTTAGTGTCGCCTCACGTGCTCTATGGTCGAGCTTTTTGCCATATACGTGTGACCTCTCAGCATTATTCAATCAACAGTCAAAATTTCTCAATTTACAAATTAGTACTTTTTTTGGATGAATACCGTGTACGCTGTTCCGAATACTTTTTAGTATTTTGGTACCAAATAAGTATTTTACGGATTGATTTCTGTTTGTTATTTTTTCTCATTATCTTTTAAATTATAACTTAGAGATAAATAAATCAATCAAAATTTTGTAGGTAGCGATAACAAAATTAAAGTAGTCGTTAAATTATGATTTTATGAATCGCTACTATGGTAGTTATGTGTGGTGAAAAAGGTGAAATGAACAGAAAAATTGTGAAATTCAAGGTTGGTTTTTGAATAAACACCGGATTTTCTGCTACTAATTATTATATTCATTTTTAAAACAAACAAAGTAAGCGAGAATCGAATGTAAAATTATATTTGAAGGTTCCGTACAATTATATAATTTATTAGAAAGTAGAGACAATGAAAAACAAATATTTAAATTAACAAGATTTCAAAATAGTATTGCGGAACTACTACCTCTTTTTTTTGTAAAAGTAGTACCCTTGTTTGCAACCTCTTAATCTCCCTTAAGCCGATTTTGAAAAAAATTATCGCATGCCATCTGTCAATAGCGGGGACTTTGATTTAGAGATGACTATGATTCGGATGATCCATTTACCGATGATAGCGATTTTGACTTAGATTACATACCAAGCAACGATTACGGTACTGAACTGGAAAGCCAAGAGTTATAATCCCAATAGTTTTTGCAAAGACAAAAACAATGCACCTTTATTACTTCAATTAATTTCTTCACATTTTTAACATTGATACTTATGTATATATACTTGATGTATGGCACTTATTAAAAAGATTTTAAGCTTTTTATTTCAATTGTCTTCCTTTAATTTAATTTTTAATTAATTTGAATTTAATTTAATTAACTTTATTATTGTTTAATTTAATTAACTTTATTATTATTTAATTTTATTATTTCATTTGAATTAATTAATAATATAAATAAATTATTTTTGCAGCGAAATTTATAAACGATGTTCTTGACGAACTGTCAAATGAGCAGTGGTGAATATAAAAAATGTTGCCACCCAAGTACCACGGTTACATTTTTTGTTTCTTTCTTTTTGTACAATTTTATAACGACATGTATAAAACAGCTATTTTCTTCAAGTTAATTTTTTAGTTCCTTAGTGGGAAATTATTTTTTATTATTTAGAACTGAAACTACACAATTAAAACTGTAAAAAATTCTTTGGTTTTTCGACAAACTATTACAAAACTTTAAACTGAATTACATTTTTTGCTTTATTATAAATAGCTAGAAAAATATTAAAAGACCCAACAAATTTCAATATCCAGGGCCGTAGCCAGAAATTTTTTTCGGGGGGGATTTTCATTCGAAGAAAATATTCATAAATAATTTTTATCAAACTGATTTTTAAGTACAATAAATTAAATCGGTGATACATTTGATGGACCCTATAAAATTAAAATTTTAGGAAAAATTTTCCGATTTTTTTTAATCTTAACCTCAAAAAAATGGCCAAAAGTGACAAAAAATTCTCAGAATAATCAAATTAAATTTTTTCAAATAAATATTATTCAATGTGCGTTCTAATGCATTTTTTTTATCGTGAGGGACATAATCTCATTAACTCATTGACTTCCCACTACTAATGATGTACCCAACCTCAAAAAAATTACCAAAAATAGTAGAGGCTCATTTTTTTCAAATGATCGTTATTGGGAATTTGAGCCATTATCAATGATAAGGAACCCGGATGAGGTTGGCTTATATTTCCTAAATTCGTGAAGTCACAGCATTGAAAGAGATCTTTCTAGTCGTGGTGCTCTGAGCAGTAATGCGTTAAAAAATTAATTTTAAGATGGGTTTTGCAAATAAGATGGAGTTTTTGCGAAAGAATTTTTCACATTGAACACGAATCCGAGGTCAAAAACTTCCCATCACGTCACGTTTTAGGAAAAAAATGGGGTTCAAGCAGGTCTTATTTTACATGGAACCGATAATTTTTTGTATTTTTATTAATTTTTAAACTTTTCAAACTGATTCAGGACGAAACCTTAAATCAAAAACAGTTACTGACCTAGAAAAACTATGAATGCAGGAGTGCTCAGTATCACCTTCTCTTTTTGAATCCGTAGTCAAACCTCATGTCGAAGAAAACAAATCGGATTTGATCCCATAGTGTAACTAAGATTTCAAATTTATTTTTTATATTTGACTTTTTAGAAAAAAAAACCGATAGAAGTAAAAAATATCGTTAAATAGATTTTATTTTGACTTTCTTCCATCCATTGGCAATATCAAAAATTAGAATAAAGTTTCCACATTTCGGGGGGGGGGGGGGGGGAGGTCAAAAACCTCCCCCTAAAAATGGCCTTGTCAATATCTAATAAAAACTAAAAAGCAATAAAATGATTTTGATAAAGTTAGGCTTACTTGTGAGGTTCAGGGTAAATTTGCATAATACATAGAAAGAATGCAATACAAAACATTTTTCTTTTTGTAATTTTTTTAAAAATGTTGTGTTTTTAACTCAATTTGGTGATTTTATATTTGTCTTTTTTGTTTTTTATTCTGTAAACAAAGAAAAAATTTTCCAATTTAATATGACATAGAGCAGTATTCTAACTGTTCCTTCGTTCCTTCTTTTCGCTACGGCAAAGTAACATTTCATTACTTTACGTTATCGATTAAGAAATATCAATATCAATTTGTTTTTAATATTAATATTTTTTAAGATTTTATTTCAATATGTGATGATTTACAATTTTAATACACTCAACATTTCGATCGATATATTAACAATAAATGTACAGAAATACGTGTCAGTTATAAATAAATTAAGAGCATCTTTTAACGACTTGGAGGGAATTTTAAAATAAACACTATTTTAAGTATGTTACAGTCGACTTAAAATATGGTTTAACTCTTGAAAAACGTATGTTTTAAACCATGTGAAGATGGTTTTAAAATTTTTAAGTGGCATTTTGTTGAAAACAAAATTGATTGCTTCGAAAACAAGTAAGAATATTTGAGCAATTCTTTTAAATTTTAATAAAAAGAAGTGAATATTGTATTTTCAAATATTATCAGTAGCGGTATTTCCTTTCTGCAAATATGAAAATTTGGTTTTCGATGAAGCTACTACCATCCAATTCTTATGCACACAAAATAGTTTTGTATTGTATGTATATTTTACAGACATCAACATCACTAAATAGTAAGTTTTTCTTACATCTAATTGAAATATTTCTATATTCACATTGTACAACTCTAAACGATGATAATTGACAAAGAAATTTAGGGCGCTTTTAATTTAAGGTTTGAATTTAACTGAAAGATATTTTATTTAAATAATTAAAATTAATAAGCTTTGAATGAACAACAATGGTAACAGATATTATATACTACGGGCCGATTATTGAAAATATCCGTCCATCGCTAAATTTCACTTATACTGAAATAAAGAGATTTTCAGTTAATTAGGAGATTTTTACATTTTAAAGAATGACATCATTGTAAGTGTGGTGTAATTTTGCAAAAAAATGGAATCGATTATCAGCTGCTAAGAATCAGCTGAGATCGATGGCGGCCATCTTTGTACCGAGGGAGAGCGAAAATATTGTTGATTAGTGATGGCTCTCTCAGTGTCGTCTCATGTGCTCTATGGTTTTTATGGTTTAACAAACAAATTTAATTTCCATTTCCAAGAAGAAGCGTACCGGTTTGCAAAAAAAATAAAAAAAGGAAAAGATTTGAAATGGCTGCCGGTGAAAATTCGTTAAAATCATCATTAAATGTTCTTATAAAGGGTAAGTACTAAAAACAATGCCCACGATTAACCGCAATGACTGGCATCCATTAAAACGTTTAACCTCTAGCTTATAAGCAGTTCCATTGTGAATAACAATATAACTAAGAATAGGCTTAACAACTTGGTCGTTTTATTCGCACATGTTAAACTAGCTGGCGAATAAAACAAAGCTAATGTTTCAATCGATAAGTCATCAGTACATAAAATTTCATTGTAATTGGCAGAAAGAGAGTATCCAAAAATGGTTGTAAGATTTGAATCGAAAAATCAGAAAGTTTAAGTTAAAACAAAATGTGAGCGCCAATGGGTTAATATATCAATATTTTGTTAATATGTTATTGGTATGCGAAATTTTATGGTAATTGTCTATCAGTTACTATTTTAAAAATTGATTTAAAAATTTAACCTTAAATTTACATGTGTTCGCTATATTGATCCGCCAAATTTTCTAGTCACGTTTCGTTGATTTTTGTCATCCAATTTTTTGTTCTTTTCTTGCACTAAAATTGCAACATTTTTGCAGGGTTGATGGTAACATTAAAAAATTGTTACCATCTCACGGGGCAAAAAAATGCAGCATTTTGTCTAGAAAAGAAAACGCTATTAGTTAAAATATGGCATTCGCTCGCGCTACTGTCGATAATTTTTTCGATTTCGATATCACAAAAAATATTTTGAATTTTCATAGTCCTTCAAATATAAAACAAATTTAAAGTTTAGAAAAAGAAACAGAAAAAAATGTGCTTTTTGTACGTATATTTTTATTAAAACATAAACCAAAATTAAAATGCAAATATTATTATTATTTTTTATTTAATTACAATTAAAGCACCCTTGCGGCAGCAGTATACGTGTTCAACTTTATTTCTCGCTGCGGAAATTTTTATATGTGTTGCGTCAACTAATCCAATCCGGAAAACTGTGTTTTCCAACAAAATTTGTTTTCTTGCTAGCAAATTCTGCACGGGTTGGAAACGAAACGTGCCGATGAGCAATTATATTTTAAGCCATTGCTACTTCAGTAACAGCGCGGCTGACTGATGTTTGCGACAATGAAGTATATATATCATATCTTGCGCCACTGCGCGTTGAAAGCTACCAGTGGCGAAAAATCTAAGAGTGAATAAAGTTTTGGTATGGCTAAGAATGGCGTGCTTTCCAGATGAGCCCTTCAAAAATAGTTGCAGTTGCTCTTTTTAATCGAGGAACAATGCTCTAGGAAAGCGGAACAACTCGATAAAATGTTGCTCCGTAATTTTCATAAAGGGGTTTTCCGCATCTAAAAGAGTTTTTCACCGAATTCTTTCGTCTTTACATTTTGTCGTAAGACAAGTTAGTAGACATGGACGTAATTTACGCTGATTTACGTAATTTACGAAAATTTTAGTTTTCACTAGAAAACTTGAGCGCGGTATAAATGTTTTGTGCAAACGGAATTGGGGGGAGGGGGGGGGGCGAGGGGTTAGGAGTTGTTTCTCTGAGTCAGTTTTTAAATAGTCGCTGAATTCCGAACAAGACATTCTATAGCACGGTAATACAATCAGAATATAACATGAATGCGAAAATCCCATTTATTTTTTTTTCATAGGAATACAGTTTTACTTACGGGTAAATATCTCGTCAACTATAGTTTCAATTGAGCCGAGCTATTAATTCATTTTCAACCGGTGGTTCAAAAATTATGGATGTTACTTATTCTATATCTTTCTAAACATAAATTATTTTTGGTTTGGGCTAGTTAGTATTTTTACCTGTTTTTCAAAAGCTTGAAAATATTATTTCTTCGAATTTCAACTTGTTTTAGAATTATAATTTACAGCAAAAACAATAAACGCATTTTAAGTAATGTATAACAGGCTAAATGAACTTTGCAAAAAGTTTTATTAAATTTCATCCAGCGGCTTAGTAGCAGTTGAAAATGGGTTAAGTAAGTTTTTTTTCGATAAATGGCTGAGATTATTATGGGTGCTAAGAGTTCAATTTTGGTGTGATTTTTGGGTAATTTTCACAGTCATAGGCTATGTTGTTCTTTCGCACAAAAAATAATTACAAAATTTCAAGTTTATTTTTTTAATCTATATTCCATTCCATTCCATTACAAAAATTTTAAACATAAAATTCGAAATTTTTCTTAAAATCCGTTCTGCTGTTGGAAATGACAACCCACTTGAACTTCTCATGCGTAATAATTCAATTTCGAGTATTTTATTCTACAGCTCGGTCGATCGAAACTATAGTAGACGAACTGTCTCAAAAATTTACCAACCGAAAAAAAAATGTATGTGATTTTTGTATTCAGCGACCTCGAATTAGCCTAGAAAACATATATGAGTGTTGTATGTTAAGTTTGAAATTTTCTAACCCAGTGTAATACTACAAAAAAATAGTAAAAGGAGAAAAAAAATCTTATTGCAGTCAGTAGGACATTACCATATAGTTGAATAAATGTGATGCTTGTCTATGCTTAAAAGGAAAAATATTTATACTTAAATTATTTTTAAGAAAGTTGTAAAAAAAACTGGACATTTTGCGTCCCGTTGCGTTTGACAACGGGACAGGGACAAGGCTTTCAAAAACGGGACAGCCCGGCGAAATCGGGATGGTTGGCAACCGTGGTAAAAACTCATGGTCTTGAGACGGCATCAAACAGGCTTTATCTGTTTTTTATGATGACTTGGGTAAACGTACGCTTGATAAAACTATTATTTTAAGATGAGGACAATGGGGGTCTCCCATTGATAGAGAATGCCCCATATATATTTTTTATACAAAAGCAGTCTACGTCAAAAAAATCATTTAGCAATAATGTAAATGGTATTCTGCAATTTTTTCACAAATTGAATAAAAATCCCATTTTAGACCGCAGTGAAGTGATAAAATGAAAACGGATAATGAAAACGAAAAGATTTCTTTTCACTACACAATAACGCAGAACCGGAATTGACCTCATGGTTGTAAAAAGAATTATATCATTTACCTGTTCTCGAACATATGATATGTTCACACCACACGTTGAATTTAGTTCCTTGCAGTTTTCTTCTTTAATGTTTATATTATTTGCATTAGTGAATATTAAGTCATGAAGGGTTTTTGCATAATTATTTGGCATTCCAATATCGGAAATATTGTGTTTTTTCAAAAAATTGGACACTTCGTTGTAATAACGATTTTTTGATAAGCAGAAACTTATAGCTGGATATGTACTCTTCCAATTTAAATACGTTGTCTCCACTCCAATACTAATAGAGTCAGAAAAAAAACGGTTTAACATTAAAAGAAATATTGTAATAATATTCCAGCAGGATATAATAATAACAGTCGCCCAAAAGAATCTGAAATGAAAATTTTTAAGAAAATTTAATTATTAATATCATAGGTATAATTCTTGTATTCGATTCATCAGTTAATCAGTTCGTTAAATTACTGCCGTTCTTGCCAAATGCATCTTTGCTCAGATGACCGCACGGAAGTTTGTAGCAGTTGCAATTTTTTGACTAAAAAGCAACTTCAAAAATATACATATAATATTTTGAAAAATTGATTTTTTATGAAAATATATATTATATGTTTATTTTCAGAACCAAAAATTATTTTGCTGAGTATTGGCCTTAAGGACTTCATTTTTTGAATCTGTGCAAGGATTTTTATAATAGTTCCAATTTTTACCTTTTTTGTGTAACATGAATTTTTTTCACTATAACTACTTCGCAGTTTTCTCAGGTTGGCGATTTTAAGCGGTTTTTTTTTTCATTTTCAAGTTTCTGATCGCGGAGGAGTATTTTAACAAATTAAAATTCATTTAAATGCAAATTTTTTTATCATAAAAAGGTCTCTTTGGGGGTTTTCGGGTACGAGGAATCTGAATCTGCAATTTATTTTTACCAATAACGGCCGCTAGGGTGCGCTTTGGTGCAAAAAACATGAAAATTCCATATTTTTACGGGTAAGAAGGTCAGAAAATCAGATTTAATATACGTGGAATTCATTTTTTTTACTCTTTTCATTAAGCTAAACATATCATTGGCGTACAACTACTTCCAGATATACTGACGAAAATTAAAAAGACATTTTTTTCGATTTCTTTTATAAATTCCATATAAACTACATTTATTTTTATTTTTAATTTAATTAAATTAAAAATTATCTTCTTTTTCGACATCGACTTCTACTACGCTGCTATATTGGTTTCCATTGGTATTGTAATTTGATGGAAGCGTTCACCTCGCTCATCCGATTCGGTGGATAGCAGTCTTGCGAACCAATCAAGATGAGCATGCAATAAATGAATTTTTAAGGACATATTCACACCGATTTGACTGAACGCGTCCATCGAATATTTCGGAACAAAAAAGCAAGCCAAGAAATATTTCGTGTAAAAAAAATTCGAAATAATTTTAGTCGTTCTTCAGCTAAAAATATTTTCTGTGACCCCCAACCGTTACAAATAATATCATTAAAATAAAATATCTGTGTCAGGTAAAGCATGCATAAGATTATTGCAATCGAATTTTTGTTATGTATGTGCTAAATTCTATGTAAAAAAAAATTTTGGTAAACATAACAGCAAAAAGTGAAAAATCATACTGAACGTACTGATCAACCTGTTATGAGAAATAAGTCTTGGGCTCCAAGCAAAATTTGTAAAACTTGTTACAATCACTTGCATAAATGGTCGACGAAACAAATAAATCAAATGCCTTTTGGTGTTCCTGCATTTTGGCATGAACCAGGTAATTTTAACTTACCATTCTTAATTTAAAACAACACTTTCATGAGCATGATTTATATTTGTTAGATGTACATGACGGTAAAACATACCACGTATGTTTGAACTACCGTTTTGGAGACACAGTAATAAAAAGACGTTCAAGAATATATATAGAAAGCTTATATGTACAGTAGATGGCTTATTTGCTCCATACATTTTGCTAAAGTATTTCAGATCTTCATTGTGACAGCAGAATTTGAAAATAGGGTGCTAAAAACCAATTAAAATGAAACAAAATTTAAATTTTTGCGAAAACTGTATGCCCTACTTCGAAAACCGTGATTTGGAAGGATGTTTTACAATAGGTTTGGGATTTTGTATGGAAAAAGCATTCAACTTGCATATAAAAGATTTTCCGATATCCTATGTAAAAGCTAAAGCGAATGGCGTACCCAGTTTTTCGATACAACTAAACCGAAAGCCACCCCTAGTGCCTAAAATTAAAGTTCGTAGGATTGTAGGTAATTTAATTTAGTTTATTTAATATACATATACACAATATCACATCGAGTTATATTTGAACTAGTAAGTTAACTTTAAGTGAATCCATGTCGAATACAATCAAGTTCACCTTTGACAAATGTCGTCAAAAAATTGCACGAAAAAACAAAGCAGGAGTTTAAAAAATTGTCTTATCGTGGAAATTTGTAATCTTTATTTACGTCTGTCACTTACAGTATTATATGAACAGGTTTCCCACGTACAATACGGCACTCGTAGAGCACGATTTCCTTCCAACACGATTTGCGAATAGCTGAATCCCTCGTTTAACACGATTAGTGAAAATAATTTAGAAAATCAGATTAAATTTAAATTTGTTAATAAGCTATTTAACTACAGCTCCAATTTTTATTTGTGAAATTTATCAAATTCCAGTTCACTCTGTGTTCTAGTTTCATTGTCATTTTGGCTTATTAAATTCAAATTTGTTCATGATAGTTTTTAGGAGACTATGAAAATTAAATCTGGATGTTAATTTTCAAAGTCATGACTTAAGTTCATGTCTATTTCGTTATTTGAAGTTATATATATACAACAACAATGTATATAGAGACGGGCAAATCAGACTGCAGTTTCGGAATCCGCCACAATTCCTCATCATTGATCTTAGTGATAGTTCTTAATCTTTCAATATCCTATATAAGCTACTAATATTTGAAATCATAACCCAGAATTACAGATTTGATTCTAAATATCTTCACCGAATAGAGATATTGAAAGAAACTACCACTACTGTTCTATATATTTATGTTGTTGTTTTTTTCCCCATTGTAGCTAGTCTGCATAACAGTTCGTTATTTGAAAGTCTAGTACATGAGAGAGTGTGTGTGTTTGTGAGAAAATGATTCTAGATGTCATTTTTTCTGAACGGGCCCCATTCGATCAGTTCATGATAGTTTTTAGGAGACTATGAAAATTACATCTAGAGGTTAATTTTCAAAGTCATTTTTTCTTTTTTTCTTTAAATGTTCCAATAAATTTTCTGTTAAGTGGTTATTATTAAAAAAAAATTTATATAAAATCAATATACTTACTTTCTGTTTTTTTACTTTTTACAACCAAAAATAAAAAATTTAATTTATTTATAAAACAGAGAAAATGTATCAAACCGTACAAAAAACATGAAGTAAATGAATGCCCATGAATGTGACAGCTCGAACGAGCACTTATCCCAAAAAGTTGTTTTTTAAACTCTTGGAACATAACCCTGATTTTGTACTATTGCTTGTCCCGTATAATACGATTTCGTATATAATACGACAGATTTCTAAATTCTTGGAAACTAACTCCGCTTTCTATACTGCTTCTTTGTTC
The DNA here is from genome assembly GCA_963691655.1 of Toxonevra muliebris. Taxonomy (NCBI): domain Eukaryota; kingdom Metazoa; phylum Arthropoda; class Insecta; order Diptera; family Pallopteridae; genus Toxonevra; species Toxonevra muliebris. The sequence continues at coordinate 46,173,614 of OY829328.1, read as the reverse complement.
CGTATAACATGAATTCGCACAACACAATGCTTTTTTGGAACCTAACAATTGTGTTATACGGGGGACACCTGTATTACATATTCATATAAATCAACAATTTTGACGCAAGCGATTAAGTATGGAGAAAATGTTAAAAGTTAGTAGTAACTTCTTAATTGGTAAGTTTCACTAATTTAAGGTAATTTTTTCAACTTTGCTTTGTTTTTTTCTTTTTTTTGGCGACATTTGTCAAAGATGAACTTGACTGGGTTCACTAAAAGTTAATTTACTAGTTTAAATATAAAACGATTAAATATTAATTAAATTACCTACAATCCTAGGTACTTTAATTTTAAAAAAATTAATGCTATCTGGAAAATCCTAACGATTGAATTTAAAAATTCGTAAAAAAAAAGTGCCAAATGGTCACTTTAGGCGCTAGGGGTGGCTTTCGGTTTAGTTGTATCGAAAAACTGGTTACGCAATTCGCTTTAACGGCATTTTTTACATACGTATGGATATGGATCCAAAATGAGTGCTTTTTCCATACAAAACCCCAAACCTTTAAAATCACGGTTTTCGGAGTATCGCATACAGTTTTCACAAATTTAAATTTTTTTTTCATTTTAATTGGTTTTTAGCACCCTATTTTCATATTCTGCTGTCACAATGAAGATCTGAAATACTTTAGCAAAATAAGCCATCTAATGTACAGGTGACAAAGCCGCACACTGAAGCAGTTCCACAACAAAGAAGTCCAGATCAATCAATGGTTACTGGAATGCCAGTAGATACAGATGACGAACTTGATCGAACGTATGACCCTTCTCAAGCTACTGGCTTTGTGAAACCAATTACAATAAAATATTGAACATGGTAATTTAAACAAGAAATTTACTGTTCTTTTCAATTATGGAATCAGACCGGAAATTAAAATTTTTTTTGTGCACCAAACCAGAAGTAAAATTTTAAAATCAGAATTTTAATAACTTCGACCATTTAAAAAAAGAAAATTTATTTTTCAAAATTTAGCTTAAAGTATTTAAATAATACCCTTAAAATTTCAAAATGGGATCTACTTAAGTTTAGGAGATAGATACATAGGTGTCGAAATGTGCGTGGTAGCTATGTGTTTAAAAAAAATTTTAATTTCTGGTCAAATATCATAATTGAAAAGAATAGTAAATTTCCTATTTAAATTACTATATTCAATATTTTATTGTAAATTTGCCTAATTCTAAAAATTACTTTTGAAAAATCCATATTTCAAATACGTCAATTTTTTAAAAACCCACAACTTGGCAAATAAACTTCATACAATAAAAAAATATCATGTGTCATTCATATTTTCTAGAAGTTCAATTAGGCCGAATTTCATAACCTTACTTTTTTTCGTTGTCCGCTTCACATGAAATGACTCGTATATTAAATCTGATTTTCTGACTTTCTTAGCCGAAAAACCCCGTAAAAATATGGAATTTTCATGATTTTTTCACCAAAGCGCACCCTAGCGGCCGTTATTGGTAAAAATAAATTGCAGATTCAGATTCCTCGTACCCGAAAACCCCCAAAGATACCTTTTTATGGCAAAAAATTTGCATTTAAATCAATTTTAATTTGTTAAAATACTCCTCCGAGATCGGAAACTTCATAATGAAAAAAAGTCTTAAAATCGCCAACCTGGAAAAACTGAGGAATTACTTTTCTATATACAACCCAAGCTCTCAGAAAAACTTGGTTTCATCAATTCCCCAGAAAAGAAACCATAAATGCTGTATAGTGTTATGAATAGTTGATTTATTAAAGTAAAAACAAAAACCAGATTATGTTTTAAAGTTAATCAAAATATCGCTTTAAATTTGGTGGGGTGTAGAGGAACCTGTAGCATAGGTAAAACGATCAAATGTATGTATGTATAGGCAAGGTTCGTTTAGGTGACAGATGCACGTATAGTTCCAGCTCTGGCTCGTCGGCAATTGGGGTGAAGTCCTTGCTGCAAATCACCAAATGATAACATGTCTACAGCAGTAAAATTTTAATTTACATGCATAAAAAGAGAGTATAGAAGGACAGGATAGAGAAAGAATAGAAAAAAAGAGAGGGGAGCTAGTGTTCCAATCTTCAATCGAGAATATTGTTGTTGTTGTGTTGCATGTGGATGTTGCAACATTGCCCTCCCAACCATGTCCAAAAAAAAAAACCCACTAAATAAATCTGCATGAGGATCCCACATCACAAACACACAACGACCTAGGTACTATTAGAAATCAAAAAAAAAAAAAAGAATTTAAAACATTATAATATATATTTTATTTAAAGTAAACATAGGGGTAATCGAATTCATTTGCATCTTAATATTAGTTGAAACTAAATTTAGGAAAACATCATATATTCATGTGTAAACATAAATGAAAAAAATAAAAAAAATTTAATACTTTGTAGATATTCAATCCATGATTATTTATTATTAAATGAGAATTCAAAAAAAAAATTAGCAAGAGAATGTAAAGATATGCATATGAAAGTTTTATCCGAAAGCAAATACGTTTGCGTGAAAAAAGTAAAAAGTGGTTCATGGTGCTATTCGAATCAAAGAGTATAGATTACAAAAAGGTCGCAATTTGCTCTTAAGCTTTTTGGAACGTAAAAAGCTAGAAACCGTTTATGAGGTGCCATACCGATGAAGCGAACGCAACGGTTGGCAACCGCTCCACCGGACAAAAAGGTATGAATGGATGGGTTGGCGGTGTTTGATAGAACAAATAGTTTGCATTTCTTTTGGCAATTAACATTTAACATTTGCAGTATTTTCTATATTCTTTATATACAAATATGCAAACGTTTTGTTTTGATGTTATGCATTTTGATTGATTTCTTTTTTGTTATGCACATCCATGTAGATACTTTTGAATATATTTTTCTGCTTTGATTTTATGAAATTCAATAAATTCATAAACAATGAATAAATGAAAACTTACAAAAAATTATTATCTTCTTTGCGTATTATTACATGGGGGGAAAAAAATAAGGCAATCCAAAAACGCGCATTAATTTTAATATTAAATTTTTTGTTTGAAAATTTTAAATTTCATACTTTTTTTTAATTTTAATTTTGCTTTCTTTGTTTACATTATTTTTCAAATATAAAATAACTACACTCATGTAGTTTCTCACATGACATCTCATATTTTTAACATGAAAAAAAACAATTTTAAATGCTTTGGCCCATACGATTTTACATTGCATCTCATATTTTTAACATGATTTATTCTTATCAAAATGTTAATTTTTCTTATCACTGTTAAATCTATCGACGTCTCTGCCGTGGCCATCAGATTTTAGCATGCACCTCATATGAGGTGCATGTTAAATTTGCTCAAAATGTTAATTTCAAAATCGCTGTAATGATTCATTCGGGTAAACAACAAGAACACAAAACTCTTCTTCTTATTTTAACTTGAGGTGCAATGTTAATTCTTTTGCACATGTTAAACTTCAGATATCGCTTATACAATAACATGTGAACAAGAAATTGTTGTCTTTATTTCTTATGTTTTATTATTTTTATTTTATTATTAAATTTTGGTGTAATGGCTTATCTTCGTCAATTGTCGCAAAAACAACAAAACCACACGATTCTTCTTCTTATTCTTTGCTTCGGTTTCTGCTACAATCCGATTTTAACATGAGGTGGCAGTGTTAATTTTTTTGTACATGTTAAATTTCATATATCGCTGCTACGATAACATGTAAACAAGAAATTTCTTCTAGAATTATCTTAGCAGCTATGATCACCGGCGATACAAGTCCCAGACCAAACAATAATGAAGCAATCGAAAGAATTGAGCGTTTTGTGACACGGGTAGCAGCCATTTGTTTCTGCTCAAATGAGAATAAAAATATATTTTCGTTCTGGTCCCATTTAAGGCCTAATGCGCTAGTGATTGATGAGTCGTCGAGGTTTTAGGTTTTTCATTGTTTTGCGAGATAGTTCAGCGAGAGAATCGGCACCACACAAAAGATCATCCAGGTAAAATGAAGATTTGACGACAGGCGAGCCAACCTCGTACTTTGATCCATATTTGTCTGCCAAATAAAGTAGACTTCGCACTGCATGATATGGCGCAGCTACGTCACAGTATTAAGTTGATATGTACGAATCTCTTGATTCGGTTAGCTTCTAAATAAAATTTACTGGAACCTGCGATATTCTGGCGCAACGAGTGCTTGTCTGTATATTTTTACAATGTCGGCAGTTGCAGCATAGCGATAAAGACGAAAACGTAATAGAAGAATAAAAAGCTCACTTTGGAGTGTAGGGCCGACCATTTTAATTTCATTGAGAGACTTTTGAGACGTTATACGGCACGAAGCATCAAAAACAACAATCAATTTAGTAGAAGTGCTGATCGGCTTTAAAACGCAATGGTGTGGAATATAATAGTTTAAAATAGAGGCGACTTGAGATCAGGTGAACGTGATAAACGACGTTCTTTTGCAACAAATCTTTGTATAGCTATGGCGTAAGACTGACTAAGACAACTAGGGTCAGCCTTGAATGTAAGGAGAGTGTGAAATGTAAGACGTGTGTTTGCTTGTAGCGTAAGTATAAGACTGATGTCTTTAATGACAGATGTGTCACCGTCTGCACGTTTCGCTCTGCAAACCTATTTGATCTAGGATAATGCGGTGAAGAGATTCTATGCTTGAATCCCCAGTTTGCTTTAAACTCTCTAAATGATTGACTAGTATATTGTGGCCCACCGTCCAATTCAAGAATTTCGGGTATTCCGTGAACTGAAAACCATTGACGCAGCAATAAAATTACCTCAGCTGATGTTGCCGATTTTATCTTCTTGAAATCTGTAAATCCAGAGCAATGATCAGCTATCAATAAAAAATCATCGCCGTTCAATTTGAATATGTCCGTTGATACAAGCTGAAAAGGGTATTCAGGTATGTTTCGCAATATCAGTGGCTCTTTCTGATTCGCTTGTTGAGTTTGCTGGCATATTGCACATCTCTCCACATAATTTTTTGTATCGACAGTCAGACCATTCCAGAAAAGTGTTTGACGAATGCAATGAATTGTTGTAGAAATACCACTATGGCCTATATGTGCTTTGGCAATGATAGAAGGTGTTAATTTTTTACAATGATTTTATTACCTGATGAGTTTGTCATGCATATTGTCACCAATCGCGTGAATGAGATTTACTTCTTCATCTTGATCAACCTCGTCTGTTTCGCAGTCCCGGCTTAAAGCATCCACAATTGGTACCCTTGTCCCCTTTATATATTTAATTTTTGGTGAATACTCCAGTATGTCATACAACACTCCCAATATATATTGGTGCATTTTGAATTGGATTGATGAATATAGTTTCTAGCGGTTTATAATCCGTTTCGATCGAAAGATCTTTCCCGTAAACGTAGTTGTGAAACTTTTGACAACCGAAATGAATAGCCCACGCTTTCTTGCTGATTTGTGGTTATTTTTGTTGTGATTCCGTAAAAGCGCGGGTAGCGTTTCCCAATGGTTTTCCATCCTGCATTAGAACCGCACTCATTGATTTGCTGCTCGCGTCTACTGAGAGTTTTACCGGTTTTTTAACACCGTTGTATGCTCGCACTGGCGTGTTTGTCAACGCATTTTTTATGTCCTCGACCGCTTAGGTGTGCTTTGGTTCCCAACACCACGCCATCTCTTTACGTATGAGCCGGCGCAAAGGTTCTGTTAGTTGCGATAACTTATTAATGAATTTGCCTAGATATGTTACCATGCGTAATAATCGCTGCAGTTCTTTTTTTCATACTCACATTTATCATCGTTCAAAGTGAATCCTGCGTCAGTTAAACGTTTGACCACCTCTTTCGTTGTATCTTGTAGTTCCTTTCGAGTTGGTGCATGTATGAAAATGTCATCCATAGTTACCTCGCATCTTTCAATACCTTCTAACGTTCGATTCATGACTTCACAGGATACTTCTGGTGCTGAGGAGATTTCGAAGGGCATGCGGAGATAGCTAAATCTACCCCAAGGCTTTGAAAATGTTAAAAATTTTGAAGTGCGTTCTGACCCTTTTTGGTAATCAAGCTTGGTGAAATATTTACTGACATGTATTTTCGCCGCTATTTCTTCAACGGTCTTCATCGGATAAATTCTACGTTTGATGTTTTTGTTCAATTCGGTCGGGTCCATACATACCCGGAGTTTCTTCTTGTTATCCACCAACATTGGGCTGACTGCTGGAGTCGGCTCGCTGACGCTACTAATGACGCCCAATTTTATCATTTCGTCGTCGTTCTGGCAGAATTCACTAAGTCCATTTTTTTAATTTGTGAGAATACTCGTCGTACGAATCCTAAGGCTTCACAGTCATCACCACCCAGAATTGCTTGGAAATTTTCCTTTATTATTGCAAATGTGATTAGCTTTTCAACGTTGTTTTCTTTACTTAACTTTCGTCTCGCCCAAAACTTTTATGAATCCACCATCATACGCTTTGATACGTTTTATTTTGCCTTGCATTTGCATTTTCATGCCAAGCTTTTTGACTGCGCTTATGGGTAGTACGTTGCTAAAAGCTCCAGTGTCCAACCTTACTTTTATTTCATAATCGCCAACGCGCAATTTTTCAGACCATTTTGCTTATTAGCTCCTTCCGCAGTACGACATATTTTTATCACTTTGTCCATTGACAAATTACCCTCAATCCGCAATTTTTGTCTAGTCTCATCGGAGTGGATGCCAAGTACAATTTTATCCGTTAAAAACTCGTTTCAATCGATAAAACGGCACTTCTGCACTTGCTCGCGTATTTTTGGCAAAAAATCGTCAAACGTTTCACTCTCTTGTTGTTTAATGCGATGAAAATGGCAACGCTCGTAGGTTTTATTGCGCGTCGGTACGAAATGGTCTTTTAATTTTTTTTTTGATTTCTGTTAAATTCGATTTTTGTTCTTCACTTAAACCCAAATTATTAATCAACCGGTTTCCGCCACATAACCGTTTTAAAATTTGCCAATTTAATTTGTTCTTCTTCACTATAAACTTTGGCCGCACTGGTATAGCATTCATATGCATCTATCCATTCGCGTGCCATGTCTATGTCATTGTTAATCAAAAGTGGTTTTGGTGGTTTCAATGCCATTTTATGAACTGTTCAACTTATGCGAGGGTGAACTGTACTACGTTTTTATAACGCGTGATGTGTATAATGCACATATATTCCGCAATTCGCTATTGCCTTTTCTCCGTGTTCGCTATTCGTTATATACGTCGATGTTATATACTACGCGCGTCTATATACTGTGAAACTAGAATGTTCGAAAAGCACGTGGGATTCTTTTACCTTTTGTTTATTCTAGTTCTGCTTATTTTCCGAATTAATTTTTAACTTTTTCTCGATGCGTTTCTATCTTTAGCCAAACTTTCATCGGGAGCCTTACTTCGCTTTGTTTCAAATATTTAATTTTATTTTACTCAACTCCCGGGTTTCGGCACCATGTAATGAGAGTGTGAAATGAAAGACGTGTGTTTGCTTGTAGCGTAAATATAAGACTGATGACTTTAATGACTGATGTGTTGAGTTACAGTGTATGTGGTAAGTATATAGTCTACAGTTCCCGTGACATTGAAGGGCAATTTAACAACTACCCTTCCTTCAGAATTGGTCGATGTTGCTTTTGTGTATACGAGCTCACAACTATGTTGCTCACGGGTTCACACATCCGTAACAGGTGAAAGCTCTTCGAGTTTCCACAATCGTCATCCAATGAGTCATTACATGCTATCATGCATGTTGATATTTGTGTGTTGAGAGCCTTTGGTATTTACCCGAAACCACCCAGAAGAGCAATGTTTTTTGTACGATAGGTAAGTTGTCACCAAATTTGATTTGGCCGACCGAGAGAATGCTGAAAAAGCTATCCGTACCCAATAGTAGTTGTATGCGTTTCGATTTGAAGAATTTTTGATCAGAAAGCTCAGTATTTGGTGGCAGATTCCAAGAAGAAACGTATATTTCTGCTTCTGGTTGATATGCGATGTGTGAGGTTACACAGAGTATTACTGGTAGCTCAAAACCATTAAAACGAGACTTAATTGTGGTTGAAGTTATATATTTTATGTTCGTAGATGAATTACCAACACTGTGAATCTCAATGTTGTGTTACCCCTTGGCAGCTGTGGCTTTGCGCAAACTCGTCTGTGATAAAATTCACCTGAGAACAGGAATCCAACAAAGCTTTCCCCAACTTGTATGAACCGGAAGCGTCACGAACTTAAACCATAGCAGTGGCGAGAATTATGTTGTCACATGATGAGGTGTCCGTGTGTGTGTGAACTGCAGCTTCTTTCGAAGTCGACGGAAACGACGCTGCTGGCGCAGATGACGGCTGCGGCGCAGAGCATGTTTATGAATAGCTAGGACAGAACGAGTTTTCGGCAACATTTGCTATGATATTGCGATGCAATAGACTATGATGCTGACGCGAACAAGTTTTGAATCGATGTGAAGATGGACATTTTGAAAGTTGATGCCCCTTCGAGAGACAGTTAATGCAAAGGCCAAGTTTCTTCACGTTATCGAAACGTTGTGCAACATCGAGTGATTTGAAGCGATCGCAGCTGCGTATTTTATAATTTGTCCTAAACTGCATAAGCTGAGCCTAAATAAGCAAACGAATAGTCGTTTCTTTGAATTGGCTGAGGTTTAGTTTGTGGTTTCTTTATAATTTTGTTAGTAATGCGAGGTTCGGCAAAACTAAATTGTGTATTGTCAAGTGATTCAAGGTACTGGCAGTGCTTCTCTGATGTTTCAGTGCACATTTTCAAAGTTGGTAATTTATCAAAATCCCTTTCCATTTGTTCCTAGTTTCTTCATCAGCTTTTTGCAAAACAATGTAAATAAGCATAATTTCAGAAAGCAAGGCTTAGAAACGGAGGGTAAATCAAATAGCGAGGAGATACTTTCAAGAAAGATTAACGTATTGTTATCATAACGTTCTTTAAGTCTATCCAGACCCTTTGGGTTATTCTCGTTTGAGATTTGAAATGCTTTGACTGTTTCTAATGCTGGCCCATGAAGACAGTTGATAAGATGATTTTTTAATATTAGTATAGCTCATCTCACAATCGACCAGCTGTTTAAAAGAACCAATAAAGTTTTTGTACTCGGCGTACTTGCCGCTAAACGAGGGTAGTTTTAGCTTAGGTAGCTTTGAACCAGGCATAACTATCAAACAAACTGTTTCTGACAATGTGGCATTGTGGAAATTATATCCCAATAGCCCTTGAATGACAACCTTTGTCAATCATCTTCCGGATCGAATTCATCAATGCTTGTTTATGTGGTAAACGCTTGAAATGCGATTCAAGAATACCTAAGCGACATCTGAGGTCTGCTGGAGATAAAGCCTCCCCTAACCCATTCGCACTGTTTTCGACAATGTTCTTAGTGCGCGTAATTTGTATTTGATCGCATTTGCTTAAGCTCTTCTATGGTCATGTTGGAGCGGAAGTCCTTATTGAGATATCAAATAATAGCGATCATAACTAAATGATTTTCAATTTCTCAGTAGACCTAGTCGACACGGAAAAATAAATAACATTTTCGGAATCTACGCAAAATTTCCCTTAAGAAAAAGTGTGTTTTTGAGGTTTTGGCCAGAAAATGTGGGAATTTTACCCATAGTGCAATCCCAAGATTGATGTGCAATGGAGGTAAGAGAACTCTTTTCATTGCGACCAGTTCTTTCTGGATAACATTGGTTTGCCCGATTCTCCGCTTTTTTCGTGATAATCAGTACCGTTTTCGATACTGCGCTCTGAGTCTCGAATCCCATGTGCATAAATAGCACATATTTTTGGTGTAACAACAAAGAAATGCTACAACCTTTAAATTAGCACAAATTTTCCATAAATGTTCAATGTACTTCACGGAATCCAGAATTAGCTTCATGGAATCTTATGTTTCCTTCGAATTTGTGGCAAGCGCGATCGAGATGATTTTTTGTATTGTCAACAAACAACAGCATTGCTTTAAGACTGCTTTTTGAGATGTCTATAAACAACCGCCACTCCTTTGCTTTATACGTGGAAATCATAGTCAACATCAAGCCATGAATATCGTTACAATACGCGAGCGAATCGTTTTCGTTACGAGAGAAAAACTTCAAAAACTCTCTCTGGCGGCCGCGAGCTGCAAAAATTGTTACACCTAGTGCCAAGATGTGCACGGCTTTCAGTTGTTGAATGAGGATGATGGACCATGCTTGGGAAAACCGAAGTGGTCATGCCATTATGTCAAAGCTATGCAGTAATATTATAATTTGATCGCATGGATATTATATTTTACTTCGAGCCTCGGTTGTCTGGGAATTGCAGCTCCGTCTGAATGTGGAAGTGGTGTTTGTGCTGACGGAACACTTTTTTTCGAAACGCAGCCCTTGTATTCGTTTGAATGCAAGCAATTACTGATACTTTGAGCATTAACTGTTTGTCCTCCGTGTTCTTCAAGGCTTTCAGCTATTTCTGGCGCACTGATTTTTAGATAAACTTTTATCATTTTAGTGATTCTACTGTCGCACAGTGTCGCGTCTCCATATAACCTGTGGCCAAAAATAGTAAACGTTGTTCAATCTCTTTGAAACTTTGCAAATGTTCTTTTTTGGTCGAAGTAAAGTTCGAAAAAAAAATGGAAACATTGGCCCACTGCCACATTCATACGAATGAAACACTCATTTAAAAAAAACATACTAAATATAAACACCAGAATGCTCAACTTGAGTGTGTGAAGTTACAGCGTTAACAATGTTTATTATACGGAAAGTGGGGTGGGCTGCCACGCCTACTTTAAAAAATGCCTCTAACTTCCAAATAAATGTCGCCAAAAGTAAAAAATATGGTACACGATGTTATGAAACAACTTTTTAATCTTCTACTAAGTATAAACAGGCGACCACGCCCACTTTATAAAATAGCTATTGTTTATAAAATAATGATACATCATTATAATAACTATTAACAGCTCCATTACAACTTTATGTAACAGTTTTTTCCCTTATGTAACGAAGTTTATTAATTTGCATTTACATTAATGAAGATATAAAATATAAGCTACTCGTTTTCGCTTTCTGAATCATAACTAAATGATAAATCGTTTAAAATTAAATTTACAAAATCTATTCCCGGAAAAAAAAGTGTAGAAAACACTTTCTTCTTGTGTTTGATATTTGAGGATCCCCGAGAAGTTTTTCGTGTACTATTTAAGCGAAACTTTTGAATTTCCTTAAGTCTTGCTCCAACTACATCTTCCGAAAGCATACAAATTCGAATACTAAAATATTAAATAATATCCAACCCGTATATTAATATTTTGTGTATTGTTGCAGGCATGTTATACCAAGAATATTTTTCCATTAACTAAACTATACTTTAATGCAGGGATGACTAGCCTGAAACTCATATAGCTCACTGAGAATAAAAAAAGACATCATCACCATCATTACCTACATATTCTTCGTTTAAAACTTACTTCATCTTTATACACCTGATATTCTCCGCCCTTCCTAAAATTTAAATATTCATATTTTGTTACCATAACTTAACAACAATAAGATAACTCACACAAATCTCTTTGATTTCGCTTAAATCAAAACAAGACTGAAGCCACGACAAATGCTTGGTTTCGAAAAAATTACGATTTCTACTGCGAGAGTTCCACAACTTTGTGATCTTCAGTTCCAAAAAATTTAACTTCTCCCATACCAGTTCCATTACTAAAAATTACCTTTTTTTATTTAGCCAACCATTGCAGACACTTTTTCTTTTCGACTTTCCTTGCGTGCTTCAATACAAATCTCAAAAAGTTCACAAATTTTTATTCTGGGTGTCACTACAAAAATTAATTGATTTCTTTTTATTTGCAGCTAAAAGCAGCTAGTTTTCTGATTTTATGAAAATATAACTTGTATAATTGTGTATATGAAATACTGGAGGGGTACATTTGGATATATTTTTTTTATATTCTTTTAAAGTTTACGATTGTTTGCAATTGTTGTTTTTCCAAAAATGTGTCCTCCAGAATTTCCAACTTTGGAGGCGTCGAGTGGCTATAATAGCAAAAATATTGGAAAAATATTTTGGATTTAATTTAATTAAAGTGTTATCTTTCTATAAGTAAACAAATATTTGCATTTTTTGAAACTTTGTTTTTTGTATTTTTAGCCGCACTGTGTGTAGTTACGCTTTGAAAACAAAAAACGCAATTGAACAACTAAGAGACAGTTACGAAATTGAATTCATCATAAACCGTTGTATAAAACGTTAGTAAAAAAACTGATTAAAAGGCGTTGCCGTATGTACAATTTTTTCTGAAAATTGTTGCCTTAAATATGAAGGAATAGAATTAATATTTTTACGTTTTATATCATAACTATAACGTTTTTGGTCTAAAAATTGCTTCTGTATGTTAAATTTTTTGATGTAGTGCATGATTTTTTAAACTTTCATGAAGGGCAAACAAACATGTGTAAGTAGATATATGAAATTTGGTGTCATGATACCCGGTCAACGGGCACCCGAAAATTTTGCGGGTAACACCTGAATTCGGGTACCCGAAAATTTGGGTAATATTTGAAATCGGGTACCCGAAAATTGCTTGCCTTCTACATACAATTATTTTTTAAATATGCTAGCTAAATAATCTAAATGAAATATAGCACTACCATATTTTGGGATTGTTTTCATGCAACGGCTACGACTACTTTGTCTACAACTACTTACTACTCTTTTCTGATTCCGTTCAGGCCTTTACTCGATACAACAAATATATTTATATATAGTAAATTTTGTAGTCTCAATTTTATAAGTTTTTTTCAGTTAATCTTTTAGCAACGGGTACCCGCAAGCTCGCGATAAAAACGAGTACCCGTAATAATAGTAACAGGACTATTGAATTTCATTCAAATTTTGACAAGTTTACACACTTTATGAATTTACGAGACAAGTTTATGAGGATCCGCTTATTGTCTTATGACATTTTACGTGACACAGAGTTGCTTTTACAAAAAAAAAAATTAAAGCTGCTTCACAAATTATTTTTTTTGCATTGAGTGCAGCGAATTTCTTTGAAATCGTAAATTGCTGTGAAAGTGTATTTTCTTTGTAATTCTAGTTTCTTTTTAATTTTAGTTGCACATATAATAGCAGTTATGCTCGAAAATCCTATCGGTATGGACTTTTTATCCGCTCGACCGAATAATTTACATTAGGTTTCAGGGCCGTAGCCAGAAATTTTTTTCGGGGGGGATTTTCATTCGAAGAAAATATTCATAAATAATTTTTATCAAACTGATTTTTAAGTACAATAAATTAAATCGGTGATACATTTGATGGACCCTATAAAATTAAAATTTTAGGAAAAATTTTCCGATTTTTTTTAATCTTAACATCAAAAAAATGGCCAAAAGTGACAAAAAATTCACAGAATAATCAAATTAAATTTTTTGAAATAAATATTATTCAACTATTTTTTATCGTGAGGGACATAATTTCATTAGCTCATTGATTTCCCACTACTGATGATGTACCCAACCTCAAAAAAATTACCAAAAATAGTAGAGGCTCATTTTTTTCAAATGATCATCATTGGGAATTTGAGCCATTATCAATGATAAGGAATGAGGTTGAGATCTTTCGTGGTGCTTTGACCAATAATGCGTTAAAAAATTAATTATATTTTAAGATTGCCTCCTAAACTGCATGGGTTTTGCTAATAAGATGGAGTTTTTGCGAAAGAACTTTTCACGTTGAACACGAATCTGAGGTCAAAAATTTCCCATCACGTTACGTTTTAGGAAAAGAAAATGGGGTTCAAGCAAGTCTAATTTTACAAGGATCCGATAATTTTTTCTATTTTTTATTAATTTTTAAACTTTTCAAACTGATTCAGGACGAAACTTTAAATCAAAAACAGTTACTGGCCCAGAAAAACTATAAATGCAGGAGTGCTCAGTATCAACTTCTCTTTTTGAATCCATAGTCAAACCTCATGTCGAAAAAAACAAATCGGATTTGATCGCATAGTGTAAGTAAGATTTCAAATTTATTTTTTATATATACATATAAGACTTTTTAGAAAAAAAAACCGATGGAAATAAAAAATATCGTTAAATAGATTTTATTTTGACTTTTTTTCCATCCATTGGCAATTAATCTCTAAAATTAGAATAAAGTTTCCACATTTAGGGGGGACGGCGGGGGGTCAGAACCCCCTAAAACCGCCCCCTCACCTCCCCCCCTAAATACGGCCTTGTTAGGTTTTATATCGCTCGTAGAGTTTTAGACAATCCTAGTCAAAATCGAAATTAAACATCTTGCAATTACAATTCGTTCAACCGCATCGTGATAAATATTATTTATATACTTATTTAATTGTACCTGCCAAATATTCCATATCCTTTCAGTATTATTCGGAATGAAATAATATCAGTACAAAAGTGTATCACAAAACTTTTTACAAATATTACAAAATCGGAGAATGTTTTCATTTTCGTTATTTATCTAAATTTGTTAGACTGGTAGCTATTGATTTTTACATTAACACGCGCATGAACTATATTAAATTTCCAGAAAAACATATGCACATGAAAATATGAGCTAGTACACTTGAAGAAAAATTCACTAACTTATTTACTATATCTTCCTTAATATCGTGCTTTTCATTACACTGTGCATTAGAGAAACTAAAAAACCTATTTAATATTAACTATTTTTTCAAAAGTGGAGTCCCATCGTAAGTGTATGTAAATCAAAATTGCTTAAGTCCCTTTCAGCCAATGACATTCTTTTCTTGTTTTGCCACTGCATTGTGATAAATTTAAATTTTTGGCTTTGCACATGGCCGCATTCATACAGCCTTATGTTTTCTTTTTTATATATATTATTTCTTTCACAAATTTTAGATACCGTCTAACTTGATTTTTTTAGATATATTTTCAATAATTTCAATGTAATAAAAAAGGAGTATTTAAAACTTGCATTTTATTTATGTAGTATAATGTTCTCAGAGCCCTTATATAATCGTTTGGGAAACAAGGCCTTGTCAAGTCCGCTTCCTTCCCGATGATTTTTTTTCAAAACGTAGAACTGGTTTATTTTGAATTTGGCTTACTTTATCATTGTTTTTTCTTCGCAAAATGTCGCCAAAAACTATTTTCTAAATGCTTTTACCCATGGTAGAAGTATTTCGAGGTAGATGCATTTTTTCAAAAAGTAGCCGTTTTGACAAGTAAGAGGACATTTTAGAGGTACATTTTTTTAAATGGATAGAAAAGAGTGAGTTAATAGTAGATTATTAATACTACTTTTATTACTTAGTACTAAATTATAAATTTTATTTATAATAAAAAACGTATAAATAATGTTATTAAAATTTGTTTTAAAATTAGGAAATACCTTGAACATGTTAACAGTTAAAAATAATATAAAAAGCCACAGCTAATTCTCCCTATATTCATGCAATACTATGCAAATTATTTTCCTATAAATTCTCACCTAAAAATTTCACTATGAAAATACAACTCTGCTGCTGAAACAAATGTTTTCCCAATTGTCAAAGTTCCTATTACTTGTCAAAATGCATCTACCTTCTTAATTCTTCTGTCATGGTAGAGAGTGTGGCTTTTAATGTCAACGAAAAACTATTTTAATAAAAGAGAATAAGTAAATTATGTTTCTTTATGTCGCACTAAAGATTTGCGAACACGATTTCTTTTTACGTTCTTTTAATTATAGTAGTAGATTCGAATATATTTATATTGTTTATGTTTTGCATTGCGCTATAAAAGCAACAGATGACGTTGCTATTGATATATTCCTATTTATGTTTTTCATAGTGCTATAAAATCAATAGATGGCGTTTCTATTGAAAAACTACGTTAATAATAGATAATAAATAGTTTTTGATATGCAACACTTACTTGTGTTAAACAAGTCATAACGCGCTGTAAATTTGTTATCTTTTTGTCACACTAAATATTTGAGAAAACGTTTTGTTTTCGACGTTCATTTCATTACAGTAGTAGATTCGAATATATTTATATTGTTTATGTTCTGCATCGCGCTATAAAAACAACAGATGATGTTATTCCTATTATATGGATATTATTGTATCTAGTCATCCCTTTCTCACTCATTGCAAATCTGTCATTTATGTTCTATTGTGAAAACAAATATTCTTCTATGTATACAAAAAACGCACACACGTATTCTAATAAGTAAAAATTGTTTTCAGTAAATTAATGTTAAATATACCAAATCAATACTGATACCAAAGAGTATAGACTACAAAGAGGTCGCAATTCGCTTTTAGGCTTTTTGGAACGTAAAAAGCTAGAAACCGTTTATGAGGTGCGATACCGATGAAGCGAACGCAACGGTTGGCAACAGCTCCACCGGACAAAAAGGTATGAATGGATGGGTTGGCGGTGTTTGATAGAACAAATAATTTACATTTTTTTGGCAATTAACATTTAACATTTGCAGTATTTTCTACATTCTTTATATACAAATATGCAAACGTTTTGTTTTTGTGTATTTTGATTGATTTCTTTTTTGTTATGCACATGCGTGTAGATACTTTTGAATATATTTTTCTGCTTTGATTTTATGAAATTCAATAAATTCATAAACAATGAATAAATGAAAACCTACAAAAAATTATTATCCTCTATTACGCAAATTATTACATGGGAAAATAAGGTAATCCAAAAATGCGCATAGATTTTAATATCAAATTTTTTGTTTGAAAATTTTAAATTTCATACTTTTTTTAATTTAGCTTTCTTTGTTTACAACTGAAATTTCTTTGTTTACATTATTTTTCAAATATAAAATAACTACACTCATGTAGTTTCTTACATGACATCTCATATTTTTAACATGGAAAAAAAATGTTAAATGCTTTGGCCCATCCGATTTCACATTGCATCTCATATTTTTAACAAGATTTAATCTTAACAAAATGTTAATTTTTCTTAACACTGTTAAATCTATCGACGTCTCTGCCGTGGCCATACGATTTTAACATGCACCTCATATGAGGTGTATGTTAGATTTTCTCAAAATGTTAATTTCAAAATCGCTGTAGTGATTTATTCGGGTAAACAACAAGAACACAAAACTCTTCTTCTTATTTTAACATGAGGTGCAATGTTAATTCTTTTGCACATGTTAAACTTCATATATCGCTGATACAATAACATGTAAACAAGAAATTTTTGTCTTTATTTCTTATGTTTTATTATTTTTATTTTATTATTAACTACAAATGTAGTTATTTCAGAAAAAATGTAAATATTAAATTAATATTGTTAAATGAAATAAAAAATATAATATAAAATTCTACATCTCATATTATGAGGTGCATGCATTTATTTATATTGAATAATGATAAATGAAATATAAATATATAATATGAAAATCTAAATTTCATATGAGGTGCAATGTTAATTTTTTTCACAAAATGTTTATTTTGAAATTGCTGTAATGGCTTATCTTCGTCAATTGTCGCAAAAAAAACAAAACCACACGATTCTTCGTCTTATTCTTTGGTTCGGGTTTCTGCAACAATCTGATTTTAACATGAGGTGGCATCGCTGCTACGATAACATGTAAACAAGAAATTTCTGGATTAATTTCTCATGTTTTATTATTTTCATTATTATTAACTACAAATGTATTTATTTAAGAAAAAATTTAAATACTTTACTACCGAAGTACATGCATTTATTGTATTGAATATTGATAAATGAAATAAAAACAATGGATGCGTGCAAGGCACGCAGGATATTTGATGTGTAAACAGTTAAGCCAACTGAATACCATATACATAAGCTCACATATGTATAGCCATATATAGGGATTTAATGTATAATCTGCTTATATGCTTAGGTAAATAATTCAAATTAAAACAATTCTTTTATAAACTTAAAAATTTATTAGATATCATTACCTTTTATATATTGTATAATAGCCCGATTCACTATAAATTGCAAATGGTCTTGCATCATTGCAAGTTTTTATTCCATATCGCATTTGTTGTTGTGATAACAGAAATATTTTGCATTTGCACCAAATCGTTAATAGGGCTGATATATTGTAATTGCGTTATTTTGCTTTCAATGCTTCAGGCACGATATGTTCGCATATACGCAGCTGCAATTGCATCGTTTTTTCATCTTGTCGATTTGAAATTTTATTAGAAGTGAAAATTTTACATAACGTCGCCTGAGAATTGATTTGGCGTATAGGTATATGAATTTGTACACACATACGCCAAATCAATTCTCAAACGACGATAAGTGCTTTCCGCATTTAATGTTAGAAAGGCAACAGGGGTGATCGGTCACCCCACTACTTTTTAAGAGCACCGCAAAAAGATTTGCCTCAACTGCATTTAACAAATATAAGAAACAATGCATTTTTATTGAAGTAAATAAGTGATTTTTAACATTTTTGCTATTTACAAAGATAAAAAAGTGTTGCATTTCTAAGGTAATGTACAAAGCAAAATTTTTATTTATTTATTGAAACCTAATCCAATCGAACTAACCGAATGCAAAACCTATCAAACGCTTGTGTTTGCTACAGCGACTTCTCTGCTTGTATGGTATAGTCGATCTCCACACGTTTAACACCAACAAATAATTCTGCCACGAATAAATGTACACACACACACATTTTGTTTTCGTATGTACATATATGTGAAAGTAAATTGATCGAAACATAAACAAACAAACACCGCTCGTATTTTAATTTCTCCCTCTCTTCTTCTCTTCTCTCTTCTCTTTATTGTTTAGAGTAGCACAGTCATGTCGAGCAGTAGTGTGAGCGAGACGGGAACTGGACGTTACAGTTATCTTACATCTTACGTTACAGTTATTCTTACATTTTACACATTTCAAATTTTTCCCATACCGTGAGCTAAAATGTTTACACATCAAAATATATAAAATAAAAATCTACATTTCATATGAGGTGCAATGTTAATTTTTCTCACAATGTTCATTTTGAAATTGCTGTAATGGCTAAACTTCG
Organism: Toxonevra muliebris; assembly: GCA_963691655.1. NCBI lineage: Eukaryota > Metazoa > Arthropoda > Insecta > Diptera > Pallopteridae > Toxonevra > Toxonevra muliebris. Next base: position 46,154,530 of record OY829328.1, on the reverse strand, counting down.
TCAACTATCGGGAAATAACAAAAACACACACTATTCTTCTTCTTATTATTTGCTTCGGTTTTCTGTTACAATCTGTTTTTAACATGAGGTGCAATGTTAATTCTTTTGTACATGTTAAATTTCATATATCGCTGCTACGATAATATGTAAACAAACAATTTTTGTATTTATTTTACATATTTACATATAAATTCTACAAACATACCTTCGCCTGAGTATTGATTTGGCGTATGTGTATAGGCATAGGAATACTTATATACATACGCCAAATCAATTCTCAGGCGACGATACATTTGCACATGTGACGGAATATATTTTTACTTTACTTCTTTATTTTATTTTTTTGCAAAAATCAAAGCATTTATAATTGATATTGGTAGATAAGTATATTATTTTGAGGTCCTACAACTTTGGCATCTGGGGCAAAGTTGTGTATTACAAAAAGATAAACAGTTTTTCTCTCCACACCAACCCCCCACCAGCTCTCTGTACCTCTGTTTTAGAGGATTTTTGGCAAAAATTTATTTAACATTGTTCATACAGGCTGAACGGCTTGGAATACTGACATACTTCCTTCGACAAAAATATTCCCCATAAAAAAGTAAAACGGGTATCTGAACACCAAAATCTCGCAAAATAGCGGTACGCCGAAACGCTGGAGGAACACAAACAAAACATAAACAATGATCATAATTTTAGCTGGCAAAATGAAAAATATTCAATTCAATCAAAATTCAATTTTGTTTTTTTTTTAGCAGCAGCAGCGAAAATCGGCAACACCGCGCTAAAACAAAACAAAATTTGCTGAAATTTGAATAAAAATGAAAAATGTAAATATCGGATTATGTGTGTTGTGATGGGATTTTAGTGGGTAAGTTTATTAATTTGAATTACTACGTCATTGACGTCCGAGACAAAGTTGTTTATTATGAGAAGATCAATATTTTTTGCCTTTCAACCTTTCAGCCTTTCAACCAAACCTCTATCTATTCGGGGTGCTGGTGTTTTGGGGAATTTCGGGCATAAAAGTGTTCAAAACCCATTTCGGTGTTGCGGAGTCTTCTTTACTTTTTTATAAAATACATTTTTGCAGAAAAAAGTATGTCGTTATTTCAAGCCGTTTACCCAGTATGAACACTTTTAAACAAATTTATACCGTAAATTGCCAAAAAGAAAGGTACGGAGGATATGTGTGAAAGCAAAAAATATTTATCATCTCATAATAAACAACTTTTTCTCAGACATCAACGATGTAGGACTTCAAATTAATAAACTTACCCACTAAAATCCCATTAGAATACATACAATCCGATATCTACATTTTTCATTTTTATTAAAATTTCAGCGCATTTCTGTTTTAGCGCGGTGTTGCCGATTTTCTCTGCTGCTGCAAAAAAACCAAATTGAATTTGGTTTGAATTGAATATTTTTCATTTTGCCAGCGAAACTTATTATCATTGTTTATGTTTGTGTTGGTGGTAATCGATGGGTGGTTTATTAGTTTGTCATCTTACATCATTGATGTCTGAGACAAAGTTGTTTATTATGAGAGTGCATGTTAAAATCGTATGGCCACGGCAGAGACGTCGATAGATTTAACAGTGTTAAGAAAAATTAACATTTTGTTAAGATTAAATCTTGTTAAAAATATGAGATGCAATGTGAAATCGTATGGGCCAAAGCATTTAACATTTTTTTTCATGTTAAAAATATGAGATGTCATGTGAGAAACTACATGAGTGTAGTTATTTTATATTTGAAAAATAATGTAAACAAAGAAATTGCAATTGTAAACAAAGAAAGCAAAATTAAAAAAAAGTATGAAATTTAAAATTTTCAAACAAAAAATTTTATTTTAAAATCTATGCGTGTTTTTGGATTGCCTTATTTTCTTTCCCCCATGTAATAATACGCAAAGGGCAAAATGTATACTCTTTGATTTGCTCAACTTGCTGCAGAATGCGAACGGTTAAAAGTTGATGTAATGGGGCTGAGTGAAGTCCGCTGGAATGGAAGCGGAGAACAACGAAATAACAGAGGTGGACGACTCATTTTCTCAGGTATGCCCAACGAAGGCGACCCTCACTATAAAGGGGTTGGAATTTATCTTAGAAAGTCAATTGCCAAATCGCTCTTAACATGCTATCTCAGAAAGGATTATAACTGCCCGGCTAAATACGAAACACAATAAAATCACCATCGTTCAGTGCTATGCTCTTACAGAGGACAGCGTACTGACGAATAAAGAAAACTTTTACAGCCAGCTGGACCATACGCTAATATCGGTGCCCAAAAATGATATTATTGTACTCTTGGGTGATTTTAATGCTTATTTAGGTCCGGATAATGAAAATTTTGAAACCGTTATGGGAAAACATGCTCTGAAAATGGAGAGCTGCTTCTGGAACTGTGCAAAAACCACGATCTAAGAATCGGCGGCTCAGTGTTTCCGCATAAGTTAAACCACAAAGGTGCATGGGTCTCGCCAGCAAATAATGTAGAAACAAAAATTGATCACATTTGCGGGTCGAGGAAACATTTTAGTACTGTGTGCGATGTACGCCACAAGCGTAGGGCAAACATTGGAAGTGATCACCACTTAATAATCGCGGAAATGCGCCTTAAACTGTTCCCAGATAAGCGAAAGCAGGAAAAACAGACGAATAAATACTATCCCGGCAAATTAAAGATTGACTCAATCAGACTAAATGTAGCATACAGAATTAATAGTATACTCCTAAACGACGCGATCCTAACGCAGAGCACAACGGAAATAAAGGCAGACCTGAAGAAAGAGTTCCCAAAAATCTGCAATGCTATAATTAAAACAAACAAACAAGAGAAGAAGGAATGGCTTAAGCAAGAGGCCTGGAACCTAATTGAAGAGAGGAGGAAAGTGAAGCTAAGACAGGCTGGTTGTTGCAGTAGACAGAAGAAAGCAGAGCTTGTCTTAGTATATAGGAGACTAACCAAATTGATTAAAAGACAAGTCAAGAAGGATAAGTTAGCGTTCGGTTCGCGGCGGTTAAAATTATGTAAGATGTGAAGGCAAGTGGCAATGATGGTCTCCCCGCTGAATTTTTCAAAGTTGATGCAGAGGCCATGGCGTCCTTGCTCATGCCCCTGTTCCAGCAAGTATGGAGAGATGAAGCGATGCCTAACGAATGGAAAGAAGCCATTATTATAAAGATACCAAAAAAAGGCGACCGGAAAAAGCGCGAAAACTGGCGTGGAATATCTATTTTACCAGCAATTACGAAAATCTTTACACAAATAGTTTTAGAACGAATATCCGCACCGTTAGATAATCTCATCAGATCGAATGAAGCGGGTTTCAGACCCGGACACTCGTGCATCGATAACATTAATATCGTAAGGATCCTAATAGAGCAGTCAGCAGAATATAATTCGCCACTTTATTTGGCGTTTATTGATTACGCTAAGGCATTTGACTCTTTAAAGCGTGGCATCATACGGTCTGCACTGTCTGCGAGAGGTATTCCCGACAAAATAGTAAACATCGTTAAAAATATGTATGATGGATCATCCTGCCGGGTGCTATACGAAGGGCAATTAAGCGAACCTATTCAAACCATATCAGGAGTTAAGCAGGGCTGCGTACTTTCCCCTTTGCTCTTCATCACGGCATTAGACATGGTGTTTGAAAGGTCTGGCTCTTGTGGCATAAATTGGAAATTTACAGAAAAGCTAAGGGATCTGGCATATGCTGATGATATCGTCCTATTTAGCAATACACGCAAGGAGTTGCAAGAGAGACTAACAAACATTGCAAATGACTCTCTAAAGCTCGGCCTAAAAATTAACGTTAAGAAGACCAAATCTATGCGGATTAACGCGAGCAACTTCGCGAAGTTGGAAATAGCTGGAGAATTCGTGGATGATGTTCAAGAGTTTGAATATCTTGGCAGCGTTCTGACCCCGGAAGGTGGCACAGCAACCGACATATGTAAAAGAATAGCGAAAGCGACAGGACTATCACGTGTATGGTCAAATAATGCGCTGAAACGAGGGACCAAAACTAGAATTTTTGATGCATGCGTAAAATCTGTTTTAATTTATGGCAGCGAAACTTGGCATCTGAAACCAGAGTCGTCTCGAAAACTACAAGCTTTTGTGAACCGGTGCTTGCGCCGCATAATCGGTATCTGGTGGCCACGCACCATATCTAACGATCGTTTATGGCAACTTACAAATCAACGACCGATCGAGAAAGAAATATTGCGCAGGAAATACAAATGGATTGGGCATACCCTTCGGAAGGACTCAAATGTGATAGTGCATGCAGCTCTCCAGTGGAACCCTCAAGGTGCACGAAGCAGAGGACGCCCCAAGATGACATGGCGAAGAAGTGTCAACCAAGAGACCACAAAATCCTTTGGTGAACTAAGACACATCGCTAGAAATCGTAGTTTGTGGAAATTTTATGTAGATGGACTAAGTTCTTAGTTACTCTCTTTGAGTGTAAGCTTAGAACATGTCAATAATAATAATACTCTTTGCATCAGCTTCTATCATAAGAGAAAATTCGTCCTAAAAGTATACTATAACTTCTTGTTGCCAATGAAAATGAATTTTTTACTAATTTAGTTCACAAAAGTGACTGTAATTATCGGGGTGGCAGGTAAGGGCAGCATTATTTAGTATCAATGGAAAGAAGAAATTCCAGTCTTTATTATAAAACCAGTTAGAACGCGATATCGACAGGAATCATAAGATACAAGCTATCAAAGTTTAAATAAATTGTATTTTTAGTTGCTTTAATAAATTATATTTATTCAATTAATTAGTGATACAATTAGAAATATGTTTACTTCGGATAAATATAGTTTTTTGATGTGTAAACATTTTAGCTCATTTTCAAATGTGTAAAATGTAAGAATAACTGTAACGTAAGATGTAAGATAACTGTAACGTCCAGTTCCCCTTTCGCTCACACTACTGCGCGGCATAACTGTGCTACTCTAAACAACAAAGAGAAGAAGAGAGGGAGAAATTAAAATACGAGCGGAGTTTGTTTGTTTATGTTTCGATCAATTTACTCACACATATATGTACATACGAAAACAAAATGTGTGTTTCCTAGTGTCCGACCGATTATTCGGCTTCGGTTTTTCGGCTATTCGGCCTAAAATTGCACCTTCGGCTTCGGCAAAAAGTGGCTGAAGTTTTGGCCGAAGTGTTTGCCGAAGCCGAAGATTATAAGCATTTTATTTTATAATAATTTTTACTATAGATTGGCAGTAAAAATTGATACAAATAAATAAATGTGAAGTGGTTATATAAAGTATTTACATCATAATTTCCGTGTTATATGTTCTCCTTTTGCTTGTTCCATTTTTACTTTTGAAGTAACCCACAAATTTACAACCGTACAAACAGTAATCAGTGATTTATGTTAACGAACAACCTGCTGGAGCTAATACAATTAGATGCAGCAGAAGCAAGCCAAGCTTTTTTACTTTTTAAAGAAGACTCGAAGCGTATTGAAAAGAAGCGTGAATTGTTAGAGAATCCATTTCCGTTACAGACATTTTCCATTACTGGCGTTTAACTTTTTTTTTTGCTTTCAAGGAGGTCAAAAAAATTGAAAATTGTTTTGGCTCTACAATATATGTGTAAAGCGATTCTTTGAAATTAACAGTCCTGATACTGCAGTCATGCATATTTGAACTTTGAAACTAGTTTTATGTTATGATGTTAGCGACAGTTAAAGTCAAAATTTGTCAAAAACAGCAAAATTAATTATTTTGTTTGAGTTTGAGATAAAAATAAATAAAATACTTCCCGTCATACTAACTTGATAAAATAACTAGCTGTGAGTAGCTAGGAATTTAAATTTTTTATACAAAATATTTAGTAATTAAAAAAAAATTGATAAACAGTTTATTCAACAACAAACACTTTTAGGCATTCAATTTTTCCGGCTTCATAAAACATTAAATTTTTTAGGGTTTTGAGATCAGATTTATGCTTTTACATTAAAACTTATCAATCCCAATTTTTTTTAAATCAATCAAAAATTTGGGAACTAGAGGGATAATTCTGGTTCCGGCTACAGGTCTATCGATTGATACGCTGATTCAATCTTTGATTTTAGATAAGCAGAATCATGGCAGCCATCGGCCAACTTTTTTTTGACAGTCGTTCTACAGTCGATGTAACTGTATATTTTGACGTAAACAAATTTTTAAATGATTCTTGAAATAAATAATATTTGTCAGCTCCTTCGACAGTGAACAGTTATTTAGTGCTACTGGCCAGATTTTTATTTGAAGTATCTACTATTTATATATTTCTGTATATGTTTGAAAATACATAGGTAGAAAAATTTTACTTTCAGGGTTTTATTTTTTATATTTTAAAAATCCTTCGGTCTTCGGCTTCGGCCGAAGGTTAGATGAATGGCCGAAGTTCGGCTTCAGCCTAAAAATCTCCTTCGGTCGGACACTGGTGTACACCCTGCAGTGAAAAGTTCTAGGTCCGAACTAGCGAATTCAATAGTTCTTAAGGGATAGTGACTGGTTCCACATCTATCTACTTTGCTTTGCTACAACTGGCGAATTTAACATGACGTTGTCATAAGAGGTGTCGATTGGTTACCTTATGCATTACCTTGGGACTAGTGGTTTCGCTAGTAATAGTTCTTGCACTAGTTCGTTAATATCTAGTTTTTTCACTAGTTCTTGAATAACTAGTTTCGACACTAGTTTAAATATCTTAACCCTTACATTTTACACATATAGATAATAAATAAAATGCGAATTTATTATATGGTGATTTTTTTTAATAAAATAATAACAACTTAGAAAAAGAATATTAAATCACATTATTGATACATAACAATAATAATATTATTTGAATGTGAATAAGTTACGAATACATTTATAAAATTTGATTTTCTGCACATATTTTTTATGAACTTCCTTCAGGTTATCTTCTACGAGTTACTTTGGTTACCAAGACTTTTTACTCAGCGAGTGTTTCCATTTATGTTTTGTTTTATGCATAAGTGATTTCTGAAAAAGAATAATAAATAAATAAATAAATTTATAAATCAAAAAAATAAGTAAATTAATAAATAAATTATTAAATAAATGACAAATAAATAAATAAATACTTACATTGAGACTGCAAATTTGCGCCATGGGTTACAATCCTACGCTGTACTTTACGATAGGTTGATTATTTTCATCTACGAACTTTTTGTTCAAAATTTTATTAATAACTACACTTTCAGCAAATTACAAATCTTTTTTAATTTGTTTTATACAATAACATTTTTTTCACAAATTCATTTAACTTCTAGCGTCCGACTTGCTCAAAAATTACACAATTACAAGCAAAATTAGTTGAAGACAAATTTAATAGCTGTTAAAATAACAGTAAATGACGAAGAATAATTACGAAGCAAAGTTTTTTTTTTGTAAAACGACACAGCATACCGATCATTTAAGACTTCGAACGTGGCGTTTGATAGGTTTTGCATTCGGTTAGTTAGATTGGATTAAAATTTAATTATTTTTTAAAATATAAAAACAATACAAATGATAAGTAATAAGGAATCTAGGTTTTATCAAATGTATAAACAAAATGCAGTGATAATGATAGCAAACCACCGCATTATAAAAATTTTACTCTGTGCATTATCCTTAGAAAGACAACACTTTTTTATCTATGTAAATAGCAAAAATGTTAAACAGAAAAAATCAAACTTATTTATTATAAAATTTTACTTCAATAAAAATACATTGTTTCTTATTTTTATTAAATTCAGTTAAATCTCTTTGCGGTGCTTTTAAAAAGTAGTGGTCTCCCCTGTTGCCTTTCTAATATTAAATGCGGAAAGCACTTATCGTCGCCTGAGAATTGATTTGGCGTATGTGTGTACAAATCCATACACCAATACGCCAAATCAATTCTCAGGCGAAGTTATGTAAGAAAAACTTAAAGCGCGGAAAAAAGGTGCAATTACAGCTGCGTATATGCGAACATATCGTGCCTGATGCATTGAGTAAAAGAAAAATAATGCAACAACGATTTGATGCAATTGCAAAATATTTTTGTTATCACAACAACAAATATATGCGATATGGAATACAAATTTGCATTTGCAATGATGCAAGACCATTGGCGATTCATAGTGGTCGCTGTAGCCTAGTGTTAGTGTGCTGGACTGCTACGAAGAGGTGCCCGGGTTAATATCTCGGCACGCTCAAAAATCAAAAATAGAAAACAAAAATTTTTCTACATGGCACCACCTCTTGGCTGGCAAACCACCAAGAGTAAAAAAATGCCTATGAAAAGTTTTTCACTTTGCCGTTGGGATTCGGCATAAAACTGTAGGTCCCTTCCATTCGTGTATAAAAATAACTCACACAACATGAATGGATGCTAAAAGCTCCGCCATGGCCCTCCATGTGCCATAATAGTAGTAGTAGTACTTTGGGATCACCAAATCGGGTGAACCAAAGTATTTTAAATTATTTAGTTTGTGTGTGGTACCCAGCGATGCCAACTTGCGGGGAATTCCCCGATTTGTGGGGAATTTCACTTAGTACGGGGAATCGGGGAATGAGCTATTTTTTGCGGGGAATTTGAAGCCGTTCAGCTTTTAGTTAATAAAGTCTGTAGAATATTTTTTGTCAAATTTTATGTAATGTAAATAGTTTAACTTTTGCAACACTTCATATTTTAGGTCTTATAACCTTCATCTCTTCTTAAGTGGGCCCTACACTTTCTTGGTTTGGAGAAATCGATTTTTAAGAAAGTGTGTAATTCGAAAGTATTATATTTCAAAAGTATTTTGGAAAAACTTCAGAAAGAAACTCGAAGTACTTTCGTAGATATAGAACATTATAGCGGCGAGTGTTAGTCAAGCCAAAACAGTCGCTCAGCGCTTCGGCTTCCCTTTCGATCGTTCAGAAAGACTTCGTCCAGTACCTCCTGATTAATAACTCCGGTTTGCGATTGCATCGGTCACCGATCTGTGCGTTATGCAAATGCGCCTCTTGGTCGTATTGGGCGGGAGGAAGGTCCGTTGGGATTCGACGGTATATTTAAAAACCGATAGCCAAAAATTTAAGCCCGTTCTTCTCAAAACAAGGTTTTTGCCATTGTTTAACATAAGTTTAACATGTTTTTCTATACAACAATGGCCCCACGACATAATAGAAAAAAAGTTTGGTTAATTTTTTGTTCAATTTGCAGCGTTGTACTTTCGAAAAAAGTCCAATTTTTGAGAAAACTAATTTTGGCTGTCAGCCATTTCGTGAATTATCGGTCAAACGAAATAATAGTATTATGTCCTAGTCAGTGTGCCGCATTCGTGCTATGATGATTTTCAAAATGTATCCATGTAACTAATCATCTATTGCATTTGGAAATTTTTATCGAACACGTTTTTTATTTAATCTTCGAAAAATGAAAAAAAAATCTTAAAAAATCAAAATGTGACCCTTTTTTTTTAAAATCAAAAATAGTTTTGACTTTTTTTCAAAAGGAAACATTTTTTGGTTTTTATCTGGGTCAAAAGAAAGCCCATGTATTTTCCCTTGAGAACTTTGAGTGTTTGTCTATCAAAATGAACGTCAAGTAACTCGGTACACCGGATTCATTTGAGCTCAATCGATTTTAAGAGTGGGTTCTCTTGAGATGAAATCTCCCATGTGTAAAAATATTCCGGAGTCAGAAAATACCTTACTAAGGAGTGAGATCAAAAAAATCTTAACATATATAAAATTCAATGGTTAATCTTAGAGTTTGGATTTTTTTTATTTAATTCATAATATTTTACAAATTACAGAAAAATATAACTTTTATAGTTCTAACCACTATTTATGAACTAGTGGACCTTTTTTGGTAAGCCTTCCATTAGAAATTTGATAGTTGTTTCAGAGACCTTTTTGGAACAGTTTGCCCATCTCATTTTAAAACCTTCGATATTTTGGGACACCTTTTTTGTGCTCTTTAAGTTTCTTTTCACAAGAGCCCAATATCTCTCCACTGGTCTTAGCTCCGGACAATTTGGAGGATTGGTCTCTCTTGGTACAAAAACTATGTTATTACTTTGGTACCACTCCAGAGCTTTCTTGCCGTAGTGACATGATGCCAAATCGAGCCAAAAATATGTGGACACATTGTGCTCTCTTATGAAACATTCTTTGATGTATATTTCGGTATTTATAAAGCCCACTGTAACAAATTGCTTGCTTCTTTTGCCGCAACTGCATATAGCTTGCCATACCAGGAATTTTTGTCTGCTTTTGGAATCTAAATTGTTCTTCGCTTTTGACAAAATGGGTATTTTGGAAAAAGTCCAAAAAAATAGTGAAGCAGTTTTTATAAAAATATAGTTTTTTTGAGGTTTGATCTAGAAAAATCAGTGTTTTAAAAACAGTAACATATTTTATTTTCGGAATTACAGGCATTTGAAAATTAAGTGTCACACTTTACCCTACTATAAATCATAAGATATTTTTCAATCTTGTTGTACTAGGATGTTGAAAATAGTAAATAAATAAAAAAGAAGAAGAATAAATAAAATAAACGAACGGTGGGTATCATTTTACAGCTTGGAGTGAGATTATCATCGACATTTGCTTGGTGATGTCACATTTAACATTTTTTCACCAATTACATTTCATACATACATACTTGAATTTAACCAAAATCTAGATTAATATAAATTGGACGCATTTGTAATTGATATTCTTTCAATTTCATCACTATGTACCTAATTATAAATGAAAGGTTAAATTGTAAGTGAAATTTAATATTTTTATTCGGTAAACATTAGAAACATTTTTTAACTCAATTCGCATTTGTACATAACAGAAATGCATAGCAACAACCTACTCTACTATATTTTTTTATTTTTATTGGGAAATCCATGGCAACAGTTTTCTTACAATACGCCGTTGATTTTATTCTTGTTATTCCGAGTTTTATAAGTATCTTGTGTACAATACAACCACGATGTCAGGATCTTTACAAAATTCAATAACCGCCGTTTGCATCACATTGACCTGTATTCTTACGAACGTAAATATCTTTAACTTTGTCTATTGTCTGGATGCACCACAAATTCATGTACCAGGACAAGGATTTATTGTCGGTACTTACCTGAAATTGTTTCGTACGCAGAATATTAAAGCATATTTAGGCATTCCGTATGCAGAGGCGGAACGATTTTCTCCACCGGAAGTTGGATCTCTGAAATGGAATGGTGTTTTGAATGCAACATCTTTTGCTCATGACTGCTGGCAAAAACCATTTAAAGCGGCGAACAAAGAGACAGAAATAGTGTTGCAATTGTTAAAAACTTACGTTAAACGGAATAAAGCCCAAAAAACTTATGATGAGAACTGTCTACACTTGAACATTTTTATACCTGATGGTAAGCACTTTTATTTAACATTCTAGTTATCTTAATTTTCACATAAGTACCTACTAGCAAAATTTTATATTGGTAACTCGTCTCATTTTCACCGTTTCTTAAACAAAATAAATACAATATTTACTCCAAAATGGTCTGATAGAGCAAGAGTTATAAAGTACTTTCAAAAAATTAATCTCAGTTTGGAGTTTATTCACTGCAAACTGAAGGAACCTCTTTCTGCCTACGAGATTTCATCTTTTCTTTTACATTTCACGAATGAGAGGATACGACATCGAATAAGAAAGCTTATTAACTGCGCAGTTATATGTTCATTTTGAGGTTTTTAAATGTCGTAAGCAGAAAGAGGAAATATTAAATTTTTTTGAAAAAGTATTTTTCGAAATTGATATATGATTGTACTAAACTCTTAACGATGTGTTTTCAAAAATTTACTTATTAAAATTATTTAAAAGTGGAATGGGCCGCTTGAAAAAGTTTTTGCTCGGAGTTCTAAGATAACGACATTGTTTGATAAAGGTACATATAACTTCTTACCTTGAAAATTTTTTTTTTCTAAAAATCGACTTATTTTGTAAATACCTTCGAATATCATACCATCGAATACCACTCGAATTTTTATTTATTTTTATATCTGCAAAAAATAGAGATAATTCAATGATTTTTGAATAGTTTTTAAATGAAGCTAAATGTGTATAGTTTTAGTTAAATTTATGTGGTTGTTATAAAAAATTATTTTGCTCATATTATAAACAATTCACCTGAACAATTGCTAATTAGACCATCATTCCGCTCCACTTGAAAACAAAATTGTCCCCTTTTTATGCTTAATGGTATAAACACCACCACAGCAGCCTGCCTCTAACCGCCTACTTCTTCTGAGAGAATGAACACAATAAGAGCGTCAACCTCTAGCGTCAAAAATATGTAAAAGAAAAACAAAACAAAAGCAGCTGGATTTGATATTGTTTTTACAACTCATTTTGTTTTTTATTTACGTTATCAATTGTTAAAAAATAAAAGGAAAACGTCAATATTCTACAATTTGAAACAATTGTTGCATAAATGAAAATTATTTACTTCGTTTATTTGTGCAAAAACGTCAAAACCATTAAAAGAATCAAGAAACAAAGCGAAACTCGAAAACATACATATAATTTCGGGTTAAAACTTGGCAGCACTTCGCTTTTTTGTGAGAAATATAGCAATGTTTCTCCTCTCACAAGAGAGAAAACATTCTGAAGCTGAGAACATTTGAATAGAATATAGTGCAGCGTCGCACAGTGGTGCGTTTGATCGATTTAGACGTGATAAATTCAAAGTCGAATTTAAGTTTTATTTTTATTGTTAGGCATTAACAGATCCCCACTGACCTTAAAAAAGTTATGTTCTAGTGGCCTAATGGCTATTTACATTGCATGCAATTTGAAAAAAATTGGAAATTTTTTATTTCTGAGTTACTTAGAGTCCTGAATAAAATGTCAAAAATTGGTCCAGCTATGTACTTCAAAGTAAAATAAAAATTATTCAAAAATTTTTTATAATGTTGTTGTAATATATTTTTAAGTTTTAAGGTTTTTTATTACTTAAAAAATTAATGTACTGTAAATATTTTAGAAAATCTAAATATGAGTATATTTTTGTAACGTCATGAAATTAATATTTTTCAAATATTTTTATAATCCGAAGAGGTTTGGCTTCGCACAAATTTGCACGGCACTTTATTTCCACTTTTCCGAAAAAACTATGTACCAAAATATTACGACCTACACTGATAACACAATGCAACAAAAATTTTATGAGAAGATTTGTAGGTGATTTTTCGGCCGAACCGAAGACCGAAGGGTTTTTAAAATATAACAATGTAACATATACAGAAAAATATAAATAGTAGATACTCCAAATAAAAAGCTGACCAGTAACACTAAATAACTGTTCACTGTCGAAGGAGCTGGCAAATATTATTTATTTCAAGAATCATTTAAAAATTTGTTTACGCCAAAATATACAGTAACATGGACTATATATCTGTAGAAAGACTGTCGTTCAACGAAACCTGTGCCAAAAAAAAGTTGGCAGATGGCTGCCATGATTCTGCTTATCTAAAATCAAAGATTGAATCAGCGTATCAATCGATAGACCTGTAGCCGGAACAAGAATTATCCCTCTACTTCCCAAATTTTTGATTGATTTAAAAAAAATTGGGATTGATAAATTTTAATGTAAAAAGCATAAATCTGATCTCAAAACCCTAAAAAATTTAATGGGCGTGGTTTTATGAAGCCGGAAAAGTTGAATGCCTAAAAGTGTTTGTTGTTGAATAAACTGTTTATCAATTTTTTTTTAATTACTAAATATTTTGTATAAAAAATTTAAATTCCTAGCTACTCACAGCTAGTTATTTTATCTGGCAAGTATGAAGGGAAGTATTTTATTTATTTTTTTTATTTTTATCTCAAATTCAAACAAAATAATTAATTTAGCTGTTTTTGACAAATTTTGACTTTAACTGTCGCTAACAACATCGTAATAACACATAACTAATGCATTTTTTAAAAGCTGCGGAAATTACATAAACGATGTGATAAAATGTACACCCAGAGAAATACTTACTTGGTTCGAAGAAAAACGGCTATAAAATTGAGGAAAAATGGGAATGATTTGGCGCCATAGAAAAGAAACGGTTTCCTCATTTAGATATATAAAATTTCTTTGAATTGAGGAAATATTTTTCAAATATGAGAAATTGTATACATATAATTTAGGTAAAATTTTTCTCAGTTTGAGGAATAATTTTCCATAGATTAAAGTCAATTTACTTCGCGTAGGCGATTATCTGCTAAGGCCAAAAGAGTAAAGCTAGTTTTTTGTATACACAACAATTTTGTATGGAGAACATTTTTGGTATATTCGTCTCTTTCTTACATTTTCATTTTTTATGCAAAAATAGTATGTAAGTTTTATTACCTTATTTTATTATAAATAAGGTAATTTGTTCTTTTATGGTATTTTGATACTTTTGTTTTGCAGCCAAATGGTGCTTGAATTTTTATATGCTGGTGCGACTAAATTTTGGAAAAAACTGGTTTATGGAAACGCCCATTGTTCCATGCGCATTTATGTTAACAATAGACCAAGTAATTCATAAAAGCTCTTGAGTTAAAATTTTATGCAGAGACGCGTTGTAAGGACTAAGTTTTAGAAAAAAATTATATTTGAAGATGCCCATTAACCACACCCATATTTTCTTGTGTTTTATTTACTTTTTTATCTTTCTTTTCTTTAATTTTAGTTTTAACAATTTCATTGAAACTTGGGATTTGATTTCAATTGATGGGCAGCACCGCAATTAAATTTCCAAAAATGAAGAAAAAACTTACTTCAAATTGAACACCATGGTTGCAAGAAAGGAGCACATTTTTCTTCATTTTGAGGAAAATTTACATAAACGAGAGAAATTTTCGTGGATTTAAATTGAGGAAACTTTTTCTTTGTTCTAGAGATGGGTATTTTTCTGGGTATAGTAACAAAAAACTATTAAAGTGGTAATTAAATTGAAAGTTCAATTTTTGGGATAGTTTTATTGTACTTACGTTCTTTTAGTTAAATCATTAAAAGTTTGTATTTTTATCTATCTAGTTTTGAAAATAAGTATTTGATTTTTGTCATTTTTTTTAACTATTTCAATATCACAATGATCCTGGTTCGGACGGAGTATCGAACGAATCCCAACGGACCCACTTACCCGCCCATCCGCACGAGGGGCACATCCGCATGACGTACGGATTTGGTGACCGATTCAGATGCATTCCGGAATGCCCTGATAAAGCGCTGATTGGGGAGAATAAATCTCTATTTGGTCTTCTTTACAGCTACAGATTATTAGTAATCATCAGCTGTTTAACGATTAAGAAAATTTAATACATTTAATTTTATATACTGGAGAGAGTCGGAAATGTCAAAAATGTCGTGCAGAGAATTGAAATTATTACACATACAACGAAAAGGGTTATTTTGGGCATAGTTTGTTCTACAAGCATCAAGTTTAATAGGAATTGGATATCTAGAACAGCGATTTGGAACATTAATTTTGATTTCATTGAGTAAAAATTGAGAATCAATATAACCATTTAATAATTTAGTCACAAACATCACATTTAGCATAACTCTTCTGCTCCGAAGAGTTGGCAAGCTTATAAGTTTTAACCGTTGTTCATAAGGCGGGAGGTGCTGTGATGGACTCCAGTGTAACGAACGTAGAGCAAACAAGAGGAACTGTTTTTGCACAGATTCCAACTTATCAGCATAACAGTTGTACTGAGGGCTCCACACAGCAGAACCATACTCCAGAACTGGTCTTACAAGTGCAGTGTAAAGTGATTTCGTGACATATGGATCGTTAAATTCTTTAGACCATCTTTTAACAAAACCAAGGATGCCCTTAGCCTTATTAATAGTTGAATTGATATGTAAATTAAAAGTTAATTTGGTGTAGAACTATACCATTGAAGATACGATGAAAATTTAAGCGCAATCAGTTCATTAGTTTTGGAGATATCATAGCAGCCATTTCGAAAAATGCTGTTTTGAGGAAAACTAGTTTCAAAGTTCAAATATGCATGACTGCTGTATCAGGGCCTGCAACTTTCAGTCGACTGTGAATTTCAAAGGATCCCTTTACACATATATTTTAGAGCGATTTTAGTCAAAACATTTTTCAATTTTTTTGACCTACTTGAAAGCCAAAAATAAAAGTGAAGCACCGTGTTGGCTTCTCTAACAATTGACGCTTCTTTTCAATACGCTTTAAGTCTTCCTTAAAAAGTAAAAAGGTTTGGCTTGCTTCTGCAGCCTCTAATTGTATTAGCCCCAGCAGGTTGTTCGTTAAAAAAATCACTGATTACTGTTTGTACGGTTGTAATTCTGTGGGTTACTTCAAAAGTAAAAATGGAACAAGCAAACAGAGAAAATATAACACAGAAATTGTTATGTAAATACTTTATATATACACTTCACATTTATTTATTTGTATAAATTTTTACTACCAATCTATTTTAAAAATTATTATAAAATAAAATGCTTATAATCTTCGGCTTTGGCAAATTCTTCGGCCATTTTTGGCCAAAGTCGAAGGTGCAATTTTAGAATTTTAGGCCGAATAGCCAAAGAGCCGAAGCCGAATAATCGGTCGGACACTAATGCCTTGGCTACAATTTTGGAATAAAACAACAAATTTTCATTAGTTTACAGAAACGTCAAACCCTTTGTAAATTTTGGACAGTGTGTACAAAATTTTCTATTTTATGCACTTCTCTATTTTTTTCAGATGTAGTTGGTAACCCTACTCTTTTCTAGAAACTTAAGTTGTCTGTCTACTTATATAGATGAACTCAAGAGTAGAATAGTTTCTGAAATCAAATAATATCTACTGGTCCCGCATGTGTTTTGAAAAATCCGAAATTTTCGTCCATAATTTTTGATTTTTCAAATCTATGACTTTGATTCTCTTGCGGGACCATTAAACATAAACGACTTAGAAAAATTATTCTTGCATTTTGTTTCTCTCTTATTATGAGTAATAAAAAAGATATGAACATTGAAACAACTTTGACTAAAAAATTGGTAAATATAAAAAGTTATGGTCGAATTTTCAAATTTTTAAGACCCATGCGGGTCCAGTAGATATCATCTGATTTCAAAAATTGTGTTACCCTTTTGTCTATCTATATGAGTAAAAACTATTTGCTCTATTGCTTCCTGATTTGTCTAAATGTTTGGCTATTTATTCTCAAAAACACTTTTGTCCATCACTGTATACGAATAATTTACACAATATGGGTAGAGTGGGCGTGGTTAATGGTTAAAATATTCATACTTGTATATATTTGTGTCAGATAGGACTAAATCAATGATTTGCATCGATAAAAAAAGTTATCACGTTTAGCTTGTATGAAATGCTTCACTGTGCGTCGTTGAGGCGGTAGCTAGCCTCAGAAATTTTTTCCCATACAAGTTCATAAATTTCTATGTGCTTGTAAATAAAAAATAAAATTTAGTAACTTTCAATGAGTCAGCAAGCACTCACAGTTTGTTGTTTATTTGAAAATTATTAGAAAATATTTATAACACATTCTGGTACAAACTCAACCAAAGCAACCGACCTTAGCTTCAACAACAAACACATAGAATTGTATGATCTTGTATGGGAAAAAATTTCTGACGCAAGCTGCCGCCTCAACGACGCTGCACTAGATTCCAGGGTGGGCAACTTTTATTTTTCAAAATCCGCTAAAATTAAGAATTAAAAAAGCGTTAAATTTTTTTCCTTATAAAAGTGCGAAAAAACTCAATACATTTAAACTTTTTCACTAATACAGGGAAACATCTGATACTTCTAGTCAATGAAAATTTCTTCAATTTTTCGAAGATATTTTAAATTAAATCACTTTTTTCCGCGTTTTAATTTTCAAAAAGCACTAAAATCAGTGGGGAAAGCGCTGAGTTGGCCACACTGCTAGATTCTATTCAAATTCTCTCAACTTCAGAATGTTTTCTGTCTTGTGAGAGGGAAAACATTGCCATATTTTTCACAAAAAAGCCAAGTGCTGCCAAGTTTTAATCCGAAAATATATGTATACAATTGTTTCAAATTGCACAATGTTGAATTTTTCTTTTCATTTTTTGACAATTGACAACATAAATAAAAAACAATGGATGCGTGCAAGACACGCAAGATATTTGATGTATAAACAGTTAAGCCAACTGAATGCTATATACATAATGTATATACATATGTATAGCCATATATAGGGATTTGATGTATAATCTATATGCTTAGGTAAATAATTCAAATTAAAACAATTATTTTATTAACTTAAAAATTTATTAGAAAGAAAGTTCATGCTCAACAATATTGTATAAAACATATATGAATGACGACATAGTTGAATTTCATTTGAATAAATTCAATCAAAATTGGCGCAGTATTCAAAATTTTAAATATTGAGAAAAAATTTTAGAGCCCCGAAATAATTTTGCCTCAGGGCCTTCGAAAGTGCTGAGCGCAGGAATTCGGAATTCTTAACTTACCCAAGAATAAACTAATTAAGAATTCCGAGCGTCTACTGTACCAACTTTTTTTTAATTTATTCGATGATGTCTTACGCATTCAAAGCAGAAATATTTATTTTCAAGTGAAGCAAAGATATTGGATTCTGAATTGTTTAGGTAAATTTTATATAACTTTACCAAAATAAATTTTTGTAACAACCACATAAATTTAACCCATTTGGGGTAGATATTAACCTGGTGGTGCTAAAAATAAAAAAAATTGCCGATTATACTTTTTAGACCTAAATAAGCTGTTTATAAAATTTGAAAATAAATGTAAATATAACATGTTTTTTCTAACTAACTAACAACTTACATTCAACATTTTATTCACTTTAGTTTCATATATCAATGAGAAATATTTAAAATTTTTTTTTTAATTGTAAGTTTTTCTTGTTATTTACGCGCACGTGAACTCACACTCACTAACTTTGCAAAACAAAAAATACAATCACATTTTCGAATTTGTTTTTCTCTTCTTCTACTCTTTATATATCAGTTTGTTGCAAGAATGATAGAATCAGTGTTGCCAGAAATTTATGGAGGTTGTAGCTAAAACTGTCAAAAAAAAGTAGCTAAAAAAAGAAGCTAAATTTGTTTTTTTTTTAAATATGCACTTCAATCTTGTATTTGTAGTATACATTACAGTTACACATTCTTATACAAATAGGTATTCAAAACAGGGCTTTGGAACAACCAAATTTTGAGGTTGCTCCGCTCCAGCTCCACTCCGACCTCTTAAGTATAGCTCCGACTCCGCTCCGTGCTCCGCTCCGAGCCCCAACTGAATATAATTTTCTCAATAAAAATCATTTTTTTTATTTTAAATTTGTTTATGTATATCGCCACCTTAATTTGCTAAAGCCCTAATACCCATTTTCCGAGTTGTACAACAACTATATCGTTTTGAAGGCTGCTGTCATAGCAATAGAACCAGTTAAGATTGTGAACTCCTTATTCTTAGTGACATCTTTTAAAAAATATTAGGAATTATTAACCCTATTAGCCCTATTCACGATTTTTATTGCATATCGCATATATTTGTTATTGTGATAGCAGAACTATTTTGCATTTGCAATGATGCAAGACCATTTGCACGAAATCGTGAATAGGGCTATTGTAATTAAAATTGTAAATTTCATTACTGCAATGGAAATGGCACTACTCAGTTAAAATACCTTGCAATGAATTAGTAATTAATCCAATGGATTTGAACTCAGCATTGCCATTTGCATCATTTGCATTGATTAATGGAGATGGTAATGGAAAAACGTCATTGCCTGTAATTGTAATAGTGTGCAAGTTTTCAAATAGAATGTCAAGCAACAATAGTTGGAAAAATTATGAATCGGAGCAGCGGAGCGGTTAAATTTTCATTGCTCCAGCTCTAGCTCCGATCAAAACAGAGTGCTCCACAGCTCCTTGCTCCAGCTTCGCGCTCCGCTCCAAAGCCCTGATTCAAAATAAACTTTTTATTTTTAGTAACAATAAGAAACAAAAATCGCGTTAAGCAAACATTACAAAAATAAAATTAAAGTATGTACACAAAAAAAAACTGGTCGCACGAAAATTTGCATACCTAGAACAATTATAATGGTAAATTCAAAGCCACACGAGAAGACGATATTATTGCATCATCCTTTTTGAACAAAATTAATTAGTGTAAATTTTGCCAGCGAGTTAGTTTCGCGAAAAATCTGAAAATCAAGAATCATAACAACATCGCCAAAGAACTAAAAACGGCCAAATCCTCAGTATATTTTATACTTAAAAGGTACAATGACTTCTTATCTTTGAAAGAATGGGTGGCAGTGGTAGTATACAAGGGTTTGAATCGCAGATTAAAGCTAAAAATGTGCTGATCTATTTAAAACCAAATCCTGGGTTTTCGGTAAAAGATATTGCCAAAAAAATAGAAATGGTCACCTTCGTATGAACAAAATATGCAAGAGAGCTGGATTGCGTTCATTCAAAGTTAATGCACTAAAACGTAATGACAGCCAAGATTTTTCGGATCACATTTGCGTTGCATGCAGTAGGAGAACGGCCTTTGTCTGCTTTTAGACATGGATACTAGCCTCTTTTGGGTTCAACATAAACAAATGTATTTTATTTCTTTATTTTGCTTTAATATTAGAATTATCATTTCACTTGCTTCTTCTTCAAAAGATGAAAAGGGTGGTTTACACACTCTAGTATATCTTACAACCTGTCTCGCCAAATCGATCATGTAAGCGTTGGATCAACATGTTAACCGTGTAATCATAAGTTTTTGATATTGCTTGTCGAGCGTTGCGCTATAAAATGTTCCCTCATGTAAAAAAATTGTGCAAAATGTGTAATCCGAGTACATAATTTATAGCTACAAAAAAGCTAAGCGCAGTAAGAAAAAAGCTAAAAAAGTAGCTAGGAGCTAAACCACAATTTTTGTAGCCAAACAACAAAAAAAGAAGCTAAACTAGCTTAAAAATCGCTAAAATGGCAACACTGGATAGAATACAAGATTGCGCCAATAAATTGATCAAAATTGCCTCTCTCTGTGCATGTTGTCACAAATCATATTTTTAAAGACAGAGAGCGGTGGAGACTACATATATTTTATACGTGAATGATTTAAACATTGGTATGAAATGTGGAAATAAATGATATTTATTAGCTTTAATTCTGTTATTTGCAGATAGAAATATAAAATTAAATATTAATAGTTATTTGTCTTCATTATTGGGTAAAATATTTGACTTTTCATTCATAATATGTGCCAGAAATGTAGCGATCACGTTGCTTCATAAAACTTCAGTAATAAAAATTCAAAGAATTAAATAATAAACATAGAAAAGATGATAAATAACATTTCTGTTATAATTTTTTGAATCAGGTCTGAAAAAAAAAATTAATGTTCAACGCTCGTACAACCAGATACTTTGCATAATTAGGATATCCTTAGTTTGAAATTTAATGAGGGATCTATGAAAAGTAAGATATTTAACTTTGGATGCAAAAAGATTCGAATTCTCTATTTTTGGCCAGCGACTCCATAATGCACTGTTTATATGTAAATGCAAATAAAGAAAATGACAATGTGGGAGTCAAATAACGGAGATGCGCGTGGCGTAATCTTGTATTCTATCATTCTTGAGTTTGTTGTTTGCAATTTACTGTTATTAATCAAAGTCCCAAAAAAAAAAAAATACTATGGAAATAAAGTAAAATAAAATAAAAAAACACAAATACATACACAAAAGTGCCATCTTGGGGGTAATGGCATGAAACAGTGAAAACCGAATGCACAACAGTTTGATGAAAACACTGATTCTGAGCAACGTCAAAATGAAATAAATAACAAACTATTTTCTGGAATTTTCTCAAAATCGGCTTTTTTTTTGAAAATGTACAAAGTTTGTATGTTAGATACTTATTTGGGGATTTTAGGGAACCCGAATTTAATCTTATTTTTCAAAACAAATTATTTTGGAGGACACTACGGTGGAAAAACTAAAAAATCACAATTTTTTTGAGAAACTACTGGGGTCACTGAACATCAAAATAATCGTAGCCTCTTATTTCTAGGATAAAAAAGTTCTAAGGAAAAAAAATTTTTGCTTTTAGTTTTCTTGATCTAGTTCTTTAGTATATCTAAAATAGTCTAAAATTCAAAAATATCCACATTTTTATGTTAGGGGACTTAAATCTTATACAGAAAACTAAGGTATTTGTTTTATTTATTATTTTATATTATTATATTTCGTCAGAAATCACTAAGTCCAAATTAATTTTTTTTAATTGGATCCGTATTAATTAGCTTCTATAATTCGAATAAATTAAATTTTTGATGATTCAGTTATAACGTATACTAATGTGTGTATCCATCTGTTAACATTTTAAGTTTTGTCAGTGTTCGTAGAGCACCATGCACTGCATAAACTAACTTCATCTCAGAAATTAAAAAATTGGACTTAGTGAATTCTGACTCACAAAAACGATCGAATAAGGGAACATTTTTGGGACCCGATAAATAGGCAGGAATAGCGTCAAAATAAAAAGTAACAGCAAAGAAAACTTCTACTCATTTACACGAACACAAAATAAAAACAATTTTAGAAATCAAATAATATCTTCAGGTTAAAAAGAGGTCTTGAAAGTTTCGAAATTTTGATAATAAATTCCGATTTTTTATAATTTCTTGGCCGCATTCCAGCTAGTTAAGGTGACTCTCAATAGTCTGCTGGCTGTCATCTTCTTCTTTCTCTGTTGCACTTTCAACTTCGTGCGAGATTTGAACTCGGGCATCTCTACGTAGCAGTCCAGCATACTAACCACTCAACTTACTCCCCCTGATGGCAAAACATTAAGAATGTATATTAGTACATAGTCTGTATTTAATTACCTTCCAAATAAGCTATCACTGACATAAATCACAAAACATTTTCATATGTTATGATATGAAAAAAAAAATGGAAAACACGAACTTTAATAGCAAACAATTTGGCTAACCCAAAATTTCAGCTAGAGTATTGATCCTGGGTGCGTACCCTTTCCATTCCATTCCATATCGTAAGAGCTATGCCCGAAAAGATCACTGTGAAATTTGTATGCAACAAAGAACAGACTGAAAAGGAAAAACCCAATGAAAAAAAAAAATTAATCTCTGAGTCTGGGCTTCTGGAACTATGTATGAACAAATTATTGAAAGATTACAAATTATTCTACCTTTAATAATTCGTAATTTGAGTTTCATTCTCTTTTATTATTGCTTATGAAATAATTATATGAATATATGAATAATTATAGCTTATGTCAAACATATAGATACTGAATGATTAAGTTTGAAGTAATTTTTCACAAAATATTTTTTTTTTCCTAGGAACTCAGAGTCAAAATGGATATGCAGTAATTGTGTGGTTTAATCCTGGAGACTTTTCATATGGCAGCCCTTTGGATATAGACCCTTTCCTTTTAGTTTTCAAGCAAAAGGTTATTGTGGTTACGTTTTCATATCGGTTGAATATTTTTGGCTTTTTAACAACCGGAGATGGAGAGTCACAAGGAAATTATGGGTTAATGGACCAATCAGCAGCTTTATTTTGGATTCGAAAAAATATAAATCTTTTTGGTGGAGATGAGAATCAAATAACCATAATGGGTCATTCGGCAGGAGCAATTAGTGTTGGATTACACTTAACATCAGGAGACTGGTCAAAAAATGCGTTTACTAAAGCTATTATTATGTCTGGAAATCCGTTAACCGAAAATGTCATAAAATCTTCCAAGGAATACCATAAATCATTAGATACTATAGCGCATTTTTTTGGGTGCCCCCGAAGACCAACATCCATGCTAATTAATTGTCTGAAGAAAGTTGATGCACAAACACTAGCAGAAAATCTTCCAAAACTGGAATGGGGGCCTGTTATTGACTACGGGTTTAGTAACAAGTCATTCCATTTTATTGAGGATTACCCAATAATACTTTTTAAGAAAGGTAACTTTCACAAAGTTCCTATTTTAATTGGCATAACTGACATGGAGGATGTACTGAGTTTAGTTGATGAAGAAATGGATATTAAAATCTCCAATGAAGACTTTTTTATTTTTATTCGCGATGTTGCGTTAAACGATCTAAAAAAAGCATATAATACCGATAAAGAATGCACGAATGTAAACATAGTTTTAGATGCTTTGAATTACATATACCAAAACCAAAGTAACGAACAAATGCTTATAAAAAATTTCATCAATTTTCATACTGATAGAATGTATGTAGCGCCATTGTATTTATTCGCAGACATTTTAAGTAAAAGTGAAAAAATATATGCCTATTTATTTAACGTTAGATCCAAAAGTCAATTTTATAAACTACCAAGCTGGATAAATGTTCCAAAATATTTTGATCAAATATTCATTTGGGGTACACCATATATGAATAATAACGATGTTGTTAAAGAGTGGAAAAGTTCTGATAAAAAAATATCAGATATAGTAATGACATTGTGGGCTAATTTTGCAAAAACTTCAAATCCGACAATTTCAAATGTATACGTCAAATGGAATCCATACGACATAAACAATCAATCCCTTTTAGTGATCAACGAAAATTTCACTTCAAGCATTTTAAATAATATTCATATAACCAATTTTTGGAATAATTATTACCCTAAAGT
This sequence comes from Toxonevra muliebris, assembly GCA_963691655.1. Classification (NCBI taxonomy): domain Eukaryota; kingdom Metazoa; phylum Arthropoda; class Insecta; order Diptera; family Pallopteridae; genus Toxonevra; species Toxonevra muliebris. The sequence continues at coordinate 46,129,846 of OY829328.1, read as the reverse complement.
TTTAGAATTTACGGTTGATTGCTGTAATGTAACTAATAAAGGATGCTGTTTTTTTTTAAATACAGTATGTTGCATACTTACTGCTTTACTATACATTATTTGTAATTATTGAATAAAAACTCAAGTTGCTTTGTAATAGATTTTTTGTTTCAATTTGTTTTTACCTACTTCAGCGGTACTCAAGCTGTACGCAGGAAAAAATCGTCTATTTCAAAAATACTTAACCCTAACCGGTCCCAAATTTTTGTGTACCAAATCGGATCCATTTGTATACGCGCGTATCATGGTAAAAAACTGATCAAAATTGTAGATAAGGAATATCTAAGAATATAAAAAGAAAAAAAATTATGTGGCAAAACACTTGTGGTGGTGTGGTCAAGAAAATTTGAAAAATGTAGACATTTAGTAGTAAAAGAAAATATTTTGTAATATGATTGTTTGTGAAAGCAACTCTGTGCATATTGTAAATTTGTTTTAAGTTTGGCAACCCGAAATGTGGTATTGTAAAACTGGGTGATCTGGCAAGATGGTAGGGGAAGCATTCTTAGTGGCTACGGGTCCAAGCTCTCTCTTTCAGACAGGCCTTCATGCTGGCGCCCTTGTGAACAGCCACTGTTGAAAAGTCTAGGGCATCCAAATAAAAACGCAAAACACCGATATGATTATAATAAATGTGTGATATGATATGTGTGTGTTTTATTTCCTAAAGTATGAAATTACAAAAGGAAATTAAAAAAATAGAATAAAATTAAAATATGAAATAAAAACGCTTACACTTTTGTGTGCTTTCGCCCTTTCTCGCTTTTCAACTAAAATTTAAATTTACGTTGCTGCCAGATCAAGCAGTTTACAATTTTATAGCATTGAAAGCAGAGTTGCATTTTAATGTACAAATTCAAATAAATTAAAGAAAGTAACATAGAAATTGACAGCGTTAAACAGAGCTACAAACATAAAAATACTAATTTCCAATAGCCACTATGAGATGGAATAGAACTGCAATTGTCGACGATTTTACGCCGCGATTTTGCATCGACTTGGCTTCTTTATGGTGACACCATTTTTACGCCGCATAAATTCAGGAAAAACAATAAATATATATAAAAAAGAAAACATTAAAATCTTGCGTGGAATAATTTCATGTGCTATTATTGGTGAATCTGGAACAAATAGAGTATTGGTGTTGATGACAGATGTATTTTGTACATTTTTCACATCGCGTAGCATAAGTATTTGGATTGGTCTTTGAAGTACAAATGTAACGCCTTTTTATAAAATAGTTTCAACGGTTTATAATTAGGTGGTTCACATGTTGTATTGTCGTAAAGTTGTATATTTTTACAATAGTTTAAACAATTTTGTTCCTGTCTTCCATACAAAAATGATTGTATGATATGTTTTTGGGTTGTAGTAAGTCATCAGCTGTTTTTGTTTACTTATTGGGAGTATGAATGTATAAACTCGTAATTGTGACTAATGATTATCTATCATACGCGCCATTTTTTGACATTGACAGCTATTTTATCTCGAAGAGCGCCAAAAATACTATAAGAATTGATCTGTCAAATAATTTTCATAATTTTACAAAAGTGTTTTACTATAGCTGAAAATGTCGAATTTCGTGCCAACAAAACAACATTTGCGGGAAGTTTTAATTTGATTCTTTCATTTAAAGAAAAACGCAACTGAATCACATCGTTTACTCACTGAAGCTTATCCTGACTGTGCTATAGACGTTAGAATGTGTCAGGTGTGGTATGCCCATTTCAAAAGTGGTGATTTTGATGTTGAAGACAGGGAACGTTCAGGAGGCCCGAAAAAGTTCGAAGATGAAGAATTGACGTCATTACTCGAAGAAGATTCATGTCAAACGCAACAAGAACTTGCAGAATCTTTAGGAGTTGATCAATCAACCATTTCTAAACGATTAAAAGCATTGGGAATGATTCAAAAGCAAGAAAATTGGGTGCCGTACGAATTGAAACCGAGAGACGTCGAACGACGATTTTTCATATGTGAACTGCTGATTGAACGACAGAAAAGGAAGGGTTTTCTGCATCGTAATGTGACTGACGATGAAAAGTGGATACGTTACGATAACCCAAAGCGTAAAAAATTATGGGAACCGCCCGGACATGCATCAACATCAACGGCAAAGCCGAACATCCATGGATCCAAGCTCATGCTTTGGTGGGATATGAAAGGTGTCATGTACTATGAGCTGTTGAAACCGAATGAAACGACCGCTACCGACTACAATTGATGCGTTTGAACCGAGCATTAAAGGATAAGAGTTATTTTTCAGCACGACAATGCTCGGCCGCATGTTGCAAGGCAAGTAAACAAGGAAACGCTGAAATGGGAAGTGCTACCCCACCCGCTGTGTTCTCCAGACATTGCTCCTTCTGATTACCACTTGTTCCGATCGATGACACATGGCCTGGCTGAACAGCACTTCCGTTCTTTCCAAGAACTCAAAAAATGGGTCGATTCGTGGATAGCCTCAAAAGATGAGGAGTTCTTTCGACGCGGAATCCGTATGCTACCAGAAAGATGGGAAAAGATTGTGGCTAACGATGGACAATACTTAAAAGAATAAATTTATAATCAGTTTTTCACAATAAATGTCCAAATTACGAAAAAAATACGAGTTATACATTCATACTCACAAAACATTTTTCTTTTTGTTTCGAAAATTTCCTTTGTTTGTGAAAAATAAAAATAAAAAAATATTTACAAACATGGAATCGCAGGTAAGTTCTTACTCATAAAAATATATACACTGGCTGTCATGAAAACCGCACCACTTGCAACACTGCTGCAATTTCGTTAATATTTCCAAACTTAGCCCAAATTTCCCTTCCTTTGTAAAGGGGATTCCCTTGTTTATGCTTTAAGAATGTATTTAAGCGGAATGTACCATTTTTGTTCGGCGAAAAGAAGAATTTTTGAAAAAGTGCCAAAAACAACTGCAAAGTATAAACAATTGTCGCGCCACCAAAATATCGAAATTTTGGTTCTTAGGTATCAATGAGTGTCACAAAGTTAAATATCTGAAGAAATCTGATCCTTAGATTTGAGTGCTGTTGGACTGATCTAGAAAAAAGGCAATTTGTACCCGCTCGAATGGAAAAAAGGATCAAGTAGACTATGGAAGACAAATACGATAAAAAATTTTATAACCTGAAGGATAAGCATAAATCATCGGTTCAAAAGTGCAGTCACAATAAGGACTGATCTAAACAGCTATTACAACGTGAATATAAGTGTCGTAACCTTACGCAAAAAGAAACGAAATTTCGGCTTGTATGGGAGATGATCAGCCAAAAGTCGTTGTTGACGAAATGGATAGAAACAAATCGCTATGCAAGGACTGAAAACTACAACAATTAGGCACTGAAGGACTCGAGAAAAGTTATATGATCGGACAAATCTCAATTTGCTATGCGCATTTAATCTTCGGTACGCGCGTCGCTTAGATATGAAGCAGTACAAAGTTATCTGTGTAGTGAAAATAGTCAAATTCCCACAAAGTCAGAAAATTTTGATGGATTTCTCCTCAATATCCTGGGTCCCTTATACTATATTGAAAAGACTGTGAACGCCCAAAATGTTTGGGTGAAATTTTATGGAGCCACTGCTGTAAGCCAATTGTGGTGCGCTTTCGCTCATTAATGATGTTATTTTTCCGGACGACTTCGTGGCATATCATCGCACCAAATTGGCAACGTTTAATTAGTAATTAATGCCTAATGTTTGATAACTTCAGAAATAGTAAAAAAATTAGATTATTAATTCTTATTTGTTTGCAGATTCAAAATATTTTCAATGATGTTAGAATTTACTGGCTGGAATGATCAGGTAGCTCGAGCGGTTTAAGTCCGATAGAGCACCTCTGTCATATAATGAAACGGAAAGTTGATCAAAACATACCAAAGAATAAAAAACTCCTTGTTGGAGTTCTGAAAAAAGTTTAGTACTAAAATAATAACGAATGATATCCTTAAAGTGCTTGTCGACTCCATGCCATTCGAGATAACGGCCATAATAAAGGCTAAGAGAGGAGCACCATCAAACTAAACAATTTTGCGTGTGACTATAACATGAAACAAATTAATCCTAGTTTGCACCTTCAAAAAATAAAAATTACTTTTATTTTTACATAGTTTTAATTAATACCCTCAAAAACGTGAAATTTCTTCCATATTTTTGTTTTAATTAAAAAGTAATGAAATTTGTGTATGTGCATGAAAAAAAATACATTCACTAAAACAAAATCAGGTTTAGGTCCCATTTTAACGATTTTCTTGAAATTGGTGGGTGGTGCGGTTTTCATGACCGCCAGCCAAAGGCGAAACGTATAATTAATTATAATAATAATCAATCCGACAAAGAAGTGGGCAGCTATAGAAGAAAAAAGCTTGTGGAATATTTATTGGGAAATCGAGATTTTGTCGTTTTATTTTTGGTAAAACAAACCAAGCATATTAATATTTTTAGAAACCGACGGCTCAAGTTTATTACAGGCATTTTGCGGAGGACTCAAGCACAGGAGTAGCAGCTGACTCGCTCGAAAGAACGAAATATGCTATAATAAAGCAAAGGCATGAGAGGGCTCAACAGACGTAGGCACCATGGAAAGTGAAACAATAAAAGGTAAGATTAGTGTTCCACATGAAATCTCCAAACCAAAAATTTTACTATGTTTGGAAATGTAAAAAAAAAAATTGAGCAAAACTGCGCAGTTTAAGTTTGTTGGCACTGCTGTTGGTCAGCGGATGCTGTTGCTTTACTCATGCGCAAAATAAGTTTGCATTTTTGAACACGCTTGTATAACAAAATAAACAAATTATTATTATTCAAAAAACAAAATGGAAGATTGTTTACAATTAATAACACAGAATTCAGAAATGACAATTTTTTGTTAAATATGAATTAAAGAAGGAAAACCCTTATAAAAAGAAAAAACAAAGTAGTTTTTTGAATTTTTACTTATTTATTGGAAAATCTTCCATTCTAGAAAAAAATAGTTGGAATTAGCATAATTAGGGCGATGTTATGCAGACAGTCAATTTATAAGAAAGTGCTTTAAAATATATATTTCTGAATTAAATTATAATAATTTATGACAAATATAATAATACTTATTTACTTGCATATTCAATTTTATTTGCAAGTATAACTATTACAAAACGTATATTTTTATATATTTACATAAATTATATTTTTTTTCATTTCATTTGAAAAACTAAGCAAATATAAACGTAAACAAATGTAAGTGTTGCTATTAAGCATTTTTTTCTTGTTTTTTGAATAGATTTTTACAGAAAGTGTACTATTTTGCTCCTAAAAGTGAATTATTGCTAATAATTTTACAATGTAACCCTGTTTCGATCTCATGATTCGGCATCAAAAGCCAAATCATTTGGTGACCGTGGTGGTCAAATTTTACTCTCCCGCTCTCTCTCTCTCAAACTTACGTTTTATATTAAAGTAAAAACAACTCGTGCCCATGACGTGACCGTGACCGTCTGCATAACAGGGCACTTACACTGTTCAACAGCCAAAAATGATATACAATTTTTTTTTAATTGATATAAAAATTTTCTAAATTGAAAAAAAAATTAAAAATACAGTTCATATTTCTTTTCATCAAAATATCCATTTAAAAAAAAAAAATTTGGTTTTATTTTTATTTCTTAATTTTTTAAATTTTTTAAAAAACTTTTGTTTCTTAATTAATTTATTTTTTCCATCCTCGTTACCATTATTCGCTATTATCTTGTTGTTAGCTTAAAGCAATGATGGCCAAACGCGTACTTACCCCTCACCAGTCTTAAATTTTTGTATACCATACTGGTATACTCGCGTATGCATAACAAAAAACTAATAAAAATTGTAGATAATGTGAAAATATTTGTTTTGGTTTGTTTGCAAGCATTATTGAATAAAAAACTTGATTTTATACAGAAAATATAAAAAGCATGAACATGGTGTTTTGATTTTCTCCACAAATAAAGCTATTTTTGAAATTTTCATTAAAGAATAAAACATCTCTGTATGTATACACGCATATACAAAGGACCCGAGAGGGTTAAGTGTATACGTTATGTATGTACGGATTCGATTGGCATATTTGAAAAAGGGGCAAATCGATTTCGTTTTTAATCGAAATCGATTTCAATCGACTTTTAGCTCAAATTTCATGATCGACTTTAAATTGCCAAACTTGATTGAAAGTCGACTTTCACTTTCGACTTTTAGTGTAAAATTTTTTTAGACCTACCAATTCAATTCTCATATTTGTTTTAAATTTTACAAAATTTTTCCAACTATGGATTTGTAGTACATGCATGTACAGCTGTATGTACTAGTAATTTTTGACATTTTATTTTAAAATAGTTTTCTCCGTCTTTAGCCTACTGTGTATTATTATACTTCACACATCCATAGGCTATCCCATGGCAGAAGAATTAAGAAGGTAGATGCATTTTGACTAGTAAGAGAAACTTTGACAATTGGAAAAATATTTGTTTTGATATATTCTTCTTTTAACGACAGCGTTATGTTTTCATGGTTAAATTTTTAAGTGAGAATTTATAAGAAAATAATTTACATAGTCCCAATTTAGATTCGACAATGAAAATTCTTAAGGATTCTCTTTTCAACTTACCTTTAGCGATTCTTCAGAGCAATACATGTTTGTTTTTACTTTTTCTGTAATTTTGAAAATTAAGAAAATTCATAATATAAGAGGAATTGATTTAAAAAAATAATTATATTTATAATAAGTTTCGTTTTAATTTATTTTTATTAAGATACATTTAGTTTCGACGCGCATTTACAGAAATCAGTGGTTAATAAAAATCAAAAATAAAATGGCAGACAAAAAAGGGAATGTCACTAAAACGAATTGCTGAAGAATTGTCAGTGCGAGCAAGTCTGTGCTCTTCCCCTCTCGTTTCTCCTCTCTTCCGCACAAAGACATGAATTGCGCAATTTTTATTGTCGAATCTAAATTGAGACATAGTATTGCATATCCATAGGGAGAATTAGTTTCTGCTTTTTACATTATTTATTAACTTTTAACATGTTCAACATTATTATTTTATATTTTTTATTGTAAATTTATAATTTAGTACTAATAATCTTGTAGTATTAATAATCTACTATTAACTCTCTTTGGTACCCATTTCAAAAAATGCAACTCTAAAATGTTCCTCTTACTTGTCAAAAATTCAAAATGGCTACTTTTGGAAAAAATGCATCTACCTCTAAATACTTCTACCATGGGTTATCCCATTCACTCGCACAAAATTCACATACGAAGACGAATAGTAAGTGTCAAATAACACCGCCGGAATCAGTAAAAAGACTGTAAACGGAACAATGGAAGGGGGTGGGGGGGGGGAGGGATCAGCTGGTTGCACTAAGGTCATATAAACTGTATGCCATTTAAAGCAAACCATTTACTTTAAATTACTTATTTTATATTCCATTCATTAAAAATTAAAAAAAAATATTTATATACATGTATGAGCCGCTGAGTGCAAAAGTGGTGTAAGTCAATTTTTTTTTATTATTTAGGTTTCATCTTTAGGCAATAATAGGTTGAATATGTGTTCTATAAAGCTGCCTGTAAATCTGGAAAATAAATTTTGCAATAACCCTATTTTGCACAGCACTTCTATAAGACCAACGTATTTCTAAAAATCTGGGTTTGACTCACACGCAATGGCTCATATATTGTAAATAAATGCACAAACATAAATAATTCATATCAAAATTCTCTTGTTTCGTTTTTTTATTCCATGCACCAAAATTCGAAAAGTCGATTAATCGATTTTCATGAACTTAAAATCGACTTTGAATTTCTGATCAATCCAAAAGTCGAAAATCGATTTTTCTTTCCAGTTGCACATCCCTAGTAAGTAGTACAAGAAGGGGGGTAAGTTATCCTATATCACGACAAGTGTGATATAGGGTGCAGGGCTTAGTATGCGAATATAGGAGCTTATACTAGCCTCTACTAAGCCAGGACCGTCAGTGCGTGATGAAGAGGCACACCCTGCTCGAGGTAATCGTACTTGAACGGAACACTGCGGATCTAGACCTGAACAGTCGAAAACTGGTTTCGCTTCAACTGTAGCTCCCTTGAAGAGTATCAAATAGGGCCGAACACGTCAAAGATGAGTATAAAGCAGTTTTTCTCTGCACGGGGCAACCAGACTGGTGGTAATCCCCCCGCTGGTTTGCCAGTGGCTCGAGCAATGGATGTGCAAGCTCGAAACTCGTTGGAGACCAATATGACCGGGGTTTTTTTAGCCTTTATTTTTGTCAAAATTGCCTAAAATGAAGCGGCTGGATAGGTAGACGAGTTCGACCAGGCCGATAAGGCCTGGTTGAACTCGTGTATCGGAATATCAAGCGGTGGTCGATGAGTACGTTAAATACCAGGCCGCATATCCAAAACCGTCAACAAACAAGGCGGCGAAGCGGGATCGGTCTCAGGACGAGACGATTCTTGTTTTAGGTGCCACCAAAGTCGTCAAAATGTCAGCATCAGCAGAAGTACCGTCGACAAGTGCTAAGAGACAATACAGCGATGTGGCTAGGGATGAACTGCAGGTGGCACTTATTGACGCGGATACCAACAGTGGGAAGATTGAACCTAAATTGGCAGAGATGGTGATGGATATGACCGGGGTTTTTCAAGTGTAGATCTACGGAAACTGCTCTACATGAGGTTATTCGCATTGTTGAGAAATCCATTTACCACAAATAATACTTGTTAGTAGCCTTTCTAGACGATCTAAGACTCTTTTATCAAGGTTGAATTAGAAGAGGAGTTTATTAATTGGATGGTAGTTATGCTTAAATCCAGGTCAATTCATTCAGAGTTGGCTAACACCACTCTTGTAAAACATGTTAGTAGAGGACCACCATAGGGAGGAGTGATTTCACCACTACTGTGGCTATTAGTCATAGATAGTATTCTTAACGTACTAGACAAAACGGGGGTGAAGGGGGTAGCATATGCGGACGACGTGGTGTTGGTACACCTAGAGAAATACTTACCTCGTTTGAAGGAAAACGGCTATCAAATTGAAAAAAAATGGGAATGATTTGGCGCCATAGAAACGGTTTCCTGATTTAGATATACAAAATTTCTTTGAATTGAGGAAATATTTTAGAGAAAATTTTCTTTGAAAGAAGGAAGTTTTCTATAAATTAAAGAAATATGTCTTCAATTTGTAGAAATTGCGTTTTTCAAATGAATAATATTTTAATTTAATATGAGAAATTGTATATAATTTAGGTAAAATTTTCCTCAGTTTGAGGAATAATTTTCCATAAATTGAAGTCAATTTACTACCTTTTTAGAAAAAAAAATCCTCAATTTATGGAATATTTTCTACAATGTTGTTTTAATTAAAAGGCATAGAATTAAGGTTTACATTCATACGTATTTTAACATACACTACAGGCGTCGTCGCCTTGAAATGATCAAAAGATCCTTATCGCCATCAAAAAATTATAAATTGAAGTTTTTTGAAATTTATTTCTTTTCAATATATTTTATTTCTTTTTTTCACAATATACATATATATATATTTTTTCACAAATTATATCAACAGCCACAAACACAACCGCTTTGCTTGAAATAGAGACGCCGACTAAAAAATTCAAAAGAAAAACAAAGCGAACGCGATTGTCTGCTAAGGCCAAAAGAGTAAAGCTAGTTTTTTGTGTATACCAAAATTTTGTACGGAGAACATTTTTGGTATATTCGTCTCTTTCTTACATTTTCTACGCAACTAAATTTGTAACAATGAAGAAATAACTTACTTCAAATTGAACACCATGGTTCCATGAAAGGGGCACATTTTTCTTCATTTTGGGGAAAATTTACTTAAACGAGAGAAATTTTCGTGGATTCAAATTGAGGAAACTTTTTCCTGTAAAGATGGGTATTTTTCTGGGTGTAGTAACAAGAATGTTCCCGAGCATAATGAGCGAAATTATGCAAGGGGCCTTGAATAAGCTTTGCACATGGGCCACGGGATGTGGATGTGGTGTAAATCCAGGTAAAACGAAACTAATGCTTTTCACCACTAAAACCAAAATTTTAATCTTCTTTCATTTAATGGACAACAACTGACACTATCAGTTAAGGCCAAATACTTGGAGGTTTTGTTGGACGCAAAACTAAATTGGAATTCCAATATAGAGTTACTGGTGAGAAAAGCCTGTGTAGCCTATTATTCTTACAACAGGTTGTTTGACAAAAGATTGGCTTGCGGCATTACATTACACACTGGCTGTTTACAGCAATAGTGCGTCTTATACTAACTATCGGCGCAATAGTTTGGTGTCCAAGGTATGAGCTACATTGTTCGGAAGCTCAGTAGAGTTCAGAGAACAGCATTTGTTGGCGTTACAGGATGCCATACGTACTTGCCCTATGGATGCTCTGATCGTGTGCTACATCTCCTTCCTATTGACCTTCACATAAAAAATACTGCTTTCAATACCGCGGTTAGGGCGGCAAAATCCTCCACTGAACCCTCCTCCTCCAGTCCTCCGTCAAATAGACCGGGAGGGGCAACTCGTCATAGGGCAACGGCGCTTCCTAGCTCGAAATTGGTCTCTACAAGGACAATGGCAAAGTCTGGTCCGAGTAGTACTACAACCAGCGTTGGTGCTAGAAATAAGACTATGCCTACCTCCAGCAAAGTGGTGCCTCCGAGGCCATCGGAACAAGCAGAAATGTTGCCAGCCAGCGATCAGCGGTTGAGGCAAAAGCTTTTGAGAGTCAAGCCAAGGAGAGCACTGCTGCCAGTGCTTGTGGTAGCAAATGGCCAACAGTAACTTTATCCGACCCAGCGAAAGCGGGTTATCTAGAAATTTGAATCCCGGCTACACCCGATGACCGCGAAGACCCTCTAAATCGCCGGGACCAGATGGGATCTTCCCAGCTCAACTTCAGTATTCGATTGACTACATTATGGAATGGCTATTAACTATTTTCAAAAATGCATTGCATCTAAATCATATCCTCTCACTATAGAAAGAAGTTAAAATAGTATTTATCCCAAAGGCGGGGAAAAATTCACATGTTAGTCCAAAGGATTTCAGGCCCATCAGTTTATCTTCATTTCTATTTAAAACATTAGAACGATTGAAAGAAGCGTATATTAGATATAAAATAATCACATCTCATATAGCAACCACGCAGCACGCGTACTGTAAGGGCAAACGGCTTTGAACTCGCTAGTGACTGAAATTAAGAAATCAATTGAATTCACCAACATTCTATCCAGGGCAGTAACGGGTGCGTTAACAGATTTGGGTATCCCCGAGGTCTTGGTGGAATTCATCAGACAAATGTTTATATGCAAGCTTGTGAATTCAACAATGGGGGCCGCGGAGATACGAAAACCTGTCAGCAGAGGTACTCCTCTAGGTGGCTGGGGGAGAGAAGAGTCCACATTGTTGCTTATGCGGATAATGTTGCTGTTACAGTAAGAGGAAAATTCTCCAAAACGACCCACCCACAACGACCATCAGAAAATCCAGTTGTTTAAACTGTGAGAAACATGTTAAGTTAACAGACTTTTAGAGGAAAAAATATAACGCTATTTTAAAAAAATTCCAAAATTTGCGCATAAGTACTGCTACAAAAAAAAATCAAAGCAAGCCAATTCTAACGACATAATGGTAGCAATTGAAGCCTAAAAAAAATGTTTCGGAATCAACACAAATATTTTGTAAACTATTGCTATGCACACGTCCAATGGAATATTCGGATGACGTCAAAACTTTGACCCAAAATATTGTCTATGTTTCTCAATTTTAGTATTTGTTTTTAAAAGATAAAATAAATCTCAACTTGCCGCACATTTCATCCATCAACCAATAAAATTGCTTCAACCAGGGTTTGCAAATACTGCTTTTGAATTCATAAAACAAAAATGCACGAGCTTAAAAGAGATAAACAACATTTAATTTCGATAATGGATGAAATGGCAATCAGATGGATTTGTAGATAATGGATTTTTTAGAACCTCAAGTATTGCAAAACAAGTGTGTGTTTTCATGGTACAGAATCAGGGACCTTCGAGCAGGAAATGTTTTAATCTACTTGGACCTCTCTACAAACCCCATATTTTGAATTTAACCCTCTAGTTCCCAAATTTTTGACTGATAAAAATAATATCGGAATTAATTAATATTGACGTAAAAATCATAGACTGATTTAAAAACCCAAAAAAAAACTAATGGGCGTGGTTTTTTGAAGTGAGAAAATTTGAGCGCCTAAAATTATTTGTTCTTGAATGAGCTCTTTATCAATTTGTTTTAAGTAATTAAATATTTTATATAAAAAAAAATTCTTAGCTATCCATATCTAGTTTTTTTTATCTGGATACTATGACGGGAAGTATTTTATTTATTTTTTTTTCACTTTTATCTCAAATACAACCAAAATAATTAATTTTCTATTTTTCACAAATTTTTGACTTTGACTGTCGCTAACTTCTGTAATACGCTTCATAGCTCATAACTGATGCATTTTTTTAAAAGCTTGGGACATTCCCTAAACGATATGATAAAATGAAGCAACAGAAAACTGTTATGGTGGCAGTTCCATCCCTTTGGGCTTGGGAACTAGAGGGTTAATAACAACAAGATTTATTGTATGTACGATTTTCCACATTTGATCAAATCAGTGAGGAATGGTTTACTTAAATGTGATTTAAAAACACGTGACGGAGTAGTTAGTTTCGAAATGGTTAGGGAATCATGGGAGCTTGAACACAATGCGAATACAAAATTGTGCCCTAAGCTAACTAGGCAATATGTTCTTCCAAATTCTTTTGAGAAGATGGTAAAATTTGCTACTTAGGTGTTCTGTAGAACGGTTTAAGATGCAATTAGGAGTGTAAATGATACCATTGGATTTAAAAAAACAGTAAGGGGGTTGCTTTATCAACTTCCAATTTCATTAAAAAAGTCGATAAAAATTTTTATTGCATGAACAGTGACTCTCTCTATTCAGATAATTGTTATAGATCCGCAATCCATCTTGATAATGAAGCGCACAAATTCATTGAGTTCTTTTTAAATTACCTGAACGAAGTTGCTTTTGTTGATAAAGCAAAGCGTGACTATTTTTTGGAAGGTATGAAAATTACTTTAAGCGCTTTGTTGCAATTGGTGAGTAATATTTTAACATATTTTAGGGTTAAGAAGACGAGAATACTTTTTTTTCTTGCATTTTAATTGTTTTATAAAGTAACAAAAAAACCTTAAAAAAATATAGTTTTATTTTTTGTATTTATTGTTAATTGTTCATTGAAGATGTAACAAAAAGTATGTTCATTGACACGGGTTAATTAGAATAAAAAGTATTTCAAGCAGATATTTACACCAAAAACTCGGTGTATTTTTATGTTGTCTTGGCATAGATAATAAAATAATTTTTTTTTAATACGCTCTTAAAAACATTCTAAAATAAATGTTTTTTTATTTAATTTTTTTTTTCAATTTTGGTTTACAAATCGAAAAAAATTTAATGCCATTCAAATGCAAATTTAATTTTGTTTTAGGTGGGAAAACAATATTCATGCTCGTCAATATCGCAAAAAAGCAAGCACATACATATGTACCTACCTATTCTTCGCAAAAAAAATCTTCACAGGAAATATACTTTGATACACTCTGTAACGATGCGCAAGAGCCTAAGAAAAAAATCATGAGAGTGCATGAGAGAAAGTAAAAGCAAAATAAACAAGTGGTTTTACCCTTCCTCTTTTACTGCGACCGCCCGCACCCGAAACGAAAGCAACACATTTTGGGAAAATTTTGAGGGATGCGCCTTCTATGTATTATATACTCTTTGGTTCAATACAACAGATTTTCTTAACAGCAATGAACTGCTAATATAACAGGTTTTTTCTCAGGGTATATGGTAATGCCCTACTGGCTGAGATTTTTTCTCTTTTTACTATTTTTTTTTGTATGTGTAAACAAAATTTTTTATGGTATTACACTGAATTACAAAATTTTAAACTTAGAATATAACACGCACAAAAGTATGTTTTCTAAGCTAATTCGAGGTCGCTGAATAGAAAAATCACATTAATTTTTTTCAATTGGTAAGTTATTGAGATAAGGCATAATGACGATTTTTTGGGTTACAGTTCTATTTACGGACAAATATCTCGTCAACTATAGTTTTGATCGAACCGAGCTATATATCACTGTAGAATAAAATGCACGAAATTGAATTATTACGCATGAGATGTTCAAGTGGTTCGTCATTTCCAACAGCAGAATCAATTTTGAAAAAAACTTCGATTTTTATAGTTAAAATTTTTGTAATGGAATGGCATCTATACATTTATTAGTGTAACTATATTTTTATTCCTGAAGATCCAGTAGTGCTACACTATCTTATTACATATCAATTTAAAGAGCTTGACGAGTAGGTTAGCCAAAAATTATCATTATATCAAATTATCAAATATCATTATATTAGCTACGGAAGTTCTTTAAAATTCACTCATTGAACAAAGCATTGCATTCATCGTTGTAAAAATCATTGTTTAAACGGGAGTAAATAACAATTGAGAGAGAAGACATGAGTAACGGCATTTCTCAGAATTATCTAACGAATTATCTGCATAAACAAATAACAAAACAAACACCAACGAGTAGTTTGATTCTGTTTTGATATTTGTTTTTTCATAAAGGGATTTCTTGAACATTTTGTGAGAAAGAACTACTTAACATACGACTTGTGTGAAAATTATTCAAAAATTACACTAAAATTGAACTGTAAAACTATATTCCCATTCGTGTTATATTCTCACTGTACTCCAGTGTTATAAAATGTGTCTCAGGGGCCTCTCTTGACGAATCTCTAGGGGTACCGGTTTTTGTCCCCTTGAGAGTCGTCAAGAGAAACATGTACCTGCACTGTCGGAAGTGGCAGTGTACTAGTGTATAGGTACCTACGCAGAGAATTTGCGCATCCCTTTTAACACCCACTGTAGAAGTTGCGGAAACTTGGAAAAAAAAAAAGGAAACAATTTCCCATTTTCTTTGTGAATGCCCGTCCTTAGCGAAGACAATATATAGGTTCCTGGCGAAGTATTTCCTCGTTAGCTTGTCCGATTGCTCGGCAGTCAGTCTAAAAAATGCTAGGATACCTAAACTCGACGGGGGGGTTTAGTAAGAGCGCAGCATTAATTCTTGTTCGGTGAAGAAATGTTGAAATTATTCGCCTTGCTTATTATTGAACTGGCCCATGTTATCTGGTAAGAAGTCCAAATGCGAATGCAAGAAATGAATTTTTACGGACATGTTGCGGCCCATTTCACCATACACACTTAAAAACCGGTAAGAAACTGAAAATCTGTTGATATTCAACTAAGTTACAGGCTTATAAGAACGCAAAGGTATGCAAACCAGTTTTTAACGGTAGATCAATATTTTGGGGGTGTTTGCAAAATTTCAAACACATATTCTTGTTTTACTCGACAAGACCTACAAGAAAAATAGTATCACTTCCCAGGTATTTTTTACTGTCGCACCGTGTAATTGGAGAACTCTCCGACTCCATTATTTTATTTTCAGATGCATTTCAATGAAATTTTCCTGAAATACACTTTCGTGTGTCTGCACTATAACAGACGCAATACTAATTGGTTTCAGTCATGTAGCGAAATCAGATAAGTGAATCTAACCAATAATCTGGAAAATTGGCAGTCATAGGGTAAAATTATTAGGGATCGATCATTACAAAGATGATACCAAAACTAAACGGCCCCCTAGTCGCATAACTCCTTTGTCATCCAAAATGGGTTTTAAAATCAGCATAGGACTTTTGCACCCTTTTTGACTCATTCAATATTTGGTGCGAATGATCAGTACATTTCTTCGTGTGCAGTAGATGAGTTCGATGATAAAAACAAAATTTAACACTCGTATATGGCCCTTGAAAATCGGTCCTAAATATCTTCATAATCGGTCGGAAATGAAAAATGGTTTACTTTCAAGTGAAGTCTCAAAATTATTCATGTTTGATACTTGCGGCTATTGATTCCGCTCCTTACTCAACCAAGATGGTCCATGCCACCATAGATCACTTTTGATGAGTTCGTGAGGCATCATTCATCGACTCCCCAAATCTGCTGGATTTTTGCGAGATTCAACATAGCTCCAGTTTTGATTGCTTACCTTTTCCAGAATCTTCGCGACTCGATTAGCTACAAATGTAGTTCAGGACCATGGAGGCTTCTTCAACCATGCTAGCACAATGATTGAATCGGCCCAAAAAAAGCCAAAGACAACATTTTAAAATTAAAAAATTAAGAGAGTTTTTGAGAGAGCGTGTTGTGTTGTGCAATTATTTGCGACTAAAAATCATTTGACATTTTTACCAAAATGATTGTATTCATATTCTAGTCATTTATTTATTTAAAAAGAAAACATTAGTACATTAAGAATATATTATTTTTTAGTACAACAATAAGTATAATAATTCTGATATTTGGATAATAGAATTTAAAAATAAATTTAAATTAAAAAAAAAATAAAAGAAGTTACAAATGTAAGATGCAAGAGAAAAAAGAAAAAACTAGTGGGAGTTTGCACAAAAGTAATCATATATAGAATGTTTAAATTTTGCTATGCTATTTATTGATCTAATCTGAACAGGCAAGGAATTCCAGTTTCTTAGGCAAATTTTAATTTACAATGTAGATAATTTGTTTTTGTAGTTTTGCCAGTTTATGCAGAAAAATACAACTCCTCATACTAATCATCCAAGTTACAGCCAGGTATTTCTTTTCGCCAGCTGGTAATGTGGTCAAATTTTTTGAGGCCAAATACGTATATGGTTGCATAATTAAAAGCGATCTCCAATTTATGAAGCGATTGAGAGTCAAGTTTGCAAGTAACTTCTTTGTTGCCATGGGAGTGAAATTTGCAGACATGCGTAGATTTCAAAGTACATAATAAACTCTACTCACCACATTATTAATGTGAAAAAGTTAGCCTGGAGTTAATTACAATACCTATGTTTTGAATTTTCTCCACAAACTCAAGCTGCACACCATCTACGAAGAGAGGTGGAATGTCAAATATAATTTTGTCCTTGCATACTGGGAGGACATAAGATTTACTGGCATTAAGATTAAAGTCATTCTTTTGAGTCCATTTAAAGATTGCGTCAAGATTTTCATTAACCCTGCAGCATAAATCATCAACGAGGCCAATGCGACATGATAGATACAATTGAATATCATCAGCATCCGCATGCATCGTGACATAATTACAAACAGAAAAAATGTCGTGTTTGTTATTTATTCGGGCTTTTCTGGTCGGTAATTTTTCGAAACCATTAAAGATTGTCTTTAATTTTCATTTTCTCCTACGCATTTCGGTCTTTTTAAGACCATCCTCAGGGAGTCTGTTTATTATGAAATATAATAAGATAACAAATGAATAATTAAACAAATTATAAACAAAAACATATATACAAATTCACAACAATCTTACATTTATATTGCACTAATATACCTATTAGCTATGTCTAATGGCTGCTGCGTGCGTCTGGTGTATGTTATTTAAGTCGTCTTTGTGATTTATAGCTGTGTTAATTTTTTGCTGTATTCTTAGAGTCTCAAGTGTCATTCTATTTTTATATTTACGTTCATGTCCAATATTTTTGCATTGGTGAAATCTGCTGTTGTTGTCTTCTTGTTTTTCGCGTCTGCTATGTGTTCTGCTTTTCGTGTACCGAAAGCTCTTTTTGTCGTCCCTATGTATGTCTTCTTGCAAATTTCACCTTCCCTCCCTTTACATGTTATTTCATACACCACATTGTTTTGTTGTACTTTCTCTAATTTTGTCCTTTGTGTTCGTAAAAGATTTTCGTAGGCTGTCGTGTGGTTTGTGAGCGTATGATATTTGTTTGTGTTTTATGATGTTGGTTAATATTTTACTGTCTGTCAAGTTTGGTATATTTGGTGCCCCTATGTATTTTTTCTCATTGTTTTGTTTTGATTTGGTTAGTTACTGTTTTTATTTATTGTTTTGTCGTTGTTTTTTGTATTAGCTTTTCAATCAGGTGTTGTGGGTATCCGTTTTTTGTTAGTAAACTCTTTATTTTAATGTAATTCTGTGGTTTGAACTCGTCATCTATTATGCTATATACTTTGTGTATGATCCCTGTTGCAGTGTTTATTTTTTGATTCATCGGGTGGTTTGAATTATAATTTATATTTATGCAGAAAATGAAAATTAAAGGCAATCTTTCATTGTTTCGAAAATTTAACGACCAGAAAAACCCGAATAAACAACAAACATTAAAATAAAAATTGGTCTAACCCACACACAAAGAAAAAATGCCGTTTAAAAAGATGGAAAAAAGAAGAGCACCAAGAACAGATCCTTGCGGAACACCTGAACGGATAGACTTTACGTTTGATACAGTATCGGCAACCTTTTCATATTGCACTTGCCCTAACTCGCCCACTTTCTAATAGTCTTGAAGCATTTTCAGTGAAACCAAATAAATTTTTGAGATTATTAATTACACTATACAACACTGTTTTTTACCCATCTCCAAATTTGATGGTACTTAATGTCTTTTGGTCCACTGAATCCGAATCTGCAACAGTCGTAGCAACTCAGGTTTTTGAGATATAGGCATTACCACTACCACTTTTCCGAAATGAAAAGTAAAGCATCTATATCTTTTCAAAAAGGTAATTAAATTATCTTTAATTTAAGTGTTTATTTGATTCTCTATTTTATTTCAGTCAAAAGTTATAGAGATTCGAAATTGAAATTCTGACCAAAAAAACGATTTTTTTAGAATTACCTATTCTTTGGTCTTTATTACGTGCTGAAATATTCCATTGCTGAATTTTATATGAATCGATAGCGTGAACTCTTGCGCAAAATTTAAGTGCTTAGCGATGAGTTTCTGAACTCTAGTTTGGGAGTTAGAAACAAAAAACAAAGATTTCATTAATTTTCATGCATAACATTGCTTTTAATTAAACAGAGAATTGAATAGTTTTTACATTTTGTCTGTTGTTGGTTTTTGGGGTTGGCCTTTTCAAAAACTTTGTTAAGACATTAAATCCATGCTCAGTTTTTGATCATTTACAAAAAGTTTTCCCATTACTCAGTGACTCGAAGATAAAGTCAGGCATTTTCGTTGGGCCACAAATACGGAAGCTGATGAAGGATGACAAATTTGCGAAGCTTTTACCAACTAAACATAAAAAAGCTTGGAAATCTTTCCAAAAATTTTCTCGGAAATTCAAGAGCCAATAACTATGAGAGTATTGTAAAAAAATTGCTTAACGATTTCGAAGATGTTGATGCTAATATGTCATTGAAGCTGCATTTCCTCCATTCTCATCTAAACTTTTTTCCACCAAACTTGGGTGAAGTGTGTGATGAACAGGGTGAACGGTTCCACCAAGACCTAAAATCAATGGAATTTCGGTATGAAGGATTATGGAATGAGGAAATGCTAGCCGATTATTGTTGGATGACCATTAGAGACAGCAAACCTAAAACACACAACAGGCAAAGTGTCAACACAACTGAATTCTTTATTTAATTAAAAGTAATGCTATGAATTAAAATTAATGAAATCGTTGTTTTTTGTTTCTAGCTCCGAAACTAAAGTTCAGAAACCCATCGCTGAACGAAGGAGTTCACGCTATCGATTCATATAAAATGATGGGATACTTTGTTTTCAGCACGTAATAAAAACCAAAAAATAGAAAATTCGAAAAAAGGGTTTTTTTTGGTCAGAATTTCAAATTCTATTCTCTATAACTTTTGACTGAAATTGAATAAAGAATCAAATAAACTCTTAAATTAAAGATAATTTAATTGCCTTTTTGAAAAGATATAGATGCTTTCCTTTTCATTTCGAAAAAATGGTAATTTTGATAAAAATGTCGACCATGTCTAGGAAATTCAAAAAATGCCTATATCTAAAAACCTGAGTTGCTACGACAAAACTGATAAGAGATTCGGATTCAGCGGACCAAAAGACATTATGAGCCCTCAAATTTGGGTATTGTCCTTTTTTTTATTTTGTTGTATAGTGTTATCAAGGAATGATTCACACTATCAAATGCCTTCGAGAAGTCTAAAATCAAAGTAATATCATTAAGTTGTCATCATAGGATACACGAATATCATACATAATCTTTACCATAGCCGTAGAGCAGCTGTGTCCTGGTCTAAAGCCAGATTGAAGAGGATTCAGTAGCTTTTTGTCATTAATGTGGTTTGAAATTTGAGTTGCTGTTAGGTTTTCAAATGCCTTGGATAAAGCTGGCAAAATACTTATAGGACGAAAATCTTGTAAGTTTGACGGGTTTGATTTTTTGGCCAGTGGAATCACAATGCTGCACTTCCACATTTTTGGAAAACACGACCACGTAAAGCAGTGATTCATTATGTGTGTAAGGGGAACAACGACGTAAGGTAAAATAATTTTCAAGAATTTAGGGGAAATACCGTCCAAACCTACTGCATTGGACTTAATGCCCATGACACAATTAAACACGTCGTGCTAATTAACAGCAGAAAATTGGAACAATGGCTCTACAGAACTTTTAGAAGTAAAACTAACACCACTGTTACTAGATACCGACGATAAGAAATAATCATTAAGCTGATTAGCATCTAGGCGGCATTCAGACTCTTCATTTTTGTAAGCGCCAAACGTGCTAAGATTCCTCCATAATTTTTTAGTAGATAGAGTTGAACTTATACAATTTACAGTAGAAATAGAACAAAACAACAAAATCCCATATCTCGCCGCAGAACTACACAGAACCAACCAACACATTAAATTCAATTGGTACACAAAAAGCACTTCATCGGGTCGAATAATAAATTTCAACTCAAATCACCCGATGAAACAAAAAATTAACACAGCAACAGGTATCATACATAAAATATTTAGCATCATAGACGACGATTTCAAACCACAGAACTACAACATAATGGATTTACTAACAAAAAACGAAAAACTAATACGAAGAACAACGACCAAACTTAAAACTTCAATTAACCAAAACAAATCAAAACAAACCAATGACAATAAATATATATATATACAGCAGCCTAAGAAGATATTTCTCGAACATAAAAAACAAAATAGATAAAACCCAACAAAGCAATGTAGTTTATGAAATAACATGCAAAGGTAGAGAAGGAGAAATTTGCAACAAAACATACGTAGGGACAACGAAAAGAGCTTTCGGCACACGAATAGCTGAACACAGAGCGGACGCAAGAAACAAAAAGACAAAAACAGCACTAGCACAACACTTAACGGAAAATCGGCACACAGCAGATTTCACAAACGCAAAAATATTAGACATAGAACGCAAATATAGAAACAGAATGACACTTGAAACACTAAGAATACAATAGAAAACGGACAACATACACTTGACGTACGCAGCAGCCATTAGATATAACTAATAAGTTTTAGTGTAAAAATAATGTAAGATTGTTGCAAACTTGTATATATGTTTTTGTGTATAATTTATAATTTTGTTTATATGTTTCATTTCTTATTTTATTATATTTTATAATAAACAGACTCCCTGAGAATGGTCTTAAAAAGACTGAAACGCGTACGAGAAAATGAAAATTTAAGTTCTTCTTTAATTGTTTCAAAAAAATCAACGACCAAAAAGCCCGAATAAATAAAAGATAAGAGTTGAACTTAGTTAGGACTACAAAAATTCCTTTTAGCCTGACGTATAATAAAATTAGCTCGATTTCGTGCAGCAGTGTAAGCGGACCAGTTATCAGGAGTTTGACGCCTTTTCCACCTAGATTGTAGCTTGTTCCGATCCTCAATCGCATTTTTTACTTGTAGAGTATACCAAGGACATGCAAGAAGTTTTTGAGACATATTGTCATTTGACAATAAATTGACATAAAAATCGCCACATACAACAAAAAAATTATAGTCAGTTCAACACTGAGATATCTCAGAAAACAAATTTTCTAAAATATAACACCTATTGGGGTTGTAAACACATGATAGAAATAACTTAGAGCAATTATCACAGATTTCAATGTTAATATATTCTATATCAGTTGGTAGATTGACTTACTAGTCTCACATTAAGATATTTTTTAAAATAAATTGCAACGCCCCCACCCTTCCCTACACTTTTATTACTCCGAATTAGTTTAAATTTATTAAGACTATATATAGCATCAGTAAAATCACGATTAAACCATGTCTCATACTGATGAAGCGAACGCAACGGTTGGCAACCGCTCCACCGGACAAAAAGGTATGAGTGGATGGGTTGGCGGTGTTTGATGGAACAATTATTTTACTTTTCTTTTGGCAAATAACATTCAACATTTGCAGTATTTTCTATATTCTTTATATACAAATATGCAAACGTTCTGTTTTGATTTTATGTATTTTGATTGATTTCTTTCTTATTATGCACATTCATGTAGATACTTTTGAATATATTTTTCTGATTTGATTTTATGAAATTCAATAAATTCATAAACAATGAATAAATGAAAACTTACAAAAAATTATTATTATCTTTGCGTATTATTACATTAGAGAGACAAAAAGGCAATCCAAAAACGCGCATAGATTTTAATTTAAAATTTTT
Organism: Toxonevra muliebris; assembly: GCA_963691655.1. NCBI lineage: Eukaryota > Metazoa > Arthropoda > Insecta > Diptera > Pallopteridae > Toxonevra > Toxonevra muliebris. The sequence goes on along the minus strand of OY829328.1, from coordinate 46,107,137 downwards.
TTTTTGAAAATTTTAAATTTCGTACTTTTTTTTAATTTTGCTTTCTTTGTTTACAATTTCAATTTTTTTGTTTACATTATTTTTGAAATATAAAATAGCTTCACTCATGTAGTTTCTCACATGACATCTCATATTTTTAACATGAAAAAAAATGTTAAATGCTTTGGCCCATCCGATTTCACATTGCATCTCATATTTTTAACAAGATTTATTCTTAACAAAATGTTAATTTTTCTTATCACTGTTAAATCTATCGACGTCTCTGCCGTGGACATACGATTGTAACATGCACCTCATATGAGGTGCATGTTAGATTTTCTCAAAATGTTAATTTCAAAATCGTTGTAATGATTTATTCGGGTAAACAACAAGAACACAAAACTCTTCTTCTTATTTTAACATGAGGTGCAATGTTAATTCTTTTGCACATGTTAAACTTCATATATCGCTGATACAATAACATGTAAACAAGAAATTTTTGTCTTTATTTCTTGTTTTATTATTTTTATTTTATTATTAACTACAAATGTAGTTATTTCAGAAAAAATGTAAATATTAAATTAATATTGTTAAATGAAATAAAAAATAAAATATAAAATTCTACATCTCATATTATGAGGTGCATGCATTTATTTATATTGAATAATGATAAATGAAATAAAAATATATAATATGAAAATCTACATTTCATATGAGGTGCAATAAACAAAATGTTTATTTTGAAATTGCTGTAATAGCTTATCTACGTCAATTGTCGCAAAAACAACAAAACCACACGATTCTTCTTCTTATTCTTTGCTTCGGTTTTCTGCTACAATCTGATTTTAACATGAGGTGGCAGTGTTAATTCTTTTGTACATGTTAAATTTCATATATCGCTGCTACGATAGGTTAGGTTAGGTTGGAGTGGCAGCCTTCTGCTTGAAAGCACACTTAAGCACATTTAGGCTCATTGTGATACCACAGTACGGCGCGACTCCCCCATTTACGGATTGGAGAACCATGAGAATTCCATAATGAATCTGGCTATGTCCTTAATATTTACGGAAGATAGCTCGGACAGACTAGTGAAGAAAGGTGAGCCCAGGAGTTTTAGTCTCCTCCTGGCCAGGGATGGGCATTCGCACATGAAATGGAGGACTGTTTCTTCCTCCTCCTCAGAGCCGCAGCCCCGACAGAAGTCATTGAATGGCAGTCCTAGTCGTGCAGCATGTCTCCCCATTATGCAGTGTCCCGTGAGCACCGAAGTCGTATTATTATTATTATTAGTAATAGAGGAGCCCAACCAGGCAGGCACTGCGACCTAAAAGATCTTTTGTGCCATTCCCCATTTTATGACAAAAGACGTTCGGCTGACCTAATAAAAGTCAAGACATCTTTCGTTGAAGAAGATTTCATGTGATCAGCCGTCAAAAACGAATAATCAAAGATTCTTCCTCTGAGCCGAGCCAAGGCCGGACACTCACACAGAATGTGAACTGTCGTCTCGTCATCTTCCATACATAGACGACATTCTGTCTCATTGGACAGACCTATTTTGCTTAGGTGATATCTGAGCCCATGGTGTCCAGACATGTAGCCCACCAATAGCCTAAGGTCAGGTTTGGAATAAGAAATGGGCTGATTTTGGGCAAGCGGAATGATAAGAGCTTTTGCCTGTCTTAAACCCGGGATGGAGTTCCAATACTCTAGCCATTTTGCCTTAGACCACTCCTCAACGATAGATTTCGTGGAGGCCCAGCCGATTCCGCAAAACGGATCGGGGCCGAAGTGCTTGGTAGATGAACCTTGCCTAGCCAGTTCATCGGCGGCTTCATTACCAGCAATGTCACGGTGGCCGGGTACCCAACAAAGCGTAACTTTGTTACGGGTAGACAAGCGCTGGAGACTATCAAAACACTCTTTCACCAGTTTAGATGAAAAACTCCATGAAGAGAGTGCTAAGAGAGCCGCCTGGCTATCTGAGAAAATTACAATATTTGCGCCTTTAAGACCTTTATACAGGTTTATATTAGCGCAGGTCTCAATTGCGTATATTTCGGCTTGAAAGACACTGGGCCAAATACCCAGAGGGATTGAGATTCTAGTATTGGGTCCAGCAACTCCGGCACCAGAACCACAGTCCATTTTCGAGCCGTCTGTATACCAATTGAGAGCAAAGGGACCGAAATCGGGACATTGGCCATCCCATTCGGACCTGGAAGGAAGAATGATGTTGAATTTCCTACCGAAACATAGATCCCTAACCATATAGTCCGATACAGTACATATGGGAGTGTTAGGGATTTCGTGAAGAATGCTCAGGTGACCATAGTTGCCTTCAAGTAAGCTTGACGATATACGCAGCCGCAAAGCAGTATTTGCAGCTGTTTTCTTGATGAAAATGTGTAATGGCACCAGGCCAATCAGCGCTTCAATGGCAGGAGTTGGACAGGTGCGCATAGCTCCAGTTATGGAGACGCAAGCAAGCCTTTGGAGCTTGTTAAGTTTGGTGATGGCCGAGCCCTGCATGACTTTGGGCCACCACACTAGAGCCGCATAGGCTATGACAGGTCTAACTATCATGGTGTAGAGCCAAAAGATCATCTTAGGAGTAAGACCCCATGTTTTACCAAAGAGTCTTTTGCAGGCCCAGAAAGCCCTAGTGGCTTTTAAGAGGACAGTGTGTAAGTGAGTGTTCCAGTTTAGTCGTTTGTCAAGCGTGATGCCTAAATATTTGACCTCATCAGAGTACACAATAACAGTGTCTTGTATGGAAATGGGACCGAGGTCCAGTTTGTATCTCTTAGTAAAGGGAACAAGAACTGCTTTGTTGGGATTGATTGATAGGCCTTCTACGGCGCACCAATTTGAAACCAATAGGAGAGCTGATTTCATCACCTCCGTGATGGTTGAATCATACTTTCCAGAGACGATGATTACCAAATCATCCGCATAACCGATGGCCTCAAAACCAGACTCATCTAGTTTAGTCAAAAGGTCATCAATTACTAAGGACCACAACAGAGGTGATAGAACACCGCCTTGTGGGCAGCCTTTTACAGCCTTAGTGCACACAGTGGCTTTGCCTAGCGTGGATGAGATTTCACGCTTCCTCAGCATGGCATCCACCCAGGCAATGGATTGGGAATCAATACCCTTACATTCCAAAGCTTTGGAAATAGAACCGAATCCAGTATTGTCGAAGGCACCCTCAATGTCAAGGAAAGCACAGAGCGCAATCTCTTTGGATCGAAAGGTTTTTTCAATTTTACTGACAAGGCAATGTAATGCGACTTCGGTCGATTTACCCTTAATGTAAGCAAACTGCGTTCGATGAAGAGGTATCGAGCTTGCAAGTTTGCTTCTAAAGTGTAAATCAAGCAGTTTTTCCATGGTTTTAAGCAGGAAAGACGTGAGGCTTATAGGCCTGTAAGATTTAGGGAGTTCCAGAGGCCTATTGCCTTGTTTGGGAATGAAGACGACAACCACCTTCCTCCAAGAACTTGGAATGTATCCCCAATTGAAACTTGCCCTAAACAGTTTAACTAGGTGGTCAAGGATGGTTTCCAGACAGTTCTGCAACATTGCTGGAAAGATCCTGTCACCCCCTGGGGATTTATAAGGTTTAAAAGAGGCCACTGCCCATTTAACCTTATTCCGGTCAAAAATGACCCCTGAAAGGCTCTTCGTCCTATTGGAGAAGCAGATCCTATGATCATGTACTTCAGGAGAGGACGGAGTAACTTCCGTAGAAGACCCCGGAAAATGAACATGAAGTAAAGTTTCCAGAGTCTCGCGGTGATTGGCAGTAAAAGTGCCATCATGCTTTTTGAGGAGACCAACCCCATTAGAAGAGTCTTTGGCGAAAACCCTTTGAAGACGTGCTGCCTCAGGCAGCGAGGAGATACTCTCACAGTGTCTTCTCCAGCAATCGCGTTTTGACTTCCTAATTTCTATATTGTACTCCGTCAGTGCAACCCTATATTCATTCCACTGCTTTGTACGTTTTGATTTATTGAATAACTTCCTGACATGCTTGCGCATATCTGACAGCTGATTGTTCCACCAGGGTACCTTGCGCACCATTTTAGTTGTAGGAACGAAATTACTGTCTTGATAGGAAGAAATTAGCACATTATTGAGCTGAGTTGCTACCTCTTCCAGTTCATCGACTGAGCTGATGGAGGTAGCAATGGAATCTATCTTTGTGCCCACAATGGCTTGGAACAGACTCCAATTAGTCCTTCTAGGATTAATTACATTAGCAAGGAGCTCAGTACGTCCTGGAATGTCAAAAACTATGTGTTGATGATCAGACAGGGACGCTTCATCTGAGACTCTCCAATTCACAATAGAATCGGACAATATCCTGCTGGCTAGGGTGAGGTCCAGCACCTCTTCCCTGGCTGCAGTAATGAAAGTAGGCTTACATCCCCTATTTACAATATCTACACTATTAGATACTAAGTAATTTAGAAGACACTCACCTCGTTCGTTGATGTTGCTACTACCCCAGATGGTATGATGGGCATTAGCATCACAGCCAACAACAAATTGACGATTGGACTGCCGACAGTCACTAATTAAATCCTGGACCTCGATTGGTGGGATTTGTTGCAAGTCCCCAGCAAAGTATGCAGACGCCAGCACGACCTCCTGTACTCCGTTCGCAGTGGGGACCTCCACCAGTATGGCTACGAGATCTCTGGAAATAAAATTAGTAAGAGGGAGATAATTAAAACTTTTTTCAATTAGTATGGCCGCTCTTGGCACAACATCTCCACGAAAGTAAAGCAACTTACTATGATTCGTATTGAGTCCGCGGACCTGACCACAGCTTACCCAGGGCTCCTGTATTAGCGCAAGGGTGAATTTGTTTTCAGCGAAAAGCCTGCATACTGTGGCCGATGCCCCTATGGCATGGTGCAGGTTCGCCTGGAGTACCTTGATGGCACTCATCGTCTCTGCTGTTCTAGAGACCGTTGGACGAGCTTCCCAGCCAAAGCTCGTCGAGGTCCTCTGCCTCTAGCACCTCTTCCTCCTCTGCCATGGGCTGCAGCCCTGCCAAGGGAGTTGGGTGGCATTCCTCCCCGAGCGGAAGAATGCGAATTGTGGGGCAGAACCGCCAGCGGAGTTCCACCTGGCAGTACTGCTGAAGTCGCAGAAGACAGTGTTTGCTGAGAGGCCCCACTACTAGTCGACCCTGCAGCACGACTGGTAGAAGGTCCTGCAGCAGCCATTGCCTCTACGTTCCCTTCTGTGACTGTTGTGTCATATGACACAGTAACTGCCTCTACGTGTGGCAATGAGAGCCGCGCTGCCCTTCCACTGGTAGGCTCAACAGCCCGACCAGCAGAAGACCCCACGGTGCTCATAGCCCTCACTGAAACGGAGGCAGCGGGTTTGTTTTTCGACCTGGAAGCGGTCTCTGAAGCAGATGACTGATGCTGCGAGGGCCCTCTGGTTGTCAGCCCGGCGGCACGACTAGTAGAGGGCCTCTCAACATCACTCTCCGCCACAAAACCGCTACCTGGCGCACCCGACGCCCCGACGATACTGGCCCAAGTAACAGGACCGGTCGCAATATCACCAGTGGACCTCAGCCGCCGAAGAGTCCTTACATTAGTCTGCCCAGCGGCGCGACTTGTGGAAGGCTCTACATCGTCTAGAGGCACTGTTGACATGTTGTCGGTCCTGCTACCGACCAAATCGGCAGAAGCCGGGAGCATGTCCAACAACATCGCTTTTTCCCCGCTGTCTACCGTACTGGTAGAGGTAGTGTTAGAGGGGACCTGCTCCTCAGATACAGGTCCAGCGTTTTTGGTAGCAGCGGCCACAGGTTTGAGCATCAATTTGATGAACCCAAATCTGTAGCAGACCCTGCCCTTGAGCTCCAGCAATTTAGTCATTGACGCATCATCAATAACCATAATTAGATGGAGAAGCGGACCTTGCGTGCGTCGCTCAACAACCTTCCACTGCTCAGTTGAGAAGGGGTTAAGTGCACCAAGTGTGCTCACTACCTTCTCACTTGTCAGCGACAGGCTGTGAGGAAAGTAACCCCGGATCAAATGAGTCCTGGGAAAGTTACCCTCCTCCACAAGGTCTATGTCAAGGGCCGAATGGTCTTTGATTTTTTTGAAGTGCCTACGCACCCAGTCAGCCGAGGGCTGGTCGACGCACGTGAGAACTAACCACCCCGTTCTGGGCAGACAGTTCTCATATTGTGGCTTGAGCACGTCTTTGCCAGCTAGCTCGATTGACACGTCAATAATCGCCTCCTGCACAAGAGCCACTTGCTCAGCTGTAAGAGGACGATTATTCATGTCGCTCGAAACAAAGCCCAGTCTAACGCTACTCACCACTTGGCTGTAAGTGGCTTTCGCTGGTTCCGTGTGGAAGTTCTTGGGCTTTTTGGAGTCGGGGAGACTCTGTGATTGCTCCAACGAGCGCACACGCTTGATTTTTTTCGGCTTAGCCGGAAGGGAGAGAAGGGGATTCTTGGCTATTTCCAGAGACCTATCTCTGGAGAGACCACAGTCCATAGCCCAACGGAACCTCCTTTTCTCTGCAGAAGTAAGTTTGACAAAACCAGACTCCGCGTTTAGCGTCATCTGGTTAACTTCTGCGCCAATAGCTGTGAGCCCAGATTGCTCCGAGCACACACTAAAATTGTCCGGCACTACCGTGCCACAGAGGGAGTCGATATCCGAGGAGTCTTCCTCGGATACGACCCCCTCCCTGGCGCCGATAAGTGTGGACGAAAGCACACCAGGGATAGGTGTTGGTGGCCTATCCGAGACCCCAGTAGCCGGACCAACATCACTGCTAGTGGGGTTGGGAGCCAGAGGCCCAGAAGCCAAAGCGCCCGAAGGCATGTCTACCAAGCCGGTAGACATGGAAATTGGGACAGCTGTATGCCCGTCAGCACTACAGACTGTCGATGCACTAGGTGCATCCTCCACATCCTTGTTTTTTTCCTTTCGGTTATTTAACATGTTTTATTCCCACGAGTGGGCGGGAAAGGAAAATCACCCATGACATAGCCCGCTGTATCATGGGAGGGCTGATTGAAACTGGAGGTCGCCTGGTATCCAGAGTTCGCAAATTAACGACTAAGCGCCCTCTTAGCCACGCATCCCTCGGCATATGCTGTTCCACCTTGGATTAGGGGTTTTGATTTAAGAGAGTGAACCATCTCTCCGCCCAACTATGTTAGCCGGTGCATGATAGAGACATGACCATATCATACACCGTTACCAGCCGCCACCACGAGGAGGTCATAGTCGCACTACCATCAGTCCAAACAGTTACGGCACGTACACCAAGGTGTTACATGTTGATCCCCCTGAATTGGCTAACGGCTGACGGCTGACCGAAGTCGTAATGCTGATGGAGTTTCTGCTAAGGTTGAGTAGCTGTCTAGTTCGTCTATTGTCCATAGTGGTCCATGTTAGCCTGGTAATACCACAGGTATGCTCCGCTACCCAGGATCTTTTAGCTTCCTCAAGGTAGTTTTGCTTAATGGCTAATTTAATAGACGTAAGAGGGACACCAATTGTGCAGGAAGGTGATATATCTGTAAGCTGCGAGCCCTGTTTTGCTAACTCGTCGGCATTGCAGTTACCTGAAATATCCATATGTCCAGGCACCCAATATAGGTGGACCTGCGAGTGACTCGACAAAATGTTGAGTGAAGATCGGCAGTCGAGAACAAGCTTTGATGTAGTGAAAACACCGGCAAGGGACTTGATTGCTGCTTGGCTGTCCGTGTAGATGCAGATATTCTTATCGAATGAATCGTTGCGAATAAGCCACTTGGACGCTTGATAGATAGCCATTACTTCCGCCTGAAAGACGCTGCAATGGTCAGGAAGTCGGAAAGAGAGTCTGAGATCTAACCACAGCCGACTCTTTCCTCCGATTTGGATCCATCTGTATAGATGTCAATTGAATTGTCAGTGACCACCTCGTCATTAACCCATTCCTCTCTACTGGGGATATGGGTGAAGAACGTGTGGTTTAAATTAGGAGTAGAGCAAATGTAGTCTATGTTAGTTGGTACGGACGTACCGTGGATTAAAATCTTGGCATGGCCTAGGTTTGACCGGGTCCAGCGAGTTAGGGCACTGAGTCTGACAGCAGAGCACTTAGCTTGTTGCTTAACCAGAAGTGAAGTTGGCAACCAATGAAGGATTGCGAAGAGAGCTTTTGTGGAGGTAGTACGGAGAGCCCCAGTAATCAATATGGCTGCCGTTCTTCTAACCTTATCCAGTGGTTTAAGGTTGACCGCCTTTGCAGTAGCTGGCCACCAGAAGACGGATCCATAAAGAAGATTAGGCTCGACCACTGCTGAATAGAGCCAGGAAGTGACTCGAGGTTGAAGACCCCATCTTGTTCCTAATGCCCTCTTACTGCAGTAGAGAGCGCAAGAGGCTTTCCGTACTCTCTCTGCTATATTAGCTTTCCATTGAAGTTTAGGATCAAGAACAAGTCCTAAATATTTGACGCGCTTGCTAAGGCAAAGCGATGTACCATTAATTTTGGGTAGGGCAAAAGTTGGTATTTTATACTTTCTAGTAAAAAGCATAACCTCTGTTTTGGCAGGATTAACATTAAGACCGAATTCACGGCACCAGTGAGACAGAATGCTAAGTGAGTGATTTAGCCGTTCTGAAAGAGTAGCAACGTATTTGCCAGATACTGCAATAGCAATGTCATCTGCATAAGCTATTATTTTGCAGCCGGTTTGGTCTAATCTGTTTAGCAGTGTGTTCACCGCCAGATTCCAAATAAGAGGCGATAATACACCTCCTATTGACAACCTTTTTGACTTTATCATTTCCGATAGAGGAGCTGATGATACGTGTTTTAAGTAGTTGTCCTATAAATCTAACCAGATTAACATCAAGATTAAGATTTATTAAGGCATTAACGACAGCGTCGGGGCAGACATTGTTGAAAGCCCCCTCGATATCGAGAAACACTGCAAGCGTGTATTCTTTGTTGAAAAGTGATTTCTCAACTTCCTCAATGAGTGCTGCTACGATAACATGTAAACAAGAAATTTCTGTATTTATTTCTTATGTTTTATTATTTTCATTATTATTAACTACAAATGTATTTATTTAAGAAAAAATTTTAATACTTTACTACCGAAGTACATGCATTTATTGTATTGAATATTGATAAATGAAATAAAAATATATAAAATAAAAATCTACATTTCATATGAGGTGCAATGTTAATTTTTCTCACAATGTTCATTTTGAAATTGCTGTAATGGCTAAACTTCGTCAACTATCGGGAAAATAACAATAACACACACGATTCTTCTTCTTATTATTTGCTTCGGTTTTCTGTTACAATTTGTTTTTAACATGAGGTGCAATGTTAATTCTTTTGTACATGTTAAATTTCATATATCGCTGCTACGATAATATGTAAACAAACAATTTTTGTATTTATTTTACATATTTACATATAAATTCTACAAACATACCTTCGCCTGAGTATTGATTTGGCGTATGTGTATAGGCATAGGAATACTTATACACATACGCCAAATCAATTCTCAGGCGACGATACATTTGCACATGCGACGGAATATATTTTTGCTTTACTTCTTTATTTTATTTCTTTTGCAAAAATCAAAGCATTTATAATTGATATTGGTAGATAAGTATATTATTTTGAGGTCCTACAACTTTGGCATCTGAGGCAAAGTTGTGTATTACAAAGAGATAAACATTTTTTTTCTTCATTCCAACCCTCCACCTGCTCTTTGTGCCTCTGTTTTAGAGGATTTTTGGCAAAAATTTATTAAAAATTGTTCATACAGGCTAAATGGCTAGGAATACTGACATACTTCCTTCGACAAAAATATTCCCCATAAAAAAGTAAAATGGTATCTGAACACCAAATTGGTTTTAATTTAAAATTTTCAAACAAAAAATTTTAAATTAAAATATATGCGCGTTTTTGGTTTGCTTTTTTCCTCCCCCCCCCCCCCCATCTAATAATATGCAAAGATGATAATAATTTTTTGTAAGTTTTCATTTATTCTTTGTTTATGAATTTATTGAATTTCATAAAATCAAAGCAGAAAAATATATTTAAAAGTATCTACATGGATGTGCATAACAAAAAAGAAATCAATCAAAATACATAAAATAAACAAAACGTTTGCATATATGTATATAAAGAATATATAAAATACTGCAATTGTTGAATGTTATTTGCCAAAAGAAATGTAAAATAATTGTTCCATCAAAAACCGCCAACCCATCCACTCATACCTTTTTGTCCGGTGGAGCGGTTGCCAACCGTTGTGTTCGCTTCATCGGTATGGCACCTCATAAACGGTTTCTAGCTTTTTACGTTCCAAAAAGCCTAAGAGCGAATTGCGACCTCTTTGTAGTCTATACTCTTTGTAAGAGATCAATAGCAAAGCAAAATTTAGTTCTCGAAATACTAATAAGTCCACTAAGTAAATATATCCACAACGTTTAACACTTAACATCTTACACAATAACTTCCTAATACAATCAAGAAAGAACAAAATTTTAAAGGGTGAGTTAAATCTAAACATAAAAAATATAGCAATAAAAATTAAAACTAAAACTATTTATAAAAAGACGACTTATATTAATTTTCAGGCCCATCACCATGTACAAAGTTAAGGAGATGTTCAATACTACGCACAAGAATAGCTTCATTATATTTCTCTTTCCGTGCCTCTTAATGTAAAAGTGTTGAAGATTTTCATTTCACCCTTTAATTTTATTTCAATTAATTAAACGATAAGAGTTTAACGTTTATTCTTTTTATCATATTTTCAACATCATCAACTCTTTGCTTTACTGTGTCAATCTCTTTGTTGACTTTGCTCATTATTTTATCTTCCAAATTATCAAAATCTAAAGAGAACTGAGCAGAGAGCTGATCACATATATCAAAGAGTATAGATTGCAAAGAGGTCGCAATTCGCTCTTTTCCAATCTGGAAAGTAAAAAGCTAGAAACCATTTATGAGGTGCCATACCAAACGTTTTGTTTGATTTTATGTATTTTGATTGATTTCTTTCTTGTTATGCACATGCATGTAGATACTTTTGAATATATTTTTCTGCTTTGATTTTATGAAATTCAATAAATTCATAAACAATGAATAAATGAAAACTTACAAAAAATTATTATCATCTTTGCATATTATTAGATGGGGGGGAAAAAAAGCAAACCAAAAACGCGCATATACTTTAATTTACAATTTTTTGTTTGAAAATTTTAAATGTCATACTTTTTTTTAGTTTTGCTTTCTTTGTTTACAATTGCAATTTCTTTGTTTACATTATTTTTCAAATATAAAATAACTACACTCATGTAGTTTCTCATATGACATCTCATATTTTTAACATGAAAAAAAATGTTAAATGCTTTGGCCCATACGATTTTACATTGCATCTCATATTTTTAACATCATTTATTCTTAACAAAATGTTAATTTTTCTTATCACTGTTAAATCTATCGACGTCTCTGCTGTGGCCATACGATTTTCTCAAAATGCTAATTTCAAAATCGCTGTAATGATTTATTCGGGTAAACAACAAGAACACAAAACTCTTCTTCTTATTTTAACTTGAGGTGCAATGTTAATTCTTTTGCACATGTTAAATTTCATATATCGCTGATACAATAACATGTAAATAAGAAACTTTTGTCTTTATTTCTTATGTTTTATTATTTTTATTTTATTATTAAATACAAATGTAGTTATTTAAGAAAAAATTAAATATTACATTAATATTGATAAATAAAATAAAAAAAATAAAAAAATTATATAAAATTCCACATCTCATATTATGAGGTGCATGCATTTATTTATATTGAATATTGATAAATGAAATAAATAATATTTAATATGAAAATCTACATTTCATATGAGGTGCAATGTTAATTTTTTTCACAAAATGTTTATTTTGAAATTGCTGTAATGGCTTATCTTCGTCAATTGTCACAAAAACAACAAAACCACACGATTCTTCTTCTTATTCTTTGCTTCGGTTTTCTGCTAAAATCTAATTTTAACATGAGGTGGCAGTGTTAATTCTTTTGTACATGTTAAATTTCATATATCGCTGCTACGATAATATGTAAACAAGAAATTCTTGTATTTATTTTACATACATACATACATATAAATTCTACATTTGAGATACATACGATACATTTGAGCATGCGACGGAATATATTTTTGCTTTACTTCTTTATTTTATTTCTTTTGCAAAAATCAAAGCATTTATAATTGATATTGGTAGATAAGTATATTATTTTGAGGTCCTACAACTTTGGCATCTGGGGCAAAGTTGTGTATTACAAAAAGATAAACATTTTTTTTCTTCATTCCAACCCCCCACCTGCTCTCTGTACCTATGTTTTAGAGGATTTTTGGCAAAAATTTATTTAAAATTGTTCGTACAGGCTAAATGGCTTGGAATACTGACATACTTCCTTCGACAAAAATATTCCCCATAAAAAAGTAAAACGGGTATCTGAACACCAAAATAGCGGTACGCCGAAACGCTGGAGGATTGGTGTAAAAGCAAACAATATATATCTTTTCATAATAAAAAGCTTTGTCTCAGACATCAATGAGGTAAGATGACAAACTATTAAACCACCCATCGATTACCACCAACACAAACATAAACAATGATCATAATTTTAGCTGGCAAAATGAAAAATATTCAATTCAATCAAAATTCAATTTTGTTTTTTTTTGCAGCAGCAGCAGCAGCGAAAACACCGCGCTAAAACAGAAATTTGCTGAAATTTGAATAAAAATTAAAAATGTAAATATCGGATTGTGTGTGTTGTGATGGGATTTTAGTGGGTAAGTTTATTAATTTGAATTACTACGTCATTGACGTCCGAGACAAAGTTGTTTATTATGAGAAGATTTTTTGCCTTTCAACCAAACCTATATCAATTCGGGGTGCTGGTGTTTTAGGGAATTTCGGGTATAAAAGTGTTCAAAACCCATTTTGATATTCGGAAGTCTTCTTAACTTTTTTATGAAATACATTTTTGTAAAAAAAAGTATGTCGTTATTTCAAGCCGTTTGCCCGGTATGAACACTTTTAAATAAATTTTTAGCGAAAATTGCCAAAAAGAAGGGTACAGAGAGCACCTGGAGGATTTGTGCGAAAACAAAAAATATTTATCATTTCATAATTAACAACTTTGTCTCAGACATCAACGACGTAGGACTTCAAATTAATAAACTTACCCACTAAAATCCCATCATAATACATACAATCCGATATCTACATTTTTCATTTTTATTAAAATTTCAGCGCATTTGTATTTTAGCGCGGTGTTGGCGATTTTTTCTGCTGCTGCTGCTGCAAAAAAACCAAATTGAATTTGGTTTGAATTTAATATTTTTCATTTTGCCAGCGAAACTTATGATCATTGTTTATGTTTGTGTTGGTGGTAATCGATTAGTTTGTCACCTTACATCATTGATGTCTGAGACAAAGTTGTTTATTATGAGAGTGCATGTTAAAATCGTATGGCCACGGCAGAGACGTCGATAGATTTAACAGTGATAAGAAAAATTAACATTTTGATAAGAATAAATCATGTTAAAAATATGAGATGCAATGTAAAATCGTATGGGCCAAAGCATTTAACATTTTTTTTTTCATGTTAAAAATATGAGATGTCATGTGAGAAACTACATGAGTGTAGTTATTTTATATTTGAAAAATAATGTAAACTAAGACATTGCAATTGTAAACAAAGAAAGCAAAACTAAAAGAGTATGAAATTTAAAATTTTCAAACAAAAAATTTTAAATTAAAATCTGTGCGCGTTTTTGGTTTGCTTTTTTTTTTTTTTGTTTCCCATGTAATAATATGCAAAGATGATAATAATTTTTTGTAAGTTTTCATTTATTCATTGTTTATGAATTTATTGAATTTCATAAAATCAAAGCAGAGAAATATATTCAAAAGTATCTACATGCATTGTGCATAACAAGAAAGAAATCAATCAAAATACATAAAATCAAAACAAAACGTTTGCATATTTGTATATAAAGAATATATAAAATACTGCAAATGTTGAATGTTATTTGCCAAAAGAAATGTAAAATAATTGTTCTATCAAACACCTCCAACCCATCCATTCATACCTTTTTGTCCGGTGGACCGGTTGTCAACCGTTGCGTTCGCTTTATCGGTATGGCACCTCATAAATGGTTTCCAGCTTTTTACTTTCCAGATTGGAAAAGAGCGAATTGCGACCTCTTTGCAATCTATACTCTTTGCATATATGTTGTGTATGGTTTTTTAGACGTGCCTCCATCTGTTTCATCTCCAAGATAAGTACCTCTCATCAGGTCTTATTGATTTGCCTGCCGGAGAGACCCCTACTCCATTTTTACTCTCCACCAAATTTTTTCGTTTTAGAGCGAATTTCTGACATGTTTGGAGAAAAAGCGAAGCAGAGACAAAGTATGACAAAAATTAATATAGCGCACAGTTAAAATAAGTATATATATTGTGTTGTTGTTTTTGCTTTTTGCTTATGATGTTGATAATTATGTTGACGTCGGATTTTTATTTGTAGGTAATGCACAATTTCTAGCCCACTTGTTGATATATGCAAAAGTAGATGCTGAGATGTTTTGTTTAAGGTTGTGTTTGGTTCAGTTGATGATAAATAAGCCAGTTTGCAGGAAATTACTATAAGCACCAGATCTCCCGCCGTTTTGAAAAGTAGGAACTTTTTTGGACTTTAGGCAAGAAGATGTTATAAAATTCAAATGACAGCTCCAAATTATTAAGCAGCAGTCCTTTAAATGCGATAATTAAACACTTCGAACTAATAACAAATCAGTTTAACAATTAAAAAACTAAAAATAGTAAGAGCGCGATGAATAGCGACTTTTCTATTCGAATGTACATATATATATGATCTATCATTGATAAAGAATTTAAAAAATTTGTTCTTATTATCAGCGAATAATTTTTCATTTTTTAAATCATTTGAATGCAATCTTTTGACTGCAGTATTTAACTAAATTTAGTTGAATTCATTCGAAATCATTTCAACGAGATCTAAGCGTGAATAATAAAGAGTAACATGTACAGGGTTGGCCATATTAGACCCGTTCATTTAAAATAATAAAAAATATGAAAAAAACACATAGTTCTCTTTTCAAGTGGAAAATCATTTAATTTGGTTTAAGGAGATTTGATTACATCGCTTTTTGAAGATGATATCGCACTAGGGGTCGCTCTGAGGTCGAATTACGTAATGTGCCGTTTTCGACATTTTCCACCGTATTTATCAATGTTTCGCCTGATGTGACGGCTATTTCTGGGCGGATGTTGGCCTTAGGTTCGTCTAGGGTCCTTGATTTGTTGTTATTAATCTTTGACTTCAAGTAGCCCCAGAGGAAAAAGTCCAGCGGTCTCAAATCTGGAAAAAGCGGACGATATTCAAAATCAACCGTCCGGGGAACAATGGTTTCAAAAAATCGTGTGTGGCACAAGCTGTGTGAAGTAGTGCGCCGTCATACCATTTTCATGAACAATCGGCTTCAAAACATCAAAATAACTTCTCTATCGGAAAAATTGAGAAGTTATTTTGAATGTAGAAGTGAACATTTAAGCGCGTTTGATTGATGTGCACTTCACCATAGCACAAATTCTCTTGTCCACGCTATAGCCTTGTCAGATGAGTCCACCTAATATGGCCAATCTGTACTATTAGACAAAAATCAGAAGCAGAAATGCCAACAACAACCAAAATCAATTAAAACACTAATTCGTTATATTATCGAACGAGTTTCAGTATTACAGGAGTTCCTCAAAATAATTACTTTCGTTTTACTTCTGTTACTTTGAGGCTTCGCGCCACTGTTAGTTACTTCCCGGTAAACTAAGTATATTTATTTTTATATATGCCGAGAAGTACATAGCATAAATAATATAATGTTACCAGTTATTGTTTTCTTTTCCTATCATTAAATGCAATGAGACCCTAAATTTTACTTTGGACGAATGACCATAGTAAACAAGGGAAAGCTGTAAAATTGGTTTGCTTATTACCAGTTTTTTCTCTTTACCAAGTGATTGTACAAGTGAACAAGATGATTTTTTCATTTAAAGCGTATTCACACATGATTTTACTATCAATGACAGCCAGTAGCATATCCAGAGGGAGGCTATAGGAGCTGAAGCCCTCCTCCCCAGAACCCGAGACAATCTTATAGTAAACAGTCATTTTTGAGAAATCAAAAATATTTTCCCAAAAAAAAGTCACCAGCAGTGAAAAGTAAATATATACTTTCAACAAACGAAAAACTTTAGGAAAATATTATTTTATATTATATTTTGTTTTAATAATAATAATTTAATATTAATATTAAAATGGGGTCGGATATTTGAATCAATTCTGATTAGCTGCCATGCTGGGCGTGCCAATAGGATGCACGTTATAGTGCAACTGGTTATTAAATGCATTCAGACCACATTAAATCTACAATTTCAACGCCAGCTTATAAATGTCTTACTTTTAGAAAGCTTGATAATGGTCTAGTTTTTGGATTGAATTTTGTACTGAATTTTAGTCTGATATTAGTTTAACTTTTCCGTTTTTGCTCGTTTTTGATCTGAACTCTGGTTTGTTTGTAAGTCAGAATTTGTTTTACTTTAGTTTGAATTTTAATCTGAATTTGGTTTGAGTTTTAATCCATGTTTGGTCTAAATTTTGATTTGCTTTTAATTCGTATTTGGCGTCTTTAGTTTTAATCTAACTCTTAGTTTGAGTTGTGGTTAATATATTCGTCTGAATTGGCTTGATTTTCATACTATTTTGGTCTGAATTTCGGTCTGAATTTTGTTTTAAAATTTGGTCTGAATTCGTCTGGAATTTTGGTCTAGTTTTTGTTTGTTTTAAGTTAAAATTTTTTGATGTATATATTTATCAGATATTCCCACTAGTTTTTTGTCTGAATTTTGGGTTACTTTCGTTCGGTATTTGGCGTTCTTTTGGCCTAAAGTTTTGTCTAAGTTTTGTTGGTCTGAGTTGTGGTCAAAACTTTTTTTTTTAATTTTGGAATTAAAACTGATTTTGGTTTTGATCCGGTCTGAATTTTGGGTTTTTAGTCTGAGTTTTGACCTTAATTTGATCTCATTTTGATTGATTTTTGTTGGAGTTTTGGTCCGATTCGTGGTCTGAACATTGTTTTTTTTTAACCGGTTGTTGCCCGGTACCAGTGCTGTCGAAGGAACTCCGATCAGAGTATTCGTACTCCGCTCAAATCTTCATCCTCCTGTCCTCCCCAATCAGAAAGAATCTTCTTATTTGATATCCTTGAATTTTTGGTTTGTATGCAAAATAAATCTAAATCAAACTAAAAGTTTTCTGTTATTTTCGTTTCTCTCTGTGAAATATTTATTATTAATATGATTACCTCTATTTTATTTGTCGCTGGGTTTCTGTCAAAATTCAAAACTTCGTACTTCATTTTCAAAAGTTTTTGCTTGTCTCTGTGTTAATCTTTGTAATTTTTGACAGTTGAAATCAATAGCAGAAAAATCGCGTAAAAGTAAGCTTGCTCAACAAATTAGTAATTAATTTTTATATTTATTAGATTTGGAACTGGAATAATTGAGCTGTGAAATTTTATATTTGAAAAATGCTTTAAAAGAAAAATGTTTTTTAAACTGGAAAAACTTATTGGTAAATTTTCCATATAGCAGTGCATCGGAAAAAAGAATTATTTTTCAATTGAATCTAATAAAAGACAAAAAACGAAAGAGCTTGCTTGCAACTGTTAATGCAGTAATGGTTGATAGTGCTACAAAAAAAAAAGATGCCTCCAACTGGGTCTCTTCATTTGAGTTGGCTCAAAAATACCACAAATAGCATCTTATTTTTTTATACCCGGTTTTGAGAAGAAGAAAAGTTTAATTTAGTTTTTCAATCTTTATTGTTTTTAACCCTTAAACGCCCAATACGTCCGATTTCATTTAAAAACATACCCAGAGGTAGTATTTGTGATTTCGAACAACGTTTGTTTTACGTGTTTTCAAATAAATTAGTTTAAGGTGCAGTTATTTTAATTTACATGGTTGACCTCTGTAGTAACCTTTGGCGATTATCTGGAGAATAAATTAAAATACATTCGCAATAATTTTTAAAAACAGTTATTTGGTATTATCCCATACCGTCTGACACAAATTTGTCCACACGGCAATATTTTTATCACACAAAATTCGAAAATAAAAACACCTTTTTTAGTTAGTTGTTTAAAATTTTTGCAAAACATGCTTTTCGAGCTAAAAATAACTGTAACTGTACGACAGTTGTCACTTTTCCATTCTTATTTATACCTATCGATAAAGAAAACTTTAGACAGTAAGATCAGATGTTTATTCTAAATGGCGAACGTAAAATGGGTATTTAAGGGTTAATATTATTTAACAATGTAAATACTTAATATTGTACCGTTTGTTTCCAAAGTAAGAATATGTAGTTTTTATATGAATTCGTGTATTATTCATTACTGTAATAGCTTTAACGCTCTAGTTCCCAAGCACGCCTCTAAACGGGCTTCATCAAAAGGGATGGAATTGCGACCATAACAGTTTTCTGTTGCTACATTTTATCATATCGTTTAGGAAATTTTCCAAGCTTTCAAATGCATCAGTTATGAGTAGGGTAAGGAATTTCATGCACTAAAAAATCGAAAATATGCGCATTTAATATGCACTTAAAGTTAAAAAATATGCAACTGAAATAGCAAAAAATGCACTAAAAACATGTAAAATATGCAATTAAAAACAAAAGATAATTTTTTTTTTTAATTGCATATTTTCGGTAAAAAAAAATCAAAAATATTGCACGTAATTTAACAAACAATGACTAAAATAATAATGCAACAAAAATATAAAATGAACATAAAAATGATCTTTATTTATTGTTTTATTGGCATAAACAATAAAATTTGTTTGAAGTTTTCAAATACAAAACTTTCCCGAACGCTCTACATCAACAGACGGACAGAAGGAGCACAAAATTCGTTTATATATAAGTTGTTTATAGAACAATTTTCTTCACTAAATTCCAATATCTGTGGCCTTGTCTATGGAAAATCATAAACATTTTTTTTTCAAGGCGAACTTGATTTCTTTTAATAAACGAGTATATATTTGGTCAATATAAGTTTTGCGCAGTGACGTTTCATGAGAAATGGTTTCATTAATATGGTATATGTTCTCAAAAAACTTCATAATTGTAGATTGTAAGATACAATGGAATATCTGCTGAAATAAAAGCTTGGCATAAACCCCAACAAGCCCTGCCGCCGCAGCTGTATTGTTTTTTCATTCAATTCTTTATGTTTCTGGCTTTTCAAAACTTGGAAAAAATATGTGAAAACATGCATTTATTGTAAAATATGCAAAAATATGCACTAACGATCTAATGCCATTTTAAAGGAAATTTAATGATTCGTAAAGATAACTTGACCATTTTAATTTTGAGATGCCCAGTAAAAACATGCATTTGCATGGAATTCCTTGCCGTAGTTATGAGTTATGATGCGTATTACAGAAGTTAGCGACAATCAAAGTCGAAAATTTGTGAAAAATAGGAAAACTAATTATTTTGATTGTATTTGAAATAAAAGTGAGAAAAATAAATAAAATACTTCCAGTCATACTATCCAGATAAAAAAGCTGTGGATAACTGGGAATTTGAATTTTTTATGTAAAATATTTAATTACTTAAAACAAATTGAAAAAATCTCATTCAACAACAAATAATTTTAGGCATTGAACCTTTCCCACTTTATAAAACCACGCCCATTACTTTTTTTTTTTTGGGTTTTTAAATCAGTTTATGATTTTTACGCCAATATTAATAAATTCCGATTTTTTTATCAATCAAAAATTTGGGAGCTAGAGGTTTAGGTATGACTGAATTTGTAACAAAAAAGCTGTGAAAAAAATTGTATTTTGTTCTAAAAAATGTTTATACATTAATGGAACTGTTTGCAATTATCTAAGTAGGTAATACTTATTGGAAAGCTTTTACGACATTTTAAAAAATTCCTCCCCTGTGAAGCAAAATCCTAGGATCGAAAGGAAAAATTCCCCCCTTAAAATTTTCAAAACGACGGCACTGCCCGGTACCGGAAAGCGTGTACGGATCTCGTTGAAATTTAAAATGTATTGGTTTTTTGGTCAAATTAAGATATATTTACATTTTAAGTAATGTATAACCGGCTTAAAGATGGTATTTAATTTTTCATAAAAATGAAGTGCTTGGTTGTGAAGTTGTGAGATCGTAAACTCACCACCAGGCCGATATTACTTAATTTATTTTTTTATTTATTTATTTTATTATTTCAAAATCTAGTACTACAAAATACAAATCTTATTATAACAGCACTTGAACTTATGGTATACATTTTTTTTTAGCTTAATCTAAAACTTAAAATTTAAAATTGTCTATTTCAGTAAAATATTCATTCGGATTAAATTGATCCATATAGATAAAAGATTGTGAAAAATTAAGAAATTATAAAAACTAAAAGAATTGAAAAATTTAAACAAGAAAAAATATATTACATTAAAACATTTAAAACATTCAGATGAAATTACATATACATATATTATTATTATATTACATATATAAACACATGCAGTTCTATTTCACAATCATAAGTCCTAGTTTATTGCATCATAGAAAAATAATTAAATAAATGTTTTTTGAATTGCACAGCGCTGCTTTCAGTAGTAAGTTTAATGGGAAGAGCGTTCCAAAGACGTATTGGAAAAATGAAAAATTGTCTTTCAGAAGTCAGGCAGTGTTTAAATTGTATTAAATTATTCGATCGCATAGACCGCGTGAATGAAAGCTTATTATGCAAATATGAGGGTTCCGATGTAAATACTAGGTTAGGTTGGAGTGGCTGTCGAGAGACACACTTAGGCCTGAACGGCCCATTGTGATACCACATAGTTGGACCTACAGTTTAACGCCGATTCCGAACGGCGGTGTGGCAATTTTTTATCGGCTTGGTGGTTTTGCCATTACCAACCAATGTGTGTACTTGTACACTATCTTATAATTCTCATACACTTCATATTGATAGTGAATATAAGAAAGTTATGAAAATTAACCACCAGACGAAGACGGGAATCGAACCCGAACCTCCCAGATAAAAGTCTAGTGCACTACCCACTAGACTATCGAGGTCGTCATGTAAATACTAATTTATGCAGCAAAATAATTGTCCGGGATTTAAGAAATCTTTAAGCTTTTGCTTGCTTACACTGTCACAATTAGCATATATCTCACACGCATACAAAATGACAGGAAGGAGGTATGATTTAACAAGAAGAATTCTAATATGTTTAGGAGTAAAGTACTGAGTTGTCCAAAGTACCCGCAGCATCCCATAGACTTTGCCAATAGTTATGTTTATATGATTGCTCCATGACAGTGTTGAATTAAATGTTATCCCTAAATTTCTTGCAGTATCTACATATTCAATATCACACTTATTTAAAATCAGTTTAGGCATAGAAACAGTATTTAATGTCTTTTTGGATATTATTAAGCACTTTGATTTTTTAGGGTTCAAACAAAGACCATTTTTAGAAGCCCAGTCATTCACACTTTTGTGATTAACATTGAGATCATCTATACACTTAATTATCAACCCACGATCACAGCTTACATATAGTTGCACATCATTAGCGTACATATGGACATTACAATTTTTTAGAACTAATGGAAGATCGTTGACATAAATTGAAAAAAGGAGGGGGCCAAGTATAGAGCCTTGAGGAACTCCTCTTAAGATGGGAAGAAATTCAGAAATCAAATTATTTGAGTAAACTGCTTGAGTTCTGTCAGTTAAGTATGAATGTATTAGTTTATTAAAATATCGTGGTTAACCGTGTCAAATGCTTTTGAATGGTCAAGCAGAACCAAAAACTTGTTTCATTACGGTCTATAGCTTCTCGAATTTCCTCCGTTACATCGATCAATGCTGTTATACAATTTCGCTTAGGTCGGAATCCTGATTGCCGATCCGTCAGTAAAGAATTTTCATTTAAGTATTTACTAATTTGTTTATGAAGAACTAATTCAATAGCCTTAGAAATAAAAGATAAAATTGCGGTGGGGCGGTATTCGTCACCCCTTTTTGGTGTCGGGATAATTTTAGTTTTTTTCCAGGATTCTGGAAATAATGACTTAGTAAGAACAGTGTTAAAAATATGGGTTATATATGGTAGTAGAACTGGTAGCAAAGCTTTTAGGAAAAGAGGATGAACTTTATTATTATTAATAGTGAAATCGATGCTAAGAGTGATATGAATATATATTTTAAAAATTCGTTTAAAGAACTATCCAAATCAACTGTTATCTTAATTTAATTTTTTTTCGGGTTTTTGTTCCGACCAAAAATGAAAGAGATGTAACAAATTGTTTCATCAAAATTTTTTCTCAAAGGAAATTAAAATTTCCTTTAAATTGTTTTCTCAAAATAGATTTAACAATATAAATCCATCAGAAAAGTCATAATCAAGATTTCGATCTGAATTTGGTCTCATTTTGTACTAGATTTTTGATCTGAATTTGGTTCTTGGTTTGAACTTCAATCTGAAAAAAGTATTTGAATTTTAGTTTGAATTTGGTCGAAATTTTCGCCTAAATTTCTATCCGATTTTAGTTTGAGTTTTGGTCTCAGTTTTGTTCCAGTTATCTTTTAATTTTTGACCTGTTTTTGATAAAATTTTTGCACTAGTTTTTGGTCTAGGTCCGGGTTTTGGTCTATAGTCAGTCTGATATTTATCTTTTAATTTTATAAAATCAGCCCCCCCAAACCCAAATCCTAGAACCGCCACTGATGACAGCCAAATGATTGATGATTTCAATTTTACAATCTTTAGTCAAATTTGCTATTCAATGAATGCAATCGCAAAATGAATATTACTTCTGTGATTTAAAATCGCAATTGATTGCATTCTTTTACAGCTCTGCCGAACAGTAAATATTGCAAGCAAATTTAATTTGAAAAAAATAATCTTGCCACTACCGTCTCGTATTTCCGTTTTATTATGTCAGTATTGGTTGACGCTTCAAAAACCCGGCTAAAGAAGCTTCACTTCAATAAAAAAACTAATTGAGAAAAATGTTCTGCTCCAAATGGCTGATTTTTTTTTCGAAATGTTACTGTAAATATGTCAACTTATAAAAGTTGGTTGAAGTCAAAATTTTATATTTGGAGTTTCTTTAAGTGTACCATGGAATTTATGTATGTATACCATATATTTATGCGCATGATGAGGATTTTGTAATCCTTACATAAAATTTATATATTAAATTCAACTTTCCAACTTTCTCACTAGCAAATATAATTATTACCATGTTAACATCAGTTTACGTGTTTCCGTTTATTATAAGCATGAGTTTTATAATATTGTCATTCGTTCCTCAAATAAACTCCGATGATAAAAATATAAATAAACTTCTAAATAATCAGGTGATTGTAAGTCGCCAAATAATGTGTGTTTTGGAAAAAAGTCCTTGTGATCAGTTAGGAAGACAACTAAAAGGTATGAAAAATGATAAATATTAATTTGTGAGGAGTAATAAAGAAACTCACTCATAAATCTATTCTCCTCAATAGAATTAATAAGTTATTAGACTTGTTGTAATTATAGTAATAGAAAAAAAGTATCCACATGTGTGTGTGTGCAATTAAAAAATCCACAAATAAAAATGCGTATGCGTACATATATACAATAGCATTAGGGTGTAAATAATTCATTTTTGGCTGATTCAAAATACATTTTTTTCATTTACGATTAGATTAATTTTAGCATTATATATTTATATATATGTATAGGGCATTCTCTGTCAACGGAAGATCCTCCCTCCCCCTCCCCCTATCTAAAATTGGTTAAGGTATTATATATATACACTGGCGGTCACAAAAACCGCACCACCCACCAATTTCAAGAAAATCGTTTAAAATGGAACTTAAACCTGATTTTGTTTTAGTGAATGTAATTTTTTCTTATTTTCGGGAACAAAATGAGCAAAATTGCTAGAAAAAACATCATACCTAAACACAAATTTTATTACTTTTTAATTAAAACAAAGATATGGAAGAAATTTCACGTTTCTAAGGGTATTTATTAAAAGCATGTAAAAATAAAAATATTTGTTATTTTTTGAAGGTGTAAACTAAGATTAATTTGTTTCATAATAGAGTCATAAGCAAAATTGTTTAGTTTCTTAGCCTTTTTTATGGCCATTATCTTGAATGGCATAGAGTCGACAAGCACTTTAATGATATCATTCGTTATTTTTTTAATGCTAAACTTTTTTCAGAACTCCAACAAGGAGTTTTTTATTCTTTGGCATGTTTTGAGCAACTTTCCGTTTCATTATATGACAGAGGTGCTCCGATGGACTTAAACCGCGCAAGCTACCTGATCATTCTAACATCATCGAAAACATTTTAAATCTGCAAACAAATAAGGATCAATAATCTAACTTTTTTCCTATTTCTAAAGTTATCAAACATTAGGCATTAATTACTAACTAAACCTTGCCAATTTGGCGTGATAATATGACGCAGAAGTCGTCCGGAAAAATAACGTCATTAATGAGCGAAAGCGTACCACAATTGGCTTACAGCAATTGCTCCATAAAACTTTAGCCATATTTTTGGGTGTTCACAGTCCCTTCAATATAATATAAGGGACTCATCCAAACTATCTGACTTTGTGGGAATTTGACTATTTTCACTACACTGTTAACCTTCTATTGCTCTATATCTGAGCAACGCAAGTACCGAACATTAAATGCGCAAAAAAAATTAAGTTTAATTTGCTCGATCATATAACTTTTCTCGAGTCTGCCAGAGTTCAATTGCTGTAGTTTTTAGTCCATGCCAGGCGATTTGTTTCCATCCGTTGACCGTCCAAGTGCTGGTTTGTGTCAATCTTTTATTTCCTTTATTTTTGAAACAAATTTTATGATAAAATTTATAAAATCTAATATTTAAATATTTTATGAATATATAATTCAAAATGTTGTTCGCGTATTATAATATTCTTCCTTATGTCACTAGTATTATTTTGACATTAACTGTAATTGTAAATGGAAAATAGCACTGTGTTACAAAATTTAGTAAATTATAAATACCTGGGAAGTGATACTATTTTTCATGTAGGTCTTGTCAAATAAAACAAGAGCCTGTATTTGAAATTTTCCAAACACCTCCAAAATCTTGATTTACCGTTTTACGTACCTTTGCGCACTTATAAGCCTGCAACTTAATTTATTATCAACAGATTTTCAGTTTCTTACCGGAAAAAGAAGGTTAGGCCTTTCGAACGATATATATTTTATTTAAGAAGATTTGAGGAATCTGTGTGTATTTGTCTAGCAAAAACACAATTTTTTCCACTTTTCTCAATTTTGGTGATGTTTCTACACACTAATTTATAAAGGAGCTATACTACTTATGGATTTATTCTAAAAACATGTTTATTAATGAGCAAAAAACAAGTTTGGTTTTAAAAATCGGTAAGTAATTGACTGAGTTATTAAACTTTTTATGAAAACAAAATTTTTTCAAAAATACAATTTTTGGCCATTCAACTCAAAAATGTGTGATTAGCCTTTAATTTTTGAAATTCAGCACTATCAGTTTCTCGTTGAGTGATCAACAATATTCTGAAATCAATTTTATTTTATTTTTTCCTTCGAAGCGCTTTTCAATTGTAGCCATTTCTTGGTGAAAATGTTCGGCTCGTTCATCGCTGAACTGGCCCAGGTTATCTGAGAAGAAGTCCAAATGCGAATGGAAGAAATTAATTTTTAAGGACATGTTCCAACCCATTTTACCATACGCACTTCAAAGTTCATTAACAACCGTGACATAGTCGTCACTTCTGTGATTACCAAGAAAATTATAGTATAGCGCAACAAAACTCTTCCATGCACGTTTTTCAGTTCTATTGAAAAACTGTTCATAAAGTTCACATCGCTCATAGTTTTACGAATTTGAAATCCAATAAAAATACCCTAAAATACATCAAAGAGATAAACACGATGAAAAAGTACTAGATGTGGAAACAAATAAATTAATACCTTCTATCATTTTGGCTTCAGTTAGCTTTGGGAACACTGCTTTAAGATGACAAAATGCTTCGCCGTTTACATCCAATTTTTCAACAAATTGATTCATATATCCTAACTTTAGATGCAATGGTGGGAGAATAACATCTTCAGCTTTAACTAATAGGAGGTTTAAAACATTTTTCCGGCATATTTAACGCGACTCACGAGATGGCTGTACTTTGCGATCATAGCGATTCGGTGCACGACTATACCATTCACAAAGATGCGATAATTTCCATGGTAATCATAGAAGCGACGACTATTTCTCTTTTGTTAATGAATTTTTAAAATTCATTTCCTGCATTCCCATTTGGACTTCTTCTCAGATAACCTGGGCCAGTTCAGCGATGAATAATCCGAACATTTTCACCAAGAAATGGCTACAATTGAAAAGCGCTCCGAAAAAAAAATAAAATAAAAATGATTTCAGAATATTATTGGTCCTTCAACGAGAAATTGATATTACTGAATTTCAAAAAAATAACGGTTAATCACACATTTTTGAGTTGAATGGCCAAAAATTGTATTTGAGGAAAAATTTTGTTTTCATAAAAAGTTTAATAACTCAGTCAATTACTTACCGATTTTTAAAAACAAACTTGCATTTTACTCGTTAATAATCGTGTTTTGAGAATAAATAGTATAGCTCCTTTATAAAATAGTGTGTACAAACATCGCCAAATTTGTAAAAAGGCAACAAAAGTGAAAAAAAATTGTGTTTGCTAGACAAATACACACAGATTTCTCAAGTTTTCTTAAAAAACATATATAGCGTTCAAAAGGTCTCAGTTTTTTTTTTTCAACTGAAAATCTGTTGATAATTAACTAAGTTACAGGCTTATAAGTGCGCAAAGGTACGCAAACTCGGTTTTTTAACGGTAAATCAAGATTTTGGGGGTATTTGGAAAATTTCACACACAGACTCATGTTTTACTCGACAAGTCCTACAAGAAAAATAGTATCACTTCCCAGGTATTTTTTACTTCCGCATCGTGTAATCAGGGACCGTAATCATTATAACCAGTATGAAAAAATTAAATTTTAATGGTTATTACTTGAATCTTATTTATTTGATCATCAATAAAAATTATTTTTCGATTTTTTGTTTTTTGCTCAGAAATTATAATAATTTTTTGATTTGTATCTGTTTACTCAGAAGTAATAATTATTTTTTGAAAATAATGTATAATAGATTTATGATAAGTTTCAGAGTGAACAAATTTAACAATAATATTTCTTTCGATTATTTCGTGAGAGAACACAAACTCAAGGTCATTCGCAAATGATTCAAAACACATTCAAGAACGATTGAAACATATTGACATGATTTAAAATATATTCGCCAATGATTGAAAAATGAATATATATTAAAAATATAAAATTTTCAAATCTAGCGACATGACCACGGCGCACTTTGGTTTGACTTCATACAAAGTGTGGAAAAAATATAAGGGATCATCTTAGTACATTTTAATTATCATTTTGATAACAACACAAAAGTTAATGGGAATGGTCAACGGCCACGCCCACTTTCCCATAAATGTACGCAATATACAATATAATGAGGCGTCTGAGCTCAACGAATTTTGGCACTTTTAGGTCAGAGAATAGAAGAATTATGAAATTGGACGTGATCGGTTAACTGCCACGCCCACCTCCTATATAACTCGCCTTGTCATAGCTTAAAAACCAACTTAATTATGTTTACTTTTCACTTTATTTAAATCTTCGAAATTGATGAAAAATTCGGTCAGGTCGGTAGTATTTCTGGCAGTGAAAATATTTTCGTCGTAATCAAAAATTTTTATATCTTGATTAATCCGTATCAAGACTTTTTAGCAGCAATTACTGAATTATATCTCTTCCTACTCTGACCTATATCTGACCTACTCTACACTTACCGTTTTAACTGTTTCAACTAGTGCTCTTGATACCCGTCGGGTAATACCCGCACACACAAATGCCCGGGTACCTGAAAATGCGGGTATTAAATGATCTCACGGGTACCCGGACACTTTGCTCAACGGGTACCAGAAAATTGTACGGATACCCGAAAATTTGGGGGTAATACCTGAATTCGGGTGCCCAAAAATTACGGGTAATACTTGAAATCGGGTACCCGTGAATTGCTTAGCTTCTACGTACAGTTCTTTTTTAAATTTGCTTGCTAAATAAACTAAATAAAATATGGCACTACCATATTTTGGGATTATTTTCATGCAACTACTACTAATACTTTGTTTACAACTATTCACTACTTTTTTCTGATTCCCTTCAGGCATTTATTCCGTACAACAAATATATTTAGACTTTGTAGTCTCCAAATTTTATTAGTTTTTTTCAATATATAAAACGGGTACCCGAAAATTTGCGGGTACCCGGAATTTCGTGGGTTTCCGGAGCATAAGGCTGTGGTTATATTGCGAGTATGCTCGGCGAACACCATGAAATTGTTGTTGCACCGAACACAAAATGAGAATCGTTACTCACTCTCTCAACGAACACGATATGCTCGGTGTATTGTACACCGAGCACGCCGAATATTCAGGGTGGCAATGAGTTATTTTACAAAATAGTATCATTACATATAAAATAGTATTAAACAAACGAGTATATTTTGACAAAAACAACTCTGCAACGAGCTGAATGTAACCACCTTAACCGAGCACGGAGAAAATGTTTTGTGTTCGTCGAACACCGAACACCAATATAACCAGGCGCTAACAGCTTAACATAATTGTACCTGGGTAATACCAAAAACCCTCGGATATCCCGCTACAACCCGGGTAAACGGGTATCAAGAGCACTAGTTTCAACCTTTCGTTTTGTTTCAAATTTTTTGTTTTTTACAAAAAACTTTCAATCTCTTTACAGTACACTGTTACCACAAATAATCACACAGTTTTCCCCGAAATGCATTTAGTGTTTTGTTAACCCTAGATCCATAATTTACGTAAAATTTACGTATACAAAAAATCTACAATTTGTGGTGAGCATCAAAATACAATTTTTCAAAACTCCTTTTTTTAATAAAATGGGTTTGATTACGAATAAATAGTTCATTAAAATAAAAAGCAACAATTTATACAGCAAAACATTGAAATAAATAAAGTGTAGTAGGATATTCATCTGTACGTAAAATTTACGTAGTAAATGGTTCCAGCGTGATGGTTCCAGGGTTAATAGAAACGGAATCCACAGCCACTTTTTTATTTTTTGTTGTTGTTAAGCTAAGAAATTATATTTTACATTTTTATATATTAGAATACATCGCACAGCTTTTCAAGACAGATGTGATCCACTAAACTAAAGAAATTATCTTGAAGTTTTAGTTTTTTTCCGAAAAAAAAATTTCTCGTAGTTTTGATTTATGAAACACTATTCACAAACATATGTTGGCTGCGAATGAAACAAAAATTTTGCCACTTCCGTCACAATTATTAATGTTTCCGTTTCCACTACATGGCCAAGAAAGTCTACTGTCAAAGGAACTTCAAAACTAGTAAAAAGGCTTTAAACTTCCAAACGTCCTTAACTGTGAATACAAGTTTGTTCAGAAAGACATCAAAATCTCTGTTCAAAAATGTGTCTACTTGTATCTCTTTTTTAAGCACAGTTTTCTTCTGTTTTGAATATTTATATTTATGAAAACTCAAAACTTTATAGAATACTAATATTTGTTTCCAATATTTTCTTTTCAGCTGCCCTCCCAGAAGTAATTTTGAGAAATTGTCGTAATTGCTCACCGCAACAGGCTCAAAATGCTCAAAAATTGACTAGTTTTTTGCAGACCAGATACCCAGATGTTTGGGCTATGCTAATAAGAAAATATCAGAACGTATAAACCTTATATAATGCAATGGGGATGTTCACATATTGCAATTTTGGTGAAATGGTGCGAACCGTGTTCATGTCAAGAAATAATTAGTGATGATTTTAATATTGGCATTTATTGCTTAAAATATTTTATGATTTAAGTTCGCAGTTAATGGCCATTCAGACTAAAGTAAATTATAACATTTACTTCAAAACTCATTAATTTTTTTTTTTAAATATTGTAATGTATGACTCATAATAAGTTAAGATCTATGAAAATTTGACACAAAATTGACTAAATAAATTGTTTGTTTTTTAATTTAACCAACTGTTTCTTATAGTTGCTGCAAAAATATCGCCATCAGCCCTTATTTAAGAGTTTCATTATATACGAAACTTTGTTCCACCTTTTATTTTGGATTAAATAATGTACGCACATTCAAATCAAAACAATTTATTGCCTCCGTGGTCACTCCAGAACTAACTTTTTATCGTTTATTTAAAAATATCCTTTCACAAAAAATAAGAGATATAAATATATACATATACATTCATTTAACTTACGAACTAGGAAAGGGAAAAGGCACATATATATAATTACATCATTTAAGAATACTGGGTGCTTAACTATTTACATAAACATATTGCTACAATAAGAAAATAAATCAATTTTCTAGATACGCCAAAATCATTTTACCTGCACAAAATACTATTTGGGGGTTGACGAAAAAGAATATACTAGTACTGTTTTCTGTTCCATATCTGTTTTCATTCTCCATACAAAAAAAGTTTGCGATGTGCTCGCAAATTTGTAAGCCATTTTCAGTGTGCAAACCTCGTATATAGTGGAGTATTGCCAACATTAAAAAAATCGTATGCAGTTTATTTTGAGTTTTCAACACTTTTGCGCAACATTTAAATTACACTCGCAAAACCTGCAGAGTGTATTAATGAAACGGTTTATACAAATTTTCGCATATACGAGTATGAAAGTTTGCGAGCTTTCATGAGGACCACTATTAAATTAATGAAAAATATGTTATTATTTATACTTTGTTCCGAAGTGTGTCTCTAAAAAGCCTCCATCAAAACGGGTGTTGTTGCTACATTTTATCATATCGTTTATGGAATTTCCCAAGCTTTTTCGTATCTTTTTTCGGAGCAAAAAGGGTATATTTCTAAAAATAATTTTAAGAAACAGTGAATCGATTCGACAAAAGCTGTAAATTTCGCGGTATTAATTATATTCAAAGAAAATTAACAAGTAAAGTAAATTACGCAGTGAATCAAACAAAAAGAAAAATAATATAGAAAATTTTGCTTAAGGTGGTTCATGTCTTGGACGACCTATATTAAAATTTTCCGAAAAATATTTCCTTAGAACATTTTAGCCTTCTAGCTCCTAACAGAATGGGTCATTTTAGACTCTTTTATTAAAAACTCCTTAAAAGCTATTCCACATTACTTTAAACTATTCCACAAAAATATTCTTCAAAAAATTTCAATAATGGTCACCAAAGATAAGTAGCCTTTAGAAGTTAAAGGTAAGACATAAAAAACGAAATTAAATGTTAATAAATTTATTTGTAAGCATATATTCCAAAGTGCGATATTATGTATAATCAGTAATATTCTTTATAATGGAGTTTTCAAAAATATCAATAAATTTTGTTATATCTGCGGCCATTTCACGCTATCCTTTATTTCGATTTTTATGTGTTACCTTTAACTCTTAGAGGCTACTTGACTTCGGTGACCTTCAGTGAAATTTTCCGGAAAACACTTTTGTGGAAAGTTTTAACCCTTGGACTCCCCTTAGCTTTTAAGGAGTTTTTAAGAAAAAGGCCCAAAATGACCAATACTGGTGGGAGTTAGAAGTTTAAAATGTTTTAAGGAAATATTTTTTGGAAAATGTTAATATAGGTACCCAAGACAAGACCTTAAATAAAATTTTACATATGATTTTTCTCATTATTTGATTCGATTTTTGCGCAAAATTTCAAACCACTGTAAACAAAATTGTGACGTAGTGGAGCAAAAAGGGATCGGGGCTGTTGTTTGATTTTGTCCCGAGACACTGACCCTCAAATTGTTGCATAGTGTTATCTATCATCTAAATCGTCTTCGTTCTCCATTTCAGTATCTCCGTCTGTGGATGTTGTATTTTATTTGTCCTTCAGCGTTTCCACTTCTACTAAAAATATACTCGAACCTTGTTGCCGTTGTCCTTTCTGACGTTTTTCATTGCGACTGTTAAATTTGAATTTCGAATTAAATTTTATATTTTTTCTTAGTATAAACGCTGCATTTTAGTAAAAAAAAAGCGGTTTGCGATTTTGAAGTCTAAAAAACGGTATACTACAGCGAAAAACTATACACACAGAAAAATATCCATCTCTAAAACAAAGAAAAAGTTTCCTCAATTTGAATCCACGAAAATTTCTCTTAAACTCTAAAACGTAGTCCTTACAACGCGTCGCTGCATACAACTTTTACGAATTACTTTGTCTATTGTTAACACAAATGTGCACGGAACAATAGACGTTTCTATAAACCTGTTTCTTCCAAAATTTAGTCGCATCAGCATTTAAATTTTCAATATTTAGAATAAAAAAAGGTGTCATCATTAGACTTACATATTCTTCATGCATAGAAAATGTAAGAAAGAGACGAATATACTATACACAAAAAACTACACTCAGAAAAATACCCATCTCTAGAACAAAGAAAAAGTTTCCTCAATTTAAATTCACGAAAATGTCTCTCGTTTATGTAAATTTTCCTCAAAATGAAGAAAAATGTGCTCCTTTCATGCAACCATGGTGTTCAATTTGAAATAAGTTTTTTCTACATTTTTGGAAATTTAATTGCGGTGCTGCCCACCAATTGAAATCAAATCCCAAGTTTCAATGAAATTGTTAAAACTAAAATTAAAGAAAAGTAAGATAAAAAAGTAAATAAAACACAAGAAAATATGGGTGTGGTAAATGGGCATCTTCAAATATAATTTTTTTCTAAAACTTAGTCCTTACAACGCGTCTCTGCATAAAATTTTAACTCAATAGCTTTTATGAATTACTTGGTCTATTGCTAACATAAATGCGCATGGAACAATACACGTTTCCATAAACCTGTTTTTTCCAAAATTTAATCGCACCAGCATATAAAAATTCAAGCACCATTTGGCTGCAAAACAAAAGTATCAAAATACCATAAAAGAACAAATTACCTTATTTTGAATAAAATAAGGTAATTAAACTTACATACTATTTTTGCAAAAAAAAAATTAAAATGTAAGAAAGAGATGAATATACCAAAAATGTTCTCCATACAAAATTTTTGTATATTCAAAAAACTAGCTTTACTCTTTTGGTCTTAGCAGATAATCGCGTACGCTTTGTTTTTCTTTTGAATTTTTAAGTCGGCGTCTCTATTTCAAGCGAAGTGGTTTGTGGCTATTGATATAATTTTTGAAAAAAAAATATATATATATATATTGTGAAAAAAATAAAATATATTCAAAAGATATAAATTTCAATAAAGTTCAATTTATAATTTTTTGGTGGCGATAAGGATCTTTTAATCATTTCAAGGCGACGTTGCCTGTAGTGTTTGTAAAAATGTATGAATGTAACCTTTATTCTTATTAAAAATAAAATAATAAATGAACACAAGTAAAAAAAACATGATTTCTATGCCTTTTAATTAAAACAACATTGTAGAAAATATTCCATAAATTGAGGATTTCTTTTCCAAAAAGTAAATTGACTTTAATCTATGGAAAATTATTCCTCAAACTGAGGAAAATTTTACCTAAATTATATACAATTTCTCATATTTGAAAAATATTTCCTCAACTCAAAGAAATTTTATATATCTAAATGAAGAAACCGTTTCTATGGCACCAAATCATTCCCATTTTTCCTCAATTTTATAGCCGTTTTTCTTCGAACCAAGTAAGTATTTCTCTGGGTGCGGTTTTGTTTTTGTTTTCATTCTTATTTTTTTACTGCAACTGCACAGGACCTTTGCCACAGGTGATGATGTTGTAATCGTTATGGTTATTGTTTGGCTCTCAAAATATTTTTTGGTAGAAACCCTTGCTTTAAAGTAGCTATGTACACTTCGACACATATGAGTATGAGTAGTACACAAGCAAAAAGTCTTACAATAAGTTATTTGTAAGCTTACACTAGTTTCATTTGGAAAAACGCTTGCGAAAGATTCGGAATTTGAATGAATTACATTATTTATTAAGCGAAACGGCCTCCTTTCATTAAGCTCACGTTTTTTACATACAAAACAACGTATTGTAACACTTATTAAGCAATATATTTTAAAAATATTTCTAAGCTATAAATAAACATTTCCTTTTATTACTTTCATGCTTATATGTAAATGTTTTCTTAGCTTAAAAACAATTTATTTTAATTAGCATAAATTAAGTAAATTGTAAACATTTGTTTATTAAATTTATATATTTAATTTAATTTTATAAAATTTCTTTAAAACCATATATTTGTACTTTACTAATACTAGGAACAAAAAAATAATATTTAGAAACATTTGCGCTGCTTCTGCTGATTTTTTGCGTATTGGGAAAACGATTTGGAGGCGGAAATAAAATCCTCTTCCCGGCCCCTTTCCATTACTAAAATGTCTGTATAAAAGGAAAGAATCAATAGCTTGTTTAAGAATCAATAAAAAACAGACTTACATCTTATTGCCAGAGATATTGTTAAGCTGCGTGCCTCGCCATGAACATTTTTCTCCAAGGCTATCCGACACTATTTTTTTTCAGCACATCCTCACTAATTTTGGGCCCCTCGCAGCGGATACGGACCAAAACTCGGATTTCTGCGAAAATATATAATAAGTACATTATTCAATAACTGCAATCAAAAATTATTATTTATTTGTGACTTATATCCTCAATTGATTGCACTCTTTTACAGCTCTGTCTACACCAACGGCCAAGCAAAGTGAAAACTGTGAGACTATTTTCGTGTTTTTTTTTCTATGTATTTAGTACAAACATCAAAATAATGATTTTATTTTTTAATTTCAGGAATTATATGTGTCAGAATTATAATACATTCTGTCAAATAAGTACCCGGAAATTCTCATTTTAAATTTTCCCTCTGAGAATATTTCAAAAAATTTTTTTCCCCAGGTTGGCACAACTGTCAACCACTATTCTGTGAATTTTTATTGCTATGTGTCATTTAGTTTGGTTACGGCATCATTAAGAACAAGTCAACCTTTTGTGTGCGTTGCGATTTTTACTATGGATAAAAATATCGAACAAAGAGTTTGTGTGAAATTTTGTGTTTCAAACGAAATTTCTTGTGCCAAAACGACATGTTTTGGGTATGCGGAAAGTCTCAGCGCGATTGGTGCCAAAAGTTCTGAATTTTCTTCAAAAAGTGAATCGCAGTAAGGTGGCTGAAGACATGCTTGAACGCGTAAATTCCGATCCAACTTTCATCGAACGCATCATAACTGGTGACGAGACATGGGTTTTCGAGTACGACATGCAAACAAGTCAACAATCATCGGAATGGCGCGCCAAAAATGAGCCGAAACCGAAATCGCAACGCACACAAATGGTTGACTTGTTCTTAATGACGCCGTAACCAAACTAAATGACACATAGCAATAAAAATTCACAGAATAGTGGTTGACAGTTGTGCCAACCTGGGAAATATTCTCAGAGGGAAAATTTAAAATGAGAATTTCCGGGTACTTATTTGACAGAATGTATATAACTGTTTTATAATACTATAAAATATTATACCTACATAAGAATTTGTATCTCACTTATGAAAAAATAAGACAAGAAGTTATTTTTTATAGTGGAAAATTGAACTAAAAACCACTTTCTTTATTGATATTAATTTATCATTGTTGTACCATGTGTGAGTTTATTGAACCGCTGGCACTGGTGAGGTGGTTGGTGCCCGGTAACGCCCTGCAATTAATTAGAATTAGTTTATGGAAAATTGATTCACCGCAATTACTTACAATAATTAAAGATTTATTTTAATAAGTTTCTTGAACCCCATTACCTGCTGTTCTGCTTTTTAACTTTTATGCGCCTATTCAAGCTTTTTCTGCGAAAGTGCATTCGCGCCTTAAAAAAAAGTTTTTTTACATCATCGGGTAAGTCTATTGTCGAGCTTTTTGCGATTAATTGCTTTTGTAAGTTTTTGCAATGAGAAATATTTCCATTATTCATAATATTAAATACCGACTCAAGCTTTTCGATGGCATTAACGAAAGGCTGTGATGGTTTTTTCAAATTACCCTTTGAAACCTGATCAAGTAAATAAATTTTCGTTGCTTTCATATTCGCCCAAATTAAGCTTTCGAATAAGGTATCCGGCAACATTTTCTACGCCGTTCTCGTGTAGAACACCAATATCGTCGTCAATTTGAACGTCATCCATTTGGTTCAAAGCGATGGGTTCTAATTCATTGGGTTGGTCAGGTTCTTCCGGAACACTTGTTTTATTGCGCTCTAATTCTTCGATGGTGACAGAAACACAGCCAATCAGTTCCATCATTTTCCACGTTACCGAAGCCCCTGTGTTTCTTGCAATGAAGTGTAAGAGACATATATTAAATTCTGATTATGCACACGAGCAGCAATAGTCACCCATTAATACATTTTCATAACCCTTGAGTACTTATATCTGTTGTTTTTATGTGTTTTAAATAGTGTATTAAAGAAAAGAAACAAGATTTTTTTTTTGTCTTATTTTGTAAAACCCAACGCATTTTAATGCGTTGATTTTTATGAAATCAGGACAATGATTTTTATTTATTTTGAATTATATCTTTGTTCATTATATCTATTCAAACAAATTTGCCAGCATGTTGGCAAATTTCATATGGGAAATTCTCTCTTTTTCTCTCTTTGACGGCAAATATGACAGTGAAAACCAAGCATTACGGTGCTGAGCTTATTTTAGATTTAACCTAATTATATCTAGAAACAACTATTATACCTCTATCCAGTTTGTATTTGTTTACTGTAAGTCAATTGTTATTTTAAGTTTATGTGTAAATGTTTTATATGTATTTTGTAAGGGGAAAGAAGCATAGTTGAAAAATTGCATAGTTACCTAAAATATACTTCCGCATCCTAAATTTAAATTCCATGGGAGTAGAATTGTCATTCAGTCCTTCTTTGCTCCGAATCCTACCAAAAAAGTTTTCAAGTACGTCTTGGTTCAGTCGATTTAGCAATATGTACTTCATGTCATATTTCTGTCTTAGGTACTCATGAAGTTTTGGCAAAGACGCGTTACTCATAAGAACCCCTTTTTGGAAATGCTTCTTTTTCCCGGTATTATAGGGCACGACACGAATTCATTCATTTTTGATAAAATATCGTCTTGCTGGGAAAGCTCTAAGCCAGAGGGCAGAGGTTCTCAACTATACTTATCCTATTCCCCCTTTTCGAATTCGTGGCAAACCCGCGCCTCCCCTACTTTGATTTTCACACAACAGTTTTTTATGCTGGTTTACTATTTTTTGATTAAATCTTACCCGCCTTGATAAAATTATGGTTGTTCCATTGTTTGGATGAGGCTCTGGTTAGTTTGCGTCAAAGATAAACTAGGCTAGTAAATTTATTTAGTAGTTGAATTGTTCCTCGTGAGGAAAACTAGGATAGTGAAGTTTTAGTTTGAAATTCGCTAGCTTAAACTAACCAAATAATTAATAAATTGAGTCAATCATGCATTATCTAATGTTAAAGTTTTTGATAGTAAAAGGTAGTCGAGAAATTAATCAAAAGCAAAAAAAAAAAACACTGTTAAAATTTATTAGAACTAAAGTTTTTTGAAAATGGTATTTTACATTAGATTTTTTTTTAATAATAGTTTTTAACAATTTGTCGTATTTTTGCAGTTTAAAGCTATTATCGATGCGAATTCAATGCGTCTCTACAGCGAATTTCGAAAACGCAAAGGGGCATGCACTGTTGCAATTTCTTGGCATTGAAATCGTAACAGCTGATTTTCATTTCTTTCTGCCACATCCAAGAGATTTTTAGTTGAGATTTCTACCAGTTCAATTAACTATTAAGTTAAAAATAAATATTAGAACAAAAGTATTAATATCAGACTGGGGGGTAGTTAACTACTTTTTTTCAACTATCACTTAGTTGTAGTTGAAATAATTCCAACTATATATCAACTATTTTAGTGATAGTTGAAATTTTTCAACTACAACTAAATTAGTTGAAATGCAGTTGAAAAAATTTCAACTATCCTCTAGTTTAATTAATATACAAAATAATATCAAACATTTCTGAAATTTTTTCTTTTTGTGCACTTTTTTCATTTCACTTCCTCTTCTTCTTTATTTTGTTACTTGTCGGTATGAAAACGCAGCAGTTTGCGTTTTCGGGATGACAAAAGAGGGAGCTGTGAATGTTTGAAAAAAAAACGATGCGTCAAAATCGCAGATGTGTGTGCACGCTCATATGAAATAATGGGTTGCATTGTTGTAATTTGTTACGTTGCGGATTCGCACCGATAAAATCGCAACTGTGTGTGCGTACCATAAGTCAAAAATGGAAAATGTGAAACTAAAAGGTGCATATTATAGGTTTTTACATATAATATGAAAGAAAAAATAAATTATTTTGTTAAATACAAAATATTGCGGTTATAGTGCATTACAGAGTATTTAAATATTTGTTTATTGAATTATCTCCGTGCCTCCCTTCAAATCTGCCATAGGTCATCTATAAGAATGAAATTATTAGTTTCGATAAAAATTTAATATAAAAATAACTTTTTAAAGCTTTTGTCAACCTTCCCAGGAAGATTTAAAGCTTTCATTGACGAATTGAGGATGTCAAACCAATCGTGAACAAGTTGAAAGAATTCAGCTGTTTGCACAGCTTCGTACAATTCCATGCCGTGCCAGTGGCACCGCCAAATTGCGTTCGCAGTTGTATTTGAAAACAATTGCGCAGCTAATTTGACTTTTTACCTGCCTAAAAGATTTCGAAATATTTAGTTTCAAAAGCTAATACTAATGGCAGTAATAGAATAATTTTCGCATACCCAATCCTTTCACCGGCAAGTGTTCATCTGTCAGTTTGTATACGATTGATACATCCGACTTGGAGACTTGTTGCAATAGCTCTACCAAAGTTCTGCTGGTTAACAAAGTGCCCTTCCAAAGTAAGCGAGTATCGATAAAATGATTGCGTATAAGCTTAAGCAAATGTGGTGCATCAGCAAACACAAAAACTTTTTCATCGACACCGACAGGACTTTGAAACCACGGCTGATCTGAAATATTTAAAGCAAACATGTTTTATTTCTATATTGACGAATGATTTTTCGGAAAGTACTTATCTATTGTAACCCCCAGGCTTTTCCACAGTTTACGGTTGCTGGGACCCATATCGCACACCATTGCAACTACCGAGTAGCCGGCATCATGGAGCAAGATTATGATGTTGTAAATAGTTTCTTTGCTGAGTTTACAATGATAACTAAAGAAAATGGGTTGTTTCCAAGACTTTCGTAAACCTCGAGCCATAACAACTTGCACGTAGTTCGCAGGTTTTTGAACGCGTGTTTTTATTTTTCAACTTCCTTATTTCGCTCCTTAATTTGAAATTTTCCATATTATTTGTTATTGCAAGTACATATCTACTTATATGCATATATCATTGCAGTGACTCTCGATTGTCAGTAGCAGGTTTAGGAGCAAACGTAACAACTAAAGGTTGTTGCGTAGTGAATGTTGAGATCGCTGGTGAAATCTTTGAGAATACCGAAATTCATGTTGTTAACAGTAATTTTATGAAACCAGATTTTATAATTGGAATGAACCTCTTGCATTCAGCAATAGTCAAGATAGAAGAAGGAAAGGTTCACATAAGTAAGAAAAGAATCGCTAGTAATAAAAAGATCGAATCAGAAACAGAAGAACAAGCCAAAACACGCTTTTTAGCAGAAATTAATGTCGATGCTGTAGATGAAAACCATTCTAAATTCCCTGATCTATTGCATCTGAAAGAGAAAGAAATTCAAGAAAAGGTGTTAACACTAATGGAAAGTTATGTTCCCGAAACTCCTGTAGAATCACCAATTCACATGAAGATAGTAACCACCGATGATATACCGATTTATAGATCGCCGAGAAGATTTCCACCTACAGAACAAATGATAATAGAAAACCAAATTAAAGAGTGGCTAAAACAAGGCATTATTCGCGAAAGTAGCTCCGACTTTGCCAGCCAGGTTGTATTAGTGAAAAAGAAAGACGGAAGCCACAGGTTGTGCATAGATTACAGAAACATAAATAAGAAAATTTATAAAGACCAAACATTGAAGATGAAGTTGATAAGCTTCAAGGGGCTACATACTTTACAACTCTTGACCTTGAGAACGGATTTTTCCATGTGATGGTGGACGAAAAGAGCCGAAAGTTTACGTCATTTGTGACATGTAATGGTCAATATGAGTTTAATAGGGTTTCTTTTGGTCTATGTAACTCTCCGTCTGTGTGTCAAAAATACATTAATTGCATCCTAAGAAATTTTATAAGTGAAGGTATATGTAGTCATAATCTACTTAGACGACCTCGTAATTCCATCAGCAACAATTGAAGAGGGATTGAATCGATTCCAACGCGTATTGAAAGTAGTAGCTAAAAACGGTCTGAAAATCAAATGGAAAAAATGTCAGATATTTCAAAAAGAAATCGAATATTTAGGTTATGTCATTATGTCTCCATCACCTGCAAAGACTAAGGCGATAATTAATTTTACGATACCCACGACAGTGAAACAGTTACAGAGCTTTTTAGGATTGGCGAGTTACTTTAGAAAGTTTATTTATAACTTTTCAATCAATGCTAGGCCTTTGAGCGACTTATTGAAAAAGAAAATCGTTTTAAAATGGAAGAGAAGCAGTTCACAGCCATTAAAGAAATTAAAGAAATCCTTGCAGCAAAGCCAGTGTTGGAAATTTTTCAAATGGGGTCGAAACCGAACTACATACCGATGCTTCCAAGGAAGGTTACGGAGCAATTTTGCTGCAAAATAGCAATGACGACAACGCACTACATCCCGTTCACTTCATGAGTAAAAAGACCACAGATGCTGAAAAGCGATAATGTAGTTATGAGCTGGCAGTGGTTGAAGCTGTGAAACGACTAAGAGAGTATTTAATTGGACAACCGTAGGGCCATCAGTCGTCAAGGAGAATAAGATGTATTTCGGTATTCCGTATGCGTGCCGTAATTGAGTGACTTGATGGTAGTGTGGTCTATCACCTTCACGTGGTGACGGCTGGAAACAGTTACAAATCAAATAGCGGCTGCGACCTGTGATTGTCATTGATAATGACAGGGCGCACCTGATATCTGATGTGTAACTGGCTAAGATAGATCAGGCGGAGGGAGCTAGCCCTCTTAAATTAAAACTCCCCTAATCCAGGGTGTCATGCGACCCGTGCCCATTGGTTTGGCAGTCAGGGGATTAACTCTAGTAGACTGCTCATATAGATCCAACGTTTGTTTTTATGTAAGTACACGTACTTATGTGAAATCAGCACATGAGAACCGTAATGAGCGGGCTGCTAGGGTTAAAAATAGGCTGTCTTCTAACGGAGCCTCTCTGGTATTTATCCCTGGCCAATTCAGAGAGCAACTTCGGGCTTACCACGGTATGGGGCGCTGCCGTGGTGGACCCCATTACTTCCCCACTCCTACTATCGACTGCCGAGCTTGGCTTCGGTCCGGCGAAGCAGTCACAATATGAATTAATTATGCCCACAACATACACACAAAAAAAATCGGATAACGATTTTTCGAGCAACCCGAGTTCTCTGGCCAAGCCTGGAACAAAGGTTGCTCACAATGCTACAAAGGTTTTAAGTAAAGCCAGGGTCTTAAGCAAGCCCAGCAACGGTAGTCCTAGTTCATCGGCCAAGCCTGGAACAAAGACTACAAGCAAGCCTCTCAAGGCAATCTCTTCTGTGGTGGGTCGCCTAGTCCCTATGGACGGACCCAGCACATCTGCTGCAGCCACTTCGGCGTCTGTAGCGAGTAAACCTCTGGCCAATCCTAGGCAAGCTCCTACTAACGTCAC
Source organism: Toxonevra muliebris (assembly GCA_963691655.1). Taxonomy (NCBI): domain Eukaryota; kingdom Metazoa; phylum Arthropoda; class Insecta; order Diptera; family Pallopteridae; genus Toxonevra; species Toxonevra muliebris. The sequence continues at coordinate 46,064,980 of OY829328.1, read as the reverse complement.
AGGCCATTCCCGGCCAACTTCAGCTTCCCCCAGTAGCAACCAATCCTTGGCGAAGCCTCGATCAGAAGCTACTGTGGACAAGCCCCCTGGCAGCACATCTACGCAGCCAACAAGCTGTCTGGAGCGCAGAAATGCGTACCGTGCCATTCGGAAATGGGGCACGGTTGATCCGGATGAGCTTCGTGACTCGCAAAAAGTCATACTCGAGGAAGCCAAGAAGTTGGTGGACTCACTCGCTGATCAGCTCAGCAAAAATCCTCCGCCTAAACGGCAGCGCTCAAAAGGCGCTTCTCAAGAGGTTCTGCCTAAAAGGCAGAAGGTCATTGCGAAGACCCCCACGGGTAGCAGACCTGCTAGGTCTTATTGTGCGGTAGCCAAGGACCACTTGGTCCGTGCCGTTATCGACAGAAACGGCATTGATGGCACTATTTCCCACAAGGACTGGTACTTGGTCGAGGAGAAGCTCTCGGAAGTGTTCGACTTGGTACTACTAGAGCACCCAGGGCCTCCACCTAGCTGCAGAGACTATGGCTTGTTTCAAAACCGAGTGAAGCTAGTCTCGTGCGCCGACCAACGCTCGGTTGACCTCTACCGGCTCGCTATCCAGCGGGTCGGTGAGGTCTGGCCGAGTGCTTCTTTGGATGTCGTCTTCAAGGAGGACATTCCAAACCGTCCTAGATGCAGGACTAGGGTTCCATCTTCTTTTGGAGATCCTGAGAAGATCCTGGAACGCATCAAACTCAGCAATCCGCAGATTCCCACCGGTGACTGGACGGTCGCGAAGGTGGGTGAACCTGTAGACAGATGGAGAGCCGCTGTCATCATTGTAAACGATAAATCGGTAAAGCACTTGGCGAGCCTGGGGGGTGTGATCAACTTCGGTTTCACATCCCTTACACTTCACGTGTACAAACAGGACGTCAGTGCCACCGATTTATCACCGGGTTCATCGGCTGATACCGAAGCAGCCCAGACATGCAGCACACCGTTAGACGAGGCTGCCATGTCAGTATGTAGCGATGCGTGCAGCGATACGTCGGACGGCGCCGCACCATCAATAACACCTAGTGTAGATCTCTATCTGGACGATCTTTATCTGGAAGATAGTCTGTCGGGCTCCGACGATGACGTGAATTTAACGGTCGCCGACGCTCTTGATCTGAATCCTTCAGATGAGAGCGCTCCAGATAAATCTACACCACAGTAAAGCGGCTTCTGCCGCATTACTACTTCGCTTGTCGCAGACAAGCGAACAAATGATCCTCATCCAGGAACCCTGGGTCGTCAAAAACCGGGTTTGTGGATTGGGGATCACTGGCTATAGGTTGCTGTATGTCACAGACAAAGGTAAACCAAGGTCATGCATCCTAGTCAATAGGAAAATTAACGCATTCATATTATCTGCTTACAGTAACGCGGATAATGTTGTGATTGCAATTGAACAACGAGGCCGCACCATATGGGTGGCATCATCTTATATGGCGCATGACACTGCAGAAGCACCACCACCGCCACAAATCTTGAAAGCCACCGTCGATGCAGAGTTGATGAAGATCGCCCTCGTGATCGGCGCTGACGCAAATGCACATCATGCGGTGTGGAATAGCACCGACACAAATAAAAGAGGTGAGTCGCTTTTTGAATTTATCATGAGTAAAAATCTTAGAATATGTAATCAGGGAGATACACCAACCTTTCAGGTTGCCAATCGATCTGAAGTACTAGATATCACTATAGCCAATGCAAGAGCTGACGGCTATATTACTTCTTGGAGAGTACCTCCAGAAAATTCTTTCTCTGATCACAAATATATCACATTCGATATTGACTTGTGTGAAGGGGAACCTATACGCTATCGGAATCGTAGAAGAACAAACTGGGGTGTATTCAGAACATCCCTAATTGCTCGACTACCAAACGATCCGCCAAGCAATATTGACTCTATACAACAGTTAGATAGTGTGGTAGAGACACTTACATCCGCTTGTGAAAAAGCGACAAATATGTCCTGCCCATTTAGAACTTCTAGAGGCAAGTCGAAACCACCATGGTGGTCCACAAGCATTGCCGCTAGAAGGAAGGAATGTGGCAGACTTTACAATGCAACTAAAAGGCAGAATGACTGGCATGCATATAAAGAATGCGTCGCCAATTTAAGAGAGAAATTCGAACCGCAAAAAGGTCCTCCTGGGAAACTTTTTGCGGCAAGATAGAAAGTAACTCAGAATCAAGTCGGTTGAGAAGAATCCTCTCCACTAGCCCAAACATGCCATCGTTCATAGCGAAAGCCGACGGTAGCTGGACTAAATCTAGTGCAGAGACAATTGAACTCCTAGTCGACACACACTTTCCCTGCTGCAGGAAGACAGTAAACCCATCTTCTGCTGGGAATACTAGCTCTAAACGTGTACCACCCGATATAATTTCCTTAGATAGAATACGATGGGCAATACACACTTTCAAGCCTTTCAAGTCTCCTGGACCTGACGGCATAATACCTGCAGAAATGCAAAACGTAGATGACGTATTCACTGCCTGGTTAAGTCCCATTTTCGAGGCAAGCTTACGTCTCACATACATACCAAAGCAATGGACTGAAGTGAGCGTAGTTTTCATACCGAAAGGGGGTAAACCATCTCACACAAAAGCGAAGGACTTTAGACCAATAAGCCTCACATCTTTTCTATTAAAGGTACTCGAAAGATTAATAGATACATATATCAGGACGAATATCCAAATGAAACTGACACTCTCCCAACATGCCTATATGAAGGGCAGATCTGTTGAGACAGCGTTACATGAATTAGTGCAGTCGATTGAAAAATCCCTACACTTCAAAGAATTTGCACTTGCAGCCTTCCTCGATATAGAAGGTGCATTCAATAACATCCTCCCTTCAGCTATCACTTCAGCACTGATTGATCTCGGGGGGGATGACTCTATTGCGGCCTTTGTCGACACTCTATTAACGAATAGGATCATTAATGCACAGCTAGGAACCTCTTCCATTAGAAGGTTTGCGGCCAGAGGCACTCCGCAAGGTGGTGTCCTCTCGCCACTCCTCTGGAACATTGCTGTAAATGATCTCCTAACGAAACTTGAAAAAACAGGGTGCAAAGTAATTGCCTATGCGGATGATGTCATCGCCACTTCCGGGAAATTTCTTTGTACACTTGTAGACTTATTGCAACGAGCTCTGAATCTCCTTTAGTCCTGGTGCAATCACCGAGGACTATCGGTCAATGCATCCAAGACGGAATTAGTTCTATTCACTCGAAAGCACTCTATACCCAATTTCGATCCACCAACTCTAAATGGTAGTTCACTTATTGTCTCGGAACAAGCCAAATACCTTGGCCTCATCCTAGACAGAAAACTCAACTGGCGTGCCAACACGTCAGAAAGAGTACGTAAAGCCACAATAGCTCTCTATGCTTGCAGGTCAGCTATAGGCAAGAAATGGGGGTTACAACCCAAGGTAATCATGTGGTTGTACACCAGTGTTATACGTCCTATTCTCTTCTACGGCGTAGTAGTATGGTGGACAGTCATTTCAAAGAGCATCCATCACAAAGAATTAGATAAAGTACAGCGACTTGCTTCAATGTTAATTACAGGAGCACTGAAAACGACACCTTCAAAAGCGCTATACACAATCTTGGATCTTCTTCCAATAGATCTAGTCGAAAAGACCTCAGCGTCAATATCTGCAGTGAGACTGAATGCGATTCGTAGGTGGTCCCACACAAATTATGGTCATGGTAAGATACTTAGTGAAACTAAATTTCTTCCACTCTCTGTCGATCTCACCCTGTCCCCGCTATCCTTTGGCAACAGCTTTAGCACATATATTCCATCTCGACAAGAGTGGAGTGCGAGTAATGTGGTACGCCCTGATATCATCGACTTTTATACTGATGGTTCAAAGTTGGATGGTAGGGTTGGGGGTGGGGTTCACTCTGAGCGCCTGAACATTTCGGCGCACTTTCGTTTTCCAGATCATTGCAGCGTCTTTCAGGCAGAGCTGCTTGCGATCACTGAAGCCGCAAATCTGATAAGGTGTAATGCGATACCGCGATGCGATGATATCTGCATTTTCACTGATAGTCAGGCGGCAATAAAATCCCTCCAATGTACAGCTAATAACTCTAAAGTTGCCCTAGAATGCAGATCGTCTCTGAACGAGACAGCCATGGCATACAACCTGCACCTTATATGGGTGCCAGGGCATAGCGACATTGAGGGAAACTGTAAGGCTGATGACCTCGCCAAACTTGGTACGACACTCAGCAATTCACTTATTACTGGTAATGCAGGTATACCGCTTGCCACGTGTAAACTTTTAATTAAAGACCACTTCTCCCACATTGCGAAGAGCAGATGGAGAATGGAACCAACTTACGCTATCGCCAGACAGTTTTGGCCAATGCCTGACCATGAACGCACTAAAGCGCTCATTAATCTGGACCGTGTCCACATAAGTAGGGTAGTTCCTATTCTAACCGGGCACTGCCTCATAGGCAGCCATGCACGTAGACTAGGTCTTCCTTATAACGACTTCTGCAGAAGCTGTAGAAATGAAGAGGAAGAAGAGACCATTTTCCACTTTATACGTAACTGCCCTGCTTTAGCAGCACGCAGACACAAAACTTTGGGAGCACCCTTCTATGGTAGACTCACAGAACTGGCAACCTCTGACATTAGAGACTTATCACGTTTTATTGCAAGCACAAATTGGTTTAATTAGGAGGGGATCAAGAGGTAACACTCGCCCCAAGGGTATCACAATGGACCAATAGGTCTCAGTGTGTTCTTTCATGAACAGCCCCAACAACCTAACCTAACCTAATTGGACAACGGTTTAAGCTCGTGACAGACTGTAAGGCGTTTGAATGCACATTAAAGAAAAAAGATCTAGCGACACGTGTTGCACGATGGGCTCTGCTGTTAGAAGAATTTGATTACTTTGTCGAACATAGAGCATGAAATCAAATGAAACACGTTGATGCTCTCAGCCGTAATCCAATCAAGTGTGTAAGTAGCAATAACGACGATTTTTTAAGGAGACTGAAAGAAGCCCAGCAGAAGGATGATAGAATACGCACCATAATTGAGATATTGCAAAATGAATCATATCGAGATTATATTAAAAATATATAAAAAAAATAATTGTAAAAATATAAATAATAAACTATTGTTTGTAGTTTCAGATTTGATGATTGCTGGAATTATTAGAGAAACCCACGAGAGAGGTCATTTCCATGTCCGGAAAATGAAGAAGATTATAGAGAAGGAGTACTTCATTCAAAATCTACAAAAAAGAATAGCAAATCACGTTCGAGGTTGTGTTAAATGCAACTTAGCGGAAAGAAAGACTGGAAAAGTTGAAGGCTGTCTTCAACCAATCCCTAAAGGTGACCAGCCATTGCAGACATTTCATGTTGATCATCTTGGCCCTATGCAAAGCACGAAAAAGAATTACATATATATTTTCGCCGTCATAGATGGTTTCACAAAGCACTCATGGTTATTCCCTACAAAAACACTGAATACAGAAGAGGTACTTCAAAAATTAGAAAGTATAGCGGAAATATTTGGCTATCCCAGAAGAATTGTAGCGGATCATAGAGGAGCGTTTACGTCAAATAATTTCCGAGAATATTGTAAGTAGCACGACATGCAACTAATTTTCGTTACGACAGGGGTTCCAAGAGGCAATGGACAGATTGAGAGACTCCATTTCACCGTGAATGCTGCGCTGACAAAGCTATCTTTAGATGATACTGAAAAGTGGTTCCGTTTTGTTAAACCGCTTCAACAAACCTTGAATTCAACATATCAGAGAGCCGTACAGACTACGCCATTTCATTTATTAGTTGGTATAGACATGAAGACTAAGCATGACGTCAAAATAATAGATTGCCTTTCAACCAAACCTCTATCTATTCGGGGTGCTGGTGTTTTGGGGAATTTCGGGCATAAAAGTGTTCAAAACCCATTTCAGTATTCCGGAGTCTTCTTTACTTTTTTATAAAATACCTTTTTGCAGAAAAAAGTATGTCGTTATTTCAAGCCGTTTGCCCGGTATGAACACTTTTAAACAAATTTATACCGTAAATTGCCAAAAAGAAGGGTACAGAGAGCACCTGGAGTATTTGTATGAAAGCAAAAAATATTCTTCTCATAATAAACAACTTTGTCTCGGACTACTTGAGTGTAGTTATGTTATACTTGAAAAATAATGTGATCAAAGAAACTGCAATTGTAAACAAAAAAATTAAAAAAAAGTATGAAATTTAAAATTTTCAAACAAAAAATTTAATATTACAATCAATGCATATACGCGTATATTTTTTTTTTTTTTTTCCATGTAATAATATGTAAAGAGGATAAAAATTTGTTTTAAGTTTGAATTTATTCATTGTTTATGAATTTACTAAATTTCATAAAATCAAAGCAGAAAAGTATATTCAAAAGTGTCTACATGCATGTGCATAACAAAAAAGAAATCAATCAAAATTCATAAAATCAGAACAAAACGTTTGCTTATATCTATATAAAGAATATATAAAATACTGCAAATGTTGAATGTTATTTGCCAACAGAAATGTAAACTATTTGTTCTATCAAACACCTTCTACCCATCCATTCATACCTTTTTGTCCGGTGGAGCGGTAGCCAATCGTTGCGTTCACTTCATCGGTATGGCACCTCATAAATGGTTTCTAGCTTTTACGTTCCAAAAAGCTTAAAAGCGAATTTCGACCTCCTTGTAATCTATACTCTTTGATATAACTGAACTTTCCTTTTATGTGTATATAACGTGTACTAAATATATTAGCACTCAAGGGTGCTCAGTAAATGTCATCTGTGCGGCGTCACAAGACATATTGAACCTTGTAGAAGATGCTAATAAAAATCTCCCTAAATATAGAGAATAGAGAAAACGTTAACCAGAAAATTGAGTTATTACCTAAATTAGCATGAGACAACTCAAAAAAAGATAACTACGTCAAACTGCTTAATCAAAATTTAAACCATCAGATTCGACAAGGTTCTGTGATAAAACTACAAGATATTGCACAATAATTAAGGCGTCAACTGCAACAAAAACTGCCCAGACAAAGCAGCCAGAATTTAATAGAAAATGGTTTGATTTTGAACGTATTCGAGCGAGAAAACGCACTTTTAAGACCCTTAACCAATTCAGGAAATCAAAATGGCTGGATGATAAGTGGCAATATTGTATATAGAAGCAAAACAACAATATGATAAATTGTGCGAAATAAAAAGCAAACAATTTTATGAAACAGTAACTAATAATTTAAACACAATACAAAGTTCTAAGGACTGGTGGTCTATTGCGAAAGAAATCACAAGTCCAAGGCCGGGATAGAGTTAGCAGAATCCGCATCAGAAACATATTTTGAAGGGTTATTAAATCCGCCGCGTACAGCACCTCAAATTCATTACGCTGCAACGTTTATTGTTGACGATAAGCTAGATATGCCCATCACAACAGCGGAAATAGCGAAAATTCTAGCTAAAACCAAAAAGAACAAGGCACCAGGAGAGGACAGAATCCCGTATGAGTTTTTCGTGTATGCATCCGAAAGTTTTTTAGCAGAATTAGCCAAAATATATAATAATATCCTGGACAATGCAATGGTGGATACATCGTTCACAAATAGTATAATTTTCTCGATATACAAATAAGGTGATCCAAATCAGCCATGCAATTACAGAGGGGTCTCTTCTGGGTATAATAAATGAACGACTTGTACTTTGGACAGAGCAGTATTCAAAATTGAATGAGTTCCAGGCAGGTTTCTGCAAAAGCTATTCGACAGTGGATAATATTTACAATTTGTGCTCAATAGTACCTACACCCAAAATGGTCAGAAAAGAAAAAGTATATGCTTTTCTTGTTGATTTTCGCGCTGCGTTTGACAGGGTGCCACGAAATCTATTGATTTATAAACTGCATCAAATGAATGTGTCTACCAGCTATGCCAACTTGAGGGGAATTCCCAATTTGTGGGGAATTTCACTTAGTACGGGGAATCGGGGAATGAGCTGTTTTTTGCGGAATTTGAAACCGTTCAGCTTTTAGTTAGTAAAGTCTGTAGAATATTTTTTGTCAAATTTTATGTAATGTAAATCGTTTAACTTTTTCAATTCTTCATATTTTGGGTCTTATAATCTTCATCTCTTCCTAAGGGGCCCTGCACTTTCTTGGTTTGGAGAAATCGATTTTTAAAAAAAATTGTACATATTATATTTCAAAAGTATTTTGTAAAAATTTCAGAGAGAAACTCGAAGTGCTTTCGTATCTATAGACGATTATAGCGGCGATCAAGCCAAAACAGTCGCGCAGCGCTTCGGCTTCCCTTTTGGCCGTTCATAAAGGCTTAGCTATGGATTTGTCTAGCACCTCCTGATTAATAACTCCGGACTGTGCTTGCATCGGTCACCGATCTGTGCGTTATGCAGATGCGCCTCTCGGTCTCATTGGGCAGGAGGAAGGTCCGTTGGGATTCGTCGATATATTTAAAAACCGATAGCCAAAACTTTGAACCCGTTCCTCCATTAGCACGTACGGTCTAAATTTTAAATATGTTTTTCTATACAACAATGGCCCCAGGACATAATAGAAAAAAAAGTTTGGTAAATTTTTTCCTCTATTTGCAACATTATACTTTTAAAAAAATCCTATTTTTTTAAAAAACTAATTTTGGCTGTCTGCCAAAATTCGGGTAGTTGGAGGGCTGTAGTATTTATATATTTTGGTCAAACAGCCCCTGTTTTGGATCCATGTAACTAATCACCTATTGCATTTGGAAGTAATCTTTCAAAAAGTGAAAAAAATAATATTAAAAATTCAAAATGTGACCATTTTTTTTCCAAATCAAAAATAGTTTTGATTTTTTTTCAAAAGGAACAATTTTTTGTTTTTAGGTCAAAAGAAAGCCCATGTATTTTTCTTTGAGTGTTTATCTATCAAAATGAACGTCGAATAACTCGGTACATCGGATTCATTTGAGCCCAATCGATTTTAAGAGTGGGTTCCCTTGAAATGCAATCTCCCATGTGTCAAAAGAATTCCGGAGTCAGAAAGTACATTCCTATTACCCTACCAGTTCTGGAGCGCATTAAAATATCATTAACCTTGATAAATTTTAAGCGTGTGTCGCTGTTATAATATAAAATTATACCGGTGCGGGGGATTTGATTGAAAATCGGGGAATTCCTCGCGGGCTATCGGGGAGACAGAAAAAATGAGTTGGCATCCCTGGTGTCTACAAAGATTGTTCGATTCATAGAAGAAGTTTACAAAAATACGAAATCAGCGGTATGGACCGGAAATAATTTCTCAGAATATTTTATAACGCACAGTGAAGTTAAACAAGGCTGTTTGCTTTCGCCATTACTATTTGCACTTTATAGTAACGATCTACATGATACTTTAGAAGGCGGACTTTTCATTGATTATGTAAAAATAAGGTTATTATTATATGCAGATGATATCGTTATACTCTCGGATGAAATCCACATACTACAAAGGATGATAAATCGTCTAGTTCAGTGGTTCTCAAGTGGTGGGGCGCGCGCCCCTGGGGGGTGGGGGCGTAGACAGATTTGAAGGGAGGCGCGGAGATATTTCAATAAACAAATATTTGAATACTCTGTAATGCACCATAACCATAATATTTTGCATTTAACAAAACAATTTATTTTTTCTTTCATATTATATGTTAAAACCTACAATATGCATCTTTTAGTTTCACATTTTCCACTTCTGACTTAAGGTACGGACACACAGTTGCGATTTTATCGGTGCAAATCCGCAACGTAAGAAATAGGAACAATACAATCCATTGTTTCATATGAGCGTGCACACACATCTGCAATTTTGACGCATCGTTTTTTTCGAACATTCACAGTTCCCCTCTTTTGTCATCCCGAAAACGCAAACTGCTGCGTTTTCATACCGACAAGTAACAAAATAAAGAAAAAGAGAGAAAATAATTGAAATATAGTTGAGATTTTTTCACCCATTATTTAGATGCCGTTGAAATTTTGTCAACTACATTTCAACTAATTTCGTTGTAATTGAAAAATTTCAACTATCACTAAATCAACTACAACTACTTTAAATAATTTAAACTATATTTCAACTAGTTTAGGGTTAGTTGAAATTATTTCAACTACAATTAAGTGATAGTTGAAAAAAAAGGAGTTAACTACCCCCCAGTCTGATATTAATACTTTTATTCTAATATTTATATTTAACTTAATAGTTAACTGAACTGGTAGAAATCTCAACTAAAAATCTCTTGTATGTGGCAGAAAGAAATGAAAATCAGCTGTTGCGATTTTAATGCGAAGAAATCGCTACAGTGCGTGCCCCTTTGCGTTTTCGAAATTCGCTGCAGAGACGCATCGAAAATGGTCCGAATTCGCATCGATAATAGCTTTAAATCGAAAAAATACGACATATTGTTAAAAATTATTATTAAAAAAAAATCGAATGTAAAATACCATTTTGAAAGAACTTTAGCCTTTGCCTTTGGTTAAAGTTTTTACTATCAAAATTTTAACATTATGAATCACTTAAGATAATGCATGATTGACTCTATTTATTAATTATTTGGTTAGTTTAAACTTAATTCCAACTAAAACGTCACTAACACTTCACCATCCTAGTTTTCCTCACGAGGAACAATTCAACCACTAAATAAATTTAGTAGTCTAGTTTATCTTTGACCCAAACTATCCAGAGCCTCATCCAAACTATGGAAAAACCAGAATTTTATCAAGGTGGGTAAGATTTAGTTTAAAAAATAGTAAACCAGCATAAAAAATTGTTGTGTGAAAATCAAAGTAGGGAACGCGCGGGTGTGCCACGAATTTGAAAAGGGGGCGTAGGATGAGAACCTCTGGTCTAGTTAAATATTGTGATACCTGGGGCATGGAAGTGAACCTCGACAAATCTCAGATTGTGGTGTTTAGAAAAGTTGGCAGGCTTGGAAACAAAGAAAAATGGTAATATAGGGGCAATGAATTAAGTAATAGTAACCAACGAATATAAATACTTAGGAGTTATTATTACGCCCGTACTGTCCTTTAGCAAACATGTAGAAAATCAAAACGCTGTGTAAACACCACATGGGCTAATTTTTTAAAATAATTTAAATAAAAACATTTTTTTAATATACCACGTTTTTAAAACGGACTAAAAAGTATAAAATAATTTCTCCTAGCCCCACACAGATTTATAACACCATACAGATTCATAACCCCATAAACATTGTCCTGAAAATATGTAATTGTAAGTCTGAAAATATTTGCATGATTCAAAACGAAAAGCGTGGGACGCTTATGGATAGAGGTAAAATTGGTAGCGGCTTAAGTGAACTATTCATCAGGCTGAAGGTTCTAAGCCAAAACCCTCTCAATTCTCGACAACATGTTTATCAGAATAGAAAATCCTGTGAATCAGCCCTTCATGACTGTGTTAGTACATTTGAACAAGGGCTGGAAGCAGGGAAATACACCCTGGGATGGTTTCGAACTATGCTATCCAAACGGCTGCTTATCACGGGGGGAGAAAACGATGACAGTGTTATGGTCGAGGATGAGAAAGGATGCCCCTAAGGAGGCGTACTCTCTCCTCTTCTATGGTGCTTCGTGGTGGATTCCCTTCTTAATGATTTGCAAAATTTTGGAGTTCACATCCAAGCATATGCTGACGATGTGTGCGTACTAATCTCGGGACGGTCCTCACAGACGGTGTGCATCAAAATGCAAGAGATTTTTTACAAGATCGAGGTTTGGTGCAACCTGCAGGATCTTTCAGTGAATCCCGGTAAAAGCACCATAGTGCTCTTCACCTGGAAACGCAAGTAGGATGGCCTGTTATTACCAAAAATGAAGGGAGTAATATTGCAGTTGTCTTCTGAAGTTAAATATTTATGAGTAACCTTGGATTACAAACTGTTATGAAAGACGCACGTCGAGCTGAAGGTCTCGCGTGCACTAAAGGTCTGACAATGCAGACGAACTTTCGGCAAGACTTGGGGTCTGAATCCAGCTCTGGTATACTGGGTATAAATTGCTCTTGTGATACCTATTGTCACGTATGCCTTTGTAGTATGGTGGAGACGAACTTTGGTTAAGTCCACAGTATCCTCTCTGACCAGGCTTCAGAGAAGTGTGTGCCTGGGTATCTCTGGTACAATGTGTACTACATCTAATGATACCCTCAATGCTTTGCTTGACTTGCTTCCTCTGGAACTTCAAATCGGTAAAGAAGCGATGAGAGCGGCCTACAAACTCCGGTTAAATGGAGTCTGGCATGTCGAGGCGGATGTAGGGCACAGTATGATATACCACTAGTTGTCAATACAGTGCCCACTGTTCTTGATGCCCATGGACAATCATGTGCCTTGCATTTCTTGGCGTAAGTTCTAGGGAGATCATTCATTGGATCAACGATTTCGTGGGTTCTATCCATAGAGAAAGATGGTCCGAGCTTGACTCCTGCAGAACCAGAAATTGAGACAACCTAACAGGAAATCAGCGAAATTTCTTCTGAAACTGAAAAGAAAGGACTTGAGAATACTGGTCGGTGTCATCACAGGGCACAACACATGTGGTCAGCATATGACTAACATGGGCGTCATCACCGATCCAATTTGCCAATCGTGTCTTGAGGACGACGATACTGCGGAGCATTATCTTTGTAGCTGTCCGGCGTTCGCTAGAATCAGATTAAGGCTGCTGGGTAGTGATGTCTTGAGTATGAATAATGTCCATACTCTCCCTCTTCCTGAGCTTCTAATGTTCATCAGTGAAACAAAGAAGTTCGAGATTGAGAGACCCTAGACCTTTCTTCTTCTCATTTATCCCCACATAACTTTCCTATCTCTCTACTCTCTTCTAAACTTATTCTTCACGTTTAGTAATTGCCGAATATTTGAAATTTCTTGCTTAAGTAATTTTTTTTAATGTTTTGTCTTTGAAATCCAGCAAAAAACCTAAGTGCAAAAATTTTTAGGAAAATCTTTTGCTCAATTTTTTCAAATATAATGCATTAAATTATTACTAACCGGAAATTTTTTTTACCAGATATGTTTATAAAAGATAAGAGAATATGAAAATCAAAAAATTGGTGGTTGTCTAAAGCTTCCTAGCTATGTTTTTTTAACCTTTATTAAAGGAAAAACAAATCCATGTAGAAGCAAGAAATTTGGTGTCATGATTGTGGAAGACCTAAACAACCATAATTTCACAACAAAATGTTTCTCTCAAGCCCCATTATAATTCGGGCGTCAAAGGGTTAATAAAAGCAAAATGCACGGAATTATTGGCTGGTCCTTAACCATTTAGATCCAACAGAAATTCTTCTCATTTCTTCGCCGCCAGAACTTTTGAGGAAATACCCTTTGCAATCAGAGGATTTGCCAATGACACAAGTTTCTCCTACTAGAATTTGCTGCTCACCGCTTCAAATCTTTTAAAATTATTTTTGTCCTCAAAAAGCAAAACAAAAATTGCAAAATACTTAAATTTTTAAAAATTATTACTTAGCATGCACCGTACCAAAAGCAAAATTGTGTTCGACAGAAAATTCGATGCGCAACGAAAATTTCGACAGGGTTGCACTGCTCATAATAATAATTTAACATTCGTTCTTCAATAACCAGCGAAGATCGAACGTAATAAGGGCCAAAATCTCTGAAAAAAAAATTCTTGAAAATTGTCGTGTTTTCTTACAAGTTTGGATATGATATCTTTATTTCGTTACAAATATGAAAATATAGTTTTATTAAAAACTTTACATATTTTTATTTACTTCATTGTGAAACAATTGGACTTTTTTTTTCTATTTCAGCTATATTTGCACTATTTTGTGATACTGGCCCGCTTACGGGACTGGATGGTATTGCCCCTGTCCTATCAATATTCCACGGATTCGAGCCTGAAATTGGAGATCCTGCATGACCAAATCCTGAATGATTTTCATGTTCCACAGCATTTGAGCCATCATATTGAGTGTTTTCTAATCTAGTAATAAGCCTTTCATCTTCTTCTCCAAACTCTCCACCCATTAAGGTTGGCTCACCGACAACCATTACATCTTGAGAAGAAAGTGAAAAGTTTGGACCAGATGGCGAACGCTTTTGATTAGTAACAGGTGGAGGATTTGCGTTCGTTGCTCCGCCTGAATTTGATCCTTTCCGTTTACGTCGTTTATTTGCGGGTCGCTGAGGGTCCTTTTTTCCTGGCGGTGCAACCATTCGTTGCCACTTTTGGAAAAGTGTTGTTTTTAGGCAATCGCGTGGACTAAGAGCATATGCTTTATGCCGCGACATGAGTTCCTGCATAGGTTCAAGTATAACACATAAACGAAGATAATTTAGTGTAGAATTAGTTATTCCAGCTCGTGTTATATTCTTCGTTATTTGATCTAAAAGCATTGGGTCCGGTGGAAGAGACGTTCCTATCACTGATCTAGGAATAAGCTCCCTATGCCCTTTAATTGTCATATGCCACGATTTTATACGCATATAATCATCATACATAAACTCTAAAATAAGTCGTGCATCTGCGCACACCTTTGTAAAGAACGGCTTTCCATGCTGCGTAATTACAGTACATTGATCACAATCCAATGTAATGGAAGTGTTGTGAAACGATTCTTTCGCATGCTTTAACTGGAAATATAGATCAGAAACGCCACCCTCATAAATACTCCGAAAAAAACGTGGAATTAAGGTTCGACCAATAGTATATCGTTTAGGGCCATCTTCCAAACAGAACAGAATTGTTAATCTAGCATCATCCTCGAAAAATTCGGTCGTGAATGAGTCCCACCAACAATTGTCACTTTCCTCGGTACGTTGCTGAAGTCTTTTATTCAGTTCAAATACACGATGTTCGGTATGACTAAAGTATGAATTGTGACGCCTAAACCCTTGTTCCATACGATCCATTTGTTGAGATCCACCTATTAGAGGAGGGTGACTACCAGCATGACTAAACGGAGAAGTAGGTGGCAACGCATTAAATTGCCCACCAACACCAAATATAGTTTGAGATGAGAAATGACCCCCTTGTCCACTATTAAATGGAGTTCCAGAGCTTCCTGGACGATTAAATTGTCCCAAACCAGACGATGGAGAACCAAAAGGGCCTCCAATTGGACCATTAAAATTTGCAGAATTCGACGATTGTGTGTAACTACTAGCAATATTTTGCTGTCCAACAGGGCCCGGTGTAGAAGAACCAGATGGAGCAGGCGATGATGTGTATTGTGGTGTATTAGATCCAGGTGGATTTGTGTTTTGAAAAATTAAAGATTGATTTCCAGCGGGTGACGATTGACCCGTTTGGGGATATTGAGAATTTGTTGAGCTATATGGAATGCCAGCTTGTGGAAATCCGCTTTGATTAGCTCCATCGTTACTAATAGCTGTTGCATTGCTCGATGCTCCTAAGAGTGATGCATTTTCTGAAACGTTTACGTTTTTCCAGTTTCCGTCGTCCATGGCTGATTGGGAAGACATTGTAGGTACTGTGTTAATTCCTCGGCGATTCATTCCTAGCATACTCGTTTCGAATGATTTCATTTAAGCATTTGATATCTAAAAAGGATAAAAACGATATAATTAAATCAAACAATTATAGCATTTGATTTGGATATATGTTTGTATGTGCATAAGGGTGCCTCAAAAAAAAAAGTTATGCGTCGGTCTCATTATTCATTTATATTTTATTGTGCAGTTTAATTTTGTTGCGAGTTTTGTTTTTACGAGTTTTTTCAATACTTAATTTGTGTTCTCATTTTTGGCAGCATTGCTAATTTCGATATTTTGTAATGACTGTTGTTCTTAAACATTAACTCTCTAGTTTCTCAACCCCCCTTTAGACGGTTTTCATCATAAGGGTTGGACTTTCTGTTGCTATATTTTATCATATCGTTTAGTCAATTTCCCAAGCTTCTAAAAACACATCGGTTGAGTTGTGATGCGTATCACAGACTTTAGCGGCAGTCAAAGTAAAAAATGTGTGAAAACCAGGAAAACTAATTATTTTTATTGAATTTGAGAATAAATAAATACTTCCCGAAAACTAGCTGTGAGTAGCTGGAAATTTGAATTTTGAATTAATAAAAAGTTTATTCAACCAAAAATAATCTTAGGTATTCAACATTCCTCACTTCATGAAACCACGCCTATTGATTTTTTTCGGTTTTGAGGTCGAACTCAAGCTTTTTACACTATTGATTGGTCAATCGAATTTGGGAACAATAAGATTAAGTTTGCTCTTCATTTCAGAGATTCGCTTTCTTTATCCGAGAATACTTAGAGAGGGTCGTACATGGCGCGAAGTGAAATTTAGCTTTGCAACTCTGATAGATAACAAAAACACTCGTCACTTATATCGTTCAACGAATCTTTTTCTCCCATTTCTGTGTCTTTTTACATATAATTTTTTCGTGTTTAAAAATAAGTGTTTAGATAGAGCAAAAATAAAATACGTCCGATCGGCTCAACAGACACGGAATCAAAAACAAAAATTGGATTGAGCATTAAAGCAAACGTTGAAATTTTTTTGCTCTTTGCAATTAAATTTCTTAATTTTGTGTTTGTTACCAGATTTTTAAAATATTTTGATGCAGAACCCAGGCATTGTAGGTAATAGGTACTATTGTATTATAGTAGTCGTGGTGTAGTGATTAGTGGGCAGGATATCCACGCAGGGTGAGCGCGATTTCAATGCTCGGCACGGTCAAAAATTAAATTTAGAAAATAAAAATTTCTAGACGGCACCACCTCTTCGCTGACAATTGAAAACCAGAGTAGCAGTTTCCTAAGAAAAGTTTTTTATTTCGCAGTCCAGATTCGGCATAGAACTTTAGGTTTATTTGAATGGTTTAAAAGGATGTTTTACGATAGATTTTGTATTTTGTGTGACAAAAACATTCAACGAGCACAAAGAATGCCAGATATATTTCTCAATGTAAAATGTTTTATTTATGCAGTTTCCGTGAAAACTAAAATATTTAATAGTATGTTCACATGGGAGACTGAAAATTTTATTTTGGTGCCTAAAATCGAATTGTCAAAAGAAAATCTGATTTTCAGCCGATTTTCAACGAAAAACGTTTTTTGGCTATGATTTTTCGCAATGTAACTCTGTGTTTCTGAGAAAATTTAGAGAATGCTACTACAATATATCATCTATTACAATATTTATATTTATTTTTTTTGGTATCTGCCAAACATGATGACATTAGTTATTTGTAAAAAGTGTGTGAGAAGTAAATGATCTCAAAAAAATGGAAATAAAAATTGACAGATGAAAAATCAATTGAGATATTCGATTTCAAGCATTATATACTGGAAAAAATGCGTACATTTTTAAGCTGCTGTATTGTATACAGTATACCGCCAAACCATTAGAAACACCACAAATTTCCTTTAATTTTGTTCGTAAATCCAGAGAGTTTTAACAGTTTTAAAAAGATTTTGCTACATTTTTTTCGGGAACTGTTTTCTTGTGACGATTTGGGACCGATTTGTCAAGTAATAATGGAAGAAAAGTTTATTCATACTGCGGAAATTTAGTTAACTTTTTAAAAATCCAAGGATTCGTTTTTGGATAAAAAAAGGTTTCGCTTTTCCTTCCAAAATTTTTTTTTTATTTGCACCATAAGTGCATAGATGTTTCTATCCAATTTTATTTTCACTTCATATGTATGCCTCCAAGGATCTACGTAGTTGTAAAGAGGCGACTCAAAAAACGTAATTTCCCCTTATTTTATTCGTACCATTTCATCTTTTCACAATGTGTTATTGAAGCAAAAACCTTTGTCATTATAGTCTATTATCTTTATAGAATTAAAACCAACAAAGTTTTCAAACAATAACATTTTCTCGAAGGACAGGCTCATGATAAGAAAAAAAAATAGAGGAAATAACATTTTTTGAGTCTCCTTTGAAAAGCTACTGAAATCAACTACCAGGTTTAAAATATTCTAGGGATATTTATGCATTTATGGTACAAGCAAAAAAAATCTAATATGGCCAAGGTTAACACTTATTTGTACCATATTTCAAAAGACATAGGTTTGGTTTTTGGTACAAAGAAGAGGGTTAAGGTCAAACTTCATCATTATTACTTGACTAATCGGTCCCAAATTGTCACCAGAAAACAGTTCCCGAAAAAAAGTTTGGAAAAATCTTTTTAAAACTCACTGCATTTACAAATAAAATTAGAGGAAATTTGGGTGTTTCTAATGGTTTGGCGGTATACTGTACTTAAATAGTTGGAGTAATACTCGTATACAAATACTTACATTCTACGTATTGAAATTTTTTGTGTAGTCAAATAAAAGAGTTAAAGAAGTCAGCCACACCTCAATGGATTTTCAAAATTTATGGCTCGTTGGTAATAGAATTGAATGCAGTTTATTTTCATATACTCTGATATATACACTGGTAAACAAAATAGTCGTTTAAAACGCCATTCAAAATGTGAAATTTTTTAGATTTTTCTTGTGTTTTGCCTTTTAACTCCGGTATTCCTTAATTTATATATCGTTGTAAGCAGCTAAATATCTTCTTTTCAACAAAATATAAAAACTTACTCCTGGGATTAGAAAAAAAAAGTTACAGGCAAGTATATACTTTAACCTATCAAAAATGGGTTTTTTGGTCCTAAGTCCAGATTTTGAGGGTCAATTGAAAATTCTGAGTATGCAGTGTATTCCCTTTGGCAGTAACAGGATAAATCTTTAAACCGCACAGGTCTCCGCACAAGAATTCTTAAGGTTGGAAAAAGGTAAACTTCGCGTATTCAGTGCAGAATTCCTCATTTTTTCCTCTTGGCTCTTTATTTGACTTTATATATATATATAATATATATATATCTATATAAAGGAAAAAATGAGGAATTCTGCACTGAATACGCGAATTATTATATATATATATATATATGTATATATATATTAGATGGCTTATTTGCTCCATACATTTTGCTAAAGTATTTCAGATCTTAATTGTGACAGTGGAATATGAAAATAGGGTGCTAAAAACCAATTAAAATGAAAAAAAAAATTTTAATTTGCGAAAACTGGATGCGCTACTCCGAAAACCGTGATTTTAAAGGATGTTTTACAATAGGTTTGGGATTTTGTATGGAAAAAGTATTCTACTTGCATATAAAAGATTTTCAGATATCCACACCTACGTAAAAAATGCCGCTTAAGCGAATGGCGTTCGTAAAAAAAAAAAGTGCCAAATGGTCACTTTAGGCGCTACGGGTGGCTTTGTGTTCAGTTGTATCAACAAACTGAGTACGCCATTCGCTTAAGCGGCATTTTTTACGTAGGTGTGGATATCTGAAAATCTTTTATATGCAAGTTGAATACTTTTTCCATACAAAATCCCAAACCTTTTGTAAAACATTCTTTAAAATCACGGTTTTCGGAGTAGCGCATCCAGTTTTCGCAAATTTAAATTTTTTTTTCATTCTAATTTGTTTTAAGCACCCTATTTTCATATTCCGCTGTCACAATTAAGATCTGAAATACTTTAGCAAAATAAGCCATCTAATATATATATATATATATCTGGGAATGTCCATTCACATTCAAGAAATAAATTGTGCTTATGCCGACACTGGTAGCTCCTCTAACAAAAAGAAAGCTACCACGGTAGCACCCATTTTGATTTTACTCCGCACGATCTTTTTTACAGAAAAATTTTTTGTGATATACACTAAAAGTTGAAAAATTGTTCAATATTTGAACACTCAATTTTTCGACAAATGAACAGAAGATCTGATTCGAATATCGGTTCGATCAGATTCCCAACGCCATTTCAATTCAGAATCGGTTAGCAATTCCACAACAAAGCAATTCTGATTTGGCAACAGCTTCAATTGTAAACAAATGGGCTACAAGTTGGGACATATTAGAGAGCAATAGTTAATAATTTATAGTTTTTGTGTTAAGGTTGGCTAAAATCTGTTATATATTTTCAAAGGCTGAACTGTATACTCCATGCATTTTTTCAGAAGTGAACATTCTCAGCAGCAACTTTGATATACAATAAGTTTTGATTTTGAAATAATATATTGAATAGAAAATGTCACGCCTACTTAAAATTGTATTAGTTTTCATTTGGATGATGGCTTTTTTTCTTCTTAGACTTCGGGCTCTGGTCGGCGTTATTTTGGGTGTTATTTTGGATTGACTATATTATAGCTTTGTAATATAACATAACATATAATATAAAATAACTAAATAAAAGCAGTACAAATTTTTACAAAAGCGTTAAAAGTATATGAGAGAAATGAGTATAACAATGGGATCTTATCTGATATTCTCATGAATAGTTTGAACTTCATAAACAAATTATTCAAATCCATTTTTTAAGAATAGTAACAAATTATATTCTAATAACAATCGCGAAAATGTTTCTAGGATATAAAATTTTTTTTATATTACCAAATTACTTCACACATCAAATGTAAATTACCAATGAGAATACCAGCTTCGAAACATAGTCATATTTTACAAAATAAACAACATACCGTAATTATTAAGAATTTGCCGTGGTATATAAAGTACACAATTTATTTTACCATTAACCTCACGTTAATAAAAACACTCAATGAATCTGTATCTACAACACAATTTTAGGTAAATTTAGTGGTGGTTCATTGTCGATAGTAAAGCTCGACTATCGATAAACGGTAGAAAACATCACTAAGTTATTTGTTCCCTATGTAAAAGCTCAACCATGCTAAGCATTAAACCAATTTACAATGGAGCGAGAACGCGAGGCGATGTTCGAAAGCGTCACGTCGACAAATGTTCATTCAATGTGTTTCAATGTGCGCATATACAATGAAGCGAGGCGAACTCTCGTCTCGCCAGTGAATTTCGAAATTTGAAAAAACCTCGCCAGCTAGATGCGATGTTGATACAAGTAGTGTTGCCATATAGGTAATATCACTGTTGAAATAAAATAAAATTTGTAGCATATTAGCAGAAAACTGAGGAAAAACGGAAAAATTCTTAGTGCAGCAATTATTGAATTAATAAATAATATTTTTTACTATATTTTTCTGAGAATAACTTCATTTTAAAATATATACACTATATTTGAAAAAGAAAGATGATAACTCTACATGATGTAAGATCATTATAAACAGCTGTTTCATATATAATTTATTTTGTGTGCAGAGAGCAAAAATCGTAATTTTTATTTGCCAGATTTAAAAAAAAAAAAAATGCAGAAAATATCGCCTAAAAAAGTAGAATTATTAATAGAATTAGTAAAAAACAGGCCGTCACTTTTTAAAAAAATCAAAAACTATACAGAAACAATGAATATAGAGACTAATTGTGGAAGGAAATAGCAGACACAAATAAACATGAAGGTACGTTTTTATATTTATAATACATAGTTTGCATATACAATTTGTTCTTCTTACAAATAGTTCAAGATTGCAAAACTGCTTGGAAGTCTATGAGGGATCAATTTCAAAAAAGTCTAAAAGAGAAGAAGGGCAGTACAGGCGAAACATGTGAAACCGAAAAAAAACCGTGCAAATACTTTGAACGTCTTCAATTTCTCAGGGATTCGTTGGAACCAAGAAAGTAAGATCTTTTAAATTCAAAAATACCTCATGTTATCAAATTATTTTCGTTATGTAGAACAGCCTCCAGTTTTGATTCCGTAGACATTTTTGAAACTGATGTGGAGTATAACGATGAAGATGACTCATTTGCTCCACTCACTGGTAGCAGTGAAGCTAAAGCATTTTTCGACTCCATCCCATCGTCATCTGAGAACAGTTGAACGTCCGCTGCCAAAAGGCAAAGAAGTTCCACTCCAAGATCTGCCAAAAAATAAAAAGATGATGACGATGTGTTATAAGATTTTCCGGGCGAGCTTTTACTAAAACTCGAGCAGCGAAATAACTCAAAGGACGATGCGAATGGGATACACAAATTTTTTGCAGGTTTAGCAACAACAATTGTTAGGTGCAATATACCAAATATCGAACTTATGGAAATACAAAATAATTTATTTACTTATAGCTTTCAGCAAGTTAAAAATTGGAAAGCAAAACAACAATAATAACTGTAAATTTTGTATTTTTACTGCATTAGCCCTAATTACGATAAATCGTCTTGCATTATTGCAAATGCAAATTTTTATTGCATTTCGCATATACTTGTTGCGATAGCAAAAATATTTTGCATTTGCATTGATGCAGGACCATGTTCAATTGATAGTGATTAGTGATTTATTTTTTATATTTTCCTTTAATATCTACATATTGTCATTTTTGTTTTAAATGTTGAATTGAAATACATTGAGGCTTTCTGAGTGAATGTCTTTCCAAACGATTTTTAATTAATTGAAAAAGAGCGTTGAACTTTCCAATAGACATTCTTGTAGCCTTCTTAAATATTTCAGGGTCATTCTTCATGATTTGGAATGTAGTTTCATAATATTCGATTTGTTGAAACTCGAACACCAGACTACATCCTTAAATACTCTAAAACTCTTATTTTTCTGTTTGTTTCATTGTTTTTAATGTTCTTATTTACAGTAGACGCTGTAAATGAAATTTTCAAGAGAGTAACGGTTAAACTTATATTGGAAACAAATAAGAAAGTTATAGTCGCTCTAGCCCGATTGTGAAACATCCTACACCTTGAGTAAATGTTATTTTATGATGGATTATAAAGTTGTTGGTAAGCGTTTTCTTATTTTACAAAAAAAGCTGGACTATTGTCGAATTTTAAGTAGTAGCTTTTTAAATATTTGTTATTGGGCAAAATTAAACAAAACTTTTTTTCAATTTTCTAGAATGTTGTTCAAAATTGACATTAATTTGATGTCGAAATGCAGCTCTGCACTCAGCACGAATTCATTCTGAACAGCGTTGTAAAAATGGGTACTTTCTGACAGGATGAATAAGCATTGAAAGAGGAGACAAAAAACTAGACTTCCGGCATTCTCGTTTTTTCTCTCATTGCGTGTACACGTCGAATCATTTTTAATCTTTGATACAATCATTTAAATCAAACTCATCCGGTCATTAGTTGAGCGTTTTTATATTTGATACTCATCTAGGCACTCACATTTTGTATTATTGTTTCAATTGTGATTAATAGAATTTACTAATAAATATTACTTTCAATCTATATCTTGTACAAAAAAGTTGTCACTCAACCGCTATCACTGCAAAATTAATATTTTAAATTTCATCGCACATCAATTATGTCAGACAGTAAAAGCAGTACCTGTCAGTCTGACAAATCTAGCGACTCAAAAAGCACGTCATCACCATCAACTTTAGCTACGACACTAAATTCGAGACTCTCTATTGGTTCGGGAGATAGTATCCCTGGAACACCAACTTCAGGAGGCACCGTAGTTGAAGTCCCACTCAAGGATTCACCACCTAAGGATCCACCAAAACAAAGACGGCCTCGCTCACCGTCTCCAGCTGTTTTGCCGCCTCAACTTACACTCAAGGTCAGATCTCAACGATCAAGAATTAATCTGATCATTTCATCTCTTAATTCACTCACAAAGAGTCCAAAAACAATCACTCTTGATGAGTTACTTTCACTCAAAACTCAAGTTGATGGTGTAAATCATTTTTAATGGAGCACTCATATTTGGAATCATCATGACCTGCAACACTCATTGACCACTCATACTTCAGTGAGAGTCTATATGAACAAGAAGGGATCTTCGTAATGCGATTCAAGCTTCATGCTGCGAAGATCAAGGCCTCACTGAGAAGTCTAGTTGAGACATCTGCAGTTACTCCTGGTGTTCAACAGTCATCTCAATCACGATTGCCTAAAATCTCTTTGCCATCATTTTCAGGAGATTTTGCATCCTGGTTGACATTTAAGGACCATTTTGCGTTAATGGTCATCAATAACAGCAACATCTCCAATGTAGAGAGACTGCATTATTTAAGATCAACTCTCACCGGAAAGGCGCTCGACTCAATTTCAAATCTGCTACTCACAAATTAAGCTTTTGAAACTGCATGGGAAACACTCATCACACGTTTTGAGAATAAGCGTAAACTCATTGCGACTCAAATAGAGAAAATCTTCAGCAACTTTGCAGAGGCCAAAAGAGCTCCAACTAAGGCAGCAGCACTCACAGCAATCATCAACACAATCAACAACGCACTCAACTCAATCACGATTCTTGGTCACTCAACAGAAAACTGAGACACTTTTCTGGTGTTCCATATCACTCTTCATCTTGATCGAGAAGCAAGAGAGAAGTGAGATACTCATCTTGGTGACACATCAGACATGCCTACTTATTCGCAGCTCTACTCATTTAGCACTTCACGCATCAGAACTCTAGAAAACATAGAGCCACTCCCATCATCAACACCTTCCACATCACAGCACCAACAAAAGATGCAACATCACTCCACTCATCACGTGACTCAGTTTCGCTCAACACAACTAGGCTCTCAATAAGCAACTCAGAGCGATAAGTATCATTGTGATTGTTGCCACTCAAATGACTTTATTGTTTTTTGCAGCCACTTCAGAGCATTGACACCGCAAGAACGGCTACGATTGGTGGAAGAAAAAAGATTATGCCCCAATTGCATGGGTCGACACAATGCTGCAGACTGCAAGAGTAAGACAGGCTGCAAGGTGTGCAAACAACTGCATCACACCATGCTGCATGATGTGTATAGAACTCCATCATCACAGCCTGGTACTCAATCAAAATCAGCGACTCATTAGGAAGAAGGAGCAGTCTCGATACCTCACTTCAAGCCATTTCAACCATTCAACTCATTAGATTTCAACTCATCACATCAGTCAACTCTACTAGCAACAGCAATAGTTCAGATTCAACATTCAACTGCAACTCAACAAGCTAGGGCACTTATCGACCATGGCTCTGAACTAAGTTTTATCACCAATCATTTAGCCACTCGTTTACAGCAACATTCATCAGTGACAATCAGCGGTGTTGGTGGAAAAATGGCAACCAAATCATCAGGAGTAGTAATATGCGACATTAAATCACTGAACTCTACAACGTCAGTGACTATACGTGCGCATATTCTCAAGACACTCACCACTCGCTTACCAACATTTAATCGCCAGTCATCTGGAGAAGAATGGCCTCATCTTAGAGGGTTGACATTGGCAGACTCATCCTATTTAACACCTCAGGCAATTGACGTCATTATTGGGGCTGACTATTATGGTCCAATCATCAAGCCCTTACATCATATTCTACTCACCAAGCATGCCAATAGCCCAACTTTCCATATTTGGTTGGCTGATTCTTGATCCAGTTACTCATGGTACATCAGATCCTCATCACTTCACTCATTATGCAACAACATCATCTGATAATCAAGCACTTCAACAACTGCTAACGAGATTCTGGGTCCAAGAAGAAGTGCCACACTTTAATCAACATCTACGCACACCTGAAGATCAAGAGTGTGAAACTCATTTCCAGACGACTCATTAGCGCGATTCTTCAGGTCGATACATAGTTCGAATCCCACTCAAGGCAACTGCCACGTCACTGGGTGACTCATATTAAACAGCATATAGATGTCTTCAACGTCAAATACAAAGTCTCAAAAAAGATCAAGAATACAGTAAACTGTATCACTGAAAAATAGAAAAGTTTTCAGAGAATATTGGCAAAATGTGGCTCAGTAGCCAAATTTAAATTTTTTAAAAGTAAATTTGCACAATTCTTGAAACAACATGAAAAATATAATCGCCCATAACTTCTATATAACTTTATTTACAAGAATAATATATTTAGAATCCGAATTTTACAAGAATTTCAACGAGATTCTCTTGAAATGCCGAAAGTAACTCAGCAAACCGTCAAACACTTGGCTGTAGAAAACAGGGAAAATATGATATATTTTTTTGACATTTTGCATTTTGTTTTCATAATAGCTGCTCTAGCAATATAAGATGAAATAGCATAACTGGAGTTAAGATGGAAATATTTTATCACATATTTTTGACTAAAAATAATAAACTGGTGCGAATTTTAAAATAATTTTTAGAATTATATATCGTTTTAAGAAAGATCTTCAATTTGAAGATAAAGTCGTTTAAAACAATAGCTGCGTTTTATTCGCCACTTGTTTTTAGTTATGTATAACTAACAGCGATTATTGTATGGGAAAACACCAACAAAGCCGCAGAGATAACACGTATTATAGCACACAAATATTCTTCTTTTTCTCCAAACGTATAATCAGTCAAAAACAAAATTCGATTTTCTATGAAATTCCTTTTTTGTCGTATTTCCACCTAAAGTTAAAATTTCAACGAATTTTTTGCGAAAATGTTATTGTATTCCTGAATGAGCTTCACTTTTTTTTGCAACGTCATCGACAACAACTTTTTCAATTCAATTTTTGTAACCTGGGGGTCAATTCTCGTTCCGCGTTATCGTGAAGTGAAAAATATTTTCACCAATTCACTACATTTGCGACTCTTGTTTTGCTTTATAGTGGGTGCATTCAGAAGGTATAGCTGTTGCGCAACTGTGGCGTGTGTGTTTTCTGAATAGGTTATTGTGAATTTCTGCTCTGTGGAGCTGTTGGCATTTTGACGCCATTTTTTCCATCATATTATATTTCTGCTCTTTCGAGCCAACATGTTGTCTCAAAAGACCTGCGCCGTCTATTTTTATTTATCGGCGGTTTGGCGATTTTTAGACGGTGGCTGGTAGCCGATATTTTCTTTTGTTTCGGCGGCTGATATAAAAACACTCGAATATAATATTTTAAACAATCCTATTATAGGCAAATTTATTTGTTTAATTTTATTCAATTATGAAGTATGTCGTTCATTTGTACTGTGAGTACGGCTTAGCCAATAAATAACGGCCGGCAAATAAAAACAAAGCGGCGGCCAGAAGTTGACTGTAAGCCGCAGGGCGCAGGTTTCTGGCTTATAGTTAAAAAAAATATATAAAAAATATACAGTTTCAATTCAATATACAATTGGCGAGTGTATTTAATAATAGATAGCTTATATTATTTTTGTCTTTGATAAAATTAAAATGTTTTCACTTTTTTGTTTCTCAAAAAATAAAACAGCTGTCTCTCAAAAATTTGGCAAATGATCCATCATGTCATTCAGAAGACACAAAATGTACATATGTAGCAAAAGCGAATTTAATCTCAACATGTTAAGCCTCCGGTGTGTCTTCTGAATGCAACCAGTGACAACAGCTGATCAAATTCAGGTGAAGTGAAAAAAATGAAAGTTGAAATAGATGCAGTGTTAAATGGCATTTCAAACAAAACTTCAAGCAAAAAGAGCTAGCGAGGTCCAAAAGGAACACCGCATAAATTATTTGGAGGAGAATGCGGACTTGGCCAAAGATAAGTAATATCTATTCAGTTTCAACATTTTGTGACTTTCTTATGAATTGTATTTTTCTTTATAGGTTTGTAAGCGCTGACGGATGAAAAACGCAAAACAAGAAATGGGAGGGCTTAGCGCTGGCACTCAAAGGATTAGGTTCAGCCTAAAAAAGTGGCACAAAATAGGGAAAATATTAGATCGATTTGAGGTATTCCTCCTTAAAATTCTTGGATGCTCTCTACAAAAATTTAAAAACAATTATAAATAAAATTGAAACATGAAATTATCATCTTTGAGGCATTTCATGTGAAGCGGACAACGAAAAAAAAGTATGGTTCTCAAATTCGTTGAAACTCAACCTAATTGAACCTGTAGAAAATATGAATGTAGACTAAAGTGGCCCTTAGTTATAGGTAATTTTTCAAAAGTAAAAATATTGCTGTTGCTTTGCACTAATCTGATTCCAATAAAAAAAAAAAACCGGTCTGTGCAAAACTTCAGCTCCATCGGACAACTTTTAGATGACTCCCAAACATCTTGAAGTTGAAACATAGTACACGCAACTATTAACTCCGTTCAACAGCGGTCTAGTCTTCCCTATCTTAATCATTTTCTCGTTTCTTAGATAAATTTATTTTGGAACATCCATTGTGTGACAACATTCTGAATACAATTTTTTAAAAGTAAATTCGCACAAATCCTGAAATAATATGAAAAATATAAGGAATATTACGTTTTTTTTTTAAAATAGCACACAACTTCTATAGAAGAAACTTATTTGTATTTACAGAAATAATATCTATAGAATCAATTCTGGATTCCACAAGAATTTCAACGAAGTTATAATTCTTGTGGAATAGTTTTTAGACATTTTGCATTTTGTTTTCATAACAGCTGCTCTTGCAATATTTCTGTTTTAAAAATGAAAAACAGCATAACTCGACTTAAGATGGAAAATATTTTATCACAAATTTTTGTCTACAAATAATAAACTGATTTTTTAATAATTTTTAAATAATTTTTAGAATCATATATTATTTAGAGAATGATCTTTAATTTTAAGATAAAGTCGTTTGAAACATTGCTATAGTTTCTCTAATATTGCAATTCAAAGCTGTTAAACTCGGCTGACATGAAAGTAAACTTAAGCTGTTATTCCAAACTTATAATCACTTAAAAACGAAATTCGATTCTCAATGAAAATTATTTTTTGTCGTGTGTCCACCTAAATTTGAAATTCAAAAGTTCTGTTTAATTATTAACGTATAAATGAAAGAACATATTTTTCTTCAACGTTATAATTAATTTTATTTAGAAATAGAATAGTGCTTGAGGCGATTCGGATTCGCGGGTGTAACTATAAGAGTTATAGTAAAGAGACTTTGTAATAATTAATAAGTGGGGCTTTTATAGCCGTTGCCACAATAAAATAACAGACTTAGAATTATAAAGATAAAAGCTTAAAGTTAACATATTTTAGTACAAGTACTAGATTTGAATAAATGTATGTAATAGAACAGAAGAAATTTATGTAAAATTTAAACAATTTGAAAATATGAGCGACACATGAACAAAATTAACATAAGCAAACACAACAGCAAAACATAAGCAGACGCATGAGTTGAAACTCGTTTCAACATGGCGGCCCCCTTGCACTAGTGCAAGATTCATGGAAGTCGCAAGCTGCTGGAGCGTTTGCATGGCTGAGTTGAGTATATAGCGTGCGCGGCAACGTCTTTGGCTGGAGGTTCCTAGTTCGATCTTGGTGCGACAGGTGTTTAGGTGGGACACTGGTGTGTGAAATGTTTTTTCTAGCTTGAGCAGTATGCATTGTTGTGCAGGTTTTCAGTTATCTGTGGAAGGAAAAAATAGATTTAATACCTGGTATTTGAAAGCATGGGAAGATGTTTGTTAAATTTTTGCGTGAGAAGCAAAAGTTGTTTTTGTAAACCTGTGGCTGACGGCCACTTTTTTTCAAACGAGTTTTGAAAATTTATTGAGAAGAGTGGTTCACGTGGAATAAGATTGTTCTTACTCGGATGGTAAGATACAACCTTAGTGGGGGCAGGGTAATTATTCCGTTTTGATTGCGAAAGTTGGCTATATGAGGAATGTCGGGGCCACAATTGAGTTTGGATATAGAGATTTTATAAGCGGTGAAAAGCTTAATGTTGCAGAGGAGCCACTTAACCTTTTGCAGCCAAGAGATGAGAGGAGTCGGAGATGTCCTTCTCTTGTGAAAAGTAAGCTTTTTCCGGCTTAGAGTGATAACCGCGGAAGGCTTATTGTATGCAGAGTAGAAGCCACTTGACCTTTGCTACTCAGGGATGAGAGGATCTGGAATGTCCTTCCCTTGAGTGCGGATACAAAGGCCAGCGCAATAAGCTCATTCCAAGGCATAATAAAAACCAGGGGATAGGATTTTTATGCTCGGTTTGAGTGTATCCATCGAGGGAGTACGATGGTTTTGAGTTATATTGTTTGTTTGGTGGCTAACCGCAGGGGTTCTAACCGCGGAATGCTTATTGTATGCAGAGTAGGAGCCACTTGACCTTTGTCACCCAGGGATGAGAGTGTCCTTCCATGAGTGCGGATACAAAGGCAAATCCAATAAGCTAATTCCGACGCATAGTAAAGTCCAGGGGATTGGATTTGAATGCTCGGCGTGAACTGGGTTTTGCGTGATTCATCATAAGCGATAGCTAACCTGCCAGGGATAAAACTGTCGCAACATTTGGCTGGGGTAAACAAGGGTTTACTTCCGTAGTTAAATCATTTTGAGAAAAATTTGAAATGGGGTTTCAGTTATATAAACGAAAGTTTACTTTAAGTAGTGATGAAATAATTTTTTGAGAGAAA
Source organism: Toxonevra muliebris (assembly GCA_963691655.1). NCBI lineage: Eukaryota > Metazoa > Arthropoda > Insecta > Diptera > Pallopteridae > Toxonevra > Toxonevra muliebris. Next base: position 46,034,673 of record OY829328.1, on the reverse strand, counting down.
TTGCCAAATTACCAATTGAAATATGAGACTAGGCAGTAGAGGGTCTACTGTAGTGCTAGAGAATTACACGAATGTACATTTATGAGTATAATTTACGATCCGTTAAAAAGTGTTAACTTTATTTGGTTTTATTTTTAGTATAATATTGTTCACATTTGCATATGTTCATTGGGCTGCATTTCTTTTGCAAATCATAGGTGAATAATATGGGGTACTCAACTGTGGGTTGTGCCTTGTTTGAACTTATATGAATTTAGTTTCAAGAAAGGTCTTATATTATTTTTTTGAAGTATAGCAACCCATCTGAAACTATAAATATGAACAGAGAGAGAGAAAAAAAAATTCGTGATTGCAAAACGTTTATGCAAACATATGTAGCTATGTATTTTGAGTTAATTGCTTCCTTTTTTTTGTTTTTTTTTTTTAATTCAAATATTCGTATTAGCTTGCGCGAAAGGTTTTATTTGATGCAAACGAGCGAGCAAATGTTTGTGCAAACGAGCGAATAAAAATTCTTTCAAACGTTTGTTCTTATAGAGCAAGTAGAGAGAGAGAGAGATGTCAAGTAATGATCGAATGATAACTGCTTGCACTTAGGTTATGACGGATAAATGATAATTGTAACGAAAGCATTTAGTAATATTTAATGTATATTTTAGTATATATTATTTTTTAAGTATATAATGAAACTTGTCAAAATATTCAAATGTACCATTTGCGGTAATTACTGTATACATATAGAGCGACAAATAGCGGAATGAACGGAATTGGAAAACGCGCCAATTTTGTATGAGTATATAGAGAAAATGTGTTAAGTTTTAAATGTGTAAATACATATGTACTTAAATGCCTATAAGTATATAGGTACTTGGGATTTTAACAGTTTTATATTGTTTACCGTGATTCCGATAAATTTCAAGGGTATGAGAGGTTTTTGATATTATAGGCTATGGAAAGTGGGAGACTATAATTTACCATGCATATACATATATATAATGGGCTTTTGTAAAGAATGAGAATGCGCCAACTTACCCTCTCATTTCCCTGGATTTTCTTACTGTGGTGTTATAATAGGGGTGTTCCGATGACCTTTGCTGTTGCTTTCTGGTGCAGGTGCTGCTGCTGTCATTATAACAGCTGATGGTGGCGTTGATCCTGGTGGTGCTGTTGTTGCTGGTGGTGATGCTGCTGTTACTGATGTTGTTGTTGCTGTTGATGATAACTCGTGTGCTGTGGGTGAATGGCGGGTGGTTTTATTTTGTTTGCAGCTATTGGATTTGCTGATGTTGTGCTGGCAGCTGCTGATGAATGAGATTCACTCTCGTGTATCCGCACAATAAGAAAGGATTTAGTAGTTCGGTATTCGGCAACGATTTGTTTTTCAGCTTCGTGATGTTTCAATGATTCCACATTTTTTTCTGCAACGTCATCAACAACAACTTTCTTCTCAAGTTTTTCATTTCCATTTTTGTAACCTGGATCATCTTTCCATGAAATTGAAATTGAAAGTTCGTTGTTGAAGAAATCGGTGCTGATATAAAATTTCGAGAAGAATTTTTTTGTAGCCTGCTTCCAATATAATTTAAGCTTTATTTGTCTTAATCGCTGTTGGAAAATTTTCATCAAATAATGATAGGGAGCTAAGTACTCGAGGTGGGTGATAATTTTGATTGCAGCAGCCTTTCTGATTTCTCGATCAATATCCTGATAATTTATCAATTAACGCATAAGCAAAAAGTAATGAAAAGGAGCTTTAATTCCATCTGGTGATAGAAACCAGGCCCGAATATACATCCAAACAAGAAAAATACAAATTCTTTTTAAGAGTTCTTTCCCTTAGGAGATAAATAAAACTGGTCTTGAGAAAGGTATATCTTGAACGCATAAATCATAGTTAGCTCTAACAGTTCTGGCTATTCATCCCGGTGTTGTTTCTTCATCTAAAGGTGTTGTTAGAAAAATCCAAGAACAAAAAATTGATTTATCTGAAAAAATGACTTTCCAGACGACAATGTAATACTTCATGGTCGATGAGGGCTGCCTCGCAGTGAAATATCAGGGCCACCCTACTGTACACGTACCGATACAATTGTGTTTTAACCTTAACATTTCGTCGGCTGAGAATTACAGGGTTCTATGAATAATTTTTTTTCGAAAAATTAGATATTGGTATCATCGGACTCGTACTTGCAAGCACTTTCAAATGAACCCATGCACGTTCACGTTAATTCAAGCTTTGTACTCAAAATCGCAAAAAAATAAGATTCCGTCAACCAAAATGTAGTTCAGACAGAACTATAAGGTTCTATGTCCAAAATTGGATACTGCCGAAAAAACAACAAAGTTCTATTTCCATCAATTTGTCGTTGCATGAATTGCCACCTTAGCACGTTAAGAGCAAATACTGCTTCTAGGTTGAAAAAAAAAATTAATAGAATAATAAATTTATGTGAATAATTGCGTGTGCCATTAAAACTATGGATGTAAGTCCAGATAGTAATGAATTTCTCCAATATGTTTGGCATAGCTTCGACCAATTCATCGAGAAGCGCGAAAGTAGCAGTACATGTTTAAAGAATCTCAAAATTGAATATTTTTTAAATTTCTTCATTTTTGTAAAAGATTCCTTCAGAAAGTGTATGTATAGCAAAAATCTGGGCAGTTAAATTCGAAGTGTGGAAGTTGAATGTAAAGAACAGGAATCGATTTTGCCAGTGCTCTGCTTAAAATCCTTAACCGCATTATGTTCGATTGTTCAGGAGTTACAGCAATGATCCTCTCGAGAGCTTCATGTGTTTCACAAAATCATTAATCATTTTACTTTCATAATTATGGATTTTCTAAAATAACATCTAAGCATCCAAAGAATAAATTTCAAGTTTTCTACTCCAGGACGTTCGATATTTCAAGAAATGACTAATGCTTTTAGTTGCATTGAACGCGTTTTACGCACTCGAGAATATTATTCATCCTGGTATTTAATTCGCATATTTCTAAATATGAAATTCAAAAACAGAAACAAATGCTATCGTTAGATTTCAAAGTAGTAGTAGTAGTACCATTCGCAAAAGTTGTCCAACTTCAACTAACACTGAGACTTAGTGCATTATAATGCTTGGTTTTCACTATGTCAAATTCAATCAAATTTGCCAGCATGTTGGCAAATTTCATATGGGAAATTCTCTTTTTTTCTCTCTTTGACGGCAAATATGACATAGTAAAAACCAAGCATTTTGCAGACGATCACAATAACATCTTGGGCACGAGTGGTTGTTGTTTTAATATAACGTGTAAAATTGAGAGAGATAGCAAGAGAGTAAAATTTGATCGGCACGATCACCAAATGATTTGGCTGTCTATGCCATGAGGTATATCATGAGATCAAACCAGTAGATAGATAGATAGATTAGAAAGGGTGTGTTGTACTACGACCTTAAGAGATCTATTGTACCCCCGATAGTAACCTGTTCACAGGTTGTCAGACAAGCCAATCTTGCTGAGGAATCTCAGCAATTGATGTGGCTTTAAGGCTATGATATCCCCACTACTTGGGTGGTAATGCCCCACGTACCTCTTCCTTCTGTGAGTGAGCGCCTCGCAGTGCATTAGGATGTGTTCGGATGTTTCCTTGTCTTCTTTGCAGAATCTACAAGTGCTGTCCTGACTTAAACCTAGGTTTTTCATATGCTCCCCCAATGCCCTGAAAGGAAGCCCATTATTAGCCTTAGTTGGCTTTTATTTAACTTAAGACAGAGAGCCGCTCTGCTGAGATCAAACTTCCCAATTAGCAGCTTTGACTGTCTAAGCTTTGGGAGGAGTGCCCAGTAGGATGATCTGGTATTTTGTTCTTCCTCTTTTAGTGTGCCTTTTAAGGTTTGAATTCCTATACCTTACAAGGGTTCTGGACCAATGAAGGTCTTGGCCGCTGCGTTCCTTGCCAAGTGGTCGGCTACTTAGTTACCATAAATACCTTTATGGTACCTTATTAGTCTTGCCTAATGTATTTAGTAACTCTTGGCATTCCCATACTATACTCTGATAGCAGCTTGACTATCAGAGTATATTACTATTTTTTGCTTTTTGTACCCACGTTCGAGGTTGAACTGTGCACAGAGCCAAATGGCAAGAATCTCTGCTTGAAAGATGCTTGAAGTTTTTCCATTGGCTCTGAGTGTTTGGTTTTTGGACCATACACCCCTGCACCAGTTCCTTCGTCCGTTCTCGATCCGTCGGTGTACCATCTGAGTGTATGTTCTTTGTGAGAGGTATGGAAAGTTTGTATGTCCCATTCTTTCTTGTTACTAAGTTCAACCTTGAAATGTTTTTCGAAGTTGTATTTCTTGTTCATATCGTCTCTAGGTAGCGTGGCTAGGGGAATGTCAGCAGAGATACTTTCGAGGTTTCTACTGCTTAGGACTTTCCCCCTGCCGGCTCCTTCTCTTGATATGCCTATAAGTGTCCTTTTGGCTGCCTATGAGTGTCCTTTTGGCTGCCGTCTCTATAACTATATGTAGAGGAGTGAGGTCGAGTAGTGCCTCCATGGCTGCCGTGGGACATATTCTCATGGCTCCTGTGATACAAACACAGGCCAGTCTTGACAATCATGGTATACATCCACTTTAAGATGTACGGAGTACAGCCCCAGGTTTTTCCTGCTAAGTTTCTGCATATCATGAGGGATTTAGTCGCTTTCCTGACAGTGATGTGTGCATGTTCTTTCCAGAGAAGTTTTGAGTCTAGTGTTACTCCTAGATATTTGACTTCCTGTGTAACATTGATTACCGCCTCATTCAGCTTTATAGGCTTCATGAGCGGGAGTATCCTTTTCCTAGTGAATGGATGGATTAATGTTTAAATCCACCTCTGTGTGAGGTTAAGCCCCCTTTGAATTATGTCACAGAGTATATCTTCGTGTTTCCCTTTTGCCATAATGACAATATCATCGGCATAACCTTGACAGGTTATACCATTGTCTGTTAGCAAAGTGAGGAGTTCATCAACTACTAGGCTCCACAAGAGGGGTGATAAAACCCCCCCTTGTGGACACCCTTTTGCTGTCTGGAGTCTTATTGTGGATGAACCCACTTTTGTTTCTGCTGTTCTCGCCCTACGCATTGAGCTTATCCATCGAGTCAGCGTTGATTCTACCCTTTTCATCTCCAGAGCCCTTTTGATAGCCTCATGGGAGGTATTATCAAAGGCTCCTTCAATGTCCAGGAAAACGCAAATTGCTGTTTTTTTGTTATCAAGAGCGCCTTGGATGAAGTTAGTCAATTGATATAGAGCGGTCTCCGTAGATCTGCCTGCCCTGTATACATGTTGACTTGGATGTAACGGCTTCATTTCCAAGGCGTTTGCTTTTATGTGTCTGTCAATCACTTTCTCCATTGTTTTTAAAACGAAGGACGTTAGACTGATAGGCCTAAAAGATTTTGGTGAAGTGTAGTCCTTCTTACCTATCTTTGGTATGAATGTCACTAGGGCCCTCCCCCAGCAGCATGGGATGAGCCATGTGGCTAAGCTACTTCTAGTTATTTTCGTCAGATGCGGCAGAATTACCTCTTTCCCCTTCTGCAGAAGGGCAGGTATAATGCCATCTGCACCTGGCGATTTATACGGCTGGAATGTGCAGATAGCCCAGGATAAACGGGCTGTCGAACATATTCTCGAAGCTATCTTCCAGTCTCCTAGATTTGTTCTATACCTTTCTGAGGATGTCCTTTCACCCGTAGCTGTTGCTCCGGGAAAGTGTGTTCCCAGAAGGGTGTTAGCTCTTTGTTCTTCATTGATGGTAAAGCTACCATCTGGTAGTTTTAAAGCCATCATAGTTTCACCCCTTCCTTTCGCTAGTGCTTTATGAATCCTAGCTGCCGCAGGGGTGTCGACTATCTCTTCACAAAATTTCTTAAAGTTGGCTCTTTTTGCCCTCCTTATTTCTTTATTGTACTCTGTTATACCTTGGAGTATTCCTGCCACTCGCCCGTACGCTTCGCTCTATTAAAGAGTTTTCGCGTATTGGATCTTAATTTGGACAGTGTCGGGCTCTACCACGCACTGGTGCCTTTGGTACTTTGGTGCTTAGTTCTTTTACTAACTAGATAGCTTGAATGGAATGCATCCACCACTGCTTTGTTTACTTTTTCTACAGTGTTATCTAGCTCTGAGTAGTGTTTTATCCTACTTTTCACTTCGATAGTCTGCAGATTTGCTGTTAGTTTCCTGGTGAATTCTTCCCAGTTTGCTTTTCTTGAGTTTCTCAAATCTTATAATTCTATGATCAGAAAGTGAGGGCTCCGTAGAAACCCGCCAATTTCTGATCAGATTACTTATTTTGTTATTACCGAATGTAATATCTAAAACTTCGCTCCTAGTTTTTGTCACAAATGTAGGGATAGTTCCTACATTGTAAAATTCTAGGTCGTTACTAATTAAAAATTCTAAAAGGTACTCACCCCTAGTATTGGTGTCACTGCTCCCCCACCAGATGTTATGCGCGTTGGCGTCACAGCCAATGAGGAGGGGCAGGGCATGTTTCCTGCAGTGATTTACCAGTCCTTGTACTTCACTGGGTGGAGCTTGTGTTGTGTCCCCAGGAAAGTACGCTGATGCCAGCACTATTGTTCGTTGCTCTCCGTTGATGTTGATGGGAGTCTCAACCGCAACCAGATCCCTCGTTATGAATTCTGAAATACAAATATAATTAGTGTTTTTGCTTAAAAGGATACAAGCACGGGGAACTTCGTGCCTTAGGTCCCATATTACCTTTGTATTTTTGTCTTGCAGGCCTCTTACCTGCACTTTGTACGTCCAGGGCTCCTGGACCAGCGCTGCCCATAGATGTTCGATGGTGAACCTTCTTGCTATAACAGCGGATGCTGCTTTAGCATATTGAAGGTTCACTTGGGCTATTTTTATTGTGTTGCTGCTGGCCATCACCTCTACTGATTTTCGGTGGGTGGGCCTCTGCCCACCTCCTCCATCAGAATCTTTTCTACCTCAGAGAGTGACAATTCCTCTTCTGATTCTTCCTCCACAACCTCAAGGGAGGCGAGGTATATGCCCTCTAATTCCAACTCTTGAGTTGCAGGTGCAGCTGTCTCCATTGGAGCTGCCTCTTTTGCAGTCTCCTCCGGAGTTTTCTCCTTTGCTTCAGCTCCTAATGGTGGGTTTGTCCCCCCAGGTGCCGAGGCGTCCTTACGGTGGTGTACTTTCACCTGCCCGAACCTATAGTTGATACTATTGCCGTCTGCCTTAATTTTTTCGAGTGACTTCTCGTCGACAGCAATAGTTATCAGTTGTCCACCTTCTACGTTCCTCCGGGAGACAACTTTCCATATTGTGGTGTTAAGTCCCACATTCTGCGCTTTTATGAGCGCGAGCAGTTTGGCATTGTCCTGCCCCTCGCATATACGGAGGAATATGTAGATGTTGTGTTTTGGGTATAACCTCCCCAACACACGTCCTCAACTCCATACCCCTAAATCCTTCGCGGAATCGCCTGCTGTAGCCATGCTGCGGTATCATTATCGCTGCAGTCTATCAGCAGGTATCCCGGCCGGAAGTGGATGCCACTAAAAACGAGGGGAGCAGTCCATCCCTTCGCCATCTCGCTCACAATCGCCTCTTCCAGATCCGTGAGCTTCTCAGGACTGAGCAATTGCTGCGGGTAATCCTTGGGCAGAACAGCTACCCGAGAGCTTTTTAGGGCGCTCGCATAGCTGCCACCCTGACCGGGCTTATTCGCAGCGGAGGTGCTGGTAGGAGTTTTTCCTGTGACCAGACGTGCCTCATCCCCAGGCCTTACCCTCTTCGGATCCGGACGCTGCGGAGGGGTGATATTATCATTACCCCTCTTACGTTCCTGACTTTGCTTTGCAACCAAGGGATCTACCTTGCGTTCCAAAGCCTTCTCTCTAGCCTTTTCCGGTGCCATACCATCCCTGAGGAATCTCAGGTCTCCTTCGGGGGTCATCCAGACCACCTGGTTGACCCACGGGGGGAAGTCCAGAGGATCTGCGTGCTGTTATCCTAGGGCGAGTGCCCTGTTTTGTGCTAACCCCTTCGCCTGTGTCCTCTGTGTTTGACTTAGGTGGGGAAGTGGTATTCACTTCTCTACCTTCGTCCCTGAGTGTGGGCCTGGGGCCACTCTTCTTTTCTTCCACCGATGTAGAGGGTGTTCCTCTTCCACCACCGGCCCTTGTCGTCTCCTGTTGCTCCGCCTGGACAGGCTTCGATCCGGAAGGTATTCTTCCGAAATCGCCTCCTGGCCTAGCTTGACCACCTGCTGGGCCGAACACAGTGGTAGAAGGTATTCTTCTACGACTAGTGCTTGGTCCTTGCAGGTCGTTGAGCTCCATTCGACTTGACGTAGAAGGTCTTCTTCTACTACTTGCTGGCAAATCATCACGGAGCATTTGCTCTGCCATGTTTGCCACTTTTGTTGCGGTGAGATTCCGCGTATTTAATTGTTTGTTATTTTTTGTTTTTGGGGTGTCATAATTTTTTTTGGTTCGACCGTTAGCTCGCATCTAAACGACGAAAGCGTCCCAGCCACGAAATTTAAGCGGGAAAGGTCGACCATGGCACACAGTTACTCCCTGATGCGCCCGGTATCAGGAAGGCGCCGTTATAAAACAATCGGTTACCCCTGGTTGCAAACCATCCATGAGTACGGTGACGCATGACACTCTGGATTAGGGGGGCCAAGTCTTAGTGACTGCTCCTCAACAGCCTGTCTGACATGGGTGACCCTACCAGGGAGCGATTGCTCCCCGTCAGCTTAGCCTGTTAACTTATTACAGTATAAGCCTCCACACCGCGTCAAGGTGCTTGTCCGAGTGGAGGGATCAAACCAGTGTTACCTTTAAGAAATTATTCAGAATAATTGTTTTTTAGGAGCAAAATAGTACACTTTTGGTGAACATGTATGTAAAAAGAGCAAAAACTGCTTAATTCTTTACATTCTTTACATATATGCATTCTATAAATTCTTTATAAGATTTCTTATCTTAAAGACACTTTGCAAAAAGTGGACTTAAAGTGTTCAAAAAACTAAAGAAAAAAAAATAAGAAAAATTCTTCGGTGGCAGGATTTAAAAGTTATTACCACCAATTATAATTAGCTCATTTAACACAATGATGAACTGCATGCCTGTGATTTAAGGCACGCACATTCAGTTGAGAATTCTTCGGTGCGAATCCGCAACGTAAAAATTCCAACAATGCAACTCATTGCTTCATATGAGAGTGCACACACATCTGCGATTTTGACGCATCGTTTTTTTCGAACATTTACAGTTCGCCTCTTTTGTCGTCCCGAAAATGCAAACTGCTGTGTTTTTATACCGACAAGTAACAAAATAAAGAGGAAGAAGTTAACTTCTGAGAAAAAGTGAACAAAAAGAAACAAACTCAGACATGTTTGATATTATTTTGTATTTTAATATTTTTATTTTAATCTGTATATTTAATTTAATAGTTAGTTGATCTGGTAAAAATCGTATCCAATTTTAGTTTTTGTATGTGGCAGAAAGAAATCAAATGATATTCAAATTTGCAATTTATATTATTATATTATTATATATATATTATTATTTATACTTTTTTTGTTGTAAATAAAATTTACAATTCAGTACTAAGTAATGAAAGTAGTATTAATAATCTACTACTAACTCACTCTTTTGCTCCCATTTCAAAAAATGCATCTCTAAAATGTTCCTCTTACTTGTCAAAAATTCAAAATGGCTACTTTTTGAAAAAATGCATCTACCTCTAAATACTTCTACCATGGTTTCACTTTTATTAAGTAGCGTTCGAACACACACAATTGTCACAAACAATATATTTTTAATATAATAAACAAACAATCAAAAGCAAATCATTGCAAATGCAAAATATTTCTGCTATGCAACATAAATTTGCGTTTGCAATGATGCAAGACCATTTGCAATAAATCGTGAATAGGGCTAATGATTCAGGTATAATTCACCTTGTGCAAAATTAACTCAATGTGGTGGACTTCAGTTATACAAAAACAATATGCTGGGCATACACATTCTATTCCCTACCAAGGTGAATTTATATAAGGTGGGGTTACCAGGAACTCATTCTTCTCTTCCTTCTTATGGCGCCATTTTTTTCGTGGTGAGGAAGTCTGGTTGTCAAAAGTTTGTTTACGTTTTGATTGTTTGCTTACTTTTTTTCGCCCTCAAAAGTGTAAACAAGTGTAGTGTTTTTCAAAAGTGAATAAATAAATATTAAAAAGTGTTAAAATGAGAAAATGTTTGATTTGTGGCAAGATAAATGGTTCGGGGCCATATTTTATTGTTCCGCAAGATGAACGCAGACGACAGCAGTGGACTGAAAGTTGTCATATTGATCTAAAGCCAAAAGGCCAAATATGCGGTGATCACTTTTTGCCATCGGACTTGATGGTGGGTGCAAAAATAGTGAAATTAATGCCCAGCGCAGTTCCTTCCATTGGAATTGTTTCACAAATAACGTAAGCGTAATAAAAAAATATACGTAGACCATATGCACTATCCTTTAATATTTTAGCACGCAGTCGTTGAAGCAAAAAGTTTTTGAAGAAGCTTCTGGTGGCGATGCACTAGATTTATTTGCAAATAGTGCAATTGACGATTACTTGCATTTATTAGCAAATGCCGTTGAGATCGTCTCACAAACAGAGTAAGTGTAACAAAATAATTAGTTAAAAATGTCTCACTATATTTTAATAATTTAGTACGCACTCACTGAGCCAAATGTGGTAACATAGATACTACAACAAATGGTTCTATAGAAGATGGATTTCACTATTGTACGGAGTAAGTCAAAAAATACTAAAAATAAAAAAATAATTTAAGATAATTATAATATTTCATTATTCTAGAACCGGCATAGTGCAGTCAGACGAACCCACTAAAGTGGCATACAAAAATTGCCACACACAAACAGAGTAAGTTTATTAATTTAAATTTTTAACTACATTTGTAAAACGCTTTATTTTCTTTGCAGTACCGATTTTATGACATCCACGGTGGATGTAGAAAATTACAGACTCAAATGTGAGATAAAGAAGCTGAGGCAAGAAAACGCTAAATTGAAGAAAGAAGTAATGGATGCAAATGCTGTCATAGCTTCAGTGAGCTCCATTTTTACAGACGGCCAACTTAGAAAGCTGCAAAATCCGGGTAACTTTATTAATCGAATAAAAACCTATATTCATATTTAAGTGCATATTATGGCTATTACAAAAAAGAACGTAAAGTGGCGATGGGAAGACATTTCCAACGCTATATGTTTACACGCGGCTGGACCAAGAGAGTCCAACCACCTGCATTCCAAAGGTTTTCCGCTGCCTCATGTGTCTACATTGCAACGATGGGCCCGTCAAATTAATGTCGATGAAGGGGTATTAAGAGTTTCGCTGGACTTCATCCAAGGCGCTGATCTCTCAGAAGAAGACAAGCTATGTGTCTTGTCTTTCGATGAGATGAAAGTCGCTGAAGTTTATGAGTACGACACATCAAGAGATTGTGTTAGGAAACCTGCGAACTATGTCCAGGTTGTAATGGCACGAGGCTTGCGGAAATCGTGGAAGCAGCCTGTGTTCTTTGACTACGACTGCAAACTGGACAAAGGCATGATACACGATATTATATTGCAAATCCATAATGCTGGCTACACGGTAGTTGCTATGGTGAGCGATATGGGTCCTACTAACAGGAAATTGTGGAGTAGACTGGAGGCAACAATAGGTGAGTAAATTTCAAATAATTGTTCCTTAAAGGTAAATTAAGACAAGTTAATTTTAAATGTTTCAGATCGGCCGTGGTTCCAAAGCCCCGTAAATTCCAAAGAAAAAGTTTTCGTATTTGCTGATGCTCCGCATTTACTGAAACTCATTCGAAAACATTTTCTTGATACGGGCTTGCTGTGGAAAAACAAAATATTAACCAGCAGGACCATTGCTGAATTGCTGCAGCTCGTTTCGAAATCTGATGTGTCGATTTCGTTTAAATTGACTGAGGAAAATCTGTCAGTGAAAGGAGCAGGTATTTAGAATACGCTATATTCTTTTTGTAATTTGAAACTATATTATTTCATAAATTTTTAGGTAGACAAAAAGTGAAGTTACCTGCTCAGCTGTTCTCAAACAGCACGGCGAACGCAATACGCCGTTGTTATTCGAACGGCATGTAGTTGTATGAACCACTGGAGACAGCTGAATTCATTCAATTAGTCAACGATTTGTTTGACGTTTTGAATTCTACGTTGAAGAACTTTAATTTAACAGGAAAAGTAAACAAAGGTTTTTGAATATTGGTTTGTTGTAAGGTAATAATTTTATTCTTTCAGAAACCCTTGCAGAAACGAATGCGGCTTTAGCACAGCTTCATGAATAGTAACGAACAGGCCAGGACATATTAGAGCACTTTTTTGGTGCTATTCGAAGCAAGGGAGGTTTAAACGATCATCCGACTCCCATGGACTTCAAGTTTAGAATACGGAAGTATATTTTGGGTAACTATGTCTTCTTTCTGTTAGCCACAAATTGCCCTGTGATAGAACCGAAAAGAACAGTAAACTTCCTGAACTTAATGATCTGTGCTTCGTAGTAAGTTTGATTGCAGGGCACAAAACAAGTGGCAAAGCTTCTAAGATTTCTTAAAGAAACTTAAAAGTTTGGTCCTAAAAATTTTTTTTCTCTCAATAAAAAAGTAAAGTAAGTACCTTTAATTAAGACTAGAATAACTATAATATAAGATATGAAATGTTAAATACTCTTAGTTTTAACTAGTTAGAATTAGGTTAAATTTAAAATAAGAACAAAACCGAAATTTTACCTAGAAATAATTTTTTAATAAATAAAAAATAATTGTCCCGATTTTGCAAAACAGCAACACGCTGCTTTTTACAAAATCAGACAAAAAACTCCTTCAAATCCAAATTATTTTTCTTTAATGCTTTACTACATGTGCATAAGAGCAACAGGTATAGTCAGCGATAGTATTGAAATTCTTAGAGCGGGTGGCTATTGCCACCGTACACTTAATAATATGTAAATATTTCTCTTTACACTTTGTAGCAAGAAATACAGAATTACTTCAGGGATGATACGGAGTGGCTGAATGCTTCCGTCACCAACACCAGCATACCTCAGAGCACCGAAAATCACGACTGCAGCGTAATAAGTGCCTCAGAAGTACTTGATCAACCCGATGTTGAATTAGAACCCATCGCTACGGACGAATTGGATGATGACGGCATTGACGACGGTATCGGTTTTCTGCATGAAGACGGTTTGGAATATGTCGCAGGGTACATCATCCGCAAGTTAGACTTAAGCGAACACGAAGGAAATGAGGGTTCATTCACTTGGGTTGATCAAGGTTCCAAAGGGTACTTAAAAAAACCATCCGTACCATTCCTTAGTGGCATTAAAAACCTTGAGTCGGTATTTATGAACAGTTTAGAGATCGCCCACTGCAAAAACTTACAAAAGAGCTTGATCGCTAAAAGTGTGGATGTCAATTTACCTGAAGCCGTAAAAAAACTTTTCTTCAAAACACGGATGTTCTTCCGCATCAAAAGTTTGAATAGGCGTTTGAAGGTAAAAAAGGCAAAGCAGAGAATTATGGGCTTTAAAAAATTAATTAAAATAAATCTCTTAAATATTGTAAGTAAATAGATGTTTCTCATAAATGTTTCATAAACGAATTCTAATTGAAGCGTATTACATTTTTCATAGGCATTTTTAAAACCGTTACAAAAATAATTCACTCGCTCAAGCATAGCCACACATACACCCGCGCGCATAATCACACAAACGCGCATAACCACACACACAAGCTATAGAAGACGGAGTTAAGGGTTTAGTACGTAGGCGTACTGTTTCGCAAGTCCAGCATAGTAAGATAATACTGACTGGGCGTGGCCCCGAATGAGGTGTACCTTAGCGGGCAGTACGAATCGTGCATGCCGTCAATAAATGACGGTATCTATGAAAGATTCCCCCTTCGAGTAAAAAAAAAAAATGGAGGACTGTTTCTTCCTCCTCCTCAGAGCCGCAGCCCCGACAGAAGTCATTGAATGGCAGTCCTAGTCGTGCAGCATGTCTCCCCATTATGCAGTGTCCCGTGAGCACCGAAGTCGTAATGCTGATGGAGTTTCTGCTAAGGTTGAGTAGCTGTCTAGTTCGTCTATTGTCCATAGTGGTCCATGTTAGCCTGGTAATACCACAGGTATGCTCCGCTACCCAGGATCTTTTAGCTTCCTCAAGGTAGTTTTGCTTAATGGCTAATTTAATAGACGTAAGAGGGACACCAATTGTGCAGGAAGGTGATATATCTGTAAGCTGCGAGCCCTGTTTTGCTAACTCGTTGGCTTTGCAGGTACCTGAAATATCCATATGTCCAGGCACCCAATATAGGTGGATCTTCGAGTGACTCTACAAAATGTTGAGTGAAGATCGGCAGTCAAGAACAAGCTTTGATGTAGTAAAAACACCGGCAAGGGACTTGATTGCTACTTGGCTGTCCGTGTAGATGCAGATATTCGTATCGAATATATCGTTGCGAATAAGCCACTTGGACGCTTGATAGATAGCCATTACTTCCTCCTGAAAGACGCTGCAATGGTCAGGAAGTCGGAAAGAGAGTCTGAGATCTAACTTACTACAGAAGATGCCTTTGGAGGCAAAGTCACGCAAGAATCTGCAGTGGTCGACGATTCTTACATCAGTGGGTTTGCCCTAAACAAAAGCTATCAACTTCCTCATGTTTATGGCGTCTACAGCTGCCAACGCAAAGCTTGCATAGAAGCGATTTGCTTGAAAATTCCAGTCGTTTCAAGATACCACCAACACAATTCTATCCCAACGTCACGTCGAAGCTGCTGATAAGGTTAGACCATTGTCACTTGGGCTTGCCCACTGAAACAATTGCGTTTCAAAGAGATGGTCCTTATGCTGCTCATACAAAACTGGGATGGGTAGTGTTCGGTACAACAATGAAACGATCACCACCCACATTGCCATCATGTTTGAACATCAATGTTAGAGATGATCTAGCCATCCACAAAATGGTGGCGAATTATTTTGATACAGAAAGCTTTGGTGTGCGGCCAGCCCCAGCAGTGGTAACCAAAGCAGATGAAAGGGCTCTTGACATACTTCGCACGACAACAAAAAGGGTTGATAGAAGATTTCAAACTGGTCTTTTGTGGTTAGATGACAACATAGAATTGCCCGATAGCTGCGACATGGCGAAGAGGAGATTAATTGGAATTGAGAAAAAAAATTAAGCGCGATAAAGTCTTTGCAGACGCATACAACGCACTCATCGAAAGCTATTTGGAAAAGAACTATGCTCGTAAACTGCAGTCACAGAAGCCACCGTGATTGATCCACAAACAAATAAGCCAAAAAAGCTTCGAATCGTTTTTGATGTCGCCTCCACTGTCAATCCAACAAATATCGCTAAAAATTTGTAACAGAATCGCAGTATCGTTAATATTGTCGTTAACTTCACTTGGCGACCCGAAAATTGTCGCTAACGCGTTACAGAATTGCACCCCTGGTCATGAAATGTAGCAGATAAAGCTACACGTTCAAATCGTCCCTTCGTACACAAGTGCAATTCATTAAGATGGTACAAGGGTCCACCATTCCTGTTGCAGCATGGCCTGTTAGCTTTGCCAACATCAGTAATAACGAGCAAGACAGCGAAGAACTTTGCCTTATTAACAGTAAGTCACAATCAGAGTTGCCAAGGCCTAAAAAATTTTTGTAATCAAATTCTTCTAAAAAAGTAAACAAACATATATAGTAGTAATAAGACAAGGAATGCTTATATATACATACAAGAGGTGATCGAGTTTTTTCGAGACATCGACAACCCCCTAGAAAGATGGTATATTTGATGCTGTTCAACTAAGTCGAAGAGTATATGACAAAAAAAATCAACTTGAGTCCCCCGATTTTAAAATAACAATTTGCAACACATTTTATAGAAGAAAACCTACAAAACAATGAGTTTTAAGAAAATTTTGTATGGTGCAGCCCTCTAGGATCAATTGTGAAAGCAAACAATGCTTTGAAAATATATTTTTCCATACAAAAAAAAAAGTAATTAAATTAAAATTTCAAACAAAATTTCAGAGATGATAATACAATGTAACAAGATTTTCCAACGGGTTTACAGCAATTTAAGGTCGCTGATCATAACTGCATGCTCAGTTTTTCTCCATCACATCTAGGTCTCCCACAATATGGACCTGAATTCGGAAAAATGGGATCTTCAGGAGCTATCTTTATTTCAACAGATACGAATTTGATGGCAGATGCAAAGTTGTAAAGCACAAAGAGAAACAATTTTTGAGATAAACACTTTCTTCCATCTCCTATCTTTCCTCTTGAAAATTGGGATTTAAATCCCCTTTTTCGCTAAACGGCCGATGAAAAAAAAGGTTGAGAAAGCTATTATATGTTTTTGGAGAAAATGTTCCTTGTTAAAAATTATGAGGGATATTAAAGCACCATTCCCACGTGGTACATATTTCCTAGAATAATTCAAAAACCGAATATTTTGACTTTGGACCCAAGCCATTCACACTACGTATGTAAATAATGGAATAGCTTGTTGCTATTATTACATTAGACTTCTATGTGGAGTCAAAAAAATTAAAAAGAAATTATTAATTAATTTAAAAAAAAAATTGGACCGTAGTTCAATCCCTTGCGGAGCCAACAGAACAATTTTTTTTTTAAATCAGTAATTTTTTTCTTAAATTTTGTTGGCTCTACATCGGAAGAAATTAAATGTCAAAAATGGTGCAATTCAATTTCTTACGTATTGCTGCGTGTTCATGAAATTACGTAGCAATTCCAAAAGAGAATTGTGAATCGGTGCAACACCTGTATTGCAGCTGGAAACAGAGGTCATACATAGTAATTCTGATTTGCCATCGTACAACTACCTCGTGTAAACCTTAGGATTTACGACGAACAGTGATATTATCCGCTTTCCATGATAAATATTATGTGTCACCCTGCATTTTGTTTATTTTCCAATATATTTTGATAAGCTATTTTTGAATAACATTAAGTTACGCTATTGGAAATAATATCGCTTCAGTAATATGTTTAAAGTGCTGTGTATGGAAGCCACCGATTTAAATTTGTGAAATGGATTTCATTGACGAATTTATACAGGAATACCAAAATAATCAATGCTTATGGAAGGCCGATTCTGTTAATTTTAAGAATAGAACTAAGAGACAGGAGGCATATATAAAATTAATCGCTGTCGCTGCTAAACATGGCGAACATTATAATATTGAAAGGACTAAGCAAAAAATTAATAATTTGCGTTGTGCTTTTCGTCATCAGTTGAAAAAATACATCGAGTTTAAAAATAAAGGCGAAAAGGATGAACCATATTGTCCTAAGCGCAGATATTTTGAGTCTTTGATGTTTTTGAAAGACGAGGAGAGTCTGGATAGAAAATCTAAACGGGAAACACCCTGTATTTTAAAAAACTCTTATGATACTGACGCAGAATCTCTTTTACCCGCAAGCTCTTTGACCTTTAATGAATCCAGTTCATATATTAAGGATCAACTGGGAAACGTAACTACCCCAATTGACAATTCAACGGAAACATGTACAAACATTTTAAACGAAGTCGCAAAGGATAACTTTTCGTCTTCAAATGTCAAAATCATACATATTAGTAAGGAGACAAATTCTGCTGGTGGTAGTATAGATTACGATGACAGTAAAATTCAAAGACATGAAAGTTTAGAGTTAAGTCCTGTAGTTGAAATTAGTCAAAAGGATTCGCAAATATACGAATTCGATGATGAATCTCCAACTCGTAACAAAAAACGGAATATATATAGAAAGAGGTCATCATCTTTATCATCTCAAATATCAAAAGAAACTGAATCTGTTTCAAAAAAAACTAAGATTGATTTTTGTTCAATGGATTTTGAAAAAGTATTTTCATTGGCATGTAAGAGCATACACAACAACATGGATGATCATTTTACAAGTTTTGGAAAGATAATTGCGCACAAATTACGATCAATGGACTCGACGCAGGCAATATATGCAGAGAAGATTATTGCCGATGTCTTATTTCATGGTCAAATGAAACTATTAACTGCATTGAGTATTAATCAGTTTGTAAGCGCGGATTGTTCTAATTCATATGGAGAGATAAATACAAATAAATAATACAAAACAAACTTTCACATGTTTCTTTATGAAAATAAACAAATTCAATTTGATAGAAATACGAAGTATAACCTTTCAGTTTTATATATACATAACGCTCATTTACTAAAAGACTGTCATAACTCCAAAAACGCTTTTAAAGTTTTCAATTGACTCCCACTTTGCAGAAAAAAGAAGATAATGATAATGAACAAGATATTGATATGAAATTTTTACACAATATGAAGCATGACATAACGAATAATTCTGCATCATTAACTCAAAATTCGTGTTTTTTGCCTTATGACAGTCTTTTAGTAAATGAGCGATATGTATACTAAAATTCGATCTGTGCTGTCAATTCACGGGGTCAACGTAAATCGAAGCAGTGATTGCATACCTTTTAATTTAATACTTAATCTTAATTTAATCGCATTTTAAATTAAGTTATCAAAAATATTCTTTATTTCATTGCAACAAATAAAATTATTTAAGCAGTTAACTTTTCTCAGGATGACTTCGTCCGAATTGTCAAAATAAAAGAATTGAAGGGCAAAAGTCTGCATACATCGAATCGTATTTTCAGTTTCTGTTAACGAATCTAATAGTGCGGACACACGAGAGTGCATTTCAGGAAAATTTAACATTTCGTTGAAATGAGTCTGAAATGCTGAATTTCGCCATACGAAAAGTGTCAAATGAAATTCTTCATTTCAGACTCATTTCATTGAAATGCGTTTGAAATTAAGAAATTAACTAACAACCCTCAAACGCAAGGTTGTAAAAAACGGGAAAAATTTAAGATCTATTACATTTTTTTTAGACATTTTGTTTTCATAACAGCTGCTCTTGTAATATTTATTAAGCGAAAAAATAAAATAATGGAGTCGGAGAGTAACTCATTGCCATTCCTCCAATTATCCATAATTGTTAAATAAATTCTTAGTGTCCAAATCCAATTGAAAGGCAACATTTTTAATTATTTTCATTTGCACAAAACACACAAAAATGCTTCTTCTTCTCCAAATTTGTAATCTGTCAAAAAACTAATTTGAAATCCCTTTTTTATCGTGTGTCCACCTTAATTTGAAATGCAGAGTTTCAACGAAATGAACTCTCGTTTGCCCGCAGTATATAGGAAAAATTTGGTTTGCACCTCAATAGTGTCAATATTTTCTTTCGAACTGTCAAAATTTTTTTCCCCTAGTAAAAAGTTTCCATTTCATACACACCCTTAGTATAAAATTTATCTTTTTTATAATAGCAATTATACACCGTTTTGGAATTGAACCTGAGGCAGCTGGAATTCCAGTCTAGCACTATACTACTAGGCCTAAACTACGATATTAGTAAAGTGAAGAAAAGCAAATCGTAGCAATTGATACTACTTATTGATTTAAATCAAGAGTATATTAAAAATATACTTTTCTCTGTCGCGCATTCAGAAATACAAATTTACGAAAAAATGGGTTAAATAGAATATTTCCCATTTATGAATCAATTGTTTATAAGCTATTTTAAAGTGTGAAATGAAGAAGCGATGCGGGCAAAATTTTATTAAATTTTTTTTTTATTCGACCCTGGAACCATAACGCTCTTTTATATTACGTTAGGACCAACGCTACAAAAAACTTTGTACAGATGAAAATACTACTGATATGCTTTAATTATTTTAATGTTTTCCAGTAAAAATTGTTATTTTTTATATTATTGAACTATTATTAAACAAACTCAAAAGTATAATATAACTTCATTTTATTAAAAAAAAAGAATTTTGAAAAATTATTTTTACAAAAAATCTACAATTTGTGGTATAATTGTAGATTTTTTGTATACGTAAATTTTACTTACATTATGGTTCTAGGGTTAACAAAACACTAAAAGCCAAAACACAGAAAGCATGCATGCATCGAGATCTGTCAAATTATTTTAAAGTACATGCTGGCTTATGATAATGCTCATAAAAAAAGTATGCATCGGACATCGGTGCTTGATGCATGCCTAACGCTCGTATCTTTTTTCCGACCAAAAACTGTATATTTCTACCAAAAATTTTTAAAAAACTGTAAATCGATTTAAAAAAACTATATTTCTCGGTATCAACTTTTTTCAATGAAAATTAACCAGGAAAGCAATTTATCCATCATCTAAATCGTCTTCGTTCTCCATTTCCATATCTCCTTTTGTAGTTGTATTGAATTTGTGCTTTGAAGAAATTTGACGAAGCGATTCCGGCTTTGCTATGAGGTATTTATAGAAATCAACGCATGGATATTTCAAGTTACATTTGACGATAAGAATCGCCTTCAATGTTTTTACTTCTTTCAAAGGTATACTTGCAACGAGTTGCCCTTGTTCTCTGACACGTTTTGTATTGTGATTTTTTCTTAGTATAAACGCGGTATTTTTGTAAAAAAGGTGGTATGCGGTTTTGAAGTTAAAAAAGCGGTATACTACTGCGAAAAACTGTATAGATACGAGCGTTATGCATGCCTAAAGTTCCTCAACTTTTAACTTTTTCAAGCATTGACATTTTCAAACAACTGATTTTGTTTATTCATGCAGTGTTGACGAATACAATTTTTTTTTCGTTTGTTAAAATCTTCGAAGAACGTTTAATAAATTTAGTGCAAAAGCACCAATGCATTTGCAATAAAGCGAACATTGGTTACCGTAATAAAATAACAAAAGAAAAAGCGTGGATTGAAGTTGCGACTGCTGTGGAACAACCAGGTAATGAAAAGAAAAATATTTTATTTGCTATTTTGTTAGTCTCCTCGGCTTGCAGCTCATCAATGTCCAGGTCGGTGGACAACATTACGAGATCGGTTCGTAAAAGAGGTGAGCAAATCAAGATCAGGAAGCGCCGCTCAAGAATTTAGAGCAAAATGGAAGTACTTAGATGCTATGTCTTTCATGAAAGATTTCATTGCGCCCAGGCCGTAAGTTACATATATTCAAAGAATTCTAGAAACATTCACTGTTAATATTTGTGATATTTTAGAACCACAACCAGCGTAGTGCAAAGCGATATGATGTTTCGGAGAAGGCAGCACAAAATTCAACAAAATTTTCTGTATGGGGATCTATTCACCACACAAATCCACATACCTCCTTCTGGCGTTAAAGACTCTTGCGCTTCACCTCCAAGAAGCACAAAACGTCAAAAAGTTGATGCAGCACACAATACATTGAAAGAGCTGGTTGGCACAATAAATAATATTGTTGCAAATAAATTTTCATCTAAATCCAAAAATTCCTCGTTTTACCAATTTATGGAGTCATATTTAGTGAAAGTAGACACTGCAGCGCAAGATAGCATAAAAATTTAAGTTATGAATTTGATACCCAAAAGAGTGGAAGAAGTTCTTAAAAATAATGTAAACTGAAACATAAATTTATTTTGTATTGCAATATGATCTCTAAGTATGTCTGTATTAGAAAGATGATAAATGTGATAAAAAGTTTTTTTTTTTTTTTTTAAACAAAAGTTAAGAAAGTTTATTAATTATTTGAAATGTATTCTTTGAGAATATCTCGTAGCTGAAATGATTTTCTAGACGCATTGTTGGAATTCAATCGGCGTGTTTTCTTAAATAGCTGTGTATTTTTCCTCCATAGTCCGTCAATAACGTTACCGCCCTGGTATGAATTATAATAATCTGGGGGACAAAAGCTCCCATCGTGCATTTTTGTAAAATTGTGCAACACAACTGTGGCTTTTATAACCGATTCAGCTCTTTGTGGACTCATGTGAAGCGCCGCAAGTAATACCCTCCATCGAGAGGTTAAAATACCGAAAGCGTTTTCTATGGTTCGCCTAGCTCTTGAAAGTCTTTTGTTAAACAATTCTTTATCAGGTGGCAATAAGGTTCCAGGGTATGGTCTCGTCAGGTTGTTTCTAAGAGGAAACGCTGCGTCGCCAATAAAAAAATATAGGGATTCTATATTAGACTTTTCCAACTGAGTGCTTTTCGGTAGATCTAATCTATCATTAAACAACCGTTTGCCAAACACCGAGTGCCATAGTATTCCGTCGTCACTTTGTGAGCCGTAAGCTCCTATGTCTACAGATGTAAACGTATAGTTCGCGCCGCCAACAGCCAGTAGGATGATTGAGAAAGTTCCTTTCAATAAAAACCACAAATCAAGATTCAAATAAATGTCAAATATATTACCTTTGTAATTGTAAAACAGTGAACCAGAATTAGCTGGGCAAAAGATGTTGACATGCTTTCCCGCAAATGAGAGTACATATTACATTCCCAGATGTAATGGGAAGCAATATCCTGCAAAATTTTTGATCGATATTACAATTGTTGCTATAAACGTCAAAAAAAATGTCATGAAATTGCCTGCTCATATTGATTCGTGCTCTATGGAAGAGTTTTTAAACAAAAAGAAATTTCTAGCTTTCAACGCACCAGACAATATTAATTAAGTTTGGAGAGAAACATCTTCTTATCGCATGAAAGAGGAAAAATATCCCCTTGGTAACTTTTTAATGGCTTGGCTAAGGTACAAAGATGGCCATGGACACAAACTTATATATATAGATTTCGCATTTTTACATCCAGAAAAGCAAAATAAACTTTTCGAGAAAATTGACCATTTCCAAAGGAAATTTGACAAAACTTTTTTACCTGGTTCAATAAAGGAACCCTTGTTTTTGAATTTATATAAAGAAATGTTGTCGGCTAATATTGCCAAGGTATGAGTGGTAATTGCAAATTTTAATCTGCATGTTAAAAATCAAGTTTATTACATTTACAGACTCAAAACACTATCATTTTCTTACTTTGCAGCATACTGTAATATTGCCTCCAAGAACTAGCAAGAAAATTAAATCTTCTATTACTAATGCACAAAAAGACATGGCAATCCACTTGGTGAGTTTAAACAATTTTCAGCAAGCGGTAGATAGATAGTGTGTACTTCAAAGAGCGTTGTTTTGGAAAAAATTTATTTGTAAAAAGTAACTTAGCAATATTACAAATACTAGTTTTTTTTCGAATCGCAAGAAAAATGTTTTTTGATTTGCCAAGAAGTTAAAGTGCTGTTTTTAGAAAAATATCAGTCAAATAAAATTGTTAAGCCTTAGAGGATTGCTATTATTTAAAAAATATTGGAAACATCACATGCTGTGCAAAAAGTGTAACACTTAATAACATTGAAAATGTTATTCGATTTTAGTTTATCACTCCAATAAGTTCTTCAAAATACAATTTATTAAATAGGAAGATATATTTACAGAAATGTACAATTTAAACAGTATAAACGTATGAACTGCTATTCGCTTTTAGTTTATTCTTTATTACTTTAAAAACTTATTTGTTTATAAATAGTCTATTGAATATGAAAATATATACCTATGTTTTATTATTCTAAAAATTTCCTCAATTTATGTAGTAATTTACTTATTTATGAAAATAAAATAAATTTGACGTTTTTTTTAGCAATGTTCAGGAGATATTTACAACATCAATTTTTGGTAGGATTAACAAGAACTAATATTGAAGTTATATATAATAAACAGGCTTAATGAACAAATGTAGTCATCACAACAACAATGTATATAGAGACGGGCAAATCAGACGGCCGTTTCGGAATCCGCCACAATTCCTCATCAGTGATCTTAGTGATAGTTCTTAATCTTTCAATATCCTATATAAGCTACTAATATTTGAAATCATAACTCAGAATTACGGATTTGATTCCAAATATCTTCACTGAATAGAGATATTGAAAGAAACTACCACTACCGTTCTATACACTTATGTTGTTGTTTTTTCCCCATTGTAGCTAGTCTGCATAACAGTTCGTTAGTTCATGACTTTGAAAATTAACCTCTAGATTTAATTTTCATAGTCTCCTAAAAAACTATCATGAACTGATCGAATGGGGACCGTTCAAAAAAATGACACCTAGAATCATTTTCTCACAAACACACACACTCTCCCATGTACTAGAAAAATAATCTTTAAAATTTGCGAACTATTAAAATAAACTCCGCCACTTTGTTACTTGGCCATTGAATTAACATGTTTTATAAAAATTATTAAGTAATTTTTTAAACAGCAATCATTTTCACAAACAAACAAAAGCCAAACAACGCAAAGGGTGACAAAGAAAAAAATGTATTTAAAAGTTAGTAAAAAGTCTAGTATTTTTCACAAAATTTTACTATTTCCAATAAAATGCAACAGTGTATCTTCAGCAACCCCATATTTTTTGAAGTGATGCAGGTTTTTTTCGCAAAACATTTACCGTGTAACAACAGCCTTGGACTGTGGTTATATTGCGAGTATGCTCGGCGAACACCATGAAATTGTTGCACCGAACACAAAGAGAGAGTCTGTACTCACTCTCACACCGAACACGATATACTCGGTGTATTGTACACCGAGCCCGCCGAGTATTCAGGGTGGCAATGAGCTATTTTACAAAACAGTATCATTACATATAAAATAGTATTACACAAACTAGTATATTTTGACAAAAAACCACTCTGCAACGAGCTGAATGTAACCACTTTGACCGAGCACTGGAGAAAATTTTTTGTGTTCGTCGAACACCGAGCACCAATATAACCAGGCCTTACTTGTCAAAGTGCATCTACGTTGTTAATTCTTCTGCCATGGGAATAATGTTGACTTTTAGGGTAATGTAACATTAATTGCAACCAAGTAGCGGAGCCAAGTTGGTAGTGTGTCGCGCCTTTTGATTCAGTCTGGCAGCACAGCTTACTACTTGTTTGTTTTTTACATTTCTCGGGTATTTTCATAAGCAGTTTGTAAGTTTTCTCGGCTTATTGAAGTGGAAATATATACTTGCCTAAAAATTTAATTGAATATCCGTACATATGATTGTGATTGTTACTAAAGCAGTGAAGCAAATAAATAAAGAATTTTTTCTTTTCAAATATCAGTAATGGATCGTAGCAAATCTGGTAGTTCTAATAGAGGCCAAAAAAAGATGTCTGGACATTCTGGCAATGAATTTTTTGCACTTGGCGTGAAAGCTAATCGAGGAGGAGATGACTCAAAGAATAAATTAGTACCTTTAAAAAGTGCTAGTTCTACGGTAGATCGAAAACGGGAAGCTACTTCAACACTTTCAAACCCCACGAAAAAGCCTAAACTTACTGTTCGTGCGGCATTTGGAGAAACAAGCTCTATTCTTACACATGAATTATGGGAACAAATGGCTATAGATTGTGAGCCTGTTCAGTTGGTTGAACAATTATTTTTTGCGATTACTCAGCGTGATAACGAATCTGTTTTCCGTCTTCTCTGTGGCTCTATTCGATGTTTAACCGAACTGCATTCAAGAGCAAAATTTGATGGAGTACTTAATTTGGCTCTTTTGTATATAGCAAAAATCCGGCCGAGTCTCTTCTGTAATGATTGTGTTACATCAGCCCTCGTTTATATATTACGGCGAGATACAAATATTAAATCCCGTCAAAGCTCTTATTCACATATTCTTGCAGCCAATTTATTGTGTAAAGCTTATAGCGATATGCATCACTGGCCTGAAATGTTTTTGCGTATTTACATTGACGATGCAATCAACGAACGTGTATGGGCAGATAATGAATTATGTGTACCGTTTATCAACAATATTTGTTCTGCGTTTCAAACATGCACACCTTCGCATAATTTGCTACAATTAGAAAGTCTCTCCGTAGGGGGTGCATTGTCTGGCTCTGGCCAACAACATCGCGATGTGCTGATGACTGTTGATGATGATTCTGGTGATAATTCTATTCATGGTGCAGATCCAAGTATAGTACAACTGAATCTCAGTGAATCCATCTCTGCATCGGATACTTTGTGTATTTCTCAAAATCATTATTTGGATAGCGAGCACATTGTTGAAAAATATGCTATAGATGCCATAAAAGAACAGCTTAATAAACGACAGCAACAGGATTGTTACACTCGCAATTTCCTTAAGTTTTTATGTACAACGTCCGGTTTAGCTGACGTTCGTTATCTTTGCATTGCACGCTTAGAACTGTGGATTCATAACGGCAAGCTAGTAAAATTCGCGCAACAGCTTCTATCTTACATATGTTTCAACATCAGGAGTAAAAATTACAAAGATCACGAAGTATTAGCTGTGTTGGTGAAAATACGTCTGAAAACTAAGCCTTTAATTAATTTTTATATGACGTGTCTTAAGGAGATGATCATTCAGCAGCCTGAAATTCTTTGTATTGTTCTAAAACTGGTTGTACAAAATGAACTTTCAAATACTCGTAATCCTAACAACATGGGGATGCTTGGTAAGTAACCTTTTTCTATAATTAAATTTTTTTCTTGTAATTACACAGTGCGTCAAAATTTTACTTTTTTATACCTCTATTTTGATTTATGTTGGCAAGTAGTTATTAGGCAGTGCCAGCTCCTAAAAAAAATCGCTTGAAATACTATATGTAGGAACAATAGCAAGGTAGGCGATGAAAGTATGTGTGTGGAGGCCGTATGTTGGTAGTTAGTAGTTATTGTGAAGCCATAGCAAAACATGAAGGTTTATATCGTGCGATAGGATTTTGATTCCATTAAAGGGTATCCTGAATTAGACGGTTAAAAAGAAGCGTATTTCGTAATCTATACATTTATATTGGTGTAACTACAATTTTATTCCAGAAGTGCCACGTTATCATATTATATATCAATTTAAAGAGCTTGACGAGTAGGTTGGCCAAAAATTATCAGAATTAAAATCAGTCAAGCCAATTCCAAAATATTAGCGTCGGAAGTTTTTTAAAACTCGCCCATTGAACAAAGCATTGTATTCATGGTTGAAAAAATCATTGCTTAAGCGGGAGTAAATACTAAATAAGAGAAAGAGAGAAGAAATGAGTAACGGCATCTCTCAGAATTATTTATTTATTTATTTATTTCAATCAATCTACCGGGCTGAACCCTTACAGATTTGTGTCTTAAAACTACGATAACATTTAATAAAGCATTAGAAGCTAAAAAATTAATTTACAAGTCTTTTAAAAATCTCCCTATTTAAACTAATGTCAATATCTTCTATAATAAAATTACACAAAGAGGGGAACTTGTGAATCGGCTCATTGTTACCGTATATAGTTCTTCGAGATTGAGTATAAAAAATAAGCTTTTGCCTCAGTAATCGACTGGGTGCATAAAACGGCAAAAGCATAAGCAAATCAAGCGAATCAATTCGATTATCGTAGATATCTTTTATGAAGAGGATACCTTGTATTTTTCTTCTATTAGAAAGTTTTTCTAAGCTCAGAATTCTACACCGCAGGTCGTGGCATAATGTCAAAAATGTACATTCGACGAAGGGCAAATTTAGTAAAGCGCTTTTGAATTCGTTCCAATCTATCAGAGTGAACAGCGAAGCCGGGGTCCCATATTAAGCACACATACTCTAGTAAAGATCTAACTAGACTAGAGAAAATACTTTTTAGAGTAAGAGGATCTAAAAAATCGCTAGAGTTCCGTTTCAGGAAACCTAGTTTAGAGTTAGCAGCTGAAATAACATATTCACGATGGTGACCGAAGCTAAGCTTGGTATCAAGGTAAACTCCCAAGTCCTTGACGATGTTGACTCTCGTAAAATCATTATTGCTACCGTGTTTGTAATTATAAATGAGCGGGTACTTCGCGCGCGAAAAAGTTACGATGTTACACTTAGATAAGTTTAGCTGTAGACCGTTAAGGCTGCACCATGATACTAGTGAGTTAATATCGCGCTGCAAATTCACGCAATCACCAAAATTACCTATAGTGTAAAATAATTTTAAGTCATCAGCATATAGAAGGCAGCTACCAAATTTAAATGCATGCACAATATCGTTAATGAAAATTAGAAAAAGAAGAGGGCCCAAGTGGCTGCCTTGTGGCACCCCAGACGAAGCAGTAATTGATCTGGAAATGCTGTTTCCAACCTTGACGACAAGTTTCCTTTTTCTTAAGTAGGATTCAACCCAATTTAGGGCGGTGGAGTGGACTCCAAGACGTTCAAGTTTATCGAGCAGCAGGTCATGGTTTAAGCTGTCAAAAGCTTTAACGAAGTCGGTATACAGGGCATCAACTTGATTGCCTTTCTCCATTGCATTCAATGCAAAGTGTGTAAAAATAGCAAGATTCGTGCAAGTGGATCTTCCCGGATAGAAGCCGTGCTGTTGAGTAACGATATAATTTTTGAAAGCAGATAATAAGTAATTATTTACAAGTTTGTCCAATAATTTTGGAATTATTGAAAGTTTGACAATTGGTCTATAATTTATTACCAATTTTCTCATTCCCGATTTGTATATAGGAGAAATGAAGGCGGTTTTCCATTCAGCAAGAAAACATCCAGATTTAAGGCTCTTATTAAAAATTATGGTTAGTGGGATAAATAAAGTGCTAGCACAGTTTTTTAAAAATACGGGCGGCAACAAGTCGTAACCAGCTCCTTTCGAAGAATCTAAGCTTGAAAGAGCTTCAAAAACTTCGTTTTCAGTGACTACAATTTTCCCAATATTAACAACTTGGTGAAGACTAGACAGATCAGCATTGGTTACCCCGCCTTTAAAGCTATCAAAAACATGCCCAAAAAAGTTTGCAAAAAGTTCGCACGTGTCTTCAGTGCATGAAGCAACTGACCCCTTAAATTCCATGGACTTGGCAATGCCGTTAGATTTACGCTTAGAGTTATAAAAAATCCAAAAGGATTTAGGGTTAATTTTAATATCACTCTCTACTGAGTTCATATATTTCTTATATAAAAAGTGAGAAAGAAGCCCGAAATCTTTCCTACACTTGATGAAAGTAGCTTCGTCAACTGGTGACCCAGACTTTTTAAATTTTTTATGAGTGTTGTTTTTTGAGTTTTTTAACTTCAGTAATCTATGATTGTACCAAGGTAAATTAAAAGTTCTCCTTCTTTCGTGTATAGGTACGTGAAGATTGAGACAGTTTTCAATGATTTCCTTAAAAGTCAAATACATATCGCACAGATCAGAATGATTTAAAACTATATCCCAGTTTATCGACCCCAAGAGTTGGTTAACTGCCACATAATTATATTTACGAAAATTGTAAAATAGTTCTGATTCGCCAGATTCACTAATGAAATTATAAGAAGAAAAACACATGACAATGGCTTTATGATGAACCGATTCACTAGTCAGTGTTGAGTCACATTTAGAAATCTTAAAAACAATATCATTATTTATAAAAATTAAATCCAATATTCTGTTAAGATCATTGACGAAATTATTAATTTGAAATAAGTTAAGTGAATATAATGTATCACAAACCAGGGATTCGATATCTTTCTTTATATTGAATGGAATCAAAATTCTATCCTCATCATTAAATTTCCACTCAATGGAACCCAAATTGAAATCGCCCATAATACAAGGTGTTTGATTGTGTAGCAGAGAGCTAGTAAGCGAGGAAATGTTCTCAACACGAGTTCTATAAACGTCATAATTGATTGAATATATATATATATATATATGAAAGAGATGTAAATTGCAGTGAGAAGTCCCAGTAGCTTTGATATACTGAATAGGAAACACGTAGACAGGTGCAGCGTTCAGATACAGGAGCTAAGTTGATGTAGTAGAACGATAGCAGCGACTGCAGCAACCGTGGCAGCGAGAAAAAGAAAATTTAATGTCCAAATAGCTAACTTATTGAACGCGCAGACGACTTTAAATTAATTTGCCGAGTTTATAAATTAGAATTATAAAGAAAAACACAATAATTTTTATAATTACAGCAATTAAATCACGCAATAAATAATATTTTTGCAGAGGCGAGAAATTAGATATCGAAAACACGTCAAGTTAGATCAGCGTTCAGAATTATCTAACGAATTATCTGCATACACAAATAACAAAACAAACAACAACGAGTAGTAGTAAAAAAAAAGCTGGAGAGATTTTCTAAAAAAAGGTTTCCAGTAATTTTTTCGTATATGTCATAGTTTTCGAGATATTCAATGTTTAAAAAATTGCAAATTTAAAATTTTGGATGTACGCGCATTTTTGTTTATTTGAAATTTTGCTCGCGCTATAGGCTATAGCAAAAATTGAGTTACTCGAAAACCAAAAAAGCTACAAAGAAAAATCAAAATGGGTTTTGAAAGGGATATAAAATACAACATTCACCTTCATCTCATCTATTCAAACATTTTGTCCGCTGGATGTGTTGACAACCGTCGCTGTCACACTATCGGTATTGCACCTCGCTGCTGGTTTCTACGATTTTTTGTTTCGATTCCAGCAAGAGCGAATTGCGACCTCTTTACAATCTATACTCTTTGTTCAAGGGAACGAAACACAATTGCGTCGTATGAAGGTATATATTAGTGATGGGGTTTTCGGTACAATCGTAAATTTTTCAGCACACTTTGCGGGTCGGAAATACGTCAATACATTCCGGGAACCTGACATCATATCTTCTTCCGAAGCGGATACAAGGCACATTATTGTTCACGGGCATCAAGAACAGTGGGCACTGTAGTGGCAACTGGTGGTATACCTGACTGTGCTCTACATCCGCCTCGACATGCCAGACTCCATTAAATCGGAGTCTGTAGGCCACTCATCGCCAGTGATACTCAGGCACACACATCGCTGAAGCCTGGTCAGAGAGGATACTGAGGACTTAACCAAAGTTCGTCCCCACCATACTACAGAGGCATACGTGACAATAGGTCTCACAAGAGCAATGTATACCCAGTATACCAGAGCTGGATTCACACCTCAAGTCTTGCCGAAAGCTTGCCTGCACTCCCAGAACACCTTTAGTGTACGCGAGACCTTCAGCTCGACGTGCGTCTACCATAGTAGTTTGCAATCTAAGGTTACCCCTAAATATTTAACTTCAGAAGACAACTGCAGTGTCACTCCCTTCATTGTTGGTAGTAACAGGCCATCCTTCTTGCGTTTCCTAGTGAAGAGCACTAAGGTTCTTTTACTGAGATTCAGTGAAAGACCCTGCAGGTCGCCCCAAACCTCGATCTTTTCCAAGACTTCTTGCATTTTAATGCACACCGTATGTAAGGACCGTCCCGAGATTAGTACGCACACTACGTCAGCATACGCTTGGATGTGAACTCCAAAATTCAAATTCAATACTCCACGAAGCAAAATAGAAGAGGAGAGAGTACGCCCCCTAGGGGCATCCTTTCTCAATCTCGACCGTCATACTGTCTTCGTTTTCCTCCCCCGTGATAAGCAGTCGTTTGGAGAGCATGGCATGAACCCATCGAATGACTATTCTTTCAACACCATATTGTCTGGCCGAGAAGCGCATCGTTTCGAAGGTTGCGTTGTCAAAAGCCCCTCTAATATCGACAAACACTCCCATGGTGTAGTTTCCTGCTTCCTGCCCTTATTCAACTGTATTAACACAGTCGTGAAGAGCTGATTCACAGGATTTTCCACTCTGATAAGCATGTTGTCGAGGATTAAGGAGTGAGATCGAAAAAATCTTAACATATATAAAATTCAATAATGTGTTATGACCAGAAAAAGCTGATAGTAATGATGAGGATATAAATTCGAATTAACGGTTAGGTAGTTTAAGGCTCTTCTCGCGTATCTTGTCGACCACGAAAAACCCAAAAAATTCCATAAAAAAAGTGAACGTAGCTATCTACAATTTTTTCGAATCATAGTTCCATAGAATTTTGCTTTGCATTACGTATTATAAGTAGTTGTCAATAACCAATTTCGATTTATAAGAGGTTTAACAAACCTTGTATTGAAAAAGAAAATACAAATTAGCGAGGGGACAAAAATGTGTAGAGTTTTTGCGAATTAAAGCGATTTTTTCAAGGGACCAACAGTTTGCTACGAATTATTGAGCTTTTCGAATTAAAGGGGTTCGAATTCTCGCGATTCTACTGTATATAAAAAAATTTGTGTTCAACACTTTTATAAGGAAAAGATTTAGCGCTTTTTTAAAGAAAATACGCATTTTTTTCTTCATTTTAGCGGATTTTGAAAAATAAATGAGGGCCACACTGGAGGATTTGGAGGATTGGCTACAAAACTATGTTATTACTTTGGTACCACTCTAGAGCTTTCTTGCCGTAGTGACATGATGCCAAATCGAGCCAAAAATATGTCAACACATTGTGCACTCTTATAAAAGGAAGAAGTCTTTTTTTCAAACATTCTTTGATGTATATTTCGGTATTTATAGAGCCCACTGTAACAAATGACTTGCTTCTTTTGCCGCAACTGCATATAGCTTGCCATACCAGGAATTTTTTAGGAAATTTTGTCTGCTTTTGGATTCTAAATTATTCTTCGACATTTCCTCGAGCATCAGCAACATTTGCAAATTTTGACCCGGAAGCTGCGTAAAATCTGCCAGTACATAACTTTCGTCGTCCATTATACAACATGAATATTTTTGTATGAAATTCAATTTTAATTTTCGAGTCCTACTTTTAGCGTCTTAATTTTTTGCAGCATTCTTGTCAGTAACTTTTTGGACTTTGTATGTTTTCAAACCTGCATTGGCTTTAACTTTTCGCACTAAATAGTCAGAGGACTGGGCTAACCGGGCAGCTTTTCTCCCAGATGTGTTTGGAGATCTTTTCAATATGCTTTCTATTTTCTTGGCTTTCCCAATATCATGTGCTCCTTGTTTTCTTCCCGAACCAGGTTTGCTATCGATGGTCAAATTCTCCTGAAACTGTTTAATAACATTGGAAATAGTTTGACGGCAGACCTTCAATTCTTTGGCCAATTTTTCGTAGGACAAATTTGGATTTTTTTTTAATTTTTATTAATTTTAAGACGTACTTCTTTTTCTTCACTCATTTTGATCAAACTCACAATAAACAAACATGTTTGTCATTAAAAATAACAACTGACATATTTTTCAAATATAACTAGATCAAAGAAATTTTTAAATTTTACACTCAAAAAAAAAACGTGTGTTAAGATTTTTTCAATCTCACTCCTTAAAACCTTCAGTCTGATGTGATTCTCGACCATGCGTTCCAGACTTTTAACCCTCTAACCCGTAAGGCCGCCCTGAGGCAGCCTTCACTCTATTTTAATTAATGGACAAGTGCAAATTTTTTTTAAAATTAATTGGTAGACCTGAAGAAAGAATAAACACTCAATTTGTGGTCAGTTTGCACTTTCTGCGCTGTGGTGGTCGCTCTAGCCTAGTGGTTAGTGTGTTGGACTGCTA
The DNA here is from genome assembly GCA_963691655.1 of Toxonevra muliebris. NCBI lineage: Eukaryota > Metazoa > Arthropoda > Insecta > Diptera > Pallopteridae > Toxonevra > Toxonevra muliebris. Next base: position 46,001,253 of record OY829328.1, on the reverse strand, counting down.
CGCAGAGGTGCCCGGGTTCATATCTCGGCAAGCTCAAAAATCAAAAAATAGAAAATAAAAATATTTTTCTACATGGCACCACCTCTTGGCTGGCAATGGCAAACCTCCAAGAGTAGAAAAATGCCTATGAAAAGCTTTTCACTTTGTCGTTCGGATTCGGAATAAAACTGTAGGTCCCTTCCATTCGTGTATAAATATAACTCACACAACATGAATGGATGCGGAAAGCTCGGCCTTGGCCCTCCATGGGCTGTTGTGCCATAATAGTAGTAGTAGTTGCACTTTCTGCGATCACATGATTGTTGTTTATAGATGTTTTTGTGTGTACAAAGCGTTGTTTTGTGACGAAAAATTATCGCACATATAAGTTTTTTATAAAAATCTAAAAAAAATATTTCTAAGTCTCCTCATATACTGTCGTATAATCATAATTTCGTATGAAAAACTAGAATTTATGACAAATGAGAGAATACAACACCAAATAAGACATCTTGTGAATTGCCCACATATATCTTTATTTTTTGGCTTAAATCCGCAAGGCCGCATCAGGGCAGCCTTTCGTTTTTCTTAACTAACTGCTAAACTCAAAAACTAATCAAAAAAATTGACTTCATATTCATTTTTCTTTCATCAATGTTAACTCGAAACAAAAATTCTGGTGTTTGTTTTATTATTATTTCAACCTTGCGGGTTAGAGGGTTAAGCAAAGGTAGAGCGTTTTAGGAATAAATACAACTTTAACCGAGTGCCACATACGTGGAATATATCCGTGAGAGATACAAGTCGTGAAGATCCTTTACAGAACCTTCATTAGATTTGTTCTGAGAACTAAAAGTCATCCAATGACGAAAAGGAAAATCTTAATGTCTGTTCAGTGACTATCCTAGAGGCTATAAACCAATCGAGCATTCTGGTAATAGAGCCAACCTGACAAGGAGTATTGACAACGCTCTGAGAAACAGCTACCTTGCAACCTGGGAAATGCGTCACAAGGAGTACGCCATTAACTTCTGACCTAGAGTTGGTGTAGGAGCTATCGAGCTTTAGAAGAGAGTCCAGCTTAGCCGTCCGGTCCCTTTGAAGAACTTTGCATAGCCTCGGCACTTCAAAAATTCCTATAAGAGTCCAGTTTTAAATATTTCATCTTATAGTCTTTTATCAGCTGATGGTTGGCAATCCACTCCGCTTCCAACCGAGATTTAAGGGCTCGATTCAGAAGCTACCAGAAGTTTTTCCGGAGTTTCGAAAGCTCAACGTTCCACAAAGCGACCACCTTCTTCGACCAGCTCACCGAATCGTGTCCAATCTGTTTTTCGAGGATTTCGACTGGCAAGGAACCCATTCTAGCTCAGCCGCAAGCCGAAACTTTATGTAACAGTGGTCCGAAAGGAAGTCATCTCTAAGAACCCGCCATCCGGTGATTTGATCAGCCACTATACTGTTTGATAGTGTCAGATCAATCATCTCCTGTCAAAAGTCGGGCTGGTGCCAACATTTTAAATTACCAGTCGGGATAACAGAATGAAAGCCAACAGCTTATTCCCCCTGAAGTTACACTAGGTGCTCACTCCGATAGTGTTCTAAGCGTTGGCGTCACAGTCCACTATTAGTCCTAAGGCGTTTGATTCCGCGTATCCTACGACTTCCATCAACTCCCTCGTAGCATGGGGCATAGTAGAATCGTAAGGAAGGTAAGCCGAAACAACAATAGTCTCCACTACACCTCACCCATAACGGTACTTTATTCTAACTGCAACGAGGCCTTGACAGCAAAAATGTCTTAACGTCGTTCGGCATAATCATGCAAGAACGCGGATGAACTACTCCTTCACAATAAAGGACGGAACCCTACTTAATTCCTCTCAATCCACATACGCGTCTTTAAACACCCATGGTTGTTGGATTAGAATTATGTGAGGATTTGTATGCAGTTTCGCATACTGCATAAGAGTGCAGTATCCGACTTGCTATGCTGCAAGTTAATTTGTGAGAAAGTAATGCTGAACGACATAGAGTTGGTCATCATCACCTATTTCACCATGCCTTCATCTGTATCCATTAGATAAAGGTGCATTCCGTACCTATTTCGTATGAATTTCGACGACTCCGGACTGACACCAATAACAAATCGGTAAGCGATTTCAAGTCTTGGATCCGATCACGCCTTAGTATATTGATACGTTCTCCAGTGCGTCGTATCATGCCCAGCGTTCTTAGTTAACCAGTCGAACGTATAAGAGTTGGAGCACTGCACCTGCAAGATACCGTGATCCGCCCAAAACTAGGGACGGTTTCGAGGTCCCTATGGCCTCCCAGACTTGGCAGTCGCAGTTTCGCATACTGCATAATAGTGCAGTATCCGACTTGCTATGCTGCAAGTTAATTTGTGAGAAAGTAATGCTGAACGACATAGAGTTGGTCATCATCACCTATTTCACCTTTCCTTCATCTGAATCCATCAGATAAAGGTGCATTCCGTACCTATTTCGTATGACTTTCAACGACTCCGGATTGACATCAATAACAAATCGGTAAGCGATTTCAAGTCTTGGATCCGATCCCGCCTTAGTATATTGATACGTTCTCCAGTACGTCGTATCAAGCCCAGCGTTCTTAGTTAGCCAGTCGAACGAATAAGAGTTGGAGCACTGCACCTGCAAGATACCATGATCCGCCCAAAACTAGGGGCGCTTTCGAGGTCCCTATGGTCTCCCAGACTTGGCTGTCGACAAAGTCTATATATTGTTGAGACAGTTGACCTTGTCCGCCGCCGCCACAAATCTCAACCATCAACAACTTGCGGCAACTTGAGCATAGTTGACTTCCGAGCGTCGCACAGCGTCGCGAGTGCGGCCAAAAATACAAAAAAAAAATTTTTTAAATATGCAAACATTTGTTTACTTATCGAAAGATAATTCTAAATCCAAAATATTTTTTTAATATTATTGTTATTATAGCTATTCCACTCCTCCAAAGTTAGAAATTCTGGAGGACAAATTGTTTTGTGGTATCACTTACCGGTAATATTTTGATTTATTGATTTATTCAGTCTATGGAACAAAGTTCTTGCAGACTAATCGCAATGCAAAACAATGATAATTAATACTAACTTAATCTAACTAATACATTTTATTATAAATGATTCTTAAGGAATCTTTCGAGTTTATTAAATCAATATCAACTTTTGTTGACAAAGAATTTAACTCAGGAATGACTCTATAAATTGGTGAATTTAATGCATAATTTGTGCGGCAAGTGCCTAAATATAGTACATCGAAGTGGCGTAGCGCTGTAGCAGGTATATTAAAACGAATTGATTGAAGGAGATCAGGACAATTGATTCGCCCCATAACTACATCAGAAGTAAATAACAGAGATAAAATAGTTCTTCTACTCTCCAAAGATTTTAAATCTATGAGCTTACAGCGGGCATTATATGAGGGAATTGGATTTAGAAAATTCAAAGATCGCAGAGCGAACCGTAAAAATGATTTTTGGACTCGCTCCAGACGTAAGACATGAGAGGCATAATATGGATTCCAAATCAGGGCGGCATATTCCAACCTCGATCGAACTAATGATAAAAATAAAGACTTAAGTGTATAAGAATCTGAGAAATGCAAACTGTTCCTCCGAATAAAAGCTAATAAAGAATAGGCCTTAGGTATTACGAAATTCAAATGATCTACAAAAGAGAGTTTTGTACCAAAAATTATCCCGAGATCTTTGAAAATACTGACCCGTTTAAGCTGTTAATTATCAAGAACATACGATATAACTAAGGGCATGCTCGACTTAGTATAGGTGGAAACGACGCATTTCTCAATATTAAGAAATAAACGATTTTTCACACACCAATCATATACTGAATTTAAGTCTAACTGCAATTTTAAAGCATCAGATGGTCTATTAAGTTTAAGATATAATATCATATCATCAGCAAAAAGCAGACACCTAGCATTAGCATTTGAATTAGGTAGATCATTTATAAATATAATAAATAATAATGGCCCAAGAATACTACTCTGCGGCACACCAGAGGTAGCTATGAAGGGTTTAGATAAGGCATTATCAATATTTACAAAACAAACTCTATTATTTAAGTTAGCAATCAAAATAGCGTGCGGAACCTTATCAAAAGCTTTTGAGAAATCAATATATATTGTATCCACCTGATAACCATCTTGAAAAGCAAAAAATGCAGTATTCTGAGAAGATAGTAAGATTAGTTATCGTGGAGCGACCCTGAACAAAGCCATGCTGATAGGGTGAAATTAGACTTTATTGCAAAAATAATTTGTCTTTGACAATACATTCAAAAAGTTTACTCACAGTAGTGAGCTTAGAGATCGGTCTATAGTTTGCAATATTATTTTTATTACCAGACTTATGAATTGGAGTTACAAATGACACTTTCCAGTCATCGATAAATATCCCGGACCTCAAAGAGTTATTAAATATTAATTGAAGTAGTCTTGCTAATGCATAGCTGCAATTTTTAAGGAGAACTACTAATAAGCCATCGACATCAGCTTTAGTTGACAATTTAAGATATGAAATTCCATTTATTATATCTTCATCAGACAAGGTTAAGGAACCAAAGTTAGTGTCTCATCAGTTTCAACTGAAGAAGTTAAAGCCGGTACAAAGTTAGCGAAAAAAAATCAGCAAATAGATTAGCTGTTTCAGCTGCACTATTCGAATTTACGTCATTTAAGAACATCGAGGTTGGAATATTAGAGTTTTCTTCCTCGAATTCACATAGCGCCAAAACTCTTTTGGATTATATATGAATTATATATATATGAATTATATGCGTAATGAAAATATGGAATTATTACAACACAACAACACTTTTTTTTTTTTTTTTTGATTACCATATTCTAAAAACCGTTACTTTAAAAAACAGCATCTACCAAATAGAAATTGCAAACAATCGTAAACTTTGAAAGAATATTAAAAAAATATATGAAAATATACTCCTCCAGTATTTAATAATTACCTACAATTATACAAGTATGTACTTTCATAAAATCAAAAAATCAGCTGCTTTTAGCTGTAAATAAATTAATTTTGCTGCTAAAATAGTAGAAAATCGAGAGGGTTTTGTAAATGACAAAAGTTAATCAACGAGTAAAGTAAGTATATAGTAGTAGTAAGTATAATAGTAGTAAGAGTAAAGTAAGTATTATGATCTGAAGTTGTCTGTGCGGAAATACAATGTTTTACGTTCAGTTGTAAATGCCATACACCACAATTTTTTTTCCAAGCTATTATGCATTTAATATTGCTATGGAAGAACTACTGCCGCGGCCGATAATATTATCGGAAATTTGAGCAAGTAAGCAACAATTTCAGTAATTTTTTTGTTTTTAAAACAACTTTTTTATTTATATATATATATATACATATATATAAATACGCATATATATATACACTGCTCCCATCTAACGGTTTGTGAAAGTTTATTGCTCTTAAGGTAGCAATAGTTTTGCTAAGCTACAGTTTTTTCATCTTTCTAGATAATCTTAGAAAATTTCAAATTAATATCTTAAACAATTTTAATGACTTTTTACATTTTTTGGAGGTCGGTGTTGCAGTTAACCTATCACGCCCATTTACACAATTTTTCCCCATCAACATTATAATAATGAAAGTTGCCAAATATCGTTACTCTGAGACCACTTCTCTCAGTAGGAAGCTGAACCACTGTGTGGTATTGTCTTTGTTACAAAAATCGTAGGTATTAGCATAAAACTGTTAGTAGTACTTTTTAATTACTAATTGCATTGATCAGTTCGTTTTTGTATTATTATATACAATCATCGACTTTGAGGGCTCGTATAAAAAAATAAACAGAATTATTTTTCAAATATTTAATAAAAATGTTATACTCAGACATTGCAAAACGTAAAGTAATTTATAAACGGTATTTGCATCACATAAAAAAATATATTTTTCCGCCGTTGAACCATTAAGTATAGTTAGATGGAGAGTATTATACATATATATGTGTGTTTATAAATATATATGGCCAATTTTTTGGCCTTTAACGTTACAGTCGTACGCATATTTTTGCAAATATGTCGAAAATATCCCATGAAACCAATTTGTTTTTTACATTGACATGAAAATAGGCCTCAGGCGACTTTGACGCATCGTTTTTTTCGAACATTCACAGTTCTCCTCTTTTGTCGTCCCAAAAACGCAAACTGCTGCGTTTTCATGCCAACAATTAACAAAATAAAAAAGAAGTGGAAGTGAAATAAAAAAAAGTAAGCAAAAAGAAAAAAACAAATTGTTTTTTTTTAATTAAATTAAAAGTTAATTGAACTGGTAAAAATCTCAAATAAAAATCTCTTATATGCGGCAGAAAGAAATGAAAATCAGCTGTTGCGAATGTAAAATACGATTTGGTTAGTTTCTCGACTACCTTTTACTATCACAAACTTTAACATTAGGAATCACTTAAGATAATTCATGATAGACTAGATTTATTAATTATTTAATTAATTTATGCGAGGGAGTTTCCAACTAAAACATCACTAAAACTTCACCATCCTAGTTTTCCTCACGAGGAACTATTCAACTACTAAATAAATTGACTAGCCTAGTTTATCTTTGACGCAGACTAACTAGAGCCTCGTCCAAACTACGGAAAAACTAGAATTTTATCCAGGCGGGTATGATTTAATTAAAAAAATAGTAAACCAGCATAAAAAACTGTTGTGTGAAAATCAAAGTAGAGGAGGCGCTGGTTTGCCACGAATTCAAAAAGGAGGGCGTAGGATAAGCACAATTGAGAACCGCTGGTATAGACACTGGAGTCAGCTAAAAACCACGAATAGTCCGAAAAATACATATATTTTCAGCCTCGTGTTATTAATCGTGGGTATTAAATATGTGAATTTAGATTTAATTAGCAAAAACTACTATCTTTTAGCTTTAGAACGTCATCTCAAACGTGAAGATATCTTTAACCAAACAAATTTGTATTGTATATTTGGTAGAACGAATTTTTCTATGAGCGGAAATAATTGGCTCCAGGGAAAGTAACATAGTTACTAATATATTCCTATTTGAGGATTCCCGAGAAGTTTTTCGTGTATTATTCAAGCGAAACTTTCGAATTTCCTTAAGTCTTGCTCCAAGTACATCTTTTGAAAGTATCCAACTTGTATATTAATATTTTGGGTACTATTGCAGGCATGTTATATCAAGAAAACTTTTCCATTAACTAAACTATACTTTAATGCAGGGTTGACTAGCCAGAAACTCATATAGCTAACTGAGAATAAAAAAAGCATCATTACCATCATTATGTGATGGTGATGAACCTTGGGTCCCTAAAGGACGCATCTGCGGACTTGGTGAGTTGAAGGGGCGTACGATTCTATACGATGAGAGTTCTAACAGATCTAGAATCTGTCTTATAGAATCTCCTCATCTTACAATTACCAAACTTGGTCAGTTTTGTGGCCAAGATATGGTGGCTGCTAAGGTGAGTTTTCAGGACAATCGAGAATGGAAACATTTTGCGATTGCTTCTGGCTACTTTCCTACAATTTGGCTACAATTTTACCACCACCGCCAGCGATGGTTGTTGAATTTGTGGAGTACTGTGAAAGAATGAATTTGGTGCTCATATTATGTTGTGACGCTAATGCACAGAATGTTATCTGGGGCAGTAGCAAGTGCAACGTAAGAGGGCCCTATCTTCTCAATTATATACTGTCTTCTGGGCTGAACATACAAAACGTTGGGAACCAACCCTTTTTTTGTGACACCTACTAGACAGGAAATTATTGACCTAACCCTTTCTAATGAAAGGTTAGTGCAGTCAATTGCAAACTGGAAGGCCCTTAGAGATGATTCTCTATCGGACTACAGATATATCGAATTTCAGTACTGCGTTGAAGTTAATTTTTTACCGTCCATAAGAAATCCGAAAAAAGCGGATTGGGCAAAGTTTAGGGAAGAACTGGCTTCATTAAGCTGTGCTCTACCCCCTTAACTACGTAATTGGCAAGGTTTGGAAGCAGTGGTTGAAAATCTCACCTCTGCTCTTCAGACCAGTTGTTGACAGCGTTAGGAAAGCTCTTAAAAGGACTGTGGCCATTTGCTGTACGGGAGCTTTTCCTACAACACCTAGCCCATCCTTGGATGCATTGCTCAACGTACCACCCCTTGATATTTTTGCTAAAGAAGAAAGAAGAGGCTGTCAAAGCCATCTGTAGGCTTAAACGCAATGGGTAGTGGTATGACACTTGCTGGGATATTGATGGCATTGTGGAAGGTACTGATATGGACCTAACAGTTCTATCAATGCCATCCGATACAATGCCAACAATTTCAGTTTTAAAACAGCGCTATACAATGCAAATTCCAGAGGCCCAAACCTGGTTTTTGCCGGAGCCTGGGCCGGGAGTTGATTGTAAGCGTATTTTCACTGACGGCTCCAGAACAGAATTCGGTTCGGGTTCTGGAGTCTTCATTGAAAATGATGGAGTGCACCTTCACTTCTCCCTTGGGTTGTATGCTTCTGTTTTTCAAGCAGAAATTTTTGCAATCATCAAGGCATTGGACCATGTTATTGAAAATGGTTGGAGAGAAAGGAGTATCTGTGTATTTAGTGACAGTCAGGCTGCGCTTAAATCCTTGCTTAATCCTCTAATCACGTCTTAACTGGTTATGCATTGTAAATCCAGGCTGACCTGGCCAAAAAGGGTTCGGAAACTGGTTTCCTGGGCCCAGAACCTGTACTCTCTTTGTCGTCTACAGCCATCAAGATCACCATTAATGAATGGGTCGACCTGACCCACAATCGTAAATGGGAGGACCTGAGGGGCTTTAAACAGACAAAGACAATGTTACCTGTTATCTCGAAACGTCTAACAGACTTTCTGTTATCACTTAACAGAAAGAGCTGTAGGCAGCTGGTGGGATTATATATAGGTCATTTCTCTTGGGCCAAACATTTGCATATGATTGGCCTGGGAGCTAGTGTCTTCTGTGCTTCCTGTGGTTTGGAGTGTCTGCCCCGCTTTCTGCCAGATCAGAGTAAGCATATTTGGTACTGGAGTGTTGGGAGACGAACACTTGAGCTCTCTAACACCGCAGGATCTGCTAAGATTTATTAATAAATCTGGTAGATTTTAAGAATAGCAAAAAGGAACACAGGATATAGTACAATGGACGTAAAACTTGTCTGACTGCTGTATTTTTGAATACTTCTTTTGTCTGTTCCAACAAAAAAAAAAAAAAAAAACCATCATTATCTATCTGCATATTCTTCGTTGAAAACCTAAAATTTAAATATTCATATTTTGTTACCATAACTTAACAACAATAAGATCACTCACACAAATCTCTTTGATTTCGCTTAAATCAAAACAACACTGAAGCCAAGACAAATGCTTGGTTCCGAAAAAATTACGATTTCCACTGAGTTCCACAAGATTTCCACAACTTGGTGAACTTTAGTTCCAAAAAATTTAACTTCTCCCATAGCAGTTCCATTACTAAAAATGTGAAAACCTTTTTTATGTAGCTAACTATTGCTGACACTTTTTCTTTTCGACTTTCCTTGCGTACCTCAACCCAAATCTTAAATAGTTCACAAATTTTTACTCTGGGTCACTACAAAAATTAATTTATGAAAATACATACTTGTATAATTGTGTATATGAAATACTTAATTTGCAATCTCTATTTGGCAGACTGCTGCTTTTTTAAGTAACGGATTTTAGAATATGGTAATCAAAACAAAACAATGGATGCAAACGCAAGACATTTGATGTGTAAACAGTTAACCCTTAAACGCCCTATACGTCCTATTTCAATTAAAAACATACCCAGAGGTAGTATTTGTGATTCCGAACAACGTTTGTTCAACGTGTTTTCAAATAAATTAGTTTAAGGTGCAGTTATTTTAATTTACATGGTTGACCTCTGTAGTAACCTTTGGCGATTATCTGGAGAATAATTTTTAAAAACAGTTATTTGGTGTTATCTCATACCGTCTGACACAAATTTGTCCACACGGCAATATATTTGTTACACAAAATTCGAAAATAAAAACACCTTTTTTTCAGTTAGTTGTTTAAAATTTTTGCAAAACATGATTTTCGAGCTAAAAATAACTGTAACTGTACGACAGTCTCATTTTTCCATTCTTATTTATACGTATCGCATATATATGTATAGCCATTTATAGGGATTTGATGTATAATCTATATGCTTAGGTAAATAATTCAAATTAAAAGAATTCTTTTATAAAGTTAAAAATTTATTAGATATCATTATCTTTTATATATATACACCTGCTCAAAATAATAGTTACACTTCATAACTATTCATTTTAACTCCTCTGCACAACTTTTTTGAAAATTTAAACGGTAAATTGTGGAGAAAATATAAACAGCATAATCTAGCAACGCTGTTGTCAACAAAATAGAAAGTGTAAATCCTCAATATATGATTTACTTGAACTATCTGTGAATGAACTACAAAGTGGCTTGCTCAAAATACTAGTGTAATTTAATACATTTTAATAAAAGTTAATATTACATTTTTTTCGGATTTTTTTTTAAAGAACGGTAAGCTTTCTCTAATATTTTTTGCAAAACGACATGAATTGATAGTGGAAATTCTTATTCACATGGGTCGTAAATCACATCGTACCGACGAAAAACTCCCGATCGGTTTCTAACTTGAGAAAATATGGAAAATTTCTTCGATGCATTGGTGAACTTACTAACATATCCCATAATTTTGTCAGAAATGTGATAAAAAAGAGAAAATCGAAGGTAGGCCTTCAAAAACGAACACAACGCTTGATCGACATATAGTCACCTAATGCAGAAAGGACCCATTTAAATCATTAAAGGCGATTGCAGTCAAAATTGGAAACGAAGTTAGTGCTGAAATAATTTGGTGACGGCTATAAAAAGTCAACCCACCAGGATGAATAGCCAAAAAAGTTCCCTTAACGCAAAAAAAAAAATATTGTATATGAGGCTAAACTATAAAAAAAGGACCACGAAAATTGGTAAGGACCTGAAAGCAAAAAAAAAAATGAAAAAATATTTTATGGAGTGACGAAACTAAGGTAAATCTCTTTGGAAGCGATGAAGAAAGGAATTTTCGACACCTCAATTGCAAAGATGTTTCATGTTTGTTTAACAAAAAAAAAAAAAACAATGAAGTATTACGGTGTGGGGTGTTACCTTTCATGGATATGTCCTATATACCTGACAACAAATAAAATAACTGTCGCCGAATACAAGGAACAGTTGGAAAATGTGATGCTACCCTATTCTGAGAAAAACATGCCTTTGCATTGAGTCCTTTAGCAATATAACGACCCAAAGCACATCCCATGCTGGTAAAAAAAAACACTTTGAGGACCATTAAGTCGATTTGTTGTTGAGTCCCCGGACTTGAAACCGATAGAAAACCTGTGGGGAGAGTTGAAAAACAAATTGTCCAAGCAAACTTTTTCAAAACAAGGAGCAGTTGTGACAATTTGTTCGAAAAATGTGGTACGACATACTCAAGCAATCCTGTCAGACTTTAATCAACAGCAAGCCGAAAAGAATCGTGAAAGTATTCCAACATGGGGGTGGATATACAGGTTATTAGATAAATAATTAAAAATATATACAAAACTATTCTTACCGTTGTTAATTTTTTCGTACTTTTCTATAAAGCATAAGTGTACCTATTTTTATGAGCAGGCTGATTTAGGCAAAATAAATATTTATCGATCTCAACTTTTGTACTTTACACTATATATTAAAGAAATTATTTTTTTTTTTTTATGTATAAAATCAAAGAAATTGCGTTTGTTTTGTTTTGAAAATGTTAAATAAAAATAATTTTCTGTTTTGTTGAAGTTAGAATTCTAATGTGTAACTATTATTTTGAGCAGGTGTGTATGTAATAGCCCAATTCACTATAAATTGCAAATGGCCTTGCATCAATGCAAATTCAAATTTTTGTTCCATATCGCACGTTTGTTGTGATAGCAGAAATATTTTGCATTTGCACCAAATCGTGAATAGGGCTGATATGTTGTAGTTGAATCATTTTTCTTTTACTCAATGCATCGGGCACGATATGCTCGCATATACGCAACTGCAGTTGCATCTTTTTTCCGCGCTTTAAGTTTTTCTTCCTGTCGATTTGAAAGTTTATTAGATTTGAAAATTTTACATAAAGTCGTATAGGTATATGAATTTGTACACACATACGCCAAATCAATTCTCAGGCGACGATAAGTTCTTTCCGCTTTTAACCTTAGAAAAGCAACAGGGGTGACCAGTCACCCAACTACTTTTTAAAAGCACCGCAAAGAGATTTGCCTTAACTGCATTTAATAAAAATAAGAAACAATGTATTTTCTTTGAAGTAAATAAGTGATTTTATAATAAATAAGTTTGATTTTTTCTGTTTAACATTTTTGCTATTTACACAGATAAAAAAAGTGTTGCCAATCTAAGGTTAATGTACAAAGCAAAATTTTTATAATGCCGTGGTTTGCTATCATTATTACTACATTTTGTTTATACATTTATTGAAACGTAGATAATAATATCATTTTGTATTGTTTTTATATTTTAAAAAATATTTAATTTTAATCCAATCTAACTAACCGAATTCAAAAACTATCAAACGCTTGTGTTTGCTACCGCGACTTCTCTGCTTGTTTGGTATAGCCGATCTCCACACGTTTAACACCAACAAATAATTCTGCCACGAATAAATGTACACACACATTTTGTTTTCGTATGTACATATATGAGTGAGTAAATTGATCGAAACATAAACAAACAATCTCCGCTCGTATTTTAATTTCTCCCTCTCTTCTTGTCTTCTCTTTGTTGGTTAGAGTAGCACAGTCATGCCGCGCAGTAGTGTGAGCGAGAGAGGTACTGGACGTTACAGTTATCTTACATCTTACGATACAGTTATTCTTACATTTTACACATTTGAAATTTTGCCCATACCGTGAGCTAAAATGTTTACACATCAAAAAATGTTTTTTTGTGTTGTAATAATTCCATATTTTCATTGCACATATAATTTATATATTTAAAAATTACCAATAAGTGACATTGAGTACTAACTTTTGCTCTAAAAATTAAATTTTTACCAGAAAAAAATGAGTCCTCCGAACTTTGGAGGCGTAAAGTGGTTATAATAACAATAACATTAGAAAAATATTTTGGATTCATTTTAATTAAAATGTTATCTTTCGATGAGTAAACAAATATTTACGTATTTTGAAACTTTTTTTTTTGTATATTTGGCTGGTCTCGCGACATTGTGGGGCTTGCCGCTGCAATTTAGCCGCAAAAACGAGATACCAATTTTCAAACACAAACAAAAGGCAGCTGAATGATGCAGTGCAGAAACCATCGGTTAATGGCAAACTACGCTGCATCTCAAAACTTACAAAGTAACTTAAGTGGCAGCGGTCGGCTACTATGATTAGTATTTTAAAAACTCAAAACAAACAATTTGCGGCTAATTTGCCGCGGCACACAGTGGTTTGACTGCGGGAAAAAATAATTTTTTTGACGAGTCTATTTTTTTTTTCTTAATTTATATTCATAAATATTTCATTAGTATATAAAAAAAAAAATTGGAGGGATTAGTTCATTAAATAATTGTGCGTAAGCTGTCGAAGTTGATGAATGCTAAACACAAGGTGCTAGCATGCATTTTGAAGCTTTTGTTGTTTAACTATAGTTATAATCTTAAAGCTATTTTTTTTATATGAGTGTGTTATATATGAATAATGTATTTCATACATAAAAAAATCTAGAACATTTTGTGTGTCAGTTATGCTTTCGTTAAATGCAAAAGCTCTCTCTTTCTCATTGCGACTCTGCAAGAGGATAAAAAACAACAAGAAAAAGAGGTAAATTTTTTAAATCAAGAGAAAAGAGAAAAATATATTGAAATCGTAGGAGTACCTTCTGTTGATAATACCAATGCATTGGATACTGCGTTGCATATTTTCTCTGAAGGTTTGAACGTCAATATTATGAAAGAGCAAATCGTTGATTGTTATGTTAAAAAAATCAAAAAATCTAATGACTTATCTTCTGCTATATTATGTATTAAGTTTGTATCTCTTTATTGTAAGAAACAAGTGATGAAAAAGAAATTTGTAAATAAGTCTAAGTTGAATACTACGCTTTTTGGTTCCGCTAAGAATACTAATATTTACATTAATGATAGTCTTACTAACGCAACTAGAAATCTATTAAAAGCCGCTCAAACCGTTAAAAAAATGAAAAATTACAAATATGTTTCTGGTTATAAATTCGCTCGAAGACCTTGAATCAATTTAATCTCAAAAAATTTATCATTATGAACAATGAAATAATAGATCATCCAGAAATTTTAAACTTTTGCGTTTTGTAATAATAAGAACTCTCAAGATTTGTATGTGATAAAAGCTTTATTGGCAATCTTTTAGTTGTTCAACAAAACATACGTAGCTTAAAAAAAAATTTTGATAGTCTTGTAGTTCACTTAGATTCTTTTGTTAATAAGCCTGATTTTATTTTTTTGCCTGTTTGTAAACAGTGAATAAAACAAACTCGAGACAAAAGAGATTGAAACAATGGATTTCTAACAAATTGTGGGATAAAATTAACATTAAGAAAAAACTATATAAAACTTTGAAAAAACATCCTTTAAACGATAATATTAAACTTAGATACAAAACTTTGTGTAAAGAAATCACAAAAGAGGCGGCTTCTGTTTTAAAAAGTAATTTTTATCTCAATGAATTCACAAAGATTAAAAGTAACGGACGTAGAGAATGGTGCTTAATAAATGATCTTCTTAACAAATAAAAAAAATGACCAAATTGTTTTGACAATGTGGAAATATCCGATAGTTTAGAAACAAATTCTTTTAACTGTTTCTTTGCTAATATAGGTAGGACAGTTGTTCCAGATAGTGGAGTTGGCAGTACTTCATGCAATTGTTTATTTAATGAAAATTCCCATTCTTCAAGTTTATTTCCTCTTTGAAAAACTCGAATTCCACCACTTTTAACTGCTTTACTAATAACTTTGTAAAAAAAATTGCGTTTAACATTTCAGATGTTCTTTGCCACCTATATAACAAAAGCATTTCTTCTGGTATTTTTCCGTATGATATGAAAGTGGCGAAAGTAGTTCCACTTTTCAAAAAAGGGAGGCAAAACTGTTCTAAATAATTATAGGCTCATTTCTCTTCTTCCTGTGTTTTCTAAAGTATTTGGGAAAGCTGTAAAGACTCGAGTAATAAGTTTCCTGAATAAAACAAATTTTTTAAGCAATTGCCAATTTGGTTTTAGACCAGGTCTATCTACGGAAGATGCTCTATTAAATTTTTGCGATAATATATATACAATGGTCTTAATAATAAAAAGATAACAGCTTCTCTTTTTATTGACTTAACAAAGGCGTTTGATACAGTTAATTACTCAATCTTACTTGGAAAGCTTTATAAAATCGGTTTCAGAGGCACTGTTTATGAATGGTTTACTTCTTACTTGTCTAAGAGAATGCAAATAGTCAAGATTGATTGCAAATCTTTTTATTACATGTATCCACTGTTATGCTTTATAGCCGTAACTTAATCTTTATTAACAATATAAAAATAACAATATTATAAAAAGTGAAATAAATGAATACAAGTATATCTATATATGAATATGTAACATTACCGCGTATCCCCTTGTACGTTTACAATGCTATGAAGCTCGAATATGGATAAAAGTTATAAAATTACATTTTCTTATAATCTTGGTTCAGGGTTGCCAACATCTTTTTTTCTTTTAAGCAGATGATAATCTGGAGTCCACACTGGTGAGCGTCTACGTCTCTTAGATCGTCTCACTTCTGGTAGATCTTCGATTCCCACATTTGGTGTTGAAATTACATTTGGTGTCCGTGACCCATTCTCGTTTTGTTCACTTGTAGAGGTTCCAGGTTGTTGCGGTTGGTTAACTAACTCTGTATTGATAATATCTGTTTGCTGTTGTTCTGCTACAAGAGGAACTGAAATATTTGCGTCAGGATTAGGTTCAGTCTCTGGTGGTGATGACATTTGTTTGTGTGGTAAGTTGAAACAATCGAATAGTATACCCATTGGTTCACGAGTAGGTGAAGAATTTTAAAATCTAGGACGTAATGCATGCGATTTGACTGCCTTAAAAATCATTGAGTTCTCAACTTTCACTTCGTAATTTACATTTCCAAGTACTTTCCTTATTATTCCAGGTACCCTATAGGATTGACTAAGCTTGTACAATTCTGCATAAACATGATCACCAATTTTGTATACGCGTTTTTTAGCTCCATGTTGTTTCTTAAATTGTCGTTCCATTGCTTCGTTCCGTTGAACTAAAAATCGTCTGTTTTCTTCAGAAGATCAAGCTCTACTCTGAATAGTTCGGTTGGTGTTTTACCTTGCGGTGCACTACGATTTGGAGTAGTTCTATACGTTTTTAAAAAGGTATGCAAATTCTGCTTTGATGTTCCACAACCCTGCAGTTTCTTTAATGGCCGTTCTAGTGTATCCACAAATCTTTCCGCTTGTCCATTTGACTGTGGATGGTACGGTGCTGTTAATTTGGGAAAGAAATGGACTGCGGTTCCTTTACTTTTCATGATGGGGATTGTCAACGATTTTCTGTTCATAATGCCGTTTGTACCTCGTCTTTTAAAGAAAAGACCTACTATGCTTCGTGACAATGTTCTTCTAAGTGTTTTTCAATTGAATGCGTCAAAACTTATAAATACCTTGGGTTGGTCCTAGATAGTAAAATGTCATAGTATTTACATACTACTGCTCTTAAGAAATATCTAAGAGCTTCTACACGACATCTATACCCCCTTATTGTTCAATAGAACTTCTCAAATGTATTTATTATGGGATAATTAATTCGAAACTGGGAAATGGCTTAGTTTGCTGAGAGGTATCTTGGCAAAGTAAATCAATTATTAATATCACAAAAACATGCCATTCGTATAATTTGTAACAAAAGCCGACGTGAAAGTAGTTTTGTACTTTTTAAGGAATTGAATATTCTTCCTTTCCATCACTTGTACTATTTTAAAGTTTTGAAAGTATATTTTGCTAGATCGGGACATATATTAAACAAAAGCTATTCAATTTACAATCTAAGGGTTAATTATCAAAATAAAGCTTACGTACCTCAGCACAGCTTGCAACTTTTTCTTAATTTTTTTTTACTGCTTTAGCGCCTAGGCTATATAACCTCCTGCCAAATAACATCAGATGCATCAGACTAAAACATATTTTTCTCAAAGAAGTAAAATCATGGCTTTTTACTAAGAACTTCGATGATATTAAATCAATACTATAAATACCATAATTCAAATGATTTGTCACATGTATAACATACTATTCTTGTTTTATACTCAATATAATTTAACAGATTGCCGTTTTTCTTAATACTTTATATTTTAATGATTTTTTGAAATAATTTATTTAAAATTATTTTTATACCTTAAATTATTATATTTTTGAAATTAGCAAATATGATTGCCCATCTACACTAGTTTTATTCGTTCTACTGATGGTAATTATGTTGCAAATACTTATAATTTAATATACTTACAAATACAAAAATACAATACAAATACTAAAATTTCAAGATAATTCCTTAAGTTTGATGGACCAGGTCTATCTTGCGAAGATATGCGATATATTCTAGTATATTAAAATGTAAAATATAATTTCTTATCTAAACAACAACAAAAATTTGGCTGCGGATAGCTGCGGATCCCATTTTTATCAAGAAAATACTAAATGCATATCGGGGAAAAACTGTATGAAAATGTGATTATTTGGGGTATCAGTGTATTTTTGAGAAATTGAAAGTTGTTTGTAAAAAGCAAAAAATATGTTTAAAAATGAAATGTTGAAATAATTAACACTGTTTTTTATGATATTTATCTCAGTATCTTGACTGTAACGGATTTTAGAGCTATTTCAGTTTTACTGTTGTATGGAAGGTGGGCGTGGCAGTTGGCCGATCACGCCCATTTTCATAATTTTTCTTTTCCACGTCCTAAGAGAGACTCATGTCAAAAATCGTTATGCTGAGATGATTCCTTATTTTTTTTCCCGCACTTTGTATGGACTCAAACCACTGTGCAGCGCACAGTGTATCGAAGGTGGAAACAATTCAAAAAAGTCAAGTTCGAAATTGATATTTGAATGCAGTTCAATTGTAAATACTTCAATTAGATTAGCTTAAAAAGATTTTTGGAAATTACTTTTATTTTGCCATAAAAAAACGTATATATGCAACAATGACATTTTTTTGCAGCAAATACTACTTTGGCAGGTTCACTTCTAACTCTTGTAACTTTTTTATTTTTGTTTCAAATATAATGCAATTTTGTCCCAATGTTATTTGCACTTTTCTTTAAGGACATACCCATTGATGTATTTTCATTTTTCGTTTTGAAGTACCATTACTTGTAAAATCACCATCTTAAAACACAAAAAAAAAAAGGAAAACCCCAAAGTTTAAAGAGCTTTTAAAAAAATCGTCCAAAAACGTCCTCTCTAATTTTTATTTATTTCTTTCAAGAGATATCTCTACAATAATAAGAATGCATATGCTTGCACATTCAGACGTAGTGATCCATTTTCTAGCCGAATCTCGAATGAAAAAAGCAGTTTTTTGAAAAATGTGAAAACACCAAATTGAAGAGGTATCTTAGTTGTACTTATGCATACATATATAAATATATATATTTTACATAAATAAATATACTTGTATACCACCTTGATCAAAAAGTTCCCGGAATTTATTCAGAAAATTAAAAATACAAGTTTATTCATCTAAATCTATTGTGACGACATAAAATTATCAGTAATTTTAATAGCACAACCCTAAACCACTAGCACATATATGCCGTTAAAATATACATTAACATTTATATTTAATTAATTATAATATATATTTCACAGAACGGAAATAATACGGTACAACAAGAAGAAATTTATATAAAAGAACATGCATCGCACAGAAGAAGGCACTCTTCTTCTCTTTGTTAGATTATATGAAATACTCCTTACGGTTGCGTCATCACGGAAGGATAAGGCTTAGACATTGGTAGCTAATATCAAACGAAGCGACAGCACGTTTGATTCCTCTTTAATTCTCAGAAATCGGTCAGGTATTTATTGGACCTTGCGAGTGAGACATCACACCAAGGTATAAAAGATCAGGTATTCATTAAACACCAGGGTGTGCGACAGCCTCACTGGTGTAGTAAAAACAAAGTTGACACTGACCATACAGCAACCGACAAAGACTTAGCCATCGTATCACGAGGACACGCATCGTAAATACAGGAACGAGCGGCAACGAAGCCACAGCAAGAAACCCGAGCGCTAAGAAAGGCAAACAAAGTGAAACGAGCACCAACGAAGGCGAACGAACAAACAATATACGAGGTACCAAGAATAAAAATACTAACGAATTAAGTGTAAATTAAAACAACAGTGAAGAATTTCAATAAACAAGTGAACATAGAAAATAGAAACAAATTATCGTGAGTTATTATTTACGCACCCTGGTTACTCGCTGAGTATACCCTGACTAAAAGAAAAGGAACCAGGAAACAATTCTGGTCTCTTTCGGCGAATTGCTTCACGCAAACGTCTTTAACGCCCAAATAATACTTTTTGTTTACTGTTTGGCCTTCAGGCAAAAATTCATGATGCACTACACCGTTGTAATCCATGAAAACCGTGAGCATTGCCTTCTCTTTTGACTGAAAACGACGTGGTATTTTTGGTCTCGGCTCATTTGGTGAGCGCCATTCACTTGCCTGATGTGTGGATTGCGTGTCGTACTCATAAACCCACGTCTCGTCTCCAGTAATGATCCTTTTGTTGAATGTGGCATAGGATTCAGCCTCGCAAATCACGTCTTTTGCGACGTCAACACGGTCTCCATTTCTAAAATTGTAAAAACTCGCCAACACACACAGAGATAGATGTACTCTTGGCTACATAACTTTTGCAAATGTCAAGCTATGATTTAATTAAAATTTAAGATTTAAAGGGAATATCAACAACAGATGTAACAACTTAACAAACAAAAAACAGAACTCAAATCGGAACGATGGTAGCGCCACACGGTGGTTATTCCTGGAAATTTTTGATCAATTTGGTATACCCTAACAATTTTTTTTTTAAATACTCAGACAAAAATTCTATAGGTATTAGATCCTGATCAAGTATGAAGAAAGCTTGGCAAAAAAATTATCCTACCACCGTAAAACTTGTAGCAGTTTCAAATATTTTATATGAAACTAATAAATAAAACGAATAAATTCATGTATTAGGAGTATGAATGTATAAACTCGTATTTTTTTTCGTAATTTGGACATTTATTGTGAAAAAGTAATTATAAATTTATTCTTTAAAGTATTGTCCATCGTTAGCCATAACCTTTTCCCATCTTTCTGGTAGCATACGGATTCCGCGTCGAAGGAACTCCTCATCTTTTGAGGCTATCCACGAATCGACCCATTTTTTGAGTTCTTCGAAAGAACGGAAGTGCTGTTCAGCCAGGCCATGTGTCAGCGATCGGAACAAGTGGTAATCAGAAGGACCAATGACTGGAGAATACGGCGGGTGGGGTAGCACTTCCCATTTCAGCGTTTCCAAGTATGTTTTTACTTGCCTTGCAACATGCGGCCGAGCATTGTCGTGCTGAAGAATAACTTCGTCGTGTCTATTCTCATATTCTGGCCTCTTATCCTTTAATGCTCGGTTCAAACGCATCAATTGTAGTCGGTAGCGATCGTTTCATTCGGTTTCAACAACTCATAGTACATGACACCTTTCATATCCCACCAAAGCATGAGCTTGGATCCATGGATGTTCGGCTTTGCCGTTGATGTTGACGCATGTCCGGGCGGTTCCCATAATTTATTACGCTTTTGGTTATCGTAACGTATCCACTTTTCATCGCCAGTCACAATACGATGCAGAAAACCCTTTCTTTTCTGTCGTTCAATCAGCAGTTCACATGTGAAAAATCGTCGTTCGATGTCTCTCGGATTCAATTCGTATGGCACCCAATTTCCTTGCTTTTGAATCATTCCCAATGCTTTTAATCGTTTAGAAATGGTTGATTGATCAACTCCTAAAGATTCTGCAAGTTCTTGTTGCGTTTGACATGAATCTTCTTCGAGTAATGCCTTCAATTCTTCATCTTCGAACTTTTTCGGGCCACCTGAACGTTCCTTGTCTTCAACATCAAAATCACCACTTTTGAAACGGGCATACCACACCTGACACATTCTAACGTCTATAGCACAGTCAGGATAAGCTTCAGTGAGTAAACGATGTGCTTCAGTTGCGTTTTTCTTTAAATGGAAGAAGCAAATTAAAACTTCCCGTAAAATTATGAAAATTATTTGACAGATCAATTCTTATAGTATTTTTGGCGCTCTTCGAGATAGAATAGCTGTCAATGTCAAAAAATGGCGCGTATGATAGATATGAAGTTAGTCACAATTACGAGTTTATACATTCATACTCCCAATAGAATAGAAGAAACTTTTACGAATTTTAGGGGGGGCGGGGGAAGAGAGAGTTTCCTTCGGATGATGCTTTAGAAGCAAGACACAAGGAGTTTAGAAAGTGTCGATTAGAAAATACAAGAAAAACTTATAGAGAAGAGTGTATAGGGATTTGTTAGCGCGGTTATTACTATCTTCTGAGTCACTTATTTCTGCTAAACGAAAAACTTGCAGTAAAAAGCAAATGAACGAAAAAGGTATTTGTCAGTTCATTTTCTTAGAACCAGAAAATAGTGGTCAAGATATAGATTTAGAAATTGTTTTCTCATCTGATTCGTCGTCAGACTATGAAGGAGGAAATGAAAGCGAAAAAATGTTAAGCAATTTATTTCATTTTAGTAGAGATTATAAGTTTATATATTTAAAAAATTGTATTAATGAGTGAAATAAAATAGTTTGGTAATAACTAATTATTTATGTATTGAATGAACTACACAAAAATCATAAAAAATATAGATAATCATTGCAGCTTTAATATATACCGTGAAATACTTTGATTATATTGGAGATGCCTACTTTTTCGATTTAGATAATTTTTATAAATTGTTATCTTACTCCAATTTTAAAGGCATGAGATTGGGTTCTACGACAATTTTGAGCCAAAAAACTGATTTATGCGCTTGTTTTGTATGAAACGTGACATGCCCACATTTCCAATCTTGACCATTTTTGTTTTAGGAAATGTTTACAGAATCAGTAGCCACTGCACCAAAATTCAAGTTTATTACTTAAAAAATTTTTGAGATATTGTAATTTTTTTAATCAGCTTATATGGGAAGTGGGCGTGTCCGTTAACCGATTAAGTTGCAATTCGCAATTTTTCTTAATATTTACCTAAAAAATATCTGTGTAAAATTTCATTGGTCTACCACTATTCCTTCTATTTTTGTCCACCGATTGTATGGAAACGCAATCCTATGCGGCGCGCCCTCCGAAGGGTTAAGCTATGGTTCTATGTATCATAAGTGAATGATTTAATTTTTACTAGTACAAACTTTATAATGAAACGAAAAAAATATGCTTCCGATTTCATAGCCAAAACCTATATTTCTGTCCTTAAAAATTCAAAATCCTGATTCAGTGTTTAAAATCCATGAATAACAAAAACTTTTGCTTCAGAATTTCAGATTTGGAACTACGATTTCTAGATCTCCCACTAGATATTATTTTTGTTGATTAGTGATTAATGTAAATGCTATTAATTTTTGTCAATTTATGTATTATTATTATTATTTTTTCAGCTACAATGTTCCAAACCTCTCCTGAGCAATCGGCGAAGCATCTTGCGGAAATATATAAGGAATTTTTATTACAAAGGGAAGATTGTCTTCGAACATTACGAGTCTTTCTCCGTGAACTTGTGCGTATGCTACGCTTCGATATGGGCATTGTAAAATTTTGCAATGTTTTTTTAAGCGACAGACTTGATTTAACAAAGCAAATTGAAAACTCAGAGTTTCGAGAAAGGATTTTTCACTCAATGGTTGATATAATGTGTTTATGTATGCTGCTAACGGTTTCTCCCCAGATTCGAGAAGCAAGTATGATTCTTCGCACAAGTCGTGAAATAAAAAGTAATCCTGTGCTACTAAAATTCTACTCTCAAATGTCACAAATTCAACTGGATGTAATTTCCTGGATGCACGAGACAGTTCCCAGTCTCTTTCAACTTCAAAGTGCAGAATTCAATCAAGCATTACATAAAATACTTCTTCTTGATAGTCCCGAACAGTATTCACGTTGTGATCAATGGCCTTCCGAACCAGAACGTGGAACTTTGCTACGTATTGTTTCTGAAACACCTGTTCGCGAGGATACTGTCCTACGACTTATTTTAATTGGCATTACAAAGGAAATTCCTTTTTCGATACCGGAGACTATAGATATAATAATGCTGCTTTTGAAAAGAGCATCCAATATGCGAATTATCGATTGCCCAGCGATACAAGCTAACAAAATTGACATAATAGATTTTCTCTTTAATATGGTGGAGTATCATCATCCAGAAAATATAAAACTTCCTGCTGACTACGAACCGCCAAAACTGGCAATAACAGTTTTATATTGGAAAGTGTGGCTCATTATGCTTATGATTTCTGCGCACAATCCATCGACTTTTGGTGCATTTTGCTGGAATCAGTACCCTACGATGAAAATGTTAATTGAAATGTGCATTACAAATCAGTTCAGCGACCATCTTATGGCTAAGGATGAATTACAGGTAACATGGGTGACATATAAATTTGAATATATTTGTGTTGGAAAATGGTAAATAGTAATATAAATATTTAAAATACGTGTTATACTACACTAAAAATAAGATTATACTACACTACTCAGCAAGATTTTGCTCAACGAGAAGCGGTAACAGTTTCTATAGTAAAATTTTCCGTAGAATCTGAATATCCTAATGATTTTTTTTGATTAGCCCCAATTTTCCATGTAGATAGCAAAAATCAAAAAAGGGCACTGTTAAGACTACATACTTCAATTAAATGGTAGTACAAATTTTAATTTTCAGCCAATGAATTGCTAGTTTTTGAATATTTTAGATGAGAGTTAGAGAAAAATTTTAAATTTTACGTGCCAATAGTATCAGTAATATTACTGTTATGGTCGAAAATAGGTAAAAGAAAATTAAATTTTTCATATTTTTTCAAACAAATTTCAACTTTGAAGACCTATATCCATATATAGACCAATAAATTTAAAAATATGCAAGTATGCACATATTTCTTCTTTTTTTTATAAATTTAGTATATTTATGCACTTGTTGAAACAAAATTACATTCAAAACTGGGTAACGTTTTTCTTTTTTTTACTAACATTGCGCAATATGCTTAAACCTGCTGCGACAAAACTAAAGCACATAATCTTCTTCGCTTTCAATTACAATCAATTGTTAAAAATAAACAACAACAACCATCTTTAAGCTAGAAACCCGTAATTTTGGAAAACAAAATGCTGGTTTTAAAAAAAATTGGAAGCGTATATAAGCTGTTGGTTATCATTCACCGTCACCGTTCGCATTTCAAAATTTCGCTTAACAAAATTGCTCGAAATAAATATTCTGCACAATTTAGAGAAAATATTCTAAGTGGATTTAATAAAGCTGAATCAGTGAAATGCATTGTAGAAAAATTTTGTATTCGCCATTACGTTAATTCGCGCTTCCCATTTTTTAAATACTAAATATGGAGGTGGCAGATCGCGGGGCGCAACCAAACGTGAGGATCAGGCCATCATTCGGTTTATAAAAAAAGATCGTTTTATATCTTGGAAAAAAATTGCGTTTAAACATTTCATACAGGTTTATCCAACGACGAACTGTGGAGGGTGGCTTAGGAACATACCTAAGCGTAAAAAAGCCATTTATTTCTCGAAAGAATCGATGGGCAAGGCTCGAATTTGTAGCCGCGCACTTTAGCTGGGCTACTGCCAAATGAAAGACCGTACTTCTTACTGATGAATCTATATTTAACACGAAAGTTTGCGAAGGATTAAAGCTAGTGTGCAGACCAAAAGGGCAACGATGAAATCCGCGTTATTTGAAACTCACCGTATAATACGGGGGAGGCAACGTTGTGCTCTGATGATTTTTTTTCAGCCGTGGAATCTTTCCAATTCATAAAATAGGAGGTATAATGGACCGTCTGATGTGCCAAGATATTCCCCAGAATGTTATGTTACCTTACACTGAGGAAGATCTGCTGTTAAAGCAAGTATACCAGCACGATGACGATCCTAGCACGGTGTGTAAAAGAGTGGTTTGTTGTCAATAAGATCAATATTTTATAATGGCCCACCCATTCACTCAATTTCAACCCCAAAAAATGTATAGGAAATTATAGATCGTAAAATTCAGCGCATAAAGGATAAAAACAAGGATTCCATTTTCTATCAATCGAATGAATAACATTTTTGTGGACGTTTTAAGCAATTTTTTGAGTCCATGTAAATGTGCAACAGCTCTGAAAAATAATGGATACGCTAAAAACAAATTGTGGAGAAATCGAACTTTTCCATTAATATATTCCACATGTGCTTTAGTTTTGTCGCGCCATTTTTATGCAATTTGTTACTTTTGAGTTAATATTTTTATTTTATGTGATAAATAATATTATATTTCTTATATTTTATTATAACGAGTGTACATTATTACTACATTCATAAAAAAAAAATTCAGTCCAAGCATGTTTTACAATATTACTGAACTAAATTTAAACAAGGAAGAATCCGTGCTGTAGTTTTGTCCGACACTGTATGTATGTCTATGAAAAAGTCATAATTTACGAAACTATAGCATTTTATTAACATCAATGCAAAAGCCATTTTTTCTTTTACACCAATTTTATTCTAATCAAATAAAAAAACACAGTGCAACAAAATTTCAACTTCTTCTTTTATAATAATTTAGGGTCGCTGATTACGACTGCGCACTCAGTTTATCCATCATATCTAGTTCTCTCACAATATGGAGTTGAATTTGGAAAAATGGGGTCTTCAGGGGCTATTAAGAAATTTCTTTATTTCAAAAGATACGAATTTGATATCTGAAGCAAAGTTGCTTCGCACAAAAAGATAAACAATTTTTGGATATACACTTTTCCTCTATCTCTTACCCTTCTTCTTGAAAATGGAGTTTTAACTCCCCCCTTTTTCAATAAATGACCGAAAAAGCAATAGAAAATGTTATCGCCATTCGTTGTGGTGAAAGTTTTTGTAAATTTGTAGAGTTGTGTTATTTTATAGGACGCACAATGATTTTTGAGAGTTGGAATTCCAAATAAATAGCGACGAATTTTGCAAGTAAAATTTTCGAATGAGTAGAGTTCATATGTATGACCGTTTTTTGTCCCTACCCAGCTCCTCCACCTTTTCTGCCCATACCGCGGATATGAGCTCCTTTCCTCGCGCACTCCACATATTTCTTTTTTTAAGAATAGAAATGTCGGAACAAATTCATTTTAATATTCGATTCAATGAACAACGCATTCAGGGCGTATTAGATTTTTTGCCAAACCATGGAAATGATCGAAACTGCGCAATTTCAGCTCAATGGGAACATAATAAAAGATAACGAAACGTGTTTTGGTTTCCATGCTATGATTGCAAGAGTGCGATACCTCAGTTTTATATTATATTTGACAAAACTATCATCAATCGAAGATCTCAAACGACATCCTTTATAGGTGTAAGGGAAAAATAAATTTGTTCTTTGAGTACGTCTTGCCACTGAAAGAGTTTAACACAAAACCAAGGGCTAAGTTTATGTAGAAACTATTCTTTGTAAAAGCTATTATAAATTAAATTTATATTTCTTGAGTTTACACTAATGTACGTTTTTATTACAGATTATATCAATCGAACGTGATCATATTCTCCAATTTGAAGGGCATTTGGCTGCACAAACTTCTCAGGCCATCATAACGGAGGAAAATGCTATTTTAATATCACAATTAATGCTTATGGATCCTTTTGGAACTCCTCGAAGAGTTCCCACTGTTGTGTTAGATCAACTTAAATATATCAACAAGACGCTGAAGCTGGGGCATCTTTTATGTCGCAGCAGGAAGCCCGACTTACTACTTGATATAATTCAACGACAAGGAACAACACAATCAATGCCTTGGTTATCTGATCTTGTACAGAATAGTGAAGGAGATTTTAATCATTTGCCCGTTCAGTGCTTATGTGAGTTTCTCTTATTTAATTCAAATAATATCAATGAAGAGAATAGCCGCGATGCAGAACTGGTTAATTATTTGAGAAACCTTATTGTAGAGCCGGACACCAACAAACATATCGTTTGTGAAGTGCTTGATTATATATTTAGAAGATTATCTTCAACAGTAAAACAATCTCGAGCCGCTGCTATGGGAGGAATAAAGATTATCTTCAAATGTTCTGACTTAGATGACAATGATTGGCTCCTGAGGTCTATTCCACAAATTCCACATTTTAGGGATGCATGCCGTTTCATAATGCCTCAGTTGCGTTCCGCTTGCCAAGTTGAAAACTCACCAGAGTTAATAATGGCTTACATCCAGTTTATTGCTGCTCATACGCTTAATGAGCCCGTAACGGAAATGTTGGATAATGTTATAGATATGGCGCAGTTAATTGTGGAACGCAGTACAATGTTTCAACACATTATTCCGGTATCAGAAAACTTTAATAACCCTTCCCAAAGTAACGACGGCAGTCATGGAAGTCGATTCCAAACATTGAAATGTTTGTTTGTTATGTTTAACAATTACATCATTAAACTGAGAGAGCACCATGAACCCTATGAATGGACAGAGTATCCTGATCTTTTGATGGTTCAATTCGATGATGGAGTTCAACTACCCCTACATTTAAATATAATACACGCGTTTATAATATTATTAACTCACTCAAGTAACACAATGCCTGAATCAATTCCTATCCTTGACTATTGGTTTCCTCCAGGACGTTCTGCGCCTAATGCGTACTTGCCTAATTTGTCACATGAGCCAGTGCAACTATTACCTGACTGGCTGAAACTTAAAATGATTCGATCTTCAGTAGATCGACTAATCGATGCTGCATTACATGAACTGACACCAGATCAAATTGTTTTATTCGTTCAAAATTTCGGGACACCAGTCAATTCTATGTCGAAGCTTTTGGCGCTTCTTGATCGAGCTGTTATTGAACAATTTGATGATGTTAAAAATGCAATACTTAACAAGGCTTATCTGGCACAGCTAATCGAAATCCAGCAAGCACGTGGTGCAAAAAACGGTCACTTTACAGTTCAAGCTATGGGACTCCACTCTCATTCTCAAACTATTCCTGATCTACCAAAATTAGGTAACAAACCTTTGGAAGTAATAAAATTGGCACAGTTTAACACTGAAATACCTCCTAATAATTTTTCCATAAAAAATAAAGAAACTGAAGAAGTTATCAACATAATTTTGAAATGCCCGAAGGAAACATATCTTAGTAAATATCGTTTTCGCAGATTTGTGCATCAACTGTTAGAACATTTTCAGGAACCCTCTGCGAGCCAAAAAGATTTCCAATTGCAGGCTTCCAATAAAGCTTTTGTTCATTTCATGAGATTTTTCGATCGTCCGAAAACTACAAATATGCAGCAAAATATGTCACAGAAAAATCATATCTGCACATTTTTCAGGTCACTATTAAAGTGTATTTCAATAAAATTGGATGATTACAACTTAATGCTTCAACTAATTGGTGGAAGTAAAACAAAATTGGCAAACTTTTTGTATTCAACTGTTAATGCTCATTACCATTCAAGTCTGCTTGGATTGCTTCAAAATAAAAAAAAAGACCAGGTCCTAATCAAATTGCCCAAAGATACCTTAGATAAAGAAACTTTACATCAGATGATAATATCATCCAGTTTTTCCAAATTGAAATGTGGCGAAAGTTGGAGTCATAACATTCCTGCAAATAATTTGGAGATTTTTTACAACAGCGATCAGCTTTGCAGTGATGGATTGCTGGTTGATTGGCTGTCTGAAGTTGATCCCGAACTTATAATGCTAAACAAAACATATCAGATTAAAATTCTTTTTTCAAAATCATGCAGTTACTTCAGTTTTTATTTGTTGTCACTAATATGTCATCAGACAAATTGGGAAACTCTGATTGCTACACTGAACTATTTGCTTCAGCAGTCCCCAATGGACTTCGATTGCAGTACCGTGCTTAATTTTATTGAGGCACTAATAAATAATCCAAAATTATGGCAAGGATGTGACAAAAGTGTTTCGAGAACTAATGAATTGGAAATTACTTTTTCGCTAAGCGATAACGAGTTGAACACATTTTCGCAATTCATTTTAAAAGAGGGGGAGAGCGAAATTGATACTGTTCCAGGAAATTATGATTATAAGCTTTGTTCTCGTATAAATCTTCTATTTCGAGTTACAAACAGAAAAAGTAGTGATATAATAAATTTTATTGACTATGTCTTTAAAAACTCGGCCTCCCACAATTTGAGGCTAAAAGTTCTCCAACAAATGTATTTGATGTATCCAGCAATAAAATTTATAAAAAGCAGTTTGCCTGGTGAAAATTCGGCTAAGTTACAAACTCTGAAAGGATGTGAAGCTGATAAGGTCTCGAGTTACCTGATAACTTGTTTGGGAAATTTGTTTCTCAAAAAAGATTTTGAGGCATTATCAAGTGATACTGAGTTGTTGATGCGCAAATTAGCGGCATCTCACCCTGCTCTTTTCCTACGACAATTGGGTGTGCTGTCGTCATTGATTCAAGGAAGAGCACAAATAAATGTACGTGCTTTTCGTGATGAATATCACTTTCATCGTTTTATTCAAATACTCCGAACATTAGAGCTTTTACAACCAATGTTGTTTGATGATGCATACAAAGTTGAATTTCAAACCGCACTAGAATGCTATTTCATATTTTTCAAACACCACAGTTATATAAAAGAAGCATATCATGTTCTAGTAAAGTTTGTTGAGATCTTGCAGTCTTATATTAATTTGAATCCTTCAAGCGCTCTTTTGTATATTGAACAACATGTCAGTATTTTAATGGAGTTGGCTACCAAATTTCACTCAGTCGCACCATTACATCATCTTGTGCAAGGTATTGCCTTACTTCAAAATACAACTGTGCCTTCTAATGAACTAAACGAAGATGAGAGGAAACAGGAATTTGATTTTGAGGATCAGATTGAATCAAAGACCGTTTCTAATACGGCTTTACCTACGGATCCCGAATCATCTGAAGTTGGAATAACCCCTCAACTCGATATAAACGCGAGGGGAGCTGTATCATTTGCCATTTCAGGCTCTTACAACAAATCTATCACTGTATCTTCGCACTTCATGAACTTAATTAAACTTGTAAAACATTCCAACGCAGAAGATGCTATTTTGAGTCCACTGCAGGAAATTGAGAGTCTTACATCGAAGCGATTTTCATTTTTAAGCGAACTCTTCGATAGATTGTTGGAGTTAATATTTTCTCCTAGCGCACAAATACGTTCAAATGCTTTCATACTTTTGATTCGACACTTGAAACACAACCCTGGTCGTTCAGATATAAACGTTTGTACTTTGAATGCTTACATTCAATGTTTACGAGATGATAATTCATCTGTGGCTACAACAGCTGTCGATAACTTGTCTGAAATGACTATTATATTACAGGAACACGCTGTTGAAATTCTGGCTGTTGCCTTTTCACTTGGAATCAGATCACGTCTTAACACTAGCACACAGATAAAACGCGTTTTACAAACTCTAATGCTACAACATGGTTATTAATATTTTGTAATATTTATAAATTGATTTATAATAAAGTGTGTATAAAATATTAAAAGTAAACTTTTGTTTTTAGTTATATTTTAATCTCGATTATCCATACTCTATCTATAACTATCACAAAATATCGTTTGTATCAATAGCACTGATAACTCTACTCTGCGAAAAATGAAAGGTTTGTTGTTTTCCCTCACAAAAAATGCATAGAAATTTTAAAAAACTGTTTGTCGCTTAACTTCGAATGAATTATTAGTTTAGAGAATAAGTGTATATAAGTATATATATAATACAATAGTTAGGTATACAACAAATGTTTTTAAGCGTTGAAATCCATTTTTTACTATCAGGCCAAATTTTTGAGATATTTGAATTTGAAAATTGTGGAAAATTCTGACCTCTTAAAGAATTTTTTATTTGTTTTTTAATTCCACAGAAATTTCGGAAATATATTGGCTAACTTACAATAACGTTAAATAAGGTTAAATAACGCAAGAAGAAAGAGATATCCTAATGTCACATAATTTTGACTTTTTGAGACCCTTTTTCATTGGCGAAGCTAGGATTATTTTCAGGAGGGGTTTGGACCTCGAATCGGAGACTTTTTTCCGTGACAACCGAAACATCACGGTGGTAAACCTAATTTGAATACGCTTAATCCAATGGTGCAGCCGTTTTTGTAGTTTAGCTCCTGTTTTCAAAATACTTCATTTTCAATATTGGGCGACTTTGTGCTCCCAGACCACAAAAAAGCGACTTCCACAAAAAAAAGTACGCCCAGAGAGAATATTTCAAAAGCTCGAAAAAATTATTTCTTCGAATTTCAACTTGTATATTACAGTTATAATTTACAGTAAAAATAATAAAAGCGTTCCGTGGTTTATTTGGTGATACCAGGTAAGCGCGAAAAGCACTGGCATTCTGCCAGTGGACGAAAAATCGTCAACAGTCACTGGCCAAACCTGAAGAGATCTAAAAATTAGACATTTCTTTTCACATTTATAGTGACTGTACTAAGTTTCATTGATTTTTACCCAGCAGTTTAACCCTTTCACGAACAAGGGACATATATGTCCCAAATTGATTTCGCAATGTTTTGAGGTAGTTTGACCGTTCTCTGTTTTCAAAAAATCCTCAACCGCAGGAAGAAAATGCATATTTTCAAGTTGCTCATAACCAGGCCTTTACATGACGTATGGCTGAAAAGCCTCTTTCACATCCTGCAGAGCTCATCGGCAGATCTATAGTTGCTTGCACCAATTTGTATAAATTATTTTGTAAGAGTGTCCAGTTACCAAAAACACGAAAAGTAAACGAAAACTACTTTTTTACATAGATTTTCAAAACATGATTTTAATGTATATAAGTATTCATATAATCTTTAAAAATAGATATATCCCAAATTTTGGGGGGGTGGAGGGGGGTTGCCTCTCAGGCCTTACCTAGCTACGCCAATTCAAAAAGTAAATGTGCTAAGGCCGAAATAACTTTTTGCATGCATAGTTTAATTTTTTCTATGGGTAACTGGGGTTATTTTGTTTTTCTTTCTTTTGCCTTTATATTTCTGATGGTGTATTTTTGAACCTGAAACTTGCAAATATCTCGAGTAATAAGTACCCTTCCCTCTTCTTGTAGATGAGGCGGGGGGTAATTTTGATATCTTAAATTCGGATTTCACAATGAAAAATACATTGAATGAGTCTAAAATTTTTTATTTTTCGATTCATGATAGATGGCGCTGTAATCGACAAAATTAAATTTTTTGGATCATTGCAGTGAAATAGTAGTGGGTACTAAAATATCACATATCGTTGAATTATTAAAAAAGAATTTGATTTACCTACGTACTAGATTTAATTTTGGGGAACGGAGACCATTAGAAAAAAGAAGATATGAGATGGAAGAACAAGAACGGGGACGGAAACTAAAAGATAATCCAATTCCACAACCATAATGTTTCCATTTGGGGTTATTGCATAGCGAAGTCAAAAACAAAAGAAAAAAAAAAAATGTTGAAAATTCCTCAAATTGATTTGGTATATTTAACAAATAATTTACTGAAAACAATTTTTACTTATTAGAATACGTGTGCGTTATTTGTTTACAAAGAAGAATATTTCTTATCACAATAGAACATAAATGACAGACCTGCAATGAGTGAGAAAGGGATGACTAGATACAATAATATCCATATAATAGGAATAACATCATCTGTTGCTTTTATAGCGCAATGCAAAACATAATCAAAACAATATAAATATATTCGAATCTACTACTATAATGAAAAGAACGTCAAAAACAAAACGTTTTCTCAACTATTTAGTGCGACAAAAATATTACAAATTTACAGCGCGTTATGACTTGTTTAATACAAGTAAGTGTTGCACATCAAAAACTATTTATTATCTATTATTAAACTAGTTTTTCAATAGCAACGCCATCTGTTGATTTTATAGCACTATGAAAAACATAAATACGAATATATCAATAGCAACGTCATCTGCCGCTTTTATAGCGCAATGCAAAACGTAAACAATATAGATATATTCAAATCTATTACTATAATTTTTTTGTTGGAACAGAAAAGAATACAACACTCAGGCACGTTTTACGTCCATTGTACTATATCCTGTGTTCCTTTTTGCTATTGTTTAAATCTACCAATCTACCATTAATAAATCTTAGCAGATCCTGCGATGTTAGAGAGCTCAGGTGTTCGTCTTCCAACACTCCAGTGCCAAATATGTTTACTCTGATCTGGCTGAAAGCGGGGCAGACACTCTAAACCACAGAAAGCACAGAATTACAAGCTTTTATTTAACCCTTGTACTAAGTTTACAATATTCTAGATTATATGTAGTAAATTTCTTTTTACAATTCAAGTATTCATAAATAAAAAAAAGCAATATAACTTTTAAGATTACAATAACAATTTAAATTTGAAATCAGAAAGATTTTAAATTTATTATATGTGGGCATAAGCCTCCCCCAAAAGTCGCCATTGCTGTTTGTTTTGCGCTACGCTTCTCCAGTTATTTAAGTGATATTGGATGTCGTCTCGCCATCTGATCTATGGTCTGCCAACTTTCCTATGTGCTTCGTATGGAGTCCAATTGGTTAATCTTATCCTCCATCTATTGTCGTTCATTCTCATTACATGTCCGGCCTTGTTTCATTTCAACTCTTTTGCCCTTTCCATAACGTCTGCCCACTTCGTTTGATTCCTAATGTTTACATTCGTAATTCTTTTTAGTCTTGAGATATGCAGCGTTGCTCGCTCCATCGCTCTCTGACATATTAGTAGTTTATTGGCCGTTTTTATACTTAGGCTCCATGTTTGTGCGCCATATGTCATCACCGGAAGTATTGCTGCATCGAATAAATATTTTTTTGACTACAAAGTTATATTAGAATTAATGATCGTTTTTAGATTCCAATATTGTTTCCAACTATTCGTAATCCTTCTTGTAATTTCCTTTTCGGTCCTTTGTGTGAAGGGCATTAATTGTCCTAAGTATGTGAATTCGTCTACATATTCAATATTTTCGGATCTGAGTTGCATTTGTAATTGTTGTGAATTAGTCATTAGCTTTGTCTTTTCTTTATTAATTTGTAGCCCAACTTTTGAACACTCTCGGCTGAGGTCTTTAAGCATTGTTTCCAAGTCGGTGTGGGATGTTCCTATTAGTGTAATGTCGTCGGCGAATTTTAAATTATTTAGCTTTTCCCCATCAATGTTGATCCCTATGTTGTCCCAATTTAGACGCCTAAAACACCCTTCGAGTACAGCAGCAAATAAAGCAGGAGAAAGTGGGCCTCCCTGACGAACTCCCCTCATCATTTGGAAAGAAGGGCCCGCCCTTTCGAGCTTTACTGATGCAGTGTTATTGTGGTATAAGCTCCTAATTATGCGAATGAACTTTTCCCTATACCTTGTTCTGTTAGTGACTTGAAGATCATGGTATCGAATGCTTTAGTGAAATCTAGAAATCCTAAATATAAGTTTTGTTGGTTTTCCGAGCATTTTTCGATGAGTTGGTTGAGGACCTGTAGATGGTCAGTTGTTGAGAATCCTGAACTGAAACCTGCTTGATCACGGGACTGATTTTTGTCTATCCTCGTACCAATCCGTCTCAGAAGGCATTTTGCAAAAACCTTGTATATTGTTGAGATAATACTTATTGGCCTGTAGTTGTTAATACTGCTTCTGTCTCCTTTTTTGTGTATAAGTATTATCTGCTATTAACTCACTTTTTTCTATCCATTTAAAAAAATGCACCTCTAAAATGTTCCTTTTACTTGTCAAAAATTCAAAATGGCTACTTTTTGAAAAAATGCATCTACCATGGGTAAAAGTATTTAGAAAATAGTTTTTGGAGACATTTTTCGTA
Organism: Toxonevra muliebris; assembly: GCA_963691655.1. Taxonomy (NCBI): domain Eukaryota; kingdom Metazoa; phylum Arthropoda; class Insecta; order Diptera; family Pallopteridae; genus Toxonevra; species Toxonevra muliebris. The sequence continues at coordinate 45,965,925 of OY829328.1, read as the reverse complement.
GAAAAAACAAAGTAAGCCAAATTCAAAATAAACCAGTTTTACATTGGACTTAAGCACTTTTGATAAATACCATATGCACCTGATTAGTTTTGAAAACAAAAACATCTGGAGTTATGAAAAACACAGGTGGAGCTGAAAGGAAGTGGACTGAACAAGGCCTTTGTCGATTATATAGGGGCTCTGAGAACATTATACTATATATAAAAAAATGCAAAGCCAAAAATTTAAATTTATCACAATGTAGTAGCAGAACAAGAAAATAATGCGATTGGCTGAATGGGACTTAAGCAATTTTGATTTACACTTACGATGGGACTTAGTCACTTTTGATAAAATAGTTAATATTAAATAGGTTTTTTAATTTAATTGACATTAATTAGGCTCATTTCTTTTGTTTAAAGTATTTATTTGTTCGGTCAGTGTGTATTGCAGTGTCTATGGCCTTAGGGACTTTTGATATATACCGACTCATATTAACTATTTAAATGCCATGTGCATACATACAATTATCTCTCTTAGGCTGATGTTACACGGTCAATGTTTTGCCGTCAATGTTTTTTGTTTTTACTATCTTTTCATCGTTTTGTTTGATGCCCTGTTACACTATCAGTTTTTTGCTGAATGTTTTTTTTTAATACTTTTATCTGCAACTATGTTTTTCCAACTAAAAAGTATTTAATTGTATTTTGGAGTGAATGAAAATTCAACAATTGGAATGGAATTGAATGGAAAATAATTATAATGACAATATGAGATAATGTTGGTGGAAATATTACACTTATATATGAAAAACGCAGAAAAATAATCTTTAAAATTTGCGAACTATTAAAATAAGCTCCGCCACTTTGTTACTTGGCTATTGAATTAACATGTTTTTATAAAAATTATTAAGTAATTTTTTAAACAGCAATCATTTTCACAAACAAACAAAAGCTAAACAACGCAAAGGGTGGCACAGAAAAAAATGTATTTATAAGTTAGTAAAAGTCTAGTATTTTTCATAAAATATTACTATTTTCCCATAAAATGCAACAGTGCATCTTCAGCAACCCATATATGTAATACTTCTATATTGGCAGTAACCTACCTTCACAATAAATTTGAATTCCGTAATCAAAGAGAGACAGTCGATATCGAAATTGTTTATTTGTGTTGATATATGGGTATATTTGTAAACTATACAAACAAACAATTGTCAAATCGTTCCAGGGGCGAAATTAAAATAGAAGAAGCGAATTGAACTATTTTTGTATACATAAATATCTGGTTGCATCTATTTGTTAATAATCCTCAGAGGTGAAGTGCTCTGAGCTAATAAAAATATTCCTTTACTTTTAAGTCACAAATTGCTGCCCATTTTTGTCGCATTTCGGCGTTTATGTTGCTTTTTAAGGATGCGCGTACATTAAATTAAATTCTGTGCTAATCATGGTTAAAAATTTGAAAATTTTACTGTTTTATTTCTTAACTGTGAAAAGCTATGTTGAATTTTCCTTGAAACTGGTTTCATGAACTAAGTACATGCATATTAGTATTTGCTTCGCAATACGTAAAGCAACTACACAAGAAATGCCACGCCCACAGCTCCGATCACTTTCAGAGCAAACATTGGAGTTTCTCGTTAAATTGAAATTTTAAGTTTTGATTTATATCGAAATTATAGCATTTATACGATCCATCATCGTATGGAAGGTGCCACGCCCCTTGATCCGACCACTCCTATTTTTGGAAGTTTACCGCTTCGAGGAGACACTTTGAAGAGAAACACCGATAATTTCACACACGTTATTAATTAGATTATTTATTTGCAATAACGGACGTAAATTATTTTGGGAATCTAAATGATATTAGAAAAACTAATAAATTTAACAAAATTTAAAGATAAAAGTTAGTTGGAAAATTTAAAATGGAGATCAAACTGTTTTAGCTAAAGTCTTTCGATAGAATAATTTTTGCTCAACTTGATAGATGGTAGGGTAACCATAGGTAAGTATTTTATAGGGACTTAGAGGTAAGTATTTTACAGGGTTTCAAGGTAAGTATAAATTAAATTTTAGTTTAGTTTTCGGTACAATGCAAGGTAGGTAAAGGTAAGTATAATTCATATTGGTAATAATTCATGTTTACGTAAATATATATAAATTCAAAATAGCACTGTAAAATTATAATATTAATTGGCTAAAGGGGTTTAGCCAGGTGTTCATTGTGTAAACTTCTTCCTCAGATTTCATCTTTATATGTTTCGTGTTGAAGTTATAGACTTTATTAAAACCAATATACTGGGATATGCCACGCCCTCAAATTAAACATTTTTTGAAGCATTCATCCGTTCTTTAAAAAACATCAAAACTTTTAATTTCCTTAGTCTTAATAATACATTAAATTTAAAAAAAAATTAATATTTTTTTTAATTTTTATAGCCTTGATATTAATAAGAAAAAATTTTGGAATTATCTCCACTGGATAAAAAATTATAGAATTTTTGACCATTGTGCGCCATACATATTGTCGAGACCCTTTACCCACTTTCAGAAAAATGTTTGATTCATCTGTCCACAATATGTTCCTCCACTTTTCAAGACGTCGTGACACATGATTTTTTTCAAAAGTGGCACCCTCCCAGGGCTGCGGGTATATAAGTTATGTTCTCGTAGCCGTCTTCTTACACTATGAATACCTCACGACAGGTTCAGACATTGTTGTTCGATTTTTGGCGCACTTGAAGGTCTTTCGTACGTCAACCTCTGAAAAATCCGTTCTTTTTTTGTTTATTAATAATTGCATTATGGATTATTCTAGCTATTACGGACTATTCTAGGTAGGTCTTACCGTTGTTTATGAGACTTCAAATTCCATCCTCCTTTTCTTCATTGCAGTGTTTGCCGCGAACCACTAAACGATGCATAGTAATGTAATTTTTTTTCAAGGCAAATATAATTTTGAAAAACCATAAAACTTACTTTATTTATAAAAGAATTAAATATTTTTTGCGTGAAAACGAATTTTTCGCACCATTTTACTGTTCACTACTTTTTTATTGCTCATTCATAATAACAGATAACGCAATCCAATCAGGTCTAAAAATTAATAGTAAACTTTTAAAAGCTGAAAATTGTGTGGAATAGAGTTTTTACATATTAGGAAAGATAATTTAGGATTGGTCGACACCAATATCATATAGGCTGAAAAATATAAAGAAGAATTCACTTTGCAAGTACGTACTACTATTTTAATGCTAGGAACTGTATATGATTCTGCAGTACGTTTGCAATAAAAATACCACGTTTTTATTGTAAATAACCGAAATTAGTCTTAAAACAAATTTTATTTTCCAAATTTTCAATTTGTGTTTTTTATGTTTTCGTTTTGTTTTACAAAAGAAAGAATAAATAAATAATATCAATTGAAGTTCTCAAAATGATGTACTTCGACTTCAATGCAATTATTAATCCGCATTTCAAATGACTGTAAAACAGAAATTAATCTTTGAAAACAGCTTTATTGTTTTTCAAAATATTCTCCATGAAGATTTATACAGTTTTGCACGCGTTTAAACCAATTGTCAAAACAGTTTTACCATTCCTCTTGAGACACTCCCAAACCTGTTTTTTTGAACGCATCAACAGCTTCTTCGGGCGTCGCAAATCGTTGTCCACGCAGTTTATTTTTGATATTCGGGAATAAAAAGAAGTCATTAGATGCCAAATTAGGATTGTACTGCGGATAATCCATCAATTCGACGTTTTGAGTAGCCAAATATTCGATTGTTTGACGAGATATGTGGGAGCTCATATTCGTTTGAGTTATTAACTTTCGAAAGGAAGAATGTATAGGGTCAAATAAAATCACATAATCCAACTGTTGTATCGTTACCAGAAATTGATACACCAATTTATGTGACACATAAGCTAATGTTGACAATGGTAGAAAGTAAAATTTGCAATTTTTTGGCAGATACAAAGTATTCGCAGCAGTCTGCGTTGATCTTCCGAAAGATTTGAATAACAACTCAAATGTTTTGGGAAAGACAAGTTGATAAAAGTGTAGGTACTGTAGTTCGGACAATCGCCACTACACTCGCATTTTAGTGTGTTCGAATATTTTCTACATTGCGTATTGTTTTGATGTGAAAAAATGGACAATTATCTGATCCTGGTGGTAAAGAAAAGGTTTTAAATTGGTATGTATTCGCCACAATGGATGTCGCTACTGCATTTGTGTTGTTTTATACAGTCGACTGGCGATACGCAGAAGAAGTAATTTTTATATGAGATAGCTTTTTGGGCTATTGATTGTATTTGAAAAATTTTAAATTACATGAAAAATTATTTTTTAAGGAGACAGCAAAATGATATTTAAAACGGTATTGGACCTATAAACATGTAATATCTGAAGTCTTTAGCTACGAACCTCGCTGAAATCAGTAAAATTCAAAGACGGATTTCTCCTAAACTAGAGCTAATCCAGTCAAAGGGCGATGGATCTGAACTCAGTATACCCATACGAAAGCCACTCCCTAGGTGGCCCGTTTGTCTCCATTTTTTGAGTACAAATTCCAAGCAGTGTTATTATAAATAAAAATTTTATGTAAATCGGGCATTTCCTTCAGGTTTAAGGCAACTTTCCGAACATTGTGTGACGTATCCATGTACATTAAGGTGCCTCACAAAAAAAAAAAAAAAAACCCCTTCTAAAAATGAAGCTGTTTTTTTTGATTCGTAAGCTGGATGATCGTTTTGAAAAAAAAAAATTATGTGTCTGCAGGTACTCACAGTAGAAGTGAAACTTTGTAGTTTATTTGAAAATTATTAGAAAACATTTATAACAAATTTTGTTGGAGTTTTTGCAGTCTTCTTCTCTCTATTTTGTTGTTGCTTTTCTTTTGTTGATACAGAGGAAAGCTCCGCTATATGTAATCAAGCAGAGGCAATTTCGTTGATGTATGTAGCCGAATAACAACTGCATAATGGTATAAACACAACCAAAGCAGCCGGCCTCAGCTTCAACAACAAACACACAGAATTTTATTAATTTGTATGGGAACGAATTTCTGAGGCTAGCTGCCTCCTCAACGACGCTACACTAGATTCTATTCAAATTTTTTCAACTTCACAATGTTTTCTTTCTTATGAGAGGAGAAACATAGCCATATTTTTCAAAAAAAGCCAAGTGCTGCCAAGTTTTAGTACGAAAATATATGATTTTTTTTTTAGTTTCCTTTTAGTTTCTTCATTTTTTTTTGATGATTTTTGCACAAATAAACGATGTAAATAATTTTAATTTATACAAAAATTTTTTCAAATTACAGAATATTGAAGTTTTCCTTTAATTTTTTGATAATTGATAACGTAAATAAAAAAAAACTGAGCTGTTAAAACAAAATCAAATCCAACTGCTTTTGTTCTGTTTTTCTTTTACATATTCTTGACGCTAGAGGTTGACGCTCTTATTGTGTTTATTCTCTCAGAAGTAAGCGGTTAGAGGCCGGCTGCTTTGGTTGTGTTTATAGCATAATGGTATAAACACAACCAAAGCTGCCGGCCTCAGCTTCAACAACAAACACACAGAATTTTATGAATTTGTATGGGAACAAATTTCTGAGGCTAGCTGCCGCCTCAACGACACTACACTAGATTCTATTCAAATTTTCTCAACTTCACAATGTTTTCTCTCTTGTGAGAGGGTAAGCATTGCCATATTTTTCAAAAAAAAAAAACCAAGTGCTGCCAAGTTTTAGTACGAAAATATATGTATTTTTTTCGAGTTTCCTTTTAGTTTCTTCATTCTTTTGATGATTTTTGCACAAATAAACGATGTAAATAATTTTAATTTATACAACATTTTTGTCAAATTACAGAATATTAAAGTTTTCCTTTTATTTTTTGATAATTGATAACGTAAATAAAAAAACTGAGCTGTTAAAACAAAATCAAATCCAACTGCTTTTGTTTTGTTTTTCTTTTACATATTCTTGACGCTAGAGGTTGAGGCTCTTATTGTGTTTATTCTCTCAGAAGAAGTAAGCGGCTGCTTTAGTTGTGTTTATAGCATTAAGCTTTTGCACTCATCCTCTTTCCATTTTCTGAAGCTTTTTTCTGTTGATACTCTTAACACTTATCGGCACAGACACGAAATAGTACACGTTTACAACATATGAGAGAAAAGCAGCTATAGGGAATCATGCTCTCTCACTAAAGCACATGAGATAAAACTACGAGAAGGTGCCTCTCTGTATGGTTGTATGTAGCAGATCACCATATGAACTCGTTCGCTAAACACTAAAAACAGCATAACTTTGTTTCTCATTAGTTCCGTATTTAGTGCAACAATTCGATTTCCGTTGCAAAATTTTCGATTTACCCTCGCTAAAGAAGTTTCACTTCAAAAAACCTTTAAAAATGACTTTTGTATTGGTGAATTTTTCTATAGTCTACTTTTGGCCATATAAGAAATTAAAAGTAAAATATATTTTGAATTGTTGATTCACTAATGATCTCAAGACCTAGTATTGCTGTTTTCTCATAAACGAGTTTCACAATCTCCCATAACCCCTTCCCCCCGATTACGGGAGGATATATTACGTATTTATATAGATATTATGATAGCTGTTATGCTAAGCTTCGAAGGGAGTAAACTTTTATTACTTTAAGATATTTTTATAAGTATACAGTGCATAGAAGAAATTGACACAAATTTTAAACAAACTAACACAAGCCCTCCTCTTCTCCATCAGTAACATCTACAGCTGGCCGGTCGGATGAGCATATTGACTAAAAAAAATATAATAATACAAAATATTTAGTTAGTGTTTTACAAAATAACATTAAATATATATAACATTAACAGGCCTCTGCAGCATGAATCAAACGGGTAATTCAATGCGAATCGTGTTGTAAAAACATGAGTTAGAATTGTAATATTTTTAAACAAGTATTTAATTTGTGAAAATAAAAGAAAGTGTTAAATTCTCTGTATATTATAAAAAATGTGTGAACCGATGCATTAGTTAAAAAGGTGAGTAAACTTTGTTATTGCATAAATGCCTTATTGTGAAAACCCTAATTGAGACAAAAAATATTGAGAACAAAAAATCATTTTTGAACTTTTATCAAAATCGAATCATGTAGTCGAAGTTCTTATATACTACTATGATCTAAAAGGAGAATTTTTAATAAATCACACATTTTTCATTTATTCATCCACATATATTATATCGCCTTCAACTTACTCTCCTCCCGATACAATACACTTATTCCAACGATTTCTGGTATGTCTTTTAGAGCAGCCATCGATTTCTCTTTTATCTCATCAATGGTATAAAAGCGGTGTCCACGAAGTGATTTTTCGAGTCGAGAGAAAAGAAAAGTGACATGGTGCTAGATCAGGCGAATATGGCGTTTCAGGAACGGTATTTGCCCGATTTTTTTTTTACCAAAAATTGAGGAATAACGATTCCCGTATGCGATGGAGCGTTATCATGATGTAAAAACCATGGGTTATGTTTTCATAATTCTGATCTTTTGTAAGAATAGACTCTCAAACGCCTCATAACACTAAAGAGTTGAGTTGTGATCGTCGGGAGGGACGGATGTTCCCATCGGTCTTCTTTTTTTTTTTTTTTTTTTTTTATGTGGTCAAGCTCACTTTGTTTTAAATACACGCCGCGTGTGCCTAACAATTAAACGCAAATAATTTAAACAAATCCAACAATATATTAGTGTCCGACCGAATAATCGGCTTCGGTTCTTCGGCCTAAAACTGCACCTTCGGCATCGGCTTCGGCAAAAAATGGCCGAAGTTTTTGCCGAAGTATTTAGCCGAAGCCGAAGATTATAAGCATTTTAGTTTACAATAATTTTTACTATTGATTGGCAGTAAAAATGTATAGAAATAAATAAATGTGAAGTGGTTATATAAAGTATTTACATTACAATTTCTGTGTTATGTTTTCTCCGTTTGCTTGTTTCATTTTGACTTTTGAGTAACCCACAGATTTACAACCGTACAAACAGTAATCAGTGTGTGAGCTAATACAATTTGAGGCAGCAGAAGCAAGCCAAACTTTTTACTTTTTAAGGAAGACTTGAAGCGTATTGAAAAGAAGCGTGAATTGTAAGAAAAGCCGACATTTTCCATTACTGGCGCTTCACTTTTTTTTTTTGCTTTCAAGGAGGTCAAAAAAAATTAAAATTGTTTTGGCTATAATCCCTCTAGAATATATGTGTGTGTAAAGGGATTCTTTGAAATTCACAGTCGATTGAAAGTTACAGATGTTTATTTGCAGACCGTAATACAGCAGTCATGCATATTTGAACTTTGAATCTAGTTTTTCTCAAAACAGCATTTTTCGAAATAGCTGCCACAATATCTCAAAAACTAATGAACTGATTGCGCTTAAATTTTCATCGTATCTTCAATGCATCAGTAGTTCTACTCCGTCCGAACCAGGATCATTGTGATATCTCTTAATGTGTTTTATTTAAATTGAAATAGTTAAAAAATGACAAAAATCTAATACTTATTTTCAAAACTAGATAGATAAAAATGTAAACTGTTAATCACTGAACTAAAAGAACATAAGTACAATAAAGTTATCCCAAAAATTGAATTTTCAATATTTTTACCTAATCCTCTAGCTCCCAAGCGTGTCTCTAGACAGCCATCATCAAAACGGGTTTAATTACCATCTTAATAGTTTTTTGTTGCAAATATGGAATTTCCCAAGCTTTTAAAAAATGCATTAGTTATGTGTTATTATGGTGTTAGCGACAGTCAAAGTCAAAATTTGTCAAAAACAAAAAAATTAGTTATTTTGTTTGAATTTGAGATAAATACTTCATACTTGCCAGATAAAAAAACTAACTGTGAGTAGCTAGGAATTTAAATTTTTATACAAAATATTTAGTTATTTAAAGAAAATTACTAAAAAGTTTATTCAAAAACAAATATTTTTCTGTATATAATTGAAAATACACATAGGTAGAAAAAATTTACTTTCAGATTTTAAAAATCCTTCGGTCTTCGGCTTCGGCCGAAGGTTAGATGAATGGCCGAAGTTCGGCTTCGGCCAAAAAATCACCTTCGGTCGGACACTACAATATATAAACACATTTACACACAAAATAAATAATCACAATAATAACGGCAAAACCAAACACAGCAATAGTTCAACAATACAACAACAACCAAAAACAGCAATAAAAAAAAACATAGACTTCCTTTCTGATTCGATTGCTTCTATTTTGCAAACATATCCGTGCAGTGAAATTGTTGTTGCTGGAGACAAATTGGCTACGCCTTTCGAGCTACACAACACCCGAAGGCTTATATTTTGAGCTTTTTGCCGAGTCGAACTGTCTGACTTAATTAGTGACTGAACCGACGCACATTCTGTGCATCGTAGGCCAAGCGCATAACATCCTTAACCTGTTTCTTACTTCCCATCATGACAAATATGATGTAAGTATCCACGCACCTCTTGGAAATTCGGACCATTGCACCATTTTAGCATCCTTTCCGTATTCTAGAATCCATAACACTTTGCCAATAGTCCCAAAGCGATTAATGTGGCTTTATGGAAAGGCAAATTGGAGTGGTCTTAATAAATTTTTTGACCACTTCAATTGGAAATTGTGCTTTCTCGATAAAAGCATAGAAGCCAGTGCTAAAATGGTAGAAGAAATTATTTTATTAGGAATGCGATCTTTCATTCCTAATAAAATGGTTAACATTAAACCAAAAGATAACTCGTGGTTTAATGCGACTTGCAGATCAGCAGTCAGGTCCAAAGAGGCTTCTTTCAGGAACTGGCAATCTTACAAGAATGCCAATACTGAACAGTTGCGTAAGCAGGGAAGAAATCGCTGTAATGCCATATTAAGGCGCGAAAAGTTTCTTCACGAACAGCGCCAGAGGCAAAAAGTCTTACAATTCCATAGGGGTAGTAAAAACTTTTGGTCATTTGTAAAGAGAGTAAAGAACCAAACGACTTCGTCAATTCCAACTCTTTTTATAGGTGATCGCCTCGTCACTAGCTCGGTTGATAAAGCGAATCTTTTAGCTAGCATTTTCGCAGAGAACTCTTCTCTGCCAGATAGCAATCAGCCACTACCCGTTATCGAACCTGTATCTTGTGCTATGTCTGAGATACACTTTCGAACACGTGTAGTTAAAAGAGTGCTTGCGAATCTCGACATCAATAAGGCTTCGGGCCCGATGGCATTCCAGCCCATGTATTGCGAACATGCTCGTCAACACTGGCGCGACCGTTACGCAATCTTTTTAACATTTCATACACTGCAGGTGTATTTCCGTCTTGTTGGAAAGTTGCAAACGTTCAGCCTATTCCTAAAAAGGGCAAGACTACGGACCCTGCGAATTGCCGCCCCATCGCAATTTGTTCTACACTGGCCAAGGTCATGGAAAGTGTAGTAAACTTTCACTTGGTCAAGTATTTAGAGCGAAATGAATTGCTTAATGACCACCAATACGGTTTCCGCCGTAATCGCTCAACGGGCGATCTCATGGCGGTTCTCATCGAGAACTGGAACCATAGTGTCCATGGCTTAGGTGAGAGCAAAGTGGTTGCTCTGAATATTTGCAAGGCGTTCGACCGAGTGTGGCAAAAAGCACTGGTGTCAAAACAGATTGCGTATGGGGTCGGCAATAACTTCACCCGATGGATCACGAGTTTTTTAGGTGACTGCTCTATCCGTGTTGTGATAGACGGTGTTACATCGGAGGCTCGTGCCATTAATGCTGGAGTGCCGCAGGGCTCGGTCCTCTCCCCAACCCTCTTCCTTATCTTTATCAATGACCTTTTGTCATTGACTAGAAATCCCATTCACTCCTTTGCAGATAACAGCACCATTTGTCATTCATACACCTGCTCAAAATGCCCTAACTCTTTGGAGATTGAGAGTAAACGGCATGCTATGAATGGCTCACTCAATAATGATCTCCAATCAATCTACGAGTGGGGTCTCACGAACAGAGTTGAATTCAACGCGCATAAAACCCAATGTTGTTTGTTATCCCACAAACGAGTGCCCCAACCCTCTGTTAACCCCCTGGATGTTCTGGGCATGTGACGTTCGTTGGAATAATAATATTTTTGATGTGTCGAAAGAAGCAGCCAAGTGCCTCCGCTTTCTAAAGCGGTGTAAGAAATACTTCACTCCGTCTGATCTCCGCATGATCTATACCACCTATATCCGCCCCAAAATGGAGTATAATTCGCACCTATGGGCAGGAGCTTCACGAACGCAACTAGAGTTCCTGGACCGTATTCAACATCGGGCGATAAAGCTAATAGGAGACAGTAGGGTTTCCAGCTCTATTGACTCCTTGGAACACCGTAGAAACGTGGCTTGTGTGACTCTGCTCTACCGGTATTTTCATGGTAAATGTTCCGCTGAGATACGGAATTTGATTCCACCAGTTCATGTGTTCACCAGAACTACTCGAACTGCAAGCGGTAGTCACGCATTCCACGTGGATATGGTACCCCAACGCACCACGCATTACAGAGATAGTTCTTTTCTCTGCCGTACCGCGCGTATATGGAATAAGCTCCCTGCAACAGTTTTTCCTGACTTTTACAACATTTCCAAATTTAAAACAAACGTTCACAACTTTTTCTCCCTCTTTCCTCCTACCACTAATCTATCTTCATTCCTCAATCAACGCAATGCTTTGCATTCATAGGGGTACCCCCGGAGTGTTGATTGCCTAAATAAAAAAAAAAAGTAGTGCTCATTAACCGTTGACCAATTGGAAGAAACTCTTTGTGGACGACAGCACGGTATTCGCTGAGAACGGTCAGCATAACTTTTATTTTGGAACGGCTTTGGCGTGGAATTTTGGGTTCCGGTTCATCTTTAGCACGATATTCGCTTGATTGCTGAGGTGTTTCTAGATCGACGGCGTAGATCTATATTGCATCTCCTGTGATTATGCATTTAAAGAATCATCGCCCATCAAAAGCATCTCTTTTGACACTTCAAATTCTTTACTCAACAAATTTGTCCATACTGAAAATCGCAGAAAACACCTTTATTGAATGCGATAAATCGTAAACGGTACAAATGGCGTATAATTTTGGACAGATGTCAGGAACAGTTGAGCCAATCCATAAAAAAAATTCAACTCGATAGGATTAAAGGGTAAATTTTGAATTCGAATTGAATTATTTTGTCAATAAGTGTGGGAGTCCAACAAAATTATTGGTTATTTATGTTGGCTATAAACAACCAGCAAACAATTTTTTAACGTAAGTACTGGTAATTCGGATCGGTGTATATACCGCTCATTTACTAAAAGACTGTAATAAGTCAAAAAACACGATTTTTGAGTTAATGATGTAGAATTATTCATTATATCACGCTTCATATTGTGTAAAAATTTCATATTAATATCTTGTATGCTCTGCGCGTGAGAATTATAAGATTTTTTCTGTAAAGTGGGAGTCAATTGAAAACTTTAAACGCGTTTTCTGCAAAATCGCGTTTTTTGAGATATGAGTCTTTTAGTAAATGATCGATATGTAAGTCGGATCGCTTTGTTTGGCTAACTTTTCTTTGGTATTTTTTATAATTACTTCCTTTTTTCGAAACGAGAATTATTTTCCCGTTCTAATGGTAGGCAACACTTATTTAAAATTAATCACTTGTGAGTGAAAAAACAAAGAGTGAGCGTATTTTCATACAAAACCTTAGCAAATGAAACAAGAAAACCACAGATTTTATAACATTTATAACTTTTGTGCTAGTAAGCACAATTTTAACTTTTAAAATCGATCTAAATTACTAACATATGTTTTTCTACTCGGATCGATGATTTGAATTATGTATAAGCAAATGAGGTGTTTGCATAATTACAAAATTCAAGAAAACTGTTTAGTTTTAATTAATGAAAGTATTTTGGTTGTGATATATAGATTTAAAAGGTGATGTTTGGAGGTAATTTGGATTGATCCTTTGTTTAGAGTTTTTGCGGAGCATGAGTTCAAAGTTTAGACAAACTTGAAAAATACTTTGAATTTTAGTTAAAAATTATGCATTTTAAAATGAGGTACGGTCACATTTTATAGTCTACAACTTGACATACATACAAATGCATCTCTACACCAAATTTGACTAAGATCGGACAAACGGTATATGATTACATAAGGAAAATATATAGATTTGGAAAATAATTTGTATCTATGTGTGTGTATTAAATTAAAGATTACACAATGCAACAAATTCGAACGGTTTTATAGTAATTTAGGATCGCTGGTCACGACTGCGTTTTTCTCCATCACATCTAGTTCCCCCACAATGTGGACCAGAAAAATGGGGTCTTCAGGGGCTGTTGTTATTGTTGTTAAAGTGGCGGTTCGTGCCACGAATCCAATTAGCGCTAATGCGCCGTTTTGATACCAGGGGCTATTAAGAAATTTATTTATTTCAACAGATACGAATTTGATGTCTGAAGCAAAGTTGTTAAGCATAAAGAGATGAAAAATTTTTGGTTATTCACTTTTCCCCCATCTCCTACTCTTCCTTTAAAAAATGGGGGTTTAAACCCCATTTTCCGATAAATAGCCGATAAAACCAAACTATAAAATCGTTGGAAAATCTCGCGCATAAAACAATTGTTGAAAATTTGTTGCACTGTGTTATTTGCTATTAATTTTGCTGATCCGACTTACATACATCATCCGAATTAACAACACTTTACGTTACAAAAAAAAAAAAAAATATTTTCTTATTTATAATGGTTATGAAAAAACAAAGAAAAGATTCAGAAAAATGGCATCTAGAACCATTTTTCTAAAACACACACTCTCATGTACTAGACTTTGAAATAACGAACTGTTATGAAGATAAGTAGTAATGAGAAAAACACAACAACAAATAAGTATACAGAACAGTAGTGGTAATTTTTTTTCAATATCTCTATTCAGTGAACATATTTTGAATCAAATCTGTAATTCTGGGTTACGATTTCAAAATATTAGTAGCTTTCATAGGATATTGAAAGATTAAGAACTATTACTAAGATCACTGATGAGAAATCGTGGCGGATTTCGAAACGGCCGTCTGATTTGGCCTTCTCTGTATACACTGTTATTGTGCTGACTACACATATATGTACGTTCCTTAAGCCTGTTATACATTATTAAAAGTGAAAAGTTTTCTTGTTTGAAAAGGTATTGTTCATTTAAAACAATAAGTGATGGGGTTAAGTGATAGGAATAAGGGGCCGTTAACATATTACGTAACGCAATTTTTGACCCCTGGTCGTAACACATCGCTAGTGATCTCTCATAGAGCTAGAGATCTCTCGGTCGATTTTCTTCTATCCATAAAAAAAATTTTAGCCATGATTTTTGATTTCAGGGGATTTTCCCGCTATTAAACTATTGTAATTTTGAAGTTATTTTTTATAAAAAAGCTCGGCTAGTTCGAGTTTCAAAAAAAAAAAACGATTATTTTTTTTAAATGTATTTCAGAAGAAGAATATATTATATATTGAGAGTAAAAAAAAAAAAAAGGTTTAAAAATCAGTCATTTGAATGCTCAAAGCCTAACGAAAAAAATTGACGAGTTTAGGTTTATTTTTCAAGATTCAAAAGTGGATGTAATATGTGTATCGGAAACATGGTTTTTGCTCTGTATGAAAGATGATGTGTTGAAAGTAGATGGTTTTAAAATGTTTCGGGCTGATAGAGAGTCATGCAGGAGGTGTAGCTATATTTGTTAGAGATGGTATTTTGTGTAAGTTTAAATGTAAATTTGTTGCAAATAGTCCTATAGAATACCTGTTCATTGAAATTATAAATGTAAGTAACAAAATGTTAGTTGGATGCATGTACAGACCTAATCGTGGTATTGATATTATGCCTCTTATAGAAGAAATTGAAAATCTTTGTCTGACTTATACAAACTTAGTTTTAGCTGTTGACTACAACAGTAACATTTTGACCGAAAATAACTTGTTAAACAGTATGTAGGCTATAGGGCTTTATCCCACAAATCGTGTTGTCCCAACTCATTACACAAATACTAAGAACACTCTTTTAGATATATTTTTTGTGGATGACAATTCAAAAACCTTGTTATATGACCAACTTTCTTTGCCCGTTTTTTAAAAAACATTATTTAATATTTTTAATTTATGACTTTCAGATTACATTAACAGAAAACATATTTTATTACAGAGATTTTAAAAACATTGACTATGCTATGCTGTATAATGAGATTCAGGTCATAAATTGGAACTATATACGAATTATGACTACCGTAAATGAACAAATACTTTTTTTAGACAACACCTTAAACTACTTATTTGACAAATATGTACCAGAAAAGAAGGCTATAGTAAGACGGAACAAAAAGCCTTGGTTTTCTATCAAAATACAAAATTTAATATCTGAACGTGATGAAGCTTTTAGTCACTGGAAGAGGTACAAAACTTCAAGCTTGCATGAAAAGTATAGGCAACTCAGAAAATTGGTTACAAAAGAAATTAAAACCTAAAAAAAATGTTTATGACACAAGGTTTACAGAAGCTGTAGGTAGTAAGCAAACATGGAAACAAATACGTTATATTGGTATCGGTTGTAACAAGACCCCTGCTAACCTGAATCTTGACGTAAATGATTTGAACCAAAAGTTTCTCAATCTACCGACGTCGCAAGGAAATATTAGCCACGATTTAAAAAGTTTACCAATGACGGAATCCGAATTTAGTTTTTCATGTGTTACCCAATTTGAGGTTCTCGAATCCTTCTTGTCTATAAAATCTAATGCTATAGGTCTTGATAAAATACACCCGGTGTTCTTAAAATCATTACTTCCTCAACTATTACCACATATAACACACATTTTTAACACTGTTTTAATGACATCTGTTTTTCCACAAACTTGGAAAAGTTCTAAAATTATCCCCATTCCAAAATCTACAAATGAATTCCGACCGATTGCTATCCTGCCATTTTTGTCTAAAGTTCTTGAATGCATAATGCATAAGCAAATGAACAAATATCTTTTAGATAATTCTTTAATAACAGATATGCAATCAGGCTTTCGCTCAAAAAGAAGTTGCATTACTGCACTCATCAATGTATATGAAGATATCCGTATAGAGATTGATAATAAAATGGTAACTTTTCTTGCCCTTCTCGACCCCTCTAAGGCTTTTGATACCGTGGATCACACAATTTTATGTTCAAAACTTTCAAATTTATTCAACTTTTCCTCTACAGCTACCAAATTAATCAAATCCTATCTCACAGATAGATTCCAAGCAGTATGCATTGGAAACAAACTATCTAGTCTTCTTTCCGTCACTAAGGGTCTCCTCTTGGTCTCTCTCAAATTGGTTTCCTTGAGACAAAAACATCAATATATCATACTTTAAGATCCGACTATAAATGCCGAAGATATAACGAAACATTTAAAAAGGCGACCCCCACGTTCGGTCCAAAAAAGTTTTTTTTCAAAATTGCCTTGCAAAAATAATAAATAGATTAGGTGTGCGGAGCAATTTCTGGTGCGGTTTAATATTAGTTAAAGTTTCACTTAGAATAGTAACTACGTAAAAACTAACAAGATCTTATAATAGACAGTCACCTACCGCTCGAAGGTGAACGGAAGTCAATAAGCCGTATAGGCGAAATATATCTCCCAACGATCCTTTCGTTAATCAATTAAATACATACATAAGTTTTTCGTGAGCCAAATAAGTGTTAAAAAATTTATATTTTCGCTTACAAAAACTACAACTCGAAAAAAAAAACTATATTAGCTTTCCAACGACACTTTGTCAAAATTGCAATAAATTTGACGAAGACATGAATCACTGAACTAAAACCTTTCCCCTATTTTTCCTCATTCTTCAAAAATTTGAAATGGCCATAGCTCATCGTAATTTTGTAATAATTTTTCGTTTAAATAAGTTTTAAACAAATAATTAATTTTATAACATAATACTTACATCTGGATTACCAGACTTATTACTAGTAGTTTCATCTTCAATAACCGTCGATTTGGAATTCAGTTTTAACCCACTGGGTAATGGAATTTCTCTAGCCAAAATACTATATTCTACATCCATATGAAGAATAAATGGCGATGATAAAGCCCTTTTTGCAGATTCTGCATCTTCATCGTCAAAAGATTGTAAAAGCATTTCTAACGTTTGAACTTCCTGCGGATCACAACAATTGCCCCATTCTTTAAAAGCTTTTTCCGCTGCAACAACATCACCACGACCTAATTGAACCAGCACTAATCCGACAGTTAAACGACCTATTTGGCCATAGGATTCTGTTTGCTGATTTAACTGAATTTCACGTCTTATTGCATCTGCAGCTTCATCATACCTACGAAATATATATTAATAACGATAGGTTTTAAAAATTCATGCATTTTACATTTTTAATTTAACCAACAATCTTGATATTTTAGTTGCATATTCTGTTGCTCGCCGAGTTGAGTCGTCTATCTGTAAAATTTAATATAACAATTTCAAATACGGTATTTTGTTTGGCTTATTTTTTATATATTTTTGTTCAACTTTACCATGACAATTTCTAAAGCATGTTTGTAGAAATTTAAAGCGATTTCAGGATGTTTTTGTTCAACTATTTTAGCTGCTTTGTCCAAAGCCGTTGCAGCGGCATCAGTAGACCCATGCTGCTGATAAAGACTACAAGCTTTATTTACATTTTCTTCAATTTCTAAAAAGCAATTAGTCTCTTTCAGAACAATAACTATCTGAAATTTAAACAAATTTGTATAATATTGAAACGATCCGCTAATATAAATTAAACGTATTATACAACAGACGATTTGGCAAAAATATTTTATAGGTAAACTCCATAGTAATTAAAATTTTTAGTTCCTCATGAAAGAAATAGAGAAAATTTTCCTTTCCATTCAAAGTGGGAAAATTTTGATCAATCGCTTCCAAAAATGGAATTTAACCGATAATTTTAAGAATATTTGCATAAGAAATCTTAGGTCAAAAGCAGATTTGGAGCTCCGGATATTTCAAAATTGGTATTTTATACCATGCTATATTATGGTATGGAAGATAAATGGCCATAAAACTGTTAAAATTCACCGATTTTTATAATGTGATACACGTTGGGAAGATAATTTAGAGTACTACAAGATTCAGTTCTTCCTTAGCAGTGTTGATATTTCAATTTTTTCAAAATTTTGTAAAATTGTACCTTTTTGAGTCCGATTGTACCTAAAAGAGGTATGATATAAATTTCTACATAATTCAAATACGTTGAGCTCAATGGCTTTTTCCGATAACACGATGCTTTTATGTAAATTTTTTAATATTTTTTCTGCGTTTTGACGTCTTCATATGCATGAAATAAAGCTGTACCATAGTTAAAGCCGCGACAATTGTATCAAAAATTATGAATTTCCAATCTTGTTTAGTTTTAAAAATTCAATAATTGGATGCTGAAAAATTTAGAAATAATAAGTATTTTTCTGTTGTACGAATCATTTTATTTTAGTAAAAAATATTACATTTAAAATTATGTAAAAATAGACAAACAAAATAAATTAGGCACTTCACATTAACTATTTTATATAAGAACATAAGCATACAATAGGAACATAATGCACGGTGTGCTTGAAGTACATATTGCTGCCTTAGTGGCGGTTTACACGGACGCAAGCATGAACGCCTGACTGAAAGAGAGAGGTTGAAGAAATAGGTAGTTAGAAAAAAACGGGGGAATTTCTATTTCTTTCTAACTATTTTTTCTACCCCAATATGCACTTAATTTGCTAAAGCCCTAAAACGCATTTTTAAAATTTGACAGGAGAAGCAAAAACATTTTTGTATTTGGAGTACTGTTTCGAAAGTTTGTAATTTAAACTCAAAGAAAATATCGTAAGTTTTCGGTGTAGGTTTCTAAAATTTTCGGTACAGATGAAAGTAGACACGCTTTATTATAATCCATCAAAAACTCGATATTGAAAAATGTTATGTTAGGGCGTTAGCAAATTAAGGCAGCGATATGTATCAGCGATGCCAACTTGCGGGAAACTCCCCGAATTGCGGGGAATTTTACTTGGTGCGGGTATTCGGGGAATGAGCTGTTTTTTGCGGGGAATTTGAGATCGTTCAGCTTTTAGTAATTAAAGTCTGCAGAATATTTTTTGTCGAATTTTATGTAATGTAAAACGTTGAAACTTATGAAATATTTCATATTTTGGGTCTTAAAATCTTCATCTTTTCTCAAGGAGGCCCAGCAATTTATTGGTTTGGAGAAATAGATTTTTAAAAAAGTGTGCTATTTGAAAGTATTATCAGGCATGTTCCAGAATCCGAGTGAAAGTGAATTCGAAAGTGAATTTGAAATCGAGTGAAATTGTTTTTGGTGTTCTAGAAACCGAGTGAATTCATATTCACTATTTTTTTTGAACTCGTTATAATGTTTGCAACTTGCTGTAATTTTCAATCAGCTGATTGTTGGCGCAAGGAAAAAACAAAAGTTGTGAAAATTTAAAAATATTAATGCTTTAATTTTATATGCGCTAAATATTGAAGCCAAAAACCAATATGCTAGCGTAAAAATTAAAAGACGAACATTAACAGCGGCAGCGTTGGCGGCCGTGGAAGAGGCGGAGGTACTAGGGGCAGCAAAAGAAGCAGCAACAACCACAACAGCCTTCGGGGTGGACAGCTATTTTCTCCCTAATATCCAAACCTTTAATTAGAAAAATGTATACAAAAATATATGTCTGAAATTATCTTTTTCCAATCTGATACAGGTCCGTTTTCAATTGTCGCCAGTGTGTCTACTTTTGGTTGGTTGGTTAAGGATGCCTTCTGTGAGTCAGAAATAGCGCCGTTTTGAAACCACTTTCTCAACTAACTAAAATTAAAGCTGGACTCTTACTAGCCCAGCTGGGCTCTTACCCACCCCATGGAGTTTAGGTAATTTAGCAGATTCTTTGAACTGACTGCTTACTTTCTCAAGATGTCTTGATGCTTCTTGATAAACTTGAGGAATAAGGCATCCTGGAAGGATTCCTTATGCTTTCGCCTTGAAATTTGTATTTTCAATCATATTTTTTATACTTGATTAATTTTTTATTAAATTTACTTATATTTTTTCGCCGACTTCTCTATTTCACTTGTTGCTACTAAAGTGAATTCAAATTTTTTTGTGAATTCGGTTTCTAGAACATGCGAATTGGTTCGAAATTCACTTTTAACAACTAGTAAGAAAAGAAAAGTAAATTCTAGAACCCCAAACAGTGAAATTGATGTGATTTCAGTTTACTTTCACTCGAAAGTGAATTTCGGAACATGCCTGTATATTTCAAAAGTATTTTGTAAAAATTTCAGAGAACGCAGAGTGCTTTCGTAGATATAGACGAATATAGCGGCGAGTGTCAGTCAGGCCAAAACAGTCGCGCGGCTCTTCTACTTCCCTTTCAGCCGTTCAGAAAGGCTTGGCTATGCCTTCATCCAGTACCTCCTGATTATCTTTTAATCATTGCTGACTAATCTGTAAACTTACAAATGTTAAAAACCGATAGTCAGAACTTTGAACCCGTTTTTCTCAAAACAAAGTTTTTCCCATTTTTTATTTGAGTCAAAAGAAATCCCATGTCTTCTTCTTTGAGAACTTGTTTAAAAGTGGGTTGAAGCTTATATGTTAAGAATTCTGGAGTCAGAAAGTGCGTTTCTATTAATCTACCAGTCCAAAAAAATTTGTTAAGTTTTGGACCGAGAAAGTTCAGGGTCGCCTTAAAATAACACTCACTGAGTTGACATCGATTTTGAAAAATGTTTATATGGAAAGTGCGTGTAGCGCTGTTATAATATGAAATTATACCAATGCGGGGAATTCGATCGAAAATCGGGGAATTTCCCAAGGGTTATCGGGGAGAGAGAAAAAATGAGTTGGCATCGCTGATATGTATGTAAAACTAAATCAGAAGCTATTTACTATTTTCTACTACAGGTGTAGATTTTGCCGGACCGTATCAAATAAATGCTTCCCTCCTACGCTCGTCCACTTTCCTTAAAGGATACGTGGCAGTATTTGTTTGCTTCTCCACCAAAGCAATTTATCTGGAACTTTGTTCAAATTTGACGACTGATGCATTCCAATCATGTTTCGCTAGATTCGTTGGATGTTCCTCAAAGTGCTCCCACATGGGTGTTTTATGCGAATTAGCAGTCAAGAGTTTCAAAACTCATTTCAAAATGACTGCTGGTAACCATAAATTTACATTTGAAGAGTTTTCTACTCTAATCGCCAAAATAAAGGGCGTTCTCAATTCCCGGCCGCTTTCTTCTGCCTCGCAGGATCCTGCTGATCTCACAGCAATTACACCTGGGCACTTTCTCCGAGGTGAACCTCTATTGGCGATACCCGAACCTAACGCTGTTGATCTTTCTTTCAATAAAGTTTGGGAAAAACTTAAGGCTGGAAAGATGAATACCTGAGGGATCTTCAAAAGCGTTATAAATGGAGACATCTGCCGAAAGATCGTGTAGAAGGAGAGTTTGCAGTCGTAAAAGACGAACTCGTTCCCCCAAATGATTGGGTCTCAGCCGGATCATTAAGTTACACCATGGCCCCGATAACCACATTCGCGTTGTTGATTTGCGCACTTAAAATGGTGTAATAACATGTCCCATCGTGAAATTGTGTATTTTACGCTCGCGTAAACTACAGATCCAGTAGAATTTTCATTTCTGTTCACTCTTAATATTCCCATACTAATTCTTCCATTTTTCCCGTACTCCACTCTGCAGACGCAGCTCTTGCACTCCAACAACCTCAATCGATAGTCGCATCTTTTGTGAATCATCAGTGCCAGTCTGTGAACGTACGACAGGGCAGACAATGCTTCCGCTACCAATCGTTGTAGTTCTGTTCGGCTCCCTGGCGATGAACCCAAACCAGCGAGCGCAAACGACCAGGATACATGGCTACTGCCTCAATTGCCTGGCTACCACGCACACCACAGCTCAATGCACATCAAACAGTAGGTGCGCCTTGAACCACCACACTCTCATCCATTCGGTGTCCAGATCCGTACCACTACAGCAGCGCGTGCATACCGGAAGAGTCACCAGACCCCTAAACCTAGCACCTCGACGGCCATCCAATGGAGTTGTGCGTGCACCCACACTTGCTTCGACCACCAACCGAACTATCTATCGAAGTCTTGAGACGTCCCATTTCAGAGACCAGAAAGTCAGGAGCCTGCTGGGTGATGTTGTGAGCTCCATGCAACGCTTACAAGAAGTCATAGATGTGGGACCCGTGCAAGGGGCCCAGGATTTCTAAGCCATCTATTAATTTCTTTTCTATTCTATTTCTTTCTATGTTTAGACCCTTTCCCAATACTCCTTTTTCTATTTCTATTCTCTTCCTACTCAATTCTACTTTTCTAGTTCCATCCTTTTTTCTTTATTATCATTCTTATGAATATTATCCAAAGTGCCGGTCGCTATTTCCCATATTTTTACATTTTTCATATTTTCCATTTTCATTTTTCATCCCATTAAACTTTATAAATTAATTTAAAAACGAATTCTATAGTGTTTTCATTTCAATATAAATCTATATATATAAAATAGAGCTCTGTTAAATGTTTAGTCCTAATAGGTTTCTATATTTCGCAACAGATGTCATGAAATTTAGTATGTAATTGCTTTGGACATTCGTCCAGTTAAGTCGATATTTATTTTAAGTTAATTTCAAATAGTTTCTTTAATATAGACCATTATTTATTATTTGGACCAAAGTAAGCTTTTTTATAAAATTTAGCTACTTAATGCAAAAAGCTGCTTAAACTATAAGAAGTGCATACAAATTATGTATAGAAAGATTATAGATCTTATCGTTTGCTAAAATAAAGTCAGTGGTGGCATATATCTAAAGTTAATAGTTTACCTGTAAAATGCATTTTTGTATTAAAAATTTGTTCCCCTTACATTTGTTATTGGAAATATTGATGTTTTTCCTGGAATCAAAGCCAAAGATTATTTTACTTCGCTCGCTGTGATTTCCACCAACAAACACAAAGCAGAAAAGAATGCGTATGAGCTTTGTGTTTGAAATTCCTTTTCATTTGCATGAATGTAACTACATATAACTAATTTGATTACAGTACTTCATAGTGGTTTGTGGATTAGTCGATTAGAAAGGAAGGTAAAGTAGATGATGTAGGAGAGAGTTGTGGAATAGTGAGTTCGAATCCCACTTGAAGTGGGACCAAATAATTTTTTTTTTTTATCGGTGTGGTGGGAAAAAAAATAAATATACAACAAAAAACAAATACCAACAAATGTGAATATAAAACATGCAAACACACAAAAGGCATTATTATATATTACTAATGTGAGCACAATATATAATATAAATAATAATTCTTTTTTTATACAAATAATTAATTTTTTTATACTATTATATAAAACTGTAACTTGATTTCATGGACATATGCCCATCAATAACTCAGGTATTTTTTGTGGTTAGAGAGCTTTGATTGCCAATGGAAAATGCTATTAAAAAAAATGAATGGAATAAATAAAATATGCGTGACACACCTCCTATGCAAAGAAAATGTTTGAAACTATATATATATATACCTGAGAAACCATTGCAAAGAAGGCAGTTTGTGTGTAAAGGCGGATGGTTAGTAGAAGTTGTTGGGCAGAATGTGGAAGTGTTTTGGCATACAAAGGAAATGCTTCAAAAGGTATATATGTATCTCTCTAACATCAGTTTTTCAGTATAGAGTTTTCGATGGATTATGATAAAAGATGTGCCCTGTACTGAAAGTTTTAGAAAACCTACACTGAAAACTTGCAATCTTTTCTTTTAGTTGAAATTACAAATTCTCGAAACAGTATTCCAAATACAAAAATGTTTTTTGCTTCTCCTGTAAAATTTGAAAAATGCGTGTTAGGGCTTTAGCAAATTAAGGCAGCGATATGGGGAACCATAATAAGGCAAGCAATCAAAATTTAGTTTTAAAGGATGTATATTGATAGTTATTAGAGAGCCATAGTAAGAAAAATGGTAAAGGTTTGTATGTTAAGATGGTCTTCATTTTTGCTCGAGGTGAGAAAAAAAAGGTGGGTCATGAAAAAACTTGTAGTCCCGATTAACGGAAAAGTAAAAAAATTATTATGTATTCAAATTAAATAAATGTAAAATATAATCAATTCCCTACTTCCTAATACTTTTTCAACTCCAACACAAAAAAACTATAAATATTTTTTTTATTAACGCTTTGACGCCCGAATTTTAATGGGGCTTAATAGAAACCTTTCGTTTTGTTCGTTTTGAAATTATGGTTACTTAGGTCGTCTACAATCATGACACCAAATTTTACGTTTCTATATTGATTTGTTTGTCCGTTATTAAAGGTTGAAAAAAATAGATATGGAGCTGTAGACAACCACTGGATAATCCGATTCCTCCAATTTTTTGATTTTCATATCCTCTTATCTTTTATAAACATATTTGATAAATAAAATTTCCACTTAGTTATAATTTTTTTTTTTAAATAATGTAAAAGATTTTACTAAAAATTTTTGCACTTAGGTTTTTTGCTGGGCTTCAAGACATTCTTCAAAACATTAAAAAAAAATTAGGGTGAAATGGGGTACCTTTTACACTTAATTTTGAAAGGCTTGTAATTCCGAAAATTATTGATAGATTTTAAAAGAAGTAACTGTTTTTAAGACATTGATTTTTCTAGATCAAACCTGCCCTCTTACAGAAGGGCATTAAGGAAATATTGCCATTCCTTATTAATATAGGGAGAAGTAGCTTGGCTTTTGGGAACATACCAACAGCTTGGCGAAGGGCAAAGGTGGTATTTATACCAAAAGTGGACAAAAAAGATACCACCAACCCTAAGTCTTTCAAACCTTTAAGCTTAACATCGTTTATGTTGAAAACACTTGAAAAGGTGGTTGACAACTACATACGATGTAAAGTCTTAGACATAACTCCACTGCACCCCAACCAGCATGCATATAGAGCAGGCAGGTCTACCGAGACAGCTCTGCATGACTTAGCGTGGAAGATTCAAGGGGCACTAGATGTGAAGGAAGTAGCAGTATGTGCTTTCCTGGATATAGAAGGAGCTTTCGACAACACTTCACACGAGGCTGTCAGTAACTCTCTAAGGCGAAGAGAAGTAGATAACACAACATCTAAATGGATGTCAGAAATGCTCTCTTCTAGAACAGCTGAGATGAATACAGGGCAAGGTACCATATCAGTCTGCACAACCAGACTGTAAGAATGAATGGGAGAATGTAGAACATAACTACACACTCAAAGAGCACACAATTAAGTGGTATACAGATGGGTCACGAACCGAGGATGGAACTGGGGCAGGAGTATTTGGGCCAAGAATCAAGCACTCTGAGCCGATGGGGAAGTATCCTAGCATCTTTCAAGCTGAAATTTATGCAACCGATATATGTGCGCAATTCAACCTGAATAGGAAGTACAAACGGCAAGATATCGCTATCATGTCGGATAGCCAAGCAGCCATTCGAGCACTATGCTCCTCTGAGATCAACTCTAAACTGGTGTGAGACTGTTTGAGCAAGCTCGATCAGCTGGGCAAGGACAATAAAGTCGCCCTATGTTAGGTTCCTGGACACTTAGGAATAGAGGGCAATGAGCAGGCAGACGAGCTTGCTACAAAGGGAGCAGCGACCACTTTCGTTGGACCTGAACCCTTCTGTGGAATAGGAGATAGCGTAATCAGGGAAGTACTCAGGCAGGAAGAGAAGAACAAGAGGCAAGAACTCTTTAATAATCTTCCGGGACTGAGGCAATCCAAAACGCTTCTAAGTATCTATAACAAGAATAGATACGCATTCTGCATTGGTCTTAACAAAAACAGACTGCGTATATTAGCTGGTGTTCTGACTGTGCACAGCGGGCTCAGAGAACACCTTTGCAAAATAAGAGTTGAGGAAAGCTCAATATGTAGGTTTTGTAATGAGGAAGATAAATCATCATAACATATCTTAGCTCAATGTGGAGCACTGATCCGCAAAAGAAAGAAATATCTGGGTATGTACGAAGTGCCCAATACAGAACTAGCATCCATAGATCCGGGCGCAATACTCAAATTCTTGAGGGAGACTGGACTGGATGAAGCACTCTAGGCAAATCAGACTAGAAAGAGATGAGGGACGTACAATAGATCTTATAGGTCGATGTACAAATATATATAAACCTCACTAATACAATACAATACAATAGCAAATTTACAAAAATACGTTTTAATCCAAAAAGAGTTAAAGTAGAATCTTCAAACTTCATAACGTTTCTTTAAATCAAATTAAGCTTTTTTCTGCATTACAACTTTTTGGCTTTTACGGCATGGTCATACTGAAAATGGCAAAGGAAAATGTGGCCCGGTGTCAAAGGTACCCCACTTTACCCTAATAAGTAATTTTTTCGTATATGCCATAGTTTTGAGATATTCAATATTTAAAACATTGCTAACTTTGTACTTTGGATGCACGCGCATCTGTGTTTATTTGAATTTTTGCGCGCTGAGCCTATAGGAAAAATTGAATTACTAGAAAACCATACAAGCTAGGAAGAAAAATCAAAATGGGTTTGAAGGAGATATAAAGTACAACATTCTCAGCCATTTTCATCGACTACGGATAATTTTTAGTATAGTATAATATAGTATTTTTTGTGGCTCGTATCTTTTTTTGGACCAAAAACTGTGTAGTTGTGCCAAAAATTTTTAAAAAACAGTAGATCGATTTGAAAAAACTGTATATTCCGCGGTATCAATTTTATTCAAAGAAAATTTACAAGGAAAGCAAACTATCCATAATCTGAATCGTCTTCTCATTTTGTAGTTGTTGTATTGTACTTGTCTTTTGAAGAAATTTGACGAAGCAGTTCCGGCTGAGGTATTTATAGAAATCAACGCATAGATATTACATTTGACGATCAGAATCGCCTTCAAAGTTTCCACTTCTATCAAAAGTATACTCGCAACGTATTGCCATTGTTGACGTATTGCCACTCTGACGTTTTGCATTGTGATTGAAAAATTTGAATTTCGGAACGTTAAAAAATTAAATTTTTTTTCTTAGTATTTATAGAAAAATATTTTAGAAAAAAAAAACGCGGTATGCGGTTTTTGAGTCTCAAAAACAGTACAATACCGCGAAAAACTGTGTAGATACGAGGGTGCCCGGACATAACGCCCACGGCCACAACGCTCAAAAAAAAGTTTAGGCGTTATGACCGCCCTAGGAATGGCCATAGCGCTCAAAATCGTTTTAGGCGCTATGACCGCCCTGAAAAAGGTCATAACACCCAATGGGCGTCATGATCGTTATTGTGATTCTTTCATTAAAATTTCAAAAATAAAACGAAACCAAATTTTCAGGTATAAGAAAATGCAGCTTTATTTCAGGCTTTTTCACAAATTGGCTTTCTTGAATAAAAAACTCTTCCATTTTCCTCGACACTAGTATGAAAGCGAATGGGTAAAACTATAAAAACAACAAAAGGGAAAAATATGCTGATATAGTAAATGGGAATGGCATGGAAATGAGCTCCTCACATGAAATATTTTTACAAAAATAAATCAAATGTAAGATTGAAAGAAGCGCCGCCGGCGAAAATTTTTACAAAAATAAAGAAAAAATGAAAATATTTAAAAAAAAAATCGCGCGATTTTTTCATTATTTTTGTAAAAATTATGGCCATTCCTAGGGCGGTCATAACACCCAAAATTTTTTTTGGGCGTTATGTCCAGGCACCGATACGAGCGTTAACTATACCCCCACTAACAAATTACTGAAGAAAAATCTCAGATAAGAATTATTATGAACTTTTGGTGGATTTTTTACTCTACCTACTGGACTATTATATTAAGAATATAAAGCAAAACAAACAAAATCAAATAAACAAATTTGAGTTTTTCTCTAATGACGATTTTTTGTGAAAATTACGATTTTTTTTTTTTAATTTTGATCATTTTTGAAGTGAAGTTTCTGACAACACTGGTAAGAACCCATACTGTCCGACTTTTTTTTTCAGAAGTGTAAAAATTCCAAGTTGTACCTAAAATGTTTCGGTTGGGCAGAAAGTACCTAAAAGATGAAAAAGGGCGGAAAAAGGTATGATTACACCTATAATACGAACGCTGGCTCTCAGCGATTATAATTTATTGTATTAAATTCAGTTTTTTAAGAGAAATACTCATAAAATCCCATAAATTCGGTAATTTTTTTTAATAACAGTTAGTTTTTTCTTCATCATGTCTTTTCCCACAATCTGGCCCTGAAGTCGGAAAATTAGAATGACCGCTTTTTGTTTTTTCATTCACTACAAAATTTAAATCCATATGAAATGCAAAGTTGTAAAAGCTTATAGTTTAGTGAAAGTTCAATTTGCGTTTAACTATGAAAAAAGGTTGCCTTATTATGTGGGTGTTTTAATTTTAAAAAAATGTGTGCTGAGGACATGGATTTAATCGACTTGTGATAGCCAAAAAATCCTACTTACTTTTTTTCTTGGTGCGACACCTTCATCTTGTATATTTTTTATATAAATTTTTGAATTATGGCAACTGCAGTGCCTCAATAAATAAGTCGCATGGTAGAAGTATTTAGAGGTAGATGCATTTTTTCAAAAAGTAGCCATTTTTAACTTTTGACAAGAGGAACTTTTTAGAGATGCATGTTTTGAAATGGGTACAATAGAGAGAGTTAGTAGCAGATTATTAATACTACTCTTATTACTTAGTACTCAATTATAAATTTTATTTGTAATAAAAAAGTATAAATTATGTTACTTAAATTTGTTTTCTTTATAAGCAAACACCTTGAACATGTTAAGAGTTAAAAAATAATATAAAAAGCACGAACTAATTATCCCTATGTACATGCAGTACTATCCAAATTATTTTCTTATAAATTTTCATTTAAAAATTGAACGACATTACTCCTTTTTTTATTTGTTGTAATTATATGTCCATATAAATGAATTTGAACCATTCCATCTATAATCTTAAACGCGCTAAGTCGCATTGGTTCTCAATTTTGAACTTGAATTTAGTCTCTCATATAAAATAAATTCTTTTTAACTTTATATTTAATTATTTCATGAATTCATTATTAGTCAATAAATTATCATTGAATATTGTTCACAAATAATCAAATCCAACTCGCGCATTTTTCATTTCTTTCTTATCGAGCAAGTATTGCAAGCTTGCACAATGTGTAGTTAACATTTAATAAAACGCTTGCCACCACAAACATCCAACTTGCACCTTAGCCAGCTCGGCCATTGGCTGTTTAAAAAGCCGTCGTCAAATGCATGTTATATACATATGCAAACATAAAATGAAATTCCAGTGACAAAAAAACTCATCCTAATGTGGGAACCAACTTTATTCTAGTTTTAAATGTTAATATGATGAATATGAAATAAACAATAAATAGAAAAATTTGAATGACATTTGTATATTTGCCAATCAAACCGGTTTTGCTTTTATTCATATGCAGTGTGGCCAGGTTGGACGATTTATTGCCAATTGGGCGCTTTTTTTAGTTTTGCGCGAGAAATTAAAAAAAAGCACAATGCGCTTTTTAGGCGCTTTTGGGTGTTTTTTTAAATTATGTCGAGCTACACTTTTTGTATAAACTTATTGACCAAACTTGCTGTTTGTTAATTTCTGTTCGTTAATTTCCCTTTAAGAAAATTTTTTTTATTATCGATAATAACATCTTCCTCAAAAAAGAACATCCTTTTTTGATGGAAAAGTGAGGAGAAGTACAGGTTGAGAGATCGCTTGCCTTCAAATATTTCCAAACTTGCTTTTATTTTGGTGTCTTTGCCGCACTCCAACACATTTTTGGAACAAGTTTTTTCTGTGATAAATTTGACCAAAATGAAAATTGGAATTAGGATGATGTTGGAGACTCTCAGTTCAATTATTCGTATTAAGTGTTTCATGAAATTACAGAATTTCTGCAGCAAGTTTTTGCTCATATCTGAACATATGCAGTCCAGAATGATTTAATCAATTTATGAATGCTGTTATATGCAATGCAAAAGAAAATGAAGAAGAAGAATAAGCATGTCTTGAATAGATTTTAGATTTTGATGAAATTAGTCTATTATAACAATGAAAGGTATGAAAAATGCCCATATTATCTACAATTGTACTTTTTAATTTGGGTTTGCTAAGTTTTCATATTATATCACATATGCAATATGTTTTACTATGGCCCTTATTATGAACTGCGTTCGATCTTCGACTGTAGTCGAATGCCCTGATTAAACGAATTTGAGTTTGGTATTATGACGTGCTTTCGACAGAGAATACCGTTATTGTGAATTTCGCTCATTTTGGCTTGTTCACGATATTAAGTATATTTTTATCAGCTGATAGTCATTTTGAAAAATAAATACGATTTGTTTAAAAATGAAGTAGAAAAAATAAGGACAAAATAGAAATAATGGTTCAACAATTCATCGGAAGAGGATGAGAGCTTGATGGAACTGGCCAGAAGTAGAAAACGATTAAGTGCAGCCTTTCGAAAAAGCTTTGGCAGCTACGAAATTCGTGTACAGATTTCTACAGAACTTACGAGTGACCGAAGAGGCGTTTGTGGACTTGATGACTACTACAGATGAACTGCTCAAGCAATGCACATGACCAAAATCAATTCCAAACATATTAAAATTGGCAACAGTTCTGCGATTTTGTGCTCTGAGATCACTCCAACTATACATTGGGAATGAGAATACTCTTGGACTTGCTTAGCCCACGGTGTCTGTAGTGCTATCAGAGGCTTTAGATGTCCTGAAAAATTGTATTTGCCAAAGATGAATAAAATTCAATAAGGGGAATGCCGGGAATTATTGGTTGGTCCTAAACCATTTAGTTTTTTCTTCGTCGCACATAACTTTTGAGGAAATACCCTTTGCAATCAGAGGATTTGCTTTCCAACAATGATACAAGTTTCTATAACTGCAATGTGTTGCTCACTACTTTAAACCTGCAAAAAAATTGCAAAAACTGTTTAAAATTACTTTTTAATCCTCAAAATGCAAAAAGAAATAGCAAAATACTTAAATTTTTAACAATTACTACTCAGTATGCACCGTATCGAAAGCAAAATTGAGTTCGACAGAAAATTCGATGCGCAACGAAAATTTCGACAGAGTTGCACTGCTCATAATACGAATTTTACATTCGATATTCGATCTTCGATAACCAGCGAAGATCGAACGTCGAAAGCAGCTCATAATAAGGGCCTGTATAACAGCCCTTTTTTTTAATATCCAATACGATTTGATCTTATAAAGTGTTTTTGGCACTTTTAATTTTAAACTAAATATCAAAGTGTTAATTGGGCGTTTTTGGGCGATAAATCATTAAAGAAACCATGAGTAGAAAGGTATTTGCGTTGTAAGTAGGCATATACCAATTCATAGCTTATTTGTCTAAAAACAAAAGCTCTAATCAATGCAATAAATAATTAAAAAAGTGACATTATTAGATTAGAGTTGCCACGCTCAAAAGGTAATTTTTTGTTGTAGTTTTCGTATTACCCTAACTTTTCTAGATTCGGACAGCGTTTTTTATGTAATTAAAAAAGTTATAGCTCAAGAGCATCTACAATATCACCGCACCGCCATCCTGTTTTCGGCGTGCAAAAAATTTTGTGGGCAAAGCTTGACGGCCATTGATGAAAGATGTGGTTGCCAAACATTTTGTTGGCAAACGACATCGGAGATATCGAGTGCGAAAAAGTTAGCAGTTATAGCAGTAGCCCCAAGTAGGATTACAATGTTTTTTTTTTTTTTTTTTATAAAAACGAAATAAATTTTAAATTATTTCAGCTGAATTTCCAAATTTGATCTTGTGCATGTAGAAATATTTGAAGGGAAAACGAAAAAATGTTTCCAATATGCAAAGAATAGAGAAACCAAGATCTAAAAATACAATAAAAAAAAATAAAGTTCTGAATAAAATTTAGACAAATCAAATTTTTACATTTTTCAACTTTTAAATAACACTTGGGTTTTTACATATGTTAAATTCAATTTTTATATATTCAAACCATTTTTTTAAATTTGTTGATTCTTATAGTTCAATTACTTTCTGAAAAAACTCATTTACAATTTTCCAGGTATTGTAATAATTTCCTGACTTCCAAATTATTTACCCTGCATTCAATTATGTGTCATTCCATATGAAATCGTCTGAAAAATAAAAATTTCGTTACTGCTCTATTTCAGATCTTGCTCAAACTTTGGGAGAATCTTCTTTAGGGTTCCAAAGAAGGAAATCCGACGTTATAAATTTTTCTCATGCTTCACTTCCCGACAGCACGAATTACAAAATTGGAAAAGTGTAATTTTAATGCTTTCCTTTTTTAACTGTAAAATTGGTTTGGTTAAAGATATCTTCACGTTTGAGATGGCGTTCTAAAGCTAAAAGATAGTAGTTTTTGTAAATTAAACACATATTTAATACTCACGATTAATAACACTAGGCTGAAAATATGTATATTTTTCTGACTTTTCATGGTTTTTAGCTGATTCCAGTATGGTTTACTTTAACCGTCTCTACACGCGCAAGCTATGAAAATAACAAAACGAGCTTACAGGGTTTTGAAGTTTGGGCTAAAAACTGAATACTATATAATTTTCAGTTTCGCACTTCGTCCCAAACACGTCCATTTTATAGCTTAAAGTATCCAAGTTTTTGAAATTCATAAACTTCAAGTACCGTTATTTTTTATAAGAAGCAGGCGGAACCAGCCAATAGTTTGTTTATTTACTTTTGAAAGATGTGCCTTTGATGGCTGAGATAGCTGCTTACATTCAACAGTAAGGATACTGGAGTCAGCTAAAATCCACGAAAAGTCAGAAAAATATACATATTTTCAGCCTGGTGTTATTAATCGTGGGTATTAAATATGTAGATTTAAATTAACAAAAACTACTATATTTTCAGCCTGGTGTTATTAATCGTGGGTATTAAATATGTAGATTTAAATTAAATTTACAAAAACTACTATCTTTTAGCTTTAGAACGCCATCTCAAACGTGAGATATCTTTAACCAAACCAATTTTACAGTTAAAAAAGGAAAGCATAAAAATTACACTTTTCCAATTTTTTAATTCGCGCTGTCGCGAAGTGGAGTATGAGAAATATTTATAACGTCGGATTTCCTTCTTTGGAACCCTAAAGAAGATTTTCCCAAAGTTTGAGCAAGATCTGAAATAGAGCAGTAACGAAATTTTTATTTTTCAGACGATTTCATATGGAATGACTCATAAGTGAATGCAGGGTAAATAATTTGGAAGTCAGGAAATTATTACAATGAGCAGGATTCAAGGTGACCTGGCTTTGCTGATTAGACGATTTTATATAGAATGACTCTTATGCCATTTTTTTTTAAATTTATTTCTTTGAAGTCAAGCGCAAAAAATTTTCATAAAATCTTTTGCACTATTTTTGTTTTTGCTTTAAATTATTAGTAAGTGGAAATTTTTTCATCAAATATGTTTATAAAAGATAAGATAATAATATTCTGTCTTAATATGCTCAAGCTCTAACACGCATTTTCCAAACTTATTGCTTCGAGAAATTGTAATTTAAACTAAAATAAAAGATGGAAAGTTTTCGGTGTAGGTCTCTAAAATTTTCAGTATAGATAAAAGTGGACACGCTTTATCATAATGCATCAAAAACGATATATTGAAAAATTTGATGTTAGAGTCTTTGCAAATTAAGGCAGCGATATGAAAATTTGAGAAAAAGAGTTAACCAGTGGTTGTCTTTAGCTACATCCTTGTGCAAATTAATGTGCGCAAGGCAAATTTTCTTTGAAAATGTTTTTAATTCATTCAAAAATAAAATGAGTAACAAATCGGAGGAATTAATATTAACTGTGTCCATCCTCAGCTTCCAGCATCATCTTAAGGTATTTTGGCATGGGTTCTGCGAACTGTGTTGCAAGTGTTTAAGATTTTATCATCTCGGTACTACCACCTTCATTCACTGTTTAAGTAATTTGATTTCGCTTGCGCAAACCATCTTTCTAAGTCTCGCCTGGCAGAACCACAAATCTTCGATTGAAATCCAGAAAATTGCCAAGTCAATCCAAAAGCTGGATTACACAAATCAAACAGTGAATGAACTGTGGTAACGAGATGAGAAAATCTGTGACACCTGCAAATTGTTAGTAGAATCTAGGCCAAAATGTATTCCGATGATGTTGTTGGTGGACACACTAAAAATACTTATTCCGATATGTCACTAATTTTATTTTTGTCTACATTAATTTGCACAAGGGTGTATATTTTTTAAATTTTCATAAAGGTATAAATTTGGTGTCATGATTTTGGAAGGTCTAAGTAACCATAATGTCATTACAAAAGGTTTCTATAAAGCCCTGTTAAAATGCGGGCATCATAGGGTTAAGCATACGCGTCAAATCAGTATATGTAAACAATATTTTTCCCGATTTTGCGTTGCAAAGCGATAAGTTTGTCTACTACGCATCAAAGAGAACAAATTTAGAAAATGAAATTGATAGCTTACAAAATTTGCTTTTCGGCACTTACACTAATTTGGCGGTTAGGGCCCGATATTATTAAAAAAAAAGTTAACATTGTTTATATAGACAGATTATTTAATTTTTAACCGTCTGTTTTCTTATCAGCTGCTATATGAAATATACTTTTGTATGAAAATTTTTTAAGCGTAAAATACCTGTTCATAACATTTTGCTGCGTGAAACCAAGACCGATTATTAATATGGCAATCTTTGGCTTTTAACAAGCAGTCTTTGCTTTGATCGTACGATTTTGCTATTCGAAAAGCAGTCGCTGAAAATAGAAAGTATTAAAAATTTATTGTTTTAAATCGTGTATGTTTATATGATGTATAAACAATATAAAATATAAGTGCGTGCAAGGTACGCAGGAGATTTTATATGTAAACCGTCAAACCAACTGAATGCCATACACATATGTACGTATGTAACAAAATCACATATTTTTTTATTTGAATTTTTTTTTTATTTAAGTAATATATTTGTTCTTTATTTCAATTTTCTTAAATTTTTCTCTAGTTTGCCAAACTAGAGTTTTGATTTTAAACGGTAATTTGTTGTGATATTTACAATTTTGGTGATTTCTCTCAAGTAATTAGGATAGTAATATTTTTTTTGAAATGACTAGTAATTTTTTAATTCTTTGAGGAAGACCTAAGTGGATTCCAATGACTTTTGTCTTAAAGCAAGCAAATCGCGAATATTTTCGAGTTTTTTACGTGCCCGCGGTTTCTAACTTGTTTACTGGGGTTTTAAAAACATTCTTGAATTTTAAAACATTTTCATAGTTTAGCATGAAAATTGTTGTGTTACTATTTTACTTTTAATATTACGTAACGCACTTTTTGACAGGGAACGTTCAGGCGGCCCGAAAAAGTTCAAAGATGAAGAATTGAAGGCATTACTCGAAGAAGATTCATGTCAAACGCAACAAGAACTTGCAGAATCTTTAGGAGTTGATCAATCAACCATTTCTAAACGATTAAAAGCATTGGGAATGATTCAAAAGCAAGGAAATTGGGTGCCGTACGAATTGAAGCCGAGAGACGTCGAACGACGATTTTTCACATGTGAACTGCTGATTGAACGACAGAAAAGAAAGGGTTTTCTGCATCGTATTGTGACTGGCGATGAAAAGTGGATACGTTACGATAACGCAAAGCGTAAAAAATCATGGGAACCGCCCGGACATGCATCAACATCAACGGCAAAGCCCATCCAAGCTCATGCTGTGTATTTGGTGGGATATGAAAGGTGTCGTGTATTATGAGCTGTTGCAACCGAATGAAACGATCACTGGCGACCGCTACCGACTACAATTGATGCGTTTGAGCCGAGCATTAAAGGATAAGAGGCCAGAATATGAGAATAGACACGACGAAATTATTCTTCAGCACGACAATGCTCGGCCGCATGTTGCAAGGCAAGTAAAAGCATACTTGAAAACGCTGAAATGGGAAGTGCTACCCCACCCGACGTATTCTCCAGACATTGCTCCTTCTGATTACCACTTGTTCCGATCGCTGACACATGGCCTGGCTGAACAGCACTTCCGTCCTTTCGAAGAACTCAAAAAATGGGTCGATTAGTGAATAGCCTCAAAAGATGAGGAGTTCCTTCGACGCGGAATCCGTATACTACCAGAAAGATGGGAAAAGGTTATGGCTAACGATGGACAATACTTTAAAGAATAAACTTATAATCACTTTTTCACAATAAATGTCCAATTTACGAAAAAAAATACGAGTTTATACATTCATACTCCCAATAACAAAACGCAAAATAAGATTAACCACAAGAAAATCAACTGAAAAATTACAAATACATACTCTCAACTTTTGATGCGGTTTTCGTATCATTAGAATATGTTGGAAATAGTTGTAGATCATGCTTTGTGAGCCGGAGTGATCATCATTATAGCAGAGGTATATATATTATATTTCGAGGACAAGACGCATTCTAATTTTGATATTCGAAAGTCGGATCAAAAGAACTAAACGAGGAAAGGTTAGTATTCTCCTAGTTGAGAACCTTTCTCGTAGCTTTCTGCAGCAAAAATCAGAACAGCCGTCTTCGATTTTGGTATTTATACTAAAAAATACGCAGCAGATTTTTATTCGACTTTTGAGTTTAGCTGTTATTCCTTATTGCCACAGAGTTCACCAATCGATCTGAATTTTCAGTGGCTGGCATATAACTCTAATAGCCTCTTAGTGAACGAAGTAATTTTTTTTAGAGCAAATTTTTTTTTTTGCGCTCCCAAAACACAATGTCCAGACCTTCGAAAATTAAGAATTTTACAAAAACCATCTCCATTTGTGTAAAAATGTAAATTTCACAAAATCCTTCATTCACTAAGAGCGTGACGATGAAAACTGAAACATGTTCATGCCTTTTCTCAATTTACATAAATGGTTATTTATTTAATGTTCTCACTGCAAGTGGTGAAGAAAAAAGTCATGGCACAACGATCTTATCGCCCCCAGTTGCCAATATTTCTTGCAGAAAAAATTCATGAAATACCTTGCAATATCAACAGATATACGGTGACTGATTCTGATAAAATTGTATTGCATTTGCAAACAAAAAAAATAATGAAAATACCCCTTTTTCCGAAAAGTAATGGTAATACTTACATTTATTTCAGCTAATGAATAACTAACTGTTTGATATGTCCACTTTGTGCTTTTATACCTACAGTAATTCAGCATGGCATCGATTTTACCAAGTTTTGACTGTATTTGATCAGATTGTTATTGCCGATTTCACATCGCTTGTTTTTCGAATTTTTAGAAGGTAGTTAACCACCCCTAGGTATGTCTGGTATGCTTTTTCTTCATTTTTGAGTCAAAACAAAAAAATTCACAAATCCATAATGTCTGATACCTACATAAGATTTTCAATTCTTTTCGCAAAAGTCAATACAAATTCATAGGAATTCAAATACTAAAGATTAAAACAACAGTTTTTCACAAGCGTGGTTTGGCAGCCCCCGACATAATAATTACCCTAATTTTGAATAGCAGATATTTTGATATTTTACAGGATTTATTACAACCTATTAAAAACTCGACTTTGAAACACTATATGAAATTACCTGCTTTCATGTAGTCGTCTGCAGCCAAATCATAGTCGGGTCGCCATTTTAGCAATCCTGTTTTAAGACTAAAGGGCAAAGTAAGTAATTCATTTTTAATACTCAAGTTCTAAATAGAAACCTCTTTTCTGCCTGGCGTATCAGTTCACAACCTTCATCAATTTTTCTAGAATCCGACATTCTTTAATATTTACACTCTAAATGTTAAATGTTACTAGTGATGTACAAAAAGCCGATAATCGATAAGTCATATTCGATGGACAGTTAAACCGATTCCAAGCAGGGATGCCAAGTGTAAAACCGGGTTGTTGCGAAGAGAAAAACAAATCAAAAGTAATTAGTTCTGCTCACATACTTCCTAGTAAAAACTTGCAGCGAGAGAGTAAAAGAAAGATTGAGAAAAGTATTCTCGTAAAGAGACAAAGAGCAGAAAAAATACGTGAACAGAAAACTAGAAAAACTTGCAGTAAACGAAAAAAAAAAATATTGTGCGTTTGCGATTTTTGTAAATTAAATTAAAATGTAAAAATGGAGTTATCCTGGGTGAAGCCCAGCTAGTGTATAATAAATACAAAAATTGTTTGTTTACATGTTATCGTAGCAGCGGTATATGAAATTTAACATGTACAAAAGCATTAACAGTGCACTTACTTACTTACTTGTATGGCCTAATCACAAGACTGTGAAAGCGACCCGTTATCGGGTCAAGGCCGACCTTAAGAGCGCTCGCCAGGCGCCTCTGTTTTGTGCGCGCCTTCCCCAATTCGTTATCCCAAGCGTGGCAAGATTTTCCTTGACTTGGTCCTTCCATCGGAGGCATGGACGCCCTCTTTGTCGTCGCCCAGGAACTTCCGCTTCGAACACCTTCTTCACTGGAGCTTCTTGGTTCATACGCACAACATGTCCAAGCCGGCGCAGACGTTACATTATGATGCGCCTGACTATGTCAATATCAGCGTAGAGCTCGTACAGTTCGTGGTTCATCCGAATGCGATAGTCGTCGCCGACACGAACAGGACCGAAGATTTTACGAAGAATTTTTCTCTCGAACACCCCAAGAGCGGCTGCATCAGTCTGCTACACGACCCATGCTTCTGCGCCATAGAGCAGCACGGGCAGGATGAGCATCTTGTAGAGCCTTAGTTTTGTTGATCGAGAGAGGGCCCTACTACACATTTGCTTACTGAGCCCATAGTAACACCTATTAGCAAGTGTGGTCCTTCGTTTGATCTCCAGGCTGACGTCATTTTTGGTGTCAATGGCGGTGCCAAGGTATGCGAATTCCTTGACAACTTCGAAAGAATAGGTGTCCGCTGTAACATGGGAGCCTAAGCGCCGCGCGTCCTTGCTTGTGGACAGCATATACTTTATCTTACCCTCGTTCACAGTCATACCCACTTTCGCTGATTCTTTTTCGATAGCGGAAAATGCAGCAGTAACATCTCGCTTGCAACGTCTAATGATGTCGATGTCATCAGCATATGCGAGGAGCTGGACACTTTTGTAGAAAATAGTGCCATTCCGATGTACACCGGCCTTCCGCAGTACCCCTTCCATGACAAAATTGAAAAGGTCGCACGATAATGGATCGCCTTGTCTGAGACCTCGCACGGTATTGAAAGGCTCGGAGAGGTCTGTTCCTACCTTGACAGAGCTAGACGTACTGCTCAATGTCATTCTGCAGAGCCGTATTAGCTTTGCAGGAATACCGAACTCAAACATGGTGGCATACAGGCAATCTCTTATTGGGCTATCGAAAGCAGCTTTATAATCTACAAAGAGGTGATGGGTGTCGATCTGTTTTTAGTGGGTTTTCTCCAGGATTTGGAGCAGTGTGAAGATCTGGTCGATGGTTGACTTTCCAGGTCTAAAGCCGCACTGATAAGGTCCAATCAATGTGTTGGTAAATGGCTTTAGTCTATCACACAGTACGCTCGACAGGACCTTATATGAGATGGCTATGAGACTGATTCCCAGGTAGTTGGCGCATATTGTCGGGTCACCTTTCTTCAGTACAGGACAAATTACACTGAGATTCCAATCTGCAGGCATGCTTTCTGCTAGCCAAAATTTGCAGAGGAGTTGATGCATGCACCCTATCAACTCGTCGCCGCCGGCCTTGAACAGTTCCACAGGCAGCCCATCAGCGCCAGCTGCTTTATTGTTCTTGAGTCGCTGGATCGCAACTCGGACCTCGTCATGGCTAGGTAGTGGAATATCTACACTGTCGTCATCGATTGGTGATATCGAGTTGTTTTTTCCAGAAGCGGCATTGTTAGGGTCTTCGCCTGCAAGCAGTGTA
Source organism: Toxonevra muliebris (assembly GCA_963691655.1). Taxonomy (NCBI): domain Eukaryota; kingdom Metazoa; phylum Arthropoda; class Insecta; order Diptera; family Pallopteridae; genus Toxonevra; species Toxonevra muliebris. Next base: position 45,925,887 of record OY829328.1, on the reverse strand, counting down.
GAGAAATGCTCCCTCCATAATCCCAGTACACACTGCGTATCCGTAACCAGATTCCCGCTTTCATCTCTACAGGTAGTTGCTCCGGGCTTGAAACCTTGAGTCAGACGGTTGACCTGTTGATAGAATTTTCGAGCATCATTTCTGTCGAGGTACATCTCGTTCGCAGCGTTCGTTTGTAGGCGGCGTTTTTCGATGCGGTAGCCTCGCAACACTCTTGGTCATACCACTGGTTTCGTGGTGGCGGGCGCCTGAAGCCAATGGTTGTCTCTGCTGCCATACGCATGGAGCGGGATATGTGCGTCCAAAGTCCGAGAGTTTAGCGCTATAGACCTCTGCTGTTCGTTATGATTGCAGCTTAGCGACGTCAAGCTTTCGTTGCGCACCAAAGTGTACGTTATTTGCATTACACAATCGCATGCGTATCTTGGCTGCAACAAGATAGTGATCGGATACGATGTTGACACCCCGGAACGTACGAACATCCAACACGCTAGAAGCATGCCCTCCATCAATCACAACATGATCAATTTGGTTACGTGTGCGTTGATCAGGGGACAGCCATGTGGCCTTGTGGATACCGAGATGTTGAAATCTGGTGCTACTAACTACCATGTTTTGCGCCACAGCTAAGTCGATCAGCCTTAGATCGTTGCTCGAGGTGGTCTCATGGAGGCTGAACTGACCGACAGTGAGGTTAAAGATGCTTTATTGTCCGAACTTTGCGTTGAAGTCCCCGAGGAGAATCTTCACGTCGTCGGTCGGGCAGTGGTCATATGTGTCCTCAAGCCTCGCGTTGAATGAATCCTTGATAGCATCGTCCTTTTCCTCCGTCGGGGCGTGCGCGCACATTAGGCTTATACTGAAGAATTTAGCCTTGATGCGAATCGTGGCAAGCCTTTCGTTCACGGCTGTGAACCTGGAGACCTTTTGCCGCAGCCTTCCGCGTACCACAAATCCACATCCGAATTCGCGCCTCTCCGCGTGGCAGCTGTAGTAGATATCGCAGTTCGCTCTCTTAGAGCGACCTTGTCCTGTCCATCTCATTTCCTGTATGGCGGTTATGTCAGCCTTTATTTTTTCGAGGGCATCCGCCAGTTGGATAGAGGCACCTTCCCTAATTCATAGTCCAATTTCGTTTTTGCGGTGGTCGTCAACGTTATGAGGGTTTTCATCCGAGGCTATTTTGTTAGTTTTCATTGGAAGTTTTTTTTGAGTGGCGGGTCCCAAACCCTGCGCACAACCCAGTTATGGTCTAGGAAGACCCGTTGCACACATTAGCTCACTATTCAGCGGATGCTGAGATAGCTACCCATTTGGCGCCGCGGGGAGGCTGCGTGTCAAGTTGCTAATAATTGAGACAGAGATCGTACTGGCCATCGCCAAGTTGACGGCAATCAGAAACTTTGCTCTGTCCAATTAAAAGCCAAGCCAGGCATATCATTAACAGTGCACCTCATGTTAAAATCTGATTGTAACAGAAAACCATAGCAAAGAATAAGAAGAAGAGATGCGTGTTTTTGTTGTTTTCCTGATAGTTGACGAAAATAATTCTACATTTTGTACAGAATTGAAATAAAGGCATTTGCCAACTACCATAGAAAGAAGATTTGTTGTTATGAATGTAAAAAGATGTATAGGGAGGATAATTTATTTATAAGTTTATGAAATATAAAATATGGAAAGTTCCAACGTTTTAGCTAAATATATTCAACTAAAATATTTCAACATTTTACCTAAATATACTTATTTATATATGTATTGTATATTTAGGTAAAATGTTGAAAATAGTAATAACAATTTCTTCGCATCGTGATTTCATGAAATCAGTAGAAAAGGATTCAAAAGTACTTATATGAAGTATGCAAAACCACAACCAAGCGTTTACATATTTGTATATAAAGAATACATAAATACTATAAATGTTGACTGTTATTTGCCAAAAGAAATGTTAAATTTTTGTGTCCGCTGGATGTGTCGACAACAGTCGCTGTCACACAATCGGTATTGCACCTCGTTGCTGGTTTCTACGATTTTTTGTTTCGATTCTAGCAAGAACGAATTGCACCTTCTTTACAATTTATACTCTTTGACAGAGAATATATATCAGCGCTGTCGCTGTCACTTCACTTTCAAGCCTGACACTTCGTCACATCCTCTTTCATAAAAACATTTCGGTTTTCCAGTTTCAATGAAAACTAAAATCTCTGTAATATGCGCCGACTGTAGCCAGATCGGTGTGTTTGAATTTATATTCCCTATAAAAAGCAAAATGATACGGCACCTATAAATAACTCCTAAATGAAATAACTCCTAATTGAAAAAGTGAAATAACTCCCAAAAGTCTTCATATAAAAAAAATTAGGAGATATTTCATATTTTATTGGGAGTTACAGTAAAATGACTCCTAATTGGCAAACATTTTAGGAGTATTTTCATTTTTACATTAGGAGTTATTTCATTTTTTATGAGGAATATTTTTGTAGCATGAATTTTGTACTATTATTCTTTTAAACTCTCAAAAATTTAGTCACAAATTCGAGCGAACTTTTTACTATTATCCTTTTAAGTTCTCAAAAACCTATACAAAAAAACTAAATTATGTACTAACGAACACAAGGCTGAAGTTTCACTCTTGTGAACTAAACGAAACACAAGCAAATGAAATTTTTCAATCGCTAAAATTTTTACTTCGTTGGCTTGGGTTTTTTAATTTCATTTGCTTGTGTTTCGTTTAGTTAACAAGAAGTTTCACTTCTGCCTTGTATTCGTTAATACACAACCAATTTTTTTTTTTGGGATTAATGCTAGAACAAAAATTGCAACTCTGTACCGATAATGTTGATGACAATTGCAGACGAACTCTTTTTGAGTGCAACATCTTCATGTAATTCCTTGGATATTTGCGCCATCTGTATGTGAAATGTATAACTGTCATAAACTTTAAGATGGCGACGCTACACATTGTTCTTTCTGCCATAGGTTTTTTTTTTTTGATGCGCCCTGGAGGTGAGGAATCTTCATAGATACCAGTAGTCCGTACTATTGGCATGCACGATTCACATACTGACTGGATCTGCTCAGTAATGCACCTACGTACTAAACCTCACCCCCGTGCTCGTCAACCACTATCCCCGCGGTACTGCCGTTAGGTATTACTTCGCGGGGCTGGTTAGCCTTTAGTCTTTCTCCGACTGGATCATACACTCTATAATGCGTAATGGGCTTGGCAACGTCATATTTGTTGGGCTGAAACGCCGACAGGTGAAAATTGCGTGCTGTAAATATTCCTCGTCGTCATGCTTAAATCTGTACAGATACTTTCTGTACCCCCCATGACCCGTTAAAAACTGGTTTATATGATAATTTGTCTCTCAATATTTTTTATTTATCCATGTTTCAATCTTTGGGATAAGTATATACGTCCACCTGCCTTTCGATGAGTTCTTCCATCTATTCTGCCAAATGGCTAATGATGCTAGCCTTTCTTCGTTCGCGATGCCTGGAATATCTTGTTGTAACTGATTTCCGTTCCTTCTGCAATAGACTCTTTTCATTTCGTCCGCTAGTATATCGATCGATATCATACCAGCTATCCGCATCTTCCAAAATTGTCAGAAAACCACTTATTGTTCTTAGAGCGCTCAGCCTGTATACACGTGACAGTTTCTTTCGGCACTCCTTTGTCACCAAAGCTCCAGCCCAGATCGGAGCAGCGTAAAGCAAGACTGAGCTTACTACTCTAGATAGTAACACCCTTCGACCATATCTTGGTCCACCAATGTTTGGCATTATTCTAGACAGCACTGCCTGGATACTAGACGCCTTTTCTTTAACATAGTCCAAGTGAGCTCTGAAGTTCAGTCTGTTGTCTATCATCACACCCAGATATTTAATTGACAACTTCGATTTTATTATTTGGTTGCCTACTTGTATATTCGCATGTTCGACAACCTTTCGACTACTAATTAGTACCGCCTCCGTTTTTTGTGCAGCTAATTCAAGACCAGCTGATCTTAGCCATTGGTTTATTGTGGCCACCGCTTCATTAGTAATCGTCTCGATTTCCTGGATATGTTTCGCCACTGTAACTATCGCAATATCGTCTGTGTACCCCACCACTTTTACTCCTGGTGGGAATGATAGTCTCAGTATTCCGTCATACATGATATTCCACAGTAGAGGTCCTAGCACAAATCCTTGTGAAACACCTGCAGAGATGTTGTAGTATTTTAATCCCTCGTCGCTTTCATACTCCAGCTTTCTGTTTTTGAAGTAAATGTCGATTATTCTTCGTATGTATTTCGGTGCATTTATTCTTACCAGAGAGCCTTTTATGTGCATCCAGTTGGCAGAATTAAATGCGTTTTTTGCATCTAGTGTAACCACTGCACAATATTGTTTCGCACCTCCTTTCCATCTTATGCCTTCTATTGCTTCCGCTGCAATGTCTACCACCATTTTAATGGCACTTACGGTAGATCGAGCTTTCCGAAACCCGAATTGACAGTGCTCCGTTCTCTTCCATAATGGGCAGTAACCTGTTGTAGATTACACGCTCCAGTATTTTGCCCATTGTGTCAAGCAGGCAGATTGGCCGATATGACGATGGATCTCCCGGTGGCTTATTTCCTTTCGGCATCAGAACTAACCTCTGTAGTTTCCACTGATCTGGAAATATTCCTTCTTCTAAACATTTTTGGATTACTTCGACGAAGGTTTCCGGTCTTCTGTAGACTGCCGCTTTCAAAGCTTTATTGGGAATACCGTCGGGTCCTGGTGCTTTTTTGTCGCCTACTTTCTTACATGCTTTAAGCACCTCTTCTTCGGTAACTGGTGCGATTTCTTCATTATTCGCTTCGCCGTCATCATATGTGAAAATTACCTGCCGCTGTGGAAATAACGTCTTTATAATGCTATCCAGCATTACAGGGCATGTTATCTGTGGTGATCTTTGGCCTTTCAGCTTCGTCATTACAGTTCTATAAGCAGTGCCCCAAGGGTTTACATCTGCTTCGTCACATATATTTTTAAAACAAGTTCTTTTGCTGTTTTGATCGCCTTCTGCAGAGGTTTCCGCGCATTTCTAAAAGCTTCGAGCAGCTGTAAGAATCCAGGTCTTCCCCTAGATCGCTGAACTTTACGTCTGGCTTTTAAACATTCACTTCTAAGAGCTTTGATTTCTTCGTTCCACCAATAGCATGGTGAGCCTTGTTTGCTGGGCTTCCTTCTGGGCATTGCTGCGTCACAAGCAGAAGTTATCAAATATGTTAATTGGCTTGCTGCATTTTCTGCCGTCCCGGGCGTCAGATTATGTGTGGTCAATATTTCTTCAAATGTGTCCTTATCAAACAGTGTGTCTTTCCAACGAAGGCCGGTTGTTTTACCTCTCTGACGTAATCTCTTGTTTTCTATTTCAAACATTACTGTTTGGTGATCACTGTGCGTATAGTCTTCACTAACCCGCCATCTTGTTCTACGTGCTAAAGAGCTATTCGTAAAGGTGATGTCTATAATAGATCCGTATCCAGCTTTACGAAACGTAAATTTATTGCCTGAACTTGCGATGACTATGTCTAGCGGCGAAAAGGTTTCTAGGATACTATGTCCTCTCGCATTCGTGACTCTACTGCCCCATTCTGTTGCCCATGCATTAAAGTCTCCAGCGATCACAACTGCTGTTTTCCCATGCGCATCTCCTACGATTTCAGTGTCAGGTTGGGACGTGCATAGCAACTATAAAAGTAAATACCATTTATTTTTGCTCTTACAAATCCATCCGACTGTTCGTTGGTATTTTGGAAAGCGTGTCTTCCGCATATCCATATTGCTGCTTTTTTAGTCTTGTCACTGATACAGATGTTTCTACTCTCGAGTCTGTATGGTTAGCTGATTAGAACTACGTCTGCTTTCTTTTCTCTCGCCGTTTGTGCAAGCAAGTCTTGCGCGGCTTCGCAATGGTTCAGATTTATCTGTATAATTTTCATCGCGTTTTATTGTTCATAGCCCTCCAAAAACTTGGACATTTGCTGCTTCCATCGAAGTGGCTGGCACTTTTTGGGTTGTCAATTTTACAGAACATGCATACAGGATCCTTAGTGCATTCTTTTGCAATATGACCATCCGTACTACATCTTCTACATGTTTTGGATCTGTCCGTATTTTTACAACCTCTTGCTATATGCCCGTACTTCATGCATCTGAAGCATTGTTTCAACATTTTTCGCTCCCGGATGCGACATATTACCCATCCGATTTTGATTCTTCTAGCCTTTAGAAGTTTCTTCGCCGTTTCTGCTGGCAGGCTTATTATTGCAGTTTGCGTGCCACCAAATGCTTCTCTCAAACTCACTATGTCTGAGGTACTTACACCAGTCAGGTCGAACTGTGTTTTTATTGCTTCGCATATGTCTTCTTTTGTAGTGATCTCATCTATGTCCTTGCATTCAATGGTGGTGCGATGTGTCAATGTTTTGACAACCGCTCGATTGCCCAATGTTTCGCCGATGATGTCGCTGAGCGCACCGGATTTTTCTCCGGCCTAGGTCGCCCTTCTGGGTTCTTCTGATCCTAGAAACCGTCTGCCCCAGTCCAGCTGGTTTGAGGTTACTTTTTACTTTCCTGAGCATTTCTGCTGAAGAAAGATCTCCATTTTTCTCAATCACGATTGCATCTGGTCGAGTCTTTACGCGGCTTGACCTTTCAGACCTGTTCTTGGTCGACTGCTTTTTTGTAACTTCTGTCCAATTTTGTTCTCCTTCTCCAGTTACTTGCTCCTTTGACTTCGGATGTTTTGGTATAACGTCCGATTAGTCGCAACCGTTTTTGGCGTTTCCCGTGGTTTTCTTTCTTTTGCTGGGAGAGTTACGCTTTGTATTTGGCGTTCCTGCCTCCTGGTCCTGCTTTCTTTTTGCGTCCATCGTTGCTTTAAACCATGGAGAGGTCTGGGTACTGCTATTTATCTCCTTTACAGTATCTCCTGGCTTTTGTCTATGGTTTTCTACGTTTTTATATAGCTTTTGGATCTTCTCTACCAAGTCTCTCATTGGCTGATATATCGACCTGCGTGGCGGCTTACCGCCCATCATTTCCGCGAGTTCTTCAATTTTCCGTCCCAATAGTTTAAACGGATCCATTGAATCTGCTTTCTCCACTTCACTGACATGTTGCAAGCATGACGTCGAAGAATTTGAGCGTATTTGCTCTGTAATAGGCACTAAACTCTCTGGAGAGCGTGCCAATCTTGTGCTCTTCTTAAAAGGGTTAGCAAATGGTGAATCCTTTTTCGTATTCTCCTCAACATCCATCATGTTTGTGGTTTTTTTGTTGTTTATCATTGTAATTGGGTCCCCTCTCAAAAGTCGTTATCTCTGCCCGATGTGTGGTCACCTCATAATCCCATGGTTATCTATGCAAGCAGGGAGGCCATGCAAGGGTTGACACAAGCCTTTATGAGAACTTGTGTTCAGAGCCGGATCAGTATTAGTCAGGAATATTACATCTGAGCCCACAACACCAACTTAATGATGCGAAACGTTGAGCGTTCTTTGAGACCTGCCATGGTTTTAACGGGACGGGGGCAACTGTAACATTAGCCGAAGAGCCGTTTCCGCTGGATTTCACTCCGCTTACTTTGGTAACCGAATGCCACAGTTGTCAGCCCAGGGTTCATCTATTCCAAATCGTGTCATCCAGTTTTCCATTCCATCAAGATCTTACTGGTCTCAGATCCTGACGTCCATGATTCACATGGAAATTCTCTCCTACTCATCTTTCTCATCAGCACCAATCATGTGGACCCGCCGTCCGTACTAGCTCAAGCCCTTCAACCCAGTGGTTGAAGCCGAGTAGCGACTTACGGCATGACACACATTTTCGGTACTATATACTGATGTGGTTCACGAAGATTCCAGGCTGTTGCATCCACCAAAAACACCTTTAGACCCAATTGACAGAGTCATAGGGTAAGTTAATGTTGAAATACGCCTGCCCGGACTCTGTAACGTTGTCCCACGATGCCACCCCGGGGTGGGGAGCACCTACGCCAAGGATGGTGCCTACTCGTCCTGTCACAGATCTTCATTGGGTATTGTGGCCTTTAAAGACACACCCTCCACCTCTGCCGCTCTTGGTCGGGGACTGCTTATTTGTTATTCGCAGCTAGCCGGCATGCCTGCCGGCCGTTCAGCTATCTGCCACCCGCTGACCCCCACAGTAGCCTGAAGCTCAGCCCTGTGTTTCTGCCATAGGTGTGTGTGTAATTAATATATTATATTGAATTAAAACTATTTATTATATAGTTTGCCCGTGAATTCAGTTACGGAATATTGATATTTAGCCCCTCATGCACATGGAAGTGAATCGCAGCAATTTCTGATGCTGAAATGGACATCGATGAAGAGGGTGCTCCTAAACGTACGCATAGTGGCACCAATAGGAGTGTAAACATTATTGGTGATGCTATATGTGTAGACGAATGCACCGATAAGCGCGACGCTAGTGCCGATAGGTGCGACGAAAGCGCCGATAAACGCGATGACAGAGCCGATAAATGTGATGGAAATGCCGACAAACGAGACCTCAGTGCCGATAAACATGCAGGTATGAACGCTGCAAGGTTTATTAGTGAGTGTGCCACTAATTCTGATGGTAGTGCCGTTGTCGATGATGACGATGCATTGGATAGGGTGTTGCGAATGCTAACGAAACAGCGCCAAATAATGGAGTTACGACAACAACTTCGCGCACTTGAAGGTGACGTCGCTGTCCAAAAAATATGCCGAACAGACTTTGGAGATATTGAGCATGCCATCTCGAAGTTTTCTGGGGATGACAAAGCTCACGCTGTTCAGCATTTTTCCGCGATTTCGCGGAAATTATGCAACTGGTAAATGCTGACAACCGCTTCAAATTAATCAGCTTGCGCCGTTCACTAACGGGCACAGCTCGGGTTTTTCTATCAATTACATCGGCCGTGAGCTACAATGAGTTGAACTGCGCATTAATTAACGAATTCGGTGAAACTATTTCCCGGCAAAGCGTCTATCAAATGCTTCAGAATCGGAAATGGATCATCATCATTGCATCGCTACATCCTGAACATGCAAGTTATTGCACGCCGCTCTGATGTACAGGAGTGTGAACTGATGGATTACATAATTGATGGCATTAGCGAACAAATAACAAACATCAATTTACTGCTGAAAGCTCGATCAATTGATGATCAAATGCTGCACCAAGAGCACCGAACAACAAAAAAGACGTCACTTGCTACAATTTCTCACAGACAGGCCACATGAAAGCCAATTGTCCTCATCCATTACGACCAAATGGCTCGTGATTCCGATACTGGAAGATGGGCCATGACCATCACTCGTGTCCTAATCCAAGGAAGATATTTCTGCAAGAGAATCAAATTATCGCGGTATTGGTGGATTTCAATTAAAAATTTTTGACGAACTCTATTGCGCTGTAAAATTTGGTACTCAAATAGAAATAATAAAACTTAATATACTGCCGGACGACACTATGCTCATGCCACTCATATTAGGGCGCGATTTTCTCAATAAATTTAATATTCGTTTGAAAGTGAATTGTTACAATAAAATAAAAATAATATTTCTGCACTTCCCCATTAAACAATTAATTTGAAACTATTGATCGATATGGTCTAAAACACGTTCCAACGGTGATTGTAGATGGTAGGCATGAGATGGCTGCTGCCATTTCCGATATTGAGTCCGTTGTGCCAGATTTTCGGAAAGTACCTGATGAATTGTTTTGTATGACGAGTATTTTTACCATTGATGTTGATTCTTTTGCCGAGGAAGTGGATGTGGATTATGTATCGCCAAAAACTTGTATGTTCGAACCTTATGATTATGAGATGAAGATTCACTTAATGACAGATGTGCCCTTTCATGGTGCACCTAGACGCCTCTCTCATGCTGAACGGACGGTAGTACAAACAATTGTTGAGGATCTCCAGCGAGACGGTGTTATAAGACCTAGCAATTCTCCATATGCCTCAGCAATCGTGCTGGTAAAAAAAAATAACGGAGGAATGCGTATGTGCGTTGATTATCGTGGACTTAATAAAATTACTATGCGTGACAATTATCCGCTACCATCAATTGAGGACTGTATTGAATATTTAGAGGGGAAAAACTATTTCAGTTTACTTGATCTCAAGAGTGGTTTTCACCATGTACGCGTTGCTGAAGAATCGATTCCACATACCTCCTTTGTGACGCCGAACGGGCAATATCAATATTTGAGGATGACTTTCGGGCTCAAAAATACACCTGCTGTGTTTCACCGATTTATTAACAACATTTTTAGAGACCTTGTTGACAATCGGAAGATTATCATTTATATGGATGATATTCTGATCGCAACTGTCGACTTTGTGGAGCATAGAATTACTAAAGCAAAATCTTAAATTGAATTTATCAAAGTGCAAATTCGGATATGATGAAATTGAATATCTTGGATATTCAGTTACGCAAAAGGGAGTTTCGTTAAGTAGTGGGCATGTTTCTGCTATCATGAACTATCCAATTCCGACTAACTAAAAAGAGCTCCATTCATGTATTGGGCTTTTTTCTTATTTTCGAAAGTTTGTACCCTCCTTTTCAAGAATTGCGAAACCTTTGCTGAACTTACTAAAGAAAAATGTCGAATCCTATTTAGACGAACGATGCATTGAGGCATTTAACGAATTGAAGAAACGATTGACTGATGCACCTGTCCTTGCTATTTACAACCCAATGAGAGAAACCGAGCTTCATTGTGATGTCAGCTCAATAGGATTTGGCGCTGTCCTACTGCAAAGGCAGGCTGATGGAAAGCTTCACCCAATTTTATATTTTTCAAAAACAACTACCAAGGCGGAAGCCAGGTACCATAGTTTTGAGCTCGAAACCTTGGCAATAGTTTGCGCACTTCGACGATGGCGAGTTTATCTGGAGGGTATTCCATTTAGAATCGTTACTGTTTGCATTTCTTTAACAATGACGTTAGAACGGAAACAAGTTGATGGGCTTTAGAGCTCGAAAATTATAACTACTCCATCCAGCATCGTGGTGGTTCTTTAATGGGACACGCCGATGCATTTTGAGTGCTAACGACGTTGATTTCCAAATTCAAATTGCGCAGGAGCGGGACGTGACAATCAGAAATTTGCGAACGCGTATGGAAACTGCGACGCTGGACGAGTTTGAGCTATGTGATGGACTTATTTATAAAGCTAAGGACAATAAACGGAAACTCTTGTATGTGCCTCATGAGATGGAGGACAATGTCATCCGACTTATTCACGAAAAGATAGGACATCAGGCTGTTGATAACTGTCTTAACAAATTAGACTGCCTTTACTGGTTTCCCTCAATGCTAGCAAAGATAGAATAATTCATTAGGAACTGTTTAAAATGCCTCATGTATGCCGCGCCTGTCCGCCGAAATGAGAGGAACTTGTACAACATTCCGAAAGTGCTTTTGCCCTTTGATACAGTGCATGTCGACCATTTCGGTCCATTGCCATCTATAAACTCGAAACGAAAACACATTCTCGTAGTTATTGACGCTTTTACCAAATATGTTAAGCTTTATCCAGTGAATTCAACAAGTACACGTGAGGTTACTGCAGCATTAGACTTATTTCGGATCGAGGTACATGGTTTACGTCTCTTGAGTTTGAAAACTTCCTATTGCAGCGAAATATGTGAAAGTTGCTACTGCATCACCATAGGCTAACGGACAGGTGGAACGGGTAAATAGGACATTAAAAAATATGTTGGGCAAACTCAGTTATCCAATCAATCATGCGGATTGGTCAGATAAGTTAATACAGGTCGAGTATGCAATCAATAATTCAGTTCATGTTTCCACGAGGAATACACCAATCATGCTCTTGTTCGGTGTTAAGCAGCGGGGTGAGTAAGTTGACAAGCTGTCCGAGTATTTTCCTGAAAAGCATCCTAGTGATAATGAGCGCAATCTTAACCAGCTTCGATCTAGTGCCGCTGATTCAATCAGGCGGGAGCTGATTACTTTCTTGAATTTGTAGTCATTATGAATGTATTATAATTGGTACTAATAAAAAACTTGTGCCCAAGTATCATGGGCCTTATGTTGTTCATAAGGTATTAGGTAATGATCGGTATGTTATTAGAGACATTGATAAATGCCAACTGACTCAATTGCCATATGATGGCGTCATCGAAGCTAACCGGATGCGGAAATGGTTGGGTGTCGTCGATATGCCTGTCGAACAATAAAATCGAAGCACCACATCATGTAGGAATGAAATAAGTAGAGTAACATAAAACAAGAAGAGATTAAACTGTTTGGTTAATCGAGGTCGATTATTTGTTATTTGTCAGGTTGGCCGAGTTGTAAACTATAATTAATTGTGAAGTAGAAGTGAATCGCAGCCATCAGATTGCAACCTTGTTTATGTTGGCGTTTCCCTTAAATTGCAACTCTGATAGTTCTGCCATTATATAAGATGGCACCTACTGCAACTCACTTTCGCTATATCCGTCAAGGAAACAAGTTGTGTAAAACGTGTTAAAATTTATAAATCGAAATATAAGCAACAAATCAAGGACTATTATATAATAATAATTTTGTTTTAAATAGGAATTTGGCCGAAAAATTTTTGGTCGAACTTCCTTTTCTAAAGTGCATTTCAACCAAAATCAAAAAGAAATTCCGACCAAAATGTTGTGGACCGAATTCCTTGGGTGAATTTAAAAAAAAAGAATCAAATTCGGCCAAAAGCTTATTTTGACCTAAATTCCTTCTTTTTTTTTTGTTTGGAATCCCTTTTAAATTTCGGTCGAATTTCACAAAGCCTATATAGTTGCTTTGGATTTATTCCATTCGCAAAACCAGTGTGGTGATTAGACGTTTAGGTGCCGTGACTGTAAAATGAATTTATGTATTATAGAGGGTGGAACAATATCAAAATTAATAATATCCATATTTAGCCTAAGTACCTCATGGTGTGTCTTTGGAAAGTTTACAGGATAAATGCCATTTATTTTTGCTCAAATTATGAGTTATTTCATTGTTGTATTAGGAATTATTTCATTTCACTATGAAATAACTTTTAATTGCAAAATAATTCCTAAAAATTAGGATTTATTTCATTTTTGTATTTGAAGTTATTTCGTTTTTTGTTAGGAGTTATTTCATTAGTACTTATTTCATTTTTCAATACGTTCGTAATAGCAGCACTGATGACGAACTGTCATATAATTTATTAGAATTTGGTTGAAAATGAAGAGGTAGATGATTTAGAAGTTGAGTTGAGGATTTTATTTCTAAATGATTTTATGCAAAAAAGCGACAGTTTCGAAGAATTCTGCCATTTTGTTTTTGGCGTGCGAAATTCCTTAAAACAAATTATATACCCTCATTCAAAAAGTTTTGTCGGAGCCTTATTTTGTTTGCCACACTGCCAAAAGTTTTTTTTTTCGCAAACTAAGCACATAAAACCAGATAAATTTTGAAAATGTCATTTTCTTATTACGCTTCAAAAAACACTTCACTTTTTTAAAAATCACTTCGATTTTTTAAGAATTTCACAAAAAAATTTCAAAACTACAGCTCTGATATATATATATATATATATATTTTCTCCTCTTTGAGTTGATTCAACTGGAATTCAAAACGATCTTTTGAAACAGGCTTGCAAATATTTGAAACAAGACGATGAACCAAAGAAAAAAATTATTTATTTTGTGATCGCTTGGTTAGAAAAATTTAAAGTACAATTATTTTGCTTTTAGTCTCTCCCATGCACTCTCTTGGTGTTTTTTCTTAGGTTCTCTCATATCGCTATAGAGTGCAGCCAAATGAGACTGCATATTGTTTCATTGGAATGTTTTTTTTGCGTTTAATATGTAGGTACATGTGTTTCCTTTTTTTGCGATGTTGCCGAGTATCAATATTGTTTTCCCACCTAATTGATTTTTTTTTTTCAATTTGTGACCCAAAATTATGGTCGTCGCAAACTTATTGTTTAGTAATATTTTTTTTTGTATTCGAAAAAGCATAAAAAGTTTAAATCAATCGGTGTTCAAAATTTATTAAAAAAAAAAAAAATTTTTTTTTTTAAAGTTTTTAAGGGGCACCCCCAGTTATAACTTAAAAAAAACCGTTTTTTTGCATTTCATGATATTAAAGTTGAAACTTTAACTCATATCGTCCCAAAGTTCGATTAATCGAACAGCAACTTCGAAAATTTGTCAAAAATACATTTACAAAGTTTTCCAAAAGTAATCACTGTATAATATTTTTATATCTACTGACTTTAAAATTGCATTTAACTAATTTAAAAATATTGTTTTTCACAATATTGTTTTTCACCTGACTTCAAGGCCAGATGTCTGTTCATCCTTTTTGGGAAGGTGGGTTTTAAAATCAACAAAAAATAGTAAAATTAATTACTTTGCATTGAAATGACATATTAGCCTAAATAAAACAACAAACTTGATGTGAAATTTACAACTTCACTGGTCCTTATATATTTCCAGAGGCTACAGCTGACCCAACTTTTGTAAAAAAATGTATGGGAAAATAGGAAGAATTCAACAAAAATGCATTTTTTTTTTTAACTTATAATAACTTCTAAAGTAATGTGTTAAATATATTTGATCCCAGGGAATACTTGTTGTTCATGGTGTAGCGCAGAAATATTTTTAATTTTTTACACCTGGTCACCTTATTTTCTTGGAGTAAGCCAAAAACTACTATAACCTATAAAATTCATGAAAATTGCGTTTTGAAAATTTTCCTAATTGGATCATGGTATCTAGTACCGGAACGATATGGGTTAAACACGTTCTTCTCAAAAAGTGGTCGGGGACCACGCTTATGCAACAACTACTAAACTAATTATCTTTAAATTTGATATGCTTTTTCAATACATAATAATCTGGAGATTAATCGAAGGATTTTTTTTTTATGCAAAATCATTTTTTTTACAACTGAAAAATCAGCGTTTTTTAGTGAAAATCGAACTGTTGACAGTTGTTCATTTTGTTAAATATGTATATTTTTTCAAATCCTTCGATCAATCACTAGATAAATTCATTTCATTTTTGGATTTCTTATGATCTAGATTTGCAAAATATTGATCACCGCAAAACATGTTTTCCAGAAAGGTCAATTTCTATTCAAATGTTTTCGAAAGAAATTTGTTAAAGTTAAGTTCAATACATGTACTTTTAGATAATAAATAGTTTTTATAAAAAACTTCAGTAGTTTAACTAGAAAAAATTCTTGAAAAATTTCAATTTTTTCACGTCACAACTGGGGATTTGAATTTTATAATCTGTGACATACATAATTACTGCTAAATAATTAAATACCAGCTCATATTGGAAGCACCAACAAAAAAAAAATGAAAAAACGAAAACACAAAACTTCTCCCTCTCATTATGGACAGTAAAAAGAAACAAATAATTTCAACCACTCATTGCTTTTATGAGGTCAACTAAATTTTGAGAGTAAATTGGAGGCAATTATGGCTCCATAGAACAAAATTTTTGTACAAATAAATTTGTACGTGAAGCGCCTTCTATGTATTATATATTCTTTGGACATACTTTTAGAGGCAGGGCATAGTCTACTGGATAGGAACTCGGTTCAAATTAATGAAACCTTTACAGAAGTCCCGGCATCACCAGTTTTTTCCAGTACTTTGACAAGTGCACACAACTCATCGTCTAATTATATAAGCGAAAACCTTGCTTTAACGCGAGTGCACGAATTTACCCAAAACAGCCCAAAAGCGTTCTCGTACTCAAAAAACTTGCAAATGAGAGTAATTGTCTTCTCCTTCTTACACGAAACAGCCCGCAGTTTTTCTTCGGGTAAAAATGTTAAAAGTGTCAATCAGCTGTGTTGTGTTTACCAACTGTTTTACTTTTATGAAAATATATTGAAAATTTAAAATTTATACATAAACGAAGAATTACATTCTCCACAGATTAATGACGGAAGTGGCTGTTCAACTTCTGATGATGTAGGAGCTTCTGCTATTTGTGAATAATGCAAATTACGATGAAAAACCTTCAGAAGTAGTAGGGCAAATAATTTGTGCTTATTTTTTTCATTATTTATTTATTTCCTTGTAAGATTCAACAATTTTTATTTTATTCAATATCACAACACTTTTTTTTTAATATAACTGCCGCCACAATATGAAGATTTGTTTCGTGCAAGAAAAGTAGTTTTATGCGTTCCCGTAGTTTTTTTGTTTACTCTCAGTTTTCCAAACTTTACCCAAAAAGTAAGGGAACAGACCTATTAACTTCATTTTTCACAAATTATGTGTAAATGCCATTAAAAATTGAAGTGTATTTAATATGTTTAAAAATTTGCTATGCTTTAACTGTAAAATTATTAAGGCGTTCGAACTTAAAGATTTTCATGTTAAATTTATCAACTTTAATGTAACAGATCAAATTGTGTATTTCGAAAATTAATGGCAAAAAATTATTCAACCACAACAGTTTTTTAATAAAAGCTATAAAGTTCAGCAGTTTAATTTTCTTTTTCTTAATACTCTTTGCATATTTGTTTTTCTTTTCTTCTGAATACATATTGGCAACCTCTATTAGAAACCTTTATTATTTAAAACGATCCATATCAGTAAAAACAGAGCTGTAGATCATAATATTCTAGTAAAACAAAGTTATAAAATAAAAAATTATAGAATAGATTTATTAAAACATTTATTATAAACACAATCAATCAAGTCAAAGTTTCTCCTTGTGTTACACAAGCCTCTAAATAATCGATTCGGCGCTCCAAAGTTGTAAGTTTTTCATTAAGAACTGCCAAACGGGATCGACAAGACATATCTGAAAATATAAAAATTGTTCGATTTTTATTCACTAAATATAGTAATATAGTTTTTATTATTGAAACTTTCTTTGCAAACATGTACAATATAACAATATATTTTTACTCTTTATCCCTAATAACTAGATATAAACGTATTCTAAGGCTGCTCCCCTACTAAATAACTGCGATATGTATTCTGCCCTTTCTTTTTTTGTACTTTCTTTTCTCCATTTAAAATAAATAAATATTTGATTCAAAGTCAAAAGAGCCTGCCACTGCTCTCTTTTTCATACCCTATAATTTTAACATTTCAAATTTGTGCTCTCTTATTCTCATATATGAGAGCTTTAATTCTCAGAAAAACTAAAATGAAATTTGGTTTCTATATTACTAATGCCACGCTGACATCAAGAATTACATCAATATATTAAATCTAATTTTTTGGGTGATTTTTCATTTATTTGTTAAGTAGAGGAGCCTGGGGCATTGGGGACTGCATTTTAATTTTGTCAAAAAACTCGCAAAAAAATAAGTTTTTTCGAAAATTTCTAAGCTTGAATTTGTAGTACGAGAAATAACTTCTCTTTGGGTTGCAGCAGTTCGATCAAATTGTAGTTTATATTCCACTGAAGCTTATATGCTATCCTTATTATTTTGCACACACAATTTAAGCAGAATTTGGAATGTTTAATTACTAGTAATTACTATAATTAATTATGAGTTCTAAAATGAAAATATATTTTGTTTTTAATTTAAATTTGTTTTAGGCAAGCTATTAAAATTTGTATTGTTATATAAAAGTAAATAGATTTTTATTTATGTAGCTTTGAAAGTTAAACTACTCACTGTCCTTTTTATTTTTCACATATATGAATATTCGCTGTATATGAACATTAGATGGTTTATTTGCTCTATACATTTTTGTCTTATAGTATCCGCCATTTTTTTGAAAATATCAGATCAGAAACGTGAAAAACCTCTGCATACTTAACCGGTTCTTTATTAAACCAACTATAATATAGTACTAGCTGACCCGGCAAACGTTGCTCTGACTTTCTAGATTTAAAAATGTGTCTTATTGTTGACACAATTGAATTTTCCAAATTATTTAACTTGCAAAACTGTACATTAAAAACAGAGAATCATTATAAATGAAAATCTCAAATCAATATTGCGATAATTAAATTTTAGAAATGAAAGTTTACATTACACCGATGGGAACTCAACGACGTGTACGAAAACAACTGAAGTCTGATAGCAAAGAACATAGAGGATATTTGCAAAAACAAAAGATCGTTACGCGCATCAGTGAGCGACCTTCGACAAAAACAAAGCCATACCAGCTGATGATACCGTTTGAGTAAAATTATTAACCCAGTTGATGCTAAAGGTTTCATTCAGCAGTTAGATAGAAATTCCAGCATGTCTGTAACAAAAAGGAATAACTTTTAAGTGTTTTTTTTTTTTTGCTAAACAATTTTATTAGATTTCAGTTGAATTATAGAAAAAATATTTCATATCAAAGACTATTCTTGAAAATTATGTCCCAAAAATTATTTAAAAATTTGAACCAATTTGATATTTATTATAAATACAGCGCCACCTAACGGATTTTAAGACAGCGAAGCAGGGTCTTAAAATATTTCATAAAGCAGTAGAAAACGGAATAGAAAAAGTAGTAGAAAATAGCAGTAAAAAGTAGAACAAAATAGTAGTAGAAAAGATAGTAGGAAAAATAATAGAAAATAATATGAAAAACTGTTGTAAAAAAGTAATAAAGTAGCAGAAAAAGTAGTAGAAAAATAGTTAAAGGTAGTAGTATAAAAATAGTAAAATGGAGTAGAAAGAAAAAATAGTAGTAGAAAAAATTGTAAAAAAGTAGTGGTACAAAATAAAAAAAAATTGTAGAAAAAATGTATTAAAAAGGTAGTAGATAAAAAGTAGTAAAGTAGTAGTAGAAAATATTGGTTGAAAAAGTAGTAGAAAATAATAAAAAATTGTAGAAAAGATGTATTAAAAAAGTACTAGAAAAAAGTAGTAGAAAATATTGGTTGAAAAAGTAGTAGAAAATAAGAAAAAATTGTAGAAAACAAGAAGGCTAAAATTAATAGAAAATAGTATTAGAATTAGTAGTAGAAATAGTAATAGAAAATGAAAAAGGAACATGGTCCCACTAATTCAACAAACTGAAAGAATCTAAATGTTAATACCGTACCATAAATGGCTCCTATGATAGGTGCCACACCCCCTTTGTCAATCCCACCTATATTTTTGTTGTAGCATGGCATTGTCAATTCTCGTTATTGTACCAAATTTCTGTAGCGTGCTATTAATGGTTCTTGAGATATACCCAAAAAAAAAACTATTAGGATTGTATGGGAGGTGCCACGCCCACTTTACTAAAAACCATTATGAATAGCTATGAACCATCCTCCCCCCTAAGAAAATAAATTTTGGAAATATGACTTCAATCGGGGTCCAGTCGTTCAGAAGTTACACGATGACATACACACAAAACTCTACGATTATATATATAAAGATTTGTATTGTATTGGTAGAGTCCGCGTAAAGCGGAGAGCACGTTGGCTTAAGAACCCATTGTACTCTGTCCCGAAGGGGAACACTCTCCTAACTTTGTTAGGCTGCAGCTAGGTCAATGGTATTTAATCTACCAGAAGCTTTCGCAAATTTGCATAGCTCAGACAGATCAAGGTTGACCAGGTCCACTCTAGTCAAGAAATGTTTACCCAGTGTAGCACATATTATCCAAGAGAAAGCAGGGCATTCACAAATGAAATGTTATGCCGTTTCATCATTTTCGAGACACGCATCACATAGGCTCGATTCCTTGACCCCGATTTTGTGCAGTCTTAAGTCACACCTACGCCGACTTAACAGATACTTAGATCTGTCTTGTCTAGGAGAGTCAATCAACAACTTCGACTGTCGACAGGAATCCAGTCCCCGCCAATAGTCGAAGTGTAATTGACGCAACCGTATCTTCATTTCATGATTAATGAAAGAAGGGCTGCATCTAATGGCGGGTTGCGGGCCAGTAAAAATCATTGTTGATCCTTTTCTGGCTAGCATATCCGCCATCTCGTTACCCAAGATACTTGCGTGACCAGGTACCCATACCAGCGTTACTGTGTTTCTTCTCGCAAGTCTGTTAAGCTTGATAATTGCTTCGTCCACGATTTTCGAGGCAACTATGTAAGCTGAACAAGCTTTGATGGCCGCCTGGCTATCCGAGCAGATTAAAATAGAATTACCATTCCATTTCCTATCCAGCATCAGCTGTGCTGTGTAAATAATTGCGTACATCTCAGCCTGAAAAACCGAGGTGTAGCTGCCTAATGCAATTGATTCTTCCACCCTGTTAGTTCCAGAATATATACCAGCACCTGCTTGGTTGTCTATTAAGGATCCATCAGTGTAAAAAATATTGCACCCTGGATGAAAACCAGCCCAGCCATTACTGTCCCATTCGTCCCGATTGGGGAGAATGCAGCGAAAACATTTGCTAAAGGAATAAGTTTGGCATCTGTTATCTGTCGCACCCTTTCCAAACAGGATGAGTGGGTTTAGTAAGTTCTGTATCCTACCAGCTCTACATCCATCGCCAAAAATTACTTTCCTTTCAAGCAGTGTACCGATACGGTAGAGATTTTCGGGCTTCATTATCGATGCATAAATGCAGTGGTGGCAGGTACAGTAGTGCTTCCATGGCGGCGTTCCTCTCATCGCACCTGTGATGCCAATACATGCATGATGTTGTAGGCTTCCCAGAAGAAGTTTCGAGAAACTCGCACTCGGCCACCATGTTACAGATCCATACACTAGGTATGGTCTTACAATGATACAATAGATATATCCAGTGAACTATCTTGGGGCTTAAACCCCAAGTCTGCCCAAACATTCTACGGCATTGCTAGGTATGGTCTTACAATGATACAATAGATATATCCAGTGAACTATCTTGGGGCTTAAACCACAAGTCTGCCCAAACATTCTACGGCATTGCCACATTATTTTTACGGCTTTCGCCCTGGCGTTGAGATGCTTAGTGAACAAAAGTTTAGGATCAATAATGACTCCCAAGTATTTGACCCTATTGAAGGGTAGTAACTGTGTGCCCAAGAGGGTAGGCCACCGTGCATGTGGTAGCTTCCTTCTTGTTATAAACAGCATCATCTCTGTCTTCCCAGGGTTGACCCATAATGCTTGCTCACTGCACCAGCCCTCAACATCATTTAGAGCAGATTTCATCCGCACACATAGTGATGCCAAGTTTGAACCACTGACGATAATACAGATATCATCAGCGTAACCAACATTGGGGTGACCTGCACTAGTGAGTTTTACGAGAAGTGAATCTACTAGGAGATACCAGTGTGGCTGATAGAACACCTCCTTGCGCAAACCCTACAGTTTTGGTGTAGCCACCTAAAGAGGCTCTAGTTTGCCTGCATGTTAGCATAGCAAGGATCCAGTTCACTACAGTAGTGCTGATCCCTTTACACTGAAGTGCATCTACAATCTTGTCAAAAGATGGATTGTCAAATACCCCTTCAATGTCCAGAAAGACTGCTAAAGCGAACTGTTTCTTGTCCAAGGCTTATTGAGCCCGGCCAGTAACTTCCACTAAAGCAGTTTCTATAGATTTACTTTTCTGATAGGCATGCTGGCTGTCATGGAGCGGTGGTGAGACCAGCTCAACAGTTTTCAACCAGATATCAATCAGTTTTTCAAGGCAATTTAGGAGAAAGGATGAGAGGCTGATAGTCCGAAAGCCTTTCGGTTGGTCATAAGCAGATTTACCTGGTTTAAGGATAATTACTGCTTCGACTGTCCTCCAAGCTTCCGGAATGTAGCCTGGAGCTATGCTAGCCCTATAGATTTTACTGAGAGGAGTCAGCAATATTTCCAATATGCCCTGACCCTTGCCCTCATAGCAATCTTCCCCGCAATCTTCACTGTTAGGTGCAGTTGACCTGCTAGCTGGATTCATTAGTCTGTCAAAGCTGATGCAGCCAGAAAAATGTGTATCCATCAGCAAATCAAGCACCTCCTCTTTCAAGTTCGTAAAACTACCGTCAGATTTAAGAAGAACATCAAGCTTAGGCTCAGGATCTCTAGAAAAAGCTTTCTGAAGTCGTGAGACAGAGCTAATTGTCCTCTACTTGCCCACAAAAGTTTTGCCATGATGAAAGCTTGGCCTTCTTTATCTGCTTCCTGTAGTCACCCTGTGCTAAAGCATGGGATTTCCAGTCAGCAGGGAGTCCAGTTTTTCTGGCTCTATTGAACAACTTCCTAACACTCCGCCTTTTGCGAGAGAGCGCGTCACTCCACCAACCAGCAGGTTTCGCGCTTTTAAGAGTGGTGGAAAGCTGAAACAATGCCGCTCTGCAAGACTTCAACTGCAGTGTCTAGGAGTCTACTATCGCGAGCTGTAACTCGAAAACCATCAAGCTGCTCAGCAATAGCCACACTATACACATTCCAATTGGTCCTACGAACGTTTCTTATTCTAGCAACGTTAACCTGATTCGCCCCAACCCTGAAGGAGACGTATCTATGCGCAGAGGCAGAATCCTCTTTGAGTACCTTCCAGCCAGATATTAAATTTGTCACATTATGTATGGCCACAGTCACGTAAGTAACCTGCCTTCTAACCGAAGTTATAAAAGTCGGTTCATCGCCGCGATTTAGAATATCTAGCCTAGAGGCAGCAAAATAGTCTAGAAGATTAATACCTCTGCGATTGGTATCTGTACTCCCCCACGCTATATTATGGGCGTTGGCGTCCATACCGATAATCAATCGTAGATTATTATGCTGTGCATACCGAACTACTTTAACAAGGCGGTTGTAAAGGTGAATCGTAAGGCAAGTATACCGACGCTACAAGAATGTCGGTATACGAGCAACCTTGTTGGACCTGCAGTTTTATTGCTGTGCAGTCTTGTGAACTACGCTCAGGTATCAAGCTTGCGCTACACCCTTTGGCAACAAAATGCATGTCCTAGTCCTTATACTTCCAGATTTGACATAAAGAGTCCCTGGAAGCTGAGTGATACCTCTTACAGTACCCTTATATACATAAGGTTCTTGCATGAGGCATAATATAGTAATTACTTATTTAGAAAATCAACAAAATGCAAAAAAATTAAATTTGATATCTTTGACCAAATTGAGCCCTTTTCGCGATTTATTTTATCAATTGATATCAGAAATGAATTCAGCATCCTTAAAAACTTGAAAAAAGTCAAATGGAGGAAAATAATTCTTTTCACATAAAATTGCCTTTCAGATCACTGCGCGACCTTATGTGACCGATCCCCATATCTTCATATGTCGCACTATGCGGTATTTGACAGTAAAAGCTGGCCAAAATTATTTTTTATACAAAATCGAGGTCTTAGCGTCCCGAGATGTTTCCTTTGTAAAATGAGTGAAATCGGCTCGAAACCTCACCCACCCACTATACAAGTGAAACTAAACAAACTTATTTATATTGGCATATTAGGTATGTATACGAAAAAAACCGGTCGCAGTAAACATGTATTAATTCAAATATGACAGTTACAGCAAATGTTACTGTCATTAATTCGTAGAGAATTTTCCATTTAACATTTCTGCATCATTATTTTTTCTGATTTTTTTACATTACGCAAAATGAGTTCATCGAAATCGAGTACGCGCGATATAATGGTGCGCAAAAATCAAGATTTTCCACATGTCACATAAAGACATTACTAAAAGTTTAAAAATAGCAAAATCTACGGTAACTTTAGTGCTTAAAAACTTTAGTGAATGACTAACTACCGAAAGGAAAACTGGAAGTGGGCGAAAGAAGGGGTTCATCTCGGAGGAAAAAGCAAAGAAAGTGAAAAATTTGTTTCAAAGAAATACAGGCCTTTCCATCAGAGATGTTGCTAAAAAAAAGTCCATATGTCGCCCGGATATGTTCAAAAAGTACGCAGAGTAAAAGGACGTAAGACGTATAAAGTTTCGCTAGCCCCGAACCGGAATGACAAAAAAAATGCAACAGCAAAAACTCGCTCACGAAAGCTGTACGACAAAATTGTACATAATTTTGATTGCATGATCATGGACGACGAAACGTTTGTCAAAGAAGACTTTACTCAGCTGCCTGGTCAACTATTTTACATTTCAAAAAAGAGAGGTGATGTTGCGCCTAAATTTAAGCTAAAGAAAGTGGACAAGTTTGCGAAGAAATATAGTATTGTCACTACTGGTACCATCAACCAAAAAATTTACGTAGAAGAGTTCTTACAAAAATGTCTACCGCCAATGGTAGGTGCTCACAAGGCTCCTGTCCTCTTCTGGCCAGATTAATTAACTTGCCATTACGGCAAAACGGCAATGATGTGGTATAAAGAGAAAAGGGTAAAAATTGTTCCAAAAGATGCCAATCCCCCAAATTGCCCAGAACTTCGGCCGATAGAAAAATATTGGGCTATAATGAAAAGAAAACTGCTAAAAACGAAGCAAGTGGTCAAAAATGGGAAACAGCTGCAGAAAAAGTGGAATACTGTGTCATCTCAAATGTCCCGAAGTGATGTGCAACGTTTAATGGCTGGAGTTAAGTCAAAGTTGCGATCTTTCGCATACGCACCAACCAAGTTCTTAAAGTTATTATTATAACCTTTCAATTTATGTGTGAATTTCTGTTTTTGTTTAAAAAATATAATTTTTATAACAAGTTTATGTCGAGCAGTTTTTTTCGTATACATGCCTTAAAAAGTTTAGTATAAAAATCAACCATATCCCTCGGTAACCACGCCTACACACCATATAAGTGAAATTTTCAAAGAGTGATATCAGGCAAAATACTAAAGTACATAAACGCAATAAAAATCAAAACACACTAATTTAGATTGCCGTAAAGAATATTCGGTAAAAAAAAATTTACTGAATCCAGCAGAACCCATGTCCTCCTTAAATAACTATAAGTAAAATTAAAAAAAAAAAAAGTATGTGTATTTCGATATGAAATATATACCTTAGTTATTTGGAAAGATATAGAAGGACTTCCTGTGTAATAGATATGAGAGCACCTATTTTAATGAAAAAACAATATAGTTTGAAATACAGACTGTATGACAATAAGTTGAAAGCAAATGATAAAAAACGAAGCAGAATGTGAATTTCTTAACATTTGCAATTAACATAAAATACTCAAATTTGGAAATCAAAACAGAAATTCACTTAGAAAAACATGGTTATTTTCCTGAGGGGCAAAACGGCACTTCAAAATTTTGCAAATAGTAAAAATATAACATATACGAAAGAAAATCCTCAATTTTTAGACATATTTTGAAATAAATCTTTAAAATGATTCAAAAACTTTAATTCCAAAAAATTTTATATCATTACAACTTGAAATACCTGAAGTTGAAGGCTCCATCATCAAAAAGTTATTCAAAACGGTTTGTTTTCTAAAATAACTTTTAAAAACACTAAAAAATTTCGTTTTGCGATTGCACTCAATCAACAACAAAAATACCGCAACTTTGACAGCTCATAACTAAGGAAGCTAGGACAATAATTTTTTTTGCTAGTGATGCAAAATATTATCGTCTTTTATCCGATATCCAAAAGTTATCTGTACATCAAAATAAATTTTTTGAATTTTAACCAGAAAATCGAGTACAATACCCCAGTGTCCGTCGGCTCTCTCAATTTTGGTTCAGGTTCAATAAAACAGCACAAAAAGTCAGAAAAAGTTCGTTTGACTTCAAGCGATTGTTCATTGAAACATTTTGGCCAAACTACTCAGCCTGCGAAGATTTAAAAACAATTTATTTGTACTTGGAAATTTCGCCAACATCTATCCGAGAGAGTAAATTCCAATTTCCATAAACCTGTTTCTTCCAAAATTTAGTCGCATCAGCATATAAAAATTCAAGCACCATTTGGCGTCTCTATTTCAAGCGAAGCGGTTGTGTTTGTGGCTGTTGATATAATTTGTGAAAAAAATTTATATATATTGTGAAAAAAAAAACAAAATATATTCGAAAGAAATAAATTTCAATAAACTTCAATTTATAATTTTTTGATTGCCATAAGGATCTTTTGATCAGTTCAAGGAGACGACGTCTGTAGTGTATGTAAAAATATAGACGGGGACTCCGTGACAAAAAAGTCTCTGACTTTCTAAAAGCTAGTTTTGTAATATTAAATCGAGTGAAATTGTTTTTGGTGTTCTAGAAACCATATCATATTCACTATTTTTTTTTAACTCGTTATGTTTGCAACTCGCTGTAATTTTTAATCAGCTGATTGTTGGCGCAAGGAAAAAAACAAAACAAGTTGTGAAAATTTAAAAATATTAATGCTTTAATTGTATATGCGTTAAATATTGAAGCCAAAAACCAATATGCTAGCGTAAAAATTAAAAGGCGAGCATTAACAGCGGCAGCGTTGGCGGCCGTGGAAGAGGCGGCGGTGCTAGGGGCAGCAAAAGAAGTAGCAGCTATCGAGCTGGACGGCATTTTCTCATCGGAGCTTGTGCTGTCTACATTTTCAAAAGTGGAAGGGGGGCCAAACTGGGCAGTGCCTGTTACACCTTCGCTATTTTCTTCCTAATATTTGTTTTCTAATTTATCCAAACCTATTGATGTGTTTAATTAAAAAAATGCATAAAAATATATGTATAAAATTACCTTTTTCCAATCAGATACATTTTCGTTTTTAATTGTCGCCAGTGTTTCTACTTTTGGTTGGTGGTTGGTTAAGGAGGCTGACCCTTAGCAGACCCACTGTGAGTCCGAAAGAGCGCCGTTTTGAAACCACTTTCTCACCGAACTAGAATTAAAGTTTGACTCGTACTACCCCAGCTGGGCTCTTACCCACCTTGTGGAGTTTAGGTAATCTTGCAATTTCTTTGAACTGACTGCTGAGCAATCGGACAGGTTGTCGAGGAAATACTTTCTCAAAAAGTTGTCTGGATGCTTCTTCATAAACTTGAGGAATAAAGTACCCTGGATGGAGTTCTTATGCTTTCGCCATGAAATTTTTATTTTCATTAAAATTTTTTATACTTGATTAATTTTTTATTAAATTTACTAACATTTTTGGGCCAATTACTTTATTTCACTTGTTGCTGCTAAAGTGAATTCAAATCACTTTTTTTTGGTGAGTTCGGTTTCTAGAACATGCGAATTCGTTCGAAATTCACTTTTAACAACGAGTAAAAAAATAAAAGTGAAAGTGAATTCTAGAACACCAAACAGTGAAATTGATGTGATTTTAATTCACTTTCACTCGAAATTGAATTCTGGAACATGCCTGTATAAAAATGAAATACATGAACATACTCTGGTCAGTCAGATTTTGGTTAGAACAGGTGGCACAGGTGAGCTTTCAAACATGTCGAAAATACGAGGTAAGTGCAACGGTTTTCTAAAGGCTGAAACTTTATATATAGCTTATGTATTCAATAAAAAACATAATTCCGGGAGTCAGTCAGATTTTCGCTAAAACGGTGCCCGTCAGTCAGGCATTTTTTTTTTTTTTGCAACGGTTTTCTAAAATCTGAAAAAAAATTTTAAGTAGTTTATCAACAATAAAACATGAAAAAGTTAGTCAGTCAACTTTTTGATAGAACAACGCTCGTCAGTCATGGCATATAAATCCAGTCGGTAGAGTAAAAAATCGTATCTAGGATTCAGTAATTGTTAGTCGGGGTATGTTAGATGGAAAAACCACAAAAAATAGTTCTGGGGTTGCGTACGACCCTCCCCTCATAAACAAACTATGATATTCCCAAAGAATAAACAAACGGGGAAAAATAAATTATCAGTTGTGTGCCTTGTCCGGCAAATATTCTCAAAGATTCAAAACTAATAAAAAAGTCGTAAAACCATCTTTAGTGGTAGTGAAAATAAAAACTATCTACCACTAAACCTTTAGTGGTAGTGGAAATAAAAATTGACTACCACTAAACCTTTAGTGGCAGTGGAAATAAATATCAACTATTTTTATTTCCACTACCACTAAAGGTTTAGGAAATAAATATCAACTATTTTTATTTCCACTACCACTAAAGGTTTAGTGGTAGTTGATTTTTATTTCCACTACCACTAAAGGTTTAGTGGTAATGGAGCCTTACTCCCATTGGGACTAAAAGTAGTGAAGAGCGAAATTTATTCACTAAATCCCCAGTCTGGTATGTACATGCATAATAAGAGCATCATAGAACAAGATTTTTAGTTTTGAGCATAAATGTAAAATAATAATTTAGTCTTAAGATTCAACTCAACTAAAACGGTTGAGTCCCTTTTTTTAAATAAATATATATTAAAACAAAACGAATCATTTTTATTTCTTCGTGGCTTAAGTCCACAATAATAACTCGCGCACATTTTTTGTTTATTTGAAATTTTGCGCGCTCAGCCTATAGGAAAAATTTAATTACTCGAGAACCAAACAAGCTAGGAAGAAAAATCGAAAGGGATTTTGAAGGGGATATAAAATACAACATTCTCTGTCATTTTCTTCTTTTAGTTCAAGACATTACTGCAGAAAAAGCTGACAGATTTAACAATAAGAACATTCACATTTTGCAATTTTATTAGCATACTAAAATTAGCCAGATTTTGGCAAATATTTAATTGTTTCCTAAAAATAAATAAAAGACCCAAAATAATTGAATATAGAGCTCAAATATTTTTTTTTTCAGTTCACATATCTTTTAGCAATATTTCTTCACAATTTAAAAGTTAAAAAATTGCATTACAAAAAAGGGATCATCAAATACAATAAACAAGAAGAAATAATGTCATGAACTTAAAGATAATACATTTATAACATATTATGAAACCAGTTATTTTTATAAGGCCTGCAAATCAAAACGCTCTGCAACCTCAGAACTGTTTTTTGTGGTTTTTCCATCAAATAAGATAAGATTTTTTATGAACTTTTGGTACATTTTTTACTCTACCGACTGGACTTATATGCCATGACTGACGAACATTGTTCTATCAAAAAGTTGACTAACTAACTTGTATACAAAGTTACAGCCTTTAGAAAACCGTTGCACTTACCTCGTTTCGACATGTTTGAAAGCTCACCTGTGCCACCTGTTCTAACCAAAATCTGACTGACCAGAGTATTTTCATGTATTTCACTAGTACACCCAGAGAAATACTTACTTGGTTCGAAGAAAAACGGCTATCAAATTGAGGAAAAATGGGAATGATTTGGCGCCATAGAAACGGTTTCCTCATTCAGATATACAAAATTTCTTTGAATTGAGGAAATATTTTTTCTTTATTTTGGAGAAAAATTTCTTTGAAAGAAGAAAGTTTTCTATAAGTTAAAGATATATGTCTTCAATTTGTAGAAATTACGTATTTCAAATGAATAATATTTTATTTCAATATAAGAAATTGAACATAATTTAGGTAAAATTTTCCTCAGTTGAGGAATAATTTTGGATAAATTGAAGTCAATTTACTATCTTTTTAGAAAAAAAAAATCCTCAATTTATGGAATATTTTCCACAATGTTGTTTTAATTAAAATGTATAGAAATCATATTTTTCTACTTGTATTCATTTATTATTTTATTTTTAATAAGTATTAAGGTTTACATTCATACGTATTTTTACATACACTACAGGCGTCGTCTCCTTGAAATGATCAAAAGTTCCTTATGGCCATCAAAAAATTATAAATTGAAGTTTATTGAAATTTATATCTTTTCAATATATTTTATTTTTTTCACAATATATATATATTTTTTCACTAATTATATCAACAGCCACAAACACAACCACTTCGGTTGTAATATTGTAATAGAGACGCCGACTAAAGCGTACGCAATTGTCTGCTAAGGTCAAAAGAGTAAAGCTAGTTTTTTGTGTATACCAAAATTTTGTATGGAGAACATTTTTGGTTTAGTCTCTTTCTTACATTTTCTATGTAACTAAATTTGTAAAAATGAAGAAATAACTTACTTCAAATTGAACACCATGGTTCCATGAAAGGAGCACATTTTTCTTCATTTTGAGGAAAATTTACTTAAACGAGAGAAATTTTCGTTAATTCAAATTGAGGAAACTTTTTCTTTGTTTTAGAGATGGGTATTTTTCTGGGTGCATATTTTTTTTTGTGTTTTATTTACTTTTTTATCTTACTTTTCTTTAATTTTAGTTTTAACAATTTCATTGAAACTTGAGATTTGATTTCAATTGGTGGGCAGCACCGCAATTAAATTTCCAAAAATGAAGAAAAAACTTACTTCAAATTGAACACCATGGTTGCATGAAAGGAGCACATTTTTCTTCATTTTGAGGAAAATTTACATAAACGAGAGAAATTTTCGTGGATTTAAATTGAGGAAACTTTTTCTTTGTTCTAGAGATTGGTATTTTTCTGGGTGTATAACAACATATTACAAAACTAGCATTTAGAAAGTCAGAGACTTTTTTTGTCACGGGCTCTTGGACTAATACGTAAAAATAAAATAATAAATGAATACAAGAATTGTAGAAAATATTCCATAAATTGAGGATTTTTTTTTCTAAAAAGGTAGTAAATTTACTTCAATTTATGGAAAATTATTCCTCGAACTGAGGAAAATTTTACCTAAATTATATACAATTTCTCATACTGAAATAAAATATTATTCATTTGAAAACCGCAATTTCTACAAATTGAAGACATATCTCTTTAATTTATGGAAAACTTCCTTCTTTCAAAGAAATTTTTCTCTAAAATAAAGAAAAATATTTCCTCAATTCAAAGAAATTTTGTATATAAGGAAACCGTTTCTATAGCGCTAAATCATTCCCATTTTTCTTCAATTTGATAGCCGTTTTTCTTCAAACGAGGTATTTCTCTGGGTGTATTTACGTCGAAAATATCGTTAAGGTTTTTAAAAGTATTAATATTTAAATTTTCTGCTGGTTAAGATAACAGGCTTTTAGGTCGATATTTTCAATACACAAATAGTAAGGTTAGGTTGGAGTGGCGGCCTTCTGCTTGAAAGCACACATTAGGCAATGAGCCCAGTGTGTGTCGCGATTCCCCGGTTTATGGAGCGGAGAGCCATGAGGATTCATAATGGCTAGTGAAGGTGAGCCCAGCAGCCGGATTCCAGCATTTTCTATAGCTAAAACTCTATCGCCAAATGAATTTCAGTTATAATTGCGATTTTGACGCATTAACATCGCTAATTTTGGTTCATTCAGTTGCTAAGTTTTGTCAGCTGTTTTTGACATTTAATTTTTCTTAATTTAGCTAAAATTATGATTCCAACCATTTTATATATCCAAAATTTGCTAAAAACATCATTAAAATTTCATAAAATTGACGACGACAAAATTTTGGCGTTAAAATTATTTTTGAGTATTATTTTGAGTATTTCGAAAAAAATTATATAATTAACCATTTGCATCTATTAAAATCATAAATTACAGAAAATAGAGAACAACAAAAGAGTGGCGAAAGAGCAAAAGTTTATGCTTGTGCAATATCTGGAAGACCATTGCACAAGAAATGTGCAAAAATCATTTTGCTTTAGTATAAAAGAGCATAATTGAAACAGTGCAACCCATATTATTGTAATTTCAATTTCACTCGAAAGTGAAATTTAAACTGAAATCAATCAGCCATTGATTGATTTCAGTTTAGATGGTGGGCTGATTTCCCCAAAGATATTTATAAAAATATCTTTTGAAAGGCGAAAAATTTTTTATCAGACATGTCAAAAAGAGCCGAAGATTTCCGCAAAGCTTTTCGTTTTTTCTGCAAACTATTTTTAATATTTAGGCGGCAACTCATCAGCAAACACGTTTTTTTGTAAAGCACTCATGTTTTTATGTTCACAAAATATTTACGATATTTAAGTCAAATTTCACAAATAATTTTTAAGTTTATTAGATAAACCATAGTGAAATTAATAAAGTGAAATAAATGGAAGTGACGCCCTCTTTTTTGTTCACTGACGTCTGCCAAATTTGAAAATTATTCTCTTACTTCTCCCAAAACATTTGAATTTCAGAAGTAAATATAAAAAAGTATTAACCCATTAGTACTAGCACAATCTATCTTCTATATATATAAAATAGAGGCTGTTAAATGTTTAGTCCTAATAGGTTTCCATATTTCGCAACGGATTGTCATGAAATTTCGTATGTAATTGCTTTAGACATTTGTCGAGTTAAGTTTATATTTATTTTAAGTTAATTTCAAATAGTTTCTTTAATATAGATCGATATTTGGACCAAAGTCAATTTTTTTTTTAAATTTAGCTACTTAATGCAAAATGCTGCTTAAACTATAAGAGGTATATAAAAATTATGTATAGAAAGATTATAGATCTTATCGTTTGCTAAAATAAAGTCAGTGGTGGCATACAAGGCCGTATTTAGGGGGAGGTTTTGGGGGTTCTGACCTCCCCCCCCCCTAAATGTGGAACCTTTCTTCTATTTTTTATATTAATTGCCAGTGGATGAAAAAAAGTCAAAATAAAATTTATTGAACAGTTTTTAAATATTTTTTACTTCCATCGGTTTCTTTCTAAAAAGTCAAATATAAAAAAATAAACTTGAAATCTTAGTTACACTATGCGACCAGATCCGATTTGTTTCCTTTGACATGAGGTTTGACTTTGGATACAAAAAGAGAAGGTGATGCTGAGAAATTCTGCATTTATAGTTTTTCTAGGTCAGTAACTGTTTTTTTTTTACAGTTTCGGGTTCGGCTCATTTGGAAGGGCATGATTCAGCCTATAATTTCTGGATTTCGAGATTTGTAGCACGCCAGTTTTCAGCTCTCTAATTTTTAAAAATGGCCAAAAATTCTATTTTAGGGTTTTCCATCCCATTTTTTCTAAAACGTGGCGTGATGGGAAATTTTTGACCTCAGATTCGTGTTCAGTATAAAAAATACATTCACAAACACTAGGAACCGTTTTATTCGCAAAGCCCCTGTAGGGCAGTAGTAGTGGATCAGCTCCAAAGTTCTAGGAAACAATCTTAAAATGTAATTAATTCTTTAACCCATTATTGCTCAGAGCAGCCCGACTCGGAAGACCTCTTTCAATGCAGTAACTGCACGAATTTTGGGAATATAAGCCAACCTCATCCGGATTCCTTATCATGGCCCGAATTCCCACTGATAACACTAATAACAATGATTTTGATTTCATTTTTTTTCATTTCTCCTCTATCTCGCTCACTGTGATTTCCACCACACAAACACAAAACAATAGAATGCGAGCTTTCGTTTTATATGCTTTTTCATTTGCATGAATGTAAATATATATTTTTAATTTGATCATGATTTTACAAAGTGGTGTGTGGAAGGGTGTATTAAAGTGAAGGGTGAAGTAAGTAAAAGAAATTAGGCGGGATGTAGGAGTTCGAATCCCACTAATAGTAAATCAATTTTTTTTTCTTTATATATATTCTTTTTTTCCTTTTTTTTTTTTTTGTTTCTTCTTTTTTGTTTTTCATCGGTGTGGTGGAAAAAAAGTAAATATACAACAAAAATACCTACAAAGACAATATATACAATATGCAAATATTATACTATCATCACATAAATATAAAAATATAGTAGGCTATCAATTTGGTCATGGAAAAATTGTTTATTTACAAATATTTATATTTATCTTTTATATATATAAAATAGAGCACTGTTAAATGTTTAGTCCTAATAGGTTTCTATATATCGCAATGCTAAAACTAAAAGAGGTACATTAAAATTATGTACGGAAAGATTATAGATCTTATCGTTTGCTAAAATAAAGTCAGTGGTGGCACATATCTAAAGTTAATAGTTTACCCGTATAATGCATTTTTATATTAAAAGTTCGTTCCCCTTACATTTGTTATTGTAAATCTATTTGTTTTTCCTAGAACCAAACCCAAAGTTTTTTTTATTTCGCTCCCTGTGATTTCCACAACACAAACACAAAGCCGAAAAGAATGCGTGAGAGCTTTCTGTTTTAAATTCTTTTTCATTTGCATGAATGTAACTACGTATTACTAATTTGATCACAACACTTCATAGTGTTGTGTAGATGAGTTGGTTAGGAGGTAGGCTAAAGTAGAGGATGTTGGAAATAGTTTTTTTTGAATAGTGGGTTCAAATCCCACTTGAAGCGGACCAAATTTTTTTTTTTTTGTGGTGTAAAAAAATTAATACACAACAAATAAAGACAAAGGCGAATATAAAACATGCAAACAAACATAATACATTATCATATACATATTACTAATGTTGTTTTATAAATGTGTGTGGCTGAGTGAGTTAAAAAGAAGGGTAAAGTTGTGCAGAGGAATTCTGAGTTTTTTTGGTGTCGTGGGTTCGAATTACACTACAGGTGGACCAAGTAATTCCTTTTTTATACAAATAATTATTTTTTTTCATACTATTATTCATGGACATATGGCCCATCAATAACTCAGATAATTTTCGGGTATATCAGAAATTTAGTACAAGGATGTTATTTGGCAATGTAATGCCACAGGAAAAAGGTCTGTGAAATTGAAAACGGGACATTGCATCTCCTATATAAGCTGAGTTTTAGTTTTCAAAATTATTTGAGGGCTTTGATTGCCAATGGAAAATGCTAGAAAAAAATAAATGGAATAAATAAAATATACGTGACACCTCCAATGCAAAGAAAATGTTTGAAACTGTATTCCTGAGAAACCATTGGAAAGAACACACTGGCAGTTTGTGTGTAAAGGCGGATGGTTAGTAGTAGTTGTTGGGCAGAATGTGGAAGTTTTTTGGCATACAAAGGAAATGCTTCAAAAGGTATATATTTTGTTTATTTTGTTAAGGCCCTAACATCAATTTTTTAGTATAGAGTTTTCGATGGAATATGGTAAAGTGTGCCCGAACATTTTAGAAATCTACACTGAAAACTTGCAGTCTTTTCTTTTAGTTTAAATTACAAATTCTCGATACATGACTCCAAATACAAAAATGTTTTTTGCTTCTCCTGTAAAATTTGAAAAATGCGTGTTAGGGCTTTAGCAAATTAAGGCAGCGATATGGGGAACCATAATAAGGCAAGAATTCAAAATTTAGTTGTAAAGGATGTATGTTGATAGTTATTAGAGAGCCATAGTAAGAAAGATGGTGAAGGTTTGTATGTTAAGATGAGATGTTGATAGCAATAACTGAGAAGAATGTTGACACCATTAAACACGTGGAAGTGGAACTACTCATGTAAATGATATGAATGATTAGTGCAATGATTCGATTTTGATCGGAGACTGGCACATTCATATAGATATATCTCTTGCAAACGTTTTAGTTGTTGTACTTTTTGCGTTACCCCTACTTTGCCAAGTCCGGACAACGAAGCTGGGTGAAGCCCAACTAGTATATAAATAAGATAGAGAAATTTGAAAAGCCAGAAAAATTTTCAGACATTGATAAACGAGATCTTCGAAGGCGTTTGTAACACCCATGTGCAGAATGTACACCAAGGATTTAACCCAAAACTTAACTTCTTTTTTTTGTTATGTATGCCCTTCAAGTAAGAAATCTGCCTCTCCGAAATTTAATTAAAATTCTTTTGAAATCGTTAAAACTATTTAGAATATAAAGAAGACATTTTCGAAGAAGATCATTTTAAAAGTATTGTATTTTGTTTATTTAAATACTTTATAGAACTCTACAAAATATTTTGAGAGCTTTTATTTAAAAAAAAAAAACATTTATTTCATTTATTTATTTGTGTACAGCTGACGAAAATGGGTTAAAAGAGTTTTCTCTCATAAACAAAATTATTTGTCAAAATTTATTGAGCGAATACTTGTCATAATTGTTAAATCTCAGAAGACCTGAGAATATTTCAGATTACTTTCTGCTATCTGGCATACTTTATACTGTGAGCTAAACTATAAACACATTTTCGATATTTAGCTAAGAGCGATGTTATGCAGACGATCAAATGATCGCCGACGTCACTTTTTACGCTCTCTTTTTGCTTTTTTAACTCTCTGCCCAAAGTATGTCCACTTTCCCACACGGAAAGATTTCTTGTAGGCAAGTTTCCAATTCTCTTTTGAACTTGCCACTTACTTTTCCATACAGCAAGATTTCTTAGGCAATTTTGCCTTTACTTTGTCTGTCATTCGAGGTGTGAAGAACTTTTTACTAACATTTTGTTAAATAAAAATAAATAAATGATAAGTGAAATCGGTTTATTGAAAAAAAATAAATAGATTAATAGAAGAAAAATGAAATTTCAAATAAAAATGTTTATTTTTTCCAATAAGAAGTCAAAATCAATGCGCATCCAATTTAAAATGACAAACAAGAATATAAAGAAATATCAAACGAACAGCACAAAAGAAAACTATCCGGTACGAGCAAGTCTTAACCCGTCTTTCCTCTCTTGCCAACAAGAAAACTTGCCATGGGCAAAAGGGGACTATGTTATGAAGACAGTCATTTGATCGCCGAGCAATAGTACGTTTTTGTATAGTTTTAGTACTTTTTTTGCTACTATTTAATTTGGACTTCGGAGTAATTTTTTTTTTTTTTGTGCAAAATTCGTGAAATAAATTAATAGATTTGTTGATAACAAATAAATAAAAATGAGCAATATTAACATTGGATTAGAAGCGCTAACGTATATGCCAAAAAAGTAATATTTTGGCAAGATAAGCATAGACAAATGATGAGAAAATGTTTAAAATTTAGCTTTTGTTAACTTTTTGCAAAATTTTATAGGTAAACGAGAATGTAAAAAATAACGAATGTTGCAATTAAGCAGTTTTATTTCGTTTTTGCATACATGTTTACCAAAAGTGTACTATTTTGCTCCTTACAGTGCGGTCACACGAGAGTGCATTTCGTTAAAATTCTGCATTTCAAATTTAGGTGGACACACGACAAAAAATGGATTTCAAATTCGTATTTTGACAGATTATAAGTTTGGAGAAGAATTTTGGTGTGCGTTTTGTGCAAATAAAAATAAGTAAAAACTTTCAATTGGATTTGAACACCAAGAATTTATTATAAATTATGGATAATAAGAGGAAGGCAATGAGTTACTCTCCGATTCCATTATTTTTGTTTTCCACTTAATAAGTGTTACAAGAGCAGCTATTATGATGGAGTTTCTGCTAAGGTAGAAACAATCTTTGATACAGTGAAAACACCGGCAATTAAGTCCCTAGTTGTCAGAAAATCGGAAGAGTTTGAGACCCAACTTGCTAGAGAAGATGCCACAGCCGACTTTTTACTCCCTCTTGGAGTCATCCGTACAGCCGCCAACAGAATTGTCGTCATTAACCCCTTCCTCTCTGTGAGAGTGGGTAAAAAACTTTGGATTCTAGTTAGGGAAAGAGCAAATACAGTAGGCATTTCAAATGCAAAAAAAGATTGTCGACAAACTCCAAGGCCGGATTGAAGGATATACTGATAAAATTCCGTAATTTCTAATTTTAACTGTATTTTAAAATACTGTCAGTATTACTGTAAAGCTCGCTAAATAGAGCGCAAAATAGACAAACTTTTTTTTAAAGTGTTTCCAGACATTTTGCAAACAATTTACTATCAGACATCTTCGTAGAAATGGCAGCACAACACTCTTAGATAAGTGAATTGCTTACTGTAAACATACAAACTACATATTTATATATAAAGCGTATAAAAACTAGAAAATAAAACAGCACAATTTTAAGTCGTCTGAATTTACCAAATTCCAGACAACCCTCAATAATGAGGAAATAGATTCTCGAATTGTTTTTTTTTTTTTATAAATTTGTACACAAATATGTACATATATATATATGTTTATCATAGTAAAATTTTATCTAACCAAAAGAATTCAGGAAATCAGTTATTCGCTTTATACTAGCGGTAATCACTTCAATATATTCCCGATTTGCCCAATCCTGATGGATTTGCTTCTGGATTGCCTCTCGATGTATTCCGCTCATACTATCCAACTCATAAACATTAAAAAAAAACACTCAACACATAACTATTTGTAAAGTAGCCGAATCGGAAATAAGAAACCATTTGAATTGGTACGAAACATAACAGGATGTGAAAAAAGATACAGCATGGAATGATTTTGTCAACTTAACTGGGTACCAGTGATGAAAAAGTAGGTTGAATTGCACCTTTATACATTAGGTATAATTCGCTCATTTTTGGCACAATTTATCGTTGGCCAAAATAAATTTAAAACTTAATTGCAAAAAAAATATTTTGTACTAAGTACCTACTAAAATTTAATTTGCCTGTACTGTATTGCTTAACTTGAAAGCTGACAGCTCTGTTATTGCTGTTTATAAAGGAAAAAATATTGCAAAATAAATTTTCCAAATTGAATTTATTAGTGTCAAAAGAGGGTCAAGTCATAAGAAGTTTTTTGAAATTTAACAAAAACTTTATGAAATGTAAACTTCTTATGACTTTGACCCTAGTAATAAACATTATCCGATTTAGAAACTTTTCTGTGCATTATGTATGCTTCCCTTTATAAACAGCAATAACAGAGCTTTGAAACTAATTTTGGCTGAATATTTTTGAAAAATCAAAAATTATGATCAGAATTCCGGAACTTTCATGACCAATGCGCGTCTTTATGTAATTTCAGATTAAAAAATTTGTTTTCCCCTTGTGTTCATCTAGATGTCTTAAAACTTTTCTCCTCTCTTAGTTTCTAATTTGTAGTGCCCTAGAAAAGTTATTTTTTGAAATCCATTTTGTGACTCCCTCTATATGTGCTGCAATAATTTAACCTAATTTAACTAATTAGTTTTAAAGAAGCCAACCACTGTATTTCCAATACAAACAATTTTATTTATATTATGGAATATGAATGATATATGGATAAATCAAAGAAAATGAATTACAACAGTTATATAACGAGTATAGTTTTCATGTTTTATTTACTTTTTTTTTATTTGTTAAATTTTAAATGAAAATTAAATATCGTACAAATACGATTAACCATTTTTAAGGTCCATTCACGCTCAATTAGGTACATTAGGCTAAATTGAAATTTGGAAATTTCATCACTGCTGGGTACTAGAGACCTGCACGAGTACTTAAAAATGTAATCGATTTAAATGAGGAACAGAATGTGAAGCTGAAGTGTGAAGTAACAATCTGTCAAAAGTAAAATGTATAAATTTCCATTGTAATCAAACACAATTTGAAGTTATTAAAAAAAAATTGGATGCGACTTTTTTCTCTCAGTGACAATTTTTTGCAACTTTTTGAAATTTATCAACGGTCACGCTGGTGCTCGGAGCCCATGTGTTAAGATTCATTATCATCCTAACCTTCATACGGAACCCATCTTGAGCACTGCAAGTTTAAATAATCTTTTATCTAGTACTCTTTTACATATCATGTGTATATTGTACATGTAATTTGAAACTACTAAAATTTACACTTGAAGCTTATCATTAAAATATTGTTGAAATCAAAACGAATTCATTAGTTGTAATTATTTCATGAAAACTAGCTTATTGCAACCCTAATACTGTAGAGTGCATTCCTAGAGGACGTATCCACACCAGGGATGAAATTTGCAAATTTGAAATTGTACCTAATTTACCAAAAAAAAAACTACCTAAATGAGCATGAATGTACCTAAAATGGAATGATTCATTGGTTCATCGCTTTTGTAAGAAATCAAATATTTATTTAAAAGTTAACAATTAAAAAAACTAAATTGTGTATTGACGAACACAAGGCAGAAGTGAAACTTCTTGTGAACTAAACGAAACACAAGCAAATAACAAGCAAATAAAATTTTTCAATCGCTAAATTTTTTACTTCGTTGGCTTGTGTTTTTTAATTTCATTTGCTTGTGTTCCGTTTAGTTCACAAGAAGTTTCACTTCTGCCTTGTATTCGTTAATACACAACCAATTTTTTTTTTGGGATTAATGCTAGAACAAAAATTGCAACTCTGTACCGGTAATGTAGATGATAATTGTATACGAATTCTTTTTGTGTGAGACATCTTCATGTAATTCCTTGGACATTTGCGCCATCTGTATTTGAAATGTATAACTGTCATAAACTTTAAGATGGCGACGCTACACATTGTTCTTTCTGCCATAGGCGCGTGTGTGTGTGTGTAATTAATATGTTATATTGAATTAAAACTATTTATGAATCGTTTGTTCGTGAATTCAATTACGGAATATTGACATTTAGCCCCTCATGCACATTGCTCTACAAAATTATGTCGCATTGCAAACTTACGCGCGACGTCACATCCGGTTGGTTTTACTCTAGAACAAGAGAAAAGAAGTTTCACTTCAAAAGTAAATGAAAGCGATATTATATATACATTCTGTCAAATAAGTACCCTTAAATTCTCATTTTAAATTTTCCCTCTGAGAATATTTCCGCATACCCAAAATATGTCGTTTTGGCACAAGAAATTTCGTTTGAAACACAAAATTTCACACAAACTCTTTGTTCGATATTTTTATATCCATAGTAAAAATCGCAACGCACACAAAAAATTGACTTGTTCTTAATGACGCCGTAACCAAACTAAATGACACATAGCAATAAAAATTCACAGAATAGTGGTTGACAGTTGTGCCAACCTGGGGAAAAAATTGGCACAGGGAAAATTTAAAATGAGAATTTCCGGGTACTTATTTGACAGAATGTAAATTAGGTAAAATTATTGCAGCACATATAAATAGTCAAAAAAATTGATGATTGAAAATTACATTTTAGGGCGCGACAAATCGGAAAATAAGAGGGGAAACGTTTTTAGTAATTTAGATGAACACAAGGAGAAACAAATTTTTAAATCTGATAATATTGGCCATGAAAATTCCGGAATTTTTATCATTATGATGCGAAACGATGAGAATACGTAACTGTAAATTCAGCATCGTAGGTATCACTGCATCGTCGCATCGCATCGTATTACTCATTAGTAATCTTTTAAGTCCAGTACGCTGTTAAAGCAAAATTTCGTTTTGTGGATTTGGCATATATTTCAGTTCGTTATAGAAAACAAGTCAGCTGATTTTATGTTTGACAGTTCCCGCGGAAATGAGAAAAATTTAAAAATTAATGATGGATGATGGTGAATTTTATGAAGCAATTTGAGAAATTAATAATTCATCATTAACTCTTTATTCCATGACATATCATGTATGAAATGCTTATTTCATTTCATGATAATTTTGTTTTGTGAAAATAATTTCTAATTCTTTCTTCTATTTTGTGTACATTCTCTATTTTGGTTCATATTTTTTGCATTCAACTGTCAGATATCTCATTACATTGATAGTTACAGTTCAAAGTTTGCAAAACATCGCGTATACTAGTTTTCATAGCCCTGTGAACGTTTAAGTTTTTTGTTTAAATTTAATTATAAAAACATGTTAAATACATTGTTTGGATTAATTTAGCTCGGCGTTATTACAATTTAATGAGTGATATAACATCGCAATCTTAAGAACAATATATTGATGTAAAAGCTTAATTCAAAATCGATAGCAATTTCTCGATAGCAGGTAAATACAAAAATTTCCAAAATTCTTATCATTTTCGTGATCAGAGCTATAAAATACATATAAAAATATTTTTTTTCTTAAAAAGAAAAAATCATGCATTAAGAGTTAATAAGAGCAACTATTGGAAAGTACAGGGTAGACAATGTGACGCAGGCAAAAACATTAGGGATATGTTAAAAAATTTTGTAAATAATACATCAGCAGTTCAATGGCAAAGGCGAGCTACATTTTTAAAATAAATTATTTAATCAACAAAAATATAAACTGGTTTTTTAAATTTGAATTTATTTTATTAAATTCCATTTAAATTTTTATTAAATTTCATACTATGTTTATTTAATTCCATTTAAATTTTTATTTAATTTCATTTCAACTTTTATTTAATTCCATTTAAATTTTTATTAAGTTTTATTTCAACTTTTAGTTAATTCCATTTCAATTTTTATTTAATTTCTTTTCAACTTTTATTTAATTCAATTTAAATTTTTATTTAATTTCATTTTAGATTAAATTGAATAGAAATTAGTAAGATAAAAATACCAAATAAACTTACCTAACGGTAACTTGATGTTGATGAAACGTCAGTGTTGGGAAAGCTAACGGAGTAACGTAAAAACACCAACAGTTCTGAAAAAGTGCATATTAAATTGTGTTGAGGTTACGTAATAAATAATAGTTACATTCTTTTTCGTTGCAGATTCTGTAGAAAACTTGGTAAAATCCGGCCAGTGTCGTACAGTGGTCTGAGAAATTATTCTAGCATGAAAATAAATCAAAAATTTTCATGTCGCGAATTCCAATGATCATTACAATTTTTTATTTTAAAATAGTTGAATCCCATATTTTCAATTAATGTTCATCACAAAAGGCCAAGACACGTTGTCACGGCAACGATAAAGTTGGTTTTTGTTTGGGCTGAATAGTAAGGTGGTGGGCATGCGAGGACGCGTATACCGGTATTTAATTTTTCGTTTTTTATTCAGAATTCCGCTGTGAAAAGTGGTGGTATCCGTTTTTGGTGAATATTTGATACATTTTTAAAGTATTTTCAATATCAGTTTTTTAAAAAACCAAATGGCGGATCCAAAATGGTGGACCATTTCCAAAAAAATATCGAATTTTGACGAAACCAAACGTTTGGGCGTTTTTGGAATCTCTGATTACGAATTCGTTCTTATACATGCTGATGTTGTCCCTATTGTCAATACGAAAGGAGATAATAGAGGAGGATGGCTAATACAGCTAATGTAAGCTCAAGGGAATATTAGCAGTTATTGGACGCAAAAATCTTTAATCTTCCTCTCCCTCCATCTACACAAAAAAAATTTCTATTATACAAATACTTTTTTGATGTTACAATTGCATATGCGCTATATTCTATGCAATTACAATTGGGCATAGAATATAGCGCATCTGTACTTTGCATTGAAAATACTGTGTAAAATCCATTCCGGCAACTTTCGGCAACTGATATTTTTATATGTTTTACAAAAATTAATAATTTAAAACTAAAAACTCGGCAGGAACCCTTGGAAATTTTTTTAAAACCCTTTTTTCTCAGCCTTGAAAACAGCTTACATGATAAAAACACCGATGTATTCATTATTATTGTTTACATGCAGTATAAACAGGAACTGTCCCAAAATCTTCTCTTTTTTTCAACTATACAACTAGAGTTAACAGCTATAAGTCATGGTGAATAGGTGATCATAAAAACTGAAAATTAGTCATATTTTAATACACAATTGAAGCGACGACAACTATGCTTAGGAGCAAATCCCACTCACCAAAAAAAAACAATAATTTAAACAAAAATAAAACATTGAATAAATAAATTACATAAAAAATTGAAATCGATTATTGTGAATTCAAAAAAAATCAATTGGGTTTTATTTTATATTAAACTTAACACCCAACATTTGGTCCAATCGAGCCGGATTAAAAAAGCTCAGTGAAGAGGAAGCTAACCATAAAATACACACTACAGCACCCAAAACCCACCAACGCATACATAAGGATTCACTGTAAGTGTATTTTGGATAAAACTACAAGTACTTTCATTTTTATTTCAAAATTTAAAATATTAAAATTAATAAAGTACAGTAGAAACGGTATACGATAACACATAAAGTAAACGGTATACAATAGTACATAAAAGAAACGGTATGTTGAATCTTTTATATGTACATATATTCTTATTACTTATTGCATAAAAATATATTTATTTACTTATATACTCAAATTTACCCACTCAATTATTGACATACCCACAGTATACAGTATGCCAGATAGCAGAAAGTAATCTGAAATATTCTCAGGTCTTCTGAGATTTGACAATTATGACATGTATTCGCTCAATAAATTTTGACAAATAATTTTGTTTATGAGAGAAAACTCTCTTAACCCATTTTCGTCAGCTGTACACAAAAACATAAATGAAATAAAAGTATCAAAAAACAAAATCTTTCGTTTGTTGTTTTTTTTTTTCTGAAATAAAAGCTCTCAAAATATTTTGTAGAGAGTGGTTCTATAAAATATTTAAATAAGCAAAATACAAAACTTTTACAATTATCTTCTTCAAAAATGTCCTCTTAGTTTTACCGATTTCAAAAGAATTTTATTTAAATTTTGGAGAAGTAGATTTCTTAATTGAATGGCATACATAACAAAAATAACTTTAAGTTTTGAATTAAATTTTTTGTTTACATTACGCACATGGTTGTTACAAACGTCTTCGAAGATCTCGTTTATCAATGTCTAAAAATTTTTCTGGCTTTTCAAATTTTTTATTTTATTTTTATATTGTGCTGGTACCAATGGGTTAATATTTTTTTATATTTACTTCTGAAATATCAAATGTTTCGGGAGAAGTAAGAGAATAATTTTCAAATTTGGCAGACGTCAGTGAACAGAAAAGAGGGCGTCACTTCTATTTATTTCACTTTATTTATTTCACTATGGACATACCCACAAAACCATATACCCAAATAACCAAAGAGATGCCAGACTGGACGTTGTTATCTGAACAATCATATCTATTCAAATTTTTGAGGGATTTTATCAACACCGCCAATACGAGAATAAATACGTATAATAATAAAATTTTTAGGGAATTCTGAATTTATATTAGCTTATGCCCTCACCACTTAACATAATCAAATATACCCAAAGGAATTTTACGCCTTCCTTTAATCCGCATAACACTTTATAAAGAACCCTTTATACAAAAAAAAAAAATG
This sequence comes from Toxonevra muliebris, assembly GCA_963691655.1. Taxonomy (NCBI): domain Eukaryota; kingdom Metazoa; phylum Arthropoda; class Insecta; order Diptera; family Pallopteridae; genus Toxonevra; species Toxonevra muliebris. Next base: position 45,881,272 of record OY829328.1, on the reverse strand, counting down.
ACACTAAAAATGTTCAGTCACTATTGTAATGACTTGATAGAACTAGAGGCACTATACACTGAGGCACCTATAGGTGAACTAACAATTCATTCTTTAGAAATTCAAAGACTTGAATTAAACGAAGTTTGGAGAAAACTGAAAACGACTTATGATGACATAAGGGCAGCACCAGATAGCCCTGAGGAAAAAGAAAAAATAGATCAGAAAAAGTTGAAAGAGTATTTTAAAAAATGTTTCAATACATACCTCCGATTTCTATCTTCCACTAATGATAACATCGACAACCTGAAGACCTCAAAACCAGATATAAAAGAAAGCCCAAAAACTAACGAAAGACCTACCACTATAGAATCAGTCATCCGTCTACCCCCTTGTGATACGGATATATTCAATGGAGATTTTGTAACATGGCCAACCTTCAGAGACATGTTTACAGCACTATCTATCCATAATACCCGATTGAGCAATGTAGAAAAGTTATTTCACCTTAATCAAAAAACCCGGGGTGAAGCAAAGGACATTGTTAAAAATGCTCCTCTCACCAACGATGGTTTTATCATGGCATGGGAGAATCTCGTAGACCAATATGAGAACAAGAGAATGCAAGTCAACGCGCAGTTAAAGACCCTGTTCAATCTACCTATAGTTTCTGCTGAGTCAGGTAGTTCTATAAAAAGGCTGCAAAGAACTGTCAACAACTGTCTGATGACTCTACGGAACTTGAAAATTAACACGGAGAGCTGGGACCCTATTTTAATCTATTTATGTTCCACAAAACTGCCTAAAGAGATTCTGGAACGTTTTGAAGACACGCTACCGGATGTAACAACAATCCCTTCATGGAATATTTTTGACTCGTTTCTGACCCATAAACATAAAACCCTTGAATCTGTAGATAACATAAAACCCATCATAACCAAACCTGACCCACAAAGAGCACCCAGCAATCCTAATTTTCAAACAGTGAACGAAAAACGTGTGAATATGTACCACGCTAACGTTTCACAAGACTCATCACCATCAAATCTCAAAAAGAGCGATGCAAGACCCAAAAATTCCAAGCCAATGAAAGAGTATGTTGATGGTGCAATTTGCAAAATGTGCAATTCAAAACATACTCTACGCGAGTGTCCCAAATTCCTTGCCATGAATGTATATGACAGAATCGCTGTTGTGAAAAGGATGGGACATTGTTACAACTGTCTAGCAGTATCACATAGCGTAAGGGATTGCTTGAGCAAGTTTAGTTGTTGGACATGCAATAAAAAACACAATTCCTTACTACACAAGGAAACCCCGGAACACTCAACGATTCAACGAGTAGAACCACAAGAAGATACTCCACTAGCAAACACAAGTTCTTACACAGCTTCTCGACAACCCAACCCTAAGCGACAAGCCTATACAACAATTATACAGTCCACTGACCCTGTCCTAGATAACCCTACAAAAATCGTCTCGTCACATACCGCAGCCGGTATGAAACAGATACTCCTCGGGACGGCCATGGCAACGCTGGAAAGTAACGGGACCTTTATCACGGCACGTGCACTCATCGACTCAGGATCTGAAGCTACCTTCATTTCTGAGAAGTTGAGAAGGATAATTGGACTACCCGTCCATGACATCGCAGCTCAAGTGACCGGTTTAAATGAAACCATAACAGCAACCACCTCAAAAGCATGTGAAATAACTCTAGGATCACTAATTAACCCTAAATTTAAAGTACAAACCCAAGCCCTAATATTAAAGACACTAACCAATGATCTACCAACCTGCTCAGTAGATACAACCAGATGCGATAAACTACTTGAACTCCCACTAGCAGACACCCAATTCTACAGGACTCGATCCATGCATATAATTATCGGTAGCGATTTATACCCGGAAATCATTAAAACAGGCGTTCTACGTAAGGTATAAGGATCTCTCTTGGCACAAGAGACAGAATTTGGATGGATTTTATCTGGCCCCCTTTCAAGCACATCAAAACAAAAAAAAATTGTCTCTTTTCACAACAATGTGAAACTAGACACAATATTAACACGCTTTTGGGAGATGGAGGACGTTCCACGTAAATTAACCATGTCAGAATCAGACCTTTGCTCTGAAAACAATTACAAAAACACCACAGTTAGAGACCCAAGCGGCCGATATGTAGTAACCCTACCTTTCAAAACGCAGACCCACAATGCACTAGGAAAATCAAGACACATTGCCATGGCTCAATATCTGCGGAGCGAAAAATTGCTATTAAAAAGACCTGAAATCAAACTCGAATATGATCAAGTAATTGCGGAATATCTAGAACTTGGTCATATGATAAAGGTTGAATGCCCCACTCAACAATCAGAAGAACCTACACACTACTATCTTCCTCATCATGCTGTGATAAAGCCTGACCGAGTTACAACAAAACTCAGAGTTGTTTTTAATGCTTCCAGCCATACTTCAAACGGCAAAAGTCTTAATGACATTTTGCACATAGGACCCACATTACAATTCGATTTGGTTCTTCTAATCTTAAGATGGCGACTTTATCGGTATGTTTTTAACGCTGACATACAAAAAATGTATCGCCAAATAGGAGTAGACTCAAAACACACTCCATATCAAAGAATCCTCTTTAGAAAATCCGCAAACGAACCCATAACAGATTACGAACTACAGACAGTGACATTCGGAATCAATTGCGCTCCCTATTTAGCCATTCGCACTCTACTACAATTAGCAAATGACATACAAGAAACCCAGCCTTACGCAGCATACATCTTACGAAAAAATATGTATGTAGATGATGTATTAGCAGGAGAACATGAGGTAACAGCTGCAAAAACCTCCAGAGACGAGCTCATAGGAGCATTAGAAAGCGCTGGCTTCTCTTTACGGAAATGGACATCAAATGCATCTCAAGTTCTAGAAGGAATACCTCAAGAGCACTTATTGGATAAAGATCTACTTAATTTATCACCATCCAATACTGCCAAGACCCTCGGCTTCAGATGGAATGCAAAAAGTGATACGTTCTTTTTCATAGTACCACCCATTGAAAATAGGCCATCATACACAAAACGAGAAGTTCTATCGACAATAGCTAAACTGTTTGACCTTGCAGGATGGCTCGCACCAATAGTGATTACAGCGAAAATTATTATGCAGCAGATATGATTGGATCAAACAGAATGGGATGAAAGCCTGAAATCCTTAACACTTCATCGATGGCAAACATTTCTAAACGATTATGTTACCATTAACCAATTAGAAGTACCCAGATGGACCCATTATAATCCAATGACAACTGTGGAGTTTCATGGTTTTTGCGACGCCTCTGAAAAAGCTTATGGTGCAACGTTGTATATCCGCGTTACGGACAGCCAAACTTCGGAGATATACACAACTCTATTAATGTCAAAAACCCGAGTAGCACCCGTTAAAACCGTTTCTCTCCCTCGACTTGAACTCTGCGGTGCGGTTCTATTAGCCACCATGGTCGACAATATATTACCCCAGGTAGATTTGATCAATTACAAGACATACCTTTGGACTGATTCCACCATTGTACTCGCGTGGTTACGTAAACCTCCATGTGCATGGACTACTTTTGTAGCCAATAGAGTTTCGGACATATCAGAAAAGGTTGGAACTGAAAACTGGCATCATATCGACAGTCAAGACAGTCCTGCTGATTTGGCAAGTCGTGGTTGTACAGCCAATGACATTAAGAATAGTGAATTATGGTGGCATGGTCCTAAATGGTTAAAAAATTCTAGAGTAGAATGGCCCATTTCTAAAATACCCAAGGACACTATCCTGGAAATGAAATCATTAAAAGCATTCCCTTCAATAACCCAAGAAGACATATTGAATCGATTTTCTTCATTGCCAAGAGCTCTAAGAGTCTTGGCATACATATTTCGTTTCTATACAAACACATCCCCCACCAGGTACACGATTCAAACACATACATCGTTAGAAATCACGTCTGCAGAAATCAAGAAAGTGCGTGAGAGACTTATTCTCCTAAGACAGCGAAGATTTTTCTCAGACGAATACTCTGCGTTGACCCAAAAGGTTCATATTTCCCCCAAAAGCTCGTTATTAACCCTCAACCCGTTTTTGGATGCGCAAGGCATAATCCGAGCACACGGGCGTCTAGTAAAATCCTCTGTGCTGACATATAACGAATCATAGCCAATTCGCAAAATTATTAACACATATGACTCATATAATAAGCTTACACGGCGGTAACCAATTAGTTTTACGGCTTATACGAGCCGAGTTTTGGATACCCAAGCTCAAGACCTTGATAAAAACTATTATACATAACTGCAAGACCTCAGTACCACACAAAAAACAAGCAGGACCCAAATTATGGCAGCCCTGCCACCTGAACGCACAACTCTCTCCCGACCCTTTACAAACACTGGTGTAGACTTTGCAGGACCTCTGGAAATAAAAAATTTTGGAACCTACTAGTGACCTTTCATCGCAAGCCTTTTTAGCCGCTTTCGCCCGATTTTTTTCAAGGCGTGGATGCCCTGCCGCTCTTTACTCAGACAATGGAACCAATTTCGTGGGAGCAGCACAGATGCTGAAAAGAGTTCGGCAGGAATTCATAAGGAAACTTCATACTCAAGTGATCGCAATATATAGTCATCAGAGCATCTCATGGTATTTTATACCCATTGGAGCGCCACACATGGGAGGATTGTGGGAGGCTGGTGTTAGAAGTTTTAAGACACATCTAAAAAAAACCACGAGCTCCCAAAGATTCACGTTTGAAGAGATTTCAACCCTTCTCGCTCGTATCGAGAGTTGTTTGAACTCCAGACCTCTGAGTCCCTCTAGCGAAAACCATCAGGACTTATCGCCTTTAACCAGGCCACTTCCTTATCGGTACCCCTTTATTAACTCCGGCAGAACCAGACCTATGTAACTCTACCTCAAGTACAGTTAACCGATGGCAAAAACTAAAAATACTACTTCATAATTTCTGTAAAAGATGGAAGGAGGAATACCTGAAGGAGCTGCATAAAAGATACAAATGGAAGTATCCTCAAAAAAATGTAGAATTAGGAGACTTGGTAGCTATACGACAAGAGACCCTACCCCCGAACGAATGGAAATTAGGCCGAATTGTTAAAACCTATCCAGGTTCTGATTCAAAAATACGAGTAGTGGACATACGCATAGCACAGGGAATTACTACTAGACCCATAACTAAAGTAATAGTTCTTCCTTCGAACTAAATATATCTATTTTGTCATAATTGATTAACCACAATTGTTTTTCCTTTAGACATCATGGCACCAAACAACACCAACGTTAAGTACAACAACCGCTCCAATCAATACAACCGCTCCAATCACAATGCACGCACCAGCAACAGCAGCCGATCTAGTCAAATTACTCGATCCAATCACAACACCCGTTCCAGCCACAATAACAGCTCCCATCACCTCTCTCGGTCTCACAATACCCGCCACAACATTCTCACTGGCAGAAGGTGTAACACCAATAACAGAGACCCAAAGAGGCGTTCAAACCGCTCAGGTCACAATGTACAGCATTCATATCGCCATGTGGCGTGTGGGCTCTGCAAACAAGATCATCGTCTTATGACTTGTAGGAAGTATGAGAACCTTAATCTGACCCAAAAATATGAAGCAGTTATCAGACATCACTATTGTACAAACTGTCTAGCTCGCTCCCACCTCACATCCAAGTGCAGTAGTAAAATGAAGTGCTCGATCTGTCAGGCAAAACATCACACAACTTTGCATGGACACCCACGTTTATGGCAGATGCGCATTGAGGACAGGGACACTAGCAGCCAGCAACTCCCTAATACCCCTTGTTCATTTTCTAAACAAACTCTCTTACCCACTACCATAGTAAAGATGTATCATGGCGATGACTGGAATTTCATGAGAGTCTTAATAAATCCTGCTCGTGCCGTGTCAATCATTGCATTGGATACGGCGAAAAAGTTAAAACTAAAGCTTGCACAATATGGCGAACATCAGCTGTGCAAGGTCATAGTAGGTTCTCGATACGACGAGACCTTTAAATTAGAGATACATGCATTAACATCAGATGAACCATCGAAAGCTATATACGATAATGAAATCAGCAGATTGCCTGGAAGCCATTATGAACATCTTTTTTTGGCTGACCCTAAATTCTCTTCAACCGAGAAAATTGTTATGGAACTAGGAGCTGATGTCTACCCACGTATGGGCTTGACCATGGCTCAAAGTACTGCTTTCGGATGGATACTCTCTGGCCCTTGTGAACCTTGAATTATATGATTTTTAGACTCGTAAGCGTGTATCAATTATGTCGACACCAATATGAAATTTCAGTTTGTTATATTAATTTTATGTTGCAATACTAATTATTTATATTTTGTAGATACTGCAAGGCGGGCAGAATGTTTACATGTAGTATAAACAGGGACTGTCCCAAAATCTTCTCTTTTTTTCAACTATACAACTAGAGTTAACAGCTATAAGTCATGGTGAATAGGTGATCATAAAAACTGAAAATTAGTCATATTTTAACACAGAATTGAAGCGACGACAACTATACTTAGGAGCAAATCCCACTCACCAAAAAAAAAAAAACAATAATTTAAACAAAAATAAAACATTGAATAAATAAATTACATAAAAAATTGAAATCGATTATTGTGAATTAAAAAAAAATCAATTGGGTTTTATTTTATATTAAACTTAACACCCAACAATTATATATATCATATTTATTGTTTTGATTATAGTTATTGTTTTGATTATAGTTAAATAATATTTTTATTTAGATATATGAGAATTACTTACTCTTACAAGTTGATTGCATGTTGTCTCGTTAAAATCGGCGAAACCGATTAAAAACGAAATACACACTATTTGATGTTGTTTTCATAATTTTACAGATTGGACTTTTTGGGTTTAAAGGGCTTTGATATGAGGGAGGTTTATTAGTCTCAAATGGTCCACCATTTTGGATCCGCCATTTTGTTTTTTAAAAAACTGAGATCGAATTCGTAATTTTTAATTTGTTTAAAAGACATTAAATGCTCCGCTAAATAATCCATTTCCTGAATAATCCTAACAACATTTGTTATCGAAACTATGACCCGTATGCATAAAACAGGTAAACACTTCTACGGTATGTATAACAGTGTGGGAAGTGTGCCCTTTGTACTAAGAAAATCAGGAAAGTGGTAGTGAACACTTGAATCGAAATTCGAAAATAGTGTGGTTTTTCATTTTTAGGTATGCATATGAAAATAAGTGTTCACTATCGACCGTTCACTACTTGATAGTAAACACTCAAATGTAGTTTTTACTATTTTTTATGCATATGGGCCAATGAACACTGAACTTATTTAAAACCAAAGTTAGTAACCGTAAGTCACTCAATACAAAAAAAAAATTATTTACTTAATGGATTAAAACACTAAATTCCTTTTTTGAAAACTACAAAATACCTGGGGCCCTACTCTGTAATGCGATACGAATGCCAAATCATTCGCATTCGTATAAATGCCACTCTGCAATGCGACTTTCGCATTTTGTTTTTACCCCTTTTGAAAATCGCATTTTCGGCACTTGGTAACCCGAATGATAATGTCAAACATATACGAATTTCGTAATTTTTAATCGAAAGAGATTTACCGTTCGCAAAAGGCATAAAAGGTTTGAAAATGTAAGTTTTTGGGAAAACTCTGTTGTTTTTTGTTAATAAATATTCTCAATTTACAGGGAAACTTCAAAAAATAAACAAACCACTTCACATCAATTTGAAATTTTGGTAGATTTTATGCGCTTGCATCCTGATCTTTCCAAGGGTCATTTGAAGACTGCGAATGCAAAAAATGCTGCCAACAATTCATGGAAAAATTTGGAATGTGACCTAAATGCTGCCGGGACACCAATGCGTGATGTTGTTGGATGGAAGAAAGTGAATAATTTTTAAAATTTATCTAAAATATTTACTAACGAAAATATTGAATAGGTTTGGGCAGATTACAAGAATCACCTTAAGGCAAAAATGCGACGAAATAAGGCCAGCATTTCGGGAACCGGTGGTGGTCCTTCAACCCATATACCAATAACTCCACTGGAGGAGGAGGTAAGCCAGTTGCTGTCCATGGAGGAGGCTGTAAATGGAGTAAGTGGCACGCTCCAATTTGGTGTAGAGCAAACTACTACTGCAGAAATATTAGCAGAGCCAGAACAAGAGACGACCTTCACACCTCTACGTTCCCGCGTGAGAATTGCTCCACGCAGCAAGGAGAGTCTTCTCGAAAAACGGGTGAATAACCAAATGGAATACCACAAAAACTCATTAAAGATCCTCAAGGACATAAACGAAAACCTTAAAGGTGTGTCGAAATATTCAAAAAGGATATATGAACTAAAGGGAAAAAAATTTAAACTAGCCAAAGAAAATCTTGAGCATAAGAAACTCAAACACATAGAAAACACCAAGCTAAAAATCGCCAAACTTGAAATAAAGAAACAAATGGTAGAATTGGAAAGAGAAAAATATTAGATTAAGAAATGTTTTGAGTGTTATTTAATGTGACAGACATATGTATATCAGATATATATATGTATATAAGTAATGAATTAAAGACTTATTATTTTTGTTTAGTTTTTTTTTTGCATTTTAAATAAGTATTTTCCAAGGTGCCTATTTATCAGATACATATGTATTGAGTTAAAGACTGATTTTCGTTTAGTTTTTTATTAATAAATGTTTTCTTTTGTTTTTTATTATTAAAAATATTTTATAGCTATATTACAGTATCTATCAAATGCATACACGAATTAAATGCATTGAAGATTTTCTTGTTTCACATCTACATATGAATGTTGACTAAAACCATTACAAAAATGAATGTATATGTTTCGCTTTTTCTTCAATAAAAGTGTTTTCGTATTTTACCTTGTCATATTGTTTTTTATTTCATCTCTAATATTTCTAGCAATACTAGCGAAATTAGAAGACTCTTCTACATAATCGGCATTAAAAGAAGTAAATGCTTCATCAGCTTCATTTGGAATCACGGATGGTGGCTCAACGTTGTGCAGCATACAAATGTTATGCAGAGCACAACAGACGTTAAGTATCTGCACAACTTTGTTTGGAGCGTAATGCAGCTCCCTTGCAGCTAGAAGGCATCGAAAGCGTCCTTTCAATACCCCAAAAACTCGTTCAATTATTGATCTAGCTTTTGAAAACTGGTCATTGTAGAACGATTCTGCTGTATTTTCCGCAACATTCCGAAATGGTGTTAATAACCACGGTTCAAGCGGATATCCAGAGTCACCTTTAAGATAAGAGGCAAAGGGTTCCACTTGGCACTTGTATAGATGTAATCGCACAACAAAAATCTTACCCAGAATTCGCGTTCCTTTATCTCCATTTTGAAAATTTTCTCTTAAATACTGCCTTTCGTGAGAGAGATTCCACACGTGAGAGTCATGAGACGCTCCTGCAAACCGGCCGTTGACCGCCCTAATGATCATTTTGTGATCGCATATCTAGTTTAAGAAATAAGTAGTTTCATTAAATGAAAATCATTCATTAAATAATAAAAGTCGATCTTACCACCATAGCATTTATACTGTGCTTCAGTTTTCTATTAAAATACAAATGCTCGTTCCTGGAAGGCCTAATCGTTTGGATGTGTGTGCCATCTATTGCTCCAATTACTCCTGGAATGCCGGACTTCAAATAAAAACTTCTTTTAGCATCATTTTTTTCACACTCAGACATTTTAAAATTTATGTGCTTCACGCAGAGTACTTTCTCTATTGCACTGCAAATAATAAACACACAACTGGACACGGTTTGTTGAGCTAATCCTGCGTGACGGTCTTGCCCAATTTGGTGTTGGTATCCACCTTGTCCAAGAAATTTTAGTGTAGTTGATAATTTTATTATGTCTGGAATCGCTGTACACCTCTGCGAAGCTTTTAACTCATTTCTTATACTATCCAAAACATACATAAACGCGCTTTTGTTCAAGCGGAAATTTTGAACAAAACTAAAAAAGCAAAAATATTTGTGAAAAACTACAACTCTATTTGTTTTTGCAATTTACCTCTTATCACTAAGTTCCATCACATTCGAGTGCTCCCTTATGATTCTCCGTTGAATCCTTTCATTGTCTGCGTCATCATTTTCCATCCATAAAGCCACAGAGTCCATTTTAGTGAAATTAAAAAACTTTTTTTACTGTATATACTGCCGCCAAATTTTTATTTATTTATTTTATTGTTTCGTGCTATTCACAGTTCTTGACGTTTGAGGCCAGTAATGCTCACTTTTAACAAAAACCCTCACGAAATGAAAGTAGGCAGCACTGCCACTAATGCGAATGAGTTACAGAGTACGAATTGGTTTTCGAATCGCACTTGGTTTTCGAATTGAATCACCTTTCGTATCGCATTACAGAGTAGGGCCCCTGATGACGTAAATAAACAGCACTAGTGTTTATAATGCTTCTGAATTCAGACGATAGAGTGTGTTATGGCCAGAACAAGCTGATAGTACAATAATACAGAGAATATAGACTTCGACATCGATATGTGATAGTTATAGATTACACTGTGTGACAGTGAAAATATATTGGGAGTATGAATGTATAAACTCGTAATTGTGACTAACTTCATATCTATCATACGCGCCGTTTTTTTGACATTGACAGCTATTCTATCTCGAAGAGCGCCAAAAATACTATAAGAATTGATCTGTCAAATAATTTTCATAATTTTACAAAAGTGTTTTACTATAGCTGAAAATGTCGAGTTTCGTGCCAACAAAACAACATTTGCGGGAAGTTTTAATTTGCTTCTTCCATTTAAAGAAAAACGCAACTGAAGCACATCGTTTACTCACTGAAGCTGACTGTGCTATAGACGTTAGAATGTGTCAGGTGTGGTATGCCCGTTTCAAAAGTGGTGATTTTGATGTTGAAGACAAGGAATGTTCAGGCGGCCCGAAAAAGTTCGAAGATGAAGAATTGAAGGCATTACTCGAAGAAGATTCATGTCAAACGCAAGAAAAACTTGCAGAATCTTTAGGAGTTGATCAATCAACCATTTCTAAACGATTAAAAGCATTGGGAATGATTCAAAAGCAAGGAAATTGGGTGCCATACGAATTGAAGCCGAGAGACGATTTTTCACATGTGAACTGCTGATTGAACGACAGAAAAGAAAGGGTTTTCTGCATCGTGGATACGTCACGATAACCCAAAGCGTAAAAAATCATGGGGTCTTCTCCAGACATTGCTCCTTCTGATTACCACTTGTTCCGATCGATGACACATGGCCTGGCTGAACAGCACTTCCGTTCTTTCGAAGAACTCAAAAAATGGGTCGATTCGTGAAAAGCCTCAAAAGATGAAGAGTTCTTTCGACGCGGAATCCGTATGCTACCAGAAAGATGGGAAAAGGTTGTGGCTAACGATGGACAATACTTTAAAGAATAAATTTATAATCACTTTTTCACAATAAATGTCCAAATTTCGAAAAAAATACGAGTTTATACATTCATACTCCCAATACTTTCCTCGAAACAAAGCTTAAATTGTAGGTATAGTCAAGCAGAAAAAAACTGCATACTCAGAATTTTGAATTTACTTCAAAATCTGAACTAATGGCCGAAAAACCCATTTTTGGTAGGTTAAAGCACGTACTTGCCCGTAACTTTATTTTTATTTATTCGATGAGTAAGTTTTTATACTTCATTTAAAAGAGTATAAAATTTATTCATTTAGCTGCTTCCAACGATATATAAATTGATAATATATTTTAAGAAATACCAGAGTTAGGGGGCAAAATATAACGAAAATTTAAACTTTTTTATTTTTTCATTTTTAATGACGTTTTAAACAACTATTTTGTTTACCAGTCAGTGTATACATAAAGGTATAAATAAATAAACAACATTTAATTCTGTTTCCAACGAGCTATAAATTTTAAAAAATCCATCCAGGTTTGACTGAGATATTCGACTTCAAGCACCACTGGAAAAAAATGCGTACATTTTGAAGCTGCTGCACTGTATGCTTAAATAGTTGGAATAATACTGGTATACAAATATTTACATATCTACGTACAAACTTTGACTAATACTATAAATTATAAGATATTTTTTAATCTTGCTGTAATAGGATGTTGTAAAAATAAATAAATAAATATTTTTTGTGTGGTCAAATAAAAAAGTTAAATAAGTCAGCCACACCTCAATGAATTTTGAAAGTTTAAAGCTCGTTGAAAACAAAAATGCATCCAGTTTATTTTCAAATACTTTTATATATACTATTCAAAATTAAAAACCTTAAAAATTGTTTCAATTTTATTTTGCGCTCTAACTCCGGTATACCTTAAAATATATTATCAATTAATATATCTTTATAAGCAGCTAAATGCCCTCTTTTGAATAACATATAAAAACTTAAATGTTGGGTAAATAAAAATAAAGTTACGGGTAAGTATATGCTTTAACTTATCAAAAATGGGTTTTTTGGTCCTAAGTCCAGATTTTGAGGGTCAATTAAAAATTCTGAGTATGCAGTTTTTTTTGCTTGACTATACCTACTACACGTGCAAACCTCGAAAAAAGTATATTCAAATTTTTTTTTTCACTCTGTGTATACTTTTTTGTGATCAAAGTGTATAAAATACTCTTTTTCCATTATCTTATTTTAGTTTTTCTTGTGATTGTATAATTTAGAAATGCTGTGAATTAAAAACTTTACAAATACTTGTATTTAATTAATTTTCTTTTTAATACATATATACAAATTTGGTGTTTAACACTTTTATAAGGAAAAAAAAGTTAGCCCTTTTTTAAAGAAAATACGCTTTTTTTCTACATTTTAGCGGATTTTGAAAAACAAAAGTTGGCCACAATGGTGAAGTGTATGCACTGTGGTGGAGTATGCGCGCAGCAGTGCGTTATTTGAATTGGAATATATGTATCAGAGAATATACAGAGAATGGAAACTTTACCATTACACATGGTGCCAAGTGATTTAGTAGACCTACCACAGTAGTGCCCAGCGATTTAGTAGACCTACCACAGTAGTGCCAAGCAATTTAGTAGACCTACCTCAGTAGTACCAGTCGAACCAAAAAGCAGAGAATGGAAAGTCTTCCTCTTCCTCCTAATTTTTTGAAAAATTTGCGTTTTTTATGTCGCTATAGCGGACAGACATATATATAAGTTCACCTCAGTTTTGTTGTTGTTGGTGGTGAAAAATAAATCAGCTGATTAAATTTACACATTTTCTAAATTGAATGCAAAAGTAAAAATTTTTGCAATATTCTTTAATTTAAACGATAATAAATTATACAATAATATATTTCTTTATCTTTGTCGGCAGACATTTTCATTATCAACATAGAGGAGTGCAAAAATGAGAAGGATGGACTGCGCCAGTAAAACGCCAGTAAAACGATATATGCAAATGCGATTGATGAGATGTTAAAATTCTGGATTGGAACAGAATTTTCATCTTGGTGAAAGCGGAAATACGTAAAAAAGTAAGTAACCAAACAAAACGGAGCTGTTCTCTTGTTCTAAACAAAAAAATTGTTATTTGTTTTCAGTAAGTGCAACAAATTTTGTAAATGAAGGCAGAGCGTTGAGTTTAGAAAAAAACTGTTTATCCACAATTAAATATAAATTATTAGTTTTGAAAAAAACTGTTTTAGTCACTATTAATATTATAAAATTATTCACGCAAAATAAAAAGATAATCCAATATTTTTGACGCGGTGAATAATATTCATGGATATGTATTGCCGTGCTAACAAAACGAAAATGTATGCAAAAAAAAAGTACGCTTTATCAAAAATTGTACTAAATAAAATTCATTCAATTAAAACTTTTGGTTCTTACTTATGTGAACTTATTAGTAAATAAATATAATAATAAATGAAATCAGGCATCTATTCAGTTTGGTCTTTATGAAAAAATTATGAGTAAACAAAAAGGTTTTGTTCATCGAATGAACTACGAATATAACGCTTTTAGACATATAAATAGTTTTTAGTTTTTAGCAAAAAATCATAGTTGGTACGATTTCAATATTTTGATTGTTTTTTTTGAAACATTTCATAACACAAAAAATATAACATATAGGAATAGGAGTAAACTCAAAGGAAATAGTAAGGCAAATAGTAAAGTGTAACAAAAAACCATGAACATCAGCAATACTTTTTGGTTCGACTGGTACTACTGAGGTAGGTCTACTAAATCGCTTGGCACTACTGTGGTAGGTCTACTAAATCGCTGGGCACTACTGTGGTAGGTCTACTAAATCACTTGGCACCATGTGTAATGGTAAAGTTTCCATTCTCTGTATATTCTCTGCCAAAAAGTATTGCTGATGTTCATGGTTTTTTGTTACACTTTACTATTTCGCCTTACTATTTCCTTTGAGCTTACTCCTATTGATATATGTTATATTTTTTGTGTTATGAAACGTTTCAATAATTGTTATTTTGTTTTTGAGCACACAATTTTATATGTCTAAAAGCGTTATATTCGTAGTTCATTCGATGAACAAAACATTATTGTTTACTCATAATTTTTTCATAAAGACCAAACTTAATAGGTGCCTGATTTCATTTATCATTATATTTATTTACTAATAAGTTCACAGAAGTAAGAATCAAAAGTTTTAATTGAATGAATTTTATTTAGTACAATTTTTGATAAAGCGTACTTTTTTCGCTATGGTGCTAATGGTTCAAGGCATTGGTGGGCAGCCTTGGTCTCAGCCATCAGCATATTTTTTTGTACATGGTTCGTGCAAGGGGGAAGTAATCAAAAAATATGTATTTGAGGCCATTTCACAACTCCAAAGAATAGGTCTTTATCCTTGCCAGTTTGTTTGCGACCAGGGAACTAATTTTCAGAATTTTGCTTCCATTTTAGGAGTTTCGGATGATGTCCCGTATTTTGTTGTCAATTCCCAGGAAATTATGTTTTTCTATGATTCTCCCAATTTACTTAAAAGTGTTAGGAATTGTGTAGAAAATGATAAGAATGTCGTAAAATTCAATGATAGTAAAATTAGTTGGGGCGATGTTGTGACCTCTTACCTTTTAGATTCGAAATCAGCTATTCGATGTGTTCCCAAACTTACTCCGGGACACATTTACCCTTCCAATTTTCAAAGAATGAAAGTTAGGTTAGCTGCCCATGTATTTTGTTGTTTTTTGACAAGCTTTTCGATATTTTCAATAGCTGCCATGTCAACTCCCCTCAACCTTTAAAAAAAGCTTTTTGTGGCTGTCAGGACCAGTTAGATTTTTTGATTGAAGCTCTTAAAGGCCATGATTATAGAAGGTAAATTAGGTCGCAATATAAATAATAGTTTCTCTTTTGTTAAAGGGTGGATTTTAAATATAAATAGCTTAAGACGTTTGTGGCACTTTTTGTCATTGAAAGGATTCTCCAACATAATGACAAAAAATCTTTGTCAGGACAGACTGGAACATTTCTTTGGACAGATTAGGAAAGGTGGCGGGAATAATGTTAGTATTAACCCTTCCGGGTTTTCATCTAGTTTTAGAAATCGTTGGGGGCTACAATATGTTAATGTTGTAGTAGCAGGTAATTGTGAACCAATTGTAGATTTTCAGGATATTCCCGCGTCGTCTAACTCCCTTTTAAACGTATGTAACGATCCCCTAGTACAAAACCGATCTTGGCAAGAATTTCAAAGCTTGCCAAGACCCCAAGAATCGGTTTTCGCGAATGTCCCAATTGAGGTCGATTTCGAGGCAGTTAAATTTTTAAAACAGAATGCATTTGCGTATGTTAGTGGTTATATTTATTTAAAATTTTATAGGTTGCATAGTTGTTTAATGCCATTGCCATATTTGGCGAAGAGAGCGCGTCAGAAGATTCTCTGATATGTATGTTTCATTTCAGTATGTGTGTGTGTGTGTAGGAAATGATTTTATATTTTAGAAGTTTTGTCTTTTCTGTCTGTGAACGCAATAGCTTTTCATGATCGTATTGTACATTGTAGTGCAGAATGTAGGGAAAACTTTCCTATTCAAATTGATATTGCGGAACATAAAAATGATGAGCAACATTGGGTTATTGTGCACCTACAATTTTATTTCAGTATATGGATGTAGGATGTAATATACATCTCTTATATTTTAGAATATTTCTGACCAGTATTGTTCTAAATTAAGAAATTAACTAATTATTCTGTGAGTGGAAAATAAATAAATAATTGAAGTAGAATCAAAATTTGTATGTACCATTAAGGGTAACATTTGTTAACTTACTGGGATTTTTGTTTATAAATCTTTTGTCTGTACTTCAGTGTCGAAAACGACACCACCCAAAAAAAAAAAAATGCGAAAAAATATGTACAAATAACTTAGAGCTTATTTCTTCAGGAATGTATTCTTTAACTATTTCACCCCATAAAAAAGAAGAAAATAACTGTGGCTAGGGGGGAATAACGGCACTGACAATTATATTGTATGAATTCTTATAACAATGATGTATGGATACATTTAGAAATTGACAAATTTATTTAATTTTATTATGAATTAAATTTTTTTTTTAATCCTAGAATACTAATGCTATCTTTTTTATACGTAAATACTAATTCTCGAGTCGAATCGACTAACATGTATTTAAACCTGATTTTTTCAGTTCTTGCCAATAAATGTTTATTATACCAAATACTATTATTTTAATATGTTGTTAGTAAAAATAAAACAAAAGTTTTGCCGTTTTGAGTTTTTCAGTTTAAAAGATACTGAGAGAAAAACTGTGCAACAAAATATAAACGGTGTTAGTCGAATCAACTACCATTTAATGAAAGGTTGACGTTTTCGTAGAATAAAAACATTATTAGTTTATTTAACACTATCATTTTTAGGTAAAAATTTTATTTATTCCTACACAAACACTCACACATACTGAAATGAAGCAACATACATATATTCCAATTCAAATAACGCACTCCTGCGCGCATAATCCACCAACGTGCATACACTTCAGCAGCGGCGTTGCCAGAACGACGATTTTAACGTCATTTTGACGATTTTTTGACCCAATGACGATTTGACGATTTTTGTTGAAAAATTACGATTTTTTAGATCAACAGCAACTGCATAAAAACTTTTTTGTTTTAAAATTTTTTCTGCCATTTTTATACATATAGTATATCACAAAAATGTCTCTTAACACACCAAAAAAAACGTTAGCCCCAAAGATCTGCTCAATAATAGACAGGTTTAAATTTATTTTTACCCTACTAAAAAGCTGCATAAAAAGCTGTTGAAATAGCAACTACTTATATTATTTAGAAAGAAAATGTGGTTCTGACTATTTTTTGAACTCAATACTACTAAGTGATAGTATGATGTGACAGAAGTAAGTTTCCAAAAACTTAAATATTATTTTAGTGAATTGGTTTTCAATAGTGATTATAAGATTTCTACATAAGATAATGTAAACATTACCTATTAAGCTTTTCTCGTCAGGAACTGGTACATCTTTTGAAGGAATAAAGACTAGATATATCAGTGTTGAACTTGATTTCCAATGATACAGTTTAATTATGCTTTCCATCCACAAATATTTTAAGACCAGAGTATTTAACTCATGATGTTAATAACTTTGATTTCAGACACAAAGCAACATTTTTGGAAAGAAAATATATTTACGTTGGCATTTATGCTAAAGAAAAATTAATAAGGGCCTTCATTAAAACGTGCAAAGCCTTGTAAACTTGTCAAAATTTATATGAAATTTGACAGTGTGTTTCAAAAGAAGTCAGTTTGATGTCACATCTTAAAAATGTGGGGGGCGAAAATTAATTTCACCAATTAGATGTTGAATTCAAGAAGATGTTGAATTTTGGAGTTTTTCTCTGATGACGATTTTTTTGTGAAAATTACGATTTTTTCTTACAATTTTGACGATTTTTGAAGTGAAGTTTCTGACAGCCTAGAACAGAATGATTAGGCGTTTTTATTTTTTAACTTAGAGCACGCTCTGCCAACTCTGATTTAATTTTAAAACGCATAGAGCACGAACTGTAATATAACAACTATTTATAACTAAGATTATTTTTCAACAAAGTTTTTTCAATCGTTAAATTAATTATTCTGAGCCCTTTTTTCGCCATTTCACATTTTTGTGTATTCTGCCAAAATATTTTTTTTAATCGTGCTCTGTCTGCTCAGTCAATTTCTTCTGAGCACGTAGAGCACGATCTGAGCGCTCTCTGATCACAAAAAGAAACACAATTACGTTTGCTCTGAGAGCTCAGAGCTAAAAAGAAACACGATTACGTTTTTTGACAACTCGTGCTCTGCTCAGAGCTAATAAAGAAAAACGCCTAATATTGCGTATGCTACCAAAGTGCTTCGCCGCACGATTGGGAGTCAGCAAGGTGAATTTATACCAGGTGAAGTTACCAGCAACTCATTCTTCTTCTTTCGTGGTCAATATCATAGGCTGTCAAAATCATTGTTAACTTTTGATTGTTAGTTTCGTCGCCATTACGGAGCAAAAACAAAAATGTGATGTTATTAATTTGTTGTACGGCTGATTTTGGTAGTTTATGATATCTGACGCAACAACAAAGACGTGTTGTTTTTGCCAAGATGAAATTGTTGTAATCTTGCTATCACCTTCTATATGATTTCACCATCAGGATTCAGTCAGTTTTTAGTGAAACAACTTTTTGGCTATTTGGTAATTTTTGGTAATACATTATTTGGTTTGTTGGTTTTTTTATTCCAAATGTATGAATAAATAAATGCCCAACATTTCGTTTCAAACGAAATCCTTTTTTTAGGAGACTATGAAAATTAAATCTAGAGGTTAATTTTTCAAAGTCATGACTTAAGTTCATGTCAATTTCGTTATTTGAAGTTATATATAAACAGGCTTAATGAACAAATGTAGTCATCACAACAACAATGTATATAGAGACGGGCAAATCAGACGGCCGTTTCGGAATCCGCCACAATTCCTCATCAGTGATCTTAGTGATAGTTCTTAATCTTTCAATATCCTATATAAGCTACTAATATTTGAAATCATAACCCAGAATTACGGATTTGATTCCAAATATATTCACTGAATAGAGATATTGAAAGAAACTACCACTACCGTTCTATACACTTATGTTGTTGTTTTTTCCCCATTGTAGCTAGTCTGCATAACAGTTCGTTATTTGAAAGTCTAGTACATGGGAGAGTGTGTGTGTTTGTGAGAAAATGATTCTAGGTGTCATTTCCCATGTACTAGACTTTCAAATAACGAACTGTTATGCAGACTAGCTACAATGGGAAAAAAACAACAACATAAGTGTATAGAACGGTAGTGGTAGTTTCTTTCAATATCTCTATTCAGTGAATATATTTGGAATCAAATCCGTAATGCTGGGTTATGATTTCAAATATTAGTAGCTTATATAGGATATTGAAAGATTAAGAACTATCACTAAGATCACTGATGAGGAATTGTGGCGGATTCCGAAACGGCCGTCTGATTTGCCCGTCTCTATATACATTGTTGTTGTGATGACTACATTTGTTCATTAAGCCTGTTTATATATAACTTCAAAATCCTTTTTTTTTTTTTTTTTGAGAAAAAAGTAAAGTTATAAAGAGTACTATTTTTTTGTTGAGAATGTAACACAGTCAAATATACTTTGCATCTCTTTCTACTATATACTTAAACAACAACAATTAAGGTGAAATCACATGTACGTAATATGTGTGAGAAAAATTGCTGGCTTTATACTCCAAATATGTTTTTTTTTAATTTACTTTCTATTCTCTGCTTGAGGGTGTGTATGAAACGGTAAGTTTTTACTCGATAAAAATAGTGGTTAAACAAAATTTCCTATGGTGAGAAAATTTGTATTTTTGCTGTGCAAAATGGAGATAAAATTTTGACATTGAAAATTTTGACATTTCCGGTTGAGGTTGTAAACAAATAATATAATAAAAACAAATAATGGAAAAAAAATATTAAATTTTTGTGTATTTTCATGTTATTATTATTGCAATGAGAAATAAGTATACCCACAAATATATTTTTTCTTTATTAATTGCGATAATTACGCAAAAAGAAAAATATGAACTAAATGCAAACAGAAATATGATTGAAAAAATAAATATAAATTCATTTACTTCCAGGTTTTGTTTGCGTTCTAATTTTTTCTGTTCATATCGTCCATAGCTATTCTTTTTTCCATAAGATATTTTCTATCCCTATTATATGAAAACAGTAAATATTAGTTTTAGTTATTAAAACATGAATTTTTTTGTTTTTTTTTTTTTTGTTTGTTTTTGGAACAGACAAAAGAAGTATTCAAGAATACAGAACTCAGACAAGTTTTACGTCCATTGTACTATATCCTGTGTTCTCTTTTGCTATTCTTTAAATCTACCAGATTTATTAATAAATCTTAGCAGATCCTGCGGTGTAAGAGAGCTCAGGTGTTCGTCTCCCAACACTCCAGTACCAAATATGCTTACTTTGATCCGGCAGAAAGCGGGGCAGACACTAAGAAAGTGGTCCCCCGTCTCTTCACATTCTTCCTCCAAACCACAGGAAACACAAAAGGCACTAGCTCCTAGGCCAATCATATGCAAATGTTTGGCCCAATAGAAATGACCTGTATATAATCCCACCAGCTGCCTACAACTCTTTCTGTTAAGTGATAACAGAAAGTCTGTTAGACGCTTCGAGATAACAGGTAACATGGTCTTTGTCTGTCTAAAGCCCCTCAGGTCTTGATGGCTGTAGACGACAAAGAGAGTACAGGTCCTCGACCCAGGAAACCAGTTTCCAAACCCTTTCTGGTCAGAAGGTCAGCCGATTCATTTCCTGAGTGTCCAGGAACCCATATCAACAGCAGGCTATTGTGTTTTCCAACACAACTAAGCCTGGATTTACAATGCATAACCAGTTTAGACGTGGTTAGAGGATTAAGCAAGGATTTAAGCGCAGCCTGACTGTCACTAAATACACAGATACTCCTTTCTCTCCAACCATTATCAATAACATGGTTCATTGCCTTGATGATTGCAAAAATTTCTGCTTGAAAAACAGAAGCATACAACCCAAGGGAGAAGTGAAGGTGCACTCCATCATTTTCAATAAAGATTCCAGAACCCGAACCGAATTCTGTTCTGGAGTCGTCAGTGAAAATACGCTTACAATCAACTCCCGCCCCAGGTCCCGGCAAAAGCCAAGTTTGGGCCTCTGGAATTTGTATTGTATAGCGCTGTTTTAAAACTGGAATTGTTGGCATTGTATCGGATGGCATTGATAGAACTGTTAGATCCATATCAGTACCTTCAACAATGTCACCAAAATCCCAGCAAGTGTCATACCAATACCCATTGCGTTTAAGCCTACAGATGGCTTTGACAGCCTCTCCTTTAGCAAAAATATCAAGGGGTGGTAAGTTGAGCAATGCATCCAAGGATGGGCCAGGTGTTGTAGGAACAGCAAATGGCCACAGTCCTTTGAAGTCTGGCAAGAGCTTTCCTAACGCTGTCAACATTAAGTCTGCTCCACCAGACTATGGATGCATAGGTTATGATGGGTCGAATCATAGCCTTATAAAGCCATAAGACTTTATAAGGTGATAAGCCCCATGTTTTGCCAAAAATAGCCTTACATTGGCAAAAAGCTGCCAATGCTTTGAATATCTTTAGCTCAACATGAGAACGCCAAAGAAGTTAGTATCAAGAATGACTCCTAGATATTTCACTTCTTGGGATAGCTGAATAGCGATTCCTCTGAGTACTGGTAAAACGATAGCCCGTTTGAGCAACACCAAGAGTCAATCATATTCAGGGCAGTTTGGGCTTTCCTACAAACATACCCGACCGATTGGCCCGTGATTAAGCAGGCAACGTCATCGGCATAGGCCTGTGTGTATATACCCGACTCATTTAGGGAAACAAGCAGAGAGTCAACCAGCAGACACCACAGCAGTGGAGAGAGTGCGCCCCCTTGGGGACATCCTCTATTCACGCCACAAGTAACGGATTGACCTCAATCAGCTTGAAACATCATAAGCCTATGTGACAGCATTGAGCGAATCCAGTTAATAAGAACCGGATCCACTCCATGCTGACCTGCATTGCACATGCTCAATCCGACATACCAGATTTGGCAGGACAAGATTTTCCCCATTGGTAAGCATGCTGAAATAAAGAGAGGGAGGATGTAACAATAACGACTCACTACGGATGCGGTGTTCAACACAGCACTCAAGACATTTTAGTAAGAAAGACATCATACTAATTAGTCTAAAGTTTTTGGGATTGGTATAGTTGTCCTTTCCAATTTTTGGAATGAATACAACTTTTACCAACCTCCATTGATGAGGTATGTGAGTCAGAGCCAAACTGGAGATGAAGATCTTCCCCTCCCTCTTTCAGAGCAACTGGGAGTATACCATCCGGACCCGGAGATTTGAAGCTGTCAAAAGAAGCAATAGCAAACCTAATCGCATATTCATTCGCCACCCACCAGTTACGCTGCAAAACTGTCGAACTAACCCTCCCCGCTTCCGGAAAAGTGGGATGTTGAACAACAGAGACCTGATTGCCCGGAAAGTGAGATTCCAGCATTAAGCTGAACATCTCACTCTTTGATTCCGTGAAAGTGCCATCAGATTTTTTGAGTGAACACAGTCGGTTGGCTTGACCCATTTTGAGGATTTCCGCCAACCTAGCTGTTTCAGACATAGTTTCAATACCGCTGCAGAAATTTCTAATGGAAGCCCTTTTCGAATCTCGAATTAGCTTTTTATACTCCTTCTGCTTTTGACGATATAGAGCCCAGTGCTCATCAAGATTTTCAGCAAATTATTTAGTAAGACTGAGCAACAGAGAATATACATATATTCTCTGCTTAGCAATCATATAAATCCATTGGCAATCGAGCTACTGGATTATTCCAATGAAGTTAAAAGATTAAAAAGGCATCACATTCTAGATTTACCATACAGGATGTAAACATAATAGTTTCGTTGTAAATATGAATACATGAATGCATGATGGTTGAAGCCCACAATGTCTCATTAAGCATGTGATATCATGGGTTCCAACAATCATGCATTCATATTAATTTTAAATTATAATACTGTAAATAAATAAATAATATTATGAATTAAATATATATATTATGTATTACACATGTTAGCATAGAGATTCGTTTGTAAATATTTTTGGGCCTATTGGAGAACAATATTTACCTAACTATTTCTCTCATTGCTATATAATTTGCTTAATGTCTTAAGATAGGTACAAATAAAATGAATTATAAAAAAAAAATAAAAAAATATTATTTTTCCGCTCTTTCATGACAACATGTTGTTTCCCAAAAATTGGGCAAACGATGCATCTTGCCGTTCAGAAGACACAACAGTTTAAAAACAACTGCTGGCAATTTACAAACAACAGTTTAAAATTTTGTGTATCTTCTGAACGCAACCAATGTGATTATCGGCTTTCTTATCAGGAGACACTTACCTACTTACACGTCTACTCGTTACTGCTGTTGGCCGACGAAAGAAAATAAGTTTTATTTGTTCGCCGCCATCTGCTTGTTATTTCGTTGTTTTTCTTTCGTTTAGTTTTTAACATGGCGTCATTCAGCTTGATAAGTGTGTTCAAGGCTTGACTCCTGGTTTATGCAATTGCTGGGCTGCATTTTTCTCCTTAATGCACAATTTTTTTAGACCTTGCTATTTTTAGTTATTTAATAAAATAAAGTATCCCTTCATGGTCAAGTAATAAAAACAATAACTTGACAAAAGTAATAAAAAATTAACAATTCAAATGATAAAGTAAACAAAAGATAATAAAGCGGTGGTGCCTACTGCTGCCAACAATGACAACGCGAAGCTAGATCAATCCTCTAACTCTACAAATATTTCGGATCCTATCGAGAGCCTATCTGGGAACTCCATTGTTTTGGAGGATATCAAGGTCGATAGTCGCTCTATCTAGGCCAACTTGTAGTGAGGTCGTGGCTAAAACTCTCCTTATTGCTGTAATAGGAAAGGCTGGGCTCAACCAGTCGTTATGTGATGCAGAGCTGAAGCACTACAAAACCCAACTGAGCAGAGATATCCACTGGCCCTGATACAAAGGCTATGGGGTATTCATAGGAACATTAAAGGTGAAGTGTTCATTTGGCGGTATCCAGGATGCCCAGTAAATGGTGTAACAAATTCATTGTTTCCACAGAGGGAAGCGATCAGTTGGATTTCAGATAATGATCTGTCTACAGCAGATGTTCTTTCCTGTTGTAGTGCCCAGAACCCAAGAATTGGCACGAGATCTAGAAAAGTACTTTCGCACAAGAAGAATGGGCTTGGTAAGTTTAGGTAACGCACGATTTTAAACGATGAGGGTTCAAATAGACCTAGAACCTGCCTTATAGCATCTCTTCATCTTACAATCACTAAACTTGGTCAGTTTTGTTTTACCACCACTTCCAGCGATAGTTGTTAAATTTGTGGAGTACTGCGAAAGGATGAATTTAGAGCTCATGTTATATTGTGACGCTAATGCACAGACGTTATCTAGGGCAGCAGTAATTGCAACGAAAGAGGGACTCATTTTTTAATCAGGGAATATACAGAGCAAGGCGAATTTATATCAGGTGAAGTTACCAGCAACTCATTCTTTTTCTTTTTTTCGTGGTCAATATCATAGGCCATTATGGCCGTAACAACAAAAATATGTCGTTATTATTTTGTTGTGCGGCTGATTTTGAAATTTTATGATATCTGACGCAACAACAAAGATGTGTTGTTTTTGCCATGGTGAAATTGTTGTATTCTTGCTATCACCTTCTACATGATTTCATCATGATACAGAGAATCGAAAGTCTTTCTCCTAATTTTTCGAAAAAATTGCGTTTTTATGTGGCTATAGAGGACATTCATATGTATATATGAGTTTACCTAAATTTTGTTGTTGTTGGTGGTCAAAAATAAATCAGCTGATTTAATTTTCACATTCTGTAAATTGAATGCAAAAGTAAGTATATTTGCAATATTCTTTAATTTAAACGATAATAAATTATATATTTTTATATTTCGTTATCTTTGCAGGCAGAAATTTTCATTACCACTATGGAGAAGCGCAAAAAAGAGAAGGATGTACGGCGCAAGCAAAAGAACATTTTTTTCAACTGAATTATATAGGGGTTTTCATGAACAACTCAATCTCTGTTTACGATATTACAAATGATCCAAAGGGGCACAATTTATTTTTATTCTTGTAAATAAAATCACTACAAATTCTTTTTTTGTATGGTGCACCCATATTTGGGTTATTTTGTATCAGTGTAACATAATTTTTGCACTGTAAATTTTATATTTACAATTTAACGTAAAATATTACCATTTAATCTCGAATATAATTCTTATAGTGTGTTCACATGGAGGTTGAAAATTGATTTTCGTTGCCCAAAATTCGATTTTCAGTTCAGACGGCATTTAATTTTTCCTCTGTCAATTTTTATTTTTTGAGATCATTTACTTTTCACAAACTTTTTACATGTTTGGCAGATACCAAAAAAAAGTACTAAAAATTGTAATAGATAGAATATTGTAGTAGCATTCTCTCAATTATCTCAGAAACATAGAGTTGCATTGCGAAAAATCAAAACGTTTTTCATTGAAAATCGGCTGAAAATCAGATTTTCATTTGACAATTGTTCTATGACGAAAACTCAATTTTCAAGGGATTTTTAGCCAAAATCGATTTTGGGCACCAAGCCGCTATGTGAACATACTATTAGCTAAAATTATAAAACATTAACTGTATTTATGTGGCGAATATACAAGCATATTTTGTATGTATAAATTATAAAGACTGACCTAACTTTAGTAACTATTTACAAATTGTTTTTGCATATATATCCCTGCCTTAATTTGTTAAGGCCCTAACAACCAATTTTTCCCTATAGAGTTTTTGAAGGGTTATAATAAAGCGTGTCCACTTTCATCTGTAAATTTTAAAAACCTACACCGAAAACTTACTACATTTTCTTTTATTTCAATTAAAAATTCTTGAAGCAGTACTCCAAATATCAAAATGTTTTTTGCTTCTCCTGTAAAATTTTAAAAATGGGTGTAAGGGCTTTAGTCCCCTTTTAGACACAGCGATTTTCATGCGATTTCTCTCTGCGACTTGCTGTTTTTGGGCGAGGGAAGGGAAACGAAAAGGAGCGAGTCCCAATCGCACGTACCAGCGATTTTGCTGCGATTTTTTGACGTTTGCTTTTTACAATATTCGTGTCATATGTTTCTTCACAAATTTCAATTCACTTTTTTACATTTTTATGGTGGCAAATTTAGACTTGATTTTTAATTGAATTAAATAAATTGTGCAAATTGTTATAAAATAAAGTGTGAAAATTGTTTTTTGGTGGGAATGGAGTCCAAATGGAGTAACGAGACGGTGGAAAGCCTAATAGCCCATTACCAGGAGCACACATGTTTGTACGACGTTTCCAGTAAGGAATACGTCGATAGAAACATGAAGGCATTTATTGCACGAGAAAATGCAAATTATAAAGCCGGACGTAACAGTCCAAAGCATTAAAAAAAAATAATAAATTTAAGAGCACAATATGTACGGGAACACCGACTTGCAGAGCAGTCACGAAAAAGCGGTGCTGGCATAGAGGAGTTGTATATCCCAAAAACACGGTATTACGATCAGCTCAGTTTTGTAGAGCAACATATACATATCCGCGATTCATTATCAAGTATTGGAACAGTAAGTTATATAATTTAGAAAAGATAGACACTTTATTTAATTTCATGTTTTTTAAGCACACACAGGAGTGGAAAACTGCACTACATCAAATATTGAAACTGTAAGTCATATAATGTGGGGAAAGTTAGACACTTTATTCAATTTCATTGTTTATTTATTTTTTAGCACACACAGGAAAGTGTAGATACAGAAGAAAGTGGAAGAAGTTGTGCTACCGTCGCAGAGGCGATAACCAGTAAAAGATGCAACACTTACTCATCGAAAACTCCAAAAAAAATAGAAAGTTGCCTTCTATATAAACGATATTATACATATTTGATTGAGGAGTATTTAACAAGATAATCAACTAATTATGAATTCAACTAACACTAAATGAATTCAGCAGTACATAGTTGAAATTTTTTAACTATATTCATTTATATATACCACTTTTGTACGCAACGGCTCATATATAAGAGTAAATAGCCCTATTCACACCTTACAGTAAAGTGCTTAGTAACCATTACTGGTAAAAAGAAAAAAACATATTCTAATAAAGATATTTTTACAGAAAAGTGAAAGACACACACAAATATTGAGCCACGTAACCGGAATCCGTGACGAGTTGCCTGTCTCCCATCGGACGCGTCCCCAGGTGGCGGATCGGGGAATTCCCGGCAGATATGCAGGGTATTTGGGAAATAAAATACCACACGAGTACCAAAACAGGCAAGGAGTCGATGGCCTAGTCAGCCGTCATTTCTTTAAAAAGTATGACTACGAAAATTTCAAACAAGCCTCGGATACGAATACGATCTTTTGGAAAACGACCCGGAAATGAAAAGGATAACGATTTGAACATCTGTACTTGGAACGTGCAAGCTTTTCTAAGGCCAGGTGCACTACAGGAGTTGAAAATGGTGCTTACGGAACATCAAGTGGACATCGTTGCATTGCAAGAGATTAGATGGGCAGGAAATGGTATCCTGCAGGATGGAAAAAAAATGTGCGACGTATACTACAGCGGCCGAGAAAAAAGGGGCTCCTACGGAGTGGGTTTTGCTGTAAAGCACAAATACTAGCAAGCCGTCATCGGCTGGAAACCGATCAGCGATAGGATTTGCTATATTCGCCTCAAAGCTTGTTTCTACAACATCAGCATAATCTGCGCATATGCGCCTACCGAAGACGCAGTGGAGTCTATAAAGGACCAGTTCTACGATCAGCTAGACATAGCGTTTGGGCGTTGTCCCAAACATGACATGAAAACTATTTTGGGGGATTTTAATGCGAAAACTGGCAATGAGAGCATCTACCAAGGAGTAATTGGTAAGCACAGCATACATTTAGAAACTACAAATAATGGCGAGAAGCTTGTGAACCTGGCCGCGGCAAGAAATTTAGTTGTTAATAGTACATATTTTCCGCACCGAAACATACATAAAGGTACTTGGCGGTCGCCAGACCACCGGACGACAAACCAAATAGACCATGTGTTAGTAGATGCCCAACACTTTTCAAGTGTGTTGGATGTGCGGAGCTATCGAGGTCCTTGTATTGGCTCAGACCATTTTCTCGTGAAATCCAAAATTCTACTAAGGATTTCAGCCGCAAAATCGAAACAAACGGCAACAATAAATTTAATATTGAAGCGCTAAGGCAACCCGATGTAGCTACTGAGTACGCCAGTATGGTTTCCAAGAAATTGGAACATGCCAACACGCAAACCATCGACGACCATTGGCAGAGCTGCGTCGATGCGCTTTTAACATCCGCCAATGAGGTCCTTGGCCCCCGGCGGCCGAGGCAGCGTAATCCATGGTTCGATGAAGAATGTTCGAAAGCCATTTAGGTGAAAAATAAGATCCGAAGAAATATGCTACAGCGAGCGACCCGCAGTAGTATTGATGCGTTTAACGCTAAAAGAAGAGAGGCGTATAGACTTCTGCGTAGCAAGAAGAGACAGCATGAGAGAGATCAGTTGCAGGATATGCAAAATGCTTTCGACCGGAATGATGCCAGGAAGTTCTACAAAGAGGTTAAGAGGCAGCGAAACGGTTTTCAACCAATTAACACCTGCTGCAACGATAAACATGGCAACCTCTTAACAAAGAACGAAGATGTCCTTCGGAGATGGGCAGAGCATTTCAGCGAGCTCTTAAATAATGAAGCGTCATCTCACTTATACGAGCCAACCACAACGCATGGGCTTGACGATGACGAGGTACCATCGCCAGATATTCTCGAAGTGGAAACGGCCATCATACGCCTGAAGTCGAACAAAAGAGCAGGATCTGATGGGATACCTGCTGAGTTAATAAAAGCGGCGGGTCCGGTTTTTACGCAGCAAATGCATCAGCTGATAACAAATATATGTACGCAATAAAAAATACCAGACGAATAGAACCTAAGCCTAATATGCCCTATACACAAGAAAGGCGACAAGAAGATATGTGAAAACTACAGGGGTATCAGCGTTCTAAATGTCGCGTACAAGATCCTTTCCTCCATCTTATGTGAACGCCTGAAACCCTTTATGAACAACATCATTGGGCCATACCAGTGTGGTTTCAGTCCAGGTAAATCAACCACAGACCAAATATTTGCACTCCGTCTAATCTTAGAGAAAGCCCGTGAGCACCAGGTCGATACCCACCATCTGTTCATCGACTTTAAACAAGCGTATAATAGCGTCAGAAGAGATGAGCTATTTACTGCTATGGAGTCGCTTGCCCTTCCAACCAAGCTCATCAAGCTTTGCAGAATGACCCTAACAAACTCACGCTGCACCGTCAGACTTTTTGACGATATATCCGAACCTTTCGATGCCATTCAGGGTTTACATCAGGGCGATGCGCTATCGTGTGACCTGTTTAATATAAGCCTTGAAAAAATAGTCCGTGATGCTGGTGTATATGTAGGTTGGTCGAGCGGTACTTTTATTTTTTCGCACGACGTGCGGAGTAGAATCGAAAAAGAACGGTGCGCACTTGTGTTACAGCAAAGAAAGAATGATTTTTTTTATTTCTAAATTTTTTACAGCAATAATTCAGTGATGGTACAAAATTTCTAATTCAGTCTTAAAACATAGAAAAAGTACAAAAGTACATAATTTTAAAAAAGGTACAATAATTGTTTCAGAAGCATAAAAATGCTACAGATAACTTTACTTAATTATGTGGTGACTGCCACAGTACTCCCTTCCTAGATTTTTTGCGTGATACGAGTGGAAATGCGAACGGTCTTTCCAACATTGTGGTAGTAATAATAGTAGGAGATACCGACGTTGGCGGCGGGTTAAAAACCAGCGATACATGGTTCTGTGAAGCGGGAGCTGATTCCTCATTAACGAAGTAAGCTGGCTTAAGGTGGTCGACTGATATTACCTGCTTTTTTCCTTTTATGATGATGATGAAAGTTTTGTCGTTTTTGGCGACTACTGTATAGGGTCCGTCGTATGGTTCGGACATCGAAGGTTTTACTCTGTCGTTTCTGACGTAAACGTGAGTTGACGCAAACAAGTCTTTGTTGACGAACGACTTGTTTCGCGTGTGCCATGAAGTTTCGACAGGGCGAATATTTTGTAGGTGCGCTCGTAGTTTGTCCACAAAAACAGAGTTCGGTTGCACATCTTGCTGTGGTGCAAAAAAATCACCTGGCAATCGGGTCGATGTGCCAAACATCATATCTGCCGCAGATGCCTTTATGTCATTTTTCACTGCGCTTCGTAAGCCTAGAAGTGTAAGACCTAAGTTATCGACCCACTCGTCTTTTCCAGTGGCAAGTATGGCGCTTTTTAATGAGCGATGCCATCTCTCTATAAGACCATTTGCCTGGGGGTGATAGGGTGAAGTGCGGTCGCGTTGAATGCCTAACGTCTCTAGTAATTCGGTGAAAATACGAGATTCAAACTGTGCTCCCTGGTCTGTAACGATTTTATGAGGAACTCCATAGCGTCCAACCCATTCGTTTAAAAACGCTCGGCATACGGTTTCGGCTTGCATGTCTGCCAATGGTATCGCTTCTGGCCATCTGGAGAAACGGTCTATAAACGTCAGACAGTAGCGAAAACCATGGTTCATAGGTAATGGACCGATGATGTCTACATGGACGATTTGGAATCGTTGATCGGGCATTTCCATGCGCTTTAACGCTGACTTGTTGTGTCGTGAGATTTTACTACGGTTGCAGCGAACACAGGCTCGAACGAACTCCTTGCACTCTTTTCGCATGTCAGGCCATACATACCGTTGTGATACCATTTTCAAAGTAGCGTTGGCGCCTAGATGCGCGAGGTTATGCAAAGACTGCAGTACCTGCAAACGAAAAGTGTGTGGTACCACCGGCCTGATGTTATTCGTAGCGACATCACAGAGTAACTGTTCTTGAGCATTCGGCAACCTAAAATATTTTAATTGCAATGAATGTCTTTTCTTACCATTTAATAGATCAGCAATATTCGGATCATCTTGCTGCGCTATTGCCATAGCTTGGTGATTTATGACTGATATCGTGTTGATGCGTGATAGCATATCTGCGGTTTGATTAGCTGTTCCAGGAATGTAGCGAAAGTCGGTTGTGAACTGGCCTATGAATTCCAGCTGTCTTACTTGTCGCGGAGACCCTTTGTCTGGTCGTTGTTTAAAGGCATAAACCAGCGGCTTGTGATCGGTGTAGATAGTTGCAATGTTTCCTTCGATCATGAAGCGAAAATGCTTGATGGCGAGGTAAATAGCAAGCAACTCTCTATCGTAGGTCGAGTAACGCTTTTCGGTGTCTGTCAAGCGGCGTGAAAAATAGCCTAGCGGCTGGGGATTGCAGTCAACTACCTGGTGTAGCACGGCTCCTACGGCGATGTCTGATGCGTCAGTCGTTAGCTCCAGCTTTGCGCCAATTTTAGGATATGCAAGTGCGGCGGCATTTGCTAGTTCATGCTTACATTGCTTAAAAACGGATTCCGCATCATCGTTCCAAACAATCGGTGTTTTATCGTTACGTGTATTTCCAATTATTAGCTTTTGTAGCGGGGCTTGATGTTCAGCAGCTTTTGGCAAAAATTTTCGATAGAAGTTCAGAGTGGCAATGAAGCTTTTGAGTTCTTTGGCGATAGTAGGTTTCGGTATGCGCATGATTGCCTCAACTTTTTCTGGGAGCGGTAGTATGCCGTGTTGTGTGATAAGATGGCCCAGGAATTTCAACTGAGTTTGACCAAACTCGCATTTAGATGGGTTAATTGTTAATCCTGCAGCGCGTAGTCGTGCGAACACGAGCCTTATGTGTTCGGTGTGCTCTTGAGGTGTCGATGATGCGATGCAAATATCATCGATGTATGGAAACACGAAATCTAAGCCACGTAGAGTTTCGTTGATAACGCGCTGAAAGGTTTGCGCTGCGTTGGATAAGCCAAAAGTCATACGTGTAAACTCGAACAGACCAAATGGCGTTATTATGGCTGTCTTCTTTACGTCTTCGGGTCGAACCGGAATTTGGTGGAAAGCTCGCTGAAGGTCGATTTTCCCGAAAATGGTTTTGTTGGATAGCATGGCGGTGCAATCTGATAAAAACGGAATTGGGTATCGGTCAGGCACGGTAATTTTGTTGAGCGAACGATAGTCTCCGCATGGTCGCCAACTACCATCTGGCTTCCTGACCATGTGGAGTGGGCTAGCCCAGTTGCTTTTGGATGGGCGGCATACTCCTATTCGCATCATGTACTCGAACTCGGCTTTGGCGGCGGCTAGCTTTTCAGGATCAAGTCTTCGCATGCGGGCGGTGACTGGATGCCCAACCGTCTCGATGGCGTGGTGAACAGCTGTTGATACAGGCTTTTGCATCGATGTCATCTCGGTAATGTCTTTGTATTCTATAAGCAAATCGAAAAATGGATTTCTAGCGTCGAAGGCTTTGACTTGCACTTTCGGCTCAATGCGAATGATGCACGGCACTTCGAGTTTGGTTTTGTTGTCAATTAGTCGATTTCGCTTCAAATCAATAATTAAATCAAAATGGCGAATAAAATCGCTGCCGATGATTGGCATACTTACGTCGGCTACCATGAAGCTCCACTCGAAGTGTCGACGAAGACCGAGATCAATGCACTGGCGAAGAATACCGTAAGTGTTGATTGCTGAGCCCGTTAGCTGCGAACAGCGAAATTGATGTTGGGCGAAGTTTTGCTGAATAGCGTGATTTTGGCAAGACGCTAAAATCGGCTCCTGTGTCGACTAAGTATTTGAGTTGAGTCGATTTGTCGGCGACGAAAAGTTGATTAACTCCAGCGATGCTTTTATCAACGGAGACGTCGCTGGAGGGTGCTGCGAGTCAATCTCGCTTGCTTAAGTCGTTATTGACTTTAGTGCGAGTACGATGACCACATGGACTGCGACAACGAGTGGCTGCATCTCCAAATGTTCGATGATACCAACAATCTTCGCTGCTGGGTGTCGTATTGTGCTGATGACTGCGCTGCCGACTGCGTGTACGGCTACGTTGACGTGTCGGTTGGACGGCGCTGCGTTGTCGGCTGCGCTCGCGAAAATCCAAATCGTTTAATTTTTTGTGAAGCGCGTTGATAGTGGCAGCCAGTTCCACAAGATTCGGTGTAGAGTCCTTGTCACATGTAGTTGAGCTGGTCAATGGCGAGATTGGGGTGGTCGAACAGATCTGGCGTTGAGATAAGGTCTCCATTACGGCATCGGCAACTGCGATCTGGACATCTGCATTGCCTTCGCGTGAAACCACTGAAGCTCGTACCAACTCAGGTAATCGTTGTATCCACATTGCACGAAGAGTTTCTTCCGTAAAGGAACTACCTGCAACTCGTCGCATTGCGTTGTACAATTGACTGGGGCGCTGGTTACCAAGCGCCATTTCTTCAAGCAGACGTTGAATTTTCCGCTGTTGGCTCTCGCCAAAATACAATAAAAGCTCGCGCTTCAAATACTCATACATACCCATGCCGGTGCTAAGCACACGTTGTTGATTTTCAGCTTTTCGGCTTATTTGCCCTATTGTTGGGAGCGTAAGCGGGTCTAAGGTTGCCATAATGTAGTAATACCGTTGAGTATCATTATTCATGTTACATGCTTTAAACCAATAATCGACTGAGGTAAACCACGCCTCCATGTCATTTGGCGTTATACGAGGCATTGGAATGCGAACATGCACATCGTTCTGCACATGAGCATTTTGCCGATATGACGAAAATGGTGGTGGCTCGTTACTCAGTCGCGATGCTAAAAATGGTGTTGCGTGTTGCTGTTGCATTGGCGGCCCGCTGCACTGTCGCGGTGGCTGTGCGGCATTTAACTGCTGCGAAACTAACGGTGCTGACGGAGGTACAGTTTTGCATAGAGCAGGGAAAACATTTTGTTCCTGCCGTGGCGTTGCGCCTTGTTCGGGCACGTTGTTGGAATCACTGCTGTGGCTGGCAGGTAGTGCTGAGCCTGCAGGGAAACTATCGCTGCAAGACACAGAGGTGCTGTCTGTTCGCTGAAGATGTTTGTCCATAAAAAAGATGAAAACGCGAGTACACGCGAAGCTAATAGAAAATTAGATCCGTAAAAATGCGCAATTTTTTTCACGTGTAAAAAATGACGTAGAACGTTGAATCGCGACGACTTATTTTACATACGTGTCTGGAAGCGGAGGACCCAGATCACGTCGGGGTCACCAATGTAGGTTGGTCGAGCGGTACTTTTATTTTTTCGCACGACGTGCGGAGTAGAATCGAAAAAGAACGGTGCGCACTTGTGTTACAGCAAAGAAAGAATGATTTTTTTTATTTCTAAATTTTTTACAGCAATAATTCAGTGATGGTACAAAATTTCTAATTCAGTCTTAAAACATAGAAAAAGTACAAAAGTACATAATTTTAAAAAAGGTACAATAATTGTTTCAGAAGCATAAAAATGCTACAGATAACTTTACTTAATTATGTGGTGACTGCCACATATACACCACTGGAATAATTTTTCAGAGACCATATCAGCTTCTAGCATATGCGGACGATATAGACATAATGGCATGTGACCAGCAACGCATTAGGGAGGTATTTGGAGGGCTAGAGCGCGGAGCTAAAAAAATGGGGATCAAGATAAATGAGGGCAAGACCAAATACATGTGCTGCAGTCGAAATAACAGCACACAACATCGGCTAGGCCAAAATGTCACCATTGAGCCGTACAATTTCGAAGTAGTAAATGAGTTCGTGTATTTGGGATCATGTGTTAAATCCGACAACAACACCACTATTGAAATAAGGCGTCGAATTATGCTCGCCAATCGCTGCTTATTTAGCTTGAGCTAAGTAATAAGATCGAGAGAAACGGCCCGCAAGACAAAAATATAGCTCTATAAGACCCTTATTATCCCAGTAATATCATATGGCGCGGAATCGTGGACTTTAACAACGGCGAGTAAGGAGCGGCTGGGGATTTTTGAGCGAAAGGTACTGCGCATTATTTTCGGGACAGTATGCATCAACGGAGAGTGGAGAATAAGATTCAACGACGAACTATATCAGCTGTATAGCGGTGTACCCCTAGAATGCAGGAGAACTGCCCAACGCGAAGAGTCTTATTCAGTGATCCTGTGGGCGCAAGATGTCTTGGCAGACCAAAGGTTAGGTGGATAGATTCTTTTCCGTAATTATTATATAAATTCTTAGTTTCCAAATCCAATTGAAAAGCAACATTTTTATTTATTTTTATTTGCACAAAACACACACAAAAATTCGTCTTTTTCTCCAAACTTATAATCTGTCCACCTAAATTTGAAATGGCGAATTTCAGCGAAATGCTCTCTCGTGTATCCGCACGTATTCTAGTGGTATCAAAAATTCAGCTTAGGCTAAAGAAGTAGATGGTACTGTCGATGATAAATATTCTAGTGGTTTTTTTTCTCTTTTTTCATTATCCTTTGTTCTCCCTTTTTTCCTTTTCCACTAGTATTTTATCTTTTCCACTTATTTTTTATTTTTATTTTTTACGCGCTTATATCAGTAAATTGAATATGAAGAATTGAACAGCGAACTCCTGTATCACTATATGAACATCATTTTGCAGTGAAATGTCTTCATAGATTTTGAGTTATTGTAACGGTATTTTCTTATTCAAAATTATTACTATCGCTTTTTACTTTACTATATTTTTGAATACTGTAGCATTGCTTTATTGTGGAAATATAATTTTGTATATCATAATTGTTTCAGTGTTAAAGGAGATGGAGATTAAGAGAAAATAATATTATGTTCAATAAAGAACCAAATTTATTTAAAAAAAAAATTTGTGTTCTGTTTTTCCATTTAAATTTATAGTCACTGGATGTCACTGAATCCGCCATTTTGAATTTTGAAAATTTAATGTTGGATTTGTAATCACTGATCACCGAAACCTCTGGATAGCAAGTTTCATTACGATCCATAATTTTTTTTTTTAAATCATCTGCCATATTGGAACCGCCATTTTGAATTTTGAAAATCTAATGTCAGATTCGTAATCAGCGACCTCAAAAACCCCTAGATATCAAGTTTCATTAAAATTTACTACATCAATATAAAGAAAATAATTTT
This sequence comes from Toxonevra muliebris, assembly GCA_963691655.1. Lineage (NCBI taxonomy): Eukaryota > Metazoa > Arthropoda > Insecta > Diptera > Pallopteridae > Toxonevra > Toxonevra muliebris. The sequence goes on along the minus strand of OY829328.1, from coordinate 45,844,876 downwards.
GTCGTCGTAATTTGGCTATTCGTCCCAGTGTGCGTCGCCTAGAAACATCCTGAATCTTGAGAAAAGTTCATAAGTTTTTTTACACAATTTGAAGCTGTTTTTTTCTTGGACTACTAAATAAGTATTACAAATAATAGAATTCGCCTTAAATACATATCGCATTAACTTGTATTGAGATGTTTCGGTGCAACTCGGCACAGGTTAATGAACTCCAAATGACCTAAATTTTTTTAAAGTGCTTTATATTAGAATAAAAACATTTAGAGGGTATGCGTAAAAAAAAAAAATAACTTAGAAAAATAAGGGACACCCTACTGTACATATACAGCACAACTATTCTATGACAATTATTTTATAAATACTCAACAATAATGCCCCATATATAACTCAGTGATTGCACTTTAAACCATTAAAATATACTTTCAAGCTAATATATACTTACATACTTAAGTACTTTTTTCATCCTTTGGTATATCTTAATTAAAAAAAATTGAAATGTATATTTGTAATGATTTTTATTTTTATGATAAGATTTATCAAACCTTATCATGTTGCCAATCTAGTTAGCGTTCCTGGTTAAAGTAACGCATAAATTTTTGCCTGATATTTTTAACCTCCGCTTTTCTTGGATTATGTGGCGTTTCGAAAGATTATGCAGCACTGGTTTCTTCTACCATATCAATCTGTTGGTAATGTCCAATATTAAAAAATTATGCAGAGCACAGCATGCCAGTGTAATCTTTTCAATTGTGCCGACTTTTAAATTTATCGCGGTTTGGAATACCTGGAACCTTTTTGATAGTACGCCAAAGACATGCTCGACCACATGCCAAGCGCGCGAAAGTCGAACGTTGAAAATTTTTTTTTGGATACTGCTTGTGTGATATGGGTACGGCTTCATAATGTGGCGTTGTAACGGGAAGGCATCATCCGCAACAATCACATATGGAAGGCGCCCAGAACTTCCAACTGGTGCATCTTGAGGCAAGCGTGATTCATCATCTAAAATCTTCCTTAGATCGCTTTTCTGCAATACACCTGCATCATTCGTACGCCCATTACTGCCAACGTCTACATATATGAAACGCAAATTAGCATCTACTAAAGCCATCAATATGATGCTATTGGTGCCTTTATAAATAGATATATTGAAAGTTTTTAATACATTTGCAGTATAGGTGCAAAATTACAAATCCATTACCTTTGTAGTTATGATAGTAAGCACCTTCGTTGCGTGGCGATCGAAATTGAATGTGCTTCCCGCCCAAAGCACCCAAACAATTAGGAAATTGCCACTTTATGGCAAACTCTCTAGCTATTACGTCCCATTCAAGGCCTCTGCTTGGAAACTATATTAATAAAAAAAGTAGGTAATTGATAAAATTATTTACACAAATTCAATTAAAACTATTACCTTTAAGTAGGTTCCCTTCAACCGCTTCCAAAGAGCCTCGCATACCTCAGGAACAGTTTGTGAAATAAATAAGGTGGAGAGCCGCGTTTGGTAATTAATACTCATAAAAGATTCTCCTATAAAATAAAATTTAACACAATTTGTATAGCAGTACCCCACCAGATCTCACAAAACTTACCAGTAGCGAGGAGTCTTAAAGTCAATGCCAACTTCTCTTCTGCTGTGATCACATTCCTCATATGAGTGTCTGAGCGTTCAATATCTGCCCTTATTAGCTCTAACAAAATATTAAATTTTGTTTTATTCATTCTCAAATAGTTTTGATACGACGATGGATCGTCACGCAACATCTTAATATTGAGGAAATTAAATGAGCCTTTTTCTTCTCGATTCGTCCTCCAAGATTTCATCCACGAGCGTTTGCGTTTACGCTTTTTGCTTGGTAGTTGAATCACCATTTCAGCAGTTTTTAGTAAACCTATAACTGGTTTAATTAATTTCATTTTATCAGAAAATCAACCCCATATAAAAATGTACAGACCTAAACCTACTTCATCCTTATAGCTGCAGTCAAAATCTTTTTCCACGGCTCTCCGAGTGCAGTCCAAAACTTGCTCCAACAGAATTTCATCGTCCGAATCCATTTTTTTATAAAATTTCGCTTATTTTTTTTATACGCAAATTAATATAATTTTTATTTATTTATTTATTTTTTTAGTCAATGAACAAACAAAGGTTCTTACAGACATTAAAATATATACATATATTATATAATTATAACAAATTATTTAAAATTGAAAAACCCTCTTAGGGTTTTGTTACTCTGGACCAGTACCACCGACCTGTGTTGGTCGCTTTTCCGTTAGATTCCATGACACTAAAATTGTTGCACAGTATAATACAATAAATAATACTATATTAGTATAAAAATAATTGGTTTATCTAAAAATACGACGAGTACACTCACAGCCCTTCAGCTTCAGGAAATCAATTTCATTTATAAATAATGAATGTCAAAAACGCAAACAGAAAGAAACAATCTCGTAGACATAATCGCTCTGTCTAAAAGGTACCGGCGATTGAACAGTTTTACAAAAGAGAATCGCAGAGTGAAATCGCATGCAGCGATATACTTTTATAAATTTGTTGCTAGGTTAGACGGGTTGATTTTCATTTGGTAGAAAATCTCTTTGTTACATTTTATAACTTTAGCTTGTTATGGGCATCCATGCGAATGTGTAAATTTTATAGAGTATCCAGTTGTATAGACGATTTGACTGGATTCAATTTGTTTTAGATTTTTTGAAGAAATTACCTTCGATTTCCTGTAAATAAATAACACTGTGCAACACATTTTTCTAACGGAGAATCGGTCAACACTGGTCGATAGTACTGGTCCAGAGTAACAAAACCCTAAAAGGGTTTTTGCAAAGTTAGCTCGTTAGCTCAACTTTGAACGGCTATAACATTTAAAAGCGAGCTAACTTTTTAAAACCCTCTTAGGCTTTTGTTACTCGAGACCAGTACTATCGACCTGTGTTGGTCGCTTCTCCAATAGATTCCATGACCCTAAAATTGTTGCTCAGTGTAATTTACACCTTTATTATGTAAAACGCAAATCGTCGTGACACTTTGCAAGCTTCCTTTTGTTATTTTTTTTATGTCTTAAAAAAAAAATTTACAAAATGTATGCACTTTTTTATCAAAAATTATACTATATAAAATAAAATTCAATTAAAACTTTTGTTTCTTACTTCCGTGAACTTATTAGTAAATAAATATAATGCTAATTGAATGCGGGCAGTTTTTCAGTTTGGTCTTTATGAACAAAGTGAAAAAATTATGAGCAAACAATTAGGTTTTGTTTTTCGAATGACGAATATAACGCTTTTTGACATATAAAAATAGCTTTTAGCAAAAAAATTAGTTGGTACGACTTCCATATTTTGATCGTACATTTAAAAAACAAAATAATAATTTTTGAAACGTTTCATAACATAAAACAATAATAAACTTAAAGAAAATAGTAAAGTCCAGTAAAAAACTATGAGTATCAGCAATACTTTTTATTTTGACTGGCACTATATTTGATGTGTAAACATCATAAGCTCACATAGGTATGTATAGCAATATATAGGGATTTAATGTATAATCAATATGCTTAGGTAAATCATTCAAATTAAAACAATTCTTTTACAAACTTAAAAATTTATTAGACATAATTTTCTTTTATATATCATTGCAAATGCAAATTTTTATTCCATATCGCATATATTTGAAATATTTTGCATTGGCCCAAATCGTGAATAGGGCAGATATTTTGTAGTTGCATTATTTTCCTTTTACTCAATGCATTGGGCACGATATGCTCGCATATAGGAAGCTGCAATTGCATCTTTTTTCCGCGCTTTAAGTTTTTCTCCCTGTCGATTTGAATTTTTGTTAGATGTGAAAATTTCACATAGCGTTGCCTGAGAATTGATTTGGCGTATTCTGTTTAACATTTTTGCTATTTACATAGATAAAAAAGTGTTGCCTTTCTAAGGTTGATGTAGGGTAGAAGGGGGAGCATTCGCCACTGGGGCACATTTGCCACCCCCCCCCCCCCCTTATCTTCTAATTTAAGAAAGTTTTATAATTGAAACAATCTATAATTTGTGCTTTTATCGATCATCTTTCATCCCTTCTACTTTGACAGTTGAGCTTTGTAAGTGATCGAGGGCAGATGTGTTTTTCTTTTTTTCGGGTGGTCGCAAAAATATTTGATAGTAAGTAAATCTTGTAATAACTTTTTTATTTATTGAGTGAGAAAAAAGTTGTTCAACTTTGTTATTCCGGTGTTATTTAATTAAAGAATAAGCAATAGTTTCTTTTTATAAATGTTCAAAAAGTTTAAAAAAATTATGTTTTTATGCAAGTGGTTGCTCCTGGGGCACATTCACCAGAATGCGGATGGGGTGGTTTCGACGGCATATGATATGAATTTTAGACAATATAATGTTAAATTAAGTCATATCTAAACAAATTCCTCTGGATCAGTACTATCCACTTTTATTTCCATGTATATACAAATGCTTATTTCTTTTTAATAAATAACTTATATTTTTTAACAAAATATTTTAAAAATTAATCATTTATAAGATAATCAACTCATAAAGATAACAGATGAAAGCTAATAAATGTAAATTTCTAATTAAAAAATAATTTTTCAAAAAAAAATATTAGATTTGCCTGGACAACACTTTAAAAAAAGTGGCGAATGACCCCCTTCTACCCTACAAAGCCAAAATTTTTATAATGCAGTGGTTTGCTATCATTATCACTACATTTTGTTAATACATTTATTGAAACCTAGATTCTTTATTACTTATCATTTTGTATTGTTTTTATGTTTCAAAAAATATTTAATTTTAATCCAATCTAATTAACCGAATGCAAAACCTATCAAACGCCTGTGTTTGCTACGGTGACTTCTCTGCTTGTATGGTATAGTCGATCTCCACACGTTTAACACCAACAAATAATTCTGCCACGAATAAATGTACACATACATTTTGTTTTCGTATGTACATATGTGTGTGAGTAAATTGATCGAAACATAAACAAACAAACTCCGCTCGTATTTTAATTTCTCCCTCTCTTCTTCTCTTCTCTTTGTTGATTAGAGGAGCAAAGTCATGCCGCGCAGTATGTGAGCGAGAGGGGAACTGGACGTTACAGTTATCTTACATCTTACCATACCGTGAGCTAAAATATTTACACATCAAAAATTTTCTCGGATTTCTAGGACAACGATGTTTTTCGATTAAGGTACGAATATCTTCTTACTCCCTAAAAAGATTTCAAAAAAATTTTACTTATTTTGCAAATAATCTCGGGTTGCAACTTTGCGTAGTATATTTTTTACTTATTCATATCTCGGAAACGAATAGAGATAATTAGATGATTTTTTTTTCTTAAATGAAGCTATATACATTCTGTCAAATAAGTACCCGGAAATTTGAAATAAAACACAAACAACTTATCAATCATCTATATTTATTATATCCCCTTCAAAATAGGCCCCTTTTGAGGCAATACACTTCTTCCAACGAACAATCCAATCATCGAAACACTTTTTAAAGCTATATTCCGGGATGGCCTTCAGTTCTCGTTGCGAATTAGTTTTGATGTCTTCAATGCTCTCAAAACGGGTTCCACGAAGTGGTAATTTGAGTTTTGGAAACAGGAAAAAGCCACACGGGGCCATATCTGGAGAGTACGGTGGTTGTTCGATGATATTTGTTGAATTTTTGTTCAAAAACTCGTTCAAAATGATCGCTTTGTGCGCTGGTGCATTATCGTGGTGCAAAATCCAACTGTTGTTCCGCCACAAATCTGGTCTTTTGCGACGAACATTCTCTCTCAAATGCCAAGATAATATTCTTTATTGACGGTTTGGTCCTCCGGTAAGAATTCCGAATGAACAACACCACGAATATCGAAGAAAACGGTCAGCATCACCTTGATTTTCGATTTGCTTTGGCGCGGTTTTTTCGGTTTCGGCTCATTTTTGGCGCGCCATTCCGATGATTGTTGACTTGTTTGCATGTCGTACTCGAAAACCCATGTCTCGTCACCAGTTATGATTCATTCGATGAACGTTGGATCGGAATTTACGCGTTCAAGCATGTCTTCAGCCACCTTACTGCGATTCACTTTTTGAAAAAAATTCAGATCTTTTGGCACCAATCGCGCTGAGACTTTCCGCATACCCAAAACATCAACCAAAATATGACGAGCGGTCTCATGAGTCATGTTCATTTCTTGGGCTATCTCTCGCAAACTATAATGACGATTTTCGAGCACCATTTCCTTTATTTTGTCGACGTTTTCTTCAGTTGAAGAGGTCGAAGGCCGTCCTGAACGTGGCAAATCGTTCACTTCTTCTCGCCCCTCTTTGAACGATTTATACCAATCGTAAACTTGAGTTTTCGACATGGTTGAATCACCAAATGTTTTTTTCAACATTTCCAACGTTTTGGCACAAGAAATTTCGTTTGAAACACAAAATTTCACACAAACTCTTTGTTCGATATTTTTATCCATAGTAAAAATCGCAACGCACACAAAAGGTTGACTTGTTCTTAATGACGCCGTAACCAAACTAAATGACACATAGCAATAAAAATTCACAGAATAGTGGTTGACAGTTGTGCCAACCTGGGAAAATTTTTTTTTAAATATTCTCAGAGGGAAAATTTAAAATGAGAATTTCCGGGTACTTATTTTATATTTATATATAGTTTTAATAAAATTCATTCAAGAATGAGTTGCTGATAACTTCACCTGGTATAAATTTACCTTTGGTTGAACATACAAAACTTTGTTGAGTAATTTTTTGTTTGTTTGTATCTGCTAGGGATGGCCGATATATATCAAAAAACTATATTGATATGACCATTTTTAGTCTCTTAATTGATATCAAAAATATCGCATTTGTCCAAGATCATTTGAAATATTAGATCTGATACCGTACTTATTGGTCTTTTTAACATAACTGATTTCAAATAAAAGTGGAATCTTTATTTTGCATTGGAATTTAATCAAAACTTAAATTTAGGATTAGAATACTTTAGAAATTCAGTCAACATATAAATTTTTTTTTCAGCAAAATTAGTAGATATGGGTTTCTGAAGTTATGCCTAGTTTTTCGAGTTTTTCCTAATATTTTAAAATTTTTGTTAAGCTATAACTTTTTTGATTTCACTGTCTTCCTCGAGATTTGATAACTAGGAGTTTTTATGTAATATACGATACCAAATTTATCTGCGAAAATTTGCAACAACTTAAGATTTATCAAGTTGAAGCCGAGAACTCATAGGAAAATTTATAAAAAAAAATTAAAACAGAGTTGGTGAGATAGTTAAAAAAAATTAAATGTCGTAATCAATTCTTTGCATAATTTTGAGGAAAGTATTTATCGTAATTGGTAAAATATAGTGATTTATTATAACAGTAAAATGCTAAGTCCCCTTTTCACACGGAAAGTTTTCTTGTCGGCAAGTTTCCAATTCTCTTTTGGATTTGCCACTTGCTTTTCACACAAAAAGATTTCTTGGGCAATTCTGCTTTTACTTTGTCTGCCATTAGTGTTGTCAAATACTTTTTATTAATATTTTATTAAATAAAACTAAATAAATTAAAAGTAAAATCAGTTTATTGAATAATAATAAATAGATTAATAGAAGAAAAGTGAGATTTCAAATAAAAAATGTTTATTTTTTCCAATAAGAAGCCAAAATCAATTCGCATCCAACTTAAAATGACAAATAAAAATTAAAAGAAATAACAAAGAATGAACAGCATAAAAAAAAAACTTGCCGGTACGAGCAAGTCTGTACTCGCCTTTCCTCTCTTTCATACAAACTCGACTTGCCGTGTGGAAAAGGGGACTAACATAAATTATATACTAAGTATATGCATAAATTTAGTGATTGAGTAGTCTCTAACTTTAAAATTACACGAATTTCCTAATAATTTCAAGAGAAATATTCGCTTTTTGTGAAATATATTGAGTGGTAATCTAAAAACTCCGAAAATGTGAAAGAAGTGAAATATCTGTTTGTTTTTACCATGTCTGGAGAAAGTTAGTACCTACACATATAAACATTAGATGGCTTATTTGCTCCATACATTTTGCTAAAGTATTTCAGATCTTCATTGTGACAGCAGAATATGAAAATAGGGTGCTAAAAACCAATTAAAATGAAAAAAAAAAATTAAATTTGCGAAAACTGGATGCGCTACTCCGAAAACCGTGATTTTTAAGGATGTTTTACAATAGGTTTGGGATTTTGTATGGAAAAAGTATTCAACTTGCATATAAAAGGTAAAAAATGCCACTAAAGCGAATGGCGTACCCACTTTTTTTATTCAACTAAACCGAAAGCCACCCGTAGCGCCTAAAGTGGCCATTTGGCACTTTTGTTTACTAATTTTCAAATTCACCCGTTAGGGTTTTGAAGATAGCAGTAATTTTTTTTAAATTAAAGTACGTAGAATTGTAGGTAATTCAATTTAGTTTATTTAAAATACAAACATTTTTCAAATCGAATTATATTTGAACAGGTAAATTAACTTTTAGTGAACCCATGTCGAGTACAATCAAGTTCACCTTTGACAAATGTCGCCAAAAAATTGCAAAAAACAAAGCAGACGTTAAAAAAATTGCCTTAAATTAATGAAACTTACCAATTAAGAAGTAACAACTAACTTTTAACATTTTCTCCATACTAAATCGCTTGCGCAAAATTGTTGATTTATATCAATATGTAATACAGGTGTCCCCCATATAAAACGATAGTTAAGTTCCAAAAAAGCTTTGTGTTGTGCGGATTCATGTTATACGGAACAAGGAAGCAATATAAAAAGCGGAGTTAGTTTCCACGAATTTAGAAATTTTCCGTATTATATACGAAATCGTATTATACGTATACGCAAGTAGTACAAAATCAGGGTTATGTTCCAAGAGTTTAAAAAACAACTTTTTGGCTCGTTCAAGCTGTCACATTCAGGGGCTTTGGCTTTGGAACATTTAAAGGAAAAATTTGAATTTAACAAGAAAAAATGACGATGAAACTAGAACACAGAGTGAACTGAAATTTGATAAATACCATATAACAAATAAAAATTAGAGTTATAGTCAAAAAGCAATTTAAATTTCTAAATTATTTTCACTAACCGTGTTGTAAATTGTGTTGGAAGGAAATTGTGCTATAGAGGCTTCATGTTATATGGGGATTTCCGCTATTAGCAAATCGTGTTGGAGCGAAATCGTGCTCTACGAGTGCCGTGTGGTACGTGGGAAACCTGTACATATAATACTTTAATTGACAGGCGTAAATAAAGATTACAAATTTCCACGATAAGACAATTTTTTCAACTCCTGCTTTTTTTTGTGCAATTTTTCGACGACATTTGTCAAAGATGAACTTGATTGTACTCGACATGGGTTCACTAAAAGTTATCTTAGGTTGGTTAGGTTGGAGTGGCTGTCGAGAGACACACTTAGGCCTGAACGGCCCATTGTGATACCACATAGTTGGACCTACAGTTTAACGCCGATTCCGAACGGCGGTGTGGCAATTTTTTATCGGCTTGGTGGTTTTGCCATTACCAACCAATGTGTGTACTTGTACACTATCTTATAATTCTCATACACTTCATATTGATAGTGAATATAAGAAAGTAATGAAAATTAACCACCAGACGAAGACGGGAATCGAACCCGAACCTCCCAGATGAAAGTCTAGTGCACTATCCACTAGGCTATCGAGGTTGAAAAATTTTTGTATTTTAAATAAACTAAATGAGCCGCTATAAAAAAGTATTTATACACAAATATTGAAAACGCTGACACACGTGTAACTTTATTTTCGATGCTTTATAAGAGTCAATTGTCAAAATTTTTTCTATTTCGATTTCGGTCTGTGGAGTTATCAAGTCTGAACTTCCGAACGTAGGGTATTAGCGACTGATGTTGCAAATTAAGAAAATTTTACCTATATTTTTCCCAATGTGCGGCGTTAAACTGTACGTCCAACCATGTGGTATTACAATGGCCCGTTTTGGCCCTGGACACCCACTTAACCTAATCTTACCCAAGTAAATATTAAAAGATTTGAATTAATAGACAATAATGACAGAATACGAAAAAGTCATAGAACAAGCAGAATATGTAATAAAGTGTCAAAAGAAAATAGCAAACAGTATATAGTACAGTAGTAGTTCTTATCAATACCATTGAGTGAATGCAATTGTCTTGTAATTCTCATTTACTTTATAATATTTTCACTTATGTATACAAATTGTTAAAATGCGGGGACTATCACAAAGATCACTGATAAGGAACCATAGCGGATTCCGAAACGATTGCCTAGATCTGCTTGTTCTATGACTTTTTGGAAGTGTGGCCAACTTCTCTCTTTCAAAATCCGCTAAAATTAAGATTAAAACGCGTATTTTCTTTAAAAAAGCGTTAAAATTTTTTCCTTTTAAAAGTGCGAGAAAACTCAATACATTTAAACTTTTTCACTAGTACAGATACACATCTGAATCTTCTAGTCAATGAAAATTTCTTCGATTTTTCGAAGCTATTTTAAATTGAAAAAACGTACTGAGCGCTAAATCACTTTTTTTCCGCGTTTTAATTTTCAAAAAATTCTAAAATTAGTGGGAAAAGCGCTGAGTTGGCCATACTGCTTTTTGGTATTCTTTTGGCATTATTTTTCATTTAAGCCTATTACTTTAAATAATTAGTCTAAGATATTAACTGCCAAATTTGGAAAAAAAAATTTTCCAAATCAAAATATTAAAAAATACTAAAAAAAATGTTGATATGCTTCATAATGAAAATTTGATTATAACAAAATGCTGTATAATAATGCATTTATTTGACTTGAAATTTATATGAATTTAATTTTTCAGAGCAACAATATAATATATACATACATAAGTCTGTATACTATACATATAGTGTAATAAAATAAATATGAATTTCTACATTGAAATATAGGAGAATGCGCTGATCTTATTAAAATTGATTGGTAAGTACATATATTTGTTCGGTACATCTACATATCTCAATAGGAATATAAGCAAAACCCTTGATGTATTAAAATGTTGTGAATAGTTCTTCTTGGATGCTGTTGGATCGTAAGAGTTGGGTTGGCATTGATCCTCCTCCCAAGGAGTTCGATATTACATTAGATTGTGAGGCATTTGCGTTTTTCAATTCATGATATTCATCGGAGAAATCCTGAAAATTTTATTTTAACAAAATATTAAAATTTTGTATAAATTTGTATAAAATTTAAAGAATTTACCTTAAGACAACTGCCAAGAAATACAGCTCTTTCTCGTTTTTTAACCATATAGTCAGACGACATAAGCCACCTATGTTCCAAACAATCTTCCGTATAAGGCCGTTTCCTAGAAAATAAAAACGTAATAACCATAATTTTGAATAAATAAAGTAAAACTTACGTAGGATGACGTTTAAAGAGAAACATTATGAAACGTGTTGCTTCTGGAGTAACTTCTTTAAATAAATTTTCGAAGCGATAACGAACAAATGATATATTTTGCTTAGTATCATGTTCATCATTACCACGGAATGGACTGCAGCCAGAGAGCATGAGGTAAGTTATTACTCCAACTGACCAAACATCGCTTTGTGGAAATACAGGCTCTTCGTTTATCATTTCCGGAGATTGAAAGTCCAACATGCCGCATGGAAAAACTTTTGAACCGAGCTTATTTACACGTTTGGCAGCCCCAAAATCAACTAGTTTTATTTGAATTGAGCGTACAGAGGCCATAACAATATTATCAGGTTGAATGTTCAGATGGCAGAAGCCTCGCCAATGTAAGTATTGCAGCGCATCTAATAGCTGATTTATAACGCATGCCACCATTTGTTCTGAATATTCATGACGGCTTCTAAAATATGTCAATACATCAGCGCCTTGAAGTTTTTCCATTACAAATATAGCCAATGGCACATTAAGTGGTTTATATGCCCCAAATAGTGCAGGGATACGTTCATGTCTCAAAGTCTTAAAATTGTCGAACTCAGCCACAATTTGATTTTCAGTTTCATCGGTGACTTCAAAAATTTTAGCAACTATAATTGCATCAGTTGACTTTTGAATTCCTTTTACTATAGTACTAAATTCACCATGAAATATTTCCGAGATAAAACTATATTTTTCATTCACGCTCGAATCTGTCACCCAATTTGGTGGGTCGCATTCACAATGATAATCAGTGTGAACACGTTCTTCCTCTGGAACGATTTGTTGTCCATTTTCCGTTAGCTGCTGCAAATGTTTCATCGCTTTCGTTATGTGGATTTTTGGTGAATTTGTGTCAGAAGTGGAAGCATTTATGGGAATGCCTATTTCGCTCCATCCAATTCGGTTTCGGGATGCTAATCTAAATTGATAGTTTGTGTTTGGCTGAAGATCATGAACAAGATAAAACTCATGGTCAATATTTTCTGCAACCGTTGTCCAGATGTCACTATTTGCTTCCTTATATTGCAAACTATAGCAGAGAACTGGAGAATGACCATCATCGCGAGGTTGCTTCCATCTAAGAAGAATTTCAGAGCTGCTGATTGCTGATACTTCAGGGAAATCTGGTGGGTCTGGCAAAGTTGCAATAACAACTCGACATCTTGTCATTGTCTGACCTATTTTGTTTCTTGCTACGGCCTTGTAAATTCCAATATCAAAACCTAGAGCTGGCTCGAAACGCAAAATAGAGCGACCATCTTCGTCAGTTATGATTTTAATGCGTTTTGATTCGGTAAGTACCATGTCATTTTTAAACCATTGAATACATGGTTTTGGATCACCAACAGCAAAACAATGGATATGTGCAGGCTGATTTTCTGTGATAGCAAGGGTTTGAGGCTTTTCTCGAAAGAATGGAGGGCAACCTTCTTTTTTAGTCTCCAAGACAGCTTCAGCTTCTGTGTATTCATCCAAGCGTGGCCCCAACTCTGTACGAAGCCTTCGAATAGTATACGAGTCATTGGCGCCATACATACTTATGCGACTGCGAGTGCGTTCATCATCAATTTCTTCATCCATTATGTCAGTAAAACGTCGACGTTCCCGAATAACTGGAAGCTAGTAATACACAACATATAAATTGAATTTAGATTGATTGAAAACTATTGTCGTGATTAAGCTCACAGTTGTATTAAAATTGGATGAAAAAAAATTAACTACATTTTCCCCAAGTCTTCAACATATTACCTGCCTAGTGTGCAGAGGGCTAGGGGTAGAGGCTAAAGGTAAACAAGGTAAAGTTTGTGTGTTACAAGCAGTAGTGGCGCCCCTGAATAGTGATCTGACAGTCGTCAGAGGGCGAACTAATTTGTGCGACGGATTTCCCTTGACTTTGAATCACTGGTTTTGAGTCGGGTATGAAGCCCAACACGTTGAAAAATAAGTTTTAATGAAACTACAAAATAAGACTCAGATGAGAAAACCCTTTCATATTGCCGACCACTGCAAATGTTTAAAGAACAATGATTTACAGGGAAGATGCTGGTAAGTGGTCCTGAGGTCCACGCCAGTGAACAATCGCCTAGCCACTATTTGCAACAAGACACAATTATTTAACAGCAGCCAGATCTGTATTAACGACCGATGAAACGGACGAATCGTCCAAAAATGACTCCGTCATGATATTAATGCCGAGGTGAGCAGGAACTGCCTTTGTCGTTCAACGGTCGAAAATTTCAGTCTCCACAACGAAACCACCGAAAACGGTATTAGACTGATCGACTTGCGACGAGGAACATTACAGGTAGTAGAACCAGACTCCAATACCTCGATTTTCATAAGTCCACTTAGCTGTCCCCTGATCAAAAAATAAAGAACCAAATTGATTATGTAGTGATTAACAGACAAATAAACATCGACATGGACTTGGTTGCAGCCAAGGTGGCAATAATCCTGCCACTGAGAAAGCTGTTCCGGAAATCACAACCACTTGTATTGTCATGCGAATATGACGAGGTCTTAACAACCGTTGCTCGGCTGAAGAACAATAAGGCTGTGAGTACGTATGGCTTACCTGCTGAATTCTTAATTGCTAGAGGCGAAGAGCTTATAAAACTCATGCATGAAGCTCTTCGTCAATAAACTAATTGAACCTTGTCAATGTGGCCTTAGACCTGGTAGGTAAACGATTGGTCAGATATTGACTGGAAATCAACTATGCAATCAAGGAGTTTCGTCGAGTTGGTTTAGCAGTGAACAAGGGCAAAATTAAATACTTTGTATCAACTAATATACTTTGTATCAACTAATATAAGCTAGAGGGAAAACAAGTTTATCTCGAATTTCACAATTATTTTAATTGGTATTCACTTAGAAATACTCATTGACAATAAAAATTATATTTATGGGATCCTGTCCCATAAATAGGACTACTAATTCGGTGTCAAAGTTATTAATATTCTAATGCGGATTCATGAAGTCAATTCACGTTGCCAAAAATTTCTCTTCTGAACATTTTTTTACATAAATAGCCTGTTCAACCTGGTCAGGTAGTACAAACGACAAGATATCGTAATCATTTCGGACAGCTAGGCAGCCATTCGAGCATTATGCTCCTTTGAGCATTATGCACTTCTAAACTGATGTGAAACTGTTTGAGCAGGCTCAATCAGCTGGGTTGTACTTTCCCAAAGTCGCGCTATGTTGAGTCCCTGGACACGTAGAAATATAGAGTAATGAACATGGAGACAAGCTTGCTAGAATGAGGACAGCCACCATTTTCGTGGGACCTGAACCCTTCAGTGTAATAGAATACAGCTTAATAAGGAAATTACTCAGGCAGGAAGAGAGGAACAAGAGACAAGAACTCATTACTTATCTTCCGGGACTGGGTGGCCATTTTTTGCAAAAGCCGGTTTTTTTTTTGGTCTCACGGTCTAAAAATATTCGATTCGATAAGAAACTAATAAATATAAAGTTTCATGCCGATCGCAGAAAATTTAGGGGTCCCTCACGAGCCCTAAAGTTGAAGAAAAGTGTTTTTCAGCATTTTTCTCATTATAAAGCGATAAAAATAATTTAAATCAATCTAAAAATAAATAGCTAAGTTACTATAATTCTACGTGTATTATTTATTATTTTATTGCTAATAAAAGGAAATTATCTCTCTTTAAAGGTGAAAAAAAATATGTAATTTTTATTTTTCATGTAGCACTATGTGACAGCGAAAATATACTTTCCTCGAGACATAGCTCAAATTGTAGGTATAGTCAAGCAGAAAAAACTGTATACTCAGAATTTTGAATTGACCCCCAAAATCTGGACTTAGGGCAGAAAAGCCCATTTTTGACAAGTTAAAGCTTATACTTGCCCGTAACTTTATTTTTATTTATCCCAATAGTAAGTTTTTGCATGCAATTTAAAAGAGAATATTTAGCTGCTTACATTTTGAATGGCATTTTAAAAGAATATTTTGTTTACTAGTGTATAAATAAAAGAAAATAAAAATAAACTACATTTAATTATGTTTCCACCCACTATAAATTTTTAAAATTCATTGAGTTTTGATTTAGATACTCGACTTCAAGCTCTATATACTAGAAAAAAATGCATACATTTTTAAGTTGCTGTTATGCATTGGAGTATTACTCGGATATAAATAAGAAAATCGAAACAAATTTTACATTTTTTCACTTTGAATAGCGTTTTAAACAACTATTTTGTTTACCAGTGTATATATCAGAGTAAATACAATTTTGCAGGACATCTAAAGCCTCTGATAATACCACAGATACCGTGGGTTGTGCAAGTCCAAGAGTATTCTCATTCCCAATGCTTAGTTGGAGTGACCTCTGAGCACAAAATCGCAGAACTGTTGCCAATTTTAATATGTTTGGAATTGATTTTGCTCATCTGCATTGCTTGAGCAGTTCATCTATAGTAGTCATCAAGTCCAAAGCTTTTTCGAAAGGCTGCATTTAATCGTTTTCTTCTTCTGGCCAGTTCCATCTAGCTCTCATCCTCTTCCGATAAATCGTTGAACCATTATTAATATTTTCTCCTTATTTTTTCTACTTCATTTTTAAACGAACTGTATTTATTTTTTTTAAATAACGATTAGCTGATAGAAATATACTATCGTGAACAACCCAAAATGAGAGAAATTCACAATAACGCTATTCTCTGTCGAAAACACGTCATAATACCAAACTCAACTTCGTTCGATCAGGGCATTCGACTACAGTCGAAGATCGAAGCAAAGAGTATAGATTACAAAGAGGTCGCAATTCGCTCTTAAGGTTTTTGGAACGTAAAAAGCTAGAAACCATTTATGAGGTGCCATACCGATGAAGCAAACGGTCCACCGGACAAAAAGGTATGAATAGATGGGTTGGCGGTGTTTGATAGAACAAATAGTTTACATTTCTTTTGGCAAATAACATTCAACATTTCCAGTATTTTATATATTCTTTATATACAAATATGCAAACGTTTTGTTTTGATTTTATGTATTTTGATTGATTTCTTTTTTGTTATGCACATGCATGTAGATACTTTTGAATATTCTTTTCTGCTTTGATTTTATGAAATCCAATGAATTCTTAAACAATGAATAAATGAAAGCTTAGAACAAATTATTATCCTCTTTGCGTACTATTACATGGGGGGGGGGGGGGGGGGGGAAGCAAACCAAAAACGCGTATGTGTATAGGTTTTAATATTAAATTTTTTGTTTGAAAATTTTAAATTTCATACTTTTTTTAATTTTGCTTTCTTTGTTTACAATTGCAATTTCTTTGTTTACATTATTTTTCAAATATAAAATAACTACAAGCATGTAGTTTCTCACATGACATCTCATATTTTTAACATGAGATGCAGCATTTGACATTTATAAAAAAGCATTTAATATTTATAGAAAAATGTTAAATGCTTTGGCCAATACGATTTCACATTGCATCTCATATTTTTAACATTATCTATTCTTATCAAAGATGTTAATTTTTCTTATCACTGTTGAATCTATCGACGTCCTTATATGAGGTGCATGTTAGATTTTCTCAAAATGTTAATTTCAAAATCGCTGTAATGACTTATTCGGGGTAAACAACAAGAACACACAACTCTTCTTCTTATTTTAACATGAGGTGCAATGATAAATTTCATATATCAGCGATACAATAA